>CM077882.1:43140282-44386782 GCA_039720435.1 Amazona ochrocephala
TGCAGCTCCTGGACGGATGCTGGGTTGTGCCCCAGTGCCTTTCGTGGCACAGGGAGCAGGCAGGTTGCGTGATGCTGAGCGGCACAAAACTTCTTGGGTGTCTTGGTTCACAGGTATTGTTTTGTGTATCTTTGTGTCTCCTCCTTCTGGTCATATTTGAGTCACTGAAAGGCACCTATTATCCCCGTTGATGGTCTGAGATACAGGGCACTTCAGAACCATACTTGGTCTGATGGCTGTACATGTCTAAGCTAGTCCCTCTGCCTACTGTGACATCCAAGGCCACGGGAACAAGGGAAGGTTCAGAGCCCTACCCTCTCAGGCTCTTATCCTTGGCTTCATGTGCAGTCAGTGGAGAGAAGCTGTTGCAGTGCCTGCAAGGAGTAGGCACAATATACAGTGCCTGACCTGTCCTAGGCAACACTGACAGTTTGTGGCAAGACATGGAGTCAGAGCTAGATCCTTGACGATTAGCTTTTCTTTTCCCTTGTTGACACCTGCAGCTCTTGCTGACCTCAGCTTTAGCTACAGATGTGGGTATTTAAGAATCAGGCTTCACATTCCCACAAGTGGGTTAAAATTATGTGTAGTAATTTATGCAGGTTATGAGCATAGAGCATATGGAGAATGAGTACTCCTTCCACTACTGCAGTCAGACATTACTTCTCTGAGTTTATCAATGAAAAAGAAACTGTATGTTAGTTTTTCATGTTTAAGCCATAGAAACAGCTGGGGCTCCAATACTATTTCAATGAAATCTTAAAGTTGTGAAAGGTTTATAACAAGGTCTGCTGGGGAGAGCAGCTAAATCAGCTTATAGAAATGAGACACAGCAACGGAAAATAATTGACCCAGTGCCTGCTTGTACATGCAACTACTTCTCAGCCAATAAAAAAGAAATACAGAGATTCTGTAGGCATTCCTGAAAAGTGTCCTCTAACTTTCATTTCAGCTGACACTAGAAGTTGATGGCTGGGGATCTGGAATTGTTTAGTTCCAAGCTGCTGTTTCCACTCTGCATTGGTTGGTTGTCCATTGTCTGGCTGGTGATCCATTTCTGTGACATTTTATTAAAAAAAAAAAAAAAACAAACAGGCAAAACATGGATTAACCATGAAAAGAAGTGGTAGGGAAGAGAAAATTCTGCTATTAGTCTTGCACTGGAAGGTCCCTTGGCCTTCAGGAAACCATAAGCACTCAATCCATGCCACGGGTCAGTACTACTACATCATAAAGTATAAGTGTTTAAGGAAGAGGAAAAAAAAAGTGAGCCTAGCAAACTCTTTGATACTTCATCTTCCTTTACACTAGTTTTATACAGCACAAACTCTGTTGGCATCTGATTTACTCAGGTCAAAAGGAGCAGTTTTTTTCTGTGCAGTTTTTCTAATACATCTTCATGTCTCAGTTGTGTCATCTTTTTTTTGTGTTAAAGTAATATATATAACAGCAATGAATTGGACCCTTCACAGAGCTGAAGCTTTTACAGAGACAGAAGCCAAGCCAACAACAGGCAAATAAAATGTCACAGAATCATAGAGTCATTAGAATGGTTTGGATTGGAAGGAGCTTCTTTGAAGACCATCTAGTTCCAACCCCAGGCCATGGGCAGGAGCACATTCCACTAGACCAGGTTGCTCAAAACCCCATCCAAGCTGGCCTTAAACAATTCACGCTCATCCAGATGTTAACGAAGCATTAATGACCTTTTATAGTTTGGTTGAAGACCTAAGGCTGTGTGGTTTAACTAAAGGCAGCCATAATAAAGTGAATAGAACTGAAAGGGCTAATCCAGCTTTCATTACATAAATTGTCTATGTTGCGGCATGTGTGGACTCAGAAACAGACTGAATTACAGCCCTGACAATCTCCCATCCTCCAACACTTTGTTTTAACTGGATCAGCTCTCTGATCACTAGTTATATTCCTGGGTTTATTTTTAAGCCACACTGTATTTTTTTTTTACTTTTCATTTTTTCATCAGGGCTAAGCTTGTGGCTATTTGAGGCTTCACAAGAACCTCTTTCTTTGCAGTGGAGAATCTGCGTCAGCTATGAATGACAAAAAAAGAAGGCTGACTCATAGCAAAAATTTGAAATAAGTCAGTGGGAATATTTGAGAAACAGGAATTTATTCCCCACCATGGAAGAGCATGTGGACTGTGGACCAAAAATGGCTAGGGCATAATTTCACTGAAGGTACACCAAGGCTAGCTTTGGTTCTTTGAGGTGAGGCAAATGTTTCTCAAGTAAGACACACATGGCCCATGAAAACAACATATCCAAGTGCTCAGCTGAGAAAACCTGACCATTGCCTGAGGAAGAATATTCAGAGTGAAAGCAGTCTGGGCTTAGGTTAACTGTAATGGTCAACTCTAAATGCTGGGAAGATAGGCCTGCTAAGCAACTTGTTATTTGGGTTCTTCATGATGAATTTATGACATGTTGGTGGAAAGTGAAAGCTTCTTTCAACTAAGAAAAGTTATCCTTGTGTTCTTCACCATTTATGTGGCAAAGCTTCATTTTGGATTCTGTTTTAAGCAGTAATTCTTTATAATGGTGACTGTTAACATGTATGCTTTTTGTCCTCAGAGATCCCGAAGAGCTGTTACAGATTACATATAAGATCACTTTGTTGATATTAATGTTTTTAAGATAGGAAAACTTGAGCTCATGAGGATCTGCTCCTGTAGCACCCACTGCACACCAATTTCATCAATTCCATTTACTAATTTAAGTCTAATGTGAAAGACTTTTTATTTTCTTAGCTAGGCACCAATGGATGGGAAGATGCTTCCTCTTAGATTTGAGCTCTTTGGGAGACTGTTATGATTAAGAACATGTAGATCTATGTTTTGCCTTCTGAAGAAACACAAACAAGGAAGTGCTCAGTCCTAAAACCCATCTCAAAATCTATTTTCTGCCCTTTGGTCCCACACATATACAAACCTAAGAGCATAAATACTCCTAATGCATATAGACAACTTCACTGCTAATATTGCAAACATGAATTTCAGTCTTGATGGCACTGTCAAATCAGAGGGCTGAACTGACAGTCTTTGCACTCTTTCAAGGATTGTCATTTGCCTGAGATCCATGAAGCTGAAGTTTCTCTTTCTCCAGTTAATAAAGAATATCAGAAATGGAGCACAGTAAAAATTTTCATTCTCATATTTTGGGCTTGAAGCAAGTCCACTTACTTTTTAAGTGTACTAACTTTTCCTTTTTCAGCATTTCTTTCTTTGCTGACACTTTTGAGCTTTAACTCTTCACATAATGTGAGCAAAAGTCTGCAAAGGACAAGCTGGGTGAGAAGCTGTCACTGCTGTGTGGGAATGTGTCTTTGTGGTGAGTTTATTGTGACCACTCTGTATTTCTCTTTGCTCAGGGAAGCCGTATGGTGCAGATGACTTCCTCCCTGTGCTCATGTATGTGTTGGCTCGCAGCAACTTGACTGAAGTCCTTCTGAATGTGGAGTATATGATGGAGCTCATGGATCCTGCTTTGCAGCTAGGTGAAGGTAGAGTACAGTCCTTGCTCCTGGGATATTCACTCTGGAAATCAATCTGGCATCAAGGCTGTGGCTAGACTTTGTGGATAAGCTTTGTCCAGACTTTTCAAATATGAGGCTCTAAAATTATTGCTAAACACTTTAGCTGCTCTTTGGCAGTGTGGTGCCCTTACACATCAGCTAGAAAGGCAGGGAACTAACAAAAATGAGATCTGAGTTGCTGCCTTAGTAACCTAAACAGAGATATTTAGTGTTCCTTGGCCCAAAGGCTGAAAAATTGACAGGTCTGTGCAAAGACTTTTATTCCAATGAGAAAAGAGCACATTTCTTAAACTGTATTGTACACCTGGGGCCATACATCATTCTCATGGTGACTCTACTCTTACATTTGAGTGACCCCTTCAAACAATGTTCTCTGGCTAAGTATCAAAGTGAGGCAGAGAAAGGAAAGTCAGGTTAGAGTGGAATATTAGGTTTGGATGTGAATAAAGACCTCTGCTACCAAAGGGGTAAATACCCTAGGGAACTGTGGGCCTTTCATTTCTTAAATATAGATTGGGAAGCAAATGCTACTAACAGCGACAGTGTTATGCATTCTGAGTTATGAAGACAGATAATTTGTGACCACGTAGTCACTAAACAAGTAAAATGGGTTTTACTTCAGACGTTGTTTTGAAAAGTACTGAGGTTCTAGAAAGAGGTCCTGGATGAATAACAGCAGACTACTTTTATTCATGTTAAATGAAGGTACAAGTCTGTAACTAAGAGCATGTCATCCCAGCACAGTGCAGAGGTGGGCAAAAGTAAGTACTAACAGAATGAGCAGTGACAGTGCAATCGCACTAGTGAGGGGTTTCTGCACAGGCTAATTATCCCACTGGGAAGAATTGTTAGCAGAAAAAAAACGTTAGTCTAAGCACAGAATTTTGCTGACATAATTAAGCTGGTTTTGGTGACTGTGCCGCCCACAGGTTCTTCATTTTAAAAGGGCATTCTACCAGGCTGGTTACTGAAGACACCTGGGTTGGGCTCAGGGTATCAAAGACAAAGCAGGCTGGAGGTTCTCTTCAGTCAAAGACGCAAAGGCTGTCTGAAATGTGCATGCCAGTCAAAGGGGGAAAATTTTGTGAGGGAGTTTGAGATCAAACTGGCTGAAGAATCACATCAGAAAGGACACTGGGAATAACTGCTGATACAGTGAACAGAATAAAAAGGTCTCAGTGAGGACAGCTCCGAAACCGTGAAGAACGGGGCTAAAATGGCAAAAATTCAGTTGAGTTAGGCCTTTCAAAGTTAAATGGCAAAAAGTGATTCAGGCACAGAAATGAAAAAAGAACACACTAAAAGTAGAAGCGAGAAAACTGTGCAATTACATCAGGTAATACATAAACTCATTTAAATCTGGCCTTCAAATTAAAAATTCAATTTGAATTAATTTCACAACAACAGTGATGTTGACTACCGAGGCAAAGGCAGGGACAGAGGATGGGGAATGACTGTGTGGAAATGAAGATACTGTAAACTGAGTGTAAGAAAAAATAATTCTTAAAGATGTAATGAATTCCTGTCATGGAGGACTGGGAGATCTTCCTCCCTGGATTCTGAGGGAAGGGATACGCCAGATTGTGAGCCCCATCCCAGGGACGCCTGACTATGCCAGAGAGAGAGAAATGCTGAATGACAGACAAGGGAAGGTAGTAATTCTATTTAAGAGAGGAAAAGTGGCACCTGTAGGCTTGTTAGCCTGTTCTCAGCAGCACTTTGTGAGAGATGGTAAAGAAAAAGAGGGGGTTTGGTGTATGCAGACTTAGGTAGCTACGGGACATTCCTCATCAGACCCACCAAAGCACAGAAAGTCAAATGGCAACGCTGGTCTCCCCTCTCTTACACCAGGCTTTCACGGTGCTCTAAAAATACTTCTCTTATATAAAATGCTGTCTTATCTACCGCTCAAGCGACCAGCTGCAACGCCTGCGGAGCGGATCAGAGCCTGCGGAAGGGTTACGAAACGCCAGGCGGGCTGCCGCGAGGTTTGGGTGGTGTGGAAGGGCCATCTAGAGGCAGCTGCCGTTATTACGAAGGTTACTGGAGGCAGGGAGCCCCTCCCAGCTGACCGGCTATTTTTATTTCCGCGTTACCCCGGCGCCGCGGTGAGCGGAGCAGAAGAAGGGAATCGCTCAGCAGCCGGGGCTCGGCCCCGCCGGGGGCTGGCCTCTCACCCTGCCTCAAGCCAGGTGTGCTCCTGCTCGGGCAGTTCTGCAGGCGGACTCCTTCTTTCTGTTCGGAGGAGACCCCGGTGCAGCTGGGAAAATGAGCACTCTCAATTAACTCGGCACTGGGGCCGTTCCTTGGCATGGATCTGCCTCACAACCAAAGCCGCTTCCCAGTATTCAACTCTGCCCTCTTATCAGGGCTTATCTTCACCTCTGTTGGTAAACCCTCTTCTTATCATGGTCCAGCTGCTTTCTTGGCTGCTGCAGTTCTTTATGTATTACCTTCTACAGCCAACACCACAGCAGTCATGGAGTTTCTGAGGGGAAAGGGGTGGCTGCAGGCTTTTACTGCTTTATCCCGTCTCTCTGCTTTACCAAGATTTATCCCTCAGCTCTGAACAATCCGGGAGTTACTCTCAGATGACATCTGGGCTCTTCGTCTATAACAGAGATGGAGGGAGTAGAGGGTAACTTGTCCTTGCAGGTCTGAGTCATCCTTCAACAATGCTGAGCCCACGAGGGGACCTGAGCTCTAATCATTTTAGCAGTGCAGATAGAGTTGGAGGGGCTACCTCCAGCCCTGTCATTTTCTTACACAGTAACTACAGTTGTTAGTGTTTCCCTGCATTATGGGGACTGCTCAGGAGTCCAGATTACAGGCTGTTGCACTGGCCCTGTTAAGCACAACAAAAAGATGGCCATGCCCCGAAGAATAGACCATCTGTGGTCAAAGGCATTGCTCAGGTTTGTGAAAGCAGCTTTTGTAGTGGTTTACCTTGAATCTGGACAGTGACACTGCTGTGAAGCAGAAGGGGTGGAGGACACTGGCCATTAGGTCTCCTTTCTCTTGGGTTAATATCAGGCACACCTACACTCCCTGCAGCAAGGCACAGACAGTGCAAGTGTTAGCTGAAACTGCATGGACACGAGCAGGCAGGATGGAAGTGGAAATAGATGGCCTGTGCTGGTGTGATATTCATACAAGACCTTACCCTTTTGCAGGCTCCTACTATTTAACCACCACCTATGGGGCCCTGGAGCACATCAAGAACTATGACAAAATCACTGTCACACGGCAGCTGAGCATGGAGGTGCAGGACTCCATTCATCGCTGGGAGCGACGGAGGACACTGAACAAAGCCCGGGCTTCCCGCTCATCAGTGCAGGTAGCTGGCGTTGTTTGCTGCGAACAGAGCCTGAAAGATGAGCATGCTCTCTCACATACTTACTGATTTTTAATTTGATAATTATTTTAAAACAAAGTTAACCCAAATCACCAGTGAAAAACAAGAGTGCATATGTGCAAGATTTCCAAATCTTAAAAAAACCCACACCTTTGAAACACACTCATTTGAAATATGTAGCACTTAAAAATTAATTATGAAGTCTTGAAGTACCCTCATAACAGTATAATTTTAAATACAACTGCAGATTTTTTTGTTTCTTCTCAAAGGAGGCAGGCTAGGAGTAGTCACATGGGGAGAGCTGTGGCAGGGAAGCAGGGAGCCCCTCCATCACCCTTAGGGCCTGGGGAAATCATGGGCTAAGCTGAGGAGATGCGAGCAGGCTATACAGGGATGGTTTCTAGATGGCATAAAGCTGTAGGAGGACCTGAGACATTCCAAGGACCAGTCAGAGAAGCATCTTCCAGAGCCTGGCTTCTCCTGCCTGGCAGCAGGAAAGACCTAACAGTATCTGATTGTCTTTGAAGCCCATGCTGTGTACTGCTCGAAGAAGACCTCCCCATGCACAGCGGGAGTGGGTCCCAGGAGAGATAGGTGCTTTGGACCTCCAGCCATGGTGAGGCTGGATGCGGGACCAGGCAGCGGCAATGCCGTGCCAGCCCGATGTCCTGTGATCAAATTGTCACCCACAGGGGGGCAGCAAAGACAACGTCTCGGTTCTGTAAAGCCTTCGCAGTACGAAACAAAATTGTGAAAGCCAAGGCGAAAGCCAGGGGGAAGTTTCCTGAGCGGGAGACACAGACCATACAGCCCTGTGAAAGCGTTGGGTTGATTATGTTTCCCATATTGCGGTCAAAGTAGTCCCTGATGATCTCAGAACGCGAGAATGATGGATGGGATACACGAAACAGCCATCCAGCCCCAAGCGCTGCTCTGGCAGTAGCTCATAGCAAGTACCTAGCATGGAGCATAATAGCTGAGTGAGCAAACGCTGCATTTTCCCAGAAGATTCCCACCCCCTCCAGGAGCATAGGGACCATTTTACATTCCTTAGAATGAATCAGAGACATGCAAGCCCATCCTGGCAGATGTAAACACCTTACTGACGTGCTCAGCAGGCTCCTGCACATCCCTCAGGCTGCCTTAATCATAGAATCATAGAATCATAGAATCATAGAATCGTAGAATCGTAGAATCGTAGAATCATAGAATAGTAAGGGTTGGAAAGGACCTCAAGATCATCGAGTTCCAACCCCCCTGCCATGGGCAGGGACACCTCCCACTAAACCATGCCATCCAAGGCTATGTCCAACCCCACCTTGAACGCCGCCAGGGATGAAGCATTCACAACCTCCCTGGGCAACCCATTCCAGGGCCTCACCACCCTCACAGTAAAGAATTTCTTCCTCATATCCAATCTAAACCTCCCCTGTTTAAGTTTAAACCCATTACCCCTTGTCCTCTCACTACAGTCCCTAATGAAGAGTCCCTCCCCAGCATCCCTATAGGCCCCCTTCAGGTATTGGAAGGCTGCTATGAGGTCTCCACGCAGCCTTCTCTTCTCCAGGCTGAACAGCCCCAATTTTCTCAGCCTATCTTCATACGAGAGGTGCTCCAGTCCCCTGATCATCCTCGTGGCCCTCCTCTGCACTTGTTCCAACAGTTCCATGTCCTTTTTATGTTGAGGACACCAGAACTGCACACAATACATCTGCAGTGACACTCCATAAATACAGTTTGGAAACCCATAGTCCGCATATTTGACAAAACCCACTTCTGATGAACCTGAGTATTTTCTGGCTAAAATGGCTGGGAATTTTTTTAAAACTTCACAGATACAAATTAAGCATTCAGGTTCCACTGTGGCTGAAAGCCCTCTAGATTCTGTTCCTCATGAGTCTGGCAAAAACATCCCTACACCAGTTAATGCCTGAAACAGGATACAAGGAACACGGCTTTCTCAGTGTAACTTCTTCTGCTGTTTTGTAACTGATGAAAGGAATTTTGGAGGACACGCTGTCAAGGTGCTGTTTGTGTGGCGGTGGAGTTGCAAGGGTCACCACACTGCCAACCCTTTCCTGTTTCTGTGAGACGGGATTTTCAGGCCAGATCTCTTAGGTTTTGGGATTGTTATTCTGGCCTGTTACTTCTTTGCATCCTATTTCTTCAGGAGTTGTAGAAAAGTGGGAGAAGGAACTGTTGCAGACTGCTCACTAAGGATATTTGCCAAAATCAGAAAAAAGCTTTTACTTATGTGTCTTTAAAGGGCTAAGTCTTCTGTTAAGTGTTTGTTAGTGTAAGTATTTGCTGATTCAGAGCTTGTCCTTCAGAAGTGAGAAAGGAGAGAATAACTGGGGCATTGGAGAATGATTGGAGGATATTTGAGAGCATTTAGGAGCTCTAGGCAGCTAGTGCTTTGGGGCTGAATGCTACTTCCTTCTGTCCTGAGTCACAGTGTTAACTTCAAGATCTATCCTCATGTTTCTCTTCAGGATTTCATCTCTGTCTCCTTTCTGGAAATTGGTGCTCAGTCAAGGACACTTGCTTCCCGGAAAGACACCACAGCTGAGCAGCTGAGCCAGCAGTGTGCCGAGAAGTTTGAAGTCTCCCATCCCAAGGACTATAGACTCTTTGTTTACGTTGATGACCAGTGGCTGCAGCTGGACAAAGATGCCCTTCCTCACCATATCAAAGCGTCCCTCCTGAAGTGCGAAACCAAGAAAGATTTCCATTTTATTTATAAACCAATAGACCATAAAACCCCACCAGTTCCAATAGTCAAAGAGTCAGACTTTCCCTAAGGGCTGTGCTGCTTTTTTTGTTGTGTTTGTTGTCATCCTGGAAGGGCTGGATAGTTTATCTCATGAGATAATCTGATATCTGCCGACCTCAGAAGGTCTCTGAAACTTGGCCTTTGACACAGGGCAGATGTGCTAATTATAGATGCTGTCCAAATACAGAGCATTTCTCAGCAGAGTTCATTTGCAGAAATAAAAAGAGCATTCGGGAGGCCATTCATCGTCTGGAAAACTTGAAGTATCAAACCTCAGAACCTCCTGCTGGCAGCCAGCTGACATGGCAGAACGTGAATGCACAGCGGAGAAAACCCAGAGATCTTGCAGAAAACTGTACATTTACTCCATAGTGAACTATGGCAGGTGTGAATCACCTCCGTGCGCAAGGCCTGTGAAAGGTGTGCACACATCACAATGCTATCAGGAGGTAAGACAGCTTTAGCACCTTACAGTATCTGTTCACACAGTTTGAATAAACTGAGTCTTGTGTGATGTATTCAGAGGCGTAGGGTTGCCATCTGTAGCAGAACTCTACCTCTGGCTTGCCGTCTAGAAAATGTCATTGCCTTTGCAATCCGCAGAATTACAGATCATGCAAGGTGATCCTAAGAGTACATTTCCTGCCATCTATTTCTCACTGAAATCAGGTAGCATAGGCATTTTCATCAATGTATTTTTTTTCAAGGTTGTAAGTCTTCACAATCAGTTTTACGTGTACAGCAGTCTAGTCACATTGGTTGTATAATAGTGTCATTGGGTAATTGTGTATTTATTTCCATGTGTAATATGGTGCAATTATTTTTAAATAAGTGCTTATAAAGAAATGAAATATTTTTCCCAGTGTAGCAAACCAGATTAAAATTTGAAAATCAAAAGGAGCTAGAATTAAATACCTGTCCCTTTTTACCCAGATGTCATTTTCTCCAGTGTTTTTGTGACTGTAAGTCCCACCAGGTTATTACGTTAATAAATTCAGGCTGTTGTAGACAGAACTTGCTAATTCTCCTTTCTACCTGTGCTTTCAGACCCTGGAGACTTAAATTTCCCTGCAAACCTGAATTCCCAATGAATTGAACCAATGTAGAAATTAATTTTCTGAAATTTGAAAGCAATATTTCAGGCCCGGATAACAGAAGCGGGAGCCTTAATTGCAAGACAGATCCATGTCTTCTGGGTGCCTTCATTCAGACAAGATTCCCACTATGAACATTAGATACTGGATAGCCTGCATGCAAGAGGCACGTAACCTCCACTGCAGCTACACAAACTTGGGATCAAGCCTAGCAAAGGCTTGATTGGAAAGAAAGTGTGTTACTGTGGGTTTTGCTCAAAACTGCTATTGTTTCCTCCATTAAAAAAAAAATAATTGGGGCCGATTTAAAAAATTAATTGGCATAATTAAAAAAAAATACTGGGCCAAGTTGCTAGAGCTCCCTGCCTGACTCCTGAAACTCCAAAGATAAAGTGGTATCACATGTAGCTGGTCACTAAGTCTCTGGACCTTGGAATGTCTGCGTCTGCATGCCTCAGCTGTAGCGTACACTGGCCAAATGTGCATTCAGATAGCAAACCAGTGCTGTGCATCTGCCAGCTTGGGCTGCTGAACATCTTGGTGGGGAAGGGACAACAACAAAGAATGAGGAACAGTGAATAACAGTGATCTTGGTTTCGAGGACATCATGTGCAGACCCTGCAGTGTGTGACACCAGTACTGGGCTGACTCCAAAGTCGTGGTTATTTCTGATCATGTGCAGCTGTCAGCACCTCTGCCTTGCCTCTGGGAAGAATGCTGGAGCTGAACTTCTCCCTTGTGCTGCCATTAGCCCTTTGCAGGGCAGCGTGCTCCTGCTGGGAGCCTGGGCTGCATTCTGGGTGGCACTGGGGATGGTATGGCTAAACCTGACACACAAGCTTCCAGTACTGAAGGGGGAGATTCTGCTCTCAGGGCCCTGAGGCATATGCAAGCATTGCTGCCTCCAGTGCCACCCCAAGGCTACCCCACCCAGCCCAGGGCCCAGGACCCCATATCACCTCCCAGGGCTGTCAGCTCCTGCCCCAGTGATGCTGCAGCAGTGTTGGTCTCCAGCTCCCCACAGGTCTGTCGCAGCCTGGCCTCTGCTAGTCCCTATTGCCAGGGAGGTGCCCAAGACCCAGACTGGGGCTGCCCCTGCTGCTATGCACTGTCCTACTCCTGGCTGTAGCAGTGGCACAGGCTCCAAGGGAACCCTCATGGCTCTGGGACCTCTCTGTCCCAGCAGCAGCTTCCCTACGTCCATCCTGCAGGCTGGGGCAAGGACATCAGCTCTCATCCTTCTGCTTCCCTGGATGCTGTGTGTTGATGTATCAGTGTCAGGCCCTCACTGGGGAGGTGGTACAGGGTCCCCTGGGCACTCTGGCTGTGAGGCAATGTGTCCTCACCCTGCCCAGCTCCTCAGCCCACCACCATCTCTGCATGTTGGGTGAACTCACAGTAGTTTCCCCAGTGGTAGAAGCACTGCCAGTAAGTCCCTGCACACAGAGAGGCCTGTTGTCCTGCTTCCACCATAGTTAGGTGTTGTCACTAATGTGCATATGTCCCAAAGTCTGACCTGCTCCACGTTGGCCACACTGAGCACAATCTTTACTGTCACCCCTAGGGCTGTGGCAGCAGAAGGGTCTAACCTCTATGCAGCATCATTTACCAACCTTCCTTTTTTCTCAACCCTCCCCACCCCAGAAACACTCCCCAAATCCTCTGTTTTGCACTGACCCTCTCAAAGGAGACCCCACACACACCTCTCACGCCCATTGCCCACACAAACCATGGGCTCAGACTGGGTTTCTGGCCCATCTCCCACTGGCCTCCTCGTCCCTGTTGGTAGGACTCCAAGCCGTATACCCACCTCACCTCCCATCACCTGTGTACAGATATCACACTGCATGTGGTTCACATACAGCAGGACTGGGGGTCCCCAGCGCCAGACCCAGAGATGTGGGGTCTGACCAGCAGCTTAGTTCTGCCATGGCTGCTGCAAACTATTGTAAGCCCCAGAAGCAAAGGTGTATATGTCTACCAAAGTCCCTGGCCTTATCAGGTTCTCTTTATACAGTTAATGGGCTTGAAGTAATCTGATGGGGATGAGGCCAAAGTAGAAACATGCAAGGAAGGAAGCCAGGACTGATCTGCTGGGTATTTCCGGAGAGCAACCGGACTTTGCACTGGCCAGGGTTGAACAAAAGATTGATGAAGCAAAGTGTTCCAGCACCTTGCAGTGTCCTGGGATGTCTGAGTCAGCAGCTGGACCTCAGGGCAGAGGGAACTGGATTATACAACTGATAAGCGGAGCCCATGGAAACCGCAACAGTGCTAAGGCATTGCAATCCAAATTGTCTCAAACCAAAGCCTAGTCCCTAAATCAGACCTGCAGATCCCAGTTTTCAAAATGCAAGGAGTGCCAGCTGAATTTCTGTGGGCTTTCACAAAGGCTCTCAAATTGCACATGCCACGTTTTCCTCTGGCATAACGATGGCAAAGCCCTGATTTGGTTTGCAAAGGTTGCCAGGGCTGTCCCCAACTCAGATTATTGACAGTAATGCGAGGTACTGTGCTTGGCTGCGAGCTGCCTGGAAGGAAATCACTGTGCTAGAGCTCAGTGCAGAGTGGGGCTTGCTTGGAGGTCATGGGGCACCTGACCTGTTTGGTCACATTTTATAAACCACCAGCAACAACTTCACAAAACATACATCTCTGGGGTACAGGGATGACACGGCTCCTCCAGAGCCCCACCACAGCCCTGCCTTGTCAGGGAACACAAGCTGGGAGGTGACCCGTATGATGGGATCCTGGAGCATCCCAGGACAGAGACGGCTGCTGCCTCCCCAAGCTCACAGCTCAGCAGCAGGACTCGGGCTCTGCATGCGCCAGGGCCACACAGAGACAGCCTGTCTAGAGCAAACATGCTGTTGCTCTGGTGACTCTGGCAAAGGTCTGAGACCCCAGTGTGGAGACTACTGGAGTGGTTCAGCACATGTCTCCCTCTGGACCCTGGTGCCCAGGGTCCTGCACTGATACCTGGCATTTTGGGCAGTGAGAAAAAAACACCACGAAAGGCCCAATGTGGGAATGAAATGGGCATTTTTAAATGCTCCATGGGGTTTTATTCATTTGCTTTGCCATGGGGCTTCCTCATGCTGCAGCCCAGGCGAGGAGGAAGCAGTCCAGTCTGGTGATCTGTGGCCAGCCCTGGTTAGTCAAGATGGTCACTCCATGACTCATGCTCTGGCCCTCACATGAGCCCTCAGCAGACAGGAGTGTTTCAGGAGACTCTGACCAAGTAAGGTTGTGCAATCCGGCCAAGGCCTCCTCAAACACTCATTTGCAGAGAAACGTTGTGCAACAATCACTCATTTACTCACAAGGAAAGGATCCCAGTGTGAGAGAGAGGAAGAGGGAGACCTGCTGAACCCAACAGCTTCTGCAAAGAAAAAACAAAAAGCCCACGTGGCCACTTCAAGCACAGAGTTTACTTAAGGCCGCTTTGCACCCAGTGATAACATCTCCCAGTAATTCACTGAAATGATTACACCGACGGGTCATGCATAACCTAAAATAAAAACCATTGAAATCAAAGGCAGTTTTCCTGCTGAATTCTAGAGCTTTTGGGGCTCATTATGCATCAGTCACAAACTGTACTTTGAAACCTTGCACGACACTGGCTTTTTTCCGCAGGCCTGAGCAGGGATTCAGGCAGGCAGGGTCCATTGGAGACCACCAGTCCAAGCCCTGCTCAAGTGGCCCTGCCTCCCAAGGCTGCCCAGGGCCTCATCGTCTTGGTGCTGCAGGTCTCCCGGGCTGGAGATCATACAGCCTCGCTGGACCTTGGTCCAGTATGTCGGATACTGATGTGAAAATTTCCTCCTGCCCAGCTGGTGCAAAGCCCGAGTCCCACTGGAGTTAATCCTTGGATGCATGCTGCTGCTGTGAGATATTGGACAGCTCTGCTTGCGATGCATGGGGTTACAGACTTGTGAGAGTTCTGTTGTCTCCTGCCTCTTTTGGGGGCTCATGTCTCTAGGAAGGAAGTGGCCTCTGATTCAGAACTGACCGAGCTCTTGGCATGAAATCCTGCTCAGTCAGGACTTCAGCTTAAGTGTCCTTTGCAGCTCCTCCATCCCTATTCTCACAGGGCAGAGGCCGAGCTCAGGGGAAGCCTTCGGCCTCCTACCCTGCAACAGGCATGGCTGCTCAGCTCTAACCCTAAGCTGTTATGGTAGGAGAAGATGCAATTTGGTTTGCGCAGAGCTAAAATAATACAGGAATCTATAAAATTAAGGTGCATTATCTCCACCTCTAGGTGAACTACTTTCTGCTTTGTTGCCAGCAGAAAATGGACAGCAGTTACATGCAGTCGGAGCAAAGCTGTGTGCATGTAAGCTTACATTGTATAGAAACAGCACACAGTGTGCTATGGAGGCTGATCATGCCCCCTGCCCTGCAGGTCCTCTCAAACGAAAGCAGTGTACTGTATACAGCAGGATGCTGGGTAGAAACACACAGCGTATTTGGCAAGGAACAGCTGGGGAAAGGACCTTGAAGTCTGTAGCAATAAGGAGGACAGGAAGCCCTGGCTGGTGCGAATGACACTCTTCTGTGGGTTACACATACACACCACTACTCTGCTCAGGAAGGGATTTTGTAAATAACACAGACCCAGCTGTGCCCTGCCCTGCCTGGTGGTGATGGTTTTCTGGAGAACCTGGTAGTTTTCCATATTTTGCAGCAGTCATTTCTGCATCACGGCACTCTAGGAATGACAGCCTGAAGCAGCTGTATGCCAAAGGAAGAGTGAGGGCGCCTGCACTTACCCAATACAGCACTGCAAGAGACTCTGGTGTAAGACCGACCTTGCACAACCCTGGAACTATTTTCTTTCTCATCCGGTTCTATTACCATCCCAAAATAAACAGCCTGCCATGCACGCAAGAAGCCTGTGCAGTGCTATTTGGTGGCCTTAAAACAAATGTATTGATCAGAGGTGTTCTTTTTCCTTCTGTGTCCTCAGTGACTGCAAAGGAAATGGGTCTCTGGATACATACTGGAAATCCAATAGCACACTAATTTTTGTGGGGCAGGAATAAGAACCTGCTGCATCTCAGATGGCATTGTGGGTACAGTGACATCTTCAGCAGGCTGCCTCCCTGTTTCATTTCAGCACATCCCTGAGGGAAGGGTAACAACTCCACAGGTAGCATTTAGGATGGAGAAGCTCTGGAAATCATTCTTGCAGGAGGAAAACAGTCATGTTTCAGCTTCGCATCCTCAGAACTACACAGGTCTGCAGGAAGGCCACGAGGTACAAGTGCCACCTGGGTGTCGCTAATACGTGAAAATAAAAATCAAAATGGTTTGGGTTGGAAGTGACCTTACAGATCCAGTTCCAACCCTCCTGCCAGGGGCAGGGACACCTTCCACTACACCAGGTTGCTCAAAGCCCCGGCCAGCCTGGCCTTGGATGTGTGCTAGCAGCTGACTGTTCATCTGATGATTAGTTTTTTGAGGCCTACTTACTATGGCTGGAGACTCTTAAAGTGAGGTTACGTGTGAAGAACCTGGAGGACTTTATGTTTTGGGCACTTTTTTCCCCCTCTGCATTCTAGATATGAAAATCCAAAAGACCAAAAGCCTCTTCTGAATACTTGATGAGAAAACGGACATTTCTAGAGGGTGAGGAAAATTGTTAAAGCTATGAAGCAACGATGCCAAGTGCTTCAGAAGCAGCCTGGATTTCCAGGGCACAGAACAACTCTAAAAGCAGAGAAGTGTAAAACTACGCAGATTTAATGTATATATTCAAACAGGGCTGTGAAGAAGACATTATTCCTGTTCTTTCCAAGTGACTGGGGGCTCTTGGTTGCACTCTTTTCTGACAGAAGCCAGACTGCCTAGAAGCTGTCCTGTGTGGCCAAGCCTCCCTCCTGCCATCAGGGAAACACGTGCAACGCATTCAGGCAGTCAAAGAGTTTCATACTCTCTTTAGACTTCTGCTTAAAAAAACCCGATCAGCTTTACAGCTAAAAAGGAACAAGAAGCAACCCAAAAGCAATACATACCTGAATCTTCAACAAACCCCAAGGTGCAAACTTTCCTTTCTTAATCCAGTAAAGCCTAGTTCCACCTACTTTCACCTTTTGCCATCCATCCTGATACAGCTGTGTTCTAGGCTTTCTCTCTTTCACTCAGCACACAGCTGAAAGTGCTAATGTCCCTGGCATTATCTGGCTCTTTATATAGAAGTAGCTTTGCTTACAGACCCTATAATGCCTTTCCTCTGAGCAGAGCTAGCCAGAACTCTCTCTGTTGTGAGGATGCTGGTTTAGTTTTTAATTATAGTTTGTTCTTTTCCATGGAGAGGTAATTTTGCACATAATGTATTCTGGAAAGAGCCCTGAAGTATTTTTATACCCTATCTTCACATGTAAAAAAGCACGGACAACCTGAAACTCCTTTGAGTCACCTTATAGCCTCTAATTTTCCCCATTTCTCATTTTGTCAGTCACCTCTAAGGAATGGTGCCTTCAAATGTGACTTCAGGCTTTTGACACTTTTGTTGTTGATTTTGGGTTGAAGTTTGGAAGTTTGATTTGTTGGGGGTTTTGGGGGTTGTTTTTTTTTTAGATGACTTGCCTTATAAAAGGCTTACAGGGGACTGAATTTTAATGCAGTATCATTAAATTAATTAGGTCTCATTTATTTTCAAGACACAAGATGTCCAACACTGTACTGCCCTGTAAGTTGATGACACCGTCAACTTCATTTTTATTCACAGGCATTTCTCATACTCTGTGACTTCCCACAGGTTTGCATGTACATACATTTGATTATAACATACTGTTGCTAAATCTACAGCATTAGGTATTTGTGTTTTTCTTTGGGAAACAGTGCTTTCTACCCACAAAGCCTTTCACTGTTCACAGTTTAGCTGGGCTGTTTACATCCAATAGTTCTTAAATGCAACTAATTTCTTTAAACTGTTAAGAAGTTAAAGCTTAAAGAACAAGCTTTGGTTTCTTCACTCTTTACCAGCCTGCAAATTAGTCACCGCAACGGAATTCATTAACTTTTCTTAAAAAGCTTATAGTTAGCAATAGTATAAAAAAAAATAAATTCCTGAATTAACAGCTCAATGTTTGAATTTAGCACAAATTTAACAATCACTGATAGGTGGCCTGTAGTGTTCATCCAGAGATTCTGTCTGAAGAGCATTGCATTTGAAGCAAATCATCCATTTGAAAGTTCCGGGTGGTCTGTCACACCAGCAGGCTGGCAGCAGCTGGGGACGCAAGGGAGAGCACGTGTTGCTCATGGTCAGGTACTTCAGCTCCCAGCACAGTTCCAGCACAGTGGTTGACTCTTTCATGTTGCATGCACGTAGTCTGGATTGTTACAGTTACGAGACGTTATCACTTGTAGTAAGGGTTATATTAGGGACTGTTGTTTCCATTAATGCCCAAGGCACACTTTATCCATGGCCAGGCATATTCTGCAACAGAGAACAATAATGATGAGAAACTTTTTAGGTCCTGTGCTCTCAAACCTCCCAAACTGACTGCACAGGATGCCACCAGGAGTGGGGGCAGCAGTTCTTCACCTTCAGGGTTGCATGTGCACGCTGCCTAAATTACCAGTCTGCCCTCCCCTTCCCTACTCCTCTGCTTTCCTCTCTCAAGTTTCTTCCTCTCACATAACTCACAAGCTAGGACCCCATCCTCTGCCACAAACTTCCAAGACAGAATTCCACCACCACCTGTCCCTTTCCCCTACTGCACCACCCGGCAGCCAGGCCAGCCCAGACCATTATTTTCCCTGTTTTCCTACCACAGGCTCACAGGTGGGGGCCCTTTCCTCAACAGAATGGAGCAATGCTGTGTTTGAGCCAGCAGCTGAGGGAGCAGTAGAGAAAATACAGCAGGTCCCAACCTTGCCTCTGGGTAAGATCATGCAGGAGTTACAGGGCAACACCCTTGCACCAGTCATGCTATTTTGTTATGTGGTACACTGGGATCCTCTGAATGGCTGTCACTTCCCCTGAGGGTCTTCAACAAGGAAATTAAAGGGTTACTGGGGAAATGGATCATTATGAGTGGGAGAGAACTACAAATAATATGTTGTCCAAAATTAGCATTCATAACTCAAAAGGGAGAACTTTAACTGACTAAATGGTCAACAGAGCAGAACACGAGAAGCTTTTGGCATTAAGCTTCATCTGCCTCTTAGCCATAGATAAAACCACCCAGTGCATCTGGGAACCTCCTTACCTGTCAATGGGGTATCCTCCTTCACAAACGTTGACCAAGGCATACAGCTGTCTCAGTGCATACTCATACTGAAATAAACGTTGGTAATCATTTCAGTGATGAAGAGCAGGTATTGTTTATCCAAAAGAAATTGTGGAAGTGATTTAGAAATGCTATTAATATTCAAGGTGTTTATTGCTAATCTAGCATTAGGCTAAATGTCTTTCTTCTGTTCACTTTGCTCTTTGAACTTCATTAGGTAAATTCAGCTGTTGCTACACATTGGCCCCTCACGCAAGGCTCACCCATCTAACCAATTTGATTCAAAAAACCCTCACATATATACAACAATATCAAAAAAAACCCAACCCAAATAAAAAAAAACCAAACCAAAACCAACAAAGCTAAACAGGAACTGAAATTCCAGAGCCATGCAGCTGCCGAATAGCCTGGTTAATTAGAAGGTCCAACTGAAGGACTGCTTTCAATCTGTATACAGTACTTAGATCTTGGGCAACTGCCAGGCAACACAGCTTTCTGCTAAAATCAATTAATTTGCTGTTAACTCATCTTACTACACACCACTGCCCACTTGGGTATCTTGCCTGACATCCGGACTGGGTTTTCTGGAATAGGAAATGACCTCTCATTCTTGCCTAAACAGTGCTTAGCACAACAGGATTTGGCCTTCAGTTGGGATCCTGGGAAGAGTAGACAGTAATAAAACCCCTAAACTAAAAGGTGTCTCTCAGGAATTCAACAAGAGCACGGAAGTAGCGGCTAGGCTATTGCAATGAACTATGCAACCCACAGACATACACAGAAATCTAATATACTGGGATTAGGAATTCACAGTGGCGGTGCTTGTGTTTCTGTTTTCCAGTAAAGATGTCTCAAGCAGATTTATTTAATACTGGGACTTCTGGGGAGGGAGTTGATGAGAGGACAGCACGCATTAGTAAAACTGAGGGATTTTTTTCTGGGTTTGTTATTAGTAATCTTCTTGCTTATCTACAAGTGTAGTGGACTTACCACGGCTAAGTGCCAGTTGAAGCAATGAGTTTTGAAGTGGTTCACCGCTGACAGGTAGCAGTCATAATTGCTGATGGTCAGTCTGTCTGACAGAATTTGCTCGGTCTGTTCTTCTGATCCTGTTACTAAGGTGATTATCTTTCGCATGGATTCTTGGATAAATTCTCTCACCTGCACATAAAACAATAAGAACCTAAACCATGTTTTTTCTAAACCTAATCTGAAGACTGAAATGTTTCTTTTCTTTAGACCTCTGTCAACTCTTGAGCTTTTAAAGGAACCCAATTTTGCCATTTCTTTTTAACACAGCCTTTTGGACCTTAAGATATAAATGAAAACTAGGGAGACAGAAAGACAGACTCCTGGCTCCCAAAATCATACACTGTCCAGCGTTCTGGCATAAGAAAGAAAACACCACCACCACCAATACTGACGACCATTCTGCAGGAGCTATTTGATTTGGGAGACTTCAGTTCTACTGAGACAAGAATTTCTCTAATACCACAGAGTAAGTCCTCCCAACAAGACTCCCTATGGATGCAGATGAAGAACTTCATGGCAATAAAAGCTGAAACTGACTTTTGCATTTGCCTACATTTTCCTAGATAATCACTACTGAATGTGCCCTGTGGAACACATCCCTGAATTTTAAAGGAAGAGTAAACCATCAGCTAGAGGTTACCAGTCTGCAAAGGAATTCTGTTGCAACTTGCAAAAACTGCAAATAATCCCATTGGCTTTAGGGGTGTTACTTCTGCTACTGCTTACGATGGAAACAAACCTGACCTGGTGTGTAGTTCAATTATTCCATTTTTTGTGCTTACCTCCAGGTGTACTTTCATTTCCGCAGCAATCTTCTTAGCCTCATAAATGTCATTGGTAACCATGAGCTTTCGCTTCATGATTGCAAGAGGCACATCAGGACTAGGAGTCAGGTCATAGTGTTCTACAGGTGGCAGAGAGATGGGGACAGCTTTCTTCCCCATGCCCTGAAACTGCATCACTTTCATGGAGGAGATGCTCTGAGGGTTAGAAAGTAAACAAATAGAAAATGTCAATCCCTTTCAGTGGGTAGTCTGTCCTTGCTTTGCCATCCAAACCTAACTCTCTAAACTTGCTAGATTAGAGAAAATAAAGGAGATCATAGAGTTGTGTGTGGGTGTGCACGTCTTGGGTTTTTTAATACAAGGGCAAGGCTGCCAAGAATTTGGGAACTTTTATTTCCAAAACTCACTGTGGGAAAAAAGATCCATCAGGTTCAGTAACCTGACTTTTTTTTTTAATTAACAAATATTCAATCTGTTGAATAATGGGACTACTATAAATGATGTATCCCCTCTTAGCTCCTCCCATGTGAAGGATCAGTGTACTTATCAACATTTCACTAATATTCATAATATGGCTGGAAGTGATAAATATCTTTCTTATACTTCTCTGAAGTGCTATATCTCTGGAGGAGCTTGGAGAACAACTCATATCCTGACTCACTAGATTAAAACACAGTACCAGGCTGTACTTCTTGTAGTATCATCTCTTAAATGCTCAGTGGTCTTCTGAGATGAACAGTTTCATTTTCTAAATCAACCCTGCCAATTTACGGTATGGTTTTGGGGAGTGGGGGGTGTGTGTGTTGTTTTGGGGTTTTATTTGTTTTGGTTTGGGTTTTTTGGGGTTTTTTAAGGTGTGAAAGTATAGAGCACAAAAGATTTTAAGATATATCTGACCAAGAAGCCCACTCATATACATACTCTGTTTCCATACTGCATCACGTGGCTGGTGTTGGTGCGTTTCTTCACCAGCTGAAACTGCTTGTGGAGTGTTTCTCTTCTTAGATCCTCCTGCACGAATAAAATTCCATGTGGTTACAGACACTTAAATTCAGCTATGCTAAAAATGCAAGGAAACCTGGAAAGGGTCTTAGCTGTCAGTATGTAGAAGGAAGTATAGGGCAAGAGCTACATAGCCTTTGAAAGACATAAAAGTAAATATTGAAAGGAAGATTTGACAGCATATTCTCAAATAGCTTTTAATGATCTCATCTCCCAACAAATGGGCAAGAAGGGAATGCGCTAGCATACAAATCCTAGATTTGTTTCATGAATACTGTTTCCTGTTATGCTAACAAATGGGCTAGCCACAGTTCACTAACGATCCCTGAAGCAGAAGTACAACCTACTAAACTACCCAACTTGTTTAACAGATTTGGAGATGTGGTCTCAGAAAAGCAAACCCAGATTAGTGAATTTCAAACCAGATGTTAAGACAGTTTCTAATCTTATAAATAACAAAAGAAGACAATGTTTCCGAAAGTTAGTTTCAGAAAGAAATTTAGTGACCCAAACAAATAAAGATTATACATGGTTCTGAATAGTAGATAAATACTTCTACCAACTCAGTTGGTTGATTTCAGTCTCAAGAAAACCAAGTATTTTCACAAAACCTGTAAAGGAGCTATTTTTAAAAAGCCAAGTAATTTTTCATGCATGGAAATGCAGAAACCTCATCTAAGTAACTTACCATATCTGAATCTTCCATCCAATTCACACTGTACCAGTCCCCGAGATAAGTCTGCCTTTCATCATCATAGTAACATGCATACGATGACTCCCTGGGATTGGCAGCTGTTGTGGCATAAACTGTAAGACAAATAGAAGGCAATTTTTTTTTTAACCCCCTCCACTTGATTTAGTACTGAGCTGCCCGTGATATATTTGTCTAAGTATTTTGGCTTTCAATCACTTCCTTCTAAATAGCAGGAAGGAAAGAACCCTGTTAATCATTCTGTTCAGTTGGCCTCAATGCTGTTAGAATACTTTAAGAATACTGTTAAAGAACTCCTTCCTTGCTGCCAAATGTGTGGTCTGGGATGAATATACACTTCTAAGGAGAAAATCTACTGTTTGAAGAACTGCCTGAGAACACCTGTGCACTGACAACAGCTATACATTAATTTTCTTTATTACAGTACTGATGACTTTTCCCCAAACTTGAAGTAAACCCTCTAAATCATCTTTTCTTCTAGAAAACCACAGAATGGTTTGGGTTGGAAGGCACCTTAAAGCTCATCCAGTTCCAACACCACTGCCATGGGCAGGGACACCTCCCACTAGACCAGGTTGCTCAAAGTCCCATCCAACCTGGCCTTGAACACTGCCAGGGATGGGGCAGCCACAAGTTCTCTGGGCAACCTGTGCCAGTGCCTCATCACCCTTGAAATGCCACCTTCTAAGTAATATCCTTTCTTGCACAACACTCTACACTGACAGAGTACACATCCTCTACAACATCTGTTCCAAGTACAGTGTTCCAGTAAGTCGTCTCTAACCCAACATATATACAATGCCTGTAAACACATCTTACAGGCATTAAGACAAAACCTATTTTGGCTTTTTGCCAAAGTCAACTTGTAGCATACTTGCGTAACTTCATGAAAGTCCAAGTTTCAAAATGAGGAAGTGTTAGGTATGCTTTTATAGAGCTACAGTGTTGTTTCTGCTCAGAATGTACCTAAAGTTCAAAAGCCAAAAAAAGTCTTAAATCTTGTGCATGGAGTAAAGTGCTCCTCTTAGCACCCTTCAAAATGCTTACCAAGTAACCTGTTAAGCTTTGTACTTTGCTATTGAAAGCTGCCAAAGACAGCTTCCTACTATAAATTATCAATTTTCTGCCTTTGTAAGTCCATGGCAGAGCTGAGACCAGAGAGTCCTTGGACTGGAAATTCTGAACAGAACAAACTGAAGAATGCAGATTCTCTGAAGATTTATTTTGAGCAATCATCAATATGAAACATTGTGTGAACTTTCTGTAAGCCTTTGATAGGGCTATAAGAAGTCTAGGTGGGTGCCAGGCAGCACACTCCAGGGCCAAAGAGCCAGGAAGCCATGGACAGGCACATGGTTGGTCTTCCCTGCAATCACAGCTTCAGAACTACAAGAAAGCCAGATCATTCAGTCTCCCTGCCACGGAACAGGAGCTTGAAAACAACTTCTTGTCTAACCAAGGCTGAGCTCCCAGCTCTGCAGCAGATTGCTTAGAAACCCTGAAAAATCTGAGTTCCATCTCTTGGGTTATTATGCAAATGAGTAGAGCAAAACTGACTGGCCTGGTGTCTCCTGAGTGCCTTTGCTACTCAATGAGACTGACAGCAGGAACTTCACACCCACTGTTAGCAGTGCTGGGGCTGAGAAATGTCAGTATAACTTACTACCAGTCAAGGGCAACCCCACAGTTCCTGAAAACAAATGTTTTTTCAACTTCTCAACTGCAAGAAAAAGAAAGCTGCTGTAGTGTTTGTAAGACTCCATTAATTCCTTAAAAGGAATTTCCCATACATGGAAAATATTACTTTCTCTGATTTTTGTACCCCCTGCTATAACTCTACTAAAACTTCTACCTTGAACCTACCCTTGACATGGTATCTGTTTAGGTCTGTGACAAGTTGTGACATTTAACTTCAGTAAGTTAACTGATTGCTCACCATTGATATTATCAGCCAAATGATTCATCATAGATCCAGACTCACATGCTTCAATGTAAAACACCATCTGTAACATAAACCAGAGACCTTAAGAAATTCCATGAGGACACGGACAAAAGTCCTTCAATGCTTTTCAGTGGTAGCTAGATGGCCTGTACTGCTGTACCTGAAACAAGAGCTATCCATTATGCTCTAAAATAAACAAAAGTAAGTAGTTCAATTTTTCATTTTTTGGGAACTAAAGTATGTGGAAAGGGGAAACAATCACAATGAAAAGATGTCATTAATCTCTACAGAATTCACGGGGAACTACTGACTAATGTACAAAGCACAAATGAAATGCAGAGTCACTGAAGAGTGACACAACGTACACAGACACAGTATGCACAGTAATGTACCACTCCTGAATGCGATATTGCTGGAACCAATGGCTATTTCTGTGTTTCTAAATATAGCTGGCCATAGTAGAAAGATTACTGCAGAAAGTTGCTTAAAAAGAGGCAAGCTGATAAAATGTTTTAAACATTCGTTTTTCTGCTTAAGACTACATGTAATGAAATAAATGCACATCATTTTCTAACAAGAGGTACAGTCTCTTAAGCTATATTAGTAACTGTAAGAGAAACATGTGGTATATACAGGCTTCCTGCAGTAACAGTGCAGTCTGAAGCAAACAAAGTACAGGAGGAAAGAGCCAGGTACATTTCATGAGGGTGCAGTAGTTACAGATGGTGTTTCTCCACCATTGGTCAGGATATACCCTTATCAGAAGGCAGTATACTACATCTCAACATCTATTGCAGATATAGAGTAAACTAAAAATGGAAAGAGAAAATTTGGATAGGATCAATACTGTTAAGTACAAAATCCTAATCCAAATTCCATTGCACGGCAACAGCTTCCTCCTGTTTTAAATAACTCTCAAAATGAAGACAAATGTCTCTCTTTTGTGTCAGCTGCTCTTTTAATCTCACAACTTCTGACAATGCTTGTTTACCTTCTGGTATTTTTTGTGACGATACATGTACCAAATAGTCTTATTCAAGTCCTTCACGTGAAGCTGTAAAATAAAGAAGCCTTGTATTAAAACCACTTACATTCAAGAGATACACAATTCACTTAATAGGGATAAATACTAACTGTTGTGGGTATGTATACTGTTTCCCATTAAATATATCTGATGCTTTGCCCAAAATACAACATTCTCATATTTACCCCTCTGAAAAAGGTAAGTAATGGTCCCAGATGATAAGTATAGTGCACCAGAAAGTCAAGTTGTACCTGTGTGAAATAGTCTGCTTGTACCATCAAAGTCCAGTGAAATACTAAATGACGGCTTAAATTCAAACTGGAAAAAGTCCAAACTGTGGCAGTGAGAAGCATATTGCTCATTTTCTGCCTCCTCGCCCAATATAGCAAAGCATCAAACATTTTTGCGTTTTACATTTATTAGTTACTACTTTAGTATGTCACTAAAAGGATGGGTTTTATGACAAAGTAATCTCCCAAAATACTTACATCGTCATCAGGAAAAGCCAGAAGGCCTGGAGCTCCATGGTCAGTGAAATAAACAAACACATGATCCTTGGGACCACTGTAATGAAAAAATTGCAAACAAGTTCTTTCTAACCACTCCAACCTGATCTTCATCACAACAACAATCATCTGCTTCTCAATGCTAAGGCATGTCAGTATTTGAAAATAATACAGCTGAAGCACTTCCTTTTGGTACTATCTTTTTCCAGCCAGATCTGCAAAGGGACTTGGTTTTAAACTGTATTCAGGGACAATTAAATACAAAATATGTGAAAAGACTGGAAGGAGATCCCAAGACCTCCTCTTTTCCTCTGTATTAGTGGTCCAGAAATCTGTACTTGCTTTTGCCCTTTCCTGACTGCAAAAAGGTACAACTGCAGTGGCTCAAGGGGACATTGTCCAGCCTTCTGCCTGGCCGATAACCTCCTGCTTATGGAACAACCTGGAAGACAATCTAGAGGCTTTCTGGGCAGAGGATAATTGAGTTCTTGTCCCACCAAATAGAAGAAGACAGGCCACTTGGAAATTCACATGAGAGAGCCTAACAAAGGCTGGGTCTTATTTTTCTGGCTCCCACTCTTGACCCTAAGTCAAATACAACAGAGCTGAAGCGCACATAACAAAGACTTTTATATGCGGGTTTAAGATGTCCTCCTGGGCAGCAGAAGAGTCCTTGGCCCTCTGCACAGCCACTCCCTTATTTGACTTGCAACATCGAGCTTTCCCATGGGAGGTGTGTTCTGAAGTACTTTTTTTAAAGAAAAAAGCTTTATAGTCACTTCCTGGCTCATTCCAGCTACTAAGAAAGAACAATCTAGTAAATGTGCAGGAACTTATTAACTTTTTGTCTATTTCCAGGATGAAGTTTAAACAACTGAGAGCAATAGTTTACTGGACTACTGTCCTGCTCCTTCTCCCCAGTGCCAGGGCAGGATTCTTCTGTTTCATCACTTTGCCTCTAAAATTATTCTGTCAGATGAAGACAGGCACTTAGACAATTTTTCTTTAACTATGTTAGTCCTTCCAAATGGTCAGATTAAGTTCTTAAAGGTTTTACAGCAAATACCATACATAAAAAATATAAAATAATATAAACAGTACTGAGTCAGAAATAGAACACACTTTACTAAATAGGCATCATAATTTCGTATCTCAAACTCTGTAGAAGCATGATAAATAACTGACACCAGGTATCTTTCTAAGAGGTCTTCTACTTAGGCCCTCAAATATATTGCTTTTATTCTTGAATAACAGATCTTACATTCTACTTAGCCAGTGGACAATTTATTATTGCTCATATACTAGAATACTGCCAAACTTACAATCATTTCTGTAACTTAATTTACAAATACATTAGGCATAATACATCCATTACAAGGTTAATTGCTTATACTACTTTCTTAATCACAAAGACTTTTTTGCATTAAACTATAATTCCATTTCATTACATTCAGAGCCTCAATAACCTTACCTCTGCCACAAAGACCAAGGCTGGGATTAGACATGCAACCCTCTCAGCTGATGAGCTGTTTAAGTTATCTTTGTCCCTCTGCCACAGACCACTAAGTCTCACCACTTCAGGTGCCCAGTACAACTGTTCATGTACATTAAACCAAGTCTTAGCAAACCCCTAAAACAAAAATCTTGACAAAACTCTCTTTGAATAGCCACTTTTGCAAAAGACAGCTGTCTAAATAACAAATACCTTAATACAGTTGATACTGTAATCTAGAGATTTTATACTGGACTCCATACAAGTTGAATATCAGCAGTTGCTTTTTGGTGTTTAAGAATAGTTTAAGATAGTTTAAGAAGCTTAAGAAACCAGAAACACTGAATTTCTCACGTGAATGACCTGGAATTGCCTTTAATAGTATTACTGGATTCTCAAGTTGCTCTAATTTATTCTTTTGTTGAAATCAGTGCCAATGTACAACTACACATGCAATTATTTTCCAAACTGAACTTCTCCTACCTTTTCAATACTTTTCCTGATCCCACCCCCTTCATTGCTTCTGCATCTCCTCTGAGAACAGCAAGGAAGTTCTTTGGAGTAACATCCTAAGGATTTAAGAGGATTAAAGTTAAATCTGATCATAAATCGACAACAAAATATTCATTTAGAAAGATGGCTTCTGAAAATGAGAGTCCATGGGTAGATGACAAGTTTAGCTGGCCATCCCTTTCAATCATTCATTATATAATGTATTAGCCATGATGATTCACAGAATCCTTAAATCACCAAGTTACTGGATTACTGTTCTGATTTAATGAAACAATTAGTCTTACACAGCTGTTCTTCAGAATGAGTTATAACATTTTTGAATGCAAGACTTTTCCTCCTTTTATTTCATGTTCCAGCACAAAAACACTGTAAAGGTTTACTTTTATGACCACTGCTTCACTTCAAAGCATTTATTGTTTATATTCATCTTATGAACACCAAATGTCATCCAAACCATGCAGGCAAATAAGCTGGAGGCTTTATACTATGTGCGTTTTGGAGTGTAAGTTACAGGCTGGAAGGATTTATTCAGTACACTGGCTAATGCTAAACTTTCTGTGGGGAATGGTGTTTCATTCTTACCTCCTTCGTATAGTCCTTGGGCACTCCAGCATACACATCTGTGCCATTAGGCCTATTGATGACAATGCCTTTTGTAGGGTTTCTGAAAGTTGAACAGAACATAAATGTGAATAATTAATTAGCCATGTGCCATACAATGACCACATAACAACTAGGAAACCAATTAAACTATCCTGACTGGCCAGCTTGACTGGGAGAGAGTATGGATACCTGCAGCATGTATTGTTAAGTGATCTCAGAATATAAACACCTTTTCACTTCAGCCAGCTAAATATGCTTGCCTCACATGTCCTCACCCTCAGAGTACTTTCAAGTATCCCACCTCAGATCATGCTGATTACCTTAAAATGTAGGCAGGAGGTCTCTTATACTATCATCTCTCTTTCAGTGTTCCCTTAAGTCACCTTTACTCTCTGCTCCCAGTACTGCTGTGCATATGAAGTCCACTGATTTCTATTGAAGTTGTTTCAGAATTAGAGGCTGTATCACTGAATTATTTCATACAGACAGCAGTGATACATTCTAGGCAGTCATCAAGAATGGGGCATGTACACTGTTGAATGTACATTCTGGGAATTAAACTGATATAACATCCTTCCAAAAAAGTCTTGCAAGTCATACACAGAGCTCCTGTACACTGTTACACCTGGGACTTAAGGTCACTTAGTGTCATAACAATGAAGCTCTGCAGTCCTCAGTGCCACAATCGATGCTGAGTTGTGGAAGTAAGACTTAGAAAGCTCAGGAGCATATTTCAAAAGAGACTTACTGTGCTCATGGATAAAATATCTCCATGCACATCACAGGTGGTTTTAAAGGCTTTTCTTAAAAAATTACTACAAACTGAAAATACATTGGTGACTATGGTGTGCTTGTAGTAACCATACAGTTTGTGACGAGTGCACATTCATCACTTACTCATCATTATCAGCAATGTCATCATACATCATGACAATGATCTGCTCATCTGGAATTCCATTTCGGTGTACAATCTGGTATGCATGGCATACATCTGCCTGGAATTAAGCAGATTTTCATTATTAGCTTTAACAGAGATTAAAGACCAGAAGAAAAATAATTTTGCAGGTCTAAGAGCAGACAGTTGTCCAAAAGTAACCGATCGCATTCAAACACAAGATATTCAGTGCTGCTAGAGGGGTGAAATGCACAACTTGAACCAAAACTCTATGTCTTTCTCTAACTAGAAGTAGTTGCATTAATTGATTAAAATCTCTCTCTCATTTACGTATTTTGGTTTCTCATTTAAACCAAAATCAGAAGTTACTTCAGACTTGGTACAGATGACAACATTTAACAAAAGGTTCTCAGCAGTGTTCCGCGAGAAAATCTAAATGAAACCCTTGTGCATTGACAGATAATCCAAAATGTGCCAAGAAGCAGAAGAGTTGGAGTTCCACCAATTTCAATTAGTTCGGCACCAAGCCTGCATGACTAAGCAGCAAAGACTACTTCTGGCTCAAGCAAGTGTGGTTTACCAATCTATCTCTGCAAAGATTTTATTAAATTTGTTCTACTAGATGAGAATTTTGATTAAGGAAGACTTCCTTTTTACTTATGTATTTCTTGTAGGGTAACAACTGAAGAAGCTTCGGGGCAAGAAAAGAGAATTCAGTGGAAAACAGAATTGCAGAATTCAGGCTCTTTTCCTGACTCGTACAGGATATGAATAAGCAGATTTTCTTTACAAAACCATCTTCCTATGACACGGAAATAACAATAGTCATCAAAATGATATTACAGTAAATGCAAGCCTCTCTCAGAATGCTAAATTCTTAGTAACCCCAGCCCAAATAATTATCTTTAGAGTTGCAGTCTGTGAATGACCTAATGGGATATTAACAATCATTCCTAACCTCGAGAACGACAACCTACCACATGCCAGAAAAAGCTGTGCAGATTTAATAGAAGAAATCTCATCTAACAAAGGCACTCCAAATGCAGGCAAGAAGCAAGCTTTAAAGCTTACTTCTGTTGAATTAATCTAATTTCCTAGTTTGTAAACCAAACTGAAGTGGTTTAAGTGGACCTATGTTAAGTTCAGATGACTTAGAAGTATTAGTGATTTTGACTGGAAAGGACACTGAAAGGACACTGTAAAATCCTGTCACTCTATAATCCTTGGTCTTATAAGTACAGCTGAAGCTGAGAAAAGAGAGTAGTTGTGCAAGATTCTGGGAAGGGTGAGGCACATTCAATACTAACGAATTCTCCCATAGCAAAATCTCTTCACATGACTAACCCTGAATGTTAAACTGTCCTTAACTAAAGCAGTTCTATCTCCTACTATGCAGGTCAGCCCATGTTCTCTTCCACCTGCCTCAGACAATCTCCTCTGTTTATAGTTCTGCATTTCCTTCTGTGTCATTATACCATCTGCTGCCTCAACAAGTCAAAAGGTAGAGGTTAAACGGAGTTATAAAGGCACGACCTATAATATGAAACAGCAGTGTGCAGGTTTGACTAAACATGTATTTCATTTTCAGAAGCAACCCAAGCAGAAGAAAACAATCAGGGCTTCTCTACACTGATTAATGAGTAAATCATAGATCCCTTCTCACTCTCAAGACATAATACACTTCTGTTATGCTGACAGAATCAGTTATAGGCTGGCAACACATGGAAATGCTTAGACATACTATCATGATATAATATTAACATATTCAAGCAGCAAGTGTCTGTGCTCCCACAGCCAGTAGGAACTTCAGAGGTTTTTAATTAATACCACAGTACCCAAAATCAGTCACACTCCATAAATGTGTATTTTTTGTCTCTCTCTCTTTCCTTGTGATTCACTGTTTGCTCACTATGTCCTGTCTTAGTAAAGTCAACACTGGTGATAAATTTAAATGGGTTAAATTCCCTAGTTTGGCATCAACGTAATCAACTTCCCTCAACCTTAACTTATGCTTCTTTAAGGACTGCCTCAAACTTTTGCTAAGGGAGCTGTACCTGCTGGTAGCATACTGATATCACCACATAGGCTAGAACAGCGAAACCATGCTTTGCTGCTAAAGCTCCATTGGCTAAAGTAGGACAGTTCTGAGTAAACAATTGGGGGTTTTGGCACAGAATTAGCTGACCTGACTAGCCACCTTCGATGCTGTTCACGTGCTCCTCCTGTTCCTTCCATACACATTAAAATAAACAACCCATCTCTACAAAACCAGAATACAGCCTGCTGCTAGAGTAGGGAGGCATATGTGAATCCAGAGTACTTGGTGTTGATGTGTAATTGCCTCTCAAACACTGCTGAAATCACCCTAAAAGAGACAGCTAATACTGTTCGAGATCTCTTATTGGTATTACTGTTGGTGGTTTAGTAAGTGGAATGGATGCTATGAATATTTACTGGATAAATTGTCACTAAATGCAAATCACGCTTTGCGGCTATGATTTGGTGTGGGTAGCAGCTGCCCTGCATAGAATAAAGGACAAGATGTACCTCTACACCTGCTACTGCACAACCGACCTCACGTGCCAGCTCCAAAATGGACTTTGTTAACAGCACGGTTCAGAGCTTTCATCCTCAGGTTAGCCTCAACCTGTTGCTACATCAGCAAATTTCTATGGAAGGTTTATGATTAAATTTGTGTAAATATATTAACTCCTATATTTTGAAAGCATGGGGATCAAAGGGGGAATTTACCTGTTCTCCTGGAGTGGGTATTTTGTTTCCCAAAATGTACATTTGGGAGAAATCTAAAAAGGGGAAGAAGAAAAAAAAAATGTAGACTGCTTGGAGGGGTGGGGGAGGTGGGAAGCTGGAAAAATGCAGTTGTTTCATGACACATTCATGCATAAATAGTTCCTGAAGGGAAAAGCTTGGACTTCTGTGAAATTGGTTACTTCTGGTCTTATGACTGCTAGATTCATGGCCAAAAAGCACATGTAATGAAGTGTCGGCTTCATTGAAAAGTGGCACTGTTCCCGTTACGGGTACACTGAAATTCCATGGCCCTAAGAAGAATGAACTGTAATATATATGTATAGTAGAATGTCTGAAGTGCCAGCCATGTTTCATTCCTTTGCTTAGACGTACATCAGCCAAAAAACTGTAACTATAATTCAGAACTTAAGGAAGGTTTTTCCATAGCTTCTGTCACAATTTTGTAAACACAATGAGGAAATGTTAGTGAAGTCAAGTACTCAAGGGACCCTTAATGTCTATTACCTGCAAGACTGGAGAATTTAGGACTGTCCTGGAATAAGATACTACTTCGGTTGGTAGTGTCCAAAACCCTGAATAAGTAGAGTCCCTGACTCATAAAGCTCAGTAAGTATAAGACTAAAAGCAACAACTGAAAACACACCAATGTATGCAAATTCAAATGTTTTTATTTTCAGCATTTTAATTTTGCCAGATTTTTTCAGCTGTTTTTCTCCTCAAGTATGTTCTCCACCTTTAGTAAGGCTGTGTTTCACATCCGGCTTTCCCACTATGTATTTTGGAGTATCCAGAAAGCATTGGTCTGTCTCTCTCTCTGATCTGTTTGTGAAGCCAACTTTAGGTTTGAGTTAGCTGACACAATTATTTCCAAGGACAGGCAGAAGTACACATGAAATTCTATTTCTCTTAAAGAGAACTAGTTTGTTGACTCAGTCTGTAAATCTACCAGTAAGCATTTAGTGCTGTATTTGCTCATGTATGCTACTAAGCTTTCCAGAGATACATCATCTAATCCTGCATACTAGAGAGCTGAGCCACTTTCCCAAGGAATGGTGGGAATACTATTTCTCATATGCATTATGACTGCTTAGCTGCATTTAGGGCACAGCAGCCAGTCTGATAATAAAAAGGCTGCTACAGAGAAGTCAGCATAACTATCGAAGAGCAGAGAAACTCACATCAATAGTCCTTCCGCAGCCCAAGCAACTCTAATCAAACCCACTAATATACGTATAAAAACAACAAAGAACTGAGAAATCACAAGCATAAGGCACTATACAAGCTAGTTTTGCAATGACAGTAAGCTTACCACATTGGGCTGTATACTGTTCAAAACACTTCAAATTTATTTCAGGGACTTGATGAGATAAATGTGCAAGACAAGTTTAGATCATCCTGATTAGGAAACCGTCACAGTTCCACCATTACAGAGGAGACAAGTGCCTGCAAGTTGTGAATCTCATTCACAGATAAGTGCAAACAGTGGTTTTTTCCTGATCTTGTCTACACTTGAGGTTTGCACCACTCACAGTGAATCCTGACCGCTGACAGCTGAATTACGAGTCTTAGAAGCAGTTTCAGATTCCTTGAGGGTACAGGTGCAAACTTGGAGTTTCCAGGGTCTGCACATTCATTACAAATTTACTGTTCATACAGTACATACAATGATGGGCTGCTTTCCCCACAACTTTTCATGTGTGAAATTGGAGACATTTTTGAAGGTGTAAACTTCTCCTTTCGTGGTTGTTTAGTCCAATGAATATGTATTGCCACCAGGTACCTAACTACTGCAGAAGGCAAAAGGGGTTTTTTGATTGTGTCATGTGTGGACAGCATGCAAAACAACTGGAGCTCACAAAATATAACTATAATACAAACATACATCATTTGTTAACTATATCCTGAACAGCTGAACTGAGTCTCCTGAGGTCTCAAGTTGCAATGGGAGATTACGAGTGCTTAGTTACATGTAGAGAATAGCAACCACTCCAGTAATAAAAACAGTCCCATTGAGTAACTACTTACAGGAACATTCACATCTACAAATTCACTTGTATGCAGGCTAGGTCAGAGAAGTTCTGAGGATGAAAGATGATGGCAGAAGGAAAGTGAACTGGAGTCAAAACATTTTTTTCTGCAGTTCCTCCCTTGGAAAGCAAAGAATTACAGAAATCTGCAATCCTGGAGCCTTGCTCTGCTTTCTGAGAGTACAGGTATTATTCTACTGAAAACTAATGCGCATTTCTGCATGTGTTCACTACGGAATTACTTCCTTGATGGACAAAGCACAGAACTGGAAGTCCAAGTCCTATTCCTGGTTCCACTGCAAGTGACTTGAGCAAGTAATTTTAGTATTTACAGTGCTTTTGCTCCCACCGGTGGAAGGTGGGGAGCACTAATACACACAAAGACATGCGGATCAGTACGTATAATGTTTCCAAGAAATTTGTTGTGACTCTCAAGATTTCTGTAGTACCTTTCCTCCTCTGTATAACTCTCCTAAAAATCTATGGTTCAGCTGGTTTTGCTGGGAACAAACTTCCCCAACTTTTTGATACCCATGGCACCCATCTCTGGATTACACTTCATGGCACACAAACCATGGATTTTCCATGACTCTCCGCTGGGTCTGCCCTCCCACTACAGGTGCTCACTCCTGCCACACCCTTAGGGTTGGCCACAAAAGGCCACTCGGCAAGACAACACAGGCTGCTGATATGCTGTGTCTTCCGTGACTTGATTCTTTTCATAACAGGTTAAAGGCACAGTATCTTGCCCAAGAGAGGTAAGCAAGAGCTAAGCCCCATTCTGAAGGATCCGTCACACAGACTCCCTTGAATTATGACATTGGTTTCATAACTTTGATGAGACTATTAGTGGTGTTCTAATTCTGTTTCTTCCCCAAATGTTAATACTGTACCTGAAGCAAGCAGCAGAGATTAAAACCAAGAAATATTTAGGATTGAAATTCTGAACAATCTGACATTGCAGATATTTTGCACTGTTTGGAGATGTTATCTCCAAAAATAAAGGTGTTTAAAAAAAAAAATCCATTCTCATTTTTCCAACCTTGAAAAGTATTTATTTAGTAACTGTCTGCAAAGCATGACCACATTCAGAAGTTAATTTGCTTCTGTGAAACCGGCATGTTCAAAACACTGCTGAACACAAATACGCAACTGTGTGTCCTGTGTTCTTCATAACTTCATACCTGGCAGTTATACTTGCCATTGTTAAAAAAGGTTAAAAAACTTTATTCTTAAGTAACTGCGGAAAAGGAATTCTCATGAGCCACAGCTTCAAAAATGTAGTTTTATTTAAAGACTTAATATTATGGAGTTAACTCCTCCTAGAGTGGAAGGGAGCCAGCAAGACAGGTTATACAGCAATAGCAACAACCAGCGCACAACTCATTAATTATGTATTTAGACACCACACAGCAGGCAGAGAGTACAACTCAACACAACTAGTATTTCTGTAATTGTTTTCCAAATTAAACTTAAAAAAATATCTGGGATTTTTTTTGTTTGTTTTTTTTTTTTTTTTAAAAGATTTAATTTGAAATAGGAATAGTTTATATTACGGCTGTAATATTCCAACTACAGTTATCAGGTTATATAGCTATGATGCAAGGAGCTGGCAAAATCCCTGGAACAAGTTTGTCAAGGTGTTGAGCTAGCATTTGCCAGTAACAGGTTCTTCTCCAGATGCAACAAGGATGTCAGTCTGGCTCATTTAGTTTTAAGCTCATCACCGCACTGGAAGTTACAAACTGAATGTGAGCTGAGAGGGAGGAAAAATGTAAACATAAAATGCAGTGTGCCCAACACATGAAGGCTCATTTCTTCCCCACTCCACGCAAATAGAGAGGATGAAGCCTCGCTAGATTTTAGAGGAAGTTACATCAAAAATAATAAATATTTTAAAAGTTTCAGTGTTCAGCAAATCAGCTGTACCCAGTGCATTTAACAGAGTTTAACTTGTAAAATGTTTGTTGTGTACACTAGCATTTCAATCTCTGTTCAAGTTCACCTTAACCAACACGAGTTGAGTAAACTATTTCCTAACATTCAGAAATATGCAAATGCACACTTAAACCAGAAGTAAACGGACCGTGTTCTCCAGGAAAGCAAGAGGTAGTTCCAAGCTTAGAGCAAAGACTGCATTTAAGTGTAATTAATCTGTTTAAGGGATGGTCCAAGAACTCCCAAAAGGGAAAAAACTGCTGTAGTCTCCTGGCTGCTGATTATAAGTCTTGAACTTCATCAGAGTCAAGTCACTTGGGTTTAATCCTGTCCATCCTGACACTCACACTCAGACCACTATTTTACAACACACTTGCTTGGACAGCAGTGTCAAACTCAGGAGTTCCTGTTCCCTTTTCTTCTCTTTCTGTCGTTCGCTCTAATCCCTGCACCTTAGCGCACCATATCCTTCTTGTGCCAACACAACGTCGAAGCCATGCTGTCAAATACAGTAAGCAAACTGATTCAAGTTAAAAAGAGCACCCTTCTGCATGTCCTCCACCCACAAAAACATACTGTGCATTTGAAGCCTTCACAGATTTTTTTTTTAACTGGACAGAAGGAGGAATATAAGGAACATAAGAGAAAGAGGAAAACAAATGGAAGGAAACATGCATGTGTTTCAAAATAAGGTTTAATTCTAGACATCATTTGTTCATCTGCAAGTTGGGGTCAGATCCTCTAGACTACTACTAGAATATTTAACCTAAATGACACAGGCTTCCCAGGATGCAGAAGCATAGAGGGAGAATATTGCTCCTCCTGCTGATGACAGCTTTTGAAAAGATGTGAGATGGTCAAAGTTGTAAGCAAAAAAAAAGAAAAAAAATCCAGCACTAAAAGAAGCAATGGAAGAGAAATCTTGGGCAAAAATAACAAGGATTATAGCCAGGCTCTGAGCAAATCTCATTGCTGTGTGTTTTGAAAACTTCACACACTTCTGGGAGTCTACAAATAGAAGCACTTGCCCATATGACAGAAGGCCTGAGTTAGTTTAGGTAGCTATTATCTCCCTGCAAGTCTCAGAGCAGGAATTTTCTGGAGTGTGGCAAGCATCAGCATGTGGGACTGGCAGTCCTTACCTGGTGTCGATAGTTGTACCAGCCGTTCGAACCTGCAACAATCACCACCCAGTGCTTGCCTCCATCTTCAGGCTCTTCCATGGGGAACATCCTGATGCCCAGTGCACAGCCCAGCAGCACAACTGCTTTCAATATCAGCATCTTTATTTACTCCACAAATGGAAGAGGAAAAAAAAAAATAATCCCTAATGAAGAAGTTTGAGAGAAGTAGATCAGAGGACATCAGCCAAAAATAAACGCAGAACAAACATTCATAGTAACAGAGCTGCAAGCTTTTGTTGCTTGTGGGTTTTCTTTGTGTGTTACAGACCATTCAACCCACAGTACAATTTCTGGTCATATCTTCCTTTAGCACCAAGCTGCTATAATTACAGAGTTTTCTGTGAGCTATCAAATCTGCCTGAAAGTGATTCTGAATAGGACAACCAAGTCTTTCAGCTCCCTCTGGTTGTTTTCTTCTATAATAGCTGGCAGTGAATAAGCCTCAAATACAGAGTAAGCCTCACTATCAAGTATTTCACACAAACTTTTTTTCAGATTCATATTATTCTCTTGGTCTCTGCTTATGCAGTTCGTTGTTTTCCACTCGCTGGCAATTTGCCCATTATTACTGAGTCAAATCCTGGGTGATGGAGGCACAAGGATCCATAGACATGGAGAGTTGCTTGGAACTTGGGAGGTCAGAGCGTTACAAAAGCTCTCTGTGCCCACAGAGTCAGAGAGGGTGAAAAGTGCCGCTCTTCTGCACAAGATACAGCCCTCACTGCTGTGGCTAGGGGGGAAGTGCAGACTTCAAGAGCCTCATGCTATTTATGCAATCTGTTATACTAGTGGAGAGCAAATGTGAACTGGTACCACATGAAAGAGCAGCATTTTCATCTCATTTGCACAATGGTTAAGTGTTTGGACAAGGTGCACAGTAAGAGAATCAGCTCTGAGCCTGCAGACATCAAATTCAGAAAAGCAGAGCTAGAGAAGAGGTCTAGAAGAGCTAGAAGAGGTCTGAGCACAGGCAGAAATGGCCCTTTCTGCTTTCTTGAGAGGATTAGAAGTGGTGTCCCCACTAGTGAACTTCCTGAGCACCTTTACTGCCTGTTAAAATGTTTGCTCTAAAAGCAAACAATCTGGCCACATCTAATCCAAGACTTTCTTTTTTTGAGGGGGGAGTAAGGTTATGTATATTGGTCACAGTTTCAGGTCTGCATCTGCTCCTAGCACAGGCACAAAGATTACGTATTTCCTCATGCTCCAAGAGATGGAATTTTACTCTGGCCTACTCACAAAACAGAGATTCTGGAAGTTGGTCATTGCTACTATGTATGGCAGAGGTGTGGTACCACAAGGCAGAATAGCCTACTTTAGCATGGTTTTCTCCGGAGTAAAAGCTGGAAACTCTCAACTCATACAACACAGTCACAAGGCACAACATCAAAGCTATCACTGAACCAAATAACTAAACCGTATCTAAATCGGCCTCAGCTCCCCACAGTCAAAAACATCCATCTGCAGCCACTCAAATGAGGCTGAAACAGAAGTAGGCAGCTCACCTCCAAAGTTGATGTGTGCAATGAAGACTGCTGATGTAACATCTAGAATGGGTCTTTCCAAGACTGGATCTATTGGCCACCAACATTAAGTCTTGCAAAGCAGCAGTATGAAAAGTATGTTTTATATATAAATTTGGAAGGTGGTTTGGGGTGCTTTTTTTTTTTATTTTATTTTTAATGGAGCTATCATAAAGGAATTCATGTTAGCATATCAGCTTCTATAGGAACAGCTGTTACCATACAGAAAAGCTCCAGAACAGAATAGAAAAGATGGAACCAAATGTTAAGCGCTATTGACACCGCTTCTTCTAAAAACTCATCTGAATCTATAAACTTATCTTTCAAGAATGAGCCACTCCTGTCACTGCCTGCAAGCATGAGATTTGGGACCAAGAACAATACACGATGATTTAACAATTTAGGGCTTGTTGAATTATTAGCTACTTCAGCAGTTAAGCGGATATGGAGGAATAAGTGAATTTTTCTGCAGTTTGACAGACAGTTATAATCTCTCATGTTGAGCCGGAATTGCAAATTCTTATCATTGTTGTTGCCAAACAGTGGCAAGTGGCTTTGTATGGGAGCTCTGCTTTGCCTATCTTGTTACTTCTTCAGATGATTTGGACAAATAACATGCTAACAACTATGCTGAACATATACTGAATTTACAACATCCACAAAAGCTGCTTATCCTCTTGCCTATAGCACTGATAAGATTTAGACCAAGTTATTAAAATTTTTGTAAAGTGCCAAAATGCCATGAGCCAACAAGCCTTTTCATTCCCAATAGGCATTTTCATGTATAGCTTAACTCCTGAAATATTAGACAAGAAACAAAAAAAAAAAATATAAAAAAAAAAACCACACACACACAAAAAAAAAACAACCTCAATGTATTTTAGATGATCTGCTTAGAAATCCTAACTGAGTTTGACTTACTGGAGCGTGGAGCCGAATTTCATGCAAACAGGTCCCTCAATGCTCAGTATCAGTTTCATGAGAAGAAACCTCTTCCACATTCACAAAATCATACTCTTCATTTCTCTAACTAAAAACATCACGTATATTTACAAGACAAGTACAAAGACAAAATAAATGGTTCAAATGATTGCTGAGGTGCAGGAAAGCCTTTCATATGATGCTTAGCTCTTAAAGATGTAAATCATTAATTCAAATCCAGGACACATCAACAGAAGCTGGACTACTGCCAGCTGTTCACTGGGCTGTATAATATGATGACTAATTTCAAGGCAGATCCTAGCAGACAGGCATCCATCACATGGGAGCTGTTACTGTCAACGGCTGTCAGTTACTAGTACCCCACACAACAGAGACTGAAGTAGCTTCAGAAAAAACATGCTATGGAGTGCCAAGTCTCAATGTGGAAACAGTTTGAGGGGACTATCTTTCCTGATAAGTTCACGCTACAGACTATACTAGCACAGATTTATAGCTCTGAGGATACCAGCCTGCAAGGGGCCATGCTGTGCAGGATGCAGGTGTACCAGATACCAGCCCTGCATTCTTCCTGCAAACAGTCCCAAGACAGGAAAAACCCAGCACCAGATCAAGGAACAAAGACTAAAGCTATGAAGCTCCTCAGGCAGTTCCTCCATGAGGAATTCAACAGTCTCCCATGTGGCATGTGGATATCCAGATCCTCAGGTTTCTCACCTCTGCTAAGACATAATTGTGAATGATGCAGAAGGCTCAGGGGAGAAAAAACAAACAAAAAACAAAACAAAACCAACAACAATAAATCAACTAAGTTGAAAAAAAAACCAACAACCATGAAACAAATACCAAGAAACACTTATTCTTTGTATTGTATTAGAAAAGCACGTATGTTCTGTCATGCATTATTTAGAACAGAAAGGAAACCCCTCCTCTTTTATACTAATGACATTTAACACTACTTCTGTCTTTTCCTATGTTACAATTAAATCAAATTAACACCAGAAAAAAGGGGAAAAAACCCTAGACATACCACAGTGCACTAATAAATAATAAGCCATGATTAATAAATGCTCAGCTTCCCAAGGTTCTCTGAGACGTGTTTAAAATAGGTTTAACCATTAAACACATACAGTAGAAACAGCCCTTTTATTGCTTGTTTCCAACTACTGAAAAAAAAATCCCCCCCAAAAAAACCCTCAGAAACAAGCTCAGCTGACCAGAAACCACAGGTACATAAAAAGCCTTTTTCTGAAAGCAAGGAATCAAGGATCTGTCCCTTGCAATCCTAAATGTCAGACTAATGGAAGAACTAAAAATCCACCACAAGGTCATCTTATAATTTTGGCTGATTCCAAAAAAATACAGGATTTGATCAGCTCTGCCCGGTCTTTCTGGTAAAAGAGTTAAGTAACTTTGCTTTGGAAACCATGTCAGGAAAAAGGCACATCTTGCAGATGTAGTGGGTTCAGCATCAGACCTACACAGGCAGAACCGCAGCATGTACACACACAGGTAGGTTGCTGTGCAATTTCCAAACTCCCTGGAAGAAATATGGCAAGAAATGGGTGGCTCTGACCAGAACATTTCACTCATCTGTTAAAACCTGGTTTTCCTGACAGAGGTACCTGGACCACTTCCCTTTACACGGCTAGTACACACCTCCTTGATAAGAGAAGGATGCCTAAGAAAGATCTCATCTGGACATGGCCAGCTGCTCCTAGAACAATTCTGGTCAACAGCTTGTTCATCGAGTTCCCAACTTCCCTTTGACAAAACAATCCACTAAGTTCAGAAAATCTTAAAACAACAGGATGCCACCCTAAAGAAAGAGATTTGAGCTGATCAAAGCATTTTCCACTAGTATTTAGAGCAATGTTGACACTCAAATACCTCAAGCACATGCTGTAAGAGCTATATAAACAAAAATCATACATGCATTTTCCCATCATATGAAATAAGTGAAGTAACAGTAATCTTGGAAAACAACAGCCTTAAGCTAATCAGCTGATCATTCCAGTTTTTCCTGGAAATCTCTATTTCTTGTCAGCTGCTCTTCTTATGACCACAACCCTTTTAGCTTTCAGAATCAAGTCACAGTTCCTTTTCCCACCCAGTGCTTACATATTGCCCAGCACTGTAATATTTAGATGCCAATTTCCACAAAATACGTGACTCATGACAGCCCTCCTCACAGGAAACTAATGTCCACAGTTCCCTGTCAGCAATCCTTTGCCAGCCATTAGGCAAACTGAAGCATCTATACCCATGATTAAGCCCTTGCAGAATTAGTCTGATTAGCAGCGGTATGGTAGAAAGAAAAAGTCTTTATCACCGTAAACTCTGACGGGGTAGATTTTGAAGGAGATTATGGTCTCTGTAGTAGAACAATTCTTTACAAAGCCTACTAATAACCATTTTACGAATCAGCTTAATTTGATTAGAACTTGTAGTAAAATAGTTCAGTATAGCAACTGAAGATGTATGTCACTTTCACTGTAGAGACAGGAATCTGCAATTATGTTAACTCAGAATGCTTTCAAATGTTAAATACAGGTACTTAAAAGTAATATTAAATAAAGTTAATTGTACTGTTTGCAGATTTGTTATTCTCAGGAGCAGAGAGATGGCACCATTTACCAGGAGAAAAAAATCAAATCAAATCACTCCTTATGCTTGCTTCCTAGGATGGTGACAATCTACTACACATGCTTCAGGGGATTCCCTCTCCCCCAGCATCGCACTTCAAAAAGTCAAGATTCAAATCGGGCAGATGTTAAGTCTTCAGTATAACTGCTTCTGCTACTTACTTTTATACCTGTCTACAAATACACAACGCCTCTGTAAAAACAGTCTGATGGTATTAAAACAGCTCCTGCAACACTGCATGAATAACTTCAATGTTACATCGCGTGACTTGGGGTGGGAGAGCTACAAGAAGGCGGTTGAGGGTAGCAGAGCAAGTCAGGCTATGGTGACCATTTGTGCTCAACAACCATGGAAATATCTGCAGTGTGGATGGAATGAAATTCTGGAGAAGTGATTACACAGAAAGCCTGAGGCTCCTGAACTCCCCATGCCTTTTACTATGGCTTATCTCAGCATTTCAGAACTTCACTGCAGCATTTAACTCCTAAATACAGACTCCCAGCACAGTGCTGCTCCATCCTAATTAGGAACTAGTGCTGCTAGTTCTGCTCTGAGCAGACCTTCACGTTATGACAAGGTTGTCTACCACCTATAAATAACTAGCCACAGTGCAGAACCTTTCTGGCATCATCAGCCCTTTGCAGAAATCGTTCTCACTCCATCCTTTTCCCCCATTAAAAAATGTGTTACCGGGATCTAACTTTGTGCTGCTGCTCCCGCTTCCCCCCAGACCTCAGACATCCCTCCTTTCTCCAGTGCCATACCCGAAGGAGCAGCTTTGACTCCTCTCCCCGGAAAGCCCTTTCAGAAGAACGCCGAGCTCACATGCGGGCCCCTGACAGGGGGACAAGGGTGCCCAAACCCCTTTAACTGAGGGCAGAGCGGCGATGCAGCCAGGAGCTCTGCAGCAATGCCCTCAGGGTACGGGCGGAAAAGCGGAACCCCTCTACCCCGTCCCGGGGTCGGCTCTGCAGATCAACAGAACCAGCGCCCCGGGTCAGCCCCAGCGCTGATGACGGGCGGGCCCGAACAGCTCTCGCCAGCCGGGGGCCGACGGGGCGGCGGGCGCCCGCCAGTGCTCAGAGCCGGTGAGGGAAACCGCCGCTCCCCTTGAGTAGACCTCTCGCACCTACCCCGGGCAACTCTGCTGTCGGGGAGCAGAGCGGGCCGGCATCCCCTCGCGGCTACCCCCAGCCAGGCGGACCCCTGCCTCCTCCCCGCCGCGAGCCTGTGACAGAACCCTATTGGACAACGCGGCCCCGCCACCGGCCGGCCCTTACCGTGCTGCCCACGGAGCTACGACGGCCACGACCGCTGTGATTGCAGCAAGCCCCGCGCTGAACCCGGCGACCACGGGCCGCGGCGGGCGGAGCCCGGCCAGGGCCAATCGCGGCCGGATGGAGGCGGGGCCAGGTACTGACCCGCAGCACTACATGCCCCAGCACTCCCTGCGCTGCCCCACTCTCTAAGGGTTGCGGGTCTTGCGCGCAAAGCACGGTGGGAGTTGTAGTCCTTCGGCTGCTCGGCCAGTCTCGTGCGCACGGGCGCGACTGGGGAGCGCGTCTCGCGGGGCCGGGGTGCTTGGGGTTCCCGGGTGGTGCTTGGCTGAGGGTCTGAGCGTGTTGTGGCTGGGGGCAGGGCGGGGGCAGCAGGCCCAGGACGGGAAGGCAGAGGAGTGTGTAAAAGCTGTCCTGAGATGACGGAAGGAAAGTGATGCCCCCGCATCGTCCTTGAGTGTTTCAGCACAGTCCTGGCTTCGCACTGCGGGCTGGGCCAGCCCGTGCCCATATCGTGCGGCGTACCCCGCTGCTGCACTGACATCTGCATCTGTCGGTAGGGAGAGATGGTGCAGGGCTTTGAATGACTGCTCCGGAAAAGCCTGAGAAACACAGCTACAAAGTTCTCTCCATTTTAATGAGAGAAAGCCAAGCAAAGATCCTTTCTGAAAAGTGGAGGCACATGCTCTTTGCCTAATTGACCACACAGAAGGGAGCACACCGGCTTTCCCTTTGCATGCTGACTTTCGGTTAACAAACAAGTTTGCATTTTGTTGCCAGCTGACTGTGCTTCAGGGTGCCTGCAAAAAGGCATAGTTCTGCCCTTGACTTTGCCATTTGCATGATTTGCACCACCTCAGTTTTGCTTATGATCATAAATCTGAAAGGTCATTATGGGTTAGTCATAAGTACTTTACTAGAAGTTGGAATCCCCAGTAACTTGTCGTGTCCTGGTACAACAAAGCTGCTAAAATTGAAGTTGGTTCAGAGATGACCTTTTTGAACTGACAAAGACCCTCACACCAATTATCCATTGTGAAAAAATAAGCCCTAAACCACCTTTTCCCCTCTATGTAATCTGAGCTTAATAGCCACGTAGGTTATGGTTATATTTTGATATTATCCTCCCACCCTAAAAGTTACTGATACCAGTTAAAAGGCACCACTTGACTTGTCATGCAAGTCCAAAGGTGGGTTTCATATTGTTTGTCATAGCTGGGCTGTGTGAGATAAGTACACCTTGTGTCAGCTGTCACCTCTAAAAAGGCTAATAATATCATTGCCAAAGAACATGTCTATAAATTCTACATAAATTAAGCATCAGCAGGATGTTCCTTACTGTGAAAAATAGTAGATGGGAAAACCGCTACAGGAATCCTACATCTCAGTCAAAATATATCTAACTGGTACTAAAGACATCCAAGTAATATTCAGACTTTTACTACTGAATGTGATTATTTCTTTGTGGTGTTAGAAAGTTAGCAAGCCTTCCTGAATCATGTGGGAAGTTTGTCAAAGGAAAAGAGATAAATGATGTTGCTGGGTACCTAGGCTGAAGCAAGCTGGGAGATTGCTGAGACAGAATTGTGGGGAGTCTCAAATGGAAACGGTTCCGTTTCCTGCAGCAGGAATCCAGCATGATCCTTGTGACTGCTGCTATCATGGAAGAGAAGAAATTGAAGAAATAATGTTTTCTCATCACATAAGCACACATTTTATAATAAAATATAAATTTAATTATATAAAATACATGAAAGTTTTTTAAAAAATACTTATAATCTTTTTTTAAATAGGAAAGCACCTAAGTAAAATCACGATGGATTTATAAAATGTCTTGCTCCTTGCTCTGACAGCACTAAAAAGCAAAAGCAGCCATCAACTGTGTTCTCATAATGAAGCTTTGACACTCTGGAAGGTAGTTCCACCAACCCATAAAAGCTACACGCTACAAATGGGAACTTAGATGCTAGCAAACTCTGAAACTGTTGACCAAATGAGAACAACAACTAAACAAATGTGAAACCTGAAAACTGCAGATAAGGCGGGTCCTTTCTAATAAGAGCGATTTTACCAACCCAGGACAGGAAGTCCTACAAACCACAAGTCTGCCCTGTGGTAGGGTTGGGTAGTTTAGCTCTGATTCTGTTTCGCTCAGAGTGCTCAAAGAGGATTCTCACTCCTACCTCCAACATTGCTGACACTGGGCTGGCTTGCAGTGCTGGCATGGTAGTAGTAGTTCTGGTAAAACACAGGTTTCCCCAGAAGAGTTTTCCAGATTTCTGGCAGAACTCGAGGTGTTTTAACACAGGTATTTATGCTACCATGCCACTGTCCTTACAGCTGACAAAATTCGGACTGAAAAGTCATTGGTTTTGCTTTTAAACTGCCAGGAAAGGTGTTTATAAAAATGTACAGGAAGCCATTCTGAACTGCACATGCACTTCTTCAACAGCATCTGAACAGACCAAGTTGTGTTTTTAACCAGTCAAGAACATTTTTGGCTGGGAGAAAATGGACTGGAATCGTGAATCAAGCACACTTAGGGTGTCTAACAGGGAGCAAGATGCAGAGGTTATACACTGATATAGTAAGTGAATGTGAATCAGTTGAGTATTAGATTAAAACCCATCTAATGAACCACAACACTCCCATGAGACTTTTTAAATTCCATAGGGTATTTTTTTAAGAATTATTGTCTACTTCTTGCAAAAATTGTCACCAAACATTATTGAACATTTTCAAAGGAAAAGATAGAGCAAATCCATAAATATGTCTTACGTGGGTGAATCCAGAAAATAAAACAGATAAAAGGATTTTATTCATTAAAGGAGGATTTTTCAATTATTTAATTCAGTAATAATGTTTAAGAATGCAGGGGACCAAGACCACATTAGTAATGTTTGATCCACAGGCGATTAAACCAAGTCTAGTGGAAGGTGTCCTGCTCATGGCAGGGGGGTTGGAGCTAAATGTTCCTAAGGTCCTTTCCAACCCTAACCGTTCTATTCTGTGATTTTAATATACTTTTACTACATACGCTTATTCAGCCACTCAACTACATGTTTTACCACCATGATGCTTGAGTACCTGAATGATATAAAAAGCAATTTCTTCTCTTCCATCTCCTCTTCAGGGCTTAAAAGGATTTTCCTGAGTCACTCTGTACCCAGGCAGATGGTCATCTGCCTCCAGCCCCAACATGGCAATGAATTGCTTCTACAAGATCAACAAGTTCTACTACCTGCTGGATTCTTAATCCAAAGGTAAATTATTGCTTAGCATTAGTCCTAGATTGCAGATACTTATGTAATTTTAAGCTTCTTTGACCTATTTTAAACATTTTAACAGATGCTAATTCTCTGTAATTGCACTGACTTGAGAACTGTTAGCAAAAACAAAAGCAACAACAAAAACCTGAAAAAAATCTCCAACCTAGTATGTAAGGTAAAGAGTGGGCGCAATTTATGGTAAACGAAACAGTGGGCTGAGCATGGTCTTTCAACATCTTCACTGGCAGTGAGATTAGATATGTCAGACTAGCAATGATGCATGACTAGCTGCCTTGTAAAGGCAAACATCAGATATGGTTATCCCATACATTTGAAAAGAGGGAAGATTTCATTCTGATTGTTGCAAAACTAAGAGATTAACAATGAGATGATCTTAGCTATCAACTGATTAGAGAAAAAACCAATGCTCATCTTTAATTTATCAGGAACTGAGTTTTATGAGACTTTATGTCCATTTCTGTTCAAAGAAAAAAAAAAAAGCAAGAGTGTTAAAGAATGCCAGGAGAATTAAGTCACTGATTTCTGCATAACTGCCAAAGGAGCACATGCAGCACTGACACTTAATGGAATATTAAAGATAAGACTAAAATTCATCTGCTGATTTTCTTTATGGTGGAAGTAGAAATTTGGTGCAAAGAATTTGAATTTGGGGCATATACTTCTACCCTGATCTGCGTCAAAAATGGAGGAATAGGGACACATACAGACATATGTTGAAGAAGTCTGAGCTTAGAGGCATCCTGATCTAGATAGGATCTGTCTGCGCATAAGTTTTGTATTTGTATCTGAGAAGGTCTGAATAAATGTGTCAGAAATTTAAGTACAAGACAGTCTGGTCACTATATACACATGCAGAACAGCGTCAGTTTCAAAACGAGAAGTTCTTTCTCAAACATATGCTTGCACAGAGAGGTAAGAAAAGGCTCGTCAGAAAAGCTAAATGCACTAAATTAGGGGTTCAGTTATTGTCCTACAAATATCGTGAAATCAATTCCTATCCCCTTGTGCATCTTTTCTGCAGATGAAACCTTTCTACCTTTGTAGCCAAGTGTTAAGTGAGTTGTATGGGAAAAACAAGGGTTTGGTGTTGAATAAAGTAGGTGTGAGGTGATAGCCTCAAATATCCATATGATCAGGAAATTCAAAGGAAGGACAATGTGTACTAGAGAAAACAAGCAGGGAGGAGGGAAAAGGGGAAGGAGTCTAAAGGTTACAAGGCTACAGACACGTGCTAGCAGACAGTGGTTTCCAAATAAGCTGCGTGACCACACAATAGGGAATGTATTTGAAAAATTGTGGAACAAGGTAATGTCCAGCAGTAGGCTCAGTGGTGTTATTTATTGCAAATCTTGTTCATCAGCATTTTCATACCTACAAGATATCCACTGAAAACTGTGAAAACAAATTCCAATTATAAAGTGTGTACGCTCAGAATGGAATTCTCTGAACTTCACTTCTGTTGTCTTTTTTCTTCATCTCAGACAGTTGTGGGAATCCTCATATCTGACTGACATAGTTCCTAAACCTCACTGCATGCATCCTCTTGATAACGATTTTTCTTCCTGCACACAATGAAAGTCTAAATATGTGATAAGTTTGCAGCACCATTGTGGATATCTGCACTCAGATTCCAAGTAGCTGAATTACCCATTGCCACTGTCAGAAAGAGTGTTCTTTTCTCTTTATGTTGGTTAAAATGCACTTCCCAACTGCCAAAAAGGGAAAACGTGTCTTTACTGAGAGAAAGAAAAAGGAGAAACAGCTTCAGTATCAAATTAGTAGTTTCAAGAGGAGCAGATGCAATGGAGGCAAATAGCAAAAGCTTTCAATTATTTGAATCTTTTTATTGAAAAGTGCCTGTTTGCAAACATTTTCACACTAATGTTTTGCCTTATCAAGCTTCATAAATACCAAAAAAAGAAAGAAGAGAAATGGCATTGGTCTTTCATTCTTTACATCAAATTGCATCCTCTTGGTAAAGGTAGACTGCTACCCTTTAAGAGAACTACTCTGAGTATCTCGAATTCTTTTCAACAAATAATGTATAAAAATACATGATTAACTTGCCTGGTCTAGATAAGCTTCCCATCCCAGACTGGTGGCATTCGTTGTTAGGGTTCTAAGTATTACATGAAGATACCCTACTTTTTTTTGGCCTTCTGTAGGGTCCTGAATTCTTTATCTTAGTGTCTGAGAAGGTGATGTATTTACATTAATTGAAATGATTATTATGTGCAACTGAGGCACATGATACAGGAGTCGAAGGTTCCTTTGGTTTATTATTTCCAATGTGTTGCTTAATCTGTCATGAGGTAGGATGGATTTTCTATTAACTCAAGCCACTACTAGCACCATGAGTATGTTCTGAATAGGCAGAGAGCTGATGTCTCCTCCTTGGGTTTAAGCCTTAATGAAGCCCAGTGATAATTGATAATTCATATCTGTAGACAAACATTTTGGAGCCTTTGTCCTACACAGCAGCTATCCATGATCTTCCCAAACATTGTGGGTTTCCCATAGGAAGAGGATTACCATCATAAGATGTAAGGAAACTGTAAACCAGAGGAGGCTTCCTCATAACAACATTCACCACACCTGTGAATTTAACCAGAGAATACTTGTAAGGTATGAACTGAGAAGATGATATCTACTAGAGCTCTGGGGAAATCTGGATATAAGCCACCAACAGTGCATTCAGAATTATAATCAGAAACTCAGGAAGAGAACAGGTCATCAACAGAGGAGGATCTGAAGTGGCAGGAGTTCATTCTCATTCTTGCTGGTACTTCAGGCATCAGCAGAAGTTCAACATGGGTGAAGTATAGTGGTTAGTTGCAATATGTTCTATAGAAAATTGTTAGAGGAAACAAAGGGGAAGTGTGGTAGAAAGAATAACAAAACTTAACTTAGTATTACATACACTTTTAAGCTATCCTTACTAAGAGTAAACATTTACAGAAAAGAGATAACCATAAGGCTTGCAGGAGTTCAAATACTGCAGATTTGGGAAACTGAGTAACAATGATGAGAAGGAAGGAAGCTACAACTGAAAGTATGGAGATATTCACAGTACTGGAGTCCCTCTAAACAATACTCACCAAGTGTCTTCACCCAGACATCTCTGAGAGAAAGCCTAAACAGTAAAAGGTATAGGGACAAGAATGTGAGAGGGACCTTGAGCTCTCATGTATAAATCCGACATGAGCCAAAAGGGTTTGACTTGAAACAGTGACTAGAAATGATGCAAAATAATGTCTAATTCAGAGTAGTCATACTTGGTAAGACTAAGTAAATGTTAATTTCATTTTGTCAAGGGAATTTATACATGTACTTCTAGGACTGGAGCAATTGTGAATGAAGAGCCATTCTTATTCTTTTGCATGTTACATGAGCTGTATGCCTGAAACTCTCTTGCAAGCTTTGCTTAAGCTGACCTGTCAGGTAACTGAAGCTGCGAGACAGCCTTCCACAAAAAGGTTTGTTTTTATTCTTCTTCGCTCCCATCATGTGCTTAATATGTAAATTAGATGTCTGGGGCTCCACTTCCCCCTTCAGCTGATGAGTAGAGTAACTTTGAGACAGATGAAACATCATTGCAGAAGTTTTCTTCTTACCCTACTATAAAAAAAGTGTTCTGAAATTCACTAACAGACACTTGCTGTTTACTCCAACCCCATACACACAAACACATAGTAAAAGCCTCCTGTTTATTTGTCAGAAAAGCCAGATTCCTTCTTTCCTCCTGAGTGTTCCGTTTATATAATTAATGGTAATAAATATTCACAAGTATCACTCACTGTTGGAGTAGTAATGTATTCCTTGTAGGATGTTAGCAGTTTTCACTTTACGAAAGTAATTTTTGAAAGTTTTTTTTTTAACTCTCTGGAGGGAGGAAAAACTTTTTCAATAGTAGAAATCTATCCAGAAAGAGTGCTGAGCATGTTCTCTATGCCAAGACTCTAGGTTTCAATGTGTGCAAGTTCCCTTTTTTTGCCATGCAAAGCCCTAAATTATGGGACTTCAAAAACGAAATGGGTCACTTGGGTTATCAGGAAATTGCCTCAGAAAATCCTGACATTTTTTTGGAAGGGAAACAGAAAACTGAAAAAAAATGGGGTTTTAAAGCTTAGATTGTCTCTTTACTAGTCCCAGGATATTCTCTTATAAAGGAGGCCCTGCAGACATAGAACCATAGAATCATAGAACAGTTAGGGTTGGAAAGGACCTTAAGATCATCTAGTTCCAACCCCCCTGCCACGGACAGGGACACCTCACACTAGACCATGTCACCAGCTCTGTCCAACCTCGCCTTGAACGCCGCCAGGGATGAAGCATTCACAGCTTCCCTGGGCAACTCATTCCAGGGCCTCACCACCCTTACAGTAAAGAGTTTCTTCCTCAGATCCAATCTAAACATCCCCTGTTTAAGTTTAAACCCGTTACCCCTTGTCCTCTCACTACAGTCCCTAATGAAGAGTCCCTCCCCAGCATCCCTATAGGCCCCCCTTCAGATATTGGAAGGCTGCTATGAGGTCTCCACGCAGCCTTCTCTTCTCCAGGCTGAACAGCCCCAAATTTTCAATCCTATCTTCATATGGGAGGTTCTCCAGTCCCCTGATCATCCTCGTGGCCCTCCTCTGCACTTGTTCTAACAGTTCCATGTCCTTTTGATGTTGAGGACACCAGAACTGCACAAAATACTCCAAGTGAGGTCTCATGAGAGCAGAGCAGAGGGGCAGGATCACCTCCTTCAGCCTGCTGGTCACACTCCTTTTGATGCAGCCCAGGATATGGTTGACTTTCTGGGCTGCGAGCACACACTGCCGGTTCATGTTCATTTTTTCATCGACCAACACCCCCAAGTCCTTCTCCGCAGAGCTGCTCTGAATCTCTTCTCTGCCCAACCTGTAGCTGTGCCTGGCATTGCTCCGACTCAGGTGTAGGACCTTGCAGTTGTCATGGTTAAACTTCATCAGGTTGGCATCAGCCCACCTCACAAGCATGTCAAGGTCCCTCTGGATGGCATTCCTTCCCTCCAACATATTAACCGAACCACACAGCTTGGTGTCATCAGCAAACTTGCTGAGGGCGCACTCAATCCCACTGTCTATGTCCCCAACAAAGATGTTGAACAAGACTGGTCCCAACACTGATCCCTGATGGACACCACTCATTACTGGTCTCCAGCTGGACACTGAGCCATTAAGCACAACACTTTGCGTTGGAGAGACATCAATTTGATAGGTGGACCACTCAGTGGATAAAGAACTGGACGGATGGCCGCACGCAAACAGTAGTGCTCAATGGCTCAATGTCCAGCTGCAGACCAGTAACGAGTGATGTCCCCCAGGGACCGGTGTTGGGACCAGTCTTGTTTCAACATCTTTGTCGGCGACATAGACAGTGGGATTGAGTGCGCCCTCAGCAAGTTTGGCGATGACACCAAGCTGTGTGGTTCAGTTGATACATTGGAGGGAAGGAATGCTATCCAGAGGGACCTAGACATGCTTGTGAGGTGGGCTGATGCCAACCTGATGAAGTTTAACCATGACAACTGCAAGGTCCTACACCTGGGTCGGAGCAATCCCAGGCACAGCTACAGGTTGGGCAGGGAAGAGATTCAGGGCAGCTCTGCGGAGAAGGACTTGGGGGTGTTGGTCGATGAAAAAATGAACATGAGCCGGCAGTGTGCGCTCGCAGCACAGAAAGCCAACCGTATCCTGGCCTGCATCAAAAGGAGCATGACCAGCAGGCTGAAGGAGGTGATCCTGCTCCTCTGCTCTGCTCTCATGAGACCTCACTTGGAGTATTTTGTGCAGTTCTGGTGTCCTCAACATCAAAAGGACATGGAACTGTTAGAACAAGTGCAGAGGAGGGCCACGAGGACGATCAGGGGACTGGAGAACCTCCCATATGAAGATAGGATTGAAAATTTGGGGCTGTTCAGCCTGGAGAAGAGAAGGCTGCGTGGAGACCTCATAGCAGCCTTCCAATATCTGAAGGGGGGCCTATAGGGATGCTGGGGAGGGACTCTTCATTAGGGACTGTAGTGAGAGGACAAGGGGTAACGGGTTTAAACTTAAACAGGGGATGTTTAGATTGGATCTGAGGAAGAAACTCTTTACTGTAAGGGTGGTGAGGCCCTGGAATGAGTTGCCCAGGGAAGCTGTGAATGCTTCATCCCTGGCGGCGTTCAAGGCGAGGTTGGACAGAGCTGGTGACATGGTCTAGTGTGAGGTGTCCCTGTCCGTGGCAGGGGGGTTGGAACTAGATGATCTTAAGGTCCTTTCCAACCCTAACTATTCTATGATTCTATGATTCTATGTCATGTGAGACAGTGTCAAACGCTTTGCACAAGTCCAGGTAGATGACATCAACTGCTCTGCCCCTGTCCATCAGTTCCGTAGCTCCATCATAGAAGGCCACCAGATTGGTCAGGCAGGATTTCCCCTTAGTGAAGCCATGCTGGCTGTCACCAAGCACCTTGTTGGTTTTCATGTGCCTCAGCATGCCTTCCAGGAGAATTTGCTCCAAGATTTTGCCAGGCACAGAGGTCAGACTGACTGGTCTGTAATTCCCCGGCTCATCCATTTTCCCCTTCTTGAAAATGGGGGTTATATTTCCCTTTTTCCAGTCGTCGGGAACTTCACCTGACTGCCATGATTTTTCAAATACGATGGACAGTGGCTTAGCAACTTCATTTGCCAGCTCCTTCAGGACCCGCGGATGGATTTCATCAGGTCCCATGGACTTGTGTACGTTCAGGTTCCCAAGATGGTCTTGAACCAGATCCTCTCCTACAGTGGGCCCAGGGTCTTCATTCTCACAGCCCCTGCATCTGCCTTCCAAGACTTGGGTGGTGTTGTCAGAGCGTTTGCCGGTGAAGACAGAGGCAAAGAAGTCATTAAGAACCTCAGCCTTTTCCAGATCCAGGGTAGCCAGTTCTCCTGATAGCTTTCGGAGAGGGCCCACGTTGTCCCTAGTCTGTCTTTTATTTTTAATGTACCTATAGAATCCGTTCCTGTTATTCTTAACATTTCTAGCCAAGTTTAATTCTAAGTGGGCCTTAGCTTTCCTAACCTGGTCCCTAGCTTCCCAGACAACATCCTTGTATTCTTCCCAGGCCGCCTGACCTTGCTTCCACCTTTTATAAGCTTCTTTTTTCCTTCAAAGTTTCCTCAGCAGCTCCTTATCCATCCAAGGAGGTCTCCTGGCCCTCCTGCTAAACTTCCTTCTAGTTGGGATGTATCGCTCCTGAGCCTGCAGCAGGTGATCCTTGAATATCAACCAACAGTCTTGGGCCCCCCTGCCCTCTAGGGCTGTATCCCATGGAACCTTACTGAGCAGGTTCCTGAAGAGGCCAAAGTCTGCTCTCTTGAAGTCCAAGGCAGTGAGCTTGCTGCACGCTCTTCTCACTGTCCTGAGGATCTCGAATTCAACCATCTCATGATCGCTGCAATCAAGGCTGCCCTGGAGCGTCACATTCCCAACCAGCCCTTCCCTGTTGGTGAGGACAAGGTCGAGCATGGCACCTCTCCTTGTCCGCTCCTCAATTACTTGCAGAAGGAAGCTGTCTTCCACACAATCAAGGAACTTCCTGGATTGCTTGTACCGGGCTGTACCATCCCTCCAACAGATATCAGGGTGCTTGAAGTCCCCAATGAGAACAAGAGCCTGCGAGTGTGAGGCTGCTCCTATCTGTCTATAGAGCGCTTCATCCACCAAGTCCTCTTGGTCAGGCGATCTGTAAAAGATCCCCACAATAATGTCACCTGTTGCTGTTCTCCCTTTAACCCTGACCCGCAAACTCTATTGACTGCTTACCTGTCTCCAGACAGAGTTCCATGCTCTTCAGCCTATCCCAAACATAAATAGCAATTCTCCCTCCCTGCCTACCGGGCCTGCCTTTCCTAAAGTGCCTGTAACCTTCCATTCCAGCACACCAGTCACAGGAGCCATCCCACCATGTTTCTGTGATGCCTATGATATCATACCCCCGTAGACATGCACACATCTCTAATTCCTCGTTTGTTCCCTGTGCTACGAGCATTTGTAGAGGCATCTGAGCTGAGCTCCAAATGAAGCCGGCTCATTGGCTCGAGCAGCTGGAATATCTCTGCATTGCTCCAAGCATTTATTATAGGTGCTGGGAACTGACTGGGAGTGTTGGGATGGAATGATGCCCCCTTATGTGATACCTTAAGTAAACTTAATCGGAAAAAAAGAAAAGTTAAGACACCTCAGTACATTTTCCTGTTACCAAGTGAGTCACCTTTGCTTGCACAGCACCTTTCAAGTATTGTCAGCAGAAAAAAGGTGATATTAGTGTTATTATACAGGACAAGCACATGGGAAGGATTGTTGCCACAGGATAAAGGTGAGCCTGGATATTAAAGAGTGATAAAAGATTTGTGGACCAGGGGGGTAAAAGGACCCCTTTTGTTATTTGTGTTTGTTGTGTGGGGAGAGGGAGTGGGGTATTCCTGGAGGTTGGTTCCATGGTATCTTACAGTTGCCCTTGAGGATCAGGTCATTCCCTTCCCATCTTTCTCAAGTTATGGAGAACCTCATGTACTTTCTTCTGGTCAAAATTACTATTATTTACTGGCGACATCAGTGCACCAATGTCAAGGTGTTTTTTCTCCAGCATGCCTGTGGGATGCTCTGACATCCCAACCTGAGGTGCAGAAACAAGGATAAGGACTTCCCGGGCCTGAAGCAGGCCAGGGGCACCTTGTCTGGTCAGAGGCAGAGAGATAACTTCTGTCAGGCCCAGCCATTTATAAACCACCATCCTTAAACACCCCTCAGGAAAGGCAGCATCACGCTCGGCTGTTTGTAAGGCCCCGTCTCCGCGGGGCTGGAGCGCCTCCTGCCATCACAAGGCAGAAGTGCAAGAAACCTGAGCATCGGCGACCGCTTCTCTCAGGCGGGCAGTTACCGGGAGGGAAGGAGGGAAGGAGGGAAGGAGGGAAGGAGGGAAGGAGGGAAGGAGGGAAGGAGGGAAGGAGGGAAGGAGGGAAGGAGGGAAGGAGGGAGGTGCAGCGCGATCCCGGCGGTTCACACCCCCTTGATGCACCGTTCTGCCTCACGCCCCGCCCCACCCCCTGGGTACCTCTTGCGCCTGCGCGCCGCGTCCCGGAAGGCCGCCACGTCTACCGGAAGATGGGAGTGCGCCACCGAGACCGGCCCGGGGACTTGTAGTGACTGTTGCTGCCCGATGCTCCCTCACAGCTGCCCTTGGGCCTGGGGTTTCCCGCTGGGAGGAGGTGAGGCCGGGCTGTGCTGAGGCCTCCGCTGCTCCTGAGGGCCGTCGGGTGGGGGGCCGGGCCAGTCCTGGCAGCCGTGTTACGGGTGGGTGGGGAGGGGAGGCAGCGGCTACTTTCAATATCGCGTTGCCGCTCGGCTTCGCCTGCTTCGGCTCTTCACCCTTCCCGCTGTTGGTGCGCTCGGCCAAGCGACTCTCCAGAAGCCTCCCCTGGGGTGGAGGAGCCCTTCCCGGGAGCTGGGGCGGAGTCACACGCCTTCTGTGTTGTCTGTAGGCCCCTGGTGCAAGTGAAGGCAGGCAGCTGTCCTCTGTGTTGGTGTCACAGAAGGGACAGCAGGCTGCAAAGTTTATGGGGGAGAAGTGCCTCCATCTGCCCCGGATTATGACTCTGCAGGCCAAACATTGAAGGCTTTGTTGTTATCTGCCCTTGTAATAAGCATCTGGCCTCTTTTCCTGCTCCAGCCAAGTCTGGTTTTGTCAGGTGCAAGTAGACTTTGTTGTTGTTGTGGATTAGTTTGTAGGCTGGGTGCTCTGTGGCCAGAAACAGGTATGGTGGCCTGATAGCTGAACCTTGGTTTGTCTTGTTTACCTCAGGAATTTGGTTTATTTCCATCAGGTTACCAAAACAGTGAATACCAAGGGAGTAGAAGAAAAGTGTGAAGATAATTACAGCTCTAATAGATTAACACAACAGTTGCTTAGGTAACCCACATATCTTGCCTTTTCAATAGCCAGTCTGATTTGTAATCGTTCTGTTTTTTGCAGCATATGGTCCTGAAATTTTAATTTTAGAGAGTTTATCAACAGACATCCATCATGTCTTGGCTTGCTGATCTTGCTGGAAAGGCAGAAGATCTACTCAACAGAGTTGATCAAGGAGCTGCATCAGCTCTGAGCAAAAAAGACACAGCAAACAGTACTGTTTATGATAACAAGAATTTGGACACTTCCAATGAATACTCTGAATTGCACCAGCATACTGGAGAACTGAAATATCAGACACCATCCAAAGCATCCTTCATCTCCTCAGCAGCTGATAATATTAAGCATCAAAAGGCCACAATCCTAGGCGGAACAGCAAATGTTAAACCAGCATGCAAGACATCTTCGGAAGTTGCATCTCCGGTAGAAAGTATTTCCACACCCAGAGCTGCCTCACATTTTGTGAGAAGAAAAAAGTCAGAACCTGATGATGAGCTGCTATTTGATTTTCTTAACAGTTCAGAGAAAGAGCCTAACAGAAGGATGGATTCTAAAAAAGACAAGAGCAAGGCATCTGTTCATCAAAATCATTCTCGGACTTCAATCATTAGTTCTGTGTCTACCAGTACACAGAGTGCAAAAACTACTGAAGATAATTCCATTAGGAGCCAAGGCAACGGTAGTTAAATAATATTGAACCTAGATGTAGTTAGACCCAAGTATGTCTAGGGTAAGGCTAGGTAATGGATTTACTGTCACTTCATGAAGCATTTATTGGTAGTAGTATGTCAGATGTGTGGACTGCAGTAGGGTCTGTAACATTTTTTCGTCGCTGGGATAATCTTAGATACCGTGCTGATTTGACAAGCGTAATTAATACCCAGATCTTTTGTGTACTTGAGCTGTCTGGTTGCTCCTGGTCACCTTGACCTTCCTGAGCTATGGTTTAACCTTGCATCAGCCCCCATACATCCCCACTTAGAAGCGCAGGCACTGCTGCATTTGTTTGATCACTCAGGGGCCTTTACCTGTTGTTGCCATGTAGGAGAGTCACTTTCACTGGCTGGTAGATGGTGTTGGCTATTGCCTTCACTATGTGAGGGTTGGCTATTACCTCGCTGTGTGAGGTGATGGGAGGTTTTCTTTGTCCCACCATGGAAGAGGGAGAAGATGTCAAACTTGCTTGTCCTGCAGGGTGGGAAGTTGGATGTGGATGGGCTGTTCTTAGAGCTACAGGCATGAGCGAGCTAAGTAGGTAAAGCCTTTGGGTTTGCTGGAGGTGGTTCACTACTGCAGTCAACCCAGACACCTGAAAGATCCACCAGGTCAAATGGTCAAAAGTCGGGGTATTCTCAAGTCAATGCAAAGGAGAGCTGTGTTCTCTATTAGACTGGCCAGTAGGTACTTGGTCTTTGCTGTTGCTGTGCTACTTTACTCTTGCTTGTTCTGTACAATCGAGGCAAAAGTTTATACTATCTCCTAATAGTGTGGTTAGAATACTTTATTATTCAGTAATTTAAGTGTGTAAAACATTGTAAATGCCAGGGTTTTTTCTAAATACTTTAAGTATGCTGAAAAATTTTAGGCATAAAAAGGGGTGATTTCCAAAGATGTGAAAATTTTTGTATTTCTGGGTCTGTTAACTTTTCAGTAAGGCTTGCTACTACTCGTACCAATTCAAATATGTTAAGCTTGGCTCTATGGCCTTGCTCATTGACCATGTCTATACTCAGCAGAACATATTTGTTTTGCTTAGTGTTGCTTGTTGAATTTTCTTCTGAGGATTTTTGAGTGGAGTTTGCCTTGTGGAGCTGCCAAATGAGGAAGAACACAATTACAATGCAAGGCTTGAGCACACTGGTTTCAAAGTTTATTGTACAGATAGATCTGTGTTGTATATATGTTTTGTATAGCATCTGTTGAAGTAGCTTATGATATGTTAGCTGTAAGCAAAACCAATTAACATTGCAGTTTGTACATTACAGTGGGTAGTATGTGCTATAAATGGTTAATTTCTTGGTTCATTAGCTCAATTAATCTATTGACTTTTTCAGACAAAGGAATGAGGATAAATTGATAATTTGGAAATTGTGCACATGAATCAAGAGGAAAGAAATTACACTTCTTAGAATTGTTTAAATAGGAAAGGGGGTTGAGAAAACTTGGAAGAAATACTGTCATTGGTGCTACTTGTTGATGTATTGCTGAGAATTAATAGTCTGTCCCAGCTCCCTGAGCTCTGGGTGACAGGGGCTGCTGCGGTGGTAACAAGGAAAGTGGAGCGGGTTGGTTGGTGATCACAAGGTGAAGTAGATAACATTGTGACAGCTAAACTGCAGTCTGGCTTGGAATTAGTTGCTGTCTGTTCCCCAGGATTTTCAACAGTTGCTCAACTGGGACATACTGAATTCACAAGTACATATTTTTGGATTGCCTGCTTGTTTGCTTATTGCGCTGTGTTGTTCTATCTTAACACTGCTGCAAAGCTTCCAACTATCTGCATGCTGGAATCAATACTGTTACAGTGGTTGTACTCGTTTCACAGCATTAGTCCATGATGCTGTGTGGTGCTTGTGCATGATGGGGGAAGGCTGTTGGTTCTTCCTTCATTGGAAGAGACTGTTGCTCAGAATACTAGCAGGAGTCCCCTTACTGTTCTGAGGTTCTAAGATTTTTGTTTTTAAGAAAAAAAAGGAATAAAAATCTGTATTTTGGTTTCCAAATTGCAGTTTATATTGGCATAAAGCTTTTAATGCTTTGACAGGCTATATCTACTTTATCCTTCTTATTAGAGAAAGAATAGTTCATGCTTCCGCTTCAAATCACTGCAACTTTATTTCTCTTAGTAAAAGTGTTTTTGAAAGTGCTTTGAGAGATTTATTAATACAGAATTATCAGTAAGATGATTTGACTGAAATTATTCTTGAAATGCTTTTTTACATAAAGATAACACATTTCGCTTGCTGTAAAAATAGCTTAGTATAGTCATCTGAACAGATTTTTTTAAAATAAAACATAAATCCTTAAAATCTTAAGGAAAACCCAGAATGAACTTGTACTAAATATTCCCCTAGTTATTTGCTGTGTATATTAATCTTTTCTGTTACTCTGTCAACTTCTGAAGACAGCTCTGGGCAGCGTAGTCATAAAAAAGTGTTAATGTTGTGAAATCCTGAATTTGACATTATGGTAATAGCAGCAAAGAAATTTTTATAACTTCCATGTCTTGTCTTGCAGGATTAACAAAAATGCTGCATGATACATGTATACTCTAGAATAGTGCTTGGGAGAAGCAGCTCCGTATTCCATTTTGATATAAGCTATTATTATGCATTTAACTACTAATGCAGAACATGGAATTGCTATTTGTATCAAGACAACTTACAAATACACATATTAGTTCGAATTTATATCTCTCTGAGCAGAAACCCCAGACAGTTCAGATTCTGGACTGGGAGCACAAGGGGATGGCATGAAGGATTCATCACTAAGTGCAGTAACTAATCCTAGCCTTTCAGCTAATGATGATTTGAAATCGCATGAGCTGTCCAATCTTCGCCTGGAGAATCAGCTGCTGCGGAATGAAGTTCAGTCTTTAAATCAAGAAATGGCTTTGTTAATTCAGAGGTCTAAAGAAACACAAGCAGGTACTATGGTTTGGAAACTTAACTGTAACTTGTTACTAAAATGCTAGTGAACTAAAAAACAGTGCTATTTCTCTGTTAGCATTTTGTATTTATAATAAAATCTTCTAGTTAAATTTGCATATGTGACCAAGCAAAATGATAGTTGGTTTCAGAGTAACGAGCTGGGCAGAACTAAAAAGCTTGTTCAACCACAAACAGAACACAAATGTTGGTTAAAATGATGCGATCAATTTAGTTCCAAACCTTAAACCAGTGTTAGCAAATGTTGTCAGTGTGAAAATATTTTCCCTACATTTTAACAGCTATTGCAAAATACTGATAGTTTTAAATTAGTAGATTCCTTTAAATACTTCAGAATCTGACTATTTTCTGGCTGTAGGCCATAATTTCTGGTGCCTAGAAAATGATAGTAAAAAAATAAAATTAGTAATTCTGTATGACTTCACTGGCTTTTCCAAAGCCAGATGAACTGACATATATGAAAGAAATAGATATAAATGAAACACTTAATGGTAAAACTGTGAGCAAGCTTCTGCTGTTAGGCATACAACTGAGAGACCACATGTTTTTTCACATTAACTGTATGTGTAACTTAGTATGTGATGTTTGGTTAAAACCAGAAGCCTAAGTATTTAAGCATTCTTTCAACACTGGTGTGTTTTTTCCACTGGTTTTAGGTTGAGCTTATTGTCCCATTGAATTGAATGAGATGCTTTATGTCGAAGTTTCCTAAAGCTTGCTTGCACAGGGGTATTTGATAGTAGTCCATTGCAAGGGGTGGGACAGGTAAAATTTGTCATTTGCAGTGTGACAGAGAATGAAATGCATGGTTTGAGATCACCTGCAAAATTCTAGAGGTTATGCTCTGACAGTCTCGCATTTGTTACTTCTTGGTAGCTCATAAAGTTCCAGTGTTCAATTAGGTTGTATTTAATTTCTTTCTTTAGAAAGTGTCACGTGTGCATCCTGACCTTGCAGTAGCTACTTTTATAAACTTCAGAGAAACTTCTTATTTTGTAGAACTGAACAAATCCCGGGAAAGGGTTGAGAAGTGGAATGTTGACCATTCAAAGAGTGACAGGATGGTTAGAGAACTTCAAGCTCGAGTTGATGATCTGACAGAAGCTGTTGGTGCTAAGGATTCACAGCTAGCTGTGCTGAAAGTACGGTTGCAAGAAGCTGATCAGCTGTTAAGCGCTCGAACAGAGGCTTTGGAAGCACTGCAGAGTGAAAAATCACGGTACTTCATAGTTTTGTACTTCGTAATTCTGCAAATAGTAGTGAGCTCGAAAGTTCAAGGTGGATAATTTAGTCTCTTTAAGAATAAAAATGAATAAACTAACGGGGAAAGGGATTGTATCAAGGCTTGAAATATGAGGATTAAAGTTTACTCTGAACCTGCTGTATTATAGCTGTCAGTGGGAACAGGGCAAATGAGTATTAAATAGGGGCACTTGTCACCTGATTGTTGAAAGCCATTTTGTATGTTTGTGTCAGAGGCCTGAAGTTGAAGATCTCTAGAAAAATGTTTTTGTCTTGAAAAATATATTTGCTTATCCACAAATATGAACACTTTTCTGACTTCCCTCAGTGCTGGGATATGAATTGGCAGTTGGATACTCTAGAATATAGGTCAGGGGGCAGACCCGAGTCGTTAACTCCAGCTTGCACACCTGTAGACAGCCAGATTCAATAATTTTCTGTGTAAATTTTCAAAACTGGTCTGAGAATCAAGTAATTGTGTTTCTTCCTGCAATTTACAATTATGTTTTTATTTAATTTTTTTCCCAATTAATGTGTGTATTGCTTTTCCAGGATAATACAAGACCACAGTGAAGGGAGCAGTTTGCAAAATCAAGCCCTTCAAACTCTTCAAGAGAGGCTGCGTGATGCAGACTCCGCACTCAAGCGAGAGCAAGAAAGTTACAAACAAATGCAGGTTAGACATGAAGAGTAAGGAAGAGTTTCAGAGACTACTTTTGAGATCAGATGTGTGAGGTTCTAACAGCTTTTTCTTTCCCTTGTCTTCAGTTCCTGTTCAGGATACTAAGTACTTGGAAGGATGTGCTGCCTGCTGTACTAAGCATCCTTGTGATTCTAGTTTACTTCTTGAGTGGGTTTTCTTGAAAGCTTTTGATTAGAAGTTTTTGAGGGTTAATGCTGATAATATTTACTGGGTTTTGGGTTGGTGTTTTTTTTTTATGCTAACCTTGATGTTAAAACATGTTTAAAGACTTAGTCAGTGGTCAGTTTAATTTTCCATGCTATATTGTTACACAACGAACTGTTAGACAATTTTAATACGTAACCTTGAGCATATTAAGTTGGGCAGTAACTTCTATGGCCAAGATGCGAGTACAACATTGCTAGAGGCTGCTTTCCACGCTTAGCTTGGCCTTTGTTAGGTATAACAGCATCTTTGAAAATCTTTATCAGTGTCTTTTTGTTGTTTTTTTTTTTTTTTAAAGTAAATCAAAATACGGCAGATTACATTTGGCAATATTTTTTGAGGGGAAAGCTTGCTTTTTGTTTACCAAAGATGACTGTTAATTCCCTCACTATATCTGGTGAGGGAAAGAAATGGATATTTTTACTGATATTACTTAGAACTTGCTTAAGCAAGCAGGATTTCCTTCCTTTTAGCACTAATGCATCTTTAAGTTGGAGGTGGTAAATATAACATGTTGTCATCTGTTTTTGTCTGTGTTGTCAGCTGCTTTTAATCTTTCTTTTTTCCTTTCTAGGTTAAAGTTCAGACTGTGTTTAAACACAAAGTATTGTTTCTTTGTTGCTAATAGAATGAGTTTGCGGCTCGTCTAAGTAAAATGGAAGTAGAACGTCAAAACTTGGCAGAAGGGATCACTGCAGCAGAAAGGAAGTATTTAGATGAAAAGAGGCGAGCTGATGAGCTTCAGCAGCAAGTCAAAGTAACTAAAAACCACCTAGAGTCTGCAAAACAGGAAATGACAGACTATAAACAGAAAGCTACTCGCATACTCCAAGTAAGCATGTCTGTAAAGAAATCCAGTTTGATATGTACACAACTTTTTTAAGGTGTTATGCTTCAAATAATCTGTGTTTTGTTTTTGTATTGTAAGCTGTAATAAATTTTGTTGCATGTCTGTAATAATGTCTGTACAGGACAGCTACCAGTCTGCATTTCATTAATTTCAGTTTACAGGTGGATTTAAGTAACTGAAATGGAAGTTCAGGTCCTGAATTTAAAAGTCCCAAGTGAACCATTGCTCTTGCTGTGCTATGTCTGTCACTGTGTTTGGCATTCAGGAGTCCAGTCTTAGGCAGACAGACAGATGTAACCTGCAGTCTGTTCCACACCCAGTATTCTTGAGTCAAGAATATTGCGCTGTTCTGATTGAGGCTGAAGCATAGCATATAATGGATACATATATGTAAACCAAAGGAAATACTTTTTTATATTCTGAGAGGTTGCATGTGATAAACATTTTATAAACAATGGCAAAATCAGGTATTTTGTGCAGAGTTCTGTAATACTTAAGTTGTCAAGGATACCAAGTCTAAATGTGGTCAGTTTGAGTCTTGTTTAGAAAAGTTAGCAAAACATTGAAAATAAAGCTCTCTGTTTAGAATAATTAATTTAGTCTGATATCCAAGGGCAGGTTTTAAGTCATCTTGATAAATGTGAAAAGCATGAGATCAGAAATCAATGTCAAGCTGACATTAGGTTGACTCTGAATAAAATGGTTTATCCTCTTTCCTAGTAGAGTTATGATTGTATTTTGTTCTTATTTGGCTTTGTTGGCAGGAAAATGGATGGGCTGAAAGGGGGTCAGTTTTGTCTTCAGTGTCTGTTAGTGTCCATTAGTGTCTGTCTTCTCTCTTATGGTAGGTGGAAAGCTAAAATTGTTATCCGTTCCAGGCACTTCTAAGGAGAAAAGCTGTACTCATCCTAAGATAGCATAGACTTTCAGTAAATCCAGTCTTATGGCATACAAGAAGTTAGAAAATTATCACTAGGGAAGTATTTTCATTTTCAACTGCATAGGGTCATTATTATCTTGGCTAAAATAACACGTTAAAAAAAAAAAAAAGCTCATTTACTGTATTTCTGTGTTAGAATTTTAGAGCAAAGTCATTTTGACATGTTCTAGTTGAGCACTTGTTAAATACTGCTATAAATAATACATTGATTTATTATTTCAGTCTAAAGAAAAGTTGATAAACAGCTTAAAAGAAGGCTCTGGTATTGAAGGCCTGGATAGCAATACTGCAAGCACAGTGGAACTAGAAGAACTGAGACATGAACGAGATACTCAGAGAGAAGAAATACAAAAACTGATGGGACAGATACAACAGATGAGAACAGAGCTGCAGGTAGCTGTGGTTATGTACATGTGTATTTGTAGTTAACTATGCAGAAAAAGCTGTGGGTTTAGGTATGCTTTAGGGCTATTGCTTCTACTGGTTGTTTGACATGAGCAAAAGTTGGCTTCTTTTAATGCTAAGGTCAGACAAATGCTTTATTGATAGCCAATTTCTTTCCATGTTCTGTCTCACCACTTAAGCTCGTGGTGGGAGGAATGCTATAGATACTGCTTCTTTCTTCCTTCACTACTGTTTGTTTGTTTTGAGGGAAGCATTTCTTTCTAAATAAGCATAGCAATTTCTGTAGAGATAACCTATATGCTTTTCTGCAAGGGCTACTAATCCTTGAAGCAACTGTAATCTGAGTCATCTGCTAGCATAATTGGCTCAACCCAGCAGTTGCACGCAAGCCTACTTTACAGTTTTACTTTATAGACAGTAGAAAGGAAAAAGCGGAGACTTCATGTTCACAAAATGCATTTATTTTGTTACTATGTTAGTAAAAAGATATTGTACATAAAATGACCAAATTTATTAGTGCACTCTCATGTTCATTTTCCTTTGAAGGAATATTGGAGATGCAACTTTTTTTTGCTGTTCCCTGTGGCACATTGCAGTATTGTTTAAACATTAGTGAAGTGGTAACATTCCTGTTCATTTCAGGATATGGAGACTCAGCAGGTAAGTGAAGCTGAGTCAGTGAGAGAGCAGCTTCAAGACCTACAAGAGCAAATAACAGCACATAAATTGGCCAAGCAAGAGGCAGAAGCTGAACTTGAACGGCAGAAACAGGTAAGGAATTTTTGAAAATTGACCGATAGTATTCTAGGCCTTGTGTGGTGTCATCAGTAAAGCATTTGGATTAACGAGAGTGGTTTTATGCAGTATTTGAGCTGATTTTTTTTGTCTAGTATTCCGAAGAATTCCCCAAAAGCCTAATGGCCAAACAAGCCCAACCTGTACTAAGCAATGGAGATGTCTTCTGGATGATGCTGAAAAATGGAGATCTCACTGATGTGTTAAAGAATAAACACTAGGGAGTGCACAAAATTGATCGTGATCTTAAATTTTATTCAGCAGGGGAACAATCAAACACCAGGATATAGAAACATTGGTAACTTATTTATATCAACAAGCTCAAATACTAAAAATAGTTACTCTGAAACTTCCTGCACTCAATTACTACATAAGATGTAGCTTGTAAAACAATGTTATTGTAGTAACAATTCATAGATTATTTTCTTTTAATCCACTTATTACTCAGTTGCTAATCTAAATGTTGTTACTTCAAAACTGCTCTAAAAGACAAATTGTTGATAAAATTGTGTTAGTGAATTCTGTCAGATGGTGTTATCTTTTTAAGCAAACTCCCCCTTAATTTAACCAGTTTTGTGTTAAAACAGGGGTGGGAGGAAGGCAAACCCATATTTCATGTGAACAAACTTAGTAGAAATCAGACAAATGCTTTTAATCATTAAAACATTTCTCTGTAAGAAAAAGTTCATGTAAAGAGAATTAATAATAAAGAGAGCAGGAGAGTACACTGTATCTGCTAGGAACAATTTATCCTATAGGATTATCTGTCCTTCCAGAAATTACATTTTAATGAGATGGTAGCAGCTTGAACTAATTAAAAGGCAGGAGCTGAGGTTTGCTCTTGATGGATAGCTGATGATTATTATATCAAGGCAGATGGTAGATTGTATTTTGTTACTCCTGCCCTTCTGATGGGTAGATTTTAATCTAATACTAATATAGAAAAAGTGATGTGAATTTGAAAAAAAAAAAAAAAAAAAAAACATTATCTGTTATTACAGAAACAGAAGTATTCCTTTTGCTGACATATATTTACACGTGCTTTTAAAGTAATTGTGTGCACTGATACTTGACACCATTATGGTTTGTTCTATCTTGGAATTTATAATCATAGAATAGTTAGAGGTTGGAAAGGACCTTAAGATCATCTAGTTCCAGCCACCCTGCCATGGGCAGGGACACCTCACACTAAACCATGCCACCCAAGGCTCTGTCCAGTCCGACCTTGAACACCGCCAGCGATGGAGCATTCACAACTTCCTGGGGCAACCCATTCCAGGGCCTCACCACCCTTACAGTAAAGAATTTCTTCCTCATATCCAATCTAAACTTCCCCTCTTTAAGTTTGAACCCATTACCCCTTGTCCTCTCACTACAGTCCCTAATGAAGAGTCACTCCCCAGCATCCCTATAGGCCCCCTTCAGATACTGACAAACTGCTGTGAGGTCTCCACGCAGCCTTCTCTTCTGCAGGCTCAACAGCCCCAACTTCCTCATCCTGTCTTCATACGGGAGCTGCTCCAGTCCCCTGATCATCCTCGTGGCCCTCCTCTGCACTTCTTCCAACAGTTCCATGTCCTTTTTATGTTGAGGACACCAGAACTGCACACAATACTCCAAGTGAGGTCTCACGAGAGCAGAGTAGAGGGGCAGAATCACCTCCCTTGACCTGCTGGTCACGCTCCTTTTGATGCAGCCCAGGATACGGTTGGCTTTCTGGGCTGCAAGCGCACACTGCCGCCTCATGTTCATTTTTTCATCGACCAACACCCCCAAGTCCTTCTCTGCAGGGCTGCTCTGAATCTCTTCTCTGCCCAACCTGTGGCTGTGCCTGGGATTGCTCCGACCCAGGTGTAGGGCCTTGCACTTGGCATGATTAAGCTTCATCAGGTTGGCATCAGCCTACCTCACAAGCGTGTCTAGGTCCCTCTGGATGGCATTCCTTCCCTCCAACATATCAACCGAACCACACAGCTTGGTGTCATCGGCAAACTTGCTGAGGGCGCACTCAATCCCACTGTCCATGTCGCCGACAAAAGATGTTGAAACAAGACCAGTCCCAGCACCGATCCGTGATGGACACCACTCGTTACTGGTCTCCAGCTGAACACTGAGCCATTGAGCACAACTCTTCGCGTGCAGCCATCCATCCAGTTCTTTATCCACCGAGTGGTCCACCTATCAAATTGATGTCTCTCCAACTTAGAGAGAAGGATGTCATGTGAGACAGTGTCAAACGCTTTGCACAAGTCCAAGTAGATGACATCAGCTGCTCTACCCCTGTCCACCAGTTCCGTAGCTCCATCATAGAAGGCCACCAGATTGGTCCGGCAGGATTTCCCCTTAGTGAAGCCATGCTGGCTGTCACCAACCACCTTGTTGTTTTTCATGTGCCTTAGCATGCCTTCCAGGAGAATTTGCTCCAAGATTTTGCCGGGCACAGAGGCGAGGCTGACTGGTCTGTAGTTCCCCGGCTCATCCATTTTCCCCTTCTTGAAAATGGGGGTTATTGCCATAAGGTTTGAGACTGAAGACAGAAAATAGGCAGAGGTGTTGGTTTTTTGTGCATCTCATGGTTTGAAGGGAGAGTAGATTTATCTGTTTTCTGTAGCAGCTGACAGCTGAAGTGATTTAAAGATTTGAAGACTGTCTTAATTTAAAAGATAAGCACGGCAAGTCTTTGAGTTAAAATAGCCAGTAAAATATGGGATTAAGAAAATTTAAGAGTTAAGATTTGCTGTTCAGTAATATGTCCCTTACTAGTATTCCTGCCTCTTTCATATTGGATATATTGATTTACCCTAAACTTTAAGGACAAATATTTTTAAATATTTTAAAGGTAAATATTTAAGGGAATATCTGTGTCATACAAAATTATAGACAGATATGCCACTTCTAAAAACATTTCTAAAAACTGGTATCTTAGATTGATGGGCTTATTTTAGGAACAGTTTTCTCCCCCTCTCCCCCCCCAAAAAAAAAGCATTTCCTAATTTTTTTTTTTGTTGCCACAGTTTCAAGATAACAATATAATAAACAGTATAAGGAAGATGAATCTTGGTCCTCATGAAATTGTGTGACCCTTAGTAGGCTAGTCTGGATTAGTATTTATTCAGACACTTAGCTAAGATTAAATTTCAGTATATATTTGAATGTAGCATATTGCCTTCTTACTGCGACACTCTAGATAAGAGAATGTCTCTCAAAACGCGTATGTATTTTATTTGTAATTGTGATAACTTTTATAGGAACTCCATTATACCGAAGAAGAATTGTATCGAACAAAGAACACTTTGCAAAGCAGAATAAAAGACAGAGAGGAAGAAATTCAGAAGCTCAGAAATCAGGTACTGTGCATGTATAGAAAATAACTTTTATCACCTTCAATTATGAAAACAGATGAGAACTGTAATTTAATTTAGCTGCACAAAAGAAACATAAAGGTTTCACAAATGAGTTAGGGTACTTGTTTTCAGTAGAGAGTAAGGCATTGAGTGGAGAGAGAACAAGAAGGGGGAAACATGAAGTAGCAAATAGCCTAATCTATAATCATGTGTGCTTTTGTCTTTGGGGAGGGGAAAAAATACCAGGATTTCTCAACTAGACCTGAGGGGGTTGTGCTGGATCTTCTTCGTTTTGAAAACTTAAAAAAGTCACTGGCATTTGATTAGGTCATCATGGCTTCTGGTAAGATCCTTCTAACTGGACATAAGAACGTAAGAAACATCCTACAGACTCAGTGATCCGCCTGGCCCACTGTTGTATCTTGCACAGTGACAATGGCACTGGCATGTGAGCCTGGCTGCTTTCTTCACTCCCTTGTACTCTCTCAACATCAGCAGCTGAATTAGGGATATTGATATTTAAGTCCCTACTAAATCCCAGCAGTATGTTTATGGACCTGTTTTCCTTGAATCAGTCTAATCCCTTTTGGAACCTTCTCATACTTGTCAGCCCCTACAGTCCTCTTGGGCAGCATGAAGGCATAGGTCTCATTTTGTGCAAATTACTGTAGCATAAGGAAAGTAGTCTATACATAGAGAAAGTGACAGTCATGTATGATCAGGTGTGTAATTACAGTGTCAGAAGATTTGGAAATTGTGGTACAAATTTCTTGAGCCCTTTGGCAGATGATTCCTCTGGTAATGCTGGCTTCAGGACTGTCTGCACCTGCCATGGTACATGCATCTGACTTGTGATTTTGATATCTCACTGCCTCTGCTTCTTGATGATCCCGGTTTTTCATTGTTGAAGCTACATCTTTGTGGTATATGATGCTACAAGTGACTGAAGTCAAAGGCTGTAGTGAATAGGCGAGCTATTGCATGTATGGCTAATCTGGAGATTCCCATTTGACTTAAATGTTTCCTACAAATGAGTGACATGATCCATGTCTTCGTTTGCTGTCCTTGCAATTTGCATTTGCTAGTACAGTCATGTTTTCTGCCTCAGTGTTCCTCAATTCTTTTGCAATGTAATCTGCATTTTCACAATTTTCATTCAAGGTTTCCTGTAGAATGGCATCAGATTTTCCCCATTTGTACTGAGTGTTTCCTTCCTCAGTTGAAAGCATTTCACATACTCACTTGTTTTGTGAGGTTGCAAGTATGATAGCCAGGCTGGATTATCTTGCTATTGTCGTTCTTGCCATTTAAATTTAACTCTGAGGCATAGCACTGATTTTTGTGATCAAACTTGTGTTTACACAAAAATATTTATATGATCAGAGGTGGAAAACATAGGAATAGTTTTTAACATAGTTTCTTGTGTCATGTAAAATCTTGTTTTGGCAACTATCAAAATTATGTTTATTGTGCTCATTGGTGATCATTTTGATAGTATTATCCCATAAAAATTCTGCAGTGGGGTAACTTGGTTCTTGAAGGGCTCGGATTTTTAATTTTGTAATACATCAGTTGGTCAGAATTGAACTTGCTCTGATTTTTATTTTTTTCTTTGCTTTGTGTTTTTAGCTGACAAACAAGGCTCTAAGTAGTAGCAGTCAGACCGAATTAGAAAATCGGCTTCATCAGCTGACAGAAACACTAATTCAGAAGCAGACCATGTTAGAGAGCCTGAGCACAGAGAAAAACTCACTTGTCTATCAACTGGAACGACTTGAGCAACAGCTGAAGGCTATTCAAGGCACTAGTAATAACGGACCTTCCATTAATATGTCAGGCATTGATGGTGCTGAAGGTAAATAAGGAAATAGAATACTTAAAATCTGTCCTTTCTGCAGTTCAGGTTTTTATATTTCCTAATGCCTTTCCCTGAAAGCCTAAGCTTATGAGGGGAAAAAAAAAAAAGCTGAAAATATGCAGTTTATGCCGGAGACCTTGTCAACAGCAGTCAGTAGCATAAAAGTAGTTAAGTAGAAGCTGGTTTTTGTGTTCTGATGACTTTAAGTAAATATAATGCAGTCAATTTTATCTTTAATTCTTAATACTGTGGCATGGTTGGAACAAACATTTACAAATCCTAACACAGGTGCAAATAAATCTCTTGGGGTTTAAACTGTATGTCAGAAGCAGGATGTAAGGCTTGTCTTGCAACAGGGTTTGGGAGGATACTTCCTTTTGAGAGTTAATTAGAATTCTGGTTGAAATCAGTTTCCTCCCTGATTGATGTTTTTATTGAAAAGCAGCTTAAAATATAGTGGTTCTACTGAGGTTGGTTTATCTGTACTGTGTAGCGAACACACCCTGTATCTCTAGGAGAACCTCAGCAGTTGATCATGGTTTTAAGATGTTACTTTCCAGAGTCAAAGTTTGTAAGTTTGCATATATGCTAAGTAACTTTTAAAGCAGTGGAGCATTACTAGGAGGTGTGAAATGACAATCCAGACTTTTGTTTCCCTACTTACGAAGGGCTTTTAAAAATGGGAGGAGAACTAGCAGATTGGAAATATATTTCCTTTTGGCTTGTTTTTAAGTAAATTTGGTAAGCTTAAGTTTAATTGCACACAGGCAATGTTATCTGAGAATCTTGTTTCTTTATTAATGAAGTTGATACATAGTAAAAATTTAAATAAATAGAAATTTTTGGAATATACAAGTATCAGAAATGCTATCAGACTTCTACTGTATGAGAAATAAAAGCAAATGGAGAAACTGTGACCTTACCAAACTCATAATTGTACGTAGCTGATAATAGAATTATTATTACGTGCTAGAATTGAATATCAAGAATTCCATCTAGTGAGCTGTAATAAATTTTAAAAATATACTAAATTGAAGAAACTTTTGACTTGATTGTAAGCTTATCAGGAATTCTGCACTCAAAACATACTCCTCTGCCCCCAGAAAAATGGCACTAATAATCAGATCAGTCACTATTTGTATTACTTATATATATCTTTGTTATACACTATCAATTTGTTTTACTTAAACAACAACTTGGCTGGTTTTAGACTGAGATTTTTTCTTTGTTGTTTTGTTTTTTTTTTTTTCCCTTCAAATAGGTGCTCGTATGCGTAATGTTCCTGTCCTGTTCAGTGACGTGGATGCTAACACAGCAGGAGTGTATGGGAGAGTTCGCAAAGCTGCCAGTACTATAGATCAGTTTAGGTAAGAGTGTCCAAAGGGAATACACTTTGTAATTACTAAAATCCTTTTGCAGTTTTCAGTTAGCCCGCCTTCTGTTTTCAATAGCTTTTATGAAGGTAAAAGTGAAAAATAATGAAGCTAAAGTACTGTATAAATTATTTAATATTGACCCAGTTCACTTATGCTTTCCTATAATATTAATATCCTTGGGCTTTTGTGAATTATAGTAAATTATTTAGCAACACACTTGTAGGTTTTGGTACAACAAAATCACTGAACTTTTTCAAAATTACAAAAACCCAAAAACTCCTAACCTTTTTCATTGCCGTCTTCTACTTTTCTCACTTTGAGGCTTCGACCATGTCTGTGATAAATACTATAATACTGTAATTAGTGGGGGAGTATCACAGATATTCTTTTACTCCCATTTAGGCGTCCTGATGAAGACAAGTTTCTGGGTTCTGATCCTGTGCAGCTGTTTACCTTGAAAGATAATCTATTTGAGGAATTAGTAAACAAAAATCATTCTGGATCTAGCTAAAGTCTTGGCTTAATCCTTTTTCTGAGCAGATAGGTTAATTGTCAGTATTCACGACAAAGGTCTGCTCCAAAACTTGAATCAAATACTAATCATAGAATCATAGAATAGTAGAAAAGCATGTTAGGTAGTACTTTATAATCCTTTGAAAGCAAGATACCTTAATAGAAAGTCCTTTGTGCTTCCATGGTACTTTAATTTCATTGTGAAGAATATTAGGATTTCCATGATTGTGACCTATTATGTGACGTTTTAATACCAAACTTCATTTGGCAGTATTATACTCACTTAAGTACATGATTTTTTTTAACTGATGTTAATGAGCAACAGTGCACACATCTAATGCAATATACTTGGTCGCACTATAGCAGTAAGTAAACTTGGAAACCCCATGTCCTTCTCATCTAAGAACACTAGTGATCCATCAGATTTTTCAAACAAATTTAAGGTTTTATTTGCTTAAGCTTTTTTGAAGTGACAGCTCTTCAAGTAACAAAATATGAGAAAAAACATAGCATATTTGAATTTTAAAATGCCTGTACAACTCTTGAATCTTAGCTCTTTTTCAAGAACTCTGAGCTTAGGATGTAACAGAAAAGATATGAGAACATGTTTTCTGGTCTGAATTTGAACTTTCACTCCAGTTAAGGTCTTGAATACATGAAGGAAAATTCAAGTCAGGAAGAAAGCCATGTGTAAAGCAGCAGCTGATCTTCATGAGTTTGTCATGATTGGAATGAGAGGAACAGTAATTTGTTGTTCACTGTTAACTTCTGGGTTTTGTGTTCTCTTGTGTAGCATTCGGCTGGGAATCTTTCTAAGGCGGTATCCCATAGCAAGAGCCTTTGTAATCATTTACATGGTGAGTAAGCTTTCTTTAAAGAAAGAAGCTTAATGCAAGTTTTCTACAGCCAGTTTATATCATTTGTCTTAAATTGCAAGGTGTTTCATGTTCAGAAGGCTGTATAATTAACAACTGGGTGAATATTTTTGTAGAGCAGACTAAATAGGGCTTATATAACAACATTTTGGAGTCACGTTGCTTATCAGCTTTCAGTTTTTCACAGGAATTCTTAGCATAGAAGTCTCAAAGACGTGTATGTAACTACCATTTGAAAGACTGTAGAAACAGTCTTTTAGTACTAAAATACAGAATTAGTGACCCGTTGCCAAAGTTAACCCACCACAACTGTGTGCACTGCATTAGGAAAATGTATCTTTTACAGCTTTCTTAATGTTTGGCACTTTTCTTTTTGTTCAGTGTCTAATAATAATATGTCTCTAGCTGTAAAAGTAGCAAGAAAGGTTTTTCTTGCTAAACTTAAACAGTAGAAAGTTACTCACCTGTACCAGCTGGATTGTCAGGCTGGCAAGTGATAAAAGTGCAATTCTTCCCTTTCCACTGGAGGGCAGATGTCTGTCAGTTGGAGTGACCTGTGGTCAGGCAAGTGTGCGGTTATAGCCTGCTGGAAAATGCTCCACTAGTTGAGCCTGAGTCTTTGAGAAAAAAAAATCCATGTTGCTCAAAGAAGGCATAAGGATTCCTTTGAACAGAGCTTCCAAGGACAGCTGTACCTATTTCAGGATATAAAGCAGGCAGACAAGCATGAATAAAGAAAACTGCAGTTTCCGCTTGCAGTTGTTTCTTCCAGCTATTAAGTACTGGAAGGAGCAGGGCTGTTTGATTCCTGATTTCTCTCTTTCTTCCTATTGATCACTTAGACTTACCAATATATGAATAAAATGCTTTGTACCAAAACACTGAAAACTTACTGTTTAAGCTGCAGTCTGGACTGGAATGCAGCAATTGTTCATAGGAGCTGTGTATTGGACAGTCTGTGGCAGTTACCCTTGTTCAGCTCAAACCTTGGCTAGGACTTTTGCAACTTGAATGTTTAATTTTAGTTTATTGAAGGAAACTTGGCTTATGTATTCTGTCAGTTACCTCCATTGTTGCAACCCCAGCAACTTCTATTATAATTGGATAGTTTTAGCCAGATTTGAATGAGAATTAACATTCCCGCAGACTTCATAAAAATGCTTCAAATTGGTGCCTGTGGTAAGCATTATGGAAGTAGAACTCAGCTGTTTTACATAGGCTAGTAGTTACCAATTGGCACAGGAGCAGTGCCTTACCAGTCACTTGAGGCAGATCGTATAATGTGCTGGCTGGGGGCTGGATATCAGAGAGAACAGCTGCAGTTATACTGGGCCATGGAGGAAAAGAGAAGCCAGAGGACATAAATGTGTAGGAAACCAAGCTGCTTTATTTTTGCTGTTTGTGTAGTCTTTAGTTTTCTGCAGACGGCTTCTTCAGAATCTGACTCAGCATTTCATTGCACAAGTAAGAATTATTTTTTTTTTTTTAGGAGTATCTGAATAATAGGAAAAACAGTCAAAATATTTCTACAAAACTAAGTTTTATTAGCTCTCATTGAGAGCTCTCATACATAATGCTGCTGTGAATGATGATTGACAGTGCTGATAAGTTCTCTTTCTTTTCCTTTCCCAGGCATTGCTTCATCTCTGGGTCATGATTGTTCTACTTACCTACACCCCAGAAATGTATGACAGTCCCAGTGGCAGATAGACTGAGACAGGGCCATATGCTGTGCTAATGTGATTCAGAATGGGAGCATCTGTAGAATAATCAGTCCTGAAATATCAGCAAACTTTTCCTTATGGTGTTTAGGAAGAATGAAAACCATCATGCCTGATTTATCACTACTTTTCAAATACCTGTATAATATTACGTAGCTTTTTCAATTTACCAAAAGGAACATCACTTTCCTGGAGAAATAAAGCTGTTAAGTTAAACTGTGGTTAGCCTTTAAATTTTTTGTAGATCTTCTGGTGATTAGAGTAAAAGATAAGGCTTGTACCTATGGAGAAACGCAAGGATTTCTGACATTGCAGGCATACATGGTACAAATTATTTTAGGTCATACTGGATGTGGGCTATGGTCAGGTAATGAACTGTACTTAGCAATTTAAATAAACTTTTATTCTTTCTGGTTTCTTTCAGTCTGCTTTTGCACTTCTGTTTTTACCTTTGTAAATAGTAGGCTTTTCCTTAACGTATTAAACTGAAAAAAAGGACAATGGATTGGTGCAATATCTTTTTGTACATAAGTTTAAAACCAAAATATTATGCATTCTTCTTAGCTTTGTACTTCTAGCACAATAGATGTATTTTCCCTACCAGCTGAATAGTGGGGCTGCCTATTTACGGGCTGGTGGTTTAGCTTTATTATAGAAAGAGAGAGATGGTTTTGAGAAAGGTTTAAACTCTTCAGAAATAATGGTGTTTCTTTTTGCACTTGAACTTTATATATTTTAGCTGCATTTTCTTATACCTCTCATTATTACATGTCTGAATCAGATCTTATATTCGTTGAAATACTTATTTTCTAAAGCTTTGGGTACTTAATTAAAACTATTTCTATACAAAATTATCAAAACATCAAAAATTTCTCATGTCTAAACACTTACCAACTATACTAATAAAAAACCTAATCAAATATTTATTGTAAAACCCATAATGCCAAACCTACTGTAATAGTTCTATCACTAGACTGTGGCATTCTGTAATTACAAATTATCAATACACAATAATGCAAGGTCACTTTCTTTCCCTAGGGAATGCCTTGTTTTCGTGTGTGGTGCTCAAAGCTGAGTAATGAAAAGATGAGTGCAAGCAATCTGTCACTCCTGCACTTAAGAATATGGCTCAGTTTTCATGTGTCTTGAACACACTAGCTGTTAGGTCCTGTGCCTGAAGTCTGTTGTGCTAAGTCCTATGGAAATGTTACAGTACCTGAATGACTGTATTGCTGCTCTGATTCAGATTTTGCAGAGAAAACTGAAATGTTTTGATGAACTCAGTAATAAAAGAGCATTTGCTGTAAGCTGTGTCCCTGTGCTCTGTCCCAGTTATGGAATTTTGCCTGTTGCCTCTTTGAAGTTCTAATATTAAAGGCATATTTGAACCCTGGAGAGAGCTGATTGCTGTAGAAGATTGGGTTAAAGTCCTTCAGACAATCTTTTCCCTATACGTACATGCTTTGGTTTGTAGGTTGTGGGTTTTTTTGTATGGTTGGTTTTGGGGGATGGGTTTCTTTTCCGGGGGGGGGGGGGTGTGTGTTATTTTTCATTTAAAACCTCCAAACCACTGAATCTTTGGATACTACAGTATATTGTGACAATTTGGGGAGAAGACTCTTGGCAGTATAAGTCCCTTAAGAGCTTTGCTGACATCACACTAATTGCACATCTATTCTTGCTTGCTTTCTCTGTGTTTTTTCTCTTTTTTTTTTTTTTTTTTTGTTTTTTTTTTTTTTTGTTTTGTTTTGTTTTGTTTTTGGGGGGTTTTGGTTTTTTTCCTTGTTTGGTTTTTGTTTGTTTTTAAAGAGATCACCTTTTGGCATGTGCAGGTACTTTTTATGTAACCTAGTAAAGCCACTACAGTGCTTCTAGAATGTGATTATTTATTTGTATTTATTTCCCCCCTGCCCCTTTGTGTTTGGTTTCCCTGCTGTGGTCAGAACAGTGTGTGTGCATTGTGCCACCTTTCTGGAAAGGGGGAGATGGCTGGCAGCAGGCTCAGGGGGAGCAGTGGCCAGGCTGCAGGCGAGGGTGTGAGCTGCTCAGGCAGAGGAGGCTGCAGAGGGATTCAGAACTTTTCTTCAGTTCTCACAGGTTTTATGCTAGAAATCTTACAGGGGTAAGCACTGAAAGACTCCTGCTGACCCGTGCCTTTGGATGAGGCTCTTGTATTCTGCTGGATTTAGGTAGTGCTGATCCCTGTGATGTCTTACAGTTGAGAATTATGCCTTTAGTGCAGGTTTTGTTCTTGACCTCTCTGTGTGTGTTGCGGTTTCTGGTTTTATTCCTTGTCCATGAAATGATGTATAATGTATTTTCCTTGTTGCAGCTTCAGTTCCCAACATTGCTGTCTATTAATTTTCTTTTTTTTAATTTTAAAAATACATGTTAAAGAAGGACACAGCTGTTTTGTGCCTGTCATACTCTGATTTTTAAAAGGTGTGACATTAACAACCAAATTGTGAATCAGTATGTTTTTACCTAATAAAAAACCTGAAAGTAGGCACCTTATAGTCTCAGTTGCTTGCCCGACAAAGGGATGTTCAGTTTGGAGAGTAATGTGGGATGAGGAGACAAATGACACTGAAAGATATGCTACAGTTTATGTAAACACCTTTAAAGTGTAGAACAGGTAGGAAAAACCTTTGTTATGGTGTTAAACTGTTTCAGAGCTATACGAGAAATACAAATAATTACTCCTTAAAGCTTTTGTTTAAACACACTGGATTTTTTCCCCCATAATTTGTTTCAATGAGCTGCACATGATGCGATGCAGAAGCACACACAGCCATGTGATGGAGTCTATCTGAATATAAATGTCAAATATTTAGTTGAAGGGGTAAGATACGCTCCCTGCTTCTAATTAGTGATGCTGGGCTCCAATATCGTCTCTGTAGATTTGCAAAGTGGGCCACAGCTATGGGTCAAAGGTGACATAAGGACACCATTTTGTCAAGCAGCTCCTAATGGTGTCAGGAGGTTGCCTTGCTGAACAGATGGCTTTGGAGGGAAAAAGAAGCTTCTGTTAGCCTTCATCTTAAGTGGCAGGAGGCTATTCCAAGTGCAAAAGGTGTTCTTGAGGGACTATCATACTGCTGTGCAGTTAAAGTACCCCAATTTCAGAGACCAGCATAGCAATTTAGGGGTTTTAAAAATATCTCATAAATGCTGAGCCCATCATTCCATGCTCTGTAGCCTCACACTAGAAATAAATGGTCAGAATAACTCACAGAAAATAGGAATCTCTGTCTCTAGCTGCTCTCTCTCACTGCCTTGAGAGCACAATATACTACTGTGTGGCTGAAGAAAAGTTCATTTTAATTTCCTTCTTTCTAGGAATGAAACTGCTCCAGGTGCCAAGTGTACACCTTGAGATTGTTAAAAAGGTGGAAAATGGAGAAGGTTGATAGGGAACATCTGGTTATTTGCTTATGTTTGTTTCCCCCCTGCCCATTTGTGCTCCGTTTCCATGCTGTGGTCAGAAGGATAGTGTGCATTGTGCCACCTTTCTGAAAGAGGGAGAGATATGTCTCCTCCGAGACGGCCGGCAGCAGGCTCAGCAGGAGCAGTGGGCAGGCTATAGGTGAGGGTGGGAGCTGCTCAGGCATAGGAGGCTGCAGAAGGCTGCAAGAGCAAGGTATTTATTACCTGGCATTTTGTAGCCTTGAAAAGACCTATTTCTTTCAGACGCAGGTCATCTCGGTATGTTTAATTAGGTAGATGTACTCAGTGCCAGATTTGGGTTTCTGTGAAAGAGAGCTTTATGTGAATACTCACAAGCCCTTATGTGACAACAAACTCTTCTTTGCCACCTTGGTTTGCTGATATCTGATCTCTCTGCTTTATTTGCTGTGCTAGGTCAGCCATATGTATACCAAGACTGTACAAAGGAAGTGACTTTATTGCTTAATTTCAGATAACATTAACAAGGGGGAAATCAGACTTGCACGCTAATTAATTTACCCATTTCTCATCAGTAGCGACGAGACAGATGTTGCCTTACCACAGAATGGATTTCTTTGCTTCCCTGTTTCCTTGTTGATCAACTGCAGTCTTGTCGTAAGATTTGCCATGAATGTATTGCTAGGCATTGAGCCATGAAACTGTAAGGCAATTTTTATGAATAAAACTGAAAATTCATTATCATTTCAATTGCTCTTCTCTGTATGTTACTGCCTTGCTCTATGGCTTCAGTTTAGAAAGCCTTGTCTTGGAAACAGGCAGACAGATGACAGCAGAGTTGAAATGATGAGAGATGAATAGTAGCTCCCCAAATTATCTGCATTATTGTAACAGATATCCATGTGCATGCACTTGTATAAATGATCATCTTAGATACATAGATTCCTTTCTGTATGCACTCATGAGCTTAATCAGTATCTTACAGTACCTGATGTTGGACTGCTGGTAGAACCGAACCCCACCACTGAATTCCACAAATAGTGGAATAATCTTCCAGCCTCTCCATACCTAATCTTGCTTTTGGCCAATATCACTTGAGTTAAATGCTTGTACATCAGGGAGTAAGCGCAAGCTGTTCAGAAGTATCCGGTACTGCAGGCAGCTCAAGGGAATCATGGACTGTTGAATAGATCCAAGGCATAATTAAATCAAGGTGGGGGAAGAACTTGGGCTGGGAACACAAAAGACACGTTTTGAGGTGGAAGGGAAAAAATGAAAGCTGCTGATCTATGATTACAAAACTCTGCTAATGATGTGGTCAAAAGTCTGACACCTCAAATCTCATGTAAGAGACTTCTTGTGAGAAAATAAAAGACAACAAAAGAGAAGGAATGACCTTTTTGTACCATAACTTAGGCTTTTCCAACCCAGGAATCAGAAGCATGGGTGGGTGTTCTGTCTACAAATGACCTTTCCTGTGCTGAAACTTAGCAGAGTTGCATGCGCAGTTTTTCGCGTTTGCATTCTCAGTTCGAATCAGGCAAATTGTATTTTGAATCCACATTTGGTGAAAAGAAACTGGAGTAGGAAGCAAATAAGCAGGAGTTTGAGCTCTGTAGCAGCGAGTGGATGGGCTCCAGACGTTCTGCAAAACCAAGCAGGTCTGTTTGGTAAAGGGCTGTTGTAAGAAATTGATGTTCACTACAGCTACCAAAGCAGTAATTAATCAGTTGCAGCAAAATACCTGATGTGATGTGGGAATGATCTGGGCTTGAAAGAATGGGACAGAGTGAATGTTGGGCTTTTTCCACACAGAAAAGGAGTCTGTATCAGCATTCATAGTAAAGAGGAACATTATCAATATAACGCTTTCTCCCGTCTCGTGCTAATGTACTTGGTACGTTTTCTCAAAAGCTTATGAAGAAAATATCACCTTAACACCAGTGTCTCCCTGCAACCTGGAATAGAGGCAATTTTTGTAGGCGAATTCAAGCAATAATTAAGTCTTAAATTGCTCTATTAAAAAAAATAAGCAGCTTGTTGAAAGCATTTGCATTGGTATCTTTGTTGACAAGAAAACATAATGATTCACAATTAGTGTTTAATTTGTATTTAGAAAACATATTCTGCTGGATGATAGACACAAAATGCCAGTTTTCTGCTCAAACATGTAAGTACTTGAGGAGATCCCTGCCTGTGAGTGTCCCGTCTATATTGCAGCATCCCTGGCAAGCTGGGAGGGAGCCTTCCAGTCTAACTCCTGCTCAACAGCTCAGGAGGTTGCACAGATGCAGCAGATGAAACAAAAAGCAGAAATCAGCTCTTCTTGCTGGTGTTCAAAGCTTCCCCATACAATAAAGCCAGCTCAGCTTGAATTGCCTGCCAGTTTCTGCCAATGAGATATGCAGATAGAGACTTTCCCGAGCGGGATCTCCTAAGAATGTATTTATGCACCTGAAGGAGTCTGAGCTCTGTTTTAGCCATGACTTTGACCTTTATGGGACACTTATCTGGCCACAAGCTGCTCACATACAAGCTTTCACAGCCTTTACTTCAGAAGGCAGAAAGGCTTTGCTTTTGCAGAGCTGCGTCTGTGCCCCCTTTTTCAGAGAGCCATGTAGATGGTGGAAGGTACCTTGATCTGCCAGCATGTAGCCATGACCCCGTGGAGGCTGGTTTCCCCAGGCTGTTGCCAGACCAGAGGCAGCCAGTGGGGATGCGATCTGTCTGCAGTCATGGGAGTGGGAGCAGCTGCCTCATGCCAGGCAGTAGGATATCAAGGACCAAGGCACACCTGGTACATCTGTGACATGTGTGGCCATAAAACCTTACCTTTATGGAGAGGGGTCTAATTGCACATGACGTTTCTGGAGGATAGCTGTAGAAGTTGTCCAAACTTCTGTTTCCAAGCTGGAAGCAGAAGCAGTGTTGTGGAGGTGGGGGTGATGCTGCCTCTGCTATGGGAGCCAGGGGCTGGATACCTACCAGGGGTGGGCACAGCCCTGGGGCTGGGCACAGCTGAGGCCTCTTTACAGACCAGAAATGCTGCTCCTGCCTGTGGGAGTCAGGGAGGGAAACTAAGGCTGCCCAAGGACTGGTGGCTGGGCTTTGCAGCCAGAACAGACATTTCCATAGGCATAAAGTGGAGCTGTGTGATCCCCTGTATCAGTTGTACATGATTATTTATCATTAATCCAAGGTTATTAAAGCACCAGTTTGAACTTGCTGCATCTGCTGCTTCTTCAGGGTTCACACAGAGATCAATTATGCAACAAAAGGCTTTAATAAAAGCAAGCAGTGCAGCTGCTGCTTTGGTAGGAGTTGTACACCGACTGCCCAGGTTGGGCTGTAAAAACAGCAGATGATGAGGCCGATTGCTGCTGTGCCCAAGTGAGCATTGCCCTGCACCGGCTTTGCCCACCTCCAGCACTGTGGAGGCAGCGGGATGAGATGGCGCACCCACTCAGAAACATCCATCTCATCAAACCTTATAGTTGTTACTGTATTTATTTACTATTTTTTTTAGTATAAACCCAGGAACACATAGTGTTCTGGGGGGCAGAAGAGGATGAATCAAATACCTTCTCAGGTTATTCCCAAAATAGCTCGATATGAGATGTTGCAATACAGTTCCATGAATCATTTTCCTAACATAACATTGAGTATAGCATAAATGTTATACTCAAAGCTGAGTACTTGACAGTGAATGGGGAGGAGGCTGAAAGGAGCTGAGCTGTGACATGACGGAAGTTTCTGGGAAGGTCAGGACCAGCTCACAACAGCACTGTTTCCCAGCAGTTGCTAGTTTCTTCACCTCAGTTTCTACTTGGGTGAATCAGGAAGTTTCAAGCATCTGGTACTTTCCCTGGCCTCTGGAATTATAGATAAAATATGTTCTTTAACTCTTACCAGTTTCTTCTCATTTTACTCACAAAAATTACCTTGCCTTTAGCTGCAAGGCCACACAATACTCCACCTCCTCCCTAATGACAGGAAGTTACAGCACATTTTTCATTCATGATGGGTTTTGGTGAGCAGCAGTATGGAGGTAGCCATTTCCTTGTTCATTTTTCCTCTTGGACTCATTCAAGCAAAGCGACTGGAAGGTGTTTGCAGCATCCTTGCTGACTTGTGGAAGCTCAGCACTGGGATGGGGAAACCCACCAGCTATCACACCTGCTAAACCAACCATGGGGGACCTGGCACCAACCTCAAGACCCACTGACCTCATGGAGCTGTTGAAACCTCCTCCACACATATCTGATGATCCCTCAGGAAGGCTGCACTTTGCTTAGTGTTTCAGATATCTTCTGAGGGCCTAAGTAGGAAGTCTCTTTAGAGATTTCGGCCTTACCATCTGAAGCCCAAATTATCTATTTCCTGCTGTAAGGGCTTATGTGTATGAAAAGACATTTTTCAGTGTTTGACCATGAAAAAGTTTTGGCAAGTGTTGCCTTGATTTCAGCAATAATACTATGGTATTAGAACAGAAATCTGGTGTCATGTAATTTCACCTGAGCTGAGGTTAGGGTTGGTATGTCCGTTTCTCCCCACCAAGCTGGTGTAATATTAGTGCAATGATTTCTTGTGGCCTGGAAACTGCAGCTTGTCAGAGAATAAAGACAGATCTTGTTTGGTTTAAAATAACAGAATTCTGAGAAGACCCAGTTTTGTGTTTAGGATGAGGTGTCCTGAGGGGCAGCTGAGGCAGCAGGGGCCAGGCTGCATCCTCCAAATGTGACCTCTGCTGCAGCTAAAGTTTTGTGGGTTACAGTGAAGCCAAGGTGATAAAACATCCTCAGTGGGGGATTCTCTTACATACAGGTGTGCTGAGTCATACAGAAACATATTTAAGGGGGGCTAAAATGGATCCAGCGTTCCCTGAAGCTGGTCCCATCTGGAGCTGAAGGAGGGCTGGGAGCAAGCCTCATCATGGTGGGCTGCTGTTGCAGAGGGGAGGAGGAACACGTCCTTCACAGGGCTGTAAGACTCATCTTTTCCACCAGTTAGGATCAGCCGGGTCTGGCTTTTAACAGCAGCATGTCAGCCTAAATTGTTGGTTAGTAAATGATATTTTTCTGTCTAGAATGAGGTAAATGGGTATTTTATCTAGGTGATTAATCTGAGGGATAGAGCTAACACGATTACTGTGTTCTCCTTTCCCTCACTCCTGTCAATATGGCCATGTGGTATTTGTATCTCAGAGTCTTTATTAAACTGGTTTACTTGTAAGCAATCAAATGAGGAAAATTATAAGGATGGGGATGATTTTGTTCAGCTTGTCACCTTTAACCAGCGCTAACAAGCTAGGAAATGGCACTGCCTTTTATTGTCTTCCTATCTCTGTAAACTTGCTTTTATCAGAACAAAAAATAAAGCTCTTCAATAAGCAAAGAGGAACAGGCTTGGAAAATTCTGTGGACTCGCAGGTGCTCTCTGTTTTCCCTCTGCAGGAACAAACACCACCAGTTCCCCCTTTCCCACGCACTGAGCCTTTTTATTAATGTGTCAGGAAACACGAAATTTAGGTGCTTGCATTACCAACTGCTACCGTTTGTTGATTTGTTTCCCTTTCAGTACTTAAAGGGAGCTTATGAGAAAGATGGTGACAGACTTTTTAGTAGGTCCTGATGTGATAGGATAAGGGGTATTGGGTTTAAACCAAGAAAAGGTAGATTCAGAACAGATAAAAGAAAGAATTTTTTTGCCCAGAGAGGTAGCAGATGCCCTGTCTCTGGAAACATTCAAGGTAGGCTGGCCAGGGCTCTGAGCAACCTGGTATTGCTCAGAGATTGTGGAGATGTCCCTGCTCATTGCAAGGTGTTTGGACTAGATGACCTTCAAGGGTGCTTCCAACCCCAACTGTTCTATGATTCTGTTTCTAAGATTCAGTGGTGTGTATCAGCCCAGTCTACACAAGGAAGTGGGGTTGCAATACTAGTATGGCATGTTCCTCTGCTTGAAGAAGAGGCAGGTCAGCAGTGTTGAAGAAGCAAGTAGGCCTGAGTAGTAGGTTTTGAAGAGGAAGAATGATCTGGAGACCGAAGTCCAACCACATGCTTTGGACCTGGGAGGGTTGAGTTCATCCCTCCCTAATAGAATCACCTATCTCTCGCCTTTGCCTCATCACACTGTAGGTATTTAAGGGCATGGACTATCCCTTAGATCTGTTCAACAGACTTTATTTCAACTTTATTCTCTTATGATGCTGAAAGACATCTCCTACCTGTCATAATTTTAACCATGTCCCTTATATAAAAAATGAACTGTCTTCTGTATTGCAGAACATGAGATTTAACAATACAAATGAGGCAGAGGAGGGACATGACTTTCTATGCTTGTAATAGGCACCCTGATGCTGAATTGCCCAGTAAAACATTTTTCCCTGAATATTTGACTAGTATGAGGTTATTATACACTTCCAAAGAGATCAGACTTTCTCTCGTTCTCTTTTTGAAGGGTGAGACAGTGGCAGCTGGTATTCTGGAGCAATACTTTCCAGAAAAGCTTATAATATCCTTCTGAAGAACTGTGAAGCACATGTTATTGCTGATTGCTACTATTTTGGTTTCAAATTTATTCTAAAGTTCTCCATTTAATGCTGGCAAATGGCTTGTCCAGAATAGGCATGGCTTGCCCAAGTCAGTTTGGGGGACCTACATAATAAGCTGTATATTGCTCCAAGACCCATTTAAAAGTCCCGTCTAATCCTGAACCTTGAATCCTTTAGCCCCAACCATCGTACTGCTTCTCCTAAATCCTGCCTCTGCAGATCAGCACCTCAGCCCCAGGTCCCTGCCTTCCTCTAGTGTTTTTACCCAAAGGTACAATGATCTTGGGCACAGGAGGCTCAGAGCTAACACAGGGATATTCTTCTTTGCACAGTGCAGAGGTAAACTGTGGAACTTCTTTCTGTAGGGTTTTAGGGATGCTGAAAACTTACACGGCTTCAAATTTCATTATACTCATTCTGGAAGAAAGACCAACCACAGGCTCTTAAACTGAAATATGTTGTCTGTGGTGCAGGAAGACTCTGCACTGCTGATCACTGGAGGCAGCATCACAATGTGGCTATCCAGTCTTAGGTATTTCCCCAGGCATTTGTTTTGGGCTGCTGGCTGGGACAGAGAGCTTGTGCTGCCCCATGCAGTGTGCTCCAGTGACCCATGGCTGGTGCACTCAGAGGGCATGCTCCTGCCTGGCCGTGGTGTCTGCCCTCCCTGGCTGGCATTTGGGACAGGATGATGAGCTACACAGACCTCTGAGTTGACTTAATAAGGCTCCTCTTATGCAACAGGATGCTAGCATAGGCCCCAGCACTGTGCAAAGTCCTGCCAAACAGGCAGCTGCCTCATTGCAGGGCAACCAGGGTGTGCTCAAGACCTCCAGGGTCTTGAGCAGTCACCAGCCCCGTGTGTGTTTGTGAGAGCTCTGCAGATGGGATATCCACCGCTACTACAGAGACACCAGTGGTGAAAAAAGCAGCTAGATGCTCATATTTTCATCTAAATGAATGAAATGGAAAGGAGTTATTCAGTCAATACCAACCATTTGCCATCTTTGAAAGCTAATCTTGTGGCCATTGATTGCAGGGGCAGGTAAAGAGAGGGGGCACATCTATGAGAGGAGGTTTGCATGGGCTTCCCCTTGATGCTGGGCGTCAACAGTGGCTCTGACTGAGCAGCACTCACATACATGTCACTCATGTCTTCATCCTCTAGCCATGGTTTGCTGCAAAATCTGCCTCCCACATTTGCATACTGTCTGGATGACTCATGTTCTCTCTTCCTGGCTCACCAGGCAGCCCTGAGAACATGGGAAAGCAGGGAGCCAAACTCTCCCCCTGCTCAGCAGCAGGGAGCACCCCTATTTCTGTGGTGCTCTGAGCACCCACAGCACTGATTTTGGCACCTTGGTGTGTACAATGATCTGGGTTCAGACCCTTGTAATGAGGGCAAAATAGAGAGTGTAGCGCTTGGGTTACTTGGGCAAACAAATAGTGTGAGGGGAAGGGGTGTTTCCAGCCACACACTGCTGTGGAGCAGTGTGAGCAGCACTGATCAGCAGGGAACTGGGAGTGTGAATGTGAGTGTTATATGGATCAAGCCACAGGTGTGAAGAAAGCATCTTACCCCTTACAAATCTGTGAAACCAAGAGGAGAGCTGTGGCTCAGAGACACCCTGCAGCCTTTCCTGGTCATGTGATGGTGCTTCCACAAGCTAGTGGGTGAAGAAGCTGGCAGAGGCAAATCACCGTTGGATGAAGCTCATGGTGCTGAAACCACTGGCAGGTTGTATTTGGAGGTGCCCACACAAGCCCCCAGAGCAGGTGTGCAGTGGCCCTGCCCCAGGGCAGAGCTGCAGTGATGTCAAGCACCCACACCATGCAGGAAGAGGTCCACGTTTCTCAGATACCTTCAGGTTTTGTGAACAGAGGACACGAGGGAGGACTGATGTGGATGGGTATTCTCCTGCACAAATCTGCCAGGGCCTGGGTTTAAAGCCCACATAACATGAATGTTTGCTGGTCTGGGGATGTTTTGGAACTAATGGTGTGGGTAACTTCACCCTGTGAGCTACTTTTCTCTCTTCTATGGCTGGACTAAAGCTGGGGAAACCTGAAGCACTTAAGCCCAACCTAGAGCAATTTCTGCCTTTGTTACTGTGACATCTAACCTAATGGCTTGACAAAAAAGTGGAGCAGTTGGTGGTGAGCTGTGGATGTAATGGCTTAGGTTCCACAGTGACCTGTCCACATGGCAGCTCATAGCTGTGGTCTCAGACCAGCAGTTTGCCTCTTTAACACTGCATAAACTCTGGAACAGCCTTGGGCACCTGATCAGGCTGGAAGTGCTCTTTTTCCTCCATCCCAAAGCCAATGAAACATCCTCCAAGCTCAGAGCAGGGGGCTGTCCCCTTACTCTGCCTTCCTGTGCTTGTACCATCATCTCTGCAAGCCAGACCAAGGGGACAGTCTACCCAGCTGCAGCTGGAACAGGTCATGTAGATGTGCAAAGCTGAAGAGCCCTGGGCTGCCTGCCATTCACTGCTCCCTGCCAGGCTGCTGCCTCCCACTCTGCCTACAAGGCAGATGCCGCTGTGGAGCCTTTTGGCAGGCTCCCACATGGCTGCATCATTCATCATCCGGCAGGAGCAAGCTGCTTACTTTCAGCATGGCTGGTTGAACTAGCTGTCTTGTGGCCTCCTAGCATGAAAGGGTGCAGCACATCACTGCTGGGAACTGAAAAGAGCTCTCTCCCTTCCCAGTTTGCCATGCCCTGGTGTCAGGTATTACCATGTCATCCTGTCCCCACCACACATATCCCCTTAAGTACTTGCTTCTGGGAGACCTTGGGAAGCTCTCGCACACTGGGGCAGTGGAGGAGTTCTGAGGGTGTGGGTGAAAGGCACAGCCATCAGGCTGTGCTCTCAGGGGACTGTAAAACTAATGCATCGCTTTATATGGCTGGGGATCCACTTTTGACCTGAAGATGTAAGACCTGGAATGCTAAAGAAGAAAACTCACTGCCATAAGCACGAGCTTGTTAGTGACTTACTGATAGTAGCTTGGCCGCATTCAGGGCAGAGAGCAGTGACCCTAGCATGGCTTTGAAGAGACCTGAGTGATTGGCAGCTCATCTGAAACACTCAAATTCCCCACATTAACCAGCATTCTAGGTCTGCTATGCATCAGGTCCCATGCTCAGCCAGGAAAGTCACCTCACCAAATCAACACAGCTGCAGACATGAATAAAAATGTGGACCTTGACAAGCCTGCTGCTGTGCCAGAGCTCAGGCCTTGGAAACCACACTCCATCTAATGTGGCAGCAGCCCCTAGAAGGTCAGAGAGCTGGATGTGAGCAGTTGTGACTGTGGCTTAGACCTTCCTTGGGTTTTTAAACAATTTTATACAACTTTTCACTTCTTAGCTGCTGGAGCTCTCATAGACAAAAAACTCTAATGAAACTCTAATTGTCCTTCTGAATGTTTTAACAGAAGCAGCTTCATTGCTCATACCTGGTTAAGGATGTAAAGGGGGATGTGAGCTTTGGGGGCCTTTTGAATCCTATAGACCTGCTACAACTTTTCAGATAATCTTAGAATATTACGGTCGACATATACAACCAGCTGATACCTCTGCCACTATGGATGCATTTTTCCCCTTTTCTTGTATGTAAGATTTCCTCTCCATATACATCTACCTGCTGTGCCAGGAAGAAGCTTGTTCTGATGCTTTTCTCCACCCTGTCATTAGTAATTTGATGTGGGAGCCCTGAACATAATGAAAAAACCAAAACAACCCAGAACTTCTGCTTTTGCAGGAATTACATTGCATTTCCAAGGAAGTGCAAAGCAAAGCTCGAAAGTTATGAACCTCTTTTTTGAGAATCTCTTGAATCTCCTCTGTATCACTTGAATTCCTATGTTCTTGGACAGGGTTTGAAGCATCTGGCTGGATATTCTGGCTGCAGTGCACAAGCATATCAGATTCTGCTGGGAGTAATGTTAAAATGTACTTACTTTAGTGGATGAGATATCAAGGCATTGACTGGAGGCACGAGTGGATGTCACTGTTAATTCATGCACCTCATTACCCTACTCAATCAGCTGTCACTCCACTGGGAAATGTTGCTGTAATTAAGATCCTGGTGCTTTTTGAGGACAAAAAAAAGTAGTAGAAACAAAATAAACGAAGGATTGCTGCTGTCAGCCACTGTAAAATGCAGTCGTTGTGATTGACTCTTCTGCCAAGCCAGAAGAATGGTGTTTGACACACATCATTGATTGCTCGGAAGCAAGCTATAGAGCGAGACCCAGGGCAGCTGTGTGAGTAAGTGCTGACTTTAGGGTGAAAATACAGTGTGTAACAGCTGAGGGCTTGAAGCGTTGTCTCAAAGGGAGACTTTTTCTTGAAATGTTGGGTTTTCTTTCATTTTCTAAGCTTGTACTTGCCCTCAGTGTGTTATGTTCACAACCAGCTAATATCTCTACCAGTATGGATGCATTTTCCCCCTTTCTTGTATGTAAGATTTCATCTCCATATACATCTACCTGCTGTGCCAGGAAGAAGCTTGTTCTGATGCTTTTCTCCACCTTGTCATTAGTAATTTGATTTGGGAGCCCTGAACATAATGAAAAAACCAAAACAACCCAGAACTTCTGCTTTTGCAGGAATTACATTGCATTTCCAAGGAAGTGCGAAGCGAACCTTGAAAGTTATGAACCTCTTTTTTGAGAATCTCTTGAATCTCCTCTGTATCACTTTTGTGACACATTAATCCATGCTTCATTGCTCTAACCTGGATACAGGTTGAATAAGTCCACCAAAATTCTCAGCCAGTTAGTCAGAAGAGAGGAAGACGCATGCCTTCTCCTCCCTCCTAAGCTGTTTCCTTAGTTCATTTACTTATTATATTAAAGATCAGTTAGATAAACCCTAGCTTGGATTCCTCAGTAATTGCAGTTTGCATGGTACAGAGAGCAGCTGGAGATGGAAACAAGGAAGGGAAAAGCTGTTTTCACTTCCTTATCAACCTGAAATATTCAGCATTAAAGAGCAGAAATTAAGATCTGACATGACAGAGCTGGCACAAGGGTCACACTTCGACAGGGATATCACCCAGCCTATAGCACTGTCCTGTAACTGATAATCTCCTGATACTATTACAGGCAGTGCCATTATGACTGTCAGCTTTAATTAAGCACACTTCCATTTGCTATTTACTTCTGAACACTTCTCCAGGGCCATGGGTAATCCAATGTGCAGCCAAGTTTCATCAGGAGGGGATTTCGCCTTGTCAAAGTCAGGTTTTGATTACCATTGATGGGGTTAGCTAAGCATTTTTGTGTCTGCAGCAAGAAGACCCTTTACAGTGCATCACGGGACCACAGTGGGAGTGGGTCATCCACCTTCTGCCTTCCCCAAAATCTCAGCTGCTGCTGGCAGTGTATGTGGGCTCGGATGCAGAGCCCTTTCCCTTCCTCCCAGGAGGGGAGCCATGTAAAGGGGTGCTGTGCAACCTCCAGCAGCTGAGCTGTGGGGACACAGCCACCACAAAGCCCCTTCACATAAAACCTTCGACAAAGTCTTCAGCCTTCAGCGTCCTTCAGCCTCCGATTTCAGTTGATTGCACAAGCATGAATTAAGCATTAGGACACCTCTGCTCTGCAAGGACACTGAGCACTGATACAGCCCTGTGTTTTATTCATCATGAAGAATTAAATCCTATTACATTAAAATTTCAAATATTAAACTGTATTATATGGACATGTGGAGGATAGATATCTGTGTATCAACAGATCAATTTATTCATAGGCTCTGTGGGTCCTAGATAGAGGTACAAATAAAGGGAAATTAAGTTACTCGTCCAGCCTCAGACAGTAAATTAGTAGCTGAGTCAAGAGAAGTGCTGAGAAGACATTATTATTCACTGTTGGTTACATGGAGAAGCTTAGAACTTCCATCCGTAAACATGCATTTTATGTGTGCAAATTATCACTGGCTTTCCTGAGATGGAGTTTATCTAACGTTTTGAGAATTCCCTCATCAGCTGCTGGGAAAAGGCTGTTATGGCCTCTTCTTTATTCTTCCATGCAGTTTTATTTTAAGGTTGTCAAATTAGTTGTACTGCTTTTCTTAGCATGTGAGTTTGACCTTTCCTAAGATGAGCTTGGTCCTGCTTGAATGGACACCTAGCCCCTGCCAACATAAAGGGCACAGCTGAAAAGACAGCGAGGGGTGCACAGTCTGGCTCCCCTGACCACCTTCACCCCTTCGCCTCTTGCTGCAAGGAGCAGGAGCCGAGTTGTGCTCTTACAGACCCGTGCCCCTGTCATAAGATGCACTTGGGAACACCTTGCCTCTCAAGCACTATGAGAATCTGGATTTGCTGGGCTACCCAGAGAAAGCCTGGGTATCTTTTGTGCACATCCAACGTATATTGTCAGTGTGGGTGAACAAGGTGTTGTCTGCTCTTCCACAGCACCAAGGAGTCAAGCAGACAACACCACTTAAGAATTTATCTTCCCACATCCCAAAGACAGGCCACTGCCCATCACCATCCAGAGAGTGGCTTCCTTTTATTTGTGCCAGAAAGCTCCTCTACCTCTGGCTCCAATCAAGGTTACTCCAGGAAATCTCTCGAGCCAGAAGAGCAGCTTTCTAGAGCAAAATGTTCTGATTTGAAGATTGCTGGCCTTTCGTGGCTATATTACCCCTTAGCTAACTCTTTCTAAAGAGCAATCCTGGCAGTGATCTTATCTCACTTGAACATTCAAGTGCATATATTCATGGAAAATACCCAGAGGGCAGATGAAGGTCCTTCACTGTCCGCAGCACTTAGTCATGGAGAAATGGCTGAAAGGCAGTAAATAGTAAGTCTGTTACAGGTCTAATGGCTTCAACGGCGTTTCACGCATCTGTGAATGAGAATGGCAGGGATAACATGGACTTCATGGAAAAACATGAGCTCGACTAGCAGTGTAGTCTTCTCTTGGTTGAGATCAGGCCTGGATCAGCCTCTGAAGGACCAAGTACTGAGTATGTCTACACGCTATTTAAATGGTGCACTGGCAACATCTCCTTGTCCTTTGTTGTTGTTTTTCCAGCCATTCCACCTGTTGAAACTGGACAACATCATTAAGGGAAAACATCTTGCTGAAAAATGTATATCCAGATACACTGAAGCTAGTAACAAAAGAGAAGGTGCATAAAGGACCCTCCAGTGCAATCTTTAATTAGGCAACTGAATATGCTGTGCCTGGGGCAGCACAGTTGGGATGATATGGGGTTTGTCCCCCAAAGGCATCTCTAAGGGAAGATGGTGTGGTTGCAGCCCAGCAGTCTGAGGTTCCCCTTGTTTAGCCACTGTTTTTAAAATGCCACTCACATGTAGTCAATAGAGTGGTTACAGGTTGGTGGTTCTGAAGGTAGCAATAAGGTCGGTGGGGGCTCGGTAGGGGTGCAAACCTCCTTCTGCTTCCTCAGCCAGGAGATGAGGACTGAGGTATAAACTAATTGCAATGGGAGCTTGTGCAAATTGCCCAGTTGTGTAAAAGTGCGAAGGCCTAAGTACTGTTGTATTACACTGAAGTGTAAGAACTTGCTCATTTCGGAAAGTGCCCAGGAGACAAAAAGACATTTCAAACTCCAGAGAAATCAGAAAGGGCAATTTCAGAGTAATAAATTAAAAATATAACCTGAATTTCTCATATACATATCACACGTAGCAAAAGCTCATTCTGTGTTGCTCAAGAAATAGTTACCTGCAGTGCAGGGATCAGCACGGTGAGATAATCTTGAAGATTAGGAAGCAAGTTGGTTTTTAGTTCTTCATTTGTAGTCGTGACATTGTGCCTTGGGTGAAGTATCCAGGCAACAAGCCAGGCTTCATGATTAGCAGTACAATACCTGGCTAAACAAATAGTTCACACACACAGGTCTAATGAGACTGGTGCTAGGGAAAAGGAGCATTAAAAAGTTAATTAGGATATGCTTTTTGAAATGTATTATACCTTATTGTTGCTGGTGCATCACCTGCAATGCCCAGCATGGTTCAGCGAAGGCTGTAGCCAGATATAATTACAGAACATCTGCTGAAGAACAAACTGTGTTCTCTGCAGAGCAGTCGCACCACGCTGAAGGGAGATGTGGTGCAGTGGCAACAGTCCTGGCTATATCCTCACATTCAGTGCATCTTGCATAAGCGTGTAGAGGTCAATGCAATCTATCACAGTAGCTCAGGGCAGCTCTGGGTATCCAAACTCCTCAGGGTCAAACAAATTTAATTGTGGGTAGCCCCATTTTTAACCCTTCCTCTGTTGAGCATGTGGAGGGACACAGTTTGTCTCCCAGAGCATGGTTTTGGTGCTGGCAAACCTCCAACCATGCCACCTACACCTGAATGTGAGCCAGGAGGCAGACGTGTACCTAGGCACCAGCTTGATTAAAACATCAGCCGACCTTCCTCACTGCTTGCCTGCCACCTGTGAAAAAGCTTCACAGCAACACACTGCAAACCCACTGCTATAACAAGCTTTGTTGTGGTAGATAGTATTTGATCAGTCATGGGTTGGTATAAGTGCGTCAAACTGGTTACCCATCAAGGTGACTTTTGCCCTAGTTTCTCAAAATCATTTTGTGTGGTTGCTTGACTGTAAGTGTGCAGCAACTATTGAATTTGACAGGCTCGTTGGGCAAACATGCCCTGATAGAGTCTGTGGAAACCGTAAAAGGTAGATTAAATCAAGTGACTTTGTTTTTGAAAACAAATAAAGTTCCTATGTATTCCTTGCGCTCCACCGGTTAATTTCATAGATACTCATAAAGCAAAAGATTAAACTAGACAGTCCTTTTTATTAGTTGATATTTACTGTATATGTAATGAAAAAATAATGAAAGTGGGTGTTTACTGAAAAGTCCCTGCCCTGATTATCTTACTAGAAACAAAACAAAAGCAAGGCTGCTAGGCTGAATTTACTGGTGCAGTTATATTTAATCCATGAGGCTATAACAACTCTTACCTGAGCCATGGAGCCTCAAAGCTTGTTATGCTTAAGCTCTGCAATGAAGGGAGTGATTGGGATGCAAGTTTTAGAAGCAATTTCTACTGTTGTTTGGATGATTTTATATGCACAAAGGCTTTTGGTACAGTTCTGGAGGCCTTCTTTAAACACAGCTAGTTATTTTCCTAATCTTCTCTTAGTGTTACAAACAGCAACACTGGCTGAACCACCTAGAAAATATAAAGTGCAGTTGATTCCCTAAAGGCATTCCCCAGATGCTCGGCTTGTGGCAGGCCTGGCTTTTGTCACAGAACACCTGCTCCTATGGAGGAGCACTTCGTCCATGTCAGAGGCAGCATGTTTGGAATCCCAGCCCATTAGCAAACACGGGAGTTGCAGCCGCCTAAGCCAGAGCACGCTGCAAGCTCCCAGGGGGCCATAACTTGTTTTTTCTACTATTGAGGTCAAATATTTTTTAACTTAAATACTTCAATTGCAAAGATGATTGATGAATTTGCAAGGCTGCAGTCCAGAGACTGAGCAATCAGCATTTGGGTAGCTAATGGTTGTTGGCCCGGTAGTAACTGTGGGGCAAATAAATATGTGCATGAAGTGATATTTAACAATTACAGGTCTGGAAATGGAATTAGTGACAAACAGTGTCACTAAAGAGCAATGGGTCCTGTTAGGCTCAGACCAGACAGCAAGAGACGTGCTGGTAACTGCCATGCATCTTCCTTGGAGCATCTCCAGAAGGGACTCGCTCCCTGCAGCACATTTTGAGTGAACAAATTGTTCTGTGAGCAGTGGAGGCAGCAAAATCTGGGTTTTTCTAGTCCCCTCTAACAGCTCCACCACATGGTCTTGACTTCAGAGTCCTTGTCACTGCTAATGTGAGCTGAGTCTCCTACAGCAGCTGCCAGCTCATGAGCCCGTGCATCCCTATTGGCATGTCTAAACCACTATTTCCTTGGTCAGACAAATCACAGCATCAAGAAATCCACAGTCTCTGCTCTGGTCCTGCATTTATTATAAAGAGTCCTTATCTTTTCTCTAATTCATTTCTTGTAGCCAACTGCTTCTTCCCTTATTACATAAACATAGGTTTCCTTTCGTCAGCATTATGCATCTGAGTTTATCCAGCAATATGTTTGAAGTCATTTATCTATTAGAATAAGGAGGAAAGGATGGATTGCTTTTTAACCAGAGGGATTTAGCTCTTGGGTTTCTTTACAAATTCAGCAAATGATAAATTAGCCAACAGCTGTATTAAGCAAAAGCACTACAGAGATAAATCCTTTGTTTGGAGGAGACTTCACTCGCTCCACGCAGATGTTTGGATCTTTCTGTGTCTCTGAAGATCTCTTCCCGAGGGCTCTCCACTTGTTGATTCCCATCATGATAAGCAGAAGACCTGCAAAGGGGGCACTTACAGCTCCTTCAGCTGGGCTTTCCCCAGGCTGCTGTGCCTAGAGACCAAAAATGAAGCAGTTCCCTAAAAGGAGGGAGTTTCGTCATAAGAACAGAAGTCCTGAGAAATGTCCTACCACTTCAGCAAAGTGCTCCTGGGGCCAAGCCTCCTGCCTCCATCCTGCTTGGCAAAGTGAGTCATGAGGGTGTGACTTTCCCTTTGTGGTGCTCAGCCCTGGTCCTCAGGTTGTGCCTTAGCAACTTCTAGTACCACAGGACTTGGGGAATATCAGCTCTGCATGCACTCTATCCTCCACCTTCATGATTTTGGGAATCCCACTCACATCTGCCTTCTTTTCTCTAAACTGAAGTGTCTCAACCTTAGTGTTTCTCCTCCTGCCTCTCTCAGATGCTCCATCCCACTGATTTTTTCAGGTGCTTACCACAGTTCAGGTTGGTTTCCCCCTGTCTGTATTTTTCCACTATCTGAATTACCTTCTTTATCTCCACTGAAGCTCATCTGCCACCTTCTTCCCCATCCAGCAGCTGAGGTCCCTCTAAAGCCCCTTGCCATCAGCATGAGCCTTGACTACCCAAACCAGCTTAGTTACCACCTGCAAACCTGGCTGCTCTGCCTTCTGTCATATCTGTGTGCAGCTCCTTTGGGGTCTTGTTTCAGCCTTTCCTCAGCAGCTCTGACAGTATTTTTGCAGGTGCTTGCAATACAGCTTTGTACACCCAGGCAAAACAAAACAATGAGGGAAGCCGAGTGGCTCCAGAAGAGCCCTGCACTGCAGGGAGTTAGCCCTGTTCTTCATGAATTGGTGAGCTCTGAGTGAAAGCACAAGCGGATAGGCTTGTTCAGAGTCCATAGCCCTTTCAAAATCCTCTACCCAACCAACCAGTGACTTCTACTCTGCCTCTATTTCTACAGACCCCTGAAGTAATTAGGGAAGAGGAAAAATCCAAGCTTTTCAAGCAAAACCTGCCTGTATTAGAGCAGGTAGTTGCAGTGTCTGCCTGTGGATACTGCTGATGCCTGTTTGGGATCAGCTGGGTAGCTGCCTTTGGTTCCTCCCCCCCTCATGACACAGCCTGTCATGGAAAAAGGCAAGAGAATTGTTCTCAGCGTGCTCTGGTTTTTGAACACACCTTTGATTAAAAGGGAGAAAACATCCTTTTCTAACAAACAAAGCACATCTGCTGAAGCTGAAACCTTCCTTCAAAGGCTGTGAGAAGATTAAGTGCTGAAGAAGAAGAAAATACAATTTTTTGTGTACCAGGTATATTACTGTAGTACTGGGGAGCTCAAAGTGGAGAGCGGGTGCCTGCTTCACCTTCCGTTTAATGACCACTGTATAATTAGCAGAATAATCTTTTCAGATTGTCAGGCAGATAAACAGTCTCCTGGAAGGGGAAAAAGCCAGCAGTGACGAACAACCGGTTAAGGGAGCAGCAAGGTTACGGGCGGTCATTAAGCTGGGAGAACATTCGTCAGCCCATTCAAAGGATCCAACAAGTCAGAGCCATCTCAGAGGGGGGGCTAATTGTAGAAAATTATTTACTGGGAGGGCGAGCAGAGATCATTACACTCTGAAGTCCGATGTTAACACCCACTGTAGTTTCAGTCTTGTGAACAGTAAAACAGTTGTTTTCCCTTTACGGTCATTTACTTTGAAATCCTGGGTACCTCGTCCTCCCGGCAAGCTTTAGCTTCTGTGTGGGATTCATCGGGGCAGGGGCAGAGCACTCTGACTGTGTGCACACCTGCTGTGTCCTCTTCCTTGCACCCATCGCATTTTTCTCTTTTATTTCAGTGCCAGTTATTACCGTTCCAGAAGAACCTTACACTCAAAGGAGCTTGTCTGAATGTTTTGGTATCCTCGTAGTTTGAAAGTTGAATTCTACAGTTTTCTCCTATTATCTCTCTTGCTTGCCTCAGGTGAGATTTTCCAACTTAGGATATGGAGAACTGCTGACAATTGCCTGCTCTGTGGCTATCCTGTGCAGCTATAAGTTTGCTATCCCATTTAACCCCATTTACCCAACCTGCTCCCCATCTTTCTTCATTGTAAATCAACCCAGCCTCTCCTCACACTCATGCATTTTCCAAACTTCTTCTCATTCATGTTGCTCTGTCCTGGGTCTTTCCCATGTCCTCTGTCTTTCACAAAGTGGAGTTCCCAAGGCAGAAGACAGCAGCTCCAGCCGAAGCCCTATAAGAGCAGCAGTAACCCTGCTATGTATTATACAGAGCAAATGAAAGACATTAGCAAGAAAGCTCCTGGGTTAACCCAGCTTGGGCCCGTGCTCCTTCAACCTCCTCTAGTAAGTTCCTACCAGAATTTGTCATTTCCACCTTGAACCCAGCAAGGATTTGCTGATCTGTTCACATCTATTAGAAAGCTGTTTCAGAATTTCATGCTCTGATACAGATATTCTTCTAATTTCTGGCTCAAGTGTTTTCATAGGTAGTTTAAACCCTTTTATTTATCTATTTGTTTGTTTGTTTGTTTTCAAGAGCTGCTCAACACTCCTTCATATCCACTTTGTTGTTACTATTTCCCTTGAACCTTCTTTGAAGATCTCCATGTAATTGTGCAATGATTTCCCTTTTCTGCTTGCAGCAATTTGCTCTTCCTCTCGCTCAGTTTTGTCTAGAAGATTTCAGAGCGCTTTTCTTGGTCATTGTCATGGTTTAAGCCTCTATAAACTCACGCAGTTGCTCTCTCACTCACTCCCCACTCTTTCTTCCCCCAGTCCTGGGGGAATGGGGAGGAGAATCGAAAGAATGCAACTCCCACAGGTTGAGATAAGAACAGTTTAGTAACTAAGGTATAACACAAATCACTACTGCTACCACCAATAATAATAATGACAAGGCAAATACAAGGGAAAAGAATACAATTGCTCACCACCAATCCCCAGCCCGACCACACAGTGCATCCCCACCAGGGCACCCCCACCCTTCTGGGTCTCTGCCCTCCTTTTTTACATCCTGGGCATGACGTGCTGTGGTATGGAATAACCTATTTGGTCAGTCTGGGTCAGGTGTCCTGTCTCTGCTTCCTCCCAGCTTCCTCTCCTCCCTGGCAGAGCATGAGACTCAGAAAGTCCTTGGTCAGACTAAACATTACCAAGCAGTAACTGAAAACACTGGTGTTATCAGCGCTGTTCCCAGGCCGAAAGTCAAAAACACGGCGCTGCACCAGCTACCAAGAAGGAGAAAAATGACTGCTACTGCTGAGCCCAGGACAGTCATCAAGATAATTTTGAATTATGAGCCTGCCTTCCAAAGATCTTGCAAGCTCTGACAGTTTGGCTTTATTCAGACACCTTGTAACTGCTCTCCACTCCTCATCATCCATTCTTTCACATGCTGGTCAGACATGGGCTGAGCACGCATCCTCTGGCTCTTGCAGTGCTCTGGTACACCTCTTGCTCTTCCAGTTTATCAGGTACCTGGACTCTGTTCTCACAGTAAACACATGGTCTCTCTAGACCACGTTTCCCTGCTGATCACCTGAGCATGTTCTGTAGGAAAGTGTCCAAACTTTTCTTAGAATTAAATCTGTTTCCCTTAACCACTGGGCTGAAGAGGAAAGAATGAAATGAATTGACACAATTCACTCTTGGCAAATCCCTGCAGTGTGTTTTGCGTAAACTGACCAACCTGTAGCTGATTATTAATTGAGGGTTTCATAATTGGTTCTGGCAATCTTTCCAAGAATCAAAGCTAGGCAGATTGATTTAAATTCCTTGGCTTTCCCTGCAAGCTTGGTACCAAGTGTTCCCCTGTTATTCCTCTCTTATTCCCCAGCTACTCAAAAGCAATTGCTAATAGCTTGGAAATGGCTTTGAATGGGTCCTTAAGCCCTTGCAGATGAATTTTTTTTCTGGTTCTGCAAGCTGGAGCACATCTCACTGATCTAAATGCTCTTGGAGCTCTTCTTTCCTTATTCCATGCCACCGCTCCAATCCTCTTGTACATGTTTCAATTGTGTTCAACATCTGGTTATAATCAACCTTTCTAGAAAGTTTGAAGCAGAAAATGACAGTGGATGTTTTAGCCCTTACTGGATCATTACCTCTCCAGAACACAACCTTATTCTTCTTTTTCTCTGTAGACTGTGGTGCCATTAACCCTTTCCCTATGACTTCCTCAGATCTCCCCTCAGTGGATGAGGTGTTAATGCCGTGTGACAGAAATCACACTTTTTTTATTAACGCAAGTGATTCAGGAAAAGCTGAAACAGTCTGAAGGTTTATCCCTGCTAATACACCTCATCTCCCTGTCTGTAGGTTCATAATTATATGTAGACATGATTAAGGCAAGGTGCATAGTTTGGTGCTCTATGTTATAACTGGCCCCGGAATGAAACACAGAAGATAATGGTTGACTCCTGGTGAAACATATGGGGTCGGTACATGTCTAAGAGGGAGATATGAAGCTGTGTCGAGACTCGTCCCTGAGTCAGCTTGGGTACCTGACACAGGACAAGGAGGACTCTATAGCAGCTTGGCCTCAGATCCTACATCTTCTCCTCAAGGAAGGTACCTACATGTGGAAAGGACTGAGCAAGAATCACAATTTCATGTTAAAAACAAGATCCAGCAAGGTAGTTGTAGTGCAGTGACCCTTTCCCACCAGGACAGTATTTGGAGCATTCCCCCCTAAAAGAATACAACAGTGTTTAAATGCTTCTCTTAGCTTAGGATGGTTATCCCTGCACCCAATGGGCACCCAATGCCAAGCAGAGTTAGAGAGACCAGCAGCCTTGGCAGCACCTTTTTCCTCCGCATCCTTCAGAGAAGCATCTCCAGCTCTTCACCTTTTCAAAGCAGCTGCGTTAATGCAAATCTGCGCATCCCTTCGCTCTCTCCACAGTCAAATAGAATTTACACTTGCTTTGCAGCATCTGCCTCCAAACTCTCTGGGCCAACTCTCTGCAGGGGGCACTTGAGCCCTGCAGCAACATCCAGCCCTTGCAGACAGGCTCCCAAAGTGCATGTGCTTCAGCTCATGACTTCAAGGTTCACTTTTTCCCCAGGCAGCTGATAAGCAGTTCTGCAGTAGCAAAACTGTGCTGCCACATAACCCAGGTTTAGATGGTGATCCCTTTAAACCGGAATGATCTCTGTCAGAACAGCTTTCTTAAATCCCGAGATAGATGCTGCTACTTGCACTAAATTGTTTTTCTTTGTATTACCTATTTATTTTCTTTGTATTAGCTATCAGCTTAATATGCACTTGCATTTACAGCGGAAGTATTTACCTGCATGGTTTCACCAAAAAGTGTGTTTGACTAATTAAAAAAGGAGGGTGGATAGGATTGCTGTGAGGATTTGAATGTAAATGCACTAGCAGATGCTTCCTGATCCTCCCAGCAGAGTACATCACTTTTAATAAACTTAGAACAGATGGCTGACTGCGGTGTCAAAGATGATCTGTATCAAAGTCCCCCACGCACCCTCCCAGCCAACTCCGTTCTCAGCCCTCAAAATCAAGAGAGGTAAATCTTCACCTGCATCCCTCTGGCAAAGCTCCCTCCACCTTTGGGGTTCTGTGCTTACTCATTGCAGCTGAGGAGCCCTCCCAGGGGTGCGCAGGGTTTCTGCTTCATGAGTCTTGTGGAAATGTGATGAAGCCGCTTGCTGGAACGCAGAGCCTGTAGTCAGATCAATTAGGCTCTATAAGAAGCAGCAAGAGGTAAAGTACAGCTAGTTAAAAGTTCAGGTGTTCCTCTTCTTTCTCCTCCATGGAAGCTGGGTCCTGCTGATTGCAAGCAGGAAAAGCTCCCCTCAGTTCAAAAGAGGAGCTTTTAGCTTGAGCCGAGCCTGCAGGACTGAAGTGAGCTCTTGCTGAAACCAGAATTTTGGTGTACCAAAATGACACTAAAACTGCTTATGTGTTCACCTTTTCTTCATTTAAAATATGAAAATTATAGAAAATTAATAACACGTTCCTGAGTTTTTCTGTCCTAAGTCCCAGAGCCCTCTCCAAAGACATGACATACAACTAGGATCTTGTCTAAGGAGTGAACTGAGGCACAGAGCAGTTAAATGTGCTGCAATGGTCATGTGGGAAGGAAATAGAAAACTGAGCACAGAAACCAGGTCCTCAAGCTTTTATCATGTTTCCTCAATTTAAGCATGTCCATTACCTGACTCACTGCCATCTTAGTACTGGTGTGAGCTAATGAGTTGCTTAACTACTTCACACCTACTTGCTGCCCAATGCTGCTGCAGCCTGGTCTGGTTGCTGGCAGTAATTGTAGGAGCTGCTGGCTGGCAGTTGAAGAGCAGCAAAGTTTGTGTGACTGCTGGAGAGGGAAAACAGGCTGTATGATTCAGTAGAAAATAGAAGGTGATTTTCTGACAACGGGGAGATGAGTTGAGCAGGTCTTTCTCTGGACTATCACTAGGAAGAGAGAATATTTGTCTGGAGGGACTGCACAGCTCAGGTGTTGCTAGCAGCTATTTCAAAGGCCACAAAGGGAATTAGGTTAACAGACTGACTTCAAAGTATCTTCCCCATCTGTAACTCAAGCAACATAACCAGAGGCAAATGCAGACCTAATCCCATAAAACGAGTTAGGTCTCACGAACAGTGCTGTAGAGAGGGAACATCTGGGATCTAGTGAGCAAAATTTCCAATGTGAAATCCTCATGAGGTTAAGGGCTGGCACTAGGAAGCTGTACTCCCCGTTCATGGTAAGAAATCTGGCCTTGGTGCAGCCTAGCAGGGAAACAGAGGGAGATGACATTCTAAGCAGAAAACAGAGATCTGTGCTGAAACTGCATCCCCTTTTTAATCAAAGCACAACAGAAAAGCATGTGGATATTCAGCAGAAGGGATAGCAGATTGGCAGCAGAGTCCAGGGGAGCCTCCCGGGGAAGATGATAAATCTGGAGCATAAAACTCCTGATCTGGGTCCCTGTTTACACTGTAGTCCTCCTACAAAGGCTGGATGAGACATACGGCATCTCTGCACCCACCCTTCTGCTGATTAAAGTGGATACCTATAGCAGAAAATCATGTAAAGCTGAACAGCCCAGGCTGCACATTAAAGCAGATGAAACTTCTCTGGTGTTGGTGAGGATGATGTGCGAACATAGTGTTCAGGGTAAGTGCAGGATGCAATTAAGCCCTCTGGAATTAAAATCAAAGAATGGGGTCAGGGGTTTTAAAGAAAAGTGGTGGATAGTAAGGAGGAAGCAAATAAATTTCCGGTAGGATACTCTGGATAGGAGAGAAGAAAACATAGGTAATGGACATTACAGAAAGAAACAAAGAGGTTTGGATGCTGTTGCCCAGCATCTCAGCATATGTGGATAACATGGTCCTTGGCCAGCATGATCCCTGTGTATCACGCAACCTCCCATAAAGCTGAGATAACCATCTGCCAGTCCATCCCACTGCCTTCTTCAATAGACATCTTACACAAAACTGTCCTCTCATTTCTTGTTCAAAAGTAAAATATTATTGTATATTGGAGGTATGAAATTAAGATAACTGCAGTGTGATTGATACTGTGGGGGGTTAAAAATACTTCATAAAACTTAGTTTCTGCTAGTGAAATGGAGTCTTTGCTGCTGGATGAATGCCTGTCTTGGGAAGTTCTTTATTTTAAACATCAATTTATCACTGTAGCAGGGACCATTGGCTGCAAGCATTCAGTGACTGCAAAATGAACTTTCCCATGAGTGCAAACTCATCATTCAGCTGTAATGATCCACAGAAAAGTTTCAAACTAATCCATACAAGAAAAACAGCAGTGTCATCCTGGGATGTTAATAGGAAAAGAAACACCACACAAGGTCACCCTGGTAATATAGAGGAACTCTATTTTCTTGAAGAACCTAATATGTATCCAAGGGTTTCAAAGCAAAGCCCATTGCTTCAGCAGCAAAGGGCCTGCTTCTGGCTCATTCCAAAGTCCATGTGAATCCTACTGAAATCAGGAGCGGATGTGCAGGTTACAGTTTAATGATAAAGGTTAATTAGGACATCAAGCTTCTTGCTATTCACCTGATGATCTTGTCAATGCTAACAAACATATTCCAAGGTCATTTCTGGTGGTCGGGGATACTACTAATGTGGAAAATGAAATATCAATACCCCTCAAAAAGGAGGAAGCATCTTCAATTGGTGAATGGAGCAAAGTGAGGCACAGGGTAGGTGCCAGCCTCTTGGATGGGTAAACAAAGCAGTTGGCATAGCTGAGCCAAGACTCCTGCTCACTTTTACTCACTAACACCATTTCATCATTTTGTGGTGGTTTTATTTTACCTCTGAGGGTCTGACTTCTCTAATTAGTTGTGGAGTTTTTTTGTTACAGAGGAGTGATACATAAAGATTTCCTTCTCTCATCTCTGATAAATAGAGGGCAACAGCTTCATTAGACAATTGAGTGGTCTTCCAATGAAACAGCAACATGCTGTCCCCTGGGAGCTTTCTTTAACCACAGAATACAAGCAGCTGCTCTAATTGTGCTGTGCTGGAGGCCTTGTACAAGGGCAACCAGGGCTGCTGTTTTTCCTGATAGCATCTTCAGAGCAGAGCAGGACGGACTTCTGCATTAGGTTCCTCTATTACAGTGTGGATTTCCAGTGGGCCGCTCTGATTATCTACCTTTTCTAATTAATGAAGCTGCTTTAGGAGTATGAAAAATTACTTTCTTTGCTTGGCTCAAGGAATAAGCCCCGGCAGGTTGATGGTTTGAAGCATTCAGATGTAAAATTTTAAAATATAATAAAATGAAATGAAACTGGATACCCGAGGGTTTGTGAACAGGGGTGGAAAGATGAGGGCTGAATACCTCATTCCTCTTTGTGGCTATTGTATGGTGCGTTCCTGCTGTTTATAAAGGGTTAACAAATCATCAATAGATGCAATCAGCACGTTGAAAACATGAGCAGCCTGTGATCCGCATGGCTATAAACATACCAGTTGATGCTGGTAGAGATGGTTTTCAGCACAGTTATAAAGAGAGCTGATCAAATTGTGGAAAAGTGTTTCTGAAAATTATTTTGATGAACCAAAGTTGTTTTCAGTTCAAATGGACTGAAATACGTGTTCTTACATATTAAAAAAAGTTTGACAGAATTATCCCATTTCTCTTTTGCTCTTATTTGTCTAAAATAGAGTCAAAGTAGACATTGACCATTTGTATTGGTCAACCCTCCTGTAAAATGGACTGCCAGTCAGTTTTCAAGGAGGGAGCTGATTTTGCCTCTCAGCCACTGAGAGTTTCTACAGAAATTATTTGGGGCATCTTTATCATTGACAGGCTTGTACCTGTTTCACCACATTTCACAAGAAATTCAAAGCAAGTGAGATCTGCATCTAAATATATTGTTGTTCCTATTGCTCTGACTTCTAAAATACTGGTTATAAGCCTGCAGCATCACCTGTTGGATATTTCATAGCTTCAAAGCCAGAGAGGCATATGGTTTTGTCAAGCTGAATCTCCTGAAGTAGACAACGAGCACCATTCCCATGTCTAGTAGCAGAGGAAAGAGAGACTGGTCGACATGTACATCAGCAGCAGTGTGAAGCCAAAATAAATCTCCAAACTCATGGAAGAGTTCTCAGGCAGGTAATGCTGATTTGCTACAGTTCCTTTCAAGGAGGAGGAGGTTCCTGTTAAGGTTTTGCAGGACAACTTGAGTTGCAGAAGATGCCACTTATGTATGGACTGCAGTAAGAGTGAGTACTGGTATGTCTGCAACAGTGCAGGGGCTGGGGAAGGATACTCAGGTCCTTCACACTGGCTTCCTGCTTTCACCCCTGCAAGAGCTGGAGAAAGCTATAGCTGTCAAAAAACGTAGCTTAGGCTGAAGTTACAGCAACAGGACCTATATTGCACACAGAAAACAGTGGGAGGAAGGAAATACCCTTTCCTCATTAAAACTGCTCAGAGACCACCTCCTTCCATGCAAGGATGAAACTGATGGCAGGAGGGCCCTACCTCAAAAGTAAAGGGAGACATGGGAAGAGCATGATCCTTCACTTCCCAAGTGAACACAGTAGTGGCATTTGTCAGCAAGGAAGCTTGTTGTTGAAAACTGGTACAAATAATCACTTGGCTAGAGCCCACAGAGGCAGCTGTGTGGAGACGCGGCCCTCTGAGGCAATGCTCCTCCAGAGAGTTTCTGCACAGGTGATCTTGAGCCAGAGGACAATCTGTGAATGACCCAGGCAAGCAACACATGTCTTACTCAACAGCTGGTGTGGCTGAGGGAGCAATGGGGACCATCCTGACAGTGGTACTTGCAACCAGCCTGAAGCAAATTGGCTCTTTGATCAGAACTATTTCACACATAGTAGTTCTGCAGGTCTTTGACTCCCCTCTGCCATGTATGAACCCTACTCACACAGAAACCTGCTTCAGACCAGAAATGATTTCATTTCTTCATGAAATACCATTTTAGATGAGCTGTGCTGCTTATCTGGCTATCTGCCTTGTGTCATTTGACTTCTAAGACCACAGGGAACATCTATATAACTTGGCACCAAGTAAGGCAAGTTGAACAGGAGTAGGTGGTTCCTGAAAGCCAAGGAGCTCACGCATCCTTGCAAGGAGGGACAGAAGTACTGAACTCAATTTGCTCTTGCAGCAACTGAGAAGTGCACCCAGTACATGGCTCTCCTTGTCCTGACACAAGGCAGAAGTCAAGGCTTCACTGAAGCTGCCAAGGACAGAAGTGATGTGAAGTTAGTTTAGGCAACAGGAGAGTCATTCCTACACTTAGGTCACAGCAACCCTATACAACAACACTACGGGACTGGGGAAGAGTGGCTGGAAAGCTGCCTGGCAGAAAAGGACCTGGGGGTGTTGGTCAAGAGCTTGCTGAAGGCGAGCCAGCTTGTTCCCAGGTGGCCAAGAAGGCCAACAGCATCCTGGCCTGTATCAGCAATTGTGTGGCCAGGAGGACTAGGGAAGTGATCAGTCCCCTGTACTCAGCACTGGTGGGTACTGGAAGGAAGATACTGAGGTGCTAGAGTGTGGCCAAAGGAGGGCAACAAAGCTGGTGGAGGGTCTGGAGCACAAGTTCTGTGAGGAACAGCTGAGGGAGCTGGGGTTGTTCAGCCTGGAGAGAAGGAGGCTCAGGGGACACCTTATCACTCTCTACAACTACCTGAAAAGAGGTTGTAATGAGGTGGGTTTTGGTCTCTTCTCCCAGGTAACAGCAATAGGACAAGAGGCCTCAAGTAGCACCAGGGTTGCTTTAGATCAGCTATTAGGAAAAAAATTCTTCACTGAAAGTGTTGTCAAGCATTGGAACAGGCTGCCCAGGAAAGTGGTTGAGTCACCATCCCTGGAGGTATTTAAAAGGTGTGTTGATGTGGCACATAGGGATGTGATTTAGTGGTGGACTTTGCAATGTTAGTTTAACGGTTAGATTCAATGATCTTCAGGGTCTTTTCCAAACTAAATGATTCTATGATTTTGTGATCTCTGAAGCCTGACAATTCTTTGCAAAGTAAAAGTAGGTCTCCCAGTTTGATCCACCTATGAAGTGTTGCTCAGCGGTTTTGGAAACATAAGTGATTCTGGCATTCAAATATGCATAATGATGTTTCCATTATCTATACCCACAAGGAGTTTGCTCCTGTACCATTCAAATTCAAACTCCCATCAACATGACTGCATGAAGATCAAGTCCTGAAGCTCCCTTTCCCAAGAGCCTTCCAAAGGCAGAACAGACAGGACACTGTCCCAAGAACCATGGGCAGGCTGTCTGGGGCTTGCATCCTTCCATAGAAACACATAGAAGAGTACAGGAAACCTGGAGTAAAGATCTAATTAGATGTTTTGCAACCATTGCCAAAAGTTAGGTCAAGTAGTCTGGTCATAAAGGAGGAATTATCAGACTTAGTAAGCAGTGGCTGACATGCAAACATTTTGCCTCCGAGTGACCCAGAAGAACTGACCCTTCCAAGCCACCATGAGGTGCAGCTTTAGTAATTGGAAGCCTGCTTCTGCTCAGGATTTGCCTGGGTAATAGGAAACTTTCTAGAGCCTTTCACCCTCCAAATTTTTATATTAGCACAGGTCTACAGAACTCTCCAGCTGAGGAAACCAAACCTGATCAGCCTTTGGTGGGTCTAAACTGATATTCAGAGGGAAGAAAGTGCCGAGTCTGCTGTTTGCTGTGTATGTTGCTGTTGGGTTGGGTTGTTTTTTTGTAAGACCTCCTCTGAACAGCAGTTTTTCCCCCTTGTAGCTGATATCCTCACTATTACCTTTACTGCTTGCCTGAGTACCCTTAAATGTTATCCTTGCCTCTGGAAAATGCATCCCAAACTCAGGGAAGGAAGACAGGTCTAGGACTCAAACCAAAACTCACTGAAAAGGGTCAGAGTCTTTCTATTGACCTGAGTATGTTTGGGCTCAGGCTCTTAATGAACAATTTGTTTGGAAATGCAAATAACAAATTTGCTCTGAACTCTTCCAGTTTCCCACTGTATGAATGTATGTCAAGCAAAACAGCTGCAACATTCCCCTCAGTACAGAAAGTCACGTACTCACGGCAGCTTTAAATATGAAGTGAATATTGTACCCATTTATCTTCTCTGCCTAGGGGAAACCTTTCCATTTCTGCTCTGCTGGGGTTACACATGACAGCAATTGCCTCTTACATGGCTCAAAACACGTACAAAGATTTCACTGCGTTTGTGGTCATCCATCTGCCTTCATAAAACAAAAAGCTGTTGAGAGCCAGCAGACATTGTTTCAGAAAAAAAACCCCAAACAACCCTAAAAAACATAAAGAGAAGCACGACCAGGCTTTTCTTCCTGCTTTTTTGATCCCCAGCAAAGTCAGAAGTGTGATTTATCCTGAACATTCCCATAAGCAGTTACTAACAGAGGCTGAGTCTGAACTCGGCTGACTACAAACAGACAGGAGATCTCTGCAAGGTCAGTGACAGAAGCCCAAACCTTTCTGTCCACACAGAGCAAACCAGGGGCCAGAGGGCTGCTTCAGCATCTCCCAACTTTTCTTTGGGCTCATCCTGTAATGTGGAGGAACCTGTTAGGATGATTTTGTCTGAAGTGTGCTCAGCAGAAGCTCTGCTGCATTTGAAGGTGCCTCATGCTTCTGTCCTTTGCTCTGGCAATGGTAATTGCTGCTCTCCAGGAGCAGGGGGTGCAGCCTCTGGTCTCCTGGGAAGAAAAAGGATTGGTCAGGAAAGAAAAGTGAGCTCCTGCAGGGTAAGGAAAAGCCCAGCAACAGTAATTTAAGATTGTGGCTGTTCCTCAGGCTGGTTTTTGCTGATGCTCTCAGGCAATTTAATACTTGAAAGGCTACCTCCTCCTGCTCTCTACTTAGTGTAGAAGGAAAGGGTTTGCTTTGCCTGTAAAGAGAACATTCATTAACTGGTATTAACATGCAATTTGGTGTTCAAAACCTGCCTTATCAACAGAACATCTGAGGTAAGAGCCATCTGCGATGCAAAGGCTGTCCATAGCTCAGGCTGTGTGGAGAACAGCCTGACCCAAAACAGGGTGAATGGGTGTAGGGAAGGAACCAAGATGCTGACTGAGACCAACGAAGCCACAGTTGGAGTCTTTTTCCTTGCCTGATTCCGGCTGAGTCAGATTGCCTAATACAGGCTGAGATTACTTTCTACTACTGACTTATTATTGGAGCACATCTAAGACCTCCAGACATCCTCTCTATCCTCTTTACAATGTCTTATATGAGGGAATAAATAGATCTTGGAGGATACTGACTCCTGAGACATCTGTGTATGGTCATTGCTAAAATGAAAAACAGGTATTTCAGGTAATGCCAGAATGTTTCTGTGACACTAAATGAAGACTGAAAAAGTCCTAGTAAGAGCAGGATATAGCTGGATCTCTGCACTAAGCTGTATGTAATTATATCTTATAGGCAATTAGGCTGTGGGACTCACTGGCTAGTAGCCAGGTTTAAAGGATCCGCGTGAGAACCGGATGATTTGGATTGTATCTCTCGGAAAGGAGATGAGTAAAGGGAGAAATTTAAATATCCACAAAAGCCTCGCTGGCCTTGGAAAGAGTGAAGCACTCTTGTCTTTTCCAGCTTTTAGCATCAGGATAAGAGGCAATTAAAAAAAATGGAAATATTTTTGCAGCATTTAAGTGAGCTGTGGTACTGTCCTTAAACCATGACAGGTACTTAACACCATTAGAAGTCCTCAGGCTGAGAAGGTATGAAGTTTAAGGAGAGGCTGTTCAGAGGGTCAAGCAAAGTAGCTGCTTCTAGTTAGCATTCAACATTGTGAAGCACATAAACATCAGGGATGATGCCCAGTTTTGGGCAGGTTTAAAGGTAGAAGATAAAGAATAAGATTAATCTCTATAAAATATACCAGGCAGTCATTTAAGGTACAAAATCTGGGATGATGCTGGTGCTGATGCTGACAGAGGGTCCGTGTGTTACCTATGAGCTGCTGGCAGTGTGGAGGTATTGATTGAGCTTACAGACCCCAGAAGAAGATTTCTGCTCCACAGACCTGAGTCTTTCTTGTAACTAATATTTTCTTAGCTCTTCCGAACTCTGTTAGTGCCTGCAAGGTAATAAATAGGACTTAACCTGTCTCTAACTTTGGAGGTAAGTAAACAATATCAGTGATATTTTTATGTACCTGTCTTGGACCATTCTAGAACTCAGAGAATCACAGAATCACAGAATCATAGAATAGTTAGGGTTGGAAAGGACCTTAAGATCATCGAGTTCCAACCCCCCTGCCATGGGTGGGGACAGCTCACACTAAAAGATGTCACCCAAGGCTCTGTCCAACCTGGCTTTGAACACCACCAGGGATGGAGCATTCACAACTTCCCTGGGTAACCCATTCCAGTGCCTTACAGTAAAAAACTTCCTCCTTATATGCAACCTAAACTTCCCCTGTTTAAGTTTGAACCCGTTACCCCTTGTCCTCTCACTACAGTCCCTAAATGTATGGTTTTGTCTTACTAAATATGAACATTAGCGTGACACATTCTTTGTTGTCACAAGTCAAATAAAACCATAGCCATGGGAACAACCAGCAATTCCCCGAGGAGACTGTTTGAGATCACTCTGCTTGGGGAGCAGCTCCACCTCCACATCTTTTCTCACTGATTCAGTGGGGCTCACAGGATCAGTGAGGGCTTTCTGTAAGTGCCAGGTAACTGACCAAGGCATTGGAGGGGTATGATGATTTCCAGGTGGTGTTTGAATAATGTTTAGAAAAATTATATCAAGATCCAAGCTATTCACAAGGGTGCCCAGATGGTGCTCTGTGATCACTACAGAAAAGTCTCTTCTCCCAACAGAGAACACACTCCATCTGCCCCAGTGAGAGCTGTGCATGCCAGGAAAGGATGAAAGCGGACAGGCAGAGCAGTAGTTACTGACAAGACTGGGCACAATGCTGGGCTTTTTAACAGGGTATAAGTAAACCTTCAAGCAGGAAAATCAATTAATTTCAGGTTGGTGCTAGCACAGTCTAGACTAAAAAAATCAAAGCAAGTCAACATCAGTTTGCCTCTGACCTGAAAAAGAAGAGAGGAGTGCCTTTTAACAACATAGATGGATATTCACAGCAGCAATCTGAGCTTTGAAGCTCTTTCCTATTTGCAGGCAGACAAGCAAAGCTTATACGAGGGAAATGAGAGTCAGGTGTGATTGACTAACACATGGGAAAGAAGAAAAGGTGTGATGTGAGAGTTTTAATAGACTTGACTACTAATTTGTCAGTGAGCTTACATTCAGTTTTTCCAGTCAAACAGTTAGCAATTTGTTTCACATGCAACAAGGTAATTGTTGCCTAATTCTTCGTAGTGGTCTTTTTGGTGTGGTTAAGAGTTGTGTCATGGCTTTAAGCCTCTTTGGTATCTTCATAAAAATGCAACTTTTCCTCTTTCTGTTCCCAGTTCCCTGATCTGTAAAATCACAGCAGTCTGAAAGGCAGAGCCAGTGCATCCAAGCACAGGAGAGGGGTGAATTTTTAACTGAAATTCAGCCAAAATATGAGAGAACAAAGCTCTCGGAGGAGCTCAGAGCCATAGCCCAGATCCTTTGGTTTTATTTTCTGAATTCTGATATTAAAAAAAACAGATTACATGCTGATTGAGAATAGCAGTTAAGCCACATGATCTCTTGAGCAAATGACTTTATGCATAGAAATATGTTCATGTATCAGTATGGCTTTCAGGCTGGTCCTCTTGTTTGCTCAGCTCAGAGCATGGATAATGCAACAGTGTGGTTGTCTACTTTCATCCATCCAGACATTGCCATGTTCTCAAATCACTTTTCAGTTTAGGAAGGCAAATATCCTTTTCCCATCACAATAATTCATCTGTTTGTCCATCTGACAATATTATGTTGGTGGCCACAGGCAGGTAATGGTATACAGGTCTTCACTTTCTTACCACACTTTGTGCATGTCCTGGGTTCAGCAGTAGCAGTCATTTTTCTCCTTCTTAGTAGCTGGTGCAGTGCTGTGTTTTTGACTTTCAGCCTGGGAACAGCACTGATAACACCGATGTTTTTAGTTGCTGCTCAGTAATGTTTAGTCTGACCAAGGACTTTCTGAGTCTCATGTTCTGCCAGGGAGGAGGGGAAGCCAGGAGGAAGCAGAAACAGGACACCTTACCCAAACTGACCAAAGAGGTATTCAATGCCACAGCACGTCATGCACACTATATAAACTGGGGGCAGGAACCCAGAAGAGGGGGTTCACGGCTAGGTCGGGCCTGGTATCTGTCAGCCGGTGGTGAGCGGTTGTATTCTCTTCCCTTGTTATTTCCCTTATCATTGTTATTATTGGTGGTAGCAAAAGTGGTTTGTGTTATACCTTAGTTACTGGACTGTTCTTATCTCAACCTGTGGGACTTACATTCTTTCAATTCTCCTCCCCACCCCCCTGGGAGTGGGAGTGGCGGAAAGAAAGAGGGGGAAGTGAGTGAACGAACTGCATGAGTTATGGCTGGGCTTAAGCCATGACAGTGGACTAGAAATTGGGCAGCTATAAAGAAAAACAGAATTGCTCTCTACAGACATAAATAGCTTATTTATAAGACTGGAACTGGTCAGAAACATCCATCTTCATCACTTTGCACCCACTAACTATCGACTCCTGTTCTCCATATACTAAAACATTAACTACTTCAGAGACCCACAAACCTGCTTTTCCCTTGAAGTCTGCTTCTGGCATCACCTTTCTCTGAATGGCGTAATACCTTCCACTTTTTTATTTGATCACTTTTGCTTGCCCTGACATGTTTTACTTTGACAGTTCCTAATATAGCTGCTCCTAATGAGACAAATCCAACAGCAGAAGTACTAATTGCGGTTGCATCAACAGTTTCATATCAATTTTCCTAGGCAATAGATATTAAAAAATCATCCTCCATCATATGCAACTACAGTGAGAGAATGCATGCGATCCCTGGAAAACATTTAGTTTCTCCTTTGCAATGAACCTAATGGATGCAAGACCACAGCTTGTGAAAGAGAGAAAAAAATACAGTCATGGGGACTATGTATGTTGTTACATTTCTCGGAAAGAGGCCCCAGGAAAGAAAAGGGCTTCATGTAAGAAACTGGATTAGAACTGAGATACTTTGTAGCCCTAATAAGATCAACATTTATGTGTAAGAATAAGTAAATATTGACTAGGTAAACAGAGACTGAGAAGCAGATAAATCTGTTTCTCTCTTAGGAATACAGAGGAATTAACAAGCTTAATAATGTTCAATATTTCAGATTCAGAGACTAAAATGCTCTGGTGTATCTGAAAGAAGTAAAAGGCCATTATATATAACCTCCTTTTCTCCTCCCCCAATAAATAATTCAACAACACGCACATACACATACATACGCACACAGCCCCAACTGAACAACCAGAAAGGATGTCCACTATTCCTGAAGGATGCAGGCTCCCATACAAGACTGTCATGGGTGTTCATTTCATAGTCTTATAAACACTTAACAATCAGTCAATGTCATCCACAAAGCACTGTTCAGATGATCAATTTATTTCCAGCTTTCCTCTGCTATTAAATAAAAAATGCAGCAGACGAGGAGCTTTAATTTTTCATGAGTGGGCTTTTACAACCCAAATGTGCCTTTCAAAGCATGCATTTAAATCAGAGAGATATTAGAGGACATTTGGAAGTACATTTGCGAGCACATTTACATGTGCATATGGAAAGAGAAGGTGGAAACCCATAGTGCAGTCTGTACTGCCTGATGTCAGGGAGTATATCGTGACATACTACTTATACCAGAGAGAAAAGTTCTCATCACTTTGGAATGAATATGTTTTCTCCAGGTCCTTGGCTGCAGGACCCTCCAGTGAGCAGAGGAAGGTAGGGTGCATTTTTCTGAATTTGTTTTTCTAGTATAAATCCCTGGCTTTTGCGGCCTCAGAAATTGCTTGAGGGATAGCACGCAATAGCAGAAGTGTTATTCCTAAAGAAGCATTGTCCTAAAGAAACACTGGAGTCACTTTCAAAATAGAACTCTAATAGCTGACCTGACAGATGCTCCATCCATAGAATCATAGAATCATAGAACAGTTAGGGTTGCAAAGGGCCTTAAGATCATCTAGTTCCAAACCGTCCTGCCATGGGCAGGGACACCTCCCACAAAACCATGCCATCCAAGGCTATGTCCAGTCCAACCTTGAACACCGCCAGGGATGAAGCATTCACAACTTCCCTGGGCAACTCATTCCAGGGCCTCACCACCCTTACAGTAAAGAATTTCTTCCTCATATCCAATCTAAACATCCCCTGTTTAAGTTTGAACCCGTTATCCCTTGACTCTCACCACAGTCCCTCATGATGAGTCCCTCCCCAGCATCCCTATAGGCCCCCCTTCAGATATTGGAAGGCTGCTATGAGGTCTCCACGCAGCCTTCTCTTCTCCAGGCTCAACAGCCCCAACTTTCTCATCCTATCTTCATACAGGAGGTGCTCCAGTACCCTGATCGTCCTCGTGGCCCTCCTCTGCACTTGTTCTAACAGTTCCATGTCCTTTTGATGTTGAGGACACCAGAACTGCACACAATACTCCAAGTGAGGGCTCACGAGAGCAGAGTAGAGGGGCAGAATCACCTCCCTTGACCTGCTGGTCACGCTCCTTTTGATGCAGCCCAGGATACGGTTGGCTTTCTGGGATGCGAGCGCACACTGCCGGCTCATGTTCATTTTTTCATTGACTAACACCCCCAAGTCCTTCTCCGCAGGGCTGCTCTGAATCTCTTCCCTGCCCAATCTGTAGCTGTGCCTGGCATTGCTCCCACCCAGGTGTAGGACCTTGCACTTGGCATGGTTAAACTTCATCAGGTTGGCATCAGCCCACCTCACAAGCGTGTCAAGGTCCCTCTGGATGGCATTCCTTCCCTCCAACATATCAACCGAACCACACAGCTTGGTGTCATCGGCAAACTTGCTGAGGGCGCCCTCAATCCCACTGTCCATGTCACTGACAAAGATGTTGAACACGACTGGTCATAACACCGATCCCTGAGGGACACCACTCATTACTGATCTGCAGCTGGACATTGAGCCATTGAGCACTACTCTTTGCGTGCGGCCATCCATCCAGTTCTTTATCCACCGAGTGGTCCACCTATCAAATTGATGTCTCTCCAACTTAGAGAGAAGGATGTCATGGGAGACAGTGTCAAAGGCTTTACACAAGTCCAAAGAATAAACAGCCGTTTCGTCAAGAGCATGGAAATGCTCGTGACTAAGAGAATAGTACAATTTGTTATGTTCTCTCTCTCTCTTGTTAATGGAAAATAGTGACTAGGTAATATTGGTTACTTGAGCTTTGGAGTGCTTAGCAGTGCAGGTGTAGGGTGATGCTACAGTTTGTTCCAAACTAGTGAACAAAGCGTAGCAACCTCTTAAAATTTGCTGGCAGAGTCACAATAGTTGAGCAACAGATCCACCAGACTTTGCTATTTACCCCAAATTATATCGTACTGCTGAAAAATCTTTCATAAAACAGCTGGGACTTATTATCTCCCTTGGGAAACCTGTTTCATGGCTCTTGTTCTCTGTCTCTTGACCAGTCTTACAGGCACTTCTATCCCCCATGGAGGCATTTAACAAGCATCTAAAAACTTAAACATCTGTTCTAAACTTCTGTGGTCAATGGAAGACGGGGGCAGCCTTAGAGGGCTAATCCATCTACAGGTGGCTATGCTGGCTGGGATACCTGAGGTGACCCTCATTATTGACTACTGGTACGTACAGACAGGGCACATACGCAGTGGTGCTTGTAGAATGCAGTGTTGGGTAAGGTGCTGGAAAAATTATATCCTGGAGACATACCTCACAAATTTCCTGCATCTGCTGAGTGTGAAGAGTACTTGGAGCCTGACACCTCGCTGCTGGAACCCTTTGCCCAGGCAGCCAAGGGAGTCGGGGGCATCCTGGTGATTGGTTCCTCCTCCAGCATCCTGTGAGTGGTGGAGGCTGATGGGAAGGCGGTCTGCGAGGGGAGGGGGGAGAGAGGAGGAGGTGGCTTCCTCCTGACGCCATTTCCGAGGGGCTGATATATATAAATGAGCCGGTTGCTGCAGTGCCCCATCTGGGATTTTCAGCCAGGGAACCGGCGCAGACACGCACACACGGTGCTGGTCTCCCCCCGGCACCTCGCCCAGAGTCCCCACGCCAGGGACAGTCTCACCCTCTGATGTTTTCTCCCTCCATCTATCCCGCCGGCACCATGAGCCGCCCAGGACTGCTCGCCGTCCTGCTCCTGGCCGTGCCGGGTAAGTGGGAACGGGCTGGGGTCCGTGTCCCCCGTAGTCCCGGGACCCTCAGCGCAGCATACAGCGCTGCCCCCGCCCTCCTCTGTTGCCGCCGCGGCCCCTTCAGCACCGTGGACAGGGATTATCCGCCCCCCGTTAAGCACCGCGGACAGCGGCCACTGCAAGGTCACTGTTCGGGGCCACGAACAGTAATTTCCCTTCCCTTCCCTTCCCTTCCCTTCCCTTCCCTTCCCCTCCCTTCCCCTCTCCCTAGGGAATGCTGTACAACGCACACATCCAGCTGCTGCACCCAGGGACTACTTATACCAGAGAGATATTCCCCTCTTCTCCGCTCCCTTTTTTCAGCAGGATGTGACTTCTCGCTTGTCTCCCAGAGATGAATAACAGGCTCTCTTTTTTTTTTCCCCTCCCCTCACCTTACAGCCATCTCCCTTCCTGTGACAAACGACATGAATAAAGGCGACACTAAGGTAAGGATGGGCCTCTAGTGGAAGGGATGAGTTAAGAGAAAGGATATAATGCTTAACCTGGTTGGTTTGGGGCTTCTACCCATAGGTAGAACTACCCTGTAGGAAGTGACAAGGATTTGCATGAGATCCCCACAGCAGGATCCATCACCACTCCCTACTTACCAGGATTTACCCTTTGTGCATCCACTTCTGGGCACCTGGGAAGGAGAGAAGTCCCTCAGGATGTACCAAAGGGATCAACAAACTGCGAAATGAGGCATCTGGGGATGAAGGTTGGGTATAACCCTCCCTAGTCCTCCTACTTTCAGCTTTTCAAAGCTCTCAACAGGAGGTGACTCAGGGGAGAGTGGGGGGAGACGTGATTCAGGAACGGGGATTGATGGAACTGTGTGTGTTTTGGGGGAGCATATACATCTGAGTTCGTATGTGTGTGGTGTGTTACTTAAACATGCATATTCCTGAAGAATAGGCAACTGACTACTCTCAGATTCCTAATCCATCCTCAGCTACTGCTCAGACTCTCTGGGCAGCCACGAGCAGCGTGGGACTTGGCTGACCTCTCCAGCCTTCTTTTATAGGCTTCATGCATACATCTGTGTCATACCTCTCTGTCTTTCATAGCTGCAGTTAACAAGTGTATGTGTTCCCAGTGGGCTTTTGGCACTTAAATGCTTACATCAGTGTGTTTGCCTGTGTTGAGATGTGACAAACACACCCTCACTCCTCCTCCTCCCCAGTATTATAATATCTACAGTCTTTCAGATGAGCTGATCTATTTTAGCTGCTCAAATTAAGAATTCTACATCTTCTAATTTAATATAAATTAAATGTCCAGAAAGAAAATTCCAGCTCTTTCCCCCTTACTCCTTGAACTGCTTTGTTTCCTGAAATCTTTTAGCCACATCATTTTTTTCCCCCAGCAGCAGTAGGGGAGGGAACAATCATGTCAGTCTCAGCCACAGGCTCCATTGTACAGTGTCTCTGCTCATTACCTACAGGGCAAGTGCCATGAGCAGTGCCCTCTGTCTCTTGTCAGATGTGCCTGGGCCTGGAGAGCTTTGCTCAGAGTTTTAGCCTGCTTAGGCCTGGCTGGGGCTGAGCCAAGACCTGTGAGTCACTGGGTTCCTGCTTCAGGCTGTGTGCTACTAACTGAGAAAGGGGACTTGGAGCAGGCACTTGTCCTTTTAACTGGCCATGCCAGAGAGGGATCCTCTTTGGCCATCTGGTGGGACAACCCATGACTTTCACAATTTTCCTTGTGGAATCTATTCTGCAGAATGTTCTATGTGTAAAACACGGCATTTTTGTGGAAACTGGTGCAGCTCCATGGAAATGCTTCCACCAAGGAAGGATTCTTTCCTGAGTTTGTCCCCTCCCTGGTTACTATACTGAGACAGGCTCTATCTGAGAGCAAAATCAGACCACAACTTTCTTTTGAATTTGCTGCAACTAGAAGGAGCCATTGGGGCTTTCCTGCCTTCACCATCCCCTGAGACACAGCATTTCAGTGGAGGAAGTACTGGTCTTCTGCGACAGATCAGGGCAGGGATATCATGACACGGGTACAGGAGAGAGCACTGCAGTTTCTCCTACACACCTGTGCCACCAGCTCATGTGCCACATGATCTGTGCCACCAGCATTTGTGGGTGGCTCAGTGCACCCACAAATGCAGTGGCTAGTGCAGTGGCTAGTCAGCATATGCAGGCCTTTCCTGGGCAGCTTATCCGACTTCCCTTACGCAAAGGGCTTTCCACGGGAAGCTGAACATGACCAAAACTTTTACAGTATCTCTGGTGTTTGCCCACTCTTCTGCTCAAATGACACTATTTCCTATTTTCAAACATACATTTCAGACGGTCCTGAGCAGAGTTGAGCTCAAATGTGGTGAAGTCTACCTTTGAAAGGACATGATCCTTTGGAGATTTCTGTGCAGGGACAGCATGACCAGCTCTTAAGGATCTAGTTACATGCTCATGTTTGGAGGATAGCTAAGGCAAAATTCCAGTCTGAGTTCCTGCACTGGATTAATTACATTCATTTGGAAAGGATCTCCTCCATGTGCTGATGCAGGCTGTTATTTCATGACCTTGTGAAGCCTCACTCTGTTCTTATAAAACGTCCAGGAGTGTTGTGTAATGACTGCACTCTTCCTTTCACGATGTTACAAAATTCCTCCTCAGAGTTGGCCATATTTCTCCAGTGGCTGATGTGTTTCTTTGTGTTCAGACAAAGACCTTAAATCGGCTCAGCAGTTTTCAAAAAGCTTGTATAGAACATTTCATTGGACTGACTCTCATTTCTCATGCTGAGAAAGTTTTGAAGCTGCATCCAGCAATAACTGGCTCCATAGGCTGGGAAATGTGGGAAGCAAAGTATCAGAATCTGAGGTTTCTTCTGTGTAATGGTAGAGTGAAGTGACTCAAAGTCATCTAAAATCAATCTTAATGGATTGCTTGCGGTATAGGAGAATGATACCAGGGAAATTTCCCTGCTTTCCTTTTAGTAAATCTTTTTGGTAACATTTTTGTTCCAGCAGGCAATACCTTCAAACTGTGTAAGTAGTTAAAAGAGCTCAGCATGTCCTGCAAAAGCAGAATTCTCTCCTTACACTGGGTGAAAATTTTCCCATTCCAGCTGGTAAATGAATGTATCCAATTGCTTCAATGAGCAGCACTGTAGATGACTGGGAATTGCTGAGTTGTGTTTAATTTCTACTGCTGCCACACTGCTCTGCTTTCCTGAGAATGGCACCTTGTGAGGGAGATCAGGACCTTTAGGGATGCCTGCAGAAATCAACAGGAGAAAGAGGTCCAGTGAATGACTTTTTGCCCCCAAGGTTTACTTGTATTCTTTTTTTTCAACTTACCCTCTCTTTTTCCACAGGACTTGTGAGACCTGCATACTTTCCAGGCTGCTTTAGAAATAGTCATCCTTTTGAACTAAGCAGCCTGATTCCTGTGCTACCAACCGGCACCAGACTGTAGTGAATTCTGCTTTCCCTCCTGTGTGACCATTTGGGTCTACTATGAACACACAGCAGGGCTCCTGTCTGTGCGTCTCAGTGTGGCAAGGATGCCTTCACCCCTGCCAGAGGTGCCATCTTGCCTTTGTGCTTGTGGATTTATTCTCCTACTACACATACAGCATTGGATGATCCCTGTGGGATCAGCCGTGCTGTAGTTGCATGGGTGAAGAGCTAGGCCTGCAATACCAGTATAGGTAACAAAGTGGATAAATAATGCTTCTCATTTTACACCAAAGAAAAGGGCTGCTGCAAAGGGCGGGCCCGGAGTTCATTCTGTCAGGGAAGCTGCCTCAGGCAGTTGCAAATGCTTCGAAGGGAAGAGTGGGAACTTCCTCACTTTCAGGTGACCTGCCTCCATGTACAGCTCTTCCAGTCTATAATAGATGGCTTGAACACTCAAGCACAGGTCAAACACTTCTCCAGAGTGTCTTGTCCTTCTCTTGAGCTTGAGAGCAGTATTTCTTATCTGTGTTTGAAAGTACCTTTTGCTTCACTTTGCCCCCTGTGCCTGGCTGCAGCCTAACTGTGGTGCCCTTCTCAGAGCTTGTATAGCTTGCAAGATCTCAAGGTCACCTACTGAAAAGCTATGACCACTTGTCACTCTCTACAGCCTCCCACTGAGACCTTTTATGAGATATATTGACTTGAAAGAGGAAGATTTTGAGCTTTCTATGTATATATCCAGATCTCCTTTAATTTCATGATGTGCTCAGCCTCTGGGATGGGCTGGAGCCATGAGATCTCCAGCTCAAGTGTGTGTCATGTTGAAGAAGCTCTTCACATTGCCATGTGTCATTTGCTCACTTCTCAGTTTCAGGAGGCACCTTCTGTTCCTAGGTTAGGTAGAAGAGGAACTGAACATTCAGTTCTGACTCAACCAGAAAAGCAAGATCTGTACCATCATCTGCCTCATTTTAGGCTTGTAAAAAATAGATTCAGGAAAAAAATACAAAAGAGCAGTGCTTTAATTTGTATTTTTGTCTCTTTCTAGGTGATGAAGTGCATTGTAGAAGTCATCTCTGATACTTTATCAAAGCCTAACCCCCTGCCAATCAGCGCGGAATGCCTAGAAACACTCAGAGGAGGTACAGGCTCAGATTTAATGCTGGGTGACAGCAAAAGCAGATCTGGCACCTGACAAGGGGTCCCCCACACTCACCTTTCTCATGGTCATGCCACTGGGCTGCACCAGGCCCCAGAAGTGGGGACAGAGGTGCTGCGCAGCCCAGCCCATGCATCATGGTAGCATCGTGGCTGGGGAGTGCTGGCTGACATGAAGATGCCTGGTTTCCATGGGACCTTCCTGTCATCTTAACCATACGGTTAAGAGATGTGGCAGCAAATCATACCATAGGAGAGAAAACAGCAAATTAAGAGGGAATTGGTATTTGGGGTTCTTTTTCATTTCTTCGGGGTGGAGGGAGGTTGCTTTTGACCACCTTCTGTACCAGGTCTCCCTGTTGCAGATGAACGAATCATTTCTATCCTTCGCCACCAAAATTTATTGAAGGAACTTCAGGAAATTGCTGCTCAAGGTACTGTGTCACTATAGTTATTTGGGAAGAGGGGCTTCATCTCTTGTAAACCCTTGCATAGTTTTGTTGTTTGTTTTTTTTCGTATTTAACATTAATTTGACATGATAGTAATATGTTTTAGGAGATACAGTTCCAGGATTTCCAGTAGAGACTGGGTGAGTGGGAGCAGCTTATCGTAACTCCAATATGCATTTGATGATTTAGATGACAGTCAGTGTAAATTGGTGGTGGTGCAGAGTATAGGCATTTGGAGTGGGAGAACCCTAAAGAGAAATACTGCAATCTAATTCAACAATTAAGCACCAGCTCCCGAACAAGAATGAAAGGCAAGAAAACCTTCAATGTCTGTGCAGCTAGAGTCTAGCACTAAACCAAGGTGTGGCAGAAGAGAAGCCTCACTGAACATAGAGTGGGGCTTGCACCTGAAAGACCACAGTGAGAGCTTCCCTGAGCTAGTGGGGACTTTTCTGCTGGCCTCCTTAGCTTGAATGCGCGTTTCTTTGGAGAAGTGCAGGCTGCTCACCATGGGTCAGGGTGGGAGCAGCAGCAGCATAGAGCTGTGCAAAAGGGTGTGCAAGGGGAAAAGGCTTATTCTCAGGTGCCAAGGTCCCCAGAGCTGATGGGCAGGTCCCAGGCAAGGCTAGTTCAAAACGATTGCAGGTTCCTCCACCCAGGTGATGTGGTTGAGGCTGCAACAGGGCTCTCCTCAGGCTGAAGGGAGAGGGTCTCCTGGCCTTCCCTCCTCCTTCTGTCTGAGGTAAGCCAGCTGGCAACCCTTCTTTGCCAGGGCATCCCACTGTCCTGCTCCTGTATGGCATGGCTGCCAGGGAAGGCTGAAGGCATTGCCACCAGACTGCTTTCAGAGCAGGGAGGCCACAGAGGCAACAGGGGGAAGGGATGGGAAAAATTCAGGAAGTCAAGACTGGGAGAGAGCCTCATGCAGGTCCCGAAGCCGTAGTTTGGTCACTACCCAAATGCCACTAGTGGAGGCACCAGCTGGGCAGTGACCTCAGACAGGCTCCCTGGGTGATCTGATCATCCAGAATAAAGAAACCTGAGCCTCTTCCGTGTGCGGGGATGCTGCTGCCCAGGCACACCAGGGTCGTGTGTGGGAATGCTCAGCTATCAGTCAGGCTGTGCTGTATAGGATGGAGCCCACAGGAAGGGGCACGTTTTACAGAGGTGCAACTTGCTCCACTCTTTGGTTGGCTTGAGCCCTTCATTTTGTCCCAGTGTAACGTAAGCTCTAATCTACAGATCATAGTGACTGGGTGTGGGAGAGTCATGTAGCTCAAGTGAAAAGCAAAGGTGTTTATTTGATCTGCTCTGCGCCAGCTGCAGCTGGTTCTGCTCAGGCTGGAGAGCCCACACCAGCCAGCTTTGCCCAGTGTAGGGCTAGAGAGGACTGGGCTGGCAGTGCTGGCTCTTTACCTTCTCATTAAGGTGTAGAAGCAGGACATGAGCTGGGCTAGACAGGGCTTGCTTGGCTTGCAGATCCCATTGGGATGGGGCTTCCTGGGGAGTGCTGGTTGCCAGGCAGCTGTGTTGTGACCTCTAGCTCCTGCTGCCTTCAGGCATCTTTCTCCAGGGTGTTGCTTTCATTGGGCTGGCTCCGTAATCCCAGTGGCTAAGGTCTAGGGCCTTGGAGCTCCAGGCTGTCCCCAGAGTGGGAATGAATGCTGCTTCTTCCTCCCAGTGTCCTGGGGAGAGGGGCCCCCACAACCAGGCTGCATGGCACAGAGGCTTTCAGTGCTCACCTCAACAGAGGTATGTGGGCACCTTCTGTCAGGAGGCAATGTTTACCCTTTAGTACTCCAGTGGTTAAGTCTTTTTTTGGCCTCTGTGCTGCAGTTCAGCATCTCTTATTCCCTAGCCCTCCATCAATATTAGTTTTCCTAGCAACCCTGCTTCTCTGTTTGTTTAGAGACCTTTTTCTTTCCATGATGTTTTTGATGGTGGCTTTGTTACTGCAGTTGATTCGTGTATCCTCCAGTCTCACTTCTCACAGTTCCCCTTTGGCAAATCTGTCCATTATAGAAAATCATACATACAATTATAAAGGGCACAGAACTATTTTCCTACCTCTGCTTTCTGAAACACAGGAGGGGTTGCTGCCTTTCCCTTCTTTTTGTTACTTGACACAGGTGCCAATGAGAGAACTCAGCAGCAGAAGAAAAACAGTGGCTTTGAAGATGAACTTTCTGAAGTCCTTGAAAGTCAGAACAAGAACAAGCAGAGAGGTCAGTGTCAGCCTCCCCCCCCCCAGGAAATCCAGGTCAGGCTATAAACAGGGATGTTCTTTCTAACAGCCTTGATATGTCCATCTGCTTCTCAGTTAGGCATCTTCTTTGATGCTGCTGCTGACACACACACAAGCAACACAGTGTTTGCTTTGTTCTAACTTGCCAGCTGAAACAACATGTAATTTCTGAGCTATAGTAACTGGTAGTGGTCAAATTACCAAATCAATACTGATCTTTCCCTCCAGCAGTCACTCCTAATGCTTAAAATGAGTCACAGCCATGAAAATCCCATACTGAAAGACTCATGATATAGGCAAGAGTAATCAGAGTCTGCTCCTGCTGCCCCTGTTTCCAGGCATCCAAGATATTAGCTTATGGGTCTCTGAAAGGGAAACTGAACTGAAGATCCACACTCCTTCACAAGACACCTGCATCTTGGAAAGACCACATCCAACTGGGATTTCCCCTTGTCACTATGATTCTATGGCTGTGTTAGAGATGGCAGTTTAGCAGAAAGAACGGTTTGGCCTCTTCACTTTTCACATCAGGAAGAGATGATGCCAATGTGGGTGAGATGATTTCTTGTCCAGCAGCAGTGCCCCCACGAAGGGTCATGAGTGGGCTCTGGGCTGCGTGGCTGAGCCACAGCAGCACAGTAATGCTGTGACATCAGCCCAAAATGATGATACCCTTGAGGGCTGCTGCTACAGTCAGCAGAGCTAAAAGTCATTGGAGAGGACAGGTGGCACTGGGTCTCCCTCCTGAAAGGGCAGACCTGAACCTCTTGCTCCAGCAGTGTGGAAACAGCATGAGGATGAAGCGTGGCATGTTGGACCAGCCAGGCCCACAGGGGATCCTGGTGATAGCAGTGCAGTGTCAGTGGTGGTCAGCAGCCCTGTATGACTGGCTCTCTGCATCCCCTCACCCCAGAACACTCCTCAGCCCTTCCTGGGGATGTGCCCACCTTTCCATGCCCATCTGGCTTTTCCCACTGTTCTTTAGCCCCCCATCTTTTCTTGTGCAAAGTGGTTTCTATGGCTAATTATGATAAAAGACTAGATTCTGACATGAGCAATAGCATATACCCAGCCCCCATTAAGCTCCTGTTGAGTGGCCGCCCTTCCTCCAGCTCACATGCAAGCAGTGCTGGCTGTCTCTTCAAGCTGGTAGGAAAAATAAGGATGTGATATTAGCACAGCACTCTGAGCAGGGAGAGCTGTGCAAGTCCCATATTGCACTCCTGAATCATTTAATTTCAAGTGCTATCTGGTTTCATGCGGGGCAAGTTTGTTGCTGGCATCTCAAGAGATGGTGATGAGGACCGTGCCGCAGCAAAGCACTTTGGCATATGTTTAACTTCAGCCTTGAGAGTCTCTCCAGGAGAGCAGGCATCAGCGAGAGCAGCAGCTTGCTTGAATGCAAGCATATGTTGAAGTGACTTGAGAAAGGATCCATGGGCTGGTTAAGCAGATTGCTGAACAGGGCTGAAGCTCCTTAAGAAATGCACAGGCTTCACTGGTTATGAAATGAGCTCTCAGGAGAGCTGTTGCTTCTTGCTCCTCCCTTTGCAGATGCAGCAGGGGAGCCCCCTAAAGAGGAGCAGCCCACGGGGTCCCTGTCTGAGCCGGCAGCACAGAAACCCCAGGAAAATGAAGATTCACGAGAGGAGGGGAAGAATAGCCTGGAGGAGAGGGAGCCCAGGCCACGGGATGCCAACCCTGGTGAGAAGGAGTATCAGGAGCAAGCAGAGAGCAATGAGATCAGGGACACAGGGGATGCCCAGCGAGATGAAGCTTTGGACAGGCACATCAGTAAAGACTTCAGTGAGGATGAGCAGCAGCAGCAAGAGGATGAAGAGGAGCAGCCCAGAGACCCCAGATACAGCCTGGAGCTCGAGGATGAGGAAGAGCAGCCATCCAGGAAGGACCAGGAGCAGAGCAAGGAGGCAGCAGGGGAGCATGGGGAGCGGGAGGATGACAGAGGAGATGATGCTACAGAGGAGGACCCTACCGAAGCAGAGAGGTCACTTGATTTGGCTGAGGAGGACGAGGAGATGCAGGGAGATGACAGTATGTATCCCAGACGACTGCACTGATACCTACCTGGGGCGATCTCAGGGCACGGAGACAGACAGATAAGAGGCTTTAAAGCCTAAAAGCTCAGGCAGGTGCATATTCGGTTTAAAGAAATACCCCTGTCAACAGCCACCCAGACCCCCCACAAGCACCCAACCACATGGGCCCACGCACAGCAGGTGACACTGGCCCAGCAGCTGCCTTGCTGCTCGCTGCTCAGCTTCTGTAGCATCTCCGGACAACTGAGCCCTTTTCCTTGAACTTCCTACATGATTTTTGTCTGCTGCCTCCCAGCCCTGTTACTGACATGGGGACATGAGAGCGGGTATTTCCGGAATGCTGGGAAAACAGGCCTTAGTCAGGAAACCCACCTCACATCACCCCTGCAGGCTTGGTTCAAAGGTAACCAGGTTAACACTTGTGATCACCTATGTGCTTAATGCTCTTTCAGATAACAACGATGCTCTGGGATTTGGCAAAGATGAGCGGAGCTCTGAGGAGGAGGAGGAGGAAGAGGAAGACCGGCCCCAGGCACTAAGAGGAGGAAGGCGTCACCTGGAGGATGAGGGGGTGCAGGGTGAGGACACCTTCCAGCCCAGGGATGCCAAAAGTGAGGAGATGGAAGAGGAGTGGGAAGACTCCAAGAGGTGGAACAAAATGGATGAGCTGGCCAAGCAGTTGACATCAAAAAAGCGCATGGAGGAAAATGATAGTGGGGAAGACCCAGACAGGTCCATGAAAATGGCATTTAGGTCCCGCAAGTACGACTTCAATAGTCCAGAGGAACATGTGAGAAGGTCATGGAAGCACCACTCGAAAGAGGATAGCAGTGAAGGAGGCTTCCCACTTGCTCCCATGCCTGAAGAGAAAAAGGATGAAGAAGGCAGCGCTAACAGGAGAACAGAGGTTGGTGTACGTAGCCTTAATAAATTCCTGCTGGTTATTATTTGGGAATCCAAATTATGCTTAGAGGTGCAGACGATGGTACCTTGGTGTTATGCAGCCAGCACTGGTTCTCTGTGACGTGAAGGAGAGGCTTGGTTGCCTTTTAGCCATTCAGCCCTAGGGATTATTGAGATTTGCACCACGCTGTGCTTTCGTTTTTTACTGTTGCTTTAGTGACTAATGAAAAAGCATGCCCTGCCCAAGACAGTCTTAAAACTGTGATTTTTGCACTGGCCTGTGCTGAGCATGGTGACCAGAGCTATATCTGGAGCCTGGGGTGGGTTTTGTGTCCCAGAGCTCCTCCAAGTCAAAAGGAATACTTTCCCTGGCCTGCGGATGGAGTCAGTAGAGTCAGACCTCCTGCAGAGATAAACTAGGGGTGCAGCTGTGGTGGGAGAGCTGGGGCCATCCCCTCAGCTCCTGCAGAGCCTGCTGCAAGCCACAGAGCTGGGGCTGGCAGTGAGACAGGGCCAGTTGTGCATGACCGGAGTTCAGGCAAAGCCACACAGTTACAAATCTGAGTACCTGTGCCGAATAAAATAGCTTCAGGTGACAGCATAAGAACACAAGAGCCACTACAGAAAAGGCACCAAGAGATGTGCAGCTTGAACCTTTAAACCGATGGCTTCTGCAGTCACTATTTTCCCAAATGGAAAAGCATTTTCCATGCAGACACTCAGTGCAGCGTGGGCAGAGGGGGCACCGCCATCCCCTCCATGAGCAGGGCACATGCTGCACTTGCCACAGGTCCCGATTTGACATGACAGCCTCAGCGCAGGCACTTGGTGCTGTTTGGCAGCACCTGCCCCGGCCCCAGCTCCCAGGCAGCCATCTCCCTTCAGCCTCCAACTCTGGAGGAGGAGACGTGGTGAAGGCTGCCCTGCTCAGCAGTGGAGCTGGAAAGGGGCAATAACTACATCTTGCCTCCATCACCAGTTGCAACCATTTAACATCAGGATGGGACTAGTTAGTGTTGCACACAAGTACCTGTCCAGAGGAGCAGATGGGGAGATGGGGCAAGAGATGGCAGTGCTCATACCAGCGTTGGTGGGTAGCCTACACAAAGCTTTCCATAGTTCTGGGGGTGAGGGCTGCCCAGCTGTGGCTGCTGATGTGTGCGCGGGGCTTTCCTTGCAGGACCAGGAACTGGAGAGTCTGGCTGCCATCGAGGCTGAGCTGGAGCGCGTTGCCCACAGGCTGCACGAGCTGCGGCGAGGCTGAGGGCCCAGCCCTGCCCGCGCAGGCAGAGGCCACTGCTGCTGCCCTCCCACCCACTGCATCTCCATTTCCTGATGCAAGAGCAAGCAAGTGGAGCAGAAGCATCGTGCCCAGGAAACCGACCTCGCTAATGCCCAGGCCTGCCTCCCTCGCCATAGTGTTGTGCCCATCGCTGCTTCTTCACCTCATGCTCCCCTGTCCACTCATGCCCACCTGCCCGGCCGGGCACTGGTGGGTGAGAAGAGCAACCTACATATGTGTCTTCTGTCGGGGTGGGGTTTTTCCCTCTGTTTTTTAAGATGAGACAGCTTTCTAGAGAGTTTTCCTTCCACTGTAGTTTCACTGGGTAAAAAAACCTGCAATAACTTGTTATCTTTTGATTAAAAGCTGAGAACTCTGACTGTAATATATTCTATATAAAAAATTTATCTAAGGAAAAATAAAACTGCTGTGGGCTCCTTCCTTTGTTCTGGCAGCTTCAGTCTCAGCCGTCAGGAAGCTGCAGGGCTGGTACGGTCCCGGCGGAGAGGAGGGAGAATGGCGCCCTCCCCTCAACATGGACATATTGGCATGGCACTTCCCTCCCTTCCCAGCCTCCAATGCTACCGCCTGCTGAGGCCCAGCATTGAGGAAACCTCCCTGAGGTCCTGAGTGCTGCAGGGCTCTCCCTCCCTGCCCAAGGTCTGGCAGTGCCATAGAGCCCAGCCACGGTGCCTGGGTGCCCATGGCACTTCAGTGAGACATAGATCACGTCCATAGTCCATTGATGAACATGGGGTTGACCAGAGAGAACACATTTCAGCAGTCTGAACACTGGGCAATGCTTGACTAAGTCAAACTATCTGGACAATGCATGAGTGGGTTAAAAAGCCCACAAGTAACAAATAGGTTACTCAGGAGGAAAAGTGCTGGTCTGTGCTCCCCAGGGGTGAAGGTCAGTCCTGAGGGGCTGTCACTCCTCGCAGGAGCTGTGGTGACCTGACTCCTTGCTGGTGGGCAGTGAACCTTCCCCATCCTTAGGGCTGCAGGTCACACACCAGCTGCAGGATGGGGCGCTACCGGTGCTGGAGAAGCTTGCCCCAGAAGTCTCTGAACACCGATCGTAAGACTTTATCAGCAGAAAAGGAAAAAGCGTTCCTCTGCCAGGGCTGCATCCCACCCATCCACCCCCAGCTTGAAGCTCGGTTCTATCCCATCATCCGCAACCCACAGAACAGCTGAGGCGCTCCAGGAGCAGCTGCCAGGCTTTGATCTTGGCATGTTCCTTTACTTTGCCAAAACCATCAGTGCTGTTGGCCTGTAGAGTGAACTGCCCTGGAGGTGGGCATGCAGGGTCCCCACAGTGCAGGAGGCGCTGGGTGTCCAAAGCTGTCCTCCTTGTCCCCAAGGAGGGCTGGAGGAGCAGCTACTACATGGGCAGTGCCTCTTGCCCCATCCCTGGCCAGGCATGCAGCAAGAGGAGGAGGTAGCAAGGCCCAAAAGCTGGAGCGGGACAAGCCAGGACAAGGCAAAGGGTGAGAGCCTGGCTGTGGAGGGTGCGCTGGCATGAGGTGCAAGTCTCCCAACCCCATCCTGAGGAGATTGCACTCTCATTGACCTCAGAAAAACGCATGTAGGAACAGAATGAAGCCAATGCTGTTCCACAGAAATGGCACTAAAATGTCAATTATCAGGGAGTTAATCTAGCTGGAAAAGTCACATTTTACATAGTGATTTTCATTTAATTTGAATACTGCGTTTAGTTTCTCCTTTTTTTTGTGGCAGAGCCTCTGCCAATAGCATCACCCATACAAACCCTTGCAAACTCAGGTCTACACGTAAAAATCAATGCACAGAAACCCTCAGCCACTCATCCCTACCCCTGCCGAACCGAAAAGCCCCCAAAGCAAAACACCAACCCCAAACCCAAGAAACCAAACAACACAGCCACCTCCAAAGGAGTTATGACAGGTTTTTACACAAAGAATGGTTGCAGCAGACAGAGCTTGTCTATTGCTGCTGCAAAATCAACAAGAGGAAAAATAACGTTACTTGATGGAGCTACTATAAACACAGTTTTAACTGGATATTCAAGCAATCACAAACATTTGGTACCCAAGGACTTTACTCAAAGGGAAAGATGGAGGTTCAAGGCCTGAGCACAGGGCCTGGGAGGATGTCCCACCGGCTGGGAAGTGCTTGCCCTCCAATGGACTGTATCTCTGCTTGATGGCGTCTCTCAGCTCGCCACTGCAGGGCTTAGCCTTGTGGCTGACACCCAGCTCTGATCCCCAGGCGGTGTTTACATGAGTGTCCTTGCTGAGTGCTTGCTGCTTAGCAAACTTTAATGCCGCTGGGTGAGATATCTCCTTCCTGCAGCAGCCCACATACAGTCCTGATTAAAAACCCTGCTAGGTTTTTTAATCAAGAATTGATTAACCAAGAATTAATCTTGAAATCAAGAATTCCCTATCCAGGATGATAAAGGGAGAATCAACTTAGAAGCCTATGCTGGGAATAAATACTTAAGTATAGCAGTAGCCTAAATCCCAGCGGCGTTTAGCTGAGTTACATAGTAAGACAAACACTTCCCACTAGTGTTAGAAATCAAATCAAATCTTGCCGGTACAAGGAGGTCCAAAGTAACTGCAAACAACTGCACTGGGGAAAGATGTGAAAATGGGGAAAGATGTGAAAACCAAATTCTCATGGAAACGCACTTCCCCCAGTGAGCTGCTCACCTCGCTGCCCTATCCACTCACAAAGAGAAAGCGAAGTAGAAGTTGTTATAAGGCATTTATTTTCATTACGTGTTGGCAAGGGACAATTCTGTCTTCAAAACAATTACAGAGATAATGCCACAAAACCTACTGCATATTGCTTTACTGTTGAAACCAAAACATTGTCCAAAACAGGTGCTTGCAAATGAAAAGAAAATGAATGTATTACCATTGAAATCAATGCTGTTAGATGAAAGCACCATCGCCGTTGTCAGATCTGATCAGTCATGCAATCGAAGACGCCAAATAGCAAATATTTTTGGTTTGTACAGTAAGCCATGATCTTTTAAGGGTTTAGATAATTCTATACAAATTTAAGTACAAAATGGGAATCATGTTTCAGAAATCATAGTGAACCGGGCTGAAGCGAATCACAAGACACACTTGTTAACACTGTACAGTTGGATCTGAGCACAGGTATCGATGAACTTGTAAAACCTAGCACACACACAGAATGGTCCCCAAGATTCAGCCATGCTTAGGTGGGGAGCAATGCCGGAGAGTGAAGGAGAATATCCAACACTATGGACACCCAGAGGGTCAGTTTTCTCAAAATAGGGATTCCAAGGAATTGTTGTTACTCCATTTTAAGAACGACTGCATTTTAGCATGTGATTCTCACAAGGGTATACACAAGCTGTATCAAATACTGAATCAGAAATAAATAATAAAAGATACATCTAATACATCTTTTATTTTTAATTTTTTTTTTTACAGCACTGACTTTACAAGAGGATAAACAACTTATTTTTAGGGGCTGCTAACATCTGAAACAAAGGAGTCACTATTTCATACTCAACATATACTCAACCTTTTAATAACTTCATATATGTATATATGTCTTTTCACACAAAAAATGTTAAAATAATTTATATCTAAAAACTACTGTGTAAAGAACAAAGGAGGAAATAAAATGTGGGTTTCTTTAAAAAGGATGGAAGAGGAAGACCCGATTTTCATGAACTCCATTTGCTGTTTCAGCTATTTCTGGAGTCTCAAGAGATTTCCAGGCCATCAACAAAAGCTTTCCAACACATTGGGTGCTCTCTGCAAACTCACGGCATGCTGGGCAAGGTCACCTCCAAAGGAGCTCCTGCGGCCCACAGGCATTGGCAAGCATCAGCCCCAGTGGATTCAAGGTAAGAAAGGTGGAAAGAAAACATTTCCCCAGATTGTTACTAAGGAGGAGTTAAATTCCAGACCACTGGTATCAGGACTTTACTCCCAAGCTCTGCCTCTCCTCACCCTCCTTCTGCATCACAGATACAGGACGTTTTCTTACAGTGGATTTTCTATTTCCACAAGAAAACAGCCCCAGAAGCAGGGGCGGACCAGATCCCAGCAGCCACCTGCACACACACACCTCGAGAATAATTCCCCTTGCTTGTACAGATGCTAGTGTGTTACTCAGGAATCGCTCTAACATCTCCATTTATACCTGGATCCTCTCAAACTTCAACCAACTTTAATAATTTTTGTGGCCATGTAAACATGACAGAATCCATGGAGGATCTGAAATACATCAGGTCAAAAGCTCAAGTGTTGATGGCCTGGACCCACACAGAGTGAACAGGGAAAAGAAAGTAGTGAAGATTGGAAAGCACTTTTCTGGAGGTTACATTCCTCTCAAATAGACATTAAAGCAATATTACAAACAAAATCAGCAATGTGATCTGCAACAGCGTGTCCATTTATCTATGAAAGTGAGAGGAGATTATATTAAAGGAACTCTTTTAATCTACACAAAGCACTTTCACATACTCCTAATTACAAAACACACAGTTGCAACACAATAAAGTAATTGTATACTGAATACAGAAATCAATACATCTCATACTAAAATGGAGAGAGGAAAAGAAATGGGGTAATGCAAGTGAACTCCTGCAAGTGTGCACATGGGGAGAATGCTACAAACTCAAAATAGACTCTATTCCCTAAAAAACCAAAATTCAAGATCTTCTGCACAGCTGTGGAAGGCAAGGCTGCAAGCTAGTGTGAAAAAACCTGACTCACTCGTCACTGCTGCCACGCAAAGACTTTCGGAAACCAGTGTTAGTCCAAGAACTGAGAAGCCTGGATGCATTTTTTTTTTCCTTTTTTCACTCGTTTTAGCCAGCCAATTCAAACACCTCTGGCCTCATTTATTCTGTTGCCTTTGGACTGTATCCTGCCTCTGTTATCTATCCAGTACTCAACCTGCTTGTTCCCTGGCTGGATACAGCCCACAGTTAATCTGGAGAACCCGAGGCTTTATCTTGAGCAATCCTTCTTACCTCGTGAAGCCTCAAGGTCAGGTTTTTAATTTGTACCCATCTATAATGAAAGCAGATTAAACCGGTAGTTTTCCATCTGAGCAACCTGCTGCAGACCTCCTCTGCACAAACATTCACACCTTAAGGATGGAGATTTTTAAACAACTTGATCATTCTGACTGTCTGAATAGTATTAATAAAAATAGTGCATCCTATCCACTGACCAGCTCAGTCACTCGGCTCCTACAGCATGAAGGTTGAATAGCCTGACACATGGTCAACCAAAGGCAAACCAGCATTGGCCCACTGGTTGTTCTGCACTACACAAACCACAAGGGTCAGCACCAATGCTCCTAGTAGGGCTGCATTTCTGCAGTTGGTTTTCATGTAATGACCAGGATGTTCTGGTGCAGTCATTAGAAACCCAAGCATAATGCAGCAAAGTGAGCTAGAGGAGGAGGAGGATGGTGATGGCTTTGCCATTGCAGGCAGTAACGATATCACTCAAATTTTCTTCAGTAGGGAAAAAATCTCCCCCTGCTGAAGCCGATTACATGACTACAGTGCAAACAGGAGTCCCATCTCCTCCATCACACTGACACAAAAAATGGAGAAATTCCAATCAAGGTAATGATGTTCTTGTGGATTTCTAACAGTGAAGCAGAACAGAAATAGATCCCTAAGAAGGTAACTGGTGACCATGTAATTTTAATAAAATTGCTCCCATTAACACAGCAATAATAGCTATGCCTCTGAAAACACAGCAGAACCTTTTCTAACCCAAACTAAAAGAATTCAAACAGACATGATGGAAAATCTCCCTCGGATTGTCCGCAATTTTAAGAGCAAGGGCATTCTGGTATGGTCTAATATGACTAAACTCCTCTACTTCAAAAAAAAAACAAACGACTACAGAATATTAACTAACTTACTGTGAAGCTTATCTTCAATCAAAACTATCCTGAACTTACCAAACGAGGCAGCAGTTCAGAAAAGCACTTTAGCACAGGCTTAATAACATACGCATGCTCGAATGTTTTGCAATAATGTAACTGTATGTCTGGATACTTGGTAATTTACAGGTTTGGCTTATAAAAGTTGGTCTCCCAATTTGCCCCTGTGATTTAGCAACACTCTCGCCATAATGAGCCATAACAATAATTTCTGCAATGAATTATAGTAGTACAGCAATTGCATGGTAATTTACGTGAAAACTCTACTGTAATGCCATATCATAATAGGTACCTGCATATCTGCACCTGGTAAATTAAAATGATACCAATACATTTGATAAATAAAAAATAAATTACAGACTATGGGAAAAATATCACTGATCAAACCAATGACCTAAACTTGTTCTCTAGTTACTGCCAAGGTCTGGAGTAATAGTTAAATATAGTATTTCTCCAGCCTTCAGAGAATTACAAAATAAACTTCTAACAATCACTTGTAAACAAGTTTAAAATGCACAATTATATTTCAGTAGTTTATTTTGGAGAAATAAAGCAGTGCAAAATAGGCCAACCAAAATTCAGAAGGCAGCCAAGACAATAGAATTCTTATTTGATGTTCTAACTAGGAAACAGCATACAGACATTTCCATTGGATCCAACACTCAGAATCATGTAAACATACTTGGTTTGAAAGATCTTGAGTTACTAACCCAGTTCTAACATCATTGCTTCTTCCCCACCACCCAATTAAAAAAAAAAAACAAACAAAAAACCACCAAAAAAACCCCCAACAAACCCACCAAAAAACACCAACTAAAACCCAAACAAACAAACAAACAAACCAACAAAAAACCCCCAACCCAAGCCATTGTAATAAAGGGAGCAAAAGGCAAATCTACAAACACTCCACCAGCTGGTTACAAGAAAGTACCATACAAAAATATGTACTGGCAAGCTCTTTCCTGAGGGTATCTTTTGTTACACGTGTAACATAAAAACACTTCTTTACTTTAAACAAACAAAAACAACCCCCAAACTGTAGATGTCAAACTTATTTCAGTCATGGCTTTACAAAAGGTTTGGTCTGTCATGAAAACCTTTATAAACCCTTACCTATGTACGTCTGACTCACACCACAACCACTCAAGATCTGCAAGCTGCAGACAATGTGGGATCCAGCTGCTTCAAAGCATACAAGGATTGTGAAGCATGCCCAGCTCAGAACTGATCTGCAACAGCTGAGGAAGTTGGCTGTATTTACATGCACCCTGGAATTTGGTAGATATCACACTCATAAGGTCCTTCCAGTCTCTACAGAAATATCTTAAAGTTAGTAATGCCTCTAAAGGTGGAATAGAATCATAGAATAGTTAGGGTTGGAAAGGACCTTAAGATCATCTAGTTTCAACCCCCCTGCCATGGGCAGGGACACCTCCCACTAAACCATGCCATCCAAGGCTATGTCCAGCCCAGCCTTGAACACTGCCAGGGATGGAGCACTCACAGCTTCCCTGGGCAACCCATTCCAGTGCCTCACCACCCTTACAGTAAAGAATTTCTTCCTCAGATCCAATCTAAACTTCCCCTGTTTAAGTTTAAACCCATTACTCCTTGTCCTATCGCTACAGTCTCTAAGGAAGAGTCCCTCCCCAGCATCCCTACAGGCCCCCTTCAGATACTGGAAGGCTGCTATGAGGTCTCCATGCAGCCTTCTCTTCTCCAGGCTCAACAGCCCCAACTTTCTCAGCCTATCTTCATACGGGAGCTGCTCCAGTCCCCTGATCATCCTCATGGCCCTCCTCTGAACTTGTTCCAGCAGTTCCATGTCCTTTTTATGTTGAGGACACCAGAACTGCACACAATACTCCAAGTGAGGTCTCACGAGAGCAGAGTAAAGGGGCAGGAGCACGTCCCTCGACCTGCTGGTCACGCTCCTTTTGATGTAACTTTTCTTGTGTGTACCAGCCTTGCAAATCCAATCCTGGCTACAGGAAATTCCTAAAAATGGCATTTTGGGAATAAACCCAATCTCTCCAATGACAGAAACACTGTTTACACAAAAGAATTGCTATACAGCACTCCTCAGAACTTTTTCCCCTCAAGGACTGATACAAACAGGTAGGGTAGTGACATCTTTTACACAGTTTGATCTTCTCTCCATGGGCTACCTGGGCTTTAAACTCCAGATCCTTCCCTTCTGAGTACATATCTAACATGATACAAACCAAACTGGTATTAAATGCTGCAGCGATGGATGCTTTATGAATACCTGCTACAGAGAGACAGAAATTCCCACATCTGCAATCTTAAAGCTTAACTAAGGAAATTTTCTTAACGCTACCCCTCTTAAACATATTTTAGGGCTTATATGGGGAAAGGAAGGCCACTCTGTCTACCAAAGTAGTGTCTCTGTTCTCAGCGCTGACAGACTTAGATATTTCCAGTTTAGTGTTCAGAATTGGCAAAAGTTGCAGGAATTCTTAACAGCAGAAGATGCTGCCATGCTAGAAGATGCAATAGTGGGTGAACACTGTAAGTTTACTGCATATCTCAAGAGATACAAATAGGCTGTGTTGTAGTTTACAAATAGTATAAACTGCTATTGCAAATTACCACACAGCCTCATCTGGCAGCTTGCAACAAAATAATGTGGTCTCTAAGCTAGAGCTGTTGTGCAATTCTACCTCATACAAAGGTACAGAATTCTGCTTATATTTAATTCGCAAAAGAAAAGAAAATGCACAGCACTATGGATCTGTGGAAGGCAGCAACTGTGATACCCCTTAGGATCTCCAGATCAGGTGTACTGCTCCAATGAAATGTGTGGCTCTGCAGCCTTTTTGCAGAGCCGTCCCAGAGTCCTCATAAGTGCAATGGAGGGAGAATCAAATTCTCTTCTAAGAGATGCGCTGCTCTATTAAGTCTTCAAGGACTTCACCACTAACAGATAATTGAAAGAATTACATTTAATTTACTAAATTACTCAACCTATCAGCACCCTGTCCAGATCGAACATAGGCTGCTGCTGGCCAACACGGTTAGGAGCTGCTTTTGATTGAAACAAGGAGGCCTGGGGGAAGAACTGCAAAGCTGCAGCGGGGTGATCACCTCGGTTCTGCACCGTGAACAACCACACACTGCTCTGTCCTACTCAAAGTGCCACGGCTTTACAGCAAGCTACCTGTCAACATCTTGACTGGTCAATGTTTCCAGAGATTTGGTTTAGTGATACTGAAGTTGTCTTAGCTTTCTTTTGCAATGGCCTACCAGGAAAAAGGGAACAGGGAATATTTTAGGCAAAAATCTCTTGCACTGTTACATTCGGACACTGCATTCAACATTATTATCTTCTTGAAACCATAAGGTCCGATTTTAAAATGCTGGTCACCAGTGATTAAAAAGAACAATAGAAATGAAAGAGCAACCCTCCCACAATGAAAGGACTAGTGTTAAAACCCACGTGTGTAAACTCACTACAGACTTACAACTGGAATCTGATGAAATGGGTCTGAATCACGTTCTTGCCCTCCCCTTTTCAGTCCATTTCATCAGCCAATTAGGTTAAATCACATGGAGGGGATTTTCATTTTGTTTTTCTACATTGTGTTTTGTGTTGTGGTTTGTTGGTTTTGTTTTGTTTTCATTTTTCACGTGTACTGTTACAGCCTGATCTGGTTCTGGGACCACAATTGGGATCCCTGTGGCTTTTTCTCAGTCCATGGCATTAGCAAGCTATTGAGAAGAAGCTTTTGTTGCCAATGTAGCGACGCAGTGCTGCTGGAAGCTGGGGGACACTGCTGAGTTGCAGCCTAGTCTCTGGTGTTGCAGTTTTACTGAGCTATTGGTCTCACTTTCCACAATCCAGGAGGAGTCTTTTCCCATGACGCTGAGACAGCCTGTGCTAGCGCAGCATATCCGCTCGTCCATGATCCCGCTGGTCTGCTCTGCCAGGAGCTTGCTACGGTTTAGCTGGGTCACCTCAGGTGCCTGACCCTGCAGGACAGCAGCTATGTGGTTCAGGAGATCTGTGAAAAACTCAGAAACGCCCTCATAACCTGAGAAGAGGAAAAATGAAGGAGAGAAAAAAAAAAGACAATTAAGTCATTTTTCCAAGTTCCCTGAAAGGCTTTTTCTGCCACTTTATTTCTTGGGCTGTCCTTGTCCTCCAAGAACAAGGCTTCTTTTCCACAACATCATTTTTGAGTGACTGCATGAGCAGGTTAGTTTAAAGAGGAACAGAGACCTTTGCCATAAAACCACTGTTGTTCAATCAAAAAAACCTGCCACCTTTCAGATTAGAATCATAGAACCATAGAATAGTTAGGGTTGGAAAGGACCTCAAGATCATCTAGTTCCAAACCCTCCTGCCATGGGCAGGGACACCTCCCACTAAACCATGCCATCCAAGGCTCTGTCCAATCCAACCTTGAACACTGCCAGAGATGGAGCATTCACAACTTCCCTGGGCAACCCATTCCAGGGCCTCACCACCCTTACAGTAAAGAATTTCTTCCTCAGATCCAATCTAAACTTCCCCTGTTTAAGTTTAAACCCATTACCCCTTGTTCTATCATCACAGTCCCTCATGATGAGTCCCTCCCCAGCATCCCTATAGGCCCCCTTCAGGTATAGGAAGGCTGCTATGAGGTCTCCACGCAGCCTTCTCTTCTCCAGGCTCAACAGCCCCAACTTTCTCAGCCTATCTTCATACGGGAGCTGCTCCAGTCCCCTGATCTTCCTCGTGGCCCTCCTCTGCACTTGTTCCAACAGTTCCATGTCCTTTTGATGTTGAGGACACCAGAACTGCACACAATACTCCAAGTGAGGGCTCACGAGAGCAGAGTAGAGGGGCAGGATCACCTCCCTCGACCTGCTGGTCACACTCCTTTTGATGCAGCCCAGGATACAGTTGGCTTTCTGGGCTGCAAGCACACACTGCCGCCTCATGTTCATTTTTTCATCAACCCACACCCCCAAGTCCTTCTCCACAGGGCTGCTCTGAATCTCCTCCCCGCCCAACCTGTAGCTGTGCCTGGCATTGCTCCCACCCAGGTGTAGGACCTTGCACTTGGCATGGTTAAACTTCATCAGGTTGGCATCAGCCCACCTCACAAGCGTGTCAAGGTCCCTCTGGATGCCATTCCTTCCCTCCAATGTATCAACCGAACCACACAGCTTGGTGTCATCGGCAAACTTGCTGAGGGTGCACTCAATCCCACTGTCCATGTCACCAACAAAGATGTTGAACAAGACCGGTTCCAACACCGATCCCTGGGGGACACCACTCATTACTGGTCTCCAGCTGGACATTGAGCCATTGAGCACAACTCTCTGTGTGCGGCCATCCAGCCAGTTCTTTATCCACCGAGTGGTCCACCTATCAAATTGATGTCTCTCCAACTTAGAGAGAAGGATGTCATGGGAGACAGTGTCAAAGGCTTTACACAAGTCCAGGTAGATGACATCAACAGCTCTGCCCCTGTCCATCAGTTCCATAGCCCCATTATAGAAGGCCACCAGATTGGTCAGGCAGGATTTCCCCTTAGTGAAGCCATGCTGGCTGTCACCAACCAACTTGTTGCTTTTCATGTGCCTCAGCATGCCTTCCAGGAGAATCCGCTCCAAAATTTTGCCAGGCACAGAGGTGAGACTGACTGGTCTGTAGTTCTCCAGGTCATCCATTTTCCCCTTCTTAAAAATGGGGGTTATATTTCCCTTTTTCCAGTCGTCGGGAACTTCACCTGACTGCCATGATTTTTCAAATATGATGGACAGTGGCTTAGCAACTTCATTTGCCAGCTCCTTCAGGACCTGTGGATGAATTTCATCAGGTCCCATGGACTTGTATACATTCAGGTTCCTAAGATGGTCTCGAACCAGGTCCTCTCCTACAGTGGGCCCAGGGTCTTCATTCTCACTTTCCCTGCGTCTGCCTTCCAAGACTTGGGTGGTATGATCAGAGCATTTGCCAGTGAAGACTGAGGCAAAGAAGTCATTAAGAACCTCAGCCTTCTCCAAATCCAGGGTAGCCAGTTCTCCCGATAGCTTCTGGAGAGGGCCCACGGTGTCCCTAGTCTGTTTTTTATTGGCAATGTACCTGTAAAATCCCTTCCTGCTATCCTTAACATCCCTAGCCAAGTTTAATTCTAAGTGGGCCTTAGCTTTCCTAACCTGGTCCCTAGCTTCCCAGACAACATCCCTGTATTCTTCCCAGGCTGCCTGACCTTGCTTCCACCTTTATAAGCCTCTTTTTTCCTTCGAATTTTGCTCAGCAGCTCCTTATCCATCCAAGGAGGTCTCCTGGCCCTCCTGCTAAACTTCCTTCCAGTAGGGATGCATTGCTCCTGAGCCTGCAGCAGGTGATGCTTGAATATCAACCAACTGTCTTGGGCCCCCCTGCCCTCTGGGGCTGTATCCCATGGAACCTTACTGAGCAGGTTCCTGAAGAGGCCAAAATCTGCTCTCTTGAAGTCCAGGGCAGTGAGCTTGCTGCACGCTCTTCTCACTGTCCTGAGGTTCTCAAACTTGACCATCTCATGATCGCTGCAATCAAGGCTGCCCTGGAGCGTCACATTCCCAACCAGCCCTTCCCTGTTGGTGAGGACGAGGTCAAGCATGGCACTTCTCCTTGTTGGCTCCTCAGTTAATTGCAGAAGGAAGCTGTCTTCCACACAATCGAGGAACTTCCTGGATTGCTTGTGCCGGGCCGTACCATCCCTCCAACAGATATCAGGGTGGTTGAAGTCCCCCATGAGAACAAGGGCCTGTGAGCGTGAGGCTGTTCCTATCTGTCTATAACATGCTTCATCCACAGAGTCCTCTTGGTCAGGCGGTCTGTAACAGACCCCCACAATAATGTCTCCCATTGCTGTTCTCCCTTTAACCCTGACCCACAAACTCTCTGTCGACTGCTCACCTGTCTCCAGACAGAGTTCCATACTCTCCAGCCTATCCCTAACATAAATAGCAACTCCCCCTCCCCGTCTGCCGGGCCTGTCTTTCCTAAAGAGCCGGTAACCTTCTATTCCAACACACCAGTCATAGGAGCCATCCCACCATGTTTCTGTGGTGCCTATGATATCATACCCCCGTAGATGTGCACACATCTCTAATTCCTCTTGTTTGTTCCCCGTGCTATGGGCATTTGTAGAGAGGCATCTGAGCCGAGATCCATTTGAAGCCGGCTCATTGGCTGGATCAGCTGGAATATCTCAACATTGCTCTGAATGTTTACTATAGGTGCTGGCAGGCGACTGGGGGTGTTGGGATGTAATGATGTCCCCCTCCCCCAACACATCTAGTTTAAAGCATCCTTGACCAGTCTGGCAAGCCTCCTACCAAATCCACTCTTCCCTTTCTTTGTCAGACCAGCTCCACCAGCCCCCAGTAGACCTGGCCTACTAAACTGAGTCCCATGTTCCAGGTACCCAAACCCCTGACTATAGCACCACCCTTCTAACCATTTATTAACCTGCCCAATCCTCCTAGCCTTTTCAAGGTCCTGCCCTGTATCCTGGAGAATTGACAAAAAGACAATCTGAGCTCCAGAGCCCCTAACCACCTCTCCCAGAGCTCTGCAGTCCTTTCTCTATGCTCTCCGGGCTACTGCTATCTATTATCAGTTAACACCCACATGGATCACTAGAAGTGGGTAATAGTCAGTGGGACCGACTAGAGCAGGCAGCCTCCCTGCAACATCTCTGATCCAAGCCCTTGGTAGGCAACACACCTCCCTTGAGCCTGGGTCAGGCCGACAGATGGGTGCCTCTGTGCCTTTCAGATTAGAGTCCCCTACTGCTACGGCCCGCCGCTTTTTCCTGGCAGCACCAGTAGTGATCTTCTTTAGCAGTACATCAGCCGGTTGTTGCTGGTGGGACTGTGGTTCCTCATCAGCCCCCTGCAGGACAGCAAAGTGGTTCTGGGTGGGGACAATAGATTTAGGAGGAAGCCCCTTGCTTTTAATTGTCCTCTTCCTCCTTTTTTTGTTGTTTTTTTTTCTGTTACTGTTTCCCAGCTTCCTGGGTTTTCTGTTTCTTTTTCCTCCCAAGTATATATGTGTATACATAATCTTAGGTATATTCTATCACTTGTCGCCAAGTCCAGGTTTTTCCCTAAATTACAAACTTTGTGGTGCAACATTGACCTTTTGATTCTGATTCCAGGTTTACGATGGAAAGTAGCTCTAATGCAGAGCCTCCTTGAGGGTCTGAACTTCCTCTAGAATTTACCCAGTAATGCCCTCAGTTAGGGAACCTCAGAGGCAGTGTGGCTGGCTTTATACCCTACAGAAAAGGGACCTTCCCACTGTGCAAGCATGTGATGCATGTCTAATCTAACCTAACTTGGCACCTAAAACATGTTCCTGCTATGAGCAACACCTGGAAAAGCACTCAAGGGATAGCAAGCATGTATCACTGGTATAGTATTGGATTGAAACATCAATCTTTTATTTCAGTACCAAAAACACCTTTCGCGTGTTCTGTTAAGTGACTCCAGACAATTTGCAATGCAGAATTTAACAAGTTTCCTGGTTAAAAAGTTGCTCAAATACCATGAGACGTGACATTTTTGGTGACACGAAGGGTGGCAGTAGGCATACAGAGCTTCTGGCTCTATTTTAAACACTCTGGTACAGCCACAGCTTTATCATTGCATTCATTTTATAATTGAAACAGACATGCAATGCACCAGCACAATGTCTTGAAATGGATACTGCATCACCTAAAATTGTTATAAATTTGATTGAGTATGTAGAGGTGACATATGACATTCAGTGCATTTAATGGAATAGGCTGATAGTTTTAAAATGTCTACAAAAGTATTTTGAAGGTGACCTGGTATTAATATGGGAGACTGAAGCAATAAATAACAGTTTAGAAGTCCCATGTGCTTAGAAGCACACATTCACATAGCAGCACATGAGCATAACAAGAGACGATAAATGCACACTTTAGAACACTTCAGTGAGTGACAGCAGGGCAGAAGAGTCCCTCAGATCCATAAATAATACAATTTTAATCTCCATTCTCTTGTAAAGACCAACTTTCTTAGGCTTTAAAAACCCAACTTCCTGGAAAAATTAAGGAAGAGAAAAATTTCACCTTAAGATAAATGTGGTGATTTTATGGTGCATTTATAACCATTACATTAAGCAATTAACTCTTATTTAGGCTGCTACATTGCTTTGGATTTCAATGCACTTGGTCACACTTCTAGATACTTAACAGGTCACACAAAACACCAACAAGGTGAGACAACTGCTCCCAGCTTTCCTTTCTCAAAGGCCCTGTCGTGGTTTAAGCCCAGCTGGTAACTCAGAACCACGCAGCCGTTCGCTCACTCTCCTCCCCTTCCTCCCCTCCCTGCGACCAGAGGGATGGGGAGGAGAATCAAAAGAATTTAACTCCAACAGGTTGCGATAAGAACAGTCCAGTAACTAAGGTGTAACACAAACCACTGCTGATACCACCAATAACAATAAAGACAAGGGAAATAACAAGGGAAGAGAATACAACCGCTCATGACCCAAGCAATGATGTAACCCTTCTGGGTAACTGCCCCCAATTTATACAGTGGGCATGACGTGCTGCGGTGTGGAATACCTCTTTGGCTAGTTTGGGTCAGGTGTCCTGTCTCTGCTTCCTCCTGGCTTTCCCTCCTCACTGGCAGAGTACAAGACTCAGAAAGTCCCTGGTCAGAGTAAACATTACTGAGCAGCAACTGAAAACATCGGTGTTATCAGCGCTGTTCCCAGGCTGAAAGTCAAAATCACAGCACTGCACCAGCTACTAAGAAGGAGAAAAATGACTGCTACTGCTGAACCCACGACAGGCCCTTAAACAGGTTCAACAAACAACTGGCCATTTCAAAAAAATCAAGTTTCCCACTGCCTCACACAATAATCCATTGGTTGGCAGGGGACAACTAGGACTCTTACAGCCAGTCAGGGGGCCAGAACAAGGTCTCCACCTCTTTGACAGAAGTGCTTGTTACGCTCTCTTGCTTATGTAAAAGCCAGGGGATTAGGCTTCAAGTCTACTCAGAGTGCTTCAAACACCCCGGGAATAAGCCATCTCCATAGTAACAGCTTTAATATTCAGAGAGGAGATCCCTGGTACCCTAGAGTGTTTCGTGTCTACTCACTGAAAACAAACCAGCCTTGTTTGAGGGCACCTGGCAAACTTAAAAAGAAGTTACTTTAAATATTTAATGGGAATAAGATGGCCAGTTATTTAGTTCTGAAATCAGCAAATGTTACAGTGTAAGGAAGCTATATGTATCAGGCAGGCTTCCTCTGTGCAAGCCCTCTGCACACTGAGTGTAAGAGGACAAGTAATTCTGCCTGGTCACTCAGAAGAAACTTAACATGCTTGCAAAAAAGCAAATATAAAGAAGGGAGGAAGAGAACCATGGTGTCTCAACTCTCAAGCCACAGGATGCTGGGGAAGGCTGCAAAGTCTGTGTATGTTACCTCACTCTGTTCACTGGGTGCTACTGCAGGCCTCTCAAAAAAGGCAACTGTGGGCCATCACTGTGCTGTGATGATAATGAAATCAAGAAGGGCAGATTAAATTACACCTTCAGAAACTACTGGCAATGAACTCTGGATTCATACCATACAAGGCATCAGTGGGAGGATGTAAGTTCTGCATGCCTCAAAGCACAAGTTGCACAAATCGTGCTCCAGCAGGTACCATCCTAGCACTGCCCACTGAAACTATTTTGGAAATGCCTGCCTATAAGAGGCCTGAATTTTGCTATGCTGAAAACAGTCTCCAGAGTCTTCTGGCTGAGCACAGATAAGAAGGATGTCCACCTAGCAATGCATCTGCAAACAAGTACAATGTTGACCTGTGCATAAGAAGCTTCCCCATGCTCTCAAGCCTCCTGCAAGGACTAACACACTCTATTAATTTAATGCCGCTTCAAAGACAAATTACTGCACAGATTAAAATACAGGATTTGGGCTGAGTGTCAAGAACTATTGCCTTAGGGTAGAGGTACAACAGAGCACGAAGCTGAAGGCAGTTCTGCAAACTTCTGCCACATCATGAAGATAATGCTCCTCTTCAACTAGTTAGTTTGCCACTAATTGTTCCCCAATCCGGATTTTTCAGCATTTCAAGAAAAGGGTAATTTCAGCAGTCTGTGCAAAGTACCAAATCCAAAACAATACTTGAAAAAAACCCAAACAAACAAAACCAAGACAAACAAACAAACAAAACTAAACCACCCAACCCAAAAAACAAAATCAAAACCTCCAAACACCAAACCAAAATGCAGGATACAGGACTGCAAAAGAATGTCACTTATCTCTGACTTCCAAGACCCAGTGTCTGAAATGCAAACCCATTCATAAAGCTGATATGGTACCATCTGACACCCAATTTAGTTTTTCTCACTGTCTTTGCCAGAAGACTGTTGTCATAAGTATGCAGATTGCACCAACTCTCTATGGTAGAACCAAGCTGCAAAGTGACCCAAGAATAGCAGGGCCAGAGTTTGAAAAGGAAGACAGTCACTGTGGAGACAGACAGGCAAGGTACTACGGCGCAGCAGGGGGGATGAAGATCTGAACTGAAAGATTTAGATAACTGGAGCTCAGGGCAAGATCTCTAGACGTAGAGATACTACAGCCATATTGAAAACTCAAGGTCTTCAATGACAGGTTAAATAAACTATGTAGTGGCCTGTATACACCTCTGGTAACAAGAATCACTATTCAGGTAATGAGAGGAGATTCTCAAATTGAAAAACCCCATGCAAAACAGCATCAAATGAGATGATGTATTCTTTTACCATGTTAGGCTACTAATATTTAGTACAAGTGACAGAGCATTATTGTCTCCCCTTATACACACTTACAACTCCTTTTAACAATTCCAGTGGTCAAGGAGCTTGCTTAGCTGTTTCCAAGATGTATGTTGCACTAAAAAAAGTGGAGGACAAATTTACCTGTTTTCACGTGCTCCATTCTATTGTTTTACTCCAGGATGCACTTATGAGAACCTGTGAGAATATTCAACTTTTTACAGCAACTTCTCTGCACCTACAGTTTTATCATCGTTGTCACATTTCTGCTGCTATTGCTTTGTGCACAAACGCCTTTTTGTGGGGAGTCAATTTGCACAGGAAGAGATTTTCAAGGGAACAGTTTGCTGCTTCCACCCCCACAACACTTTTAATGGCACAGAGTCTGGAAAAAAAGAAATCCTAAAAGGCTCTCCTAAAATAGAATTTCTTCTTTTCTCTTCAGAATGAGGGACAGGTCCAGAAAGGCCAGGTGCCAGCACACAGCCTCACACTTCAGCTCCTGGGCACCCCTTTGCAAGGAAAGGCATGACAGCCACGTTATACCTGGCCACTAAAATTTGACCGTATCTCTTAAAAGCTGATATTTCAGTAGCACATTCCATACCCAGATTAGGATTCTGCCCTTCCCAAATCAAACAGCATCTTATCTGAGACCAATTTGGCTGCTGCTTTCCTGTCCCCCACCTGGGAAGCAATGATGTGAGACACCAGCAGTAAAACACCATGCTAAGCACACATAGCACAGTTTCCACAGAGCATGAGTGGATAAGCCTTTCTCACCTGGGAATGCATTTATATCAATGACGGCATGCTGCCCAGTCTGATTGTTAATGATGATATCAATTCCAAAGAGGGAAACTCCCAGAGCTTGCCGCAGCGCCTTCGAGATTTCCCGGATGACGTCATCATTTGGCCGCTCAAATACTCCTTCGATTTTATCCAGCTATAGTGAGTGGGAAAAGACACATTACTGAGGGACTCTGAAACAGGCTTTTGTGGAAAGACTGATTTTCAGAGGTTTCCAGGAGCATATCCAACAAATCTAATTGCAGAGAACCAGTGGCATGAAACAGAGAAAGACACTAAAGAGAAACTGCTTTCATAACTCAGAATCCTTCCTACATTGGAGGTTCACTTGCTCTGAAGTACCTAGTACTTCCTCTTCATTCTGGTGCAATTTTGAGAGATAGAGCAGTGTAGCAATAAATGAAGACTCAGAATATTTTAAGTACTAGACCTACATCTTAAAAACCCAAATACATCTGGTGTGTTTAACCCTGTGCTGCAAATATTCTGCATATCATTCTGTTATTTCAATGTAGAATAAGACCTATGTTAAAGTGCTCATAAAACAGACTCCTGCTATTAGTTTAATCTGAGACATACAATTCAACTCCGCTGATATCTTCAGGGCAGAGGCTAATTCAAAGGGCATATCTCTCATGTAGGTTTTCATGCATAAATTATTCCATAAAGATTTATTACAATGAGTAACTCAGGTTAATTCTGTCTGATAGATGTACCTTTCTTCACTTTTCAAACATGTTAAGCAGCCAAAGTATGCTGTTAGGTATACAGAAGCATGTATGTGTATGAGAGAGATGGCAGGGAAATCACAGAGCACATACTCTAAGTTTCAAAGTAAATTTAGCCATAAAGGGATGACTAGCACGACTATAGTTTTAATATTTCGCATGCCTATCGGTGGTGTACACAAGATTTAATCATTGCCGACTATGGAACTACTCCCCAGTAGAGCTTGTGAAACAGAAAAGAATCTAGAGACTCAGATCTGGAAAGGACCCAGTACTGTAAAGTGACTTTCTCAGCAGCTGAGTGCCCAAGAACTTGTTAGGATTCATACGTGCAAAGCTTATTGAAAGGACTGGCAATGCAGCCGTGAAACTGTGCAGCGTGCTGGCACTGCTGGACTTGGAAGACACCCAGAAATGGTCCTGTGGTCACAGCTTGGCTGCGTTCACACCGTAGACAGCTAATGGCACTTTGTGGTCTTGCCCAATGTAATTTCTCTGCTTGAATTTTCACCATTTGTCTTTCCTCACAGAACTGAGTCCTAGAAGGATGATTCATGCTTACTAAGCTCTTTGGACAGGAAAAGGCCGGGTGTTTGCATTCAAAACTTCCTCATTCCCCTTGCCTAGATTAGCTTTAGGGAGTTTAGGTCTGGCAAGCAGCACAGCCCTCCTGCATCAGTGCTTCCTCACCGGAGCTCGGTAAGGAAAACCAGAGGGGGACACAGTCATGCTGGCTCGTGGTACCAAACAGACCTCAGCCTGCAACACAGAAGCAGACAACTTGTGAAGGAGGGTCACTAGCTGCTAATGCTTCGACAAGAAAGGACTAGGTAAGTTTTACAGCTGCACTAGAGGAAAAAAGATCAAGTGTACTTACTGCTGTTAAGACAGATGAGGATTCCGGTTTTGAAACATTGTGGCTGTTGAAAAATATTGATTCTCTGTCTGGAATTAAAAGCAGGTTGTAAATAATACACCAAATTTTACTTTCCACAGGATTAGTGTAAGGAACAGTAGATGGCACTGCAGCCTCGGGAATCTGGTCTTGATCCCTAGTGCGCAGTGCCCGCCACCCACCCCACCCGCAGGGCCCCTCCTGCCTGCTGGCACTTAGCTGCCTGCACAGGCAGTGGTCACCCACGGGTTTTGGACCTTGGACCACAGATAAACAGAACTGCACGGAGTTAAGTAGGAACTGGTTTCCTTTCCTTCACCAGAGCCAATTAACTAAGTTCAGTAAGATAATTAAGTTCATTTCTACTAATTCACTATACTCAAAGTGACAGTTCCAATGGGAAAGAGTGTGATAGAAAGAAGCTGCATTCACTGCAGGCAGTAGATCGATAGTGCATAGGGTACACTGAGATCCCTGTGAACCTGCGGGGGGTACTGTCCCAATGGAGGAAAGCAGTAAATTTCACGGTCAGGACCTGCCTTCCTTTTGGAGGCACCACAGGAATGCAGGACATATTCTGAGGTGACAGAACCCACGAACATACTGGGAGAATCCTACCAGCACCTCCCAACCCACTTGCTCTGTGCTGGAGGTTTTACTAGTGGGGAGAAATCCACTGCAGGTCTCCCCTTGGAATTGTCACCACAGGAGACAACCCGCATGGGAATACCCTGGTCAAAGTCCCAGCACCCAGGTGGCACCAGCAATACAGTATTTCTGCCATGCTGGTCTCTCTGTGTGGATACTTAAGAGCAGCTGTAGGTCCACATTTGATAAAGATGGGGAAGCTGTGAAAAGCAAACTCAAATCTACTCTGCAGTCTGACAGCAGCATATAATATTCTTGCCTTTCCTCCCATTTAGGAAGGCCCCGTACTGTCAGCTCCTGGAGTACCTCACAGTCGCCAGATCTGCTTAGTTGTCAGATCTGCCTTGTCAGATGCCTGTAGCACAATCCCCTTAAATTCTCCTGATGAGAGTAAAAAAAGCCAGACACTCACCCTAATCTGCCCACAAAACTCATTTTCATGTGGGCTTCCAGACAACTTTCAAGTCTTACACTAACAGATGAGACATTAGCCAAGGCATTTTTAGAAAGATACCTTAAAATGCTTCCTTCCAGAAGAAGTACAGACCAACTGTCATAATAGTTTACACAGATTCTGGCCTACTTCATTTGGTCAGGACATAGGGCAGACCTAAACGTAAATACAGGTATACATGCCTACAGACAAAGACTTACCAGGATCCTACTATACATACACTAACAAAACACGTATCTGTCTGCAGATCGCAATGGTGAACACATGTGGGCATATTAGTATTAGTGGAAAACACTAAGAAAAGTGACAAGAAACTGGCATTTGTTCATTTATCTCTTTTAGTTCAATACCTTCTTCTCTTCATCCCTACCTCCTGCATTTGTCTAGTTGCAAGCAGATCACGCTCCCATTCATGCTCTACTAATTCCTTCTTGCTTCTGCTGGACCACAGAATGCAGTTCTCTGGAAGGGAGCTTTTCCCATAAAGGATATTTAATTTCATTTTAATGAAAACCCTTCAAGTGCTGCTTTCTAGAGACCTTTAGGAGGATCACTGTCCTCACTGACAAGTCCATTCATCCTTCCTAGCACAGCTGGTATCTACAAACCAAAGGACACTTCTCACCATGGTTTACAATACTGGGCCTCACATGTATCGGGAGGCTCATTCAGGGTAGAGCACAAGTGATCTTCAATTTAAACACACATGCATAATCAAGGTAAAAATAGGGAGAGGAAGTTCTGAAACGATGGAATCCAGGAAATTCTCTCCAAAGCACATTTATAAACAAACTCTGGAACAAATGACACATGAACTTACTGTAAAACGAGAGAATTTCTCACCTTCTCCCCCTTTCCACATGACATAAAACACTATTTCTAACACGTAAGACTCAGGTTACCACTGCATAAATATTTACTATACGAATGTCATTCCTATGTATTCCAGAGCAGATGAGTTATCTCCCTCCCTTCCTATTGAAATAATACAGAAACATGGTATGCAAGGACCAGCTGCCTTCATGTCAGCAGCCTTTTCAAAGATGCTTTTGAGCTGTTTGCTTCCAAGGCTCCAAGAACTACATCTCCTTTTAAATGGGCACAGCGTACCTGAGATTCCTGCAGAGAAGTTCTTTAAAGATGGTCTTTTCACCACCGTGTAGGATTCCCCAACCACGAAGACTTTATACAGCACGGCGTTGTGATTGATGAAGCTCTGAATGACGCAAGGGGGGTGAACAGCTTTCAGGCCCTCCTGGTTGAAGATGATTGCCATCTAGAAACAAGCATACACAGTTGTGCACAAGTCTTTCACTAATTTCATGCTCACCCACTATCTGACTAGCAGTGAGGGGGAACATCTACAGGTGGATAAATACTGACCACATGTCAATTCCTTCTCAGCAGCTAGTCCTATGTCATTGCATTTCATTTCACTGACACACAACTCTCCATAAGCTTTCATTTTCAATCAACATTTTCTTCTCAGCTCTTTGCAATTTCATTTGCTACTTCTAGTTGGGAAGCTACTGCAACTGCAGGTACAACAAAAGGGTGAAACATCTGAGCAACACAAACAACAAAGTTTGTATTGAATACAAGAGTGTGTCATAAGAACAACAGAAGGAACAGCTCTGTGTACTAACTGCAAGTTCTTCCCCACAGCTCCATTTCCCATGGTCTGGTTCAGTCCAGTTGCAATCGCCTAAGCACCAAGGTTTCACCCACATCTTCAGAGAACATTTTTCAGACTCTAGTATTTCTTGCTGGAAACGAATGCTGGTCTAACGACATTCTTGGGTTGGTTTCACCCCATTACTCCAAATGGTTAGTCCTCTTGAAGGCACTGGAATAAATATGCCGAAAAGGAAGGCATTTATAGGGCCTGAATGATGAACAGCTCCCTCAAACAGCATGGAAGCGATGCTGGTAGGTGCATAGAAGTACTTTGACAAACCAGCGTATCTCCAGCACGTTACACTGTTCTTTCCATTGTTTCCTCCATTACCACGCTTACAAGCATATATATAATTACCATGACCACAGTGCCCCATTTTGCAGGTTTGTTGTTGGAGTATGGATGCTGCCATGGCTCCAGTGCAGAACCAGCAGCAAGCATCATTCTGGCACAGGCAATGGAATTACTTTAAGAGATGCACAGAGTATCATGGTGAGACCCAGAAGCCCAGATATTTGCCAAAGCTCTTGTTTCTTTGGCATTTCTTTCCCTAGAAAGGGTTAGGGTTGAGCCCTATAGGTACAGAGTAACGCACCATCATGGTCCTTCATGTCAGTGAGAGCCAGTGCCTGTATTCAGGGTGGAAGGAAAATCCTGCTGAGATTTCACTCAGGAGACAGCAGTGAGCTCCCCTCTGCTTGGGAGTTTGTCTCCTTTCATTTTGGAGCAAAGCCCAGCCCAGGCTGGGCACATCATGTCAAGAAAAAGCTGGTAAGACCTCAGTGACAGTGAGTTCTTCAACAAGCACAGCAGCTGTGGCCACGAAGGGTAGATATTCTTGGTCTCATTTTGAGAGGGGAGGTTGTACATATTCAAAGTTAAAAGTCTGATCACATTTTTGTTCTTACTCCTCCTCATCTGGTAGACCACATGAGGTCACATAATTGTCTGCATGCATGTGCAGATGACTCAGTAGATTAACATTATCTGAGTTCAAGTCAATGCATGCATTCAATATCTACTTGCAGCTGACATTCTTACTCTGTCTCTATTATACCAGATGCTATCTGACAGGCCAGTGTAAACTTGTGAGTGGTAATAACCTGTGCAAGAAATCTACTCTAACCAGCAGAATCATCTATCAAGATGATTCACAGCAACAACATTGTGCCTCATTTGTCTCTCACTGGTGGCAAGAAACACTGCTCTCTTCTTCCTTCTGTGTAGACTGTTGGCATTATAGTATCTACAACATCACACTGCCAAAACCTGTGCTGTTCCTATAGGGTTCTCTTCAAATATTACTTAATTAATCCCCACACACAAGTATTTATCCTATTTTGTAAGTATGGAAACCCAGAGAGTTTATCTTCTTGTCACAGAACTGACCTAGGCTACTGGAACCCATGTGAAAACTCTCTTCTGCAAAGCTCTGTGCCAATGGCCTCATGGACTAGCACACAACCCATACAACTCCCATGGTGTTGTGTTATGCTGGTTCACTGCGATGTCTTATGGGTTTTAGCATGCATGAATACAGCTCCAAGAATTTGCTTGCAGGGTGCACTTGCTCTTTGTCATCTAGCACAGACCTGCTGTGCCTGGCAGTAACATGGGAGCAATACTTTATATCATAATTTCCAAATAGCATTCCTCGTTACAAATGCAGAGCTCTTTTGAAGGCAAAACAAAACATTTGGCACCAACAATTTTTACTGACAATGTCCTTAAGGAATCCAGTCTCAAAACCCACAGTGATTCTCTGCCTTTTCATTCCTGTCTGCTTAAGACTTAGCAAAATGTCATCCTGGACACATTTCTTCAGGTTATGGGTCTCAGTGATATCTTATGGCAGCTTTACCAAATGTCAGTCATGTTCTGATGGCAGCCAGGAAGCACAACCTTCAGGCATCATCTCTGTTCAACTCTAACAAATGGCGCTGATACACTGGGGTTCAAGTGCTGAGCTGGCCAATGTGACTTCTAGTGCAGAGGCCATATAGAACTGTGGGACACCACAAGACAACTCACTAACAGCACCTTGGCTTAAATACCTTGTGTTCTCACTGCAAATTGTGCAGTCTGCCAGCCCTGGCTGGCACCAAAACCAAACTCAAGCCTGCACCTTCAGCTGTCCCTCTTAGTTGCATTACTTGAATTTTCCAGATAGTCATCTAATGAAGAAAAGCAGGCTTCTGGTCAGGCTCTGTTCTAGTTCTAGTGTCAGCTCTGTGCTGGGAATATCTCTACAGAAAATGAAGTGATATACCAAAAGCCAGAAGAGTCATTAATAAAACAGACAACAAATTCTTCTAGGCAGCATTAGCTTCTAGGCGTATGCTCCATCTTTTAGACAGACTATACTGTAAGCAGAGTATTTATTCTACGCTTCCCTTGCCATTATTTGCCATAAAATAGCAATTATAATTACATTTCCTCTCTGATGATAAACACACTTTTGGATTACTCCTGAAAACTCAGCAACTCCAGAAGTGACTACTACTACTAACTATGTTAAGTACCACACAAGACTTCAGGCTTTTTTCCAGGGGTCCTCCTAGGCTCCAGTCCTAAGTTCCTGTGATAAAGTGCAGCCTACAGCTGTACTTTCTTCTAATTTTTGCTCAGAAAACGGAATCCTGGCAGGAAACTGAAGTATGTCTGCACTGTATGAAAGAAGAGCAAAGAAAGATTCACCAAGGACATGAACTCCAAGCCTGACTGGACAAGCACTGAAAGATCCACGCATTTCAGGCTGCAGTGGAACTTTTGACAAAAATCATCAGGGAAGCCGAAGTCTTACATTTATTAACAATCCAGTCCCCAAGTATTCTTGGGAATGGTAACAAAAATTTATAGCAGCAGCTTCAGCAAACTAACAGGACTGTCTGTCAGCTTGTGAAATGATCCAAGCTAATGCCTGCACGAAAAACCTCACTGCATTTTTAAAAGGAAGTGCTGGTTACTCAAGATTTCAGACATAGCCATTCTGCTCATCTAAGATTAACATTTTACTTCATGGCCTTCAGTCCTCAAAGACACTGCAGCAACGTACTGCACGTTTCAGAAGCAGCTGGAAAACCTGGACCAATGACCACGTTGTTAACAAAGGAAGCCAGGCCTTACGAGAGCCAGCAGAAAGGGCTGGATTCTCAAAACTGAGCTGTGGTAAGCAGGAAGGCAGGAAGCACTAATGGAAAAGAATTAAAACAGGACTCAACTCACCTAAATTTAGAGGAAGCTAGGCTCATGGGGAATGCACTCCTTCCAGGAATACACAACCATTTTAACTGCAATTGCCATACGGGAAGGAGTGAAGGCAGATAGTTCACCAGCCCTGTTCTCCCCACAGTTCCAACCGTATTATTACAACTTGACATGCCTGGAAACTGTTTGTGTTTTCTATTCCCTTCCCCTCAATAAGAGGTCCCAGATGCTTCATCTGCAGCACAAACCCACTTCTCACCTGTACCACATATATGTTGGAGAAGAAACATGGTGGAGTAGAAACATCACTTAGTGTGACCTCCCACCAAAGGAGAGGCTGAAGGAGATTCCTTGCAGACAGAGCTGACTGGAGACTACAAACCGCTAGATAGAAGCAACTAGATCATAGAAGCTAGAAACCGCTAAAAAGAACTTCCATGGTGAACTTAAACATGAGGGAGAGGTGGGGAAAAGGAAGTTGTTTGGGCATAGCCCTCATTCTGCCTACTACAGGATCAGAAAGCAATCACCAAACCACCATGGGGGACTGAAAGCAGGGGATAACACTGCAGAATTTTTTTAACTCACCTCATGAGAGTTGGTTCCATGGGCCACTCTGGTTTTACAAACTGGGTAAATAAAAAAAGAGAAAAAAACACAATGCACCACTGAAACAGGACACACAAAGCCCTTATAAAGCTGTTCCTACCACACGTGCAAACACTGGAGTTCACCAGACCAAGGTATTGACTTTATGAGATATCAGTGAACATCTCTGCTTGAACAGTGTCCTCAATCACTGCAAAGCTTGCTCCAAGCCCTATTCTCTCAGCTCCTCCCTGTAACTAACATGCAAGCAGAGGTCATTACTTGGACTGGAGAGAGGTGCAAAGGATTAGTATCACTAAGGAGTTAGTACCACTACTTGTATTGCCATTCTGATACTCAGAGGGCATCTTCAGAAGTATGTGATTTTGCCTGAGGCTGGAGCTACTTTACACCTACCACTGTCCTGAAAACAAACGAACTGAGACACAGTGAAAACCAGCTTTTTTTCCTACCTCCCTGTTTTGGGGGAAGAGCAGGAAACATAATGGGTTGAACCAAACCAAGATACAACTTATTTTTTGCAGGCAACAATAGAGGGGGGCATCAAGTGAACAAACACCAGCTAACTGTTTCTGCTCACTTTACACTGTAAGGAATCAAATAAAGGTATGAATTAAAGCCTCAGAATAAAACTTGCTACAAAGCACAAACATTTCATAGCAGCTGTTTCAGGCTGTGGGCCCTTGGAGCCTGTTATCTAGGTTAAGTTTTTACACTCTTTCTTCTACCCTCTTACATTTGTAGCCTTGACCAGGGAAAAGGAGGGGCGGGTGAATAAAGCAGTTCAATCAGTAAGGCAGTGATTTTCTCAAGAAAAACAATGAATGCAGCTGACATGATAAAATTCCTGCACAAATTCAGGGCAAGAGGCTAACTTTGTTAGAACTATTAGCATTTCCCAGGAACATATGTTTACAGTAGTGATGTGTTTAAAGAAAGGAACATCAATAAAAGGCAAAGTAAAAGCTGATAGGGAGGGGTTTTGTTCCACATTCAAGCAGACTGCTTCCAAGTGTTTGTTTCAGCAAGGTTTTAACGTCCCTGACATGTTGGCAATGAAACTCACACTCCTACAGTGTTGGCTATGCCTTGAGGGGTGCATGTGCAATATTCAGAACCCACTAAAAGTGACAAGGGAAAGCCCGTGTACATACTGAATGGGAATGCCAGTCCATTCTTCTCTATAAGCTGCAAGGTGTCTTCTCCACAGGCACTTGTCAGCTCCATAAAGGGTGGTGAACAAATCCTCTCATCTGCAAGACAAAAAAGGGAAGACTCAGTGGTGATGAGGGGTTTAGCTTCTCAGCTGCATCATAACCCATTCTCTCCATACTGACTGCTTCTTGATAGTCAGCTTTACTTTAATAGTTGATATTAAAGCACCCAAAACATTATCAGCCAGGCCTGACTTTGGGTTTCTGGAAATGTTTCAGAAGATGAAAGGCCCAACTTTTAAATAATGTAAATGGAAATATAAAGCTCATGTTTTCAGATAGGCAGCAAAACCCATCAGCCATTTAGGAATATGTAGCTGTAAAAGACTTAGCCAGTGAGGTGAAAAGCAATTTGGGTTATAGCTCTTAACATTATGCCTTCTGGTCTGCTCCAGAGTGTTTCTGTGATGTGAACATTGTGCTTGTTCACATGAGGTTGCGGGAGGGCTGGAGTCAAACCCCATCCCTCTTAGTGACTCAGTAGGTTGAACTGCTCTAGAATTCACATCCTGTTCACTGTAGGAGAACTTTGATTCCCCTAGGAATCCAGCAGAAGAGGGAGGAAGCACTGTAGGAATCAAAGTACTTGAGCATAAACCTCCATCTCTCAAGAGGGCTGGGTTGCAATTTCAAGTGCAAAGAGAACCTTGGCTTCAGCCACAGCTCTGAGACAGGTCAGCAGGCCCAAAGACTTTCAGATGAAAGGTGTTCCCACATTGACTAAGACAAAGCAAGAACATCACCCAGGTAAGAGCAACTCTCCAGCCCAGTGAGCAGTCTTAAAAGTACTGCCTCCATGGAGTTTCAGCTGTGGCTGGGTTAACTTTAGAGATACAAATGAATTGTAACTCAAGTAAGCAGTGCAGTACTGAACTGCAGTTCAGAACTGGCCTGCCAAAACTCATTTCTAAGACTTATTTCAAGAGAAACAGCATAACACCTTCCTGCAAGAAGCAACAGGAGACCGGCACAAATGATGGGAGTGACTGTACCCGCAAACCCAAGTCACAGGTTTATGTCAACCAGCAACTTGTCTTGAAAATAAGGAAAACGTGACTGTTATTACCGGCCGCCCACATCTATGCCAGCGAGCACAGAGAATCCAAACAGGTGGAGGCTATGCTATTGAGATGGTGCAGAAACTGAAAAGTATACATAAACTAAAACTCCAGCAAAACTAACTATGTATTGTGAGAGCACCATGCATCCAGAAACACTTTGTGAGCATTGTTTAGATTAATATTTTTCATTTCAAAGTTTATGTTTATGCATGTTCCCTCATAGAAAACTAAATCACTGAAAATACGAGAGAGGCAAAACTCCCTCTATTTTGGTATACATGTCTCCATACAAGCTTCAACACTCAGAGAATATCCCGGAACTCTGGCCATTGGCAATACTGTTGCTACAAGAAGTTATGTGAAAAGACTGTTTTCATACATCCTAAAAGGAACAGAAAGATTGATACTTTGAGGTCAACCTCTACAAAGCTAAACAAAACATCCCAGACTTCAAAGCTTTCAGTTCACTGCTATGAAAACAGAAAGTGGCATCCAGAAGTGACAGGTACTGTTAATATTTACAAGCCTTTGCCAGAGTGAAAGTTCCTTACTTGGATGAATTTAAGGAATCAGATTTAGTTTACAGATACTTGGGAACAACTTTGGCTTGGCGGCTCTCCCACCCATATGCTTAAAGCTCACAAATAACTTTGCCTTCAGAGTGCAGATGCAGGGGGACGTATGGCTCCTTCTCACTTTCCTCCGTTTCTCTCCCATGACAGGGAGGATTCAGCATTCCTGCAGATTACGACACTTGCATGGGGAGATGAAGGAAGAGGCAAACAGTAATTTCTTTGACTTTATACTTAGAAAAAGCCACCTGGATCAACAAAAACTAGCAGAGAAGACCCTTAGCATCTCAAAGTGCTCCCACTGACTTTGCACAGCACTGGCGCTTTCTCCACCAAGATGGCAGTTCTCACCTACTGAAGCCTCTAAACAAGACCATTAATTCCTAGCCAGACCTGAGGACAAATAACCCCTGGCTCAACACAAGAGTTCAGTGGGGCCTACAGCTATAATGCTGCTGCTCTTAGTTTAGTTTTACATATTGCAATTCTGAAGGTAGCTGTAGGTTAAAAAAAAGGTCCTTCAGCTGCCAGTGATGACCCCCTCCTCCTTCATAGGGTGGCAAACACATGCCAAAGCTTCCTCTCACCAAGCTCGAGTTCTCAGAGTGACAGGAGTCTCAGCATACCTCCTCTGCACTGATGTCCACGACAGACCTGATTCAGTGGTTGATCTTCAATCTCAATACTGTTTTACAGCCGTATGGAACTACACAATACCATGCCAGGTCCAGAACTGCCAACTGAACAGCAACAAGGAAAGACTCTTCAGATTAGGAGAGGGTTCAGCTCTCACTTCAGACTAGTACCAGAAGTATCTGTAGCATTTTTTGTTGTTAGAAACAACAGATCATAATTAAATTTCAAAGTCAATAAGCTGCCACTATGTTCCTCCTCTACCCTTGTCCTCATTTTTATTGTAAGCCTTGGCACAAACTTGGCAGTGTATGCTATCTATATTTTTCCTAAATTATTCTCCCTTTTCTTCAAGATTATCTGACCTCATAGGGACATTCCCCTCCCTTCATTTTTACTTTCTGCATTATTTTCCTCACACCCATCCCCATTTCTTCTTTATACTGTCTTCTTTCAGCTGTCATTTCTGTTCTTCCACTGCTACCTACACTTTATCCCTCCATCAACTTTGAATGGAGATCCCAGCTGGGATCATATTCATTGCAAAAGCAGGGGAGTATTTGCAATGGGACCTCTGGCACATCCTACTCTGGGTGAGCTTTGTCAGAGGATTGCTCTATTCTCATAGAGCAACAACATTATTATGAAGACTGAAAACATGACTAATGAAGGTCAGTTTACAGAATAACAGAGCTAACCAACACAAGAGAGGTGAAAGAGTACTCAAACCTGGGTGTTGGTGCCAAGGAGGGGATTATTCCGGATGAAGTTCAACAATAGTGACAGGAGCAACGGGGTGTAGCAACCTTCCAATATCTGAAGGGAGCCTATAAGAATGCTGGAGAGGGACTCTTCATCAGAGATTGTAGCTATAGGACAAGGGGTAACGGGTTCAAACTTAAACAGAGGAAGTTCAGGTTAGATATAGGGAAAAAGTTCTACACTGTGAGGGTGATGAGGCACTGGAACAGGTTGCCCAAGGAAGTTGTGAATGCTCCATCCTTGGCAGTGTCCAAGGGCAGGCTGGACAGAGCCTTGAGCAACACAGGTGAGGTGTTCCTGTCCATGGCAGGGGAGTTGGAACTAGATGATCTTAAGGCCCTCTCCAACCCTAACCATTCTATAATGCTATGTGCAGATGGGGAAGATGCAGACTAAACATTGGCTGGGGAAAAAAATTTTCGGCAGTGAGCATGCATGGAAATCTTTATTCCTGCAACTTGCTTTAGTAAAATATGAGCAGTGCTCCTCTGCTCCTGCACCACTGGTGGCCTGCAGACAGACTGCTAAACAGTTATAGGATACCCAAACCCCCAAAAGGAAGAAGGTATGGGAAACCTAACACTGAACACACACTCCCACCCAGCAGGTAGGCAAACAGAGAAAAATAAGAGTAATACATGACTGCTCCCAGTTGAACCAAATCTTACATGTTTGTAAATGGAAGCCATTATGACACAGCTCTACAATGTAGTCTGAGTGGTTTTTGAAGAGGGTAGATGGCTCTTGCACTATAAAAGTTTGAGAAGTACTGATACAGAGGACAGCTGTAGATCACTGTGGGGAAAAAAAAAAGACCACAAGAACAGAAAAACCATAAAATAGTTTTCTATTCAGATTTCTTTGGTCCTTATTACTTTGGAGAGGTAAAGCAATAAATATTAAATTGTAGCTCCAACGCTCTGCATTCATAGATCAACAAAGTGCATCTCCTTGTCTTTAGAAAAGGAGTTTAAAAAGAGTCCTGGTCATCTGCGAGGATAGCACAAAACCTCTGGCTAGGGAAAAAACCCCACAAACATGAGGAGGTCACGGCCTACTAAACTTCAGACTTAAGTCACAAAATGTCTTCGTACCTTGTAATTCACTGTCCTTCACTACCTAATCTAGGGATTAGGAAGCAGAGCAAACAGGCTGCTCCCAGCACCATCAGTCTCTTGCCACAAGACCATGACCCCATCACCAAATGCATTCTGAGTTCCCATTTGCAAAGTGGGCAGAAGGCTTCGCCTGTCCTTGGTGAGGGAGGGCTTTATGGAACTGGTTTAAGGAGTTTCAGGAAAAAGACCTTGATACTTCGGGATCATTACAACAGCTGAACAAACTACCAGTTCGAAACTTCAGTCTGAGCACTGGCAACTAAAATCCTGAGAGTGCTACTGGGAAAACATAAAACTAAAGGTGTTTACTAAAGAATATCCTATCTTCTGACCAGGCACGGTTCTGTCTCCTTAGCAGCATCTTCTGTTTACACACAGAAGCTAACAGGAGCACCACATGAGGGTCATACTGAGGAGAAGGAAAAGGCACAAGAAGTTGGTACAGTGAACTTCTGAAACAGGTGGAGGGAAGATGCCGTTTGTCAAAAGAGCACTAAAGGAAGCCTGGAGTCCTCCAGGTGTTCAACAGGCTTGGCTCAAAGCACATGAGTACGCGATCCCCTAATTCTGCTTACCAATTATAAAGGGAGCACAGCTTGTGCCTGAGTTGCTCTCTGGCTGGAAAGGCTGCCAGGATTGTTTCTGAAGAAAAGGGAGAGTAATTTAATGAAAATAATGAAAGCAAACATGCCAAACTTCAGAACTTCATCTGACCTCCATACCACACAATACTCTATGCAGAGAAAGGACAAAGCTGCTCCTCAAAAGTGCTATTCTCTGCTGTGAACACCCTTAAGATAAAAACATCCATGTCAAAATTGGGACTGGCTCAGGTCAGTCATCATCCAACACTCAGAGCAAATGTTAAGCCTTAAGCTATCTGAAAGATTTACAGCAGATCGTATCACACTCTAAACTTCCTACTTTGTTAAGAAAAGCCACTCTCTAATAGAATAGTTGGCTCTGTGATTTGAAAATGCTTAAGCCTCTTTAAAAATAAATGTATTTTCAGTAAACTGCTTCACTGTACTTTCCACCAGCTTGCACTGCTGCACTCTGCTCCTGGGGGGATAGAGAGGATGCACAGCCAGGGCAACGTCTTTTTCTCTTAATAAGGGGAGGAAATCTGAACTTCCAGCTCACCCCATCCTCCTAAGTTCATTTTTAACCAAAAAAACAACCAACCACACAGAGAAGCTGGTAGGTTCTTTTTTTAGCATGCAGCTGAACCTTATCTTGAAGGTATCTTAATTCAAACCACTACATGACTCGGGGGTTTTGCCCTTCAGAATCCCTTTAATCGCTGTAAACTTTTCATAGCTCTGGACTGTCACTTCTGCTATGGTGAAAAGTTGGTACGTCAAGGAGTCAGACAAGCTAAGCCAACCCGCAACTTCAGAGCAGTCCAGTCTTCATCATCTGGAATGAACCTCTTCCTCAAGTAGGCAAAAAAAAAACCCCACATATTCACAAACCCCACCACTTTATAGCACCTTCAAGCAGGTTTATTTCAGCACTTCTGCGGTCTATTAAAAATGCTCTCAAGCTGTTTTCCCTTCCCCTCAGATGAGTGCATGAGGAATACTGGGCAGAACAGATTTATTTCAAACATATATCAATCTGTACCCATCACTGAAAAACCAACCCATACCTGAATACCCATGTGTCTGCATCTTACTCTTATGTTTGTGGGGGAAAATTCCAGTTGTCGTGATGAAGCAGCTCTATTTGGGGAACATTTGGCAGCACATTCCAAAGACGCAAGAGGGCAGAGCAGACTCAGCTTTGAGGGCATGATTTTAACCTTGCCCCAGCTTGACATACAAGGAATTGCGCACTGAGTAACTATGTTAAATGGAACATCTGCGGAGTTAACAGCCTTCATTTCTAATAAGTAGTGATTCTGAAGCATTTGGACGGTGAGTGAGGAAATCTCACAACTGATAAAAAAAATGTATTAAAAAAATTTACCAATAACCTGCTTTTTATTTCCATGCAATTTAGGAATGCTAATTATGCGTTTTGAACACGATGAATTTAGCTTGGATTGCAGAGAAATTATAAAAGATAAACAAGAAATAAAGGCGAAAGTCCAAGCAAAGCCAAACTGATTGAATTTCCCCCCCCTGCCCCAGCTGAACTCTTCTTTAGAGACAACCATTTCACAAAGCTATCGTCTGCACAGGATCCTCCCTTACCTTTTAGATCTAGACCTTCACCTTACACCCACTTTCCCCAGCAGAATACTCCATTCTGCAAGAAAGGAATACACCTCATCTCTTGGGTGCTTAGGCTGAAAGAGGCAGGTTTTGCTAACAAGCATTCAGCTTGCTCGTGGTGATGGAGCCTCAGGAGTACCTGGCAGTAGAAGAGTACAGCTACTGACATGCCTTCAGCTAAGATGGACCTGTGGTGAAACACATTCACTGACAGAGCCCGATAAAGCAAGCTCCTGGCAATGTAACAGATTTAGAGATGAAAGATTATCTCACTCAGGAGACAGAATACAGTCTGGGAGATGTGTGTTCATCATCAAATAGCCTTGGTTTTCAGTAGGTAAGAGCAGCTATCCACCACCTTGCAAATGCAAGGACAGGAAGCTTTACAGTCCAATTTAAAAAATCCAAGCACAACTCCAATTAGTAAAACATATGCCTTTAGGTGTTAGAAAAATACAGCGTTTTGTCAATGATTATATACTTACTGTACACAAACACCAAAGCTTATTTCCTGTAGTTTGACAGGATTACCCAAGAGACTGGACAACCTACCAACTTCAAATTGCCCCCCTCCACTGTTTTTCATGCTTCTCAGTAGTATTCCATGCAAAGGTTCTTAAGGAGGCACTCTGCCACATCTGACCACACAAAAAGGAACTAAATGGAGCATTTCCCAGGAGAACCTCCTGTTGCTTTTCAGAGCCTGCGTAAAGAAGAATGTTAGGCAAAACTCTGATAAGTAATGATGAAGGGTGGAGAAAACCTGCTAAAACAGCTTTTGTTGAAACTGAAGCTGTATCAAAACTTGGAGAATCACTTTACAGGCAGGAATGTTTCCAATGTTATAGGATGAATGAAAGCAATTTTCCTCATCAAGGGAAAAAATTAAAGGGATTGTCTGGCAAGCTCAAAGACGTCTTTATCTGCATTTTTACCTCAGTAATGTTCCACTCAGAACTCTGGCATTGAAAGTAGTGGTATATGTGAAACCCCAAAAACATTTGCAGAAGAGAGACAATGCAAAATTTGCTCTGCTCGTTTGCTCTATATTAAAATGCAAATGTCAGAGTGAATACCTGAACCCCAATTAAAGCCAACTCAACTATCTCTAAACAGTAATTTTTACTGCTGTTTCATATGCTTACCCATATATGTTACATAGAGGAATGATAGTTAGCATTTCCATTCTCAAGCAACAGAAGTTTTTGATTTTAGTACTCTTACCAACATGGACTACCCTAGTACACAGAATGATAAATGAGCCTCAAAGCCAAGAGCCAGCATCCAAATGTGACTCCTTCCTGTGAAATACAAAAGGTTTCTAATGGTCCTAATGCAGCTGATTTCATGCTTCCTCCCTGAAATACTGAGAGAAGAAACTCCTTAGACCTGCATGAAACAATTTCCAAGCTAAATTCCCATTTGCAAACTACACATCTCCAGGACAGGATCTGCTGAGATGCTGGTTTACATCCCCCCTGGCCTACATAGTGGATGAGACCAATGGATAGTTGTGTGTACTTCCCTGCATAAACACACTCCTCTTGAAAATGGCCAGGCAGCACCAGGGGCCTCATGTGCTTGAACAGTTAAAATAGCACTAAGGTTTCTCATATAATCAACTGATGCACAGGATAAATTCACAGCAGAGAAAGCACCAGTGTGCTCTGTGCAGCAAGATGCTAACCATATCCAGGAATCTAAGGTGAGCCTTGACGGCCCGATGCTGAACTCTCCACTGATTTTATATGCATGTGTGCATGTAATTCTACTTACATAAGTGCACTACTTTCTTTTGGTTGAAGAATCAGTCTTTTTGTGTCTTATACAGAGCACACTGTCTAATAAAAAAGAAAACCAGCAGTGAGTATATTCATGGTAGGGGGCATGGTGACAGACATGTCACAGGCAGCTTTTTCTCATCTACGACAGAGTTCATTTGCAGATATTGAAGTACCCAGAAGAGTCCACTGAAGCTCTTTGTAGCCCTAATCTAAGAGGGTTCATGGTCCTTAACCAGATCAGTTTAATGAGCTTTTGGAAGCTAAATCCTGGGAGAGACTACACAATACATGTCCCACACTTTCAGTAAATACCACTTCCAATCTATACATGCTGGGTCAGAGGCAAAGCAGAAGCCCACAGGGAGTGTGAAATAGCAACAAAAGTCATTCCTAGGTAAATAGAAATCTCAGGGACACACTGGAAGGGGCTGTTGCAGTATCAGCTACTGCCAAGATCAAGCCTCTGTAGTACAGCAAGACTCCTGCAGCAGCTGCGCCCCAGCTCAAGCTGGGAAGGAAGAGGAGCTGAAAGACCATGCTACCTGCTTTTATTACCAGCTCACATGCATGTGAACATGAAGCAAAGTGGAAGTGATTACATGCAGATCTATAAAACACAGCAAGATCTTGAGATAACACCAAATAACAGGAGAGGTATATCGCTGTCGCAGGCTGACAGCAAGCCCTGTGGCAGAGCATCTCCAGTCAGCTATGTTGTGGGTCCATTTCTGTGCTGTGAGGTCAAAGGGATTTTCCAGAGACTTGGTGAACACTGATTTCATTTCAGCTTCATTATGTAAAGCAACCTCCCAGAGCACAGCTATACAATAGCAATGCATTTCTAACTGCGTCATGGATGAAACAGAAGAATGTGGTATTTCAATAACAGTGGAAAGAACTGTTTAGTCTGAAACAAACAGATGTCTAAACAAGAACAGAGAAACCAAAGCAGAGACTTGAATATTAACTTAACAACATATGCAAATGACAATTGGTCCCAAGTTTACATGTAACATGGGAAACAAGAAGGTAATGCCCTGCCCTAACACTGTCTTTGCACAGGTTAGCAAACTTCTTCAACATATGGAGGACTTTTACCTTCTACACTCATGTTCAGAGCTTGCACTTTCTGGTGTGGAAGAAAGGACACTAAATGAACAGGAGTTTTTTATTAAGAAGCATTTTGTATTTTCAAATGAGGATCCTGAAGAAGACATGTAGGCAAACCTGAAACACTTCGGAAAATGTAACTGTGAAACACTGGTTCTGGCCATGAGGGATTCTGCTCTGCCTTTGTCTGTGATGTCTTAAATGCTATTGCTGCCCACTACAGGGACTGGTGCAATTTGATGATTTCTCTGAGGTGGGGTAGATAGGTCTCACCCCAAAATAAGGAGAAGTAACTTCTGAGACAAAAAAAGCCAGGTGTATTTCAAACAGCTATGCGGGAAAGCTTCGTCAGTGTAGGCTTTTCTGTTACAATTCTATTGCTATAACTATAGCAAAGGAATGTACACATACCACTTTGTTTATATTGGATTAGTTTCCACCGCTACAAAGTTTTCAGACAGCCCTGTACACTTCTTTTCCTAAACAACTCTGCAAAACACTCTGGGTAGATATTGCAGGGAACAGCATTCCCACACCAGATCCCAGATGATCAAAACACTGCGCAACACCTATGAGAAGCTATTGGGAGGCAAGGACCAGCAGTCCTTACCCCCTGTCCCAAAGATGTGCTGTTTTATGAAGCTGACACTATTTCTGCACCGCTGACAGGCTGCAAGGAGGAAATCCTGTGCACCAGGATTCTGGGTGGCACCATGAAGAAAAGGTAGTGGCCACTGAATTGGCAGGAGCATGTGCCCAGACTTCGTATTTCTGTGGATGTCATCTGCTAAGATGCCAGCCCTCTAGCAGTATCCACTACAAAGTGGTTTCTATTTCTATTTTCTCTTGCGCTGTGAGGCTAGGTCTCTGGTCCCATCTTTGATGCAATTGATGCCTGAGTCTCTGGTTTGATGCTGAACATGTTGAGGCGCTAGCAGTAGCCAGAAGCCTCTTATTTCCGGAAAACCTTAATGCTTCAAAGCAGCAAGTCCAGCATTTGATCTCCTCCAATAATACTTGGACAGGAGGCAGATGGCAATAAAAAGGCAGCAGGAAGGACAGCTCCACCAGAGCAGAGCCCCTGACTGACCGGCCAGCAGCACACGTGGCAGCACCAGCAGCCAGGCGCCCTGTGACAGCAGCCTCCTGAGTGTGGCTCTGAGCTCCCACAAGCCGTGTGCCAATGGATAACCATGACAGAAGGGGGAATTCATCTCACCTAACTCCAGGAAGCTTCTCTATGCAAGCTCCCTTTGTACCTGCTTAGTCAGTGGGAACGGGCACATCTGGATGGTGATCTACCTTATACAATCAATAATTGCAGATTTATCATTTCTGTATTCTAGACATACCTTACCTTTGCCCACTGACTGCAGAGACATGTAGACTCCTAGCACTGAATATACATGTAGCTTTCAGCTAGATAGTGTCAGGTGCAATGTAATGTCCTTTGCTGCCAGACAATTTACCTTCACAAGAACTGCTGCTGCAAAGTAATCTTCTGTTTTCCTGAAATGTGCATTCCTGTTTTGCAGGGAGCAATGCTGACCTATATAGTACAAATACATAACGGAATGCATATCATTTTCTGGCTTCAGTTACTACACTGACTCCTAATTCATGAACTTGCTACCAACTCCTGTCAAAGAAGCATGACAGCAAGGGCGAAGGTGATGTCCACATGCAGAAATGCCGTGAAGGAAGCCCAGAAGGACAGAGCTGGTGGCTGATTTCCTCAGTTTATATCTAGCAACACCGGCCAGGACAAACTGTCTCCTGAATCATATTCTCCACTCTGGCAAAGATTAGCTCCCAAATAAACTTACTAGGATAATTTTACTTTAAAAGGGAGTGCAAGTTTTACCCCGCTCTACATGACAGTAGGGGTGTCTCTTGGTTTTGTCTTGGGCTCCTCAGCATAGGATTGCTGCTGCTTACTGAATCTTCTCCTTGTAACAACATACTAACCCTGGATTACACCTCTTGCTTAACTGATTAGGACAGACTCACACAGTCAGGGAATATTTTTTTCTGTGTATCTCTTTGTACTGCATTGGGCCGGAGGAGTTGTAGGTCTCTGCAAGTGGTTCCCATCTGCTGACATAGGACTACAGCGTACTGAGGTATACTTTTTTCCTTCCTTCTCTATTGGTTTATCCATTTAAGACATGACATAACAGCTATCTCTGTGATGTGACACCTAGGAAAAAATTAGTCAGGATTTAGGGTGCATGGGAAGTGCTTTCCCTAAAACTTAAAAACATTCTAAAAATTGCAAAGCTTTCTACATACAATGGCCACTTTTTCATTTATCTCTTCTTTATCCCCTTCCTTTAATGAATGCAGCAAAACATTCACTGTCTAGGCCTTCTCATCCTGGAGGTCCTTTGGTTAGAGGACTGCTTCCAGGTCTTCTCACACATTGCTGGTTGCCCTTTTTGTCCACAGTTTCCCTTGTTCTTCTATCTGATGACTCACCCTGTCGCCATTCCTGACCTTCCCCTTCCCACCTACACTTTTGTCTTGTCAAAAGCTTCCTCAAGGATAAACTCCTTCTGTGACATACCCAAAACCATGGAATCCTTCTTCAAGCCCCCTCTACCACAACTCAAGCTTATACAATAACATTTTTCCTTTCTTGGGTGGATCCTTTTTACATCTCTCCTTGCTAACCCATCTAACAACTTTAAAGTTGCAAACACGTCTTACATTTACCACTCTTCTTAATGAAGTATATATGAAAAAGCCAAGTAATACCACTAGAGGAAGAACCCTCAAATATCATGAGGGAATTAAGAAAACTGAGCTACATATAGCATAGCTGCAGACTGGATCATTAAGACAATGAGCACTGAGTGGGTGCAGGAGCTGTGCAGGAAGCCCTCCAAACTCCTGATCAACTGTCCACAATTCCCCACACATACTGTACCTATGCCAAGAAATACAGGAGATGCAGACTCCTAGAAAGCCAGACTATATCATATACACCCCTCATGAGTTTGCAATGAAATTACAAAGGTTTCCCCTTCCACAACAGCCAGTAACAGGACGCATGACAGTGACTGAGAGATGGACCTTCTGGAAGATGCCTTGAGCCACACAGACACATCCATTTTGAATACACCATCATTCTTTGAAGCTCAGAGTATCTGAGCAGCACAGACGAAAGCTCCCCTTCTGTTCAGTGTCAATTCCCAGCTTTTACCAGATCCTTTCCCAAAAGAAAAAGAACATCCCGTGTCTTCAGGAAATGCTCTTCTTTGAGAAGTAAATAGCTGCAAAGACTTGGAGTACTTCATTTGCATCTGCCGACTATCTACCAACCCATTTTTTATGGGTGACAATGCTGCAAATGTATGTCAAACCCTATGCCCTATATATGATGCCCTGCACAAAAAAAATGTAGAAGTTACTAACAGGATAGGTAAAATCACAGGCTAAACTGTACCCTTAATTATGCTGTAATCAAAGCAGCATTAAAGACTACCCAGCAGAAGAATGCTGGGTTCATACCATACCAGTTGTAGGATCTGAACTCTGAGTGGATTAGAAAGTTATGGAAAGAGCTAAATTCTTGGCTAATTTTCAAGGAGAGAAACATTGCTAAGCTCAACAAGCTAGACAGCTCTCAGCATGACCCATCATGGTTTGTATAAAATATCTCTGATTTAGTAGACATGCTATTTCCTTTCCGTCTGATCTAGTTAATGACCTTTTTCCAGGCTTTGGGAATCCGGGTACTTTTGACAGACTGAAAATTCTGCAGCAAAGTGAGGTAACAGAAAACATTCAGAGACAAAGCATTTCCAAAACAAGGAATGTATCCATAGGTCTGGGAAAGCTAAATACTTCAAGGGCAACTAGTAGATTTCTGAGCCAAGCAGTCATGTCTTTCAGTCAAAACTTTACTAGATTGCTTCCTAGTAGATGAAAAGAATTAGCTTGTATTTGTGATGATTAAAAAAAACAAGCACAGAGTAAATACTAAGATTAAACTTTCTAACCAGCTAAAATGCAGACTAAAGAATGCCCACAGAAAATCCAGGCTTCTGTCACTCATGGACATTTAATTTACACAGATGTTTCCTAATACACAAAGTTTCACATGCCTCAAAGATCCTCTCAGCATCCCTGGGTTATCCAATGGGGGTTTCATTTTACTGCCCAGGAAGCTGAAACAGACCTCAGTGAACTGACCAATGCGACAATGAGCTTCAGCAGCAGGCTGTGGCTCAGGATGCACCCCCAGTTTTCCCAAGTTCCCATAACAGCACTCCTTATTCGGTGATCTTTGCCTTTTAACAAAGGCAGTGCTTGTCACCACTCCATTTTACAGACAGTGAAAACAAGACAAAACCATAGAAGGATTCTCCAAGAGACAGGCTGCAAACATGGGTGGAAAACCTCATCTTTTGTGCCTGATCCCCTCTGGACCAAGAACTTACCAGTTCTTGCTTCTGTCCTGAGCCACCAGCTACTCGCAATGCAAACAGATGAACAATGCATGTTGAGGCATTTAAAAACAGATAAAGGAACATATATTGAAATAAAAAAGTGCAGTGGAAAACTTCATAAAACTGTGACCACCATATAGAGTATGAGCATTTTAGTTTATTCCAAGAAGGCAGAATGTGGTGCTAAATAATGGTAGGATTTGCAACGATACATAACACAGACACATAGCTCAAGCGTTATATGAGATTTCCTCATGTGTCTGGAAGCTCAAACCTTTGTCCATTTATTTGGTTTTAACTTTATGTTCTTTCATTGTATTGTGATTACTAGAGATTGCTTTTGTGGCATTTGTGCCCATGGATGATTTCATGTAACTGTGCCACCAGCACCGCACAGGTATCCGAACACACTCAGTTCTGTAGAGCCACTCAAACACAAGGATCTGCACGTCAGCACTCAAAGCACTTAAGAAACAAGCAGGACACGTGCTGTACAAACATCAGTTCTCTGGGGCAGGGAGGCCGCTCTTTCTGACCAACGCATATTTACAGAAGATGAGATTATGCAAACACAGGAGTTCTGAGACCATGGATTTGCCCTGATAAGAACAATTTAACTTTCCTTCCTCTTCTCCAAGGCCAGCACTGGCGCCACTTATTAGCAGAAGCCAGAGGACCACATGTTAAGCAAAGCTGAATACGTACAGCTATTCTGGGTAACTTCTTCATGTTACCAGAGAAAAGGGCAAAACCAGGAGTGATGCACCTTCTGTCTCATGGGAAACAAGTCTTCAAAACCTGACCTCAGCAGCTTCTTCTCATTGAGATGCAATGTGGAGGAGGAGGATGCTGCTTCTCCATGCTGCTGAATTCAACTCAGCAAGAAGGGGAAAGCACTCAGGAAGGAATGCTGTGTATGCCAAATAAGGATGTGTTAGCATGGTACCAGGACACCAACCTAGGCAGTACCAACGTTTGTTTTGTTCCAGTAAGTCTGACTATTAGTCACATTTATGCACCAAATGCAGCAGCCAAATGCTCTAGTTAGACATATGAGACTTGTACAGGCAACTCCAGAAACTCATTCATCCTGTGCCAAAACACTACGGTTGCCAGTTAGAGAGGGGGATTCTCGCTGCTCCAAAAGGGTGATATTTTGTTTCCAGAAATATACCAGTCAGAGGCAACACAGGACCTGAGAACAGGAGGAATATGCCAGGCTCAGTCTGACATCGCACTTGCCCTTGGGAAACCCTTAGTTTTCGCAGAACAGGAGGAGGAAATGCCCTGAGCACTCCCTGTAACGTCTCCACAGGAAGAAGAATTGATTGTACTGTTGAACTGAGAAAGTGGGGGAAAAAATAGCTGTGTTCAGAACTAGAGAATCACAGCAGGTGCCAATATTTTCCAGTCTTCAGGCATGTAACATCAACATTTCAAGCTTCCCCATCAAGTGTTTAATAATAGTCTCTTTAGGTTCCTTAGGAATAGTCTGCACAGTGTATAGCACAGTACAAAGGCAGGAAACTGTTGGGGGATTTGGTTTTTTACTAAAAAGGGAAGCAGAGAACTTGCCAAGTTTCTTGTGAAGAAAAGATGATTACACCTTGGGTAATGCTGTGAAGGACACAGCTGCGATCCTGATGGTGGTTAGGCTCCCACAGCTTTTCAAAGTGCCAGGGAGTCACAACCAAGAGAACACGGTAGCAGCAAAGAGCACACAGCAATACACCTATCTTGCTTACACAAAAATCTGCCATTGTTGCTACTTGACTCTGCAGGCCGCTTTCATACCAATACATGGAGGGGGGAGGCATCCTGCGCACTTCATTCCTCCAACAGCAACAGTTCAGGCTTTCTGATAGGAACAGGCAGTTATGAACACAGAGGAGACAAAGTTTAAGAGGACTCATACCCTACAGCTCCTTCACATGATCTTGATTCAGAGCACTTAACACAGTCATTTCGGGAGTTCTGGGGAAACACCAACTAAATGCAAAACTAAGCTCTTTCATTTCCTTCCCTTGGCCCTGTTTGGGCCTCATGGACAAAGGTTTTCCACGGTAGCAGACTCACAGAAGGTAAGTTTTATCTCCAAGACTGATCAATGGGGAAAATACAAAACCAGAAAGGCCCCTTCCTTCCCAACAAGCCCTTGTCATTCACTTGCATTCTTCTGGTGTGAGGCTAGGGAAGGAGGCAAGCACTCACCCACTGTTCAGGAGAGCACAGGACAGGACATTCACGCTTACTCCAACCACAATCTACCCACGACAGCAGAGCAATTAACACGCAAATATGCCATTGGAACAACCAGGAGGAAACCAATGAAAACACCTTGCTGGAGGAGCTTGCTGGAGGACTGAAGCTCTCCTACTGCAAAGGAAAGTAGAGGTATGCTGCTTCCTAGAGAGATTCAACCTCATGGCCACACAAGGCAAACAAAGTGAGATCCTGAGGAGAAGAGCACTGCCACAGCTTCTGCTGGCTAAGACAAAGCAGAAGACATGCCTAAACCAGAGTACACATATATATCAGTACCTTTTGAAACTGTACCTCTTCAATACTATGTGCTTTATTCAGTTCATATTCTTCCTACATGAGGCTAGATTTGAATTAGCTTTTAAATCTGCTGGATAACCCCTTCTCCATATACCATGAAACAGAAATTATGTTCATCTTGGCAATGGTTATTGGTCTGTTATTAAAATGAATACCTGTCCTCAATGTCAGTTTCTTAAGTCTTCCCGAGTAAGAGAATATTCTATAAATACATCCCTGACAACTAGCCAATACTCTTGTGTTATTTTGCATAATACTGGTGCACCTTTATAGCTCTTCCCCTATAAATACTTTGTAAGTCTATCTCAGACAAGAGGAAGTTCATTTTCTGTATAAAAGGCAAATAGGAGGATAGATGTTTCTGTAGCACGGTGACAAAGCATTGTCAACACATCACTGCCAACTAGGCAACTATCGTATCTTCACTTGCAATAGTTTGAGGGCTAGGTATGAATGCAGTCACCACCCTTTTTTCTCCCCTTTCTGTTTATCCTACTAAGCAGGAAATCCCAGAGAAGGCTCAGAGCCCACATTTAATAATGTATCTTTTAAATCTTTTTAAAGGTTTGTCACTTCTTACAGGTCATGATCACCCTCACTCAGCCCATTTTACTTCAGCTTCCCTCTAAAAACAACTAATGATTTTAATTTAATTTTAACCTTTGCATTGCATTGCAAAAGCACTTATATTCTGCAGCACGAGCCTAGTCATTGTGCTCTGCCTACATAAAGCAGCCAAAATCCAGGGATAAACTGCAGTCAGCCAAATTTCAGACCACTTCCTCAGGAGGACACAGCTGAGGAGAGGTTCAAAAGCCACTTCTCAGCACAAGGTGGGGTCCTCACAGGCAGCATCCCATCTCAAACAGCAAGTACAACTTGCAGGCACCAGCAACAACCTCCTTAAAATAATTTCCCACGCATTTCATTCCAGATACTCATCAAAGAAGCCTAGAAATATGTCAGCTGACTTTTTATCTCAATACCCATCTGATTACAGTAAGACCAATAGGAGGGATGAGAGGGGACAGGAACTAGATGATCTTAAGGTTCTTTCCAACCCTAACTATTCTATGATTCTATGTGAACCAGCTAGTGGGTTCCTAGTTCTCCTTATATCTTAGGCTTATCCTAGTCCACAAGAGAAAAGTGGTCTCTCTGGGAGACCAGAAACACTAATCTAGCCAGGATCAGGAAGGTGTGTTTTGTTCCCCAGGATGAGACATATCCTTTGCATTCCAGGCTTGTGAAGCCCTGTGATGTTTTCAAAGGATGGAAACTCAGATGCGTATTTGTAGTGACTGGGTGCGTGTTAGCACTCTCCTGTGGAAACTGTTCCCTAGTTTTCACTTTGTTTCTCCATATTTTATTTTTCCTTTAGTTTCCCCACTTCCTTTAATCCTTGGTCTTTGCCAGGGAGATATTCAGCATCCTTGCTCACTTGTTTTGCTTTTGATTGTTCTGATGTTCTGCTCATCAAGTCCAGTTAAAAAGACAGGCAATAACATATAGCTGGAAATAAGCTTTAACTTTAGGTTAATTTTAAATCGTGAATCAGATTTTGTCAGAGGGATTTTTTTTATTTGCTTTGGAGCAGCAGCTGTGTCTGATTTGGGGCTCAGCTTGAGGAGTTCAGAAAGCTGCTCACATGCTGGCTCTGAATCTTAGAGAAACTCCATATACAAGGCTCTCACTCTCCCTCCTCCCAGAAGGGTTGTGCTCAGCTGATTACACAGGCATCCCAGTCCACTACAGCATGAAAGGAACCAGATCTGCATAACTCCCTTCCATAGCCCATCTTCTTCCTTTTACCTTGAAAAGGAGCTGTAAATTCAGAGGCTGTTATGATTCTGAGCTAACACATGCCCAGCAATGAGAGCTACCACATTACTGCAAAAAACCCTGAAGGAAAGTATGTTTCTCCTGCATCACACAATGCTTATGGCTAGATGTAACCATGACACAGAAATAATCTGCCCCCTGCAATGTGACACACAGCACCCTCTGCACAGCGAACACCGAGGACTACTGCTGCTCTAGGCTTTGCCTGCTACAGCTGAGTAGAGTATTTCAGGATGTTGTAAGACTGAAAATCAAAGCAGACAGATGTCTCCATCTCAGTAATATCACTTGAATCAGTAATTACATCAGAGATGTTGGTTCTTAGGAGAGCCATTTGCAGGATGATGGTGAGAATTTGGTTGATAGGCATTTTTCCATTATGGAAAACCCTTCTGTAAGGGCACTGTCATTCGGTACCATAAAGGTCAGCACCAGGAAAAGACACTTCAGGAAGTCTCGTGACAAATGGCAGACTTGCCCCAATATTATCTTGTCCAGCCATCAGCCAGAGATGTCTCAAATAGTAAATGCAATAGGAAAATAACAAATTCTGTTTTAGGAAGAGTAGCTCTCTGGCCAACAGTCTACCAAAGTTTAGCTACAACTCTTCACAGACACATATATTAAGCTTAATTAAAAAACAAATATACAGTCTGGTTTATTTGAACTACATTTGGTGACATATCACCAGCCCACAGACTTTTCCTCCCCTACACCAAGCTCAGACTTTGGCATATGTAATACTTCATTTTGTGCAAACACATCTTCCTACAGGATAAGGATCATTTCATTAAATTACCATTAATTTTAATTACCACGCTATCTCAACTCTGGATATGTTGCCCAGCCCTAAAGATACATTTTGTTTCAAACTACAAAGAAGCATCTCTCTTCTGGACTGTTTCTAAAAGCCATGACATTTACTTCAACCTAATGACAACCAGTATAAAGGAGAAAGCTAAATCACACCACTGAAATGGTAAAGACCAAGACTTTTGGGGACATTGGTATCTGAAGCCTGAATAGTATCGTTCCCTCGCTGTTCTTGCTTGCCAGAAGTATTCTGCAATGGGGAGACAAGCATCACTGTCTGAATCACTGAAAATAAAAAGACAAGGCATCAGACCCAGTGCATAACACACCTGCACCAAGTAGGTACGGATCTACTGCTGGCATGGAAGGACACACGTCTACTGTGTCATTAATTCAGATTATAGCCTTAACCCAGATGACCTGAACATGAAAATGTGTGGCTAGGTTTGGAGGTACTTTAATTCAGGCATGGGCTAGATCTGGGACCTCACTTTTGCTCCAGCTATTTCATGTTAAGATGCAACTAAGTTTAAAACTAACCCAAAAACTTTATTAAACATTGTCAGTCCAGCAAGCTTTGTGCTACAATCCTCTCTATCCTTCTAGAAACTTATCTCCTTTTTGACAAGAGTGGCTGAAAAAGCTATATGGTGCCCTGGTACTGCACAGCCTTGGGCTACATCCTATGTAGACAGGCGACTGCAGCAACAGAGCACATTGTGATGGGACACAGGGAGTGTTTGGTTGAAAACCTCACATGTGTATGGCCATAGTGTGTACTGTGGACCTTGCTCAAGTGGCCAGCACTCTCAAGTGCCTAGAGAAGCAATTCTGCTGTCACCAGTATACCTGTCTTTATAGACAGCTTTCATAGAGAGAACGTAAACTGCACTTCCCCCTCTCAAGCTTGGTGGGAAAAGTGCTATTGCCAGCAATTCAAGCTCCCTGTGGAATGAACTTCGAGTATTTCAAACTGGCAAATACTGAGCAAGTCAGAAATCCTCCCCAGTGGGGGCCCTGGCATAACAGAGTTAATAAATGGGAAGGGAGAAATGTGCACACACCTGCAGACGCTTAGAAGAAAAACAGCTCTACACCCAGATTTAACAGGTAGGTAGCGCATCTGCATTCACATACTGGAATATTTTGTCAGTTTTTTTTCCTAAAAATGAGCATGAATTCCGCTGGAGAGCGCTTTAGTTTTGTACATCTGTTCAACCTAGAACTAGGTGGCCTCAGGTTCTCTTACAAATAACCTTGTTTGATGCTTGCATCCACTGAACTAGAGCAGATGTTCTCTAATCATGTTTTTCTTCTGATTAGGGTGAGAAGTGAGCTGCAGTATGAGAAGAGCTGTTTCCAGCACTGGTGACACCTGGAACTGAGGATGAACAATCAAAACTGCTTCATTTGCTGTTTAGTATACTCTTTTAGCATTTTATTTGGTATGGACAGAGAAAACATGATGGCTTTGTTTGAGCATTTGGGTTTTTTTAATCTTTCTCTCTGCCCTCCTAAAAGTCTAACTGTGCAGTCATGCCCTGACAGGAAAATACTGACATTTGAATATCTGCTCTCTCACCTGTAATAACAGGTATTATGTTCTACCAAATAACATGTTGAATAATTAGGTTTTAAATAGCTTCAAAAAAAACCCAAACCAACCCGTTTAAATTTTAATTACTGACTTCTTTTGCAATATCCCTTTCAAAAACCAGCGTGAGGACTAGCAATTTATTCTCATTATTATTAATGTAACCCCATTACACAGTCTCAATTTCCTGTTCCTCTGAATCTGCCTTCTCTCACTCATGTTCCCTGTCTCCTTTTTAAAGGAAACAGATGAGTATCCTCCCAGAAAGGATCCCTGCTCCATCTTACATTCATAGATGATGTAGCCAGAACGAAAAAGGGAAGGCAGAGAAAAGACAGAAGAACAACAAAAGGTCAGAACACTGAAATTTTTCTGCAACATCATTCCACATCAGAAGGCAGCGAACTCACAGATCTGACCCACAAATGTTGGTTAGAATCAAATCAGCTGGGTGAGAAGTGCTGGAGGTAAACCGGGATGGCATGAGTAATTCCATTCGCCTTTTGTAGAAAAATCAAGCTACCCCTACTTCACCCACACCAGAGGTAACTCAAAGCAGAGCTACGCACCACAATTCTCACCTCATGTGTAGCACAGAAATGAGATCTGGGACCCGCAAAGAAAATTACATACTTCTAAAATGAACACTGCAATCCTTCTGCTTCTTCAAATCAGTACATGCTCCTTCCCACTCCCGTGCCCTAGCATAATGCAGGCTCTGCAGGGGTCCCAGGGAGCAGGAAGGCTGCCCTTCCTGGGGACAGAAGGAGTTGGGTACCAAAAACCCCACCATCCTTTGTGGGAGACAGGTCGCACTTCACCACAGCTTTCTGAGCATTCCTGCCTTGCTGTTCTGTGCCCTGTAATTTTCTTCACTCCGGAGCTTTATTATAAGGTCTGAATTAGGTTCTACAGATGTCTCTGACTGTAATAGGTCTAACAAGCTACAGTTTTGTCTCTGCAGAAACAAAATTCACAGCAGTTCCCGCTACAGTGATTTCACAATCTTATTTTTCAACTTGAAACAGAGTGCGCAGGAATAAACTCAGAGACATGAAGATGATCAATCAGGCTGAGGATCTGGTAGGCTGGGCAACGATGACGTCCATCATTTGACAGAACCCCCCAAGGCAAAAACTCGTATTTGTGCAAATAGTTCATTTCTGAGAATTATGCTGAAACACCCTCTTCCTAATTAAATCAGTCCTGAGATCCCAGTAAGACTTTCTGGCAGATGCTTGGTGCTTATGCTCTTTCAGAGCTCAGCTCCACCACTCACTCCCATCTCACTGACGGATGAATTTGCTTAGCATAAGCTTGCACCTATGCTAATTTTTGAATCTGTGGTTTGCTATACTAATACCTATAAGTTTTATGTGATAGATACCCTGGAAGTTATTTTTCATAACTTTACACTGTCCACATAACACCCCACCCCTCCCACCCCCCTTCAGCACAGATCTATTTTCTTGTCTGGTGTTTTTTTAAGCTCAAATACACTTGGACTTCTCTGTGAGCAGAATATTTCAGTGCAGAAAGAGAACCGCGGGTTGGCTTTTTTTTGGTTTAAGATACCTGGGTTCAGGAGACTGAGTACAGCACAGGTCTTACCAGCCTGAAGAACTCTGCTTCACATACTAACAGTTCATTTATGCTTTTTTTTCCTCACAGCTAGAAAATACACCTTCTCCCAATAACTACACAACAACCAGTTCTTTCATACTACTTGCTGCACCAGTTTTAATGATCTCAAGCATTTCTACAAAATGGCAACGCAATCCAAACTGTAAAGGACTGAAGAATGCAACTCTGTGCTTACGCTCATAGCACAATTACAGACTGCTTGATATTTAACCTAAACATTTCTAAGGCATGCAACTGTAAAGACGTAGTACCAACCCTTTGCATTTCACTGTTGACTGAAGAATTAAGGATTCTTAGCCTTCTTTAGATTTGTCTACATATTGGGGAAATGACAAACTAAGCCGTGAGATGATTGAAATGACGTCGTAAAATCAGGATCCAAATAGGTTCAGGAACTCTCGTTCTAATCTGTGCTTTTCTACTCAATTTTGGCTTGCTCTGAGCAAATCCCTTATGAACTACATGTCAAGATATTTCTATAATGATCAAGTGAACAAGTATTATTTATGGCAAGATTTATATAACTACCTACATGTGGGAAGCTCAGCACAGTGTATTTTTAGCATCAGATACCGCAGGCTTCAAAATAATGACGAAATTGAATGTTTAAAGAAACCAGGTCATAGCTCAGAATTCATCTTTCACTAAATGCTGTTTCAAAGCGTTTTCTCTGTATACAGTTACAATTAAAAGCTACGTGGACACCATGGAAGCCTAACTATTTTCCCCTAACACTGTTGGCTCATTTGTATTACAGTGGCATTGGAAGGTGAATATTTTGAGCACTGTCCAAAACACATGGTAGGAGGTAGCATCTCCCTTGGAGAAGTTTCAAACCAAAAAATAGGACTGATGAAGGTGTGAAATGAAGAAACAAGGGGGTGGAGAGATTAATACCTACGCAGGCACCATCAGAAAAGCTTGGAATAGGATGAAGCCTTTCAAGCAACAACACGGGAATTCTTGTACAGGTTTGTCTTTAGCAACTTTACATCTCTGTCTCTATACCTCACTGGCTGACACAGTACCCTTGCTCTAATGGAGATAACGGTAGTGAAGGTCCTAGATTAATACTATGTGCCCTACAGCCACTAAAACCACACATCAACAGCTTAGTCTTTAGAAGTTGCAGCACATGGCGTATACAGCAGGGAGAAAAAATAAAAATCACACCACCAAACCAGAAAATGTTTTGAAAAAATCAGGATTTGTTTTTAAGTCAAAAAAGAAGAGAAAAGGAATCCTCCTTACATTTGGGTTTAAAAGAAAACAAACTTCCTACAAGCCTGAACAATCAGTGCATGTGGGTCTACTTTTAAAAAAGGAAGAATTCATTTTCCTATAAAGGCTAACCAAGTATGGAAAGTTATTAAAATAAATTCTCTTGGACGAAATAACATGAAAAACAAAGACTGCATGAGCACACACAGAAGGAAAATGGATCAAAACCAGCTGCATATGACAAGACACATTAAATTCAGTATGAAATGCATTTGTTTTACTCTTCAGTTCCAGGCAGGCTTTTACATTCACTGCAACTAAACAAACACTAATGATCTAATGCAATGTACTAACTTATATGGTTAAAAATATACCTAAAATTTGGTATGTTTCTATTTGGGAGATAAATATTGTTTAAGGATTCTTTTCTATTCCTAAAACAGAAGAAAATAATGTGGTTGTGATAGAGAACTACGACTGTTTTTTTTTCCTAAAGATAAAATTGTTGTGGTAAATCAGAGATATGAATAGAGAAGACAAGACAAATACTGCCTGCTTCAGAGACACGTGTACATATCTAGGTGTGATTCTTATCCAGTAAATGCTTATTATGCTTTGAATCCCACCTCTGTCTCAAGATGAGCTGGTTTTGTTTATGCCAATGTTCAGAATATGTGAAATGGCCAGTGCAGACAGAAATCTGTGTTGTTAAAATGGTAGTACTTTTAGTGGGTAAACATGACTGTTTGGGTTTTGTACTTGAAATTAGAAGGGATTGTCAACTGTTTAAGTATTCAGGCTCTTGACCCACCTGCCAGCTGGAAGACAGGGAGCAGAATGCAGCTCCCGTAATCCAAGAGGGAATGGTCAGCAACCTGCTGTACCACTTAAGACACACACAGGATCCACCCAAGGGTCTGAGGGAGCTGGCAGAAGTGCTCATCAAGCCACTTTCCATCACGGCAGAGGGGCTGGAACTAGATGATCTTAAGGTCCTTTATAACCCTAACTATTCTATGATTCTATAACATAACATAATAATATATTATTGATATATTTCAAAAATCATGGCAGTCAGGTGAAGTTCCCAATGACTGGAAAAAGGAAAATATAAACCCCATTTTCAAGAAGGAGAAAATGGAAGACATGGGAAAATGCAGACCAGTCAGTCCCACCTCTGTGCCTGGCAGGATCATGGAGCAGATTCTCCTGGAAAGCATGCTAAGGCACATGAAAAACAACAAGGTGGCTAGTGACAACCAACATGGCTGAAGACAGGATGAGAAAGTTGGGGCTGTTCAGCCTGGAGAAGAGAAGGCTGCGTGGAGACCTCATAGCAGCCTTCCAGTACCTGAAGGGGGCCTATAGGGATGCTGAGGAGGGACTCTTCATTAGGGACTGTAGCGGTAGGACAAGGGGTAAGGGGCTCAAACTTAAACAGAGGGAGTTCAGGTTAGATATACGGAAGAAGTTCTTTACTGTGAGGGTGGTGAGGCACTGGAACAGATTGCCCAAAGAAGTGGTGAATGCTCCATCCCTGGCAGTGTTAAAGGCTGGGTTGAACAGAGCCTTGAGTGACATGGTCCAGGGTGAGGCCCATGGCAGTGGGGTTGGAACTAGATGATCTTATGGTCCTTTCCAACCCAAACCATTCTATGACTCTATGATTCTATGAATTTATCAGCAGCCCTGGCTAACTAGGGAGATCTCAATTGACTGGAGGTTACCAAACGCGATGCCCATCTTCAAGAAAGGCTGGAAGGAAGGTTCATGGATGTACAGACCTGTCAGTCTGACCTTGGTGCTGTAAAGGTTATGGAGCAGATCATCTTGAATGCCATCGCACAGCACGTACAAGACAAGCAGATGATCAGGCCCAGCCAGCACGAGTTTATGAAAGGCAGATCCTGCTTGACTAACCTGATCTCCTTCTATGACAAGGTGACCTGCTTAGTGGATGAGGGAAAAGCTGTGGAATTTGTCTACCTGGACTTTAGTAAAGCCTTTGACACCATTTCCCACAGCATTCTCTTGGAGAAACTGTTTGCTCATGGCTTGGACAGGTGTACTGCTCACTGGGTAAACAACTGGCTGGATAGCCAGGCACAAAGCATGGCGGTGAATGGAGTTAAATCCAGTTGGTGGCTGGTCACAAGGGGTGTTCCTCTGGGCTCATTATTGGGGCCAGCTTTCTTTAATATCTTTATCACTGATCTGGACGAGGGGATTGAGTTGAACCTCAGTCAGTTTGCAGACAGCACCAAGTTGGGTGGGAATGTTGATCTGCTTCAGGATAGGAAGGCTTTACAGAGGGATCAGGACAGGCTGGATCAATAGGCCGAGGCCAATTGTAGGAGGTTCAATAAGGCAAAATGCCGGGTCCTGTGCTTGGGCCACAACAATCCCATGCAATGCTACAGGCTGGGAGAAGAGTGGCTGAAAAGCTGCTCGACAGAAAAGGATCAGCTGAACATGAGCAGCTTGTGCCCAAGCAGCCAAGAAGGCAAACAGCATCCTGGCCTGTATGAGAAACAGTGTGGCCAGCAAGGCCAGAACAGGGATTATCCCCCTGTACTCAGCACTGGTGAAGCTGTACCTCAAATACTGCATTCAGTTCTGGACTCCTCACTACAAGAAAGACATTGAGGCGCTGGAGTGGGTCCAGAGAAGGGCAATGAAGCTGGTGGAGGGCCTGGAGCAGCTAAGGGAACTGGGGTTGTTTAGCCTGGAGAAAAAACAGGTTCAGGGAAGACCTTATCACTATCTACAACTACCCAAAAGGAAGTAGTAGTGAGGTGGGTGTTGGTCGCTAATCCTAATTAACAAGTGGTAGGACAAGAGGAAATGGCCTCAAGTAGCACCAGGGGAGGTTTAGATTAGATAGTAAGAAAAATTTCTTCACTGCAACTGAACTAACACAGAAAGTCCAATTTCCTTATAAGAAGAACAAAAAAGGAGGGTTTGGTGTGCATAACCAGTCTTCCTGTCCTGCTCTTTCTTTTTTGTGTTCTGCAGGAGGGAAGCAGCCCCACAGACACATATGTACCACTTGAAGATGTTTCAGCTGCTCCCCATCTTTCATCTCAGTAATAGCTTAGGTGGCTATTACTGCTGCATCTGGTGCATGCAGCAAGTTCCAGGCAGACAAACCTTAACAAACCAACCATATAAGGTCCTCCCCCCATACCTGCCTCCAGAGAGGCAGTATGCCTGTATCTGGCACAGAAACGACTATTGTTTCAGCTATTCATTACATAAACAACTTAAAAGCTTCTCTAACCACTGAAATGATGACATTGGTTACATCATCTTCAGCCTGTTTCACAGAGGACTTGTCCTAATTCACAATAGTGTCTTTTAAATTAATCAGTCTGAGGAGAAAGGCAAGAGGGAAGAGGCAAAACATTGCATGATACTAGCTCAGGACAGGCGCACACTTGCAAAGAGCTGCAACCATGGAACAGTTGCTCCTGCCAGAGGCGCAATTACAACCTGGAATGGTAACCCTGCCCCAACACCTGCATGGATGGAGTTATACAGACTATAAGGGTGCTTTCTTCTGGTGTAGTTCTTCCCTCCTCCCATGCTGGAAGTTGTGCAAGAGCATTCGCATTAGAACTGTCACTCACTGGAAGGAATGAAAAGCAACACACCTAATGCAGATGAGCTCTCAGATGCTCCTAGATGGAACTCTCCTGGAACTCCAGCCCTCACCACTGCAAGGACAGTTTTTGTTTTACTTTTGCACGTAACTAGTTTACAGCTATAGTAAGTACTTAGCATTAAAGTTCAAAACAAATGGACAAGCCACAGGACTTGCACTTTCACCACAGCTGTGAAGCAAGGTGCTTTTGAGTGAAGCATAAACAAAGCTCCTTTATTCTCATCTCACGTATGTGCCTAAAAGAGCAAGTCATCTTTCTCCCAGAGACTCCTGGGCCAGAAAGCTGTGGAGTAAGAGCGGGAGAGGAAGGGGAGGAAAGGAGGAGATATTGTCCTCTCTTTTCTTCTCCAAATTATGAAATCTCAAAAATGCTGACTCTCTCCACTACCACTTTTAAGTTCATTACAAATGCAAACTTCTTCTGTGAAAATAAAATGGATATTTTCTGACCCTTTTTAAGTTTTCTTGCAAAATACTAGAAAACAAAAGCAATTACAATGAGCTCTGGTGTCTAAGATATTTACTTTCCCACAGCCCAGGACCTTGAGGGGAAGCACTGCACTTACAGAATTGCCTGCATTTCATAAACAGCTCTTAAAATGGGATGGTATACAGACATTGTGGGGTGGTGCTGGAAGACACAACACTCAGAATGACTACAAAACCTAGCAAATGCAGAGCTCTGCACTCCCCTAAGCACTTCTGTTATCTAGGTAAACACATTTTGAGATTTAGCAGTTTAAGTAACTGGCAGCCTAATAGCTGATTAGAAGGCTCCGTGACAAAACTCATGATAGCTGCAATAATACGTCAGCATAGGTTTTATCCCCAAAACTCATACCAGACGCTGGGTGGCAAAGGCAGCAAAAGTCAAACAAACAAAATCTCATCGGCAATATGCATACCTGCATGATGACCTAGAACAGATCTATGGAATGCCAAATAATTCATATTGTAGAATTCCTTTCCCTGCAGCAAAATACAAGGGAAGTGCATTCGAACTGGCTAGCTTTCTTGGCCCCCGCTTTCCCCCCCAACTGCATCTGCCTTCCTGCCAAAACTAGCAGGGTTTTATATATATATATATATATATATATATATATATATATATATTTTTTTTTTTTTTTTCTTAACTAGGAACTAAAACACTGTCTCCAAGAGCGAATAACATCAGCAAATTACACAGTACAAGAAATTAGTTGGTGTGATACACTTTTCTCCTTCCAGAAAACCAACACTAATTGCCCGATACTGAAGTAACAGCAGTTTATCTCCTAGCAAATGCTTATGAGGATTCCCAAATCGGCAATTAGCATCTGTCCCATTGTGCTTCTTCGCCTAATATCTTATGCAAATTATACAATTTATAGCTTTAGATTTAATGTGTGGTTGCCTAACGCCGCAAGGCAAGAGGAGCCTGCTGATTCAGGAATGCACTGCTTGACTGCCTCACCCTCGTGAAGCAAGTGATAAACTCATTCCACAGATTTCTCCACCACAGAGAAAATACTTGTTCCTGCAGCAGGACATACACATGAACAGGTGCAGCCAGCCCACAGCTCCTCTCTCGGTGCCCAAGAAAGAAGAAAGAGGTCAGCTTCGGCCCAAAGTCAGACAGCCAGAGTAATGGGACTGTGTCCAGCTAAAACACACTGCTTTTTGTAAGGGAGCACGCCCAAACGTGTTCAGGTCTGGCTGTGCTGACCCATGGAGACTTTGCCTAGTGGCAGCCCAAGACTACTCGGACTGTTTACTTCTTATGCCAGCACATGTAAGCACATATCCTACAGGACTCCCTCTGTGTTGGCCCCACATAGGACAGGTATCTATTAACACTTCAGTTTGACTTCATAAAGCTCTCTGGCTCAAGCTGTCAGTAGCCGATGCTTTTTTATTCTGAAGGACAATCAACATCAGAAAATACTGGTCTGGAAAGGTTACCAGGTTACCTACCCCAGTCCCATTGCATTCCAGCAAGATGAAATGCTCCTAACACCAACACTGGCAGACGCTTGTCTATCCAACCTGCTCCTAAAATCTCCGGTACATGAGGTTTGAAACGCTTCTGTTAGTTTGTCCCAGTGCTACAGTAGCTTTGTGACCAAAAATCTTATCATACGTACCCCCTCCTCGGAGTGTTCAAACAGCATACTCACAGGCTTCCCAACTGCTGACTAACCCTGAAAGTTTCCCCTGGTGAAGCAGGGAAGTTCAGCTGACATTTCACAGATCAAGAGAGTAAGCAGGGCTGTCATCAAAGCCCTGAATCTCAACAAGAGAGATCAAAACTACCTGGTTCCTGCCCTGAGGCTCTATGGGCTACATTTCTCCAGAAACATCAGGTAATGCAAGTCAAACTGAACTAATAGAAAAAATGTAAGTATCCCTTCAAATTTGGCTTAAATGAAACTGCACTGGCAATACAGATCCTAAAACATCAGAGTCATGGAGAAGGAAAAACATATCAGAGAGGAACCCATGTACGCCTGAGACTGGTGGATCGTGAGCTCACATCTCGGTTTTTGTTGCAACAACTGATACAGCCTTGCTGGTAGCTGACACAGTGCTTTAGGGGCTGTGGAAAGCAAGCAAAGTAAAAGGAGTAAGTTTCATGTAAATAAGCGCACATTGTGCTCCATAGTAAATTATACAAATGAAATGTTTCTTCAGGAAATACATAAAAGGTTTCTGTCAGCTAGGTTATATAAACAATAAGATCAATAAACGACAATAAGCACGTCGCAACTGATTTTTGCTCTGTATTTATTCACTCATCTGTCTAGCTCTTTGCCTTTAGATTTAAATGTGGAACGTTAATTGAGGCAATATTCGTTGAATGCTTGCATATTCCTGTATAAAGAATTCCAGAGTTTGTCTTTCCATCCCAAAAGGATGGATGTTGATCTAAGACATTCCGTCGTCTTAACCATCTTAAGATATTAAGTCTTCTTAGACATCTAAGAGTAACAAGTGATAGGACAAGAGGTAACAGCCTCAAGCTGTGTCAGGGAAGATTTAAACTGGATATTAGGAAAAATTTCTCTACAGAGAGGTTGATCAGGCACCGGAACAGGCTTCCCAGGGAAGCGGTGGAGTCACCATCCCTGGAAGTGTTCAAAAACCGTGTAGATGAGGCCCTCAGTGACATGGTTTAGAGGCAGACTTGGCAGTCCTGCGGTAATGGATGGACTTGATGATCTTAAAGGTCTTTTCCAACCCAGTTGATTCTATGCCTTGCCCACAATGTTGTATGTAGATTAATTGTATTATACATGAACCAGAACTTATCACACAGGTTGGGGCTCACATTCAGCCTCCCTACTGCTTACCTAGATGGGCACCTTGTCAGCAACTAAGTAAGCTGGTGTGAAAGAATAAACTCTCAGTTTTAAGTGAAGAAATTTTTTCAGGGGAGTTCGATTTTCCTCTCACACAACCAAGACTGCACTGGACCTTCCAAAATGAATAAAATACAAACCAGAAGGGACAAAGCTCTTCATGAACATTAACATCTTTCCTTGCCTTCCCAGTATGTTCAGCATCCCTTGGTCAAAAGAAGGACCTCTTTCAGAATATGTATATACTCTTTGTCCATAGACACGTGGTGCATAGAGATCTGCAAGACTGACACTTTGCATCTCTGCAGCAAATATTTCACCACTGGCTGGCACTCAATCAGAGGCAGAGTAAGCACCCCCATGGCATCCACAAGCTCATTAAGAAGGACCTGGAATATGAACACTCCCCTTGTGCAGGAATTCCAATGCTGTATTTAAAGTTAACATGCTCAGTAACAGCCGAGTGCTCCCTTCTCTCCTTGGCCCAGCAGACACTAAAGCAGCTGGCAGCTGAACTGCAGCACAGGGGAAATGCCGCAGCTATTCTGATCATGGAGCAGGCTTGTTAAGGCAGGCAGGAGGGTGAGACCTGTGAAACACTCGTTGTTCAGTCATTTTCATATTTACGCAGGAGATAAATTTTGCAACTGGTCAGTTTTCCTCATGATTTTGGTAGGCAGCAAGGGAGGAAATGAAACAAAAAGTTTTAAAAGTTGACAAGTCCCAGTATGCCAAGAAACACCTTGCCCTGGACAACACACCAGTGTGATCCGGACGATGACCTCCTCGATCCTGAAGAACAAGAGCTAATAGAAAAACTTCTTCAAGGGTGCTCAGGACCATTAAGTTCCTGCCCTGTATTATGGGTGCCTGCCCTGTGATGCCACAGTTCAGTCCCCTCATGCACACCCCCTTGCCCACAGGGTCTTGTGTGGGCTTTAATATAGCAGAAGAGAGCACTGAAGAGAAAAGGAGTCATAACCACATCATCCAGCCTTACTTCTGGAAGAGTAACAGCTTTAATATATACCTGAAGTACCCATTTCTCATAATAATTAATATAAAATCCTATAACTTTATTCAGAAGATGTTAAAGGTGCCAAAACAGTACTACTTGTGCCATGTTCAAATGTTATGTAGAACTAGAAAATTCTTTAAATCATCACTACAGCTTTAGCCATTCCTGCTTCCTGGGAGACAAGACATGAACACAGAAATCATTAAACCAAATGAGACCACAGTTCAGCTGATGCCATGTCAGCTCCATTTCTGAAACTGGGCAGTGGATTTCAAATAAGATGAAAGAGAATATTTACTGTCTACACATAGCCCAAGTTATGGAGTTCAGAGTTAATAAATGGAGTCTCTTTCTAACACCCAGCAGTCAGCACCATATACTCCTAACCATAACAGTTTGTAAAGCCTTTAAACCTATCTGTGAATGTTTTCTACTTTTTCAGTCCAGCTGTAATCTCAGTTTATAGTTTATGGCAAATGCACACATATGCAGTGGAACTGTTCTCTGTCAGGGTAAGAAAGAGAAAAAGGGAACATTTTTCCATTTATGCATATTTTGTTTACTCAGGTTTTGTTCCACCTCTGCTAGCCCCAGGTTGACCTCGCTCTCCCCTTGTGTGGCTGTTTCTTGGCACCAACCATGTCCCTTTTCTCCAGGATTCCTTTCATTTCTAATGCATGTTTTTAAATTCAGGAAAGCAGAACTGAAAACAGTCTTCAGGGGAAAGAAAGTGCTTTATTTCCATAACTGTATGCTCAGTATCTTCAATGCTATTTTTGGCCATCATAATCTTTTTGTTTGGTTCTGTTGGCATGTTCTCTTTTGACTACTGAGGCAGAGGGGGCAGAAGTTTCCAGCGAGCTACCCACTGTGATGCCAAGGTCTTTCCTGAGCAGTTAGTCAGTGTAGAAGTTAACAGTGCATGAACTGTCCATATTATTTCTTTATGGGCCCAAGGGATTGCAATAAACTGTACCTATCATCATTCGGACTTCTTCACTGACTTTTGGAAGACCCATCTGATATTGCTGTCTCCCATTGCTTAGAAAAAAACTAAACGCACTGGACTTATCTGAAAAATCTGCCATCTGCCTTTTCCAGAACTATTACCAAATGTCCAGGAATGCCACTAGTAGGGGATGCTTGACTTGACACACTGAAAGCAGTTTATTTATCTGTCTTTGGTCTCTGTCTCACACTTTCTGATGCTTCAGTTTATTTAACATCCACCCTCCGAAGAGTGATTTTTAATTTATTTTTGAAAGTTATTTCAATGTGCTGACTTGTGTCCAGCTCTTCAATCTGTAGCTGACAGCTTCAAAGAACTATAATAGGCCAGAAGGCCTGAAGGCAACCAGAGCAACATGGCCACGCTGTGCCATTTGGGGACACACAATTTCTACTATTCAGACTATTTTAACCCCATTTAACGAGCAGTGGTTCACTCTCAGTGTGCACAACTAAACAAGTTGCATGCTTCCCTACAAATGCCACAAGTTCTAAAACATGCTGCACATACAGCTTACCCACAAAGTAGAGTATGAAAGGATGCAGGGTATGTCTGTAACCCTATCTTTCTTTTCAGTGTAGCATCTTTCAGTTTTCACTGAGCTAGGCTGTATTCTGCAGAATCGGTTTTGTTTTCTTTACAGAAATGCAGTACAGTGACCTGAACCATGACTACTGACACTCCAGAAGAGCTGTCGTCATACAGCCATACCAGCCTAGGGATGCATTTGGATCTATTTCCACCCCATACGCAGTGTTTACTAATCACTATCAAAAGAAGGCTACCCCAAACAGGAAAAAAAGCAAGATGTTAGTGGTGTAGTGTACCAAATGACAGTAACAAGTCAATGACCTTACCTAGAAAGTCGATCAAGCAACTGACCATTGAGGTTTGGACCCACTCAATCATAAACTAACCAGGACGAGAAGAAACTTGGATTATCTCAAGTCCCTCTCAACAACCTTTACACTCACAGCCTCTCCCACTCTAGCTTCAGAAAGCCATTTGGAAAACTCACGAGATAGAACCAATTACTGACATCAAGGAACATAAAGGTACTCAAGCTTTCATTATTTTATTTGCTGATACACTCAGATGTTGTAACAGTTACACAAAGCCAGCAGATTAGTGAAACAGGAGCTGAGTCCTTTTAGACTGGATCATAGAATCATAGAATCATAGAATAGTAAGGGTTGGAAAGGACCTCAAGATCATCGAGTTCCAACCCCCCTGCCATGGGCAGGGATACCTCCCACTAAACCATGCCATCCAAGGCTATGTCCAACCCCACCTTGAACGCCGCCAGGGATGAAGCATCCACAACTTCCCTGGGCAACCCATTCCAGGGCCCCACCACCCTCACAGTAAAGAATTTCTTCCTCAGATCCAATCTAAACCTCCCCTGTTTAAGTTTAAACCCATTACCCCTTGTCCTCTCACCACAGTCCCTAATGAAGAGTCCCTCCCCAGCATCCCTATAGGCCCCCTTCAGGTATTGGAAGGCTGCTATGAGGTCTCCATGCAGCCTTCTCTTCTCCAGGCTGAACAGCCCCAATTTTCTCAGCCTATCTTCATACGAGAGGTGCTCCAGTCCCCTCATCATCCTCGTGGCCCTCCTCTGCGCTTGTTCTAACAGTTCCATGTCCTTTTTATGTTGAGGACACCAGAACTGCACACAATACTCCAAGTGAGGTCTCACGAGAGCAGAGTAAAGGGGCAGGAGCACCTCCCTCGACCTGCTGGTCACGCTCCTTTTGATGCAGCCCAGGATACGGTTGGCCTTCTGGGCTGCAAGCGCACACTGCCGGTTCATGTTAGTGGCCTTGGTAAAGAAAAGCATCTTCTTCATGGATCTCTCAGGTACTGTTATCAGCTGACCCCACGCAATCCTGTTAAAGCCTTAAGGTATTGCTGGACTCTTCAGGAGGATAGATTAGAATTTAACCAGGGGTCTCACATGTTGGCTAGATACTTGTCTGAGGAAATGTGAGGGGTGCTACTTTTCTTGTCCATACTAGACTACCATAACACATACAAACATAGAATAGTTTAGGCTGGAAAGGACCTTCAAAGTTTATCTAGCCCAACCCCCCTGCAATGAACATCTTAAAATAAACTGCTTCTTCAGCAGAGAAAGAGACATACAGAAAGAATCATGTTCTACCAGCTGAGTCCTGGTTTCCAATTCAGAAGAAAGATCCTATTTTTCAAGACATTTCTTGAACTCTGATCTTCCACTCATACAACAAGTATGAGTAGAAGCATCAGCCACTTACTGCAAAAAGTATTCCCAGTTAAGTTTCACACTGATATTATGAGCAATTTATCTTTCATTGCTCCATCCTTAATTTTTCTAGCACTCAGATACTTGAGAAAAGTATCTTCTGTTGCTGGATGTCAGCCAAGGAAATTTCTGCTCAGGAGGATCAGAATAACTTGAAACACAAGTGTGCTGGAATTTAACACATCTGGTTTATTCAGTGAAGACTTCCTCATGAGAAGAAGAATCCCTGCTCCTCCTTTCCTCCAGAGAGATAATAACGACCAAAAATTAATCCATGTTCCATTCTTATACCCAAACTGATGCATTAGGAATGCCTCATGACAATGGAGTGCAGTTATGGCTTGTATCTTTACCCCGTTAAAGCAGACCTGGTCATTCTTCAGATCCACCAAAGCCCCAGACACAAAATTCATAGAAGCTCTTGCTTATTTTGAAAGCTCAGGGACCATCAGGACTACTAGGATCAAAGATGAAGACTGTTTGTTGGTTCAAGAAGTTCTGGCTGGCACACTGTGAGACAAAAGGATAAATATGTTTTCTGTATTATTCTCTAGGCTTGTGTTTTTTGGACAGCAGAGTCAGCTTGAACAATCCCATGCTGATGTGTCTTAGCAGGCCAGAAACAGCCCAAGAGCAGACTGCCATTTCTGGTTAAAGGAACAGGGACTGTGCCTATCGTTTCCTTAGAGGCCTCCAGACTTCTGATCCCTCCTACCTACACCAGGATAGAGCTGGTAGCTCAAAGTAATGAAAACCTGGGAAAGGAGAGGCTTGAAGGAAAGGGAGAGTCTGTTCAATGTTTTCTGTTTATAGATGTCTAGCTTTCAGCATTCTTACCTTAGAAAATCCTTTCGTAAACTACCTTAACAAGAGCAAACAATGGTACAAGGGAGGAGATTTCAGCTCCCCTTCAGGGCTTTCCATGTTCTTTGCCTGCTACTTCTCTCAGGACAGGATTAGTCCTTTGGAAGCAGCTGCCTTCTTTAGATTTCAAAGCCAGAGCTTGTTTACTGTAACACCAACATGTCTGTGTCCCTTTGTCTACTCCCTCCTAGATGAATGAATGCATCTTTATGAGAAAGGCATCAGGTGACACCTCGATAGGTCAAAAGTCCCAGAGTCATTCCAGTCTGACAGAGCAGGGCTGAGAGCTACCAAGTGCTGACAGCCGGGGCACACAGTACTGCCACGTGCAGCACTGCTGCGTGCTGATGCGTTTGGACAAGCTCCTTCCAGTCACAGCGAATATTAATTCCATTCGTAACTCCCCTCCATGCATGCGCACAAGTTTGCAGACCAAAATTAAAATGCAGTGAGTGAACACGCACCACGCTTGGACAGAGGTAATGAGACATCTGCTCTGGGTGGAAAGCAAGCATACAATCAACAAGGGAGACTTCTGCATTGAAAAACTGGTGTGGTTATTGGCAGTAGCTAACATCAGCTCTCTAACTTAGATGTCCCTGCAGAAACAAGTGAACCTCAGGTGGGTGATTTAGAGCCTTCAAATTAAAACCAGATTTTTCATTTCATTTTAATGGCAGCTTCAAATACAGATAGAGGTGTCTGAAGTTGACCTGTGTGACTATTCTTCTACCTCCCCTCTGACCAAAACTGGTATGAAAAGTAGGCCACAGAGAGCAGAGGCCACAGTTTCAAAAGGGGAATGCCTTGAGCTATGTATATACAGCTATTTTCAGGCACTTTTAACTTGGTGGCCTGATTTTGAGAAGTTCTGAGTATGCACTACTCCAGCAATGTACATGCTCCATAACTTAGAAAAAATAAAACCTAACTACCTACTTCGGCCTTGAACTGGAAATACCCAGTTTTCTAATCAACAACAGAGCTACAATTTCTGTTAAAAGGATATCTACACAGACTGCTTGGCATCAGAGACTCACTATATCAGAGTATGTGTATCTGGAAAAGAGGTTTCTGCTCTGTGGCATCTAAAGGAAAAGATAGGTCAAGAAGAGAGAGAGATACACAGGGATGACATGCTGTGCCCAAGGTTATGCAGCAAGTCAGAACCAGCACCAAGCAGAAAACCCTGAGCCCCAGATCAAGTGCCTTACCCGTTACATCATGCTGCGTCTTGCTCCTAGTCACAAAGGATACTTGTAGCTGTTCAAAGAGCTATTTCTAAGACAGACAGACAGAATCTAGTAAGAAATGTAGGGAAAACAAAAAGGATGCCATAATCCGTTCTGCAATATACCCCCAAATCAGAAAGGGGTGCACACAGCAGCAACTGCATCTCATGTAATAGTAAACAAACACAAATTATTACATGCTGGGATTACAATATCACAGCTAAAGAGTTTTATACTGTTTCGTGTCCCAAGGGAGTAGATCCCATACTTCAAAAAAGACTGTTAGAACAGAGAGAAATTCAGGAGTCACAGCCTGGCCCATCGGGAGTTCTCTCATCTAGGGGAATCCTACAAAGACTAGTGTTTGTAGATTTGGAGTTTATTTAAGTTATTTTAGTTATTTTAGATTTGGAGTTAAATTTAAGAATCTAAGATTAGAAGATTTTAAAATCATGAGAAAAGCCAGGTGGAAGTGGTTAAAGAAATGAACTCCAGGGTCTGCAATATCTGGAGGTCAGATATTATTGAAGAAACCTGCAAGTCACTTGAGACAGCAAAGGAAGCCCAGTAGCCGATGGGAACACTGACTAGGTAGAACACTGAGCGAGTAGCATGTTTACATCATTTTTCATTTGATAGCCTCCAGTTTTGATTCTTACTTGTAAGATAGGTAGGGAATTTTAAAAGCTTTTAATCTTTAAAACTAAGTATGTAATGTAAAAAGGTTAGGTAGTGCCTAGTCACAGTGATTATCTGTTATCACCTTAGGCATAACCTAAAAAGTCAGATCTTGAATTCCGAGGCTGTAGGATCCCAGCTTTTCATCACGAGATCAGAGAATTTAGCTGTTTTTCATGAGGTTAAAACTTAAAACAGACACAGCTCCAGCCATACAATACCCTGCTAAACCAAAACTTCCGTTAAATAATGCTCCTAATCTTTCACCAAACATTACAGGATCTGATCTAGAGCACTTTCATATCAGAAGCAATTCTTTACAGATAAGTAAACAAAGCAATACAGCTGCCAAGAGAACTCAACATCTATGCAAAAAATCTATTCAGTGACTTACGTCAACATAGACCTGCCAGCTATATAGGACACACATTGGGAATGCAACCTTTATTTTCTCAGACCTTTTTAAAAAGACTCAGGAGTGAAGGTTTCAGAAGCACTACCTCTTTTTAGAGCTTGCACTCAACATAATAGAGAACAGGAAAAAGAGGAAGTCACAGCCCTGTCAAGACTATTGCTTCAAAAAAAAGAATCCATTAAAATCAATGCTAAAATATCTCTTACAGACTCCCCCCCCCCCCCCCGCCCTCCCTTCCTTCCAAGGGAGATATCACTATGTATACTGAAGAAAATAATCTCTGCAAAGTCACCTAGCAACTGCTACAGCGGCATGCTAGCACACCAGGTTCAAGGTGAATCCTGGAGCAGGTCACCTGGAGAGGTCCTCCAGTCTCTGCCTGTGGAGACACACAAAACCCAACTGGATAGACCTGGGGAACCTGCTCTGTAATATACTTCTTTGAGCAGGGAGTTGGACTATACGATCTCAAGAGGTCTCTTCCAACCTCAAGGATTTAGCAAATCCGTGAACTTTGTATTTCCACAAGGACTGAGTGATTACAGTGTCAGCCTAGGACATGGAAAGTTCCCTTGCTTTCCTTCAGACTACATGTACAGTTCTTGTCTATTTCTCAGTTCTCTTCCACCTCCATTTCTTTAGTGGCTGCAGAAACTCTGTGGTGGCAGACAAGAGGAGTGTGCCACAAAGTGCTTTTCCAACCCATCCTCAGGAAGCTGGATCAAAGTACTTATCACTCATACACCTGACTCCATAAAGAGGGTGCTACAGGACTTTCAGAAAGCCTAACAATGTCCAGACGCCCAGTTTTAAACACATTAAATACAGATTGCCCTTTTTTCAGGAAGCATGGAGAATTCACTGTCGAAAGGGCAGGCAAGGCATTAACTTGGACATCTGAAGGATAATTACATTTAAAATCAAGCTGCTCATAGAACATGGGTCCCTACTGCTCCAGAACACTGTCACCTTAGCAACACCTGCCATTTTCTAAGGTGCAGGCAACACAAAGGGAGGAAGTAGCATGCAAACTGGAGTCAGCAGAGCACATGGTCATCCTCCCTTTAAACCAACTGATGCAAATCTTTAGTTATACAGTTCTTCTAAGGTCTACAGCGGTAAAATGAAGCATAAACTGAAGATCATAAATAAAGACTATACTTCATTTATAGTTACTTTAAAACATAATTCAAATAGACGTGATGATCACCCTGAATCCAAAACTGGCCTATAAACAAACACTGAATTTTCTTTTGAAAGTCTTTCAACAGCAGAAGATTTATCCTTGCACACATTCACATCTCTCCAGGGTTTCTGGCATTCCTTTGGAACAGATACTCTCTTACACTGAACGTAATCCATAATATCAATACTATATCCTTCTTTGATAAACTTGGCTCTCCAGTTACAGCTAAAGACTAGCACTATTTTCTTGGCATTGACATCCATTTTGAAATTCCAGAACAAAAAAAGATGTGGCTCCTACGACCTCATATTATTCACTGATGTATTACTTCTTGTTTGAGTTTTCTAAGTGCTCATGGCCTTGGGGAATGACATGACAGCTGCAAGTAGAAAACACAATTTAGCAGGTGAAAACAAGGAGAAGAGAAAAAACCCATGACACTGTCTAGAGGGATGCAACTTTATTCTCACTGCAGATCATTATACGCAGGAACAGAGAGGCTGATCTACTTAGGCCAGAACGAGAAGATAGGCAATTACTCAGCTCTCCTGAGATTTCCCCTGCAGAATACAAGGTTGGTTCAAGGTGTCTATCATGATATTTCTGATGAAGAGACAGAAATAAGATGAGATGGAAAGAGGGTGTAGAGGATGATGATAACACAGAGACAGGGGAAATATGGTCACCTAACACTGCATCAGCCAGAGAGAACAGGTGAAGCTTTTCCTTACCTTGTTCCTCTACTTTATTAATAGCTTCTTGTTAAAGTGTCAGTTTTAACTGAATAGAAGCCTACTTTTTTCTTTTTCCTCTTTAAGCATTTATTCCTTTTTCAAATCAGTTTGACCAGAAAAGGTCAAAATATGCACAAGACAGACTACTCACATAGACAGAATGCTCTCCAAAACATACTGTAATAAATAATAGTAATTGTAAACAGTAACAATACTGATAGCAATTTAGCAAAAATAAACAAACCACACCCACAAAACAAACCACACCCCCCCCCCAAAAAAGAAAGAAAATCCCACAACCCACCCTACTGAGTACCTCCGCTGCTAGAACAAAATCCTAACTACTTTCTCAGAGCACAGGTTTCCCTCAGCACCTCTCTCCCGTTCACAACTAGGAATAACCACTCCATACCAAAATCCTTTTAAACTAACTGAGCATTCTCTCCTAAAGAGATTCCAAAAGACAAGGGAGAGTGCTGTGAATTATTAAGTCTTATTTCTACATAAAGACACTGCTGATGGGGCCAGGCAGGTCAGATGCAAACTGCATGTCTATAAATTCACAATTATAAAAATACAAATTGATAAGCTTCTTATCTGCCAATCAGGATAGTGGTAATTCAGTCACAATGGTAATTCCAGTAATACCCAACTAGAACACAGTTCAGCAATGTGATTTCCCCAAGTACAGCCATGTATATGAAACAGTTACTTCAAGAGCTATTCTAGATTTAAACTCAAAAGTCAATAAATTCTTCAAGAATAAGATAGCAACAGCAATAGAAAAAGAAGGAAAGGCTAAAAGAACAACAGTTCCAATGGTTAAAATAATGATAAGCTATTAGAATTATTCAGGTTGAAAAGGGACATCTTCTAAACACGAGAATACAACTGAAATGACACCAAGTAAAGACAACAGTCTATGACAGGTATCTAGTCAACACCAGAAATGCATTTATTTTACTCCGAGCAATTAACTTGTGCAATGGGCTTCCAGTGATTCTAAAAGATCGTAGCACTATTTACAATTTAAATTCTTTCAGTCCTTTCCAAACCCAATTCTTCTTCTTCCGTAAATCTCCCCCAAATTCAGGCCTCAGGATTCTCACAACAAGCTGCTGAGTTTCTACAGTCATCTCAATTCACCAGCATGCACAAAAAGACAATGTTTCCAGAAGATTTCTGGGAGTGCTCACTGTAGTAAATATGCTCCCCATTAAATTCACATCATATTTTTAACCAGATGCAAACCTCCTTTGTACATGGAAAAAGAACACGAGGTTCCAGAGGGCAATCCTGTGACACAGGAATGCTTCAGTGCTTGTGCTCCCGTGGAGAGACAGAATGCAAGGAGCCCAAAAACCACTACTTCAGATCTCACATCCAGCCTCCAGAAGCCAGCTAATTCCTTCTCTAGTCACAACAAAAACCTTCAGGGAGAGCAGGTATCTGCCTACCTTGCATGTATGCCTCTATTTGCCGAATTAGCTCATAAGACTTGGATCGGTCCAGAAGTGTGCGAATAGCTGGAAGAGGGTCCAGGATAATGGTTTCTGGATGAGCATCAATATACTCCTGGGAAAAAAAAAAATAGAGAAAAAAAGAAGTCATTAGGGTGGCTGAAGAGAGTGGAAAAATAATGAGGTGGAGAAAAGAACAGGCCAAGTTAAAATCCTCAAGGTTTCTCTTTAAGGGGAGGCAAACAGACATGAGCAACACACAAAGTCACTAGGTAGTCTGGACACTGATACTTGAAACAAACACAAGCATGACAGGTAACTGTTTTAGGACAGCAAATTTCTCCTGCGGACTTGCTGTCAGCAGCGAAACCTGTCCTGCAGTCACATCAACTCAGAACGGAGCCAGTAGCAAAGTGCCACAGTAACAGCTGTGAGCAGGGCTAAGAAAAGCAATTAGGAGAAGAAAGATGACACACTGCTGTATTGGGGTCAGCCTTGCATCAAATTACGATTACTACACCTGAACACCACAACTATCTGAACTAAGCTCAGAATTACATCTGGGTGCTTTAATATTGTTATTATTGCTGTCCTTTATAAGAGCTGAAGACAGTGTTATGAGCTGGACAATAAGGGCTGGAATTTTTTTTGGCAGAGCTGAAGAAATTGCGGCTTCACTGTGTATTCATTGAGCTTTGAAAGCATCTATCTTGCTGCTTCTCTAAGATCATACTCTCCTATCTTGACTACAAGAACAAAGTAAAGTTAATGCTCTCATGAATCTTCATCTTGGGAATTCAATGTGTCATGACTGCACTATTGCATTGTGGCCATCAACACAGACACAGCTGCCAGGTATTGCTCTTGCAACCCTAACAAAACTTCCTTCTCGGAATAAAAACTGAGATCCTTCATCATTGCCTCAATCTGGAATCACAAAGTCAATGGGACGAACAAGAATCCATCTTATCCTATCCAAAATCAGACAAACGTTTCCAAACTTAATATCTGTTGTACCAAACTTCCCAAAGCATCTTTACATTTACACTCATTTAGTTAAATCCATTCATGCAAATGCATGGTAAATGCTCCTGCAAGTAATGGACTTCCATGAAGTCTTACTGCTCTTGAGTTGATTACTTCAGAGAACAAAACATACTCCAAAAGATACTTGGCATATTGCGAGGTGGCCTCAGGAGACGCGGTTTGCTAGACACTAAGCTATAGAGAAAGGAACAGCATCATCTATTCCCAGCAAGAGATTTTGCTCCAGACACAGACTGAAGAAGCAGGGCTCCTCTCTCTACTCTTCCTAGCCTGGCAAACTTGCTTTCTGCTGACTATGTAGTCTGAACTGACGGCTTTCTAAAGCGGATTATTCTTTTGAGGCTAAGAGGATCCAGCATTGGGGTTTAATGAACCCACTGCATCACTCACAGCAAACAACTAGCTTTCCTTCACAGGAAACACCTTTCAGGGGCAATATGTGTCTGACATATTTAATAATCCCTGCAGAACACAGTGAATTCCCCAAAGATATGCTCAACCTTGCTACTACCTGCAAAAAGTAAGGGACAGAGCCTTTTGCACAACCAGTCAAGACTGTCAAACCCAGAGGTTGTCTCACCCTTGTAACGTAGCCTGCATGAAAAGCTGCTTCAGCTCACTGGAGCAGAGGCTGATCTCATTTCACGTCATTAATACCCAGAACATACAGATAACTGTTTTCATGAGTCTCCTGGCCCCAGGACTTCAACGTCTCAAGCAGAGCAGTCAGCTTTCAAATACGGAACAGCTGGGGATTTTTTAAGACATAGAGTAGCTTGTTACCTAATGCATCCTAAACACCTATGCATATTCCAGTATCTGAAGGGGGGCTATAGTGATGCTGGGGAGGGACTGTTCATTAGGGACTGTAGTGACAGGACAAGGGGTAATGGGTTCAAACTTAAACAGGGGAAGTTTAGACTGGATATAAGGAAGAAGTTCTTTACTGTAAGGGTAGTGAGGCACTGGAATGGGTTGCCCAAGAAAGCTGTGAATGCTGTATCCCTGGTGGTGTTCAAGGCCAGGCTGGACAGAGCCTTGGATGGCATGGTTTAGTGGGAGGTGTCCCTGCCCATGGCAGGGGGGTTGGAACTAGATGATCTTAAGGTCCTTTCCAACCCTAACTATTCTATGATTCTACGTGCCCTTATATGCAGCAGCTAAAAGACACCCTATGGAGCTAGGATGATCCAGTGATGAGGCCATTAGCTTAAACTTGGTGATCATGAAACTTGAGCATTTCAACATATGAAAAACAACAAGACACCATGTTAGCTCCTCTAAGCCTCAGCTTAAAAGATAGAGAGCTACCACTGTATGCATCTCCCTGAGCACGTGGGAAGGTTGAACAGCCTGTACGTGTACACAGTAATCAGGCTGAGCAAGCCACAGCTCTAAAACATGGCCTGAGCAGAAGCCTGACAGCAAGCATCCTGCAGTGTTTCTGATGCATGTACTAGCTCTTCCTTTCACACTGTACTGATTACCCCTTTGTCTTGACCAGTCTCTGGCTCCACCTTGAATTCAAGCTCCCCATACTTCCATCCTGGCCCAGCTCCTACTCTGTACATACTAATCCTTCCCCTCACATACACATGAGGCCTGTGGCCTTCACCCCCCTTTACTTCCCTCCAAGGAGGGAATGGTTTTTCTCTCTTGCACCTTGTGCACCTGCCCAAATCTTTCTGATGCTCATATCGGCACTGAGGACTCATCTCACCTCTCTGGGTTAGGTGCATTCCATTTGTTATTTTGGCTTATGTTACTCTAAGGATTTCCAGAGAGAGCCCTGCTTTTCCACACTTTCTATAAGGAACTTCACTGTGCTTTATTTACAATGATAATAGCTCTAAACTGCATTAAAAGATCATCCAAGCAGTAAGCTTGACACAGCATAACAAAGTTTAACAGGAATGAAGGCATGATCCCAAGGCTGCTCTACACCAGGCAACATGTCAACAGAAGTGAGCAACTTAGCTGACTTTCCAGTGACCTACTTCTCAACTTATCGCCTTGAGGAGCCTCCAAAAAACTCTGTAGATGAAGGAGGACACAAAGGATGTTTTCCAAAAGCCATTTAGAGTCTGGAGGACTTTAACAGACTACTATAATGTTGAGAAGAACCACACTGAGTGTAAGGTGACAGACCTCCACACACACAGGCGCCAGAACATTAGATTTCTTTATAAAACAAGGGAATTTCTCAACATCAAACCTCTGTCAAGTACTATTCTCCATCTCTCCTCCATATACAGGCTTAGGTACTTGGGCAGGCAGAGGGCACAGGAAAGGTAAAATTCAGAGATGTCAGCAGGGCAGTGAAGATCTGCATCACCTGCGTAAAGGAAAGGACTAGGACCTGAAGTACATGTCTCCTAGAGCTACTCTGGGGACAGGCTACAGATCTCCCATTTAAAATTAATCCAGAAATGGTCTCTCCTTTGAAGCACAGGAGTCTGTCAATGAAGAAAAAGGTTAATGTATTTGCATAGGTCATCTCTATTTGAACACAGTTAGTGGGTAACTGCTGAAGTTGTTTAAGGAACAGAAACATCAAAACGGCACTCCAATCTTTACAACTCTACTCTTCTCAGTATAACTGTATTGCTTGGATTTGCATCACAAAGCACACTAAGCCATCACTGAACATACAACTGTGAGGATTACTTAACAGGTTGGAAAGCTCTTGATGTAGCCTGAGTAGCAGCACTCTTCCCATGGCACAGAATTGCTCCACTACCAGAAATACAGATCTGGATAAACATGATGGGTTTGTGTCCAAGAACTTTGATAACAGATGAGCTACTGTAGATATGATCATGAAAATGGAGCAGTTGCAGAAGGAAAAGAGAAACATTGGAGCTTTCAGTACAGCACCTTTCAATTTCGAATATTCAAATCTTCTCTGTTCATTCCAACAAAACAACTCTGCACCCTTCTTTGGTAGATTTACCTAAGATTGGTATCCAACAGCAGACTCCAGCAACCCAGGCAACAATCTGGAGGATATTTAGGCTTCCCAACAATATTTTGAAAAGGCTCTGTCCTTGGGCTGCAGTTCAGCTTGACCTAGACAACACCAATGTTTTCCTCTTCCTAATCTTTGACATAATAAAAGCAAACAAGAAGGAACAAGGACTTTTAGCAGATACTCCTTTGTTTGTATTCCAGGCTTGGTATTCAATCATGCTCTGTACCAGCCCAGTTATTGGCAGAATACCAGCAATGAAACTTGAAATCAAAGAGAGATCAAGTATTTCATGTTCCCTATTAAATACCTCTGGCTACAAACCAGATATTAAAAGATAAAAGCAAAAAAACAAAACAAACAAAAAAAACCCACCACCACACACACAAAAACCCAAAACAAACCGCAAACCCCAAACAAAAAAACCCCCAGCAAACAAAAAAAACCCAAAGCCAAACAAAAGCAGGCACAACACACAACAAAGAACTTCTCTTGACAAGCCTGGGTATAGATGAGAACAGAGTTGCTTATCATTTTACCCAAAAAGGTAGCTATTTTCTTTAAGATATATCTATTCATATTTTAACAGAAAGCTGATACAGTATCTACTGCAAATATTAGGTCATTAGATGATAAGAGAGACTCACTGACTTGATTTTATTGCTAGGTAATAAAACTTCAATGATTTTTTGTTTAACGTTAAACAAAAGTTCCATATAAAAGGAAAAAAAAAGTTAGCAAATGACACAGTAACAGCATTTGGATTTGTGTTTTCCCATGTACAGAAATGTGAAGATGTAACAATAGATCAACACTTTCCAGTGGGGAAATAGATGCAAAGACAGACACCAGCTTGTCTAAAGAATCTGCATCAGATTCAGATCTATAAGTTCTCTTCTCTTGTCTTAGGCTGTGATGGCCTCTTTTCACAGATACCAAAGGTAAAGGTGTAGGGAAGTTGGATCTTGAACACTTACCTCAAAACTGTCTGTCTCTGAATCTAAAAGAGATTCCTGCAGTGGTTGGGATGGATGAAGGGGAACTGGGGAAAGGTCTTTCCTATTACATTTCTATTCACTGCACATCTCAAAGCAACTTTCTGAGTGCTTAGCTTCTCTGTCTCACCTTCAAAAGCCCAACACTGCTTCACCTTGCAAATACCTACCCATAAGAAGTTATCTACCAGTTAGCACTCAAATGAAACATTTTTAGTTAATTTTGCCTGCTTAAATGGGAAACTCACAGGTACTGGCCTTTGAATTCAGGTGCAAAGAGACCATTCCTTTGATTTTTCAGTTGCCTTTTCTCAGCAGAGCACATGAAAAGAAATGTGAAATGCATGGGTTAGTAATTTGGGGGAGTTAGAGGAGCATTAAAAATCCACTGGCATAATCTCCATGAGTAAGTACTCAGATCATATTCTCCCAGTTGAGAATTCTGAAGAAAGCAATCAGTGCAGCAAGAATATCGCACTTCTCCCCTTCCAAGCAAGATCAACATTCTAACTCCTTCCCTTTCAAAATATCTCCCTAATTCTCCTTCCTCCCAGTCCCAAACCCATCTAAGGAAGCTTTTAAATCAAGAATAAAAGAGCCCTTCCAGGACATCTTCAGAGTGGGAGAGCCAACAGTCTGAGGGAAGGCGTGGGAGGAAACACTTAAAATTTTCATCAACCTGACAGCAGAAGCCTTGGCATAAAACCTGCTTCTGATCTATCTTTTTAAGAAGGCTAATGCAAAGAGAACTCATTCAGAAAAAGCTCTGAAAGACAAATTAATAACCCAAATTAGTAACCCTATTGATTTTCCATCATTAGAACCATCATTTTGAGTGGAACAGACTAGCACAAAGCCGCAACGAATGAAGCTACTTGAGCCCCCGGACAGCTATGACAAGTAGCTGCTCAGAGAGTATTTTGCTCTAATCAAAGCATAACAAAGGTTCTTCAGCCAAACCATTTTCTTTTTCCAGAAAGCAGGAACTGGGGTAATTTAGCTCTCTTTCTTACCAAGAACACTGGAACTGGAGCACAAGCAAGTGAAAGGACACCTGGAGACTATGCTTCTTCCCACCTGATTTCTCTCCATGTTCCTCTGGTCAAGAAGGAACCACCAAGGACTGTAACAATTGTTATGACTACTTTTTACCAGGCAATTAAGAACAGTCATTAAACTGCAAGTCAAAAACAACATGCTAAGAGGCTTCATAGTCTATCAGCCCTCTCCCCCAGACTGTACAATGGTTCACCACAGACTCCAGAGAGCAGGCACACAGAATCATGTAAATGTGTTTCCCCCTTAGCTCTTGCAGATGAGATGGTCGAGGCCACCACAATACAGCACTGGAAAAAAGTTATTCTTACATAGGTCATAAATGAAGCCCAGCAGATCATTTCTTCTCCTGTAGTCAAGAATCCCTTGCTTTCTACAGCCTGGAAGACTGCTTCGTGGAGCCAACAAGTATCATCTTGCTGTTACACTTAACAATCAACAGCAGGAAAATTTGCCCTGTTTGGTTAAGATGATCAGAACTTTGTCAGTCTATCTAATGAACAGTTGAGCAGGTGCCAGAAATACCACAGTGCTTAGGCAACATCACACACATATCAGTAGCCCTCTTGCCAGGCGGTCACTTCATGTTTTTTAAGTTGCCCATTGGTTTTAGTTTAACAAAACCAAAACACCTATCCTACCTCACATACTTCATATAAACCACTTATTACAATTATTTTTTTCCTATGGAACGTATTTATCTTCATTTCTAATCAGTTTTCAATATCTTAAAAATAATACAGAGCAGATGGAGACAGACAGCACTTTCCTGTCAGTTTCTGCCCTGTACACAAAATTACATGAGAATACCCTTTAAGCACACTTTGGCATGTCATTCAACACTGGCAGAGCTCTCCTCTGCTTCATTGGTTCCTGGGTACATGCTTTACTACAATGACAGTTTCCTGCATGCCAGTGATGTGGCACAATTCAGTCACATGTGCAGAACCAGAAGCCCAAGGCCTTGGTTTATGGGGGTGAGTATATCATAGAATCATAGCATCATAGAATAGTTAGGGTTGGAAAGGACCTCAAGATCATCGAGTTCCAAACCCCCTGCCATGGGCAGGGACACCTCCCACTAAACCATGCCATCCAAGGCTATGTCCAACCCCACCTTGAACGCCGCCAGGGATGAAGCATTCACAACCTCCCTGGGCAACCCATTCCAGGGCCTCACCACCCTTACACTAAAGAATTTCTTCCTCAGATCCAATCTAAACTTCCCCTGTTTAAGTTTGAACTCGTTACCCCTTGTCCTCTCACCACAGTCCCTAATGAAGAGTCCCTCCCCAGCATCCCTATAGGCCCCCTTCAGGTATTGGAAGGCTGCTATGAGGTCTCCACGCAGCCTTCTCTTCTCCAGGCTGAACAGCCCCAATTTTCTCAGCCTATCTTCATACGGGAGGTGCTCCAGTCCCCTGATCATCCTCGTGGCCCTCCTCTGCACTTGTTCTAACACTTCCATGTCCTTTTTATGTTGAGGACACCAGAACTGCACACAATACTCCAAGTGAGGTCTCACGAGAGCAGAGTAAAGGGGCAGGATCACCTCCCTCGACTGGCTGGTCACGCTCCTTTTGATGCAGCCCAGGATACGGTTGGCTTTCTGGGCTGCAAGCACACACTGCTGGCTCATGTTCATTTTTTCATCAACCCACACCCCCAAGTCCTTCTCCACAGGGCTGCTCTGAATCTCCTCCCCGCCCAACCTGTAGCTGTGCCTGGCATTGCTCCGACCCAGGTGTAGGACTTTGCACTTAGCATGGTTAAACTTCATTAGGTTGGCATCAGCCCACCTCACAAGCGTGTCAAGGTCCCTCTGGATGGCATTCCTTCCCTCCAGCCTACCAACCAAACCACACAGCTTGGTGTCATCAGCAAACTTGCTGAGGGCGCACTCAATCCCACTGTCCATGTCACTCACAAAGATGTTGAACAAGACCGGTCCCAACACCGATCCCTGGGGGACACCACTCGTTACTGGTCTCCAGCTGGACATTGAGCCACTGAGCACAACTCTTTGCGTGCGGCCATCCAGCCAGTTCTTTATCCACTGAGTGGTCCACCTATCAAATTGATGTCTCTCCAACTTAGAGAGAAGGATGTCATGGGAGACAGTGTCAAAGGCTTTACACAAGTCCAGGTAGATGACATCAACAGCTCTGCTCCTGTCCATCAGTTCCGTAGCCCCTTCATAGAAGGTCACCAGATTGGTTAGGCAGGATTTCCCCTTAGTGAAGCCATGCTGGCTGTCACCAAGCACCTTGTTGGTTTTCATGTGCCTCAGCATGCCTTCCAGGAGAATCCGCTCCAAGATTTTGCCAGGCACAGAGGTGAGACTGACTGGTCTGTAATTCCCTGGCTCATCCATTTTCCCCTTCATTCCCAGGCCTGCTCAGAAAGGTACAGTTTGGTCTGTACATCATGTGTTGTCATAGCTACTGAAAATTCATACCAACAGAAACAAACCAACCTTAATTCCTTATGACAACGATTCTGAGCTTACCTCAAGGGCTTCTCATATTAATCTCGAAAGGGAGTTAATATAATTTCCTTTAATTTACGGCTTGCAAAACAAAAGCTTAGGAATGCCAATGGGATGGTCTAGACCATACTAATGAAACTGTGGAAAAGCATGTGACTGAAGCCACATTCCAGGATCCCCTTCTAATCCTTCAGGCATTACCTTGCACTATTTTTCAGGAAGATGGCATAGTCAAAAAAAATACACGTATTAGATAATACAGTGTTTACTACACAACCAAGAACTAATGACAGGGAGAGAAGAATGAACATCAAGTTCTCCTTTAACATTCTTGGCTTTTTTATTAATTAGCTTCACCAGAACCACAGTATTATTTTTGCTCAAGCACCAATATTCACAGGAAAATTATGACCATTATTAAGAAACAGACCTATTTAGGAAAAGGTGGTATTAAGCTGAAGCACAGATGTAAGCACTCTATAGAAACGAAATAGCGGCAATCGTAACAGATGACTGAATTCCGACCCTATTATCTTGTCTCTGGATTACTGTAATTTCTGTTTAACCCTGCTGCAACCCAAACCTGTTCCAGCCCAACTTGTTTCCCCTTTTGTTCTGTGTTATTCTTAGAATGCAGCATGCTCCTGTGCTGTGGAGGTATTTAGATGAATTTATCGCTATGCAAATCCTACAGGAAGAATTTGACACACTGTATCAAATACCTCTGCCAGCCTCGCCATGACATCCTGCATCAACGAATGTTCTCATCTGTCCACATTAGTCAGTATGTCACGAGAAGCATACCCCAGTCCAAAGCAATGACCCAATAACTCACCCATTTACCATACATGCTGTATGAGATTAAGCCCAAGTTGCCAACAAAAAACTCAGGCATAGGAGACAGTGGAGGTGATATTAAAACACAGATGAACTTGGCAGCATGGGAGAGAAGAGCTGGGTCAGGGAACACAGAGAGCAGTACGATTTGTTTGCCCCAGGTCTTAAGAGAAGGTTTCTTACTGGTTTCCTTCAGAGGCCACTTTTTAAAATTATGGAGGTGTTCCTTTATCATTTTCGTCAGCATTCACATAGTATACTGACAGAAATTCTTTGGGAAAACAGTTCTATGTACCACTATGCCCTGCATGTTTCTGACCTTCAGTGTAAACTTGAGGAAAAAAAAGAGAACAGGACTCCCAGTACTAGAGGACAATCACTCACAGTAACCTTGCTATTATAGAAATTAGCATTCCAGAAATTGGGAAGGCCAGACAGAATGGGGCCAAATTAATTTAGTGGCTTCTGCTGTAGTGAGATGCATGTAAAGGACTCTGCAAACACCTGCTCCTTTTTGTGAACAGCACTCATTCTCTTGGAATGAAATCAGGACAACATTTGGTGGGAAACCAGTTCTTACTGACCTTACCAACACAATGCAAAACCTACTCAAAGGTCCATTCAGACTGAAAAAAACTATTTTTGCTGGGCATCAGTAGTAGGGCAGCAGTGTACCAGACAGCTCTCTTCATCAAACCCTATCAACTGCACAGGAAATACGGCATTTGCTGCACCAAGATCATCCTCCTGCTTGAAATGCATAAAGACTATTAAAGAACCACTTACCTGGAACCTTTGAACCAGTTCTAGTGACTGGCTGTCATTCTGGTCTGCTTCAAGGATGACATCCGTCAGTTTGTGTATGATCACATCCAAAGGGCCCTGATCTTCAATGGGTTTAGTGAGGTCAAGCTGAAGAAACCAGAGAGAAACCTTTTATTAATATATGAGAATTTGAGGTTCTTATTCCTACCACCGTTCAAGGTGTTGTTGCCACACAGTAAGCATTTACTTTACACACTACCTTTATTTTGGTATGTTACCCAAATTCATCAGAATTTATGTTTCACTGAATGTCGTAAAACTTTACTTGGACATTTATTTCTCAGCAGTGTAGGTCTAATTCCATGAAAAAGCAGTTAAGTCATCAGCAAGCACACTTCATCCAAATACCTTCCTGTGCTTCACCACCCTGAGCTGCCATTTCCTTCTTCAGCTCCCTTTCTCAGTACTTACACACACATGCAAAAGGAATGTGCCAACAAAGATGATCACCACTAATAAAAAGAACACCTACTGTGCATTTTGACCGTTGGGATTGCACAGAACAGCACCCACGTAACAGAAAAGCAAATGACTCAGGATCTCTGCAAATTCATCTGCTGCAGTAACAGATATCTAGGTGGTAAGGAGGAGCACACTCCCACTAGTAGACCTTGGCAGTTAGCTGGATAGGGGACAAAGACTGGGGTGCGGTGTGCAGAAACTCTGCTCCCAACAGCATGGGAAAGCAAGGAAGTGATAGCAATGAGCTGAGTCCCCAGTAATTCAGACAGGGTTCTATGAGCAGAGGAGCTACCTGTATCGGAAATAGACTGAGTTATGGATCTCTTGAGAAAATCTTGATGAAAGAGGGCTACTGGACCTGATGGGATCCATGCAAGGGTACTAACAGAACTGGTCAATGTCATCGTGGGGGCTTAGATTTATCAGGACATAAGTCAAAACTGTGAAGCCTGCAACTAAACAAGGGGGAAAAAACATCCACTACAAGAACTGTCTCGTTGCAGCACAGAGTCCCACAGAAGCTGTAGGATCTCCATCCTTCAAGGTTTTCAAGACCTGACTGGACAAAGCCCTAAGCAACTTACTCTGAATTTAATGTTGAGTCTGCTCTGATCGAGATGATGTATTACAAATCCCTAAGATCCCTACTAAAATTAATGATCCCATGAAGCTACTTATCAGTTTTGAACATTTGTACAGTGTAAGTACCAAACTGGCTCATGTAGCCAACACACTGGGCTGACCACAGCACAAAAGCTCCCACACTATCAAGCACTGCTCTTCAACCCATTGTGGGATCTACTGCATAAGTGGCAACTTAACCTTGCCAACTTCAAGCCAGGAAAAGAAAAGAAAGATAGGTGTATGCTCGCTAAACTAAAGACAGCATCTGGGTTTAAAGTTACATGTATGCTCCTTTCCATTGCTGCTAGCTGTTTTATTCAACTCTGGCAGAGAAGGGGGTCGAGGGCACAGGAGGGAGAGGAGGGCTGGGCAGAAGAGCCTGCTGATGCTCTGTTTCAATAGAAGCCTCGTCTTCATTGTCCCATCACCTTGAGTTTTGTCCTAGTAAAATTTCCCATCCTGCAGAAATGACCCTGCTTTAAATTAAGAAGTGCCTTAAGAAAGGTAATGGTAAGACAGGATGGCTGGAACTCAAGCACCAATAAAACTAAAACAGCAGAGATCTAGCAGCCTTGTAATAATTTGGTAGTTGCTACTATAACTGATCTATGTAGAATCATAAAATCATAGAATAGTTAGGGTTGGAAAGGACCTTAAGATCATCGAGTTCCAACCCCCCTGCCATGGGCAGGGACACCTCCCACTAAACCATGCAATCCAAGGCTATGTCCAACCCCGCCTTGAACGCCGCCAGCGATGGAGCAGTCACAACTTCCCTGGGCAACCCATTCCAGCGCCTCACCACCCTCACAGTAAAGAATTTCTTCATCATATCCAATCTAAACTTCCCCTGTTTAAGTTTGAACCCATTACGCCTTCTCCTATCACCACAGTCCCTAATGAAGAGTCCCTCCCCAGCACCCCTATAGGCCCCCTTCAGGTATTGGAAGGCTGCTACGAGGTCTCCACGCAGCCTTCTCTTCTCCAGGCTGAAAAGCCCCTATTTTCTCAGCCTATCTTCATACGGGAGGTGCTCCAGTCCCCTGATCATCCTCGTGGCCCTCCTCTGCACTTGTTCCAAAAGTTCCATGTCCTTTTTATGTTGAGGACACCAGAACTGCACACAATACTCCAAGTGAGGTCTCACAAGAGCAGAGTAGAGGGGCAGGATCACCTCCCTCGACCTGCTGGTCACACTCCTTTTGATGCAGCCCAGGATACGGTTGGCTTTCTGGGCTGCAAGCGCACACTGCCGGCTCATGTTTATTTTTTCATCAACCAACACCCCAAAATGTAGCTGAACTGTTCTTCTTCATAGGCACTCCTACCTGGGCTAGGCTTACTTGAGCAGAATAACTGAAGCTTCCAATGGCACAAAAGCAAACTGAAAGACTGACAATTCTTCCCAACAAAGACCACCTCTGCTTGCCCATTACTATATGCTCCTACTAACAGTTGCAGATTGAGGCTTTAGCACTATCTTTGAAGTACTTATGTAGATTCTAATACAACTGGAAAACACATTGTGCATGTCTTCTGAGGAGACTAAGAGATGTCCATAGGTATGCAACAGACTCTCTACATGCAAAGATTATGCAATGATTAAGACGAACAAGACAGACCTCATGTGGAAGCATGGTGACTGGTCAGCTGTGCCTGGGGGAGACAGTCCACAGAAGGTCTGGCTGTTCTGGCACCTGGATTTTTTCTTCCATTACTAGTGCAGCACAAAGGCTAAAGTCAAGCTTAAGTGTCTGCAAAATTAAGGCAAAGTGAATTGCAGCTTGGCTAAGGGCATGGAAGGAGATGATCTACTTCTACAACCAAGTTCCAGAAAAATCAGTTAATATCCTTAAAAGAAATCTCAGATGACCACACTGCTTTTCCTGAGGTTTTTTCATCTGCCTATCACATCTGGAAGGAAACAACAAAACAAAGGGTCCATTTAACTAGGTCAGAAAGTTCCCAGTTGCCAAGGTACAAAAATGTGAATTAATCAATTTTCAGGACTTCCAGTTTGAAAAACAGCAAGAAGCAAATAAGCATTTGAGATTGGTTGCCCTTCTACATTCTTTCTGCACTTGCAGCTCAATCTGCACAGAAACATCCAGAAAACAAGAAAACAGTCCTCCTTTTCAGCCTTGACCCAAGAATAGAAATAAGCCTTCAAGGCATATCCAGGCATTTTCACCACAATGTTTTCCAGAAGCATAAGACATCTGGGCAAGATAACTTCACAACAGTTGTGCCAGCTAAAAGCAACAGGCATATTTTGAGAATGAAACTAAATGCACCTACTTTGCACATCAGAAAGTGTTAAAAAGGCCCCCCTGTAACAGTGTTCTGCTTCCCCTTCACCAGGAAGGCAGCGCTAGAATGATAGCATGCTAAGGCAGCTACTCCAGTAGGAAGTTCAGTGACCACTTCAAAAAGGACAGCAGGTACATTTCAACCACCCAGACCCTCAAACTCTGATCCAGTATTCTGTGGATTGGAGGATCAAACCATCTGCAAGAACAAGTTCTCTGTTCTGGGCCATGCTGTGGAAAGCAAATATTCCTGAGCTGTGTGGAATTTGGAGGAGATCCACCTTCTTTTTAAATACTAAGGAAAAAAAAAACAACAACAAAACAAAACAACAACAACAACAAAAACCCAAACTAAACTAAAAGAAGAAAAGGGAGAAAGAAAAAGATTTGAGGGGGGAAAAAGAAGCCTTTTCAAGTGCAGTATCAGACCCAAGCAGAAGTCAGTGAAAGCAGAGTGCAAAATTTCTGATAGCCCTCTGCTGAGACAAACACTGATTCATTGTTTGTCATCAGCTGGAATTTGAGCCCTCCTACTTCCCTTCTCTTTCAGCATCTCTCTCCAAATGTTCTTTGCAGTTGACATGATCACCCAAAGGTTTGTTTTTGCACAGAACTAACACCATAGCATCAGCAGCGAGAGAAAAGACTTATCAGCACCAGCTTGAAAGATTATACAGCTATGGTACCTTCTCTTCTGTGAGGCAGGCTATAGCCTATTCTGCTTGCCCCCTTCCCCCCCCCCCCCTTCTTTTTTGTTTAGTAAAAAAGTCCAATCGGGCATTGGTTTCATGGCATTGCCACTTACCACCAAACCCCAGCAAAACTCAGGTAAATGACATGGAAGACAGTAACAAAGCTGTACATAGAAAATGCCAGATACATGGCAAACACATGGCTTGGACAGGTGTGCTCTTTGCTGAGTAAATAATTAGCTGGATGGCCAGGCATGAAGAGTTGTAGTGAATGGAGTTAAATCTAGTTGACTGCTGGTCACAAGTGGTATCCCCCTTGTATTTGGCACTGGTGAGGCTACACCTCAGGTACTCTGTTCAGTTTTCGGCCTCTCACTACAAGGAAGACACGGAAGTGCTGAGGCATATCTAAAGAAGGGCAACAAAGCTGGTGAAGGGTCTGGAGCACAAGCCTTATGAGGAGCAGCTGAGGGAACTGGGATTGTTCAGCCTGGAGAAGAAAAGGCTCAGGGGACGCTTTATCACTCTCTACAACTACCTGAGAGGAGGTTGTAGCAAGGGGGTGGTCCGTCTCTCCTCCCAAGTAACAAGTGATAGGATAAGAGGTAATGGCCTCGAGCTGCGCCAGGGGAAATTTAGGTTGGATATTGCGACAAATTTCTTCACTGCAAGGGTTATCAAGCACTGGAACAGGCTGCCCAGGGAACTGGTTGAGTCACCATCCCTGGAGATATTTAGAAGATGTGTAGAGGGGGTGCTTAAAGACACTGCTAATTTACACTTTGACTCCATGATCATAAAGGTCTTTCCCAACCTAAATGATTCTATGATTCTATATGCCTTTCCAGATCTTACAAACCCATATATGGAAGAAAACAACCACTAGATAAATGCTTTTATCATAGCCGCTATAGATAGCCTGCTCACCTTCTAATAAAAGACTGTCTGAGACTTAAAAAACACTCCAGGCTTAGAAACATCACAGTCCCCCCTATTAGGCTTCTCTGAGCATTCACTCGAGAGCAAGTTACAGGCATACAGAGCTCCATCTCTGCTGTCCTCTCCCCTTCCCCTCCCTCTGTCCTCCAGAAACACATAGCCAGGGCATTATCCAAATCATTACACAGAAGAGCAAAAAAAGTTTATTTCCACTAAGTATAATTTGTTTAAAGTTTTGGGGTTGTTTTTCTCCGGAACACTGGCAGTCCATCTGTATTGCAGAGACAGGGCGAGTGTCTGGCAAAGTGCCACGGCTCTCCTCTGGTCCCAACTGCAATCCCACACACGCATTTCTGGAAGCCGAGTTTAAAAATAAAACCATGTCCAAGTGAAAAATCTGGATTTGTTCACGCAGGAAAAAAACCCCAAACAACTGCAAATGTTGGATTTAGCAAAGAGAAATACCATTTATCTAAATGATTAAAAATAGGTTTGCATTTTTTTTAATTCAGTGTTTCCAGTCCATCCTATAATCAATGGTACTTTGGAATCTGGCTGAGCAGGATTTGTGTTCTTGTGTTTTAGAAAGCTCTTCTTCAGAAACAGTTTTTGGATTATCACTCAGATGAAATGAAGTCTTAATACCAACCTGCTCCATCCTCTAAAGAGAGATCTGTCCTCTGCTATATCCCTGAGGGATTTACAACACATCTCTCCATTTCTATTTATCCTCACTTTTCTATTTTTAAGCATTTTGCTCCCAGTCTCCAAGTGGCTAACAAACTCCACTCGCCAGGACGTAGCACTAAGTTCTTCGGAAAGAACCCATTTAATTTTCTAGTAGAGACCTGGCAGTGCTCCACCACGTATGTCGCAAATCACAGTCCAAAAGTCCCTTTGTGGTAATTTAACCATTTTCCTCCCTGTGAACTGGACATACAGCACCAGCCTGATATGACCTCTCCACTCCCTGACCACTGAGGCTATATATGAAATTTACACACTAATCCATTGTATCCTGTTATTCAGACACTCAGGCTGCACTGTAGGGTTTACTTCAGACTTAGTTCAGATTCTTAAACTCCACTGAATATAAACCTTCAGGTTTTTAGTCATCATCTTCCCTCTCCCAGGGCTATTTTCTATCCTGTATCTTCACTGCACGCATTTCTATCAAAAGGCTCGTAAAACAAAGCCTTTAAAACTTCTTCTTCTTGCCCAAGGGTTTACTTTCACTGCACATTAATGCTGAGCAAATCATGATGAAAAAAGGTCATGAGCTCTGGGTTGAAAAGCCACGTCTTTAAGAATCCGAACCCTATCAGCTCATGCACTGGGGGATGCTCTTCTCTCCCTAAAAAGTTCAGAGATGAAAGCCCCTAAAAATATCTCAAGCACTTGCGAAGAGGGAAGGGAAGCAGCAGAAATCAATACTGCCAAGTCCGCTGTTTTACCTTATTGGACAAAGTAAACAAATATACACAAGATAACCTAATTACAGGAGAGAAGGTGTTTGTATTTGAAAGGAAGCTGGGAAATTTTCTGAAAGAGATCAGGAAAACACTTGCGCATGTCCATCCATCCGTAAGACCTACTTGTGCAGAGCAACACAGAAGTCTTCCTGTTCTTCTGACAAGCCAAAGGGAAGTCCACTGGACCAAGCAAGACCAGCACATCCGCCTTTTCCAGATTAAATCCTGCAGGATCAGTCCAGTATTGTCCCTCCACCAGGACCCACAATACTTGCTATCAGGTCTATGCAAGCACAAAACTGACAAGACTGACTCCCTGACAAAGCCCATGGAAGGTGACAAAGTATGTATATCTGCCTACATTTCCTCATGAGGAAAGACATTATCTTACTTTGTATTTTCACTGATATACATGCTCTCCTAAAACATTTACATACTCAAACTAAATAGATATCAACATATTTAAGAGAGTTTCTCCTTATCTCTCTGGCCAATGAAGAAAGTGATCTGGGCTGTTGTCATGCACAGCTAATGCAACTAGCACTTGCTGCTGCTGCTAATGGGGCCAAAGGATACTGAGGGAGAACACAAACCCCTCACAGAAACGCCAGCTCTGTCCTGCTGCAAAGGGCAACATGGACCTAACCATCAAAGACTCTGAAGAAATAGCAAACAGTTCACCAAGAGACCCTATTTTCTCTCTCCACATCCCCCTTCCCCAACCATCCTTCCCCGGTGTCAAATTAACTTGCACTTCCTGTTGCAGCAATGGCTGCAGCAACCTGAGAAAGGAAATCTGCTCCAGTATGGAGTCTTCACACCCTCAGGTCTCTGGCCCTCCCCTCACACAAGAGGAGAGGGCATCACAGCATCAGCAGCAGCTGCCACGTCAGATGGGAACTCTTTCCCAGGCAGGAAGGAAATGCAGCTTGAAGATACCTACGTTTTTGCCAGTCTTCTCAGAATTGGGGAAACTAAAGACTGACAGATAAACTTACATTTCTACCGATGCAGGAGCTAACTCTACAGGTTATCTTCTGCTGCTCTGCTCAGCTTAGTTCAACATTGTTCACAATTTTGGATGCCAGCAACATCCCAAGAAAAAGACATGCCTAAAGGTGAGGAGCAGCAAAACATAAGCTATGAAGCCCTGTTGAGTTCCCATTTTCTCAGATACCGAAACTTTAACACCAGAGGAGAAGATCTTAGGCCTAACAGATGGTTTCTTTGCATTTTCCTGCACTCCTGCCAGAGCATACTACTTTGCATTCTGCTTGGCGCAAGTTGCCAGAGTATGTGTGAACACTATGCACATTTTCAGGAGTCACATGCTGCTGCTCTCCTGGAAGCTAGGTATGATCTCTGAAATGTCTGGGAAGTTCTCACTTTTAGCTGTATTCAAGATAAAATGATGGAAAAGAAATCTCATAGCTTACACTACATGTACTAACATAGACACCATTTATGGATCACTTCCCCGACTGCTACATAAACTAGCCTTTGTACATTCAAGGCTTGTCCTGCAGTCAGTGCAATACCCCAGGATTATGTGAATCCCTCAGGAGCATCACTTCCCCACAGTCTCCCCTGCACCCTTCCACAGAAGCACACAGCAAGCCAGCATCGCTGTTGCCTGTGTAGTAACAGTGACAGACAGTGAATCGTGACTCCTACTCAGTGTGCAGAACAACACTGGAGTAAGCTACAGCATCTCAGTTACTCAAACCTCTCCTACTGCCCCCCTCTCCTCTCACCTCTGACCATGGTATATCAGACTCCATTGAGCATCACCCTCATGTTAGCACCAAATTTTGTCCCTTCACTTCTCTAAAAGCTAAACAAGAAAAAAACATCTTCGGGCTATGGCTGAAGCTCTTCACAGAAATTATTCTGTTTTCAGTGGAAGGTTTTTTTTACCCAGGACTGAACCTTCGTTACTATATTGTTTTTGACTTACAGCCCAATGCAAAACATTATTTCTAGAAATTGAACTATAACTCATTTCGGTTTATCCCCTTATCTCCTGTACAGCACTTTGACAGCTGCAGAAAGTTCCTTACAGAACTTGTGATGGCGCAGGAATGGCTGTTTCTGGGCGCAATGCTAAAGTGAGAGCTCATGTCTCATTAGGGCTGGACTGCAGCATGCAGGTTTTGGTAGGCAAGTGGTTAAGCAGTTCAGTCTTGTTTGGGGATAGTCCGAAAGGCAATTGCTGATTTTCAGCACAGCAAGAGGAATAATCAATGTTACTCAAATCCAAAAAAGCCTCTTCCCAAGGGAGTCTCCTGAGGTCACCGAGGCTCCCATGGATTAGGAAGGGCAGCAGAACAAATCCAGAGATTAGCAGAGGAGAAAAGTTGAAACAGAAAATGTGTGACATGGGAGGATTAGCACTCCAAAGAAGGAAGGCAAGTCACAGAAAAACAAGAACAGAGGAGAATGAGCAGCTGGTGTAACCTGCTGCTGAGACTGTCGTACTTTACTTTGTGTAACTGTCAAAAAGACAGTGTGCATGTACACCAAATTAAAAGACTAATATAGGGAATCCCAGTAGTAGAACGTATGGAGAAATTGCCAAGTGGTTCAGAAAGTTTCTGGCTCACTTCTTAAAGCTTTGGAATGGGCAAATCAGATCCAGAAAGCCTAAGACTTTACAAGGAATATTTTTTATGTTTCTTTGAGTGAACTGGGTCAGCTCTAGCCCAGTTACTGAACTGACAGCTCAACCAATCCTGTAGGAGGGCAGACATTAAAGAAGGAGTGGAATGGAGAAGCCATCTATACAGAACACTCCAGGTAATCCAGATACAGAAATACTGCAGCACTATAGCCAGTACAACGTGGGTCATCAAAGGGAGGGAGGAGAGAAGGGTGCACTTCACTTCTTGGAAGCTTTCAGTGCTTAATTATAACATCATATAGACATTCCAAACATCAAGATCTGGCAGTACTACAAATATTAAAAAAAAAAAAAAAAAAAAAAAGGAAAGGTAACTACTGGATACAGCAGAAGTTAAGATGAAAGAAACGTGTTCAGGGGACTGGAGCACCTCCCGTATGAAGATAGGATGAGAAAGTCAGGGCTGCTCAGCCTGGAGAAGAGAAGGTGCATAGAGACCTCATAGCAGCCTTCCAATGTCTGAAGGGGGCCTATAGAGATGCTGGGGAGGGACTCTTCATTAGGGACTGCAGTGAGAGGACAAGGGGTAACGGGTTCAAACTTAAACAGGTGAAGTTTAGATTGGATATGAGGAAGAAGTTCTTTACTGTGAGGGTGGTGAGGCACTGGAATGGGTTGCCCAGGGAAGTTGTGAATGCTCCATCGCTGGTGGTGTTCAAGGCGGGGTTGTACAGAGTCTTGTGTGGCATGGTTTAGTGGGAGGTGTCCCTGCCCATGGCAGGGGGGTTGGAACTAGATGATCTTAAGGTCCTTTCCAACCCTAACTATTCTATGATTCTATGTTCTTCTGAAGGTCTCTCTTGGTGCTATGTAAACATGCACTGCACAACCTCCTTCCCTCTGGCCGTGGGATTAGGTAAGTAGAAAAGCTGATATATAAGTAACATCCCCCAGAAAGCCTGGCTACCACCCTGCATCCTAAGGACTGAGGAAGCTCAGCTCTGGACTTACACCACACAGCTCAGGCTCAGCTTACAGATAATTCTTCCGCAGCACCTGTCAAACACCAACAGCAGTTGGTGCTCCTGTGTGTGCAGCTGCACATCCCAAGAGATCATCAGTGTCTCTCCTATAATTCTCACTTCAACAAAGCTTCCAGTTGGTGAGCAGAGAGGCACAGCCAGGCTCCTGGCACCCTCTTCACTTCTCTTAGCTACCAGCCCTTGGAGAGCCGTGTTTCTAGGTGGCATTACCCTTTCTCAAGAGACTCTGGATGATGCTGAGTTGTAAGCAAACACAGGTAGCACCTGAAGTACATCTAATGCAGTCTGCTCATAACTTTGCTGGATTTGTGGTCTTTATTATGTATTAGGGAGTTTAAATACATGTAGAGAGAGCAATAGCTGTTAGGGTAGGAATAATTCATGCTCTGTATTTTCCCCCCTGCCTAAACTAATTAGGATCCTTTCTGAAAAGCAAAACAAAATTGAAACACATTTCTCTTAACAAAAGATTCTCCTTCATCCAAACATATTCTTATAGTGTTGCTCCTGGACATTGGGGAGCAGGTAATGTTTGTGCACCTGTGAAGGATAGAGGAGGAGGGAGAAGTACACTGGAACATGACAGGGAAGAAACACAAAAGCAGTCAAAACACTACAAGATTTAGTCAGCCGGGGGGAGTGGAAAGGGAAGGAATATAAATGAGTAAGGTTGCTTTTAAACAAAGAAGGCCATGCTTACGATGATTTGTATCATATCCCTATGCTGCATGAACAGAAATCAAAAGAGAGACCATGAAAAGATGGAAAAGATTGCGGCGATCCCTTCCATCTTGTTCCAGCAAGTATTATTTATGGGTGAATGAAGTTGCCTTTCAATTACAAAGCATTACTTCAACTTGAAACAACCGCTCCCAGTGAGGCAAAATGATGAAACTGTTTCTTCCAAGGATTAATTTAAAGGCATTTGTAATGGTCTGAAATGAACATGGCTGCAAAGGTAAAACCTTCAGCTTATAATTTTGCAAACTTAGAAAGAGAGGCATGGGTGGAGATCACAACCATCTCCATATTGGAGACAGGAACAGAAAGCGAAGCCAGGAGAAAGCCAGGAGAAACAGGCGAGGCTCTAATATGAAGGAGTACAACAGGTCCTACTCATTGCTTCAGCAAACACTATGGCTTAGAAAAGCTGATCCCAACAGTTAATGGCCAACAGTTTGTTTCTCAGGTATCTTTGCTTTTTACTTCGTGTGTCTGACAAAGTCCTTGCAAGTGGTCCATGGCTCAGCCATAATTCAGACATCTTTTCCCACCCAGGTGAGCTGGATTCTAACAGCGCACTTGTCCAACGCGTACAGACTTATCGTACAGACATTCAGGACTGGCACAGGCAGAACATTTTAGGTAAAATTCTCTTTAAACAAGAGCGATAAAAACTCCTGCTCTTGCTGTGCTGAGGAGGTCTGACAACCCCACAGTTTTGTTTGGACATAGTCAGATAGTAATGAGAATGCAACAAGAGGAACTGTACCATTAGGGGAGAGCAGCTTCTTAAACTCAGGAGAACAAACACTAGGACTGAGGTTACAGCCCAGCTATTCCAGAGCAGGAAAACTAACGTAAAATTCAGTAATACAAAGAATGCTATATCAAGCTGGGCTAGCTTACATGACAGGATAAAATGGTGCACAGCTTAAGCATTTTTTCATGATCTCAGGATGACAAACTGATAAAGGAAGTAATTAGTAAAGACTGCTGAGCTGTGAAAAGCTCAAGGATTTGATCATAACGGATGCTTGGCATTTCTTGCAGTCATGCCAAAATAGTGAAATGTACTTTGGGAATACATAAAAAAATGAGAAAAAATGGGATCTCTGAGCAGCAAGAAAAGGTTTAATATTAAAGATAATATGAGAAAGGACCCAAACTTTACACACACATTTGGTCTCAGTTTTCAGCAAGAATAAAGATGCTGACCATGGGAGCAAGGCAAGTTGGCAAACAAAGATGAGTACAGATATATCAATGGGTACCAGCAGACAAAGCCAGAACTCATGGAATGAGATTCACTTAATCTCATTTTAAGGAGTCGATAAATACATTGTAATTTCAGGCCTCTCCTTGCAATCAGAGAGAAATTAATAAATACCTTGATGTTTTAAATTCACCTAGCCTGCTTTACAATCACATTCTAGGGTATGAGGAACTGCACCTGAGATCCACCTGATCAGAGGGAGCCGAGTGGAGTGGCACAGATGCCAGGTGACTCTGAAGGGTTTAATGGCTGAGGTGAGGGGAAGCTGCCTCTCTCACATAACTGGATACCTTAAAACCAAAACTAAACCATCCTCACCTAGAAAATAAAATCCAGTTAACATAAACACGGCATAGGAAATCACAGTATGGTGGTACAAGGGTTCTGAATAACTGAATCCATTATGGAGTGCTTCCCAAGGATCAAAAAAGCGCAACTATATTAGGGAAAGAGCAGGAGGAGGAAAAATGTCGGCTACTGACCATTCATCTGACCTAGCATTAGTCAAGCATTTCAGCACATTTGAAGATACTGAAAAATAATCAGCTCTCTAGAGGTAAATTAAACAAACGTAGTACAACATCAGATGAATGTACAGAAGATGGATCAAACCCATCTAACTGGCTGTATGACCAGAAAATGCAGTAAAGCTATTTTCTCAGACTTCAGTAAAGCATGCGGTCAGGTAAACTGGAGAAAGGCAAGGACCAGTAGAACAGGAAGGTGAATGGAGAGCTAAATGAAAGAGATGACAGTGGCTTGCATGCTGGTAGCAGCAGTGGTGAACCAGAGAGGGCATTCCTCAGGTACTAGCCTTGTGAACATTTTATTTAATATCTTCATTAGTGGTCTTAGCACAGTATGTAGGTTACTGATAGACCTTAATAATCACACAGAAGTGTAACTGACATGACCACCCAGTCAGAAGTATCATGCAGAAGGGAGAATCAGAAATAAGACTAAATACAAAATGAAAGGCTACATACAGCTTTTCACAACTCATGATGCAAAAAAAATCTACCCTACGCCCAGAGAAGGATGCTAGTATAGTAGCTGAAGGGTAACCGTGACAAAGATAATTTCAGTTTCACCAGGATCAGGGTATTCTGGATGAGGTTTGTACGAGTCAAGCTAGTATAGAAGGGACTACTGAGTCGTCCCCCCCATGGAACAGCTGCACCCAGTTTAGGGTATCTGTACTTAGAAATATAAACTCCAAATGAAAATAAATGCTGCGGAATTCAACCAAACTTTCTAAGTTATAGGCTTAAGAGCCTAGAAAATCCCTTCCACACTTAACATCCCATGGCCATGGGTCCTTAAGAACTACAAATAGGAGCACTTGGGCTAATGCAGATTCTTAGACTGTTTACCACTTTCTAGCAAGAAAAAACTTAACCATAACCATAAACACTGCTGCTGCACTTGAGTACTGCTTTACTTGCTGCTCTAAACAGGCGCAGTACGAAGAAGAATCTGCTGTCCAGGAACACGTATTTCCCTAAATACTCTTCTGGGAAAAAAAAAACCCTAGGAAGTGCAGCAAGGTACATTAAACAGAAAAATCTCAGGTTTCAAATTATCTGAACTCACATTTCTCTTCCACCATGAAGAGAGCATTAAGTGAGCAGCATGCAGGCAAGATTTAAAAAAAAGACCATCGGAAGCATCACTTAGGAAGAAGCAGGCAAAGCAGCACTTTGTCATTGAGCTGTAAATCACGTCTGGCACACTCCCTAATTCTGGGCTGTTTCCTCACCCACCTTGACTGATGAGCCTTCCTCACCAGATGGAGAGAGAAGCTGTAGCTCCTCCCTTGGCAAGGCACCCAGGCCTCACTGGACTTCTGCAAGGATCCTGCAGATACCTTGTCTCGCTAAGATGGCTGTACTGGCTTAAAGGAGTATCAGTCACACAAAATTAGGCCAGAACTAATGGTTAAAATAGTTTCAGGTGCTGTCTCCCAGGCCTACTATCTGACTATTGGGGCTTTCAAATTACATTACCCACCTCCACTATTAATTTTCCCTTTCACTGCTCAAAAGACTCAAGTGAACAGGAAAATGACTTCCTATTCAGCGAAGATGGTGAATGTAGCAGTAATTAAATGAGCTATAAAAAGAACAGCTAAAATTGTAGTTCTTTTTCCTCAACTCAGTTTACAGGAATCTCAAGTGATACAGCAATAGATAAAACGTCCTCAGAACAATGGAGTCTGTAAATTGTTGGTATACCTCCAGAGACACCAAATTCCATCTGTAGCATTCATGCTAATTTTAACAGACAAAGATGGGAATTGGAGAAAATAGTTAAAAGAAGGACACAGCTAGTGTGTGAAAAACCTGTTTGTGTAGCTTATAACCTCAACATAGAAAAAAAACCAAACAGATAAGCTAGAAGGTCTCCTGTGATAACCTAGTTTTCAAAGCACGTTTGCATGCACTCTATCCCTGAGCTCTGATACCACGGCATTTGTCTTGACTGTCACTCAGCTGTCTGTTAAGACGCCCTAACAACTTCCTACCTTCCTCTGCTGCTTCTCATCCATCAGCACAGATGATGCTTCAACTTGCTCTCACTTTCTTATGCACTCTTTTGCACAGGGGTAGCTCCAAACTCCTTCCCAATTTCACCCCAGCATCTCTTCTGCACTGCTTTCACCCAGGCAAGACCCACGCAGCCAACTGAAATGAAGTGCTGAGGCAGCTCCCAGGTCCCTGCTCTACCAGACATCCCCAGCAGCCTCTCTTTTGACATTTTGCTCTTTCGCCCCCCAGCTCTGCTTTTCATTGTAATTTAACATCAAGATCATAATCCTAGTTTCTGCTTTTCTGCCTCTGGCTCTTAACCTCAACCTCTGCTCTTGCTCCTGTCCCAGTTAGCTCTCTGAGATTCCCTCTTTGCATCAGCCTCTGTGCTGACAAGGAGAGGTGCCATGCTTGACCTCGTCCTCACCAACAGGGAAGGGCTGGTTGGGAATGTGACGCTCCAGGGCAGCCTTGATTGCAGCGATCATGAGATGGTCGAGTTTGAGATCCTCAGGACAGTGAGAAGAGCGTGCAGCAAGCTCACTGCCCTGGACTTCAAGAGAGCAGACTTTGGCCTCTTCAGGAACCTGCTCAGTAAGGTTCCATGGGATATAGCCCTAGAGGGCAGGGGGGCCCAAGACTGCTGGTTGATATTCAAGGATCACCTGCTGCAAGCTCAGGAGCGATGCATCCCAACTAGAAGGAAGCGCTGCAGGAGGGCCAGGAGACCTCCTTGGATGGATAAGGAGCTGCTGAGGAAAATTCGAAGGAAAAAAGAGGCTTATAAAAGGTGGAAGCAAGGACAGGTGGCCTGGGAAGAATACAGGGATGTTGTCCGGGAAGCTAGGGACCAGGTTAGGAAAGCTAAGGCCCGGTTAGAATTAAACTTGACTAGGGATGTTAAGGATAACAGGAAGGGATTCTATCGGTACATTGCAAATAAAAGACAGACTAGGGACAATGTGGGCCCTCTCCGGAAGCTATCGGGAGAACTGGCTACCCTGGATTTGGAGAAGGCTGAGGTTCTTCTTCCACTGCCCACTTCAAAAATCCCACCAGAGCCTTCATATTTTCTTCGATCCTGCTGCTTCAACCTCACAGAAGCTTGCCAAACACATTTAGAAAGCTCTGTCACTGTTAGACTTCACAGCCCTTTTTCCAGTTCCTGCTTTAAGGAGGGACATAAGGTCACTTCTAAAACAGCCAAACCCCCCAAACCCTCCTGTATTTTCTCCAAAGGACTAGTTGACTTCACCTACCAGCTTGACCACACACAGAGAGAAACAGGAGTATTGGTATGACACTGCACCTAAATTAACGTGGCTACACAGCTTTTAGATGGTCAGTGAAGACATAATGAACTACTCAGAACAGAATAACATTCACAGAGACCACCTGAGCAGAGAGGCATCTCAGCTGAAGTTAGAGCCTTGGCCAGTACGAAAGTTGTTCACAAAACAAGTATAACATGCACAAGCTATTTTTTTTTACATACATGTATTCCTACCTTCCCAAAAGCCCTTGTTGGAGAGGATGTACACACACATTTCCCTCCTCCCCTTCTGAGGTAGTTAACTTTTGCTTAGGATATGGCACAGAAGAAACCACCACATGTTACCACTCTAAGTCATCTTCTGAAACTGAAAATTTATGTTCAGCCTCTCTGCATTTCCCAACAGTCACTTTTCACCGCTGTAGTATTTAATGGCCTACATCCTGGGGAGGAAAGAGGGCTTGAAACCAGTGCAATGCAGTTAACGGATATTAATTCATAATTAGAAATACTCTCCAACACAAGCCCTTTGAATACTCTTTTCCTTGCTTGTCCCACGCTCTGGAGCCAAGCCCCTAAGCATAAGCAGTCACCTCTGAGTTAGACATTTGAGTGGGAAAAACTGAAACCACATATCATTGCTGACTCGATGAGACAAAATCTACACCCAGAAGTTTTCACGTACAATTGAAAAAAGTGACCCGTTTGATGACAAAACCCCTTCTACATGCTCTATTATTGACTGGTCTTCACTGTCAGTCTACACAAAGCATCTTGAAACCATTTGGGCGCAAGCACATTAGAAACTTTCAGGACAAATCCCCATTCCCAAATAAAAAATGCTTTCCTTACTGAAAGCAGAAGGTGCGAACAAACTTCCCATCTCAATTTATGGCAACAGTCATGTAAGAATCAGCTTCACAAAACTTCAGGGAAAACTTCTGTTTAATGAGGATTTTAACGGGCTGTGCTGAAAAAAGGAGCAGAATTTGCCCCCTTTGCGCCCCCTGATGCACTGCATTGCTCAATTCACTAGCACCGAAAAGCTGACTGAAAAACTTCAGACAACTGGCAAAACCAGTTCCTGCCAATGGAGTTTACCCTGCATATCACAGCAGTATAAAAAAAACTAACTGCTTCCCAGCAGGAGCTGGTAAAGCAGTTTCCAAAGGCTGCTTCCTCTAAGCTGTGCTGCAGTGTGAGCCCGGCCTCATTTGGAGAGGCATTCCCAGGAGAAGGCAGTCAATCCAGAGCTGTCCAATTCCTGATTCTCACCTTACTGGAGAGATCCTAAAAGAGCATTCCAACTTTTCCCTCTCTGCTGCCTCACATCTCTCTACACGTCCCCTTCACTTCCTTTCATCCCTCACTGGCAGCTGAGGATTAATGCTGAACTGGCATCTCCCCCTTCAGCCAGTTCACATGGCCATGACTGCCCGTTGGCAACCCACAGGGCCATCGCTCGCTGCTGTTTACAGACAGGAAAGACCGAGGTGTGTGACCCAGCTGGCCCCTATTAAAGATAATGTTATCGCAGCTCCAATTGTTCCTGTCTACATCTGCTGGTGGGAGGAAATAATCGACATGTCTGAGCTGAACAGGGGATGTCAGCGAACCATGAATCAGAAAGCTGCTTGTGTCAGGAAACTTCGGCCATATGTTGCATTAATAAAGGATTTTTTTCCACAACTGTGCTAATAAACAGCAGCTTCCCATTATTTCTTCCTATTTCTTCCTATTCACACAGAAGCAAAAGGCAGGGTGTTGGGGAGGCAGTGTGGGGAAAGGCAGAGACCTCAACGCAAAATCAGAGTTAAACCTTTCTGGTGCCTTGTACACAACTGCAGCCATACACAGTGGCTAAAGTGTACAAGACCTATGCTGCAGTGAAAATACAACTGCTAGCAAACAGGAAGCTCTGCAGGATTCACATGCATGTCCTGAAGTCCTGAACTCTAAGCCAAGGCCTCAGAAAAACACACAGACTGAAAAACAATGGAGGTGTTCTCCACACCAGCTTCCTACTGACCTACAACAGGACCCACTGTGGGGACAGCTTGGCCCTGGGAGCACCCTTTGTCACCAACCTTCAAGGGTTTTTTACTCCACACAGCACCATTTTCGAGGAAAAGTACTAGGATTATAACTGGTCAAGTTGCGATGTTTGAAGTAAAATACAATAAACTATGCTCCAAGGCATCATACTCATCGTGAGAAGGCTTGGTTTCTGTCTCATTATTACCAGCACTACCCCTATTCAGTAGACTGGATTCCTTCAAGCTGCAGTGCTTGCTGTATTCTCACATCTAGCTCACCATCCAGAAGGTAATTTAAGACCTTCCTCCACCATGCATTTTTATCATTAGCCCATTTTACATCCTAAAGCATTTGGCTGGCACAGACCAGGTATTTCTGTTGTTTGGGTAAATGTTAATGCTCTTTTTGAAAGCCCCCCTCCCACCTTTACACATCCTTAAGCAGACATCCTACCAAGATGGAAAGACATGGAGACAGAAAGCTTTTAACTATATTTAGCATATCTATGGCAATGAGACATTTTCAGCTGTACGATTTAAAAGAAGGAAAGTCATTTCGCTATTGATAGAGCTTGAGTTTTGACATTCCATTTTTTTGCCTATTCCACTTTCTTCCTCCAGTTAATTCAGCTGCTCAAAGCTTTTCACATCATTCAACAAATATTTAAAATACACTGACTGAATATGCCCTTCCCAACACTGGCATTGAAATAACTTCCCTAATTAATGGCTAAGCTGGCCAAGAGACATTCCCAATTTCCTTACAATATGGGTGACTATCTGCTAATCACACCCTTATCTAGGCCATGTCATTACTTATGGCTATGACTGCTAAATGAGGCCTGGCTAAAGTGAAGATGGGAGCATGTTCATCTTAACTGAGAGCCACTTGTGCGAACTCTTTGCCCACACCGTTCATGTCACTACTCCGGTACATGGGCTCTTCACGTATGGGAGTTACACCAGCGCGTGTGTGGGGCAACCAGTCTTCCGCAACAGTCCTGTGAAGTGCACTGCTATGCAGAGCAGTAAGAGAGGGACCATGGCTGAAGCCTTGTTTCATAAACGACAGAAGTGAGTGTTGCAGATATTGGCTAAAGGCAGACAGAAAACCAGAGAAGCAATTTGATTTTGATGAGAATGTGTCTGCCCTGAAACAACTATTGAAAGTTGTATATACAAGTCTGTCTGAGCTGCTTCATCACATTCTCCTAACTAAAATTTGAGGGCAACAATTTACACAAAACCAGTAAGATTTCTCTTCTGAACCAGCTTAACTAAAGACAAAAAAATCTCAGAAATTTGTATGTAAGACTAGACATTCTCCTCACAATTATTATAAAACCTCAAACATATGGAAGGAAAAATAGCCCAATGTGTATTATTCTCAAGTTACTAAAGAGCTCATCGGGCCGGGCTTCTCTCTTTAATAAGGCCTGGTGTCTAAACAAAAACTCAACAGGGGGAGGGGAGAAATGGAAAGGCTCAAAATAAACTAGTGTTATTGAAACACTGCTAGATCCTAAATAAAACACAACAATACTGACCAAGTAGAGACAGAGAAGACCTGGCGTGGCTCCAGAACACAATAACCATTTGTCTTCTTTGCCAGAGGCAAGCAGCAGCTGGGAGTGCCACTCGGGGGGATAAAATAGCACCACGCTACAGCTGGAGGATTACTCCCAGGAGCAGTGCAATACATAAGAATAAAAGATGACAAGTTAGATGAATGCCCTTTGAGAACCTTTTCAGAAAGGAATAAGTGTTCTTTAGGAGAAGCAGGAAAATTAAGGATGCAAAAAGCTGCCAACATCGTTTTGCCAAATTCACTTGAGAGTGAAAACGAACCAACATGCAAAAGGAATCTGAATCAGCCTGAAATCCTGTGAGGAAACCCTGGTGGGCAGATCCCCAAACAAGGGTGTATAAAGCATTTTCTTAAGAGTGAACGGGAACCCTTTGAAACACTCCCCAAAGCTTGCAGGATGATTATACATACTGCAAAGGGAACTTCTGAGTGGCAGAAAACATGTCAGACATTTCATAACATAACAGGAGAAAGAAAGCAGAAAGCCAGAAAGTGGTTGGTATTTATTTATTCTATAGTAATACCTGCTTTAACATTAATGTTGTAATACTACCTGTAAACATACTCCATGGCAAAATCAACCTTTTGGGGAAAGGTATAAGACAGGAATCAAAATAAAAACACCCTTCACAATGCTATGTTTTCTGTAACATAACACATGTATGTCCTTGCATTTCCTAACTGAGTTCACTCCCCATGTGGCTGCTTCAGTATGGAATATACTAAATGACAACAGAAGTGTAGGTGCCTCAGAAATAGACCCTTGTGGTAATACAATGAAACATGCAAACAGGATCAGACCAGCAATACAGGAAGTTTTCCCGCTGAGAGGTGTCAGAGCTAAACTGGAAATGTCTTCTCAAGTGCAAATGGGAGGGAAGGGAGAAAAAGGAGAACAAACTTCTATTGTACAGCATCGAGCTTTACATAAAGTAAATTATAGCCCTTTCTAAAACACCATTAGGTCAATATATGATATCCTTGGTACTGACATGGAATGGAAACAATTTCTTTTCTGCACTTTCCAAGGCTGCCAGGAAAAAAAGCACTAAAATGTTGGAAGGAACGTGGTGACCAGCAACAAAAAAAGGCAAAAGGGCCCAATTTCCACCAAGAACGCTAAACATGGCTAAGATATCCACGGCAACATAAAGATTCAGGTTCCCAGGTCACAGCTAAATTTAGTTAGGTACCTAAATTTATTTAGGCACCTAAATTTCCAGGCTGTTAGTTTGAAACTCTAAGGTTACAACAAAACAAATAAGTTACCATAAGATAAAGTCTGTGGATTTACAGCTCATCAACACCACTAAGGTAGGTAGCTGTGGAGTAACCCTACTTTCAGCCAAGGAGAATGGGCTATACAGTAAAAGAACATCAGCATCGGAAAGGTTCTATGCTAGAAGAGAGATAATGCTTAAGATGAGCAGCATACAAAATGGGTTAACTAGGACTGGTGGGATGAAAAGAAGGAAACGTATGGGCTGATTCGGAGAAACCCTTCCTGGCAGACAAATGTTAGACCATGGAGCGATCTCTCACAGGAACTGGTCAGAGCCCAGTTGGTGGGAGCTTTTCAAAGAAAAATTTACTCCAAACAATAGACCAAACATAAGAAACAATCCTGCACTTCAGGGAAACAGAGCATAGGTATTTCCGCATCTACAGAGGCCCCCTCCCCAATTCAACCAACCAGAAAAGCTTTATGGAGGTCTGTTTATAACTGGGTCCTTTCTTTGCCGCAGCAGCTTTGCTCCCAGAAAAGCATGACACCACCACCATGCAGGAAATCAGGCCTGGCCCTTCCTGTAAGGCAGTGGCAGTTCTGTGACGGCTTCAATCTCTGCACTGCTTGCTCTCAGCTCTGGGCCACGCCAGTCTCCAAGATGTGAAACTAAGACCAGGAAAAATTACCTACTGCATTTGAAAATGACTGACTTAATCCACTCTGCAGAGATGGCAGACATTTGCCATGTCTTTAACTGTGGCAGGCTCGCAGGGTTAGTGTTCTGGGATATTAATGTATTGCTTACTATAGACATGTGTCATTCGAACTTTAACTGGAGCTTTCCTAGTAAGTCTGCTCTGAGGTTTAACAAGCCCTTACAGATCTCAGCTCTGCAGCATTCACTATACAATAGGTAGTGGTACATCTGAATACGCTAATTATACAAAGAGACTTATCGTAGTTAGAGTACAGCCATTAACTGTCCTGTAGCAACACAGGGCTGAGAAACCACTGGTTTATTAGCTGTGACCTACAGTACTTACAAAAAGACATACCAATGTAAATGCATTTTGGTAACTGCTGTGTCCTGTAACGCACTCTGTGGTTCCAGGCACTTCCTTGTATCAACTACCAACAACCAGGACTTCTTAAAGTCAGGTTCATTTCCTGAATGGACAGAAACCTCTCTCTTCACACAGAAACTTAAAGAAGTGACTGGTTCTAGTATCTGGCGAGTTCATAGTCTCTACAGAATGCGTACTTTGACACCGAACAGGCTACCAGGGCAGTTAGGAAACGCCCTACGCAAGCATAACTGATTTTATTTACTGTCTGATAAGTTTTCAGAAGGACCCTTGGCTCACCAGTAGCTAGGCAGCAAAGAATACGGGTCATGCACTTCCACAGCACATCCTGAGTCAGGTGTATCGACACTGTGGGCATCTACATCTAATAAAGATGCTGTAAGAGACGAAGGTAGTTCATGCAAAGGATGCCCTGTCATTTTTATTACTGCCATGAGTAACTGACAGTAAGACTTCACAGGTCATCATCCTTTCCCACTGAAATCTATTATCTTTATTCCTCTTCCCGCCTTTACAACCCAGGGTGACCCCAGAAAGCACAGGCACTAGACAATTCATCCGCAGGCTGCACTAGCAATGAGTGCTATCCCCTGGGCAGGCTCAACTTTGACTTTCCTGCTAACAGTGGCAATTTCAATTTTAAAGATTTTATTGCATGTAGACATAAGCAAAATAGAAGAAGAGCTGACACATGCTTAAGTACCATTAAATTTATCAAGATAATATGCAGCAGAAATTGTTTCTATGATTAAAACCAATAAAACATATGCACACATATGAGATACCGCAATCTTTTTTTTTTCAATATTGCTGATCCTATAATATACAAGAAAATAGGAGAGCAGAATTATCCAGAAACTTTCAAAAAGTTACTAATGCTTATTTTGCATTTACCTTATTTACACCTGCCACAGTTACTGGCATGGCAAGAAAATAGAAAGGCAGAGGTACCCCAGAGCAAAAATTAACCACTGCCTGTCACACCCACAGCAGGGTGCAGCATGTGAGAAGACCCCCAGGTATCTACAATTGCAAGAGCACATTCTTAAAACACACTGACTTGGCATGAAATCTCACAAGAGCTGGGGCTGGAAAATCAACCGAACTCAAGGGAAGTAAAGGAGAAAACAGCTGGAACCACCAAGGCTGGCATGATGGAAAACCAGGGGCCTTCCTGCAGGAAGAGCAGCACTGGTGAAGCTGGGGCACTGCAATCTAATTATGTCACCACCACAGTGGTGGGCTTTGTCATCAGCCACCTAAATGTAATCAGTGGTGCTTGAAGGCAGTGGCAAGGAGAGAACAAAGTGCTCTCTCTGTTGCCCAGCACCTGCCGGGCCACACTGCACAGAGCACCAATAGTACAAGGCTGCACCTGCAAAATGAAGGAGAGCAACTCTGCAACAAGGATTTTTAAACAAAAAAAACCTCTCAAAACCCAGGGGACCATTAGCCCCACACACCCAGTTAGTTTTTCTCCCCACTAGATCCTCCTCTTTTTGTAGCCTCCCTCCTGTTTTTGTAACCTTCTAGTCACCTCTTTGTCCCATGGTCACTAACAGACCAGTGCCCATGATGCAGGAAATCTCTGTCTTTATCAAAGCAATAACTGGTCAACAAGTGGTGATCCGGTGAATTGACTAGGGAAAACACATTCTCATTGTACAAAGGTGTGTGCCAAGCAAGAGAAGGTAAAATTCAAACTATGTAAGTAATTCTGTTGCGAAAACTGTTCACTACCTCTCAGAGGCTCTTAAAACCTCTTCAATCACTTAAAGGATCTTAAGTCCCTGATGAGGTTCAGACCAATACTGCTAATGGGCCAAATTAAGGTCCAGAAGTCTCCAACGTGGGAATGAAAACAGGTATTTTAACTGCTTGGAACACCCACCACAAGCTGGCTTAAAACATGTGTGGCTAAGGTTTTGTTTTTGCTTCCTTTAGCCAGCTGTCTCCCCAGGGAACAATAAAATCCACAGAGGAGCCAGCCTGCCTGACCCCTTCACAAACCTCCTGCCTTACCGCACTGCACAGAGGGACCAACTTTCCCAGCCATACACTTCCCCCATCAGTTACTCGCTTCTGATCCAGCAGGATGCAAGTCACTGGAAGAGGCACCTCCACTCTAAAACCTGAGCTTGCAGGCTAAGGAACTGAATCTTACAAAAGGCAACTTGCCAAATGCTTGACCTAATGTCTACCTGGTTAACTTGAACCATTATAGCAGCATGTTTGGGAGCAATAGGCAAGAAGGGTAGAATAAGAGGTTACAGCACATTTTGCCTCCTCCTGCTGGTAAAACTTCTCAATTCTTACTCTTCAAGACACAGAAATACAGACAGAGCCTGTCAATGAGAAAAAATGGAGATTCACCCTGCAGCAGAGACTAAGAATATATACAGGAGAATTCAGCTGTTTTCCTCTCTGCCGAAAATAAATGTCTCAAGTGCTTCAAGTAACTTCTAAGTATTAAAAATAGTTTAAGAAAAATGGGTGCCTTTCTAGCTCTCTCCTTCTACGGAGAAGTTCCCAACAAGCATGGTAAGAAACAACCAAGACCTAGCAGCAATTAATTTCCAGCCCACCCAATAAATTGCACTTTATCATTTTTATCTCAGATTGACACGGAACAGCTAGATGTAAGCTAACAACCTACTACACAAACATGACAGTGGCAAAGTAACAATTTATTGGACTTATTCTGGGCTCTCTGATTTGGAACCAACAGCAAGGGAATTATTTTTACCAGGAAATATGAAGTTTCTCCTCTTCATCCTGTGCCTGTACGAGGGATGACCTTTGTTTTCTTGCAATAAAACTTTACTTTCCCAGTCTTTATGTTAGACATACCAAGCTCATGACATTAGTCTGCTATTTCAGAATCAGAAAGTTGCCCAGACTTTTGGAGAAAATGGGAAGTATCCTCAAAACATGTCTGGGACTGCTGTGTCTACACGGTACTTGAAAATGCAATGGGAGACAAGGCTGCGGCACATTCACACTCGTGTTAGCCTGATTCTTTCTATGAAAATGAGCAAAGGAAGACACCGTGGTATCTACTTTGGTCCAGAATAACAACATAACTATGTATAACTACATCTCTTCAACAGATTGAGCAGTCCACATGGAAAAATGCCACTACTGCTACCTGTAATGGCTGATCCTGCACCCCACTTTCCCAGCTACACCACAGAAGTGGTCCCACAGCTCCTGCCCAGAGGCACCACCTCCAACCACAAGACATGCCAGACTGCAGAAAAGGTTTTTAACCTGCACGGACCTTGGCACTGTAAAACTAGTCTTGTTTACATGACTGGCCCAGTCCCCTCTGATAAAACCAAACTAAGCAAAACCCCATATCAGCCACAGATAGGTTGAGATGTTAAACTCAACCACGGAATGAGAACAGCCTTCAGGTCCTCCCTATTAATTTTCTTGCATCCTGGTATAGACTTGCCAAACATCCTGTTGAAACCCTGCTTGCAAACAGATGCCAAGGCAAGAAGTCTCCCTGGCCTATTAGAAAAACCAGTTTCTCACCCCCTCACCCCTTCAAAAAAGCATATTAAAAATGCAGCAATACGCTGCTGCTTTTTTTTTTCTTCTTTCTTTACAGGGGCAGAGGTTCTGCAATTCACCACACTACTTGCTTGGCCTCTATATTTATGTCTGCTAAATTTGACCAGTTCCCACAGAACCAAAGTCCTCCACAGAATACCAAAAGTATCTCATCTTGTGGGGAAAACCCTTCAGTTAAAAAAAAGGAAAGAAAAGTTTCATCCTGAAATTTGGATTAAATTTGTGTTACTTGACTCCGATCCCCCCATATAACTACCATGCATATGGAGTACGCATGTTCGTTTTGCATATCATGGTATCTCGTTAACTGCAAAGGCAAAAGTGTAATCACTAAAACATTAACAGAAATTTCTTATTCTGTGAAGCTACTAGGAAATAAAAGGTTAAAAGCCTGTAGGTTTAGCTTGCTTCTACTGCATTGCCAATATGTAGTAGATTTACAAATGTAATTTTTTTTTAATACAGCCACAAGAAACACAAACACCAGAATTGTGCTACTTTGTATAATTATGACAATCTCATAGAGACTGGAATTCTCCTGATGACACACAGGCTGTTGGCATGTGGAATTTTGTATATTTTACTTTGAAGTCAGAAAAAGAGAAGTCTCTCCAAAGTGACCAAAAAAACCCCCAAACTGCCATTTCTGTAAGTGTTCATTGAGGGAAGGACACCAACAGATTGGCTACAGCACAGGGACCTTAGAGGTTCTGCCTTCCTGTGCCCAGAACTAGAAGTCACCCATGCACGTTTATATCATTAAGTAACAAAAGAGTTCTCAGAACAACCCAAACACAACAGTGCAACAGTAAAGATGGTCAGAAAACCTGCTGGCATCAGAAAATGGAATTCATTTGGAAAACTTTTTCAGCTATGCTTTTGGAGGGTGGGGGGAAACAACAGACAGAACAGGACTCACACACACAAAAGCTTCTGCAGAGAGTTGCTGCATTCATCTTTGTTCCCAGAGGAAACTGTGCTAGAGCAGTTGGCATTTTCCACAAACATTAACAGCAGCTGCTCAGCACCTCTGAAAAGCAGGGTCATTACTTAGCAACTTACCCTCAGGTTTCACATACAAGAAGGACCAATATGGTCAACTGACTTGTCCTACCTCCCAAGCCAAAGAACTTCCCCTCACCACCACCACCACTGTAACTGACAACCTACCAAATTATTTATACTTGTAAAAATAATAAAATCACTATTTTAAACAGTTTGAACTGTGAAGCTAAGTTGATACCTAATAGTATCTTTTAATGATTATTTCCCCTCAACTACAGCCCCTCATTTCCATCGCAATGCTTGCAAATTTAATCTTCCAACTACACTTTCTATGCCATAATAATAAAAATCACCTTCCAAAATCTGGAGAAACACATGAAAATTTAGTGCTGGCAGCATTAGTTCACTACATTTTTATTTTCAGAACATTAGAGCCTGTCTCAGGCTGCAGTTCAGCATTCCGGAGCAGGCCAGCAGGCAGGTCTCTAAGTGAGCTTGGTTAGGGGACATTACTCCACGTGTTCAAACATTCAGGTTCCACCTTCAGCTAGCAGTTAGCACCACAGCTTACAACTCAGGATGTGCTGCAGGCAACACAGGAGGTGCAAAGCTCTCTGCTGCCTGACTCTGCAGGAAACAAGATGTGACAAACAGCATAAGCTAGCATAGAGCTGCAACGAGCAGAAGGGAACCCAGCAGTTTACAGGGGACTGTCCCATCAGTGCTCCCTATACATAAGTCACCCACATGCTATACTCGCATGGGTTAACCCCATGCAGGGCAGGTCTGTGGTCACATACAGGCAGAGATATGCACGATCTGGCTCTTCTTTGCACAGGCAGAGCAGACCTAACCTAGCTTTGCAGGGGATGCTGCCTAGCCTCGCTGATGTGGCATGGGGCTCGAGAGGCTAGAAAGTCCCATGGAGAAACAAAGCCAGTCCTCTGCCACACTAGCATAATTTTGCAACCTCAAAATGAAGAGCTGGCTCGCCTGCAGCCAACTTCAACTACAAGCACAGGACAGACCCCAAACATATGTCCTTCAGTACAGCCTGTTCTGAACACCACAGCCCAGGCATTTGCGAAGGAGAACAAAGGGCACACAGCCAGTGTGAAGAGTGGTTTCAAGTTTGAAACTTGCTCTTCAAAAGCTCTGTCCTCCAGGCTTAACCTGCTTATGCTAACAGCAGAAACACTCGGCTCAAAAGGAAGTCCCATACGTAGAGCTTAAACAAATGAACCAGTATGAAGAGACAAAATACAAATCAACGACCAGCGAGTTATATGTATCTTTGACATAAATACATGCTTTTGGCATGGAGATGAAGTGACCTGAAGTTTTGGAAGACATGCCATTACTCTGTTTTGATCATCTTATCTGAAAACTACAACACACAGAAAGCATTATCTAATGTTTTTAGTGATAGCCTTAATAAAACACATACGCAAATACTATTTTAATGGTCTTCAGTTTTAGAATTAGCTTGCATGGAGTTTAACACATTTATTCTTGGTCAAGTGCACAGCTTTTGAAATAGGTGAAATGACAAACACAAGAGGCAAAGGATATTAGATTGGTATCCATTGCTTTGCACAGAAATCAGACAGAAAAGTCTGCCATATGATTCCCAAAGAAGACCAAAATGACAGGAAACATTGTATGTGCCTTTAAATGCAAACAAGTGCAATGAGGCCACTTGACTGAAAGCTCTAGCACAACTAATAGTTTCTCATTCCCATCAAATGTAAGTTTTTCAAATCTGTAACTGCGGCAAGCATCTGCAGAAAGGACAGCACCACACAGGATAATCTTTCTATGCCATGCACAGAACAAGACAATTAAGACAGTTTTGGTTTGACCCACCCCATCAGGTTAAACAAACAGTGAGATAACCCTGCCCAAAACAGACTGTATCTGTAAAGGCATAACCTTACCCTGCGCCTCCTTATAGCTTGGTCCTCCCAGATAACCCATGACCTTGACGACACAGTGAAGTATGATTGTCGGCATCTGTAGTGTTACAAAGTAAGTGTGCAGCATGATAACCTTCATGTCAGTGAAGTATGCTACACTGAAAAATCCCTGCCCCTTGGTGTTAGAATACATTACAGACACAGCTTTGATTTTGCAAATGGAGAGAGATCAAGATTGTTCTCTTGTTGAACTGTTCCAACTTACAGGTTTGTTGTATGACAAGGTAAGTTAGAAATCGAGGAAAAGACTTGAGGTCCTTCACCAAGTCAGTCCCCATATTTTAGTACAAAATACCATTGCTCATGCCTGGCACTGTATATTTATACCCCGCTTACTATAAAAGTGTATTTCACATGGGATATTTTCTGAGAAAAATTATAAAGCTTCCTGATTTGTTTTCCTTGAATACACCAGATTCTAAGGTCAGGAGACTGAGAATTTGAAGTGACTGCAGGAATATCAACAACAAACTGAACTCACCTTTTCATTAAACTTTGATTCGTACCCAAACTCTTTGAAAACTCAGGTAACACTATACCTAAATTCAAATACTGCACTTTGGTTTCTTCTTGAAAAGCTCAAGAAATGGTAGAATTTCTTCAGCCCACATCCCAGAATCAGAAAAAATGTTAAAATAAAGCATTACCTTTCAACACTCAACATTTCCCCCACCTACTAAGTTCCTCTCCAATCAGTAAGATCCATAAACATGGTATCAGCTTTGTTCCTGTCAAGTTACTGACGCCTAACACCTGCAGATTTGGGGCATTTCCCATTCTTTTACTGTCCATACCTCAGACCCCGAGAACAGCTTTTTAAAGACAAAATGTTTTCTGCCTGCATTTGGCTTTCACCTCCACAAGTGCAAGCTAAGCCATTTAAGTCAAAGAAGTTATCAGTACCGGTATATAAAAATAAATGCCCTGAAATATGCAGACATTCAGACTTCAATTTACAATCCCTCTTGATCTCAAAAAACCCAGAGCAACCTAAACAATATTAAAAACCCCACCACTCTCAAGAAAAGAAAATTTGATTATTAGAAACAGCAGTCTTACAGCATTAGCATAGAGCTGTAGAGTTGGAACACCAGTCCAGACCCCAAACCCCTCAAGGGAACTTTTACTCCTTAGCTAATACTTGATGAGGCACGAATTAAGAAGATTCAACAGATTAAAGTGTGAGTTACTTTAATATCAAATACTTCCTTCTATTTTAAATACTCAAGAGATGCTCCATTACAACAGCCGTAAACATCCCATGAACATCTACAAAAGCAGAGAGCATCATTCTACCAGGATGACAACCATGTAAGTGAAGACTGAAAAGCAAAGAAGTTTAGTCACACACAGAAACATGGAAGTGAGTTGCTTTCTTTTGCTCTAAACTTCTATTTAATTGCTGTTTCTGGGTGTTTCCTCACTGGTTTATGGTTCATCATACTAGCCCGAGAATGTCATAGGCAGCCTCACTATGCAATAGGCTGTTGCTAAGGGATCCTCTGCAAACACGCAAAGATCTTGAGATAAATCATAAACAATCCTGATAGTTTCAATAAACATAGTTGTAGCACATCAATCTTAAGAAAAGTTACGAGAAATCAAAATTCCCAATCATCAGCAACTACGCTTGGTACTCCTATCTACTGAAGTAAACTGTTAGCTCTTCTTTTAAACATTAACTTGATGGTATCACTACATCAAGACGTGGCTACAGACAGGCCTATCTGAGTGGTAACAAAGATGACCTTCAAGACAGCATTTCCACAAACAGATTATTTTTCATGCATGATTATACAGCATTTACATTTTGCAATTCCTTACACAAAGCAAAGATGACAGCATAGCATTACTTGTAAATCACTTATGCTGTAGGCAGAGTTGAGCTGTACCTACTCCAAGAGTGTCTTGGACAAAAGTTACAGAAAATGATCCTCAAAAACTGAATATTCCCATATTCAGCGTTAAGGAAAAGGTAAAAGCAGACAGATTTGTTGATTTGAAAAGGACACAACAAAAGAGTCACAGAGCCAAGAGCTGTAAAAACACACAGCAGACCCCCTTCTGGCTGATAAGAAAGCACAGGAAGCCTCACAGTGACCTCAGCTTACTCAGACTACCACAACTCCTGGGACATGACCATGGCTTTGCAGCTGCATGACAACACCTTTCAAGTCCCAGGTGCTCAAGGGCAGCGGGCCAGCCACACTGCTTTCTAGAAGTGCCTTTGATTTGAGCTCAGTCCCTCCAACTGCTCTCCCACTGCAACACTGCAACCACAGTGCTTCCAGACAGTTGCCTGGGGTTTTGCTGTGGCAGCCACCAAGTCAGGCACTCCCTCCTCCAGTACTGTCTGGAGATGCCGTCCCTGCACCAAAAGCGTAGAGTGGTTGGCAGGGTAGGGACTTGGTAACCAAAGCCAGGAGTGTGACAATGCAGACACGCTGAAAACATCATTTAAACCTCAGTGTCTAAGTCAGCACTTGACCATTTAAGAAAAAAGAACTCAACAATGCACAAATTATAAAGATAGCAGGGAAAATGGATTTCCATTTGCTATATAACTTTCCACTGAGCAAACTAATTACCCACTGACTATTAGGGCATGCTGCTATCCTCTTCCCTTCCTTGCGCCACACTGAAGTGGGACCTACTCTGTGCTAATACAGAGGCAAACATTAAGCCTCTGAGCTGCTGTACAAAATACTGACTCTCCTAAATTAGTAAAAAGACATTACACCGACTGACCCTTCAAAGCCACTGCAAGACCTGGACCATACGGGATACACTGAACACACTCTGTCCCTAACAGCTGCATGCAAACCAAAGACCATCTCTGGCACAGAACTATCATATCTGTGCAGCACTCAGTGCTCACAGAGCCAGTGTGGCTCTTGTACACATCCACTTCTACAGGCTCAGCTGAAAGGTCCAGATTTTAGGAAGCAAAGGGGAACAAAAAAAGTGATGCATTGATTAATCATAGAAGCAGGCTGAAGAAGCTCAGAAGAGACCCAGCAGGCAGTAACACCTAAGACAAGCAATCACAGCATTTAACAAAAGAAAGCAGAGAACTTGAGCATTCAACACACCTGTTAGGCAAGACTTACGACTGGGGTGTAGTTTCCTCATCCAGCAGGGACTGAACACAGTAAGGGCGGTGCACTTACTTTACTGGCAGGAAAAAGATCCTCTGCCCAATGCAGGAGCATCACTATCAGAAACCCACCAGCAACTCTAACCTGCACTTTTTGGCTCAGAGGTGGAAAACAGTAAGAAGCAGGGACTGGTGGGAGGATCTGGCATCAGCAGGGAGCAAATGCTATGTGTACCTGCCTTTTAGTCACTTAGTTCCCTGATAACCAGCCATTAAGGCCTTGAATATTATGCAAGTCATTGAAGCAGGCTCATGAACATGTAACCCGCTTTGACTCCATTTAAAACTGCTTTGTACTTAGAAAGTTCTGTTTCCTCCTTTTAAAGCCACTGAAGGATGATATCATGAAGGAAGGGTATTACAAGATAAGCTCATCTAGGTCATAGGAAAGAACATTTTTCAAGCTAACATAATGTACAAATGATCTCTCTGCAATCAACATAAATTCTCTATAGACTGCAGTTAGCTTTTCCTCTAATCTCTGCCATCAGTAAGCCAAGGAACAATTTTAACAGTAACTATGCTGCTGAGGTTACAGAGCAGTGGAGTTGTGCAACAAAGCTTCTTGTACAAGAAAACGATTTCAGATGCACTTAGACCTTTGAGTAAAGGAAGCTCTTGGGTCCAATCAACAATTTACTACAAAAACAAAGCTAAAAAGCTTTCTTCAGTTTGCAAAGTCAGCCAAAAATTCCTCTGCAACAGTTGTTTCCCTTACATTTCAGTCTCTTCACAGCATCAGCTCAGACCCAATGGCATCTTTCCCATCCCATCGTCAGATGATTCTGTCGGAACACTGTAAATAACTTGTTTGCACTTTGGCAACATACCAGGAGGAATATATTTTTTTATAATAAAAAAAAAAAGTTTTCACTAACTACTGGACGGACATATGTTATAACACTCACATGAGGACACAATCCACGTGTAAGTTAACATGCATAGCAACTGTAGACACAAACCCCCTTTTATTCAGGGAAGCATGACAGATGTGAAATTAAATGACCCAACTGTAATTCATTGAAGAACCTCAGGTTGAAAAAATGATTAGTGAACTCAAGTAAGGCACCATGGATCCTAAAATAACAGACTAAGAATACTATAAGGTAAGTCCACTGCATGACAGAAGTGGTCAATGGTTTGTATTATAGGTGTAGTTTCTGCTCTCCTGCTCATAGCCTCTGTCATCCTATTTTTCAAAGACAAAGGAGCACCACCCACAGTTTAAGGTTTTTTCGTCATGACTGAAATGTCAGATATCTTAATGACTGGTTGACAGCATTGCCTTAGGATCTTACAGGTCAACAAGCAAACTTCAAGCAAAACTACAAAGGACAAGTTCTCTTGACATGCTTTTACCCATCTATAACATGAACAACAACTAATTCTTTCAAGTCCTTTACAAAAATGACCTAAATATAAGAACAACTGAAGTAAAATGCACTACAGCAACACCATTTCAGTGACAAATCTATGCTGTATACTGAAGACAGCCTTGGGTTTTCTTTGTTTTTACTGTGTAGTTGAGTCACAGAGAGTGCACCTACATATGGAGCCTCCTAGGAACAAAACCACAGCACTGTACGGATGGGTGAGCAGGAAGGGAAGCCGCAGAGCAGAGGCTGTGACTACCATGACTGAAACTGCCTCACAGCATGGCATGGAAAAAGCTCAGCAGCTCCTGTGGTTCTTCTGGCTTTGGGATTTATATAGATTCATTACTGACATAGCACACTGTCTTTTTAAATATACTAAGAGTATCATCCCTGGTATGAATCTGAGCAACACAGATTCATTCACATGAACCTGCCAGAGGAGGGTTGTCCTCAGGCTCTGTCCCTGTCTATGGGAAGAAAGTTAACTCCAGCCCTCAATCTTCTTCTCTTTGAAAGAAGTTTTCCAGAAGAGAGACTATTTCCACCACTTGCTAAGGGACTGCTTAGGGCAGATCATACCCTTGGGTATCCAATTACTATTTCAATCTGTTTATTAACTGTGGTTGGCCCACCGTTGCTCTTGGCACAGCCAGTAAAGAACCACACTAATCTCATCTAGGAGGCTGCAGCAACAGTCTCATTTTTGACAAGTCATGTGAAGAGGGATGAAAAAAATAAAAAATAAAATTAACATACCACAGCTCTCAAATTTTCTGTAAACCTGACCTTATGTTACAGCAACACACATTTTACATAAGGCACTTCTACCTCCCTTTGCAGAAATTATGCTTGTAACCACCTAAGTTTGTCCTGTCTCTCTCCTTCCTTCCTTGGACTGAAATCCTACATTCAACAATTCCCACCCTAAGCTATTAATTGCACTGTTTTTGATACCAGTGCAAAATTACGCTTAGCAGTAAGTGTTCTCAAATCTAAAGAGAACCATTAAAAATGAAGTCAAAAAGACCATGAGTGTTTTCCATCGATAAGCTAAGTCACTATGAGAGATACTGCAAAGTTAACAACCAAAGGCATAGAAAACATTTACAGCATGTGCAGAAATCCGTTCTACCTGATCTGCCTACCTTTAGATAAACAGCAAAGAGGTCCACACTGTTGCCAAAGAAAAGAAAAAACAGATGAATTGTTTTCACCAGAAATGCAGAGTTAAAGTGAGGAATACTCCTTCCAGCAAAAGACATCATTTTTAAAACAGATGAAAAAAAAAAGGGGAGGGGGGAAATGATGTTCAGCTGTCCCAGTTAAGCTGAAGTCATTCTGCTTTCTTCTGTGAAGGTAATCAGGCTCAGGAAAACATTTCCAGGTTTTGCTGTGTTTTAATGTGCCCTGTTTTATACAGGGGCAGATGACATACATGTGCTAAGACTTTTTCTAACTGAAGGCTAAAGATCAAACACAGGGAAACTTAATAAACTTTAGTACCTAACATCTTTAAGCACCAGGTTTTATTGGAACCCCATTCAATCTTGCAACATGAATACATTTATCCCCTTTAATCGTGAAGCGCCAGAAAAGCAAACAAGCATACAATGATCTCCAGATACAATTGTCTCAAGTCACAGCTCAGATCAAAGGAATTAAGTAACTTTTGCAGAAGCTGGAGAAAGGAAATCAGCAACACATACTAAAAAGACTTCCCCAGACTCCACTGCTCTTCTGCAGAGTCCTCCTGAAGTTCAGACCTACCAGCACCCTCACTGAGGAAGGCAGGCATACAAATGGTCTCCTTTACTGTTCTGATGATATCCCATCTATGAAGCTTTGGTTTGAAGCAAGCAAGCCTGAGTTATGATGGACATCAGAGTCATCGCTCCCAAGGGAACACCACTGTCCCTTTGGAACAAAACTCCAGGACTGAAGACAAGGCTACAACTGCTGTCACAGGAACGAGCTTGCAGCTCTGCCTAAGCAGATAATTGCATGATTTCACCTCCCAAAAGGAAGAGGCAATTCATCTGAGAGACGATACTTCAGTACTAGGGTCAGGCGTACAGCCACGTGGGGCATGGCATTATATTAACTCCCTATCCTTCCTACTTCAAGAAAAAAACCTCAGGAAAGGTCAAAAGAGCTACATGCGTATTTGTACTTCAACACAAGACTTTGCTGTTTCAGCAAACCGCAAATGAGACAGGTTGACTTAAAAATAAAGCATTTCCTGAGACACGTCTCCAAACACACTCCATTTGCCCTGCTTTGATACCATGTCATAACACCTGTGTCCAGTGAGACAAAGAATCCTATTGTTTCATGCAGCCCAAAACTAAAGCCTGGTCTTTGCTGTCCCATAGGCACCACTGCAACAATCATCATTATTAAATCAATGTCTAATTGCAATTTTGTGTAAAGACTGGGACTCTGTGCTGCAAAATATTCTTAGCCAAAAGGAAGCAAATACAGTTTTAATCCCCACCATTTCTGTTGGGGTCTTCTTTTTATTCATACTGTTTCTTGAGGAGGGATTTATGAAGCTTTGCAGTTCACGGAAATATCTGGGAAGACACTTGCACCTTGACGACTAAAAGAATATCGTACAACAGCAATCTTCAGAAATTACCAGCCCCCATTAATAGTCCTGTTTTCCTTCACGCACTCATCTTACTCTACATCTTCCCCATTCAGGTATCTCAAAGCAACTTAAATGGCATTCCACTAGATGGAATATTACCTTCATTAGGAAATAGAGGCAGAATTTTGTAAGGGAGTTGCCCAAAGAACCTTGACTAAGTGACAAAGAAGACAACTCCCCACTGCCATCTCAGTCCCATTACAGTCACCAAAATCTTTGGCAGAGGTCCCACAGGAACTGGATTTCCACCCAGGACATCCCAGCTCCCAGCCTTTAACACTGTTAGGAATCACTGCCTCATCGCTACATACCAAGGAGTCAGAAGCAGACAAAGTGGCTGGGCAGAGCTGGCTCCATGGGCCAAAGCAGCACAAGCTGAAGCCTGACAGCCATTCATTTACACATTATTTACAGATTTCTAAGTCTTAGCAATATTTTCACTCACCCAGGTGACTTTTGCAAGTGACTGCGGAGCCTACACCTCTCCGAGGCCGCTGGGATTCAGTGTCAAAAGAAAGCAGTCAAACCAGTCAGTAAGAGACACTCTCTGAGCCACAAAAATTTCTTCATGGTTCTCTCATTCATGCACCAAGACTGAAAATAGATCAAATCTAAACACATTTTTATTTGTTTGCCGTACTCTAATTTTTAATAATAGTGTTTATTTATTTAATCTGCTTAATCCATATGGTGGAAATGTTTCGTAGTCTTCTCTTCCTTCCCTGTCCCAACAGATGTGTATTATTTTTCCCCACTGGACCAGAAAGGGCCACATTGTACCCAACTGACCAGTCTACTGATGCAATATATAGAAGCATGCCAAAACCATCTCTCCCTGCACTGGAACTGTGCTTCATTCCTGCTGGGTAATGCCTCTTAAGCACCAAGAAGGTCTCACACAGAGGGATCCTCCCTACCGAGAAGAACAAGAGACAGGACACTGCCTGGGATTTGCTCTTCCATGGTCCTGCTATTTCTGCATTTGAAGCCGAGATTATGATACTTTTCATGAAGACCCCACTTAGCAAGTGTCCTTAGCAAGTCTGTGCAGCACTGACACTAAAAGGTATTAGGATCTTTGGAAGATTTTAGCCATCAGCTCCTCACCTTTAAGCATGTGCTAAGTACCAACACAATCCAGACTGGGGAGTAGGTTGGAGGGCTGCTGTAGCATCATTTCCAAAAACACATCAAAGGCAAAGCAGACTGCCATTCTTAGAAGAACATGCACTTTGCTGACGGCCTGGCATGCATGTAAAAATAAACTTTCTTCTCCCTGTACTAGGAGCCAACTAAGAGCCAACTCTCCAACATCTCAACTGTGCTTGCTTTGGAGGCTTTCCAGTCACATCTTTCTGTATATGCTATCAGATATATATTTTATAAGCTCAATTTCTCGGCTAGAACACTGCTGTCCTAAGCTTATTCCATTAATACTTCATGTGAAAATAAACCTCTCCACATTTCAAGAACATAACTTTTCCCTGGCAATGATTACTGGAAACTGTTGTCACCAGTATTTTACTTTGATTGAAGAATTAAAAAAGGGAGGAGGGTACCCTTGATTCTCCTTCACAGGCTTCACTAAACCCCAGAGCTCAAAGGACAGTCTTCTACTCCAAAGTGAAAGATTTCACTGTCTCAATACCCAGAGAATTGGGGTGGGGGGAGGGAAGGAAAAACAAAACAGCAGCTGACACCATTGTAACTACTACGATCAGCTGTTCCACATCGGAAAACATGTTGTCCTCCATATCCCACTGCTATCAAAAAATGTGCAGCCTGAAATACGATGACTAATCCCACTTTTATAGCCAACTGACTAGAACATCTTTCTAATAGAAAAGAGCATTAGTGTTAATTTGAACCAAAAATACCCACCAAAAATGGGGAATTTTAAAACTAGAAAAAATGGGAGCAAGAGCTCTAGGAAAGCTTGGGTGTGGAGGTGCTGGAAATGCCTTTGAAGTCACGAGAAATACGAAGGCTCCAAACTCTGTCACACAAAGACCAAACTGGCAATCTGTCAGAAGCCAAAGGGCTGCAGTTAATTACTCTGGATTTGCATAGCTTGTGAAACAAAAATAAATGCATGCCCCCATCAGAGGTACTTGTGATGATTTCCACTTCACTGCACATGTTTTCAATCTTACATTCTTCAAACTAAGCCAAACAGATTTTTCCTGAGAAAACAAGGTAGATGGAGATGTTCTCCCTTTCCCTTGCCAGCATACAAAGTCATAAGAAACTGGATACATTACTTGGTAAAGAAAAATCGACAATTTTCACTTCTAAATTTGGCCCTACACTGATTTGGGGAATGGACGGGTAAAACTGAACAAAAACCAAGCTGTTATTAAAAAAGATCAGAAACAGCTTTACCTTTTAGAAACTACCCAAAGCCCCTCTTTTCTAGATTCCATGATAGAAAATAGGGTCTTTTTTTAATAGTAAATGCCTCATCAGACAACCACTGCATAACTTCAGAGGCAGCCTTTCCCTTGAAACAGTGATGAAAGAAATTATTAAGAAATACTTCATCTTAAGCATTTACTGGCAAGTCACCCCAATGCCAGTGCAAGAGCTGCTCTGCCTCAGCCTCCATCTACCCAGTAACTGCCCACACACCATAGCAGATGGGCTTTGGCCATGTTTGTCACCTGCTCAGAGCATCTCCAGTCCTCCTCTGGCCACCAGATGAAGCTGCTCCAGCTGAGCAGGTAGCTGTGAGGGGTGGGAAGAGCTGGCAAGAAAGGGCAGGTATGTAACTGCCACAGGAATGGCAAGAGCAGAATACTTTAAGGATTTAAGAATACCAGAATATATTAAATGCAGCCGAATTGGTTCTTTTTGCTGGAAGAAAGCCAGCAACACCAGGTCTGCTGAACACCTTCAATTGCTCTTCCCTTTCTTTCATGTCCCACACAATAGCACAGGGAAGTCCTGACCCCTTCTGAGACAGCTGCAGCTTGCGCTCCTGCCACCCAGGTTTGCCAGCACAGCTCCTGACAGCGCTGGGGCTGATACTGCTGCAGGCTCCCTACAGGAGCCAGGGCTCATCCTTCAGCCTGCCCTCTTGCAAAACTGGAACAAGAGTGCTTCCTTACCTCATGGGGCACAAACAAAAAGCACCCTGACACTGGGGTGATGCCTACTTTAAAAAAAATGAAGCAAATGAACTGCCACAAGGTAAGAGATGTAGTACAGTATTCTGCAAAGAACCTGTATTTAAAAGCCAGGAAGACATTTGGGGTTTTTTTCCTTGCAATGTAAGACTGGCTTTTAGCTGCCCCACTGACTTGGATTTAAGCTGCGGAAAGCAAATCTAGATCCAAAACATTGCCAGATCTTAAAGATGCTGCTACTGAAGAGTTCTGACGCTGCCCAGTGGAAAAACAGAAATGAGCTAACCCATTCATGCTTCCAAATGTTTGTGTTCAGACTCATACTGCCTTTGGAAAGTTCATAACCTTGAAAGCTTTTTATTTAGTTTACCTACTGTAGTATCTTTGAAGCCAGAGAGCTTGATGGATGTTACTCAATTGTACTATATAATGTCACACATTTCAGCTCCTGTGCGTTGGGTTCACAGTGAATTCTCATTATGTTAGAATTCAATCAGTATTTGTAAAAAAAAAAAACAACCCAAAAGCAACCAAAACCAATTATTTATCACCACACAAGTTGAGAGGTTCTTTGTTTGTTTTCAATGTGATGCTTGAATAATGTCTTACTGCTGGATAAAGAAGCATGCCTGCTTAGCATCCCACTGCCAGTCCTATTCTTCCATTATTTCTCTTTGGAGAATGTGTATGTTTCCCCACTCAAGAAAAATAGAAAGCTGGAACCACTTTTGCTGCTGGAACAGAAAGCCTGAGACAAGACAAAACACAGAACTTGAACACAAGTCACAGAATGTTAATTGCTGTCTAGCAGCAGCACACTGATAATCTGTACAGCACAATTAGCCTTAAGAACGCAAAATAAGAGGATTTAATCAGTCTAGGTAAAGAAAAATAATTCCTCCCTGCAGGAAGGAAACAGAAGTCACACAAGTGCTTATGTGAAGACTTTGAAGACTCCAATGAAACATCCTTAGAAAAGAATAATCTGGAGTCTGTTCACAGAAGTCAGCACATGCCAGTCCATCGTGCTTTGCTATCAGGAATCCAGTAACTGAACCTAAGCTTTTGACTCACTACTGAAAGCACAATTACATTCAGAAAAACTTTACATTTATGTAAAGAAGAAAACAGATTAACAACAAGTGTATTTCTGTGTTTTGAGTTATTTGTCTATTGTCAGGTGTAAGAGCTGGTTTCTCTTGAACAGGATGGGTTCTTTAAAAGAGGAGGAGGAGAAACAAATCAAAGAAATCCTGCTGCTTAACACAGGAAAATGATATTCCCTGTCAAATAAACTTCATCCAGCAGATCAACAACAAGACATCCTCCATATAGAAGAAGGGCTAGTGGGATGGATCATGTGAAGTGACTCAAGCAAAGCTTTCTAGTAATGCTGGATGAAGAAAGGGCCTGTTTCTGACACATCCCCTAATAGCTACTAGTACATGCATCAGGATACACGAAGCAAATGATAGGGGAGGAATGATCGCACACAGCCAGCCATCCTGCAGCAGGCATCAGTGTTTGAGGTGTGCCTCTGGGGCACAAATTCCCAGTACAGGTTAGTCTAACATCTCAACTACGCTGTAAAATTTGAGACCAGGAACTACTTTTACATCAAGCCCTATCTAGTTCCGTTCAAATGTTTCCCAAAATGCTCTTCCAATAAAGAAATCTCTTCCAATCAGTTTCTGTCAATCTGATGACTAGCCATTAAGCTACGCAAACATCGGAAGACTAACAGGTAACCCATAGAAGGGCAGAAATTTTAATCTACAAAATAAAATGGAATTTGCCCCCTTCTCAGCTGATCGGTGCATCATTGAATTTATCTCATACAAGCACCTTGCTGCTTAAGCATGTAGGCATGATGCACATAATAAATGCAGACATCGGAGTGTAATACACTGGGGTATTATTAAAATGACAGTGTCCCCTAGACAGCGACACAAATACAGACTATCTTTCTTCCTGTGCTGCTTCTGAAGCTGTCCTTCACAAATGCTGGTTTGTATTTATTAATATGGAGATGCTACTATCACAATTCACGAAAGAAGCTGCTGCACAGGTCTGAGCAACAGGAGGTACAAATAAGGAAGATGATGGTGTAGTGGTGAAAGGTTAAATGCAGCCAGGAAAGGACATGCCCTTTTTCCTTGTAATACCATGCAGCTCTCAGGCAGCCACAAATACCTGAAAGACATATTACCAAGTTTAACTAGTGATGGGATTTTTTTAAAGTCTTTTCTGATTGTGGATTCTTTAAAATAACATGACCTGATTTTTCTACTTTTTTTTAAAGTGCTTTTCTCCTACTCCCTGCTGGTGTTGAGAAGCATCTTTCACATGGACTCAAGGGCAGCCTCAACTATCAGTGGATAACACTCCATTTTCCTGCTCTCTCCTCTGTCCTCTCTATTCAGGCAGTTTCATCTCTGCTACTGAGACATGAGAAAACAAGTGTGAAGAATACACTGACCACTTTAGATTTGAAACAATCACTAGATAAGCATAAGCAAGAGTGAAACCAATGACACACAGCTTTTCTAAGTACACAGAATAAGCCAGAAGGAAAGAGCGTGCTTCCCCTTTGATCTTTTAGGGCTAGAGCGCTCTATGTTACAGCTGTCCTTGTAATCCTTTTCCAAGTTGCCATCATCCTTTAATTAACATCTTGCCTGAAATACAACCATTCAGACCTGGGAAAGAACAAATGTAGCCAATACCTGAACTTATCTGTAGATAGGCTACAACTCAAAGGCACTTGAGTATCATTTCCCTTCTCACTGTTACAAGAACATTCCTTCTGCCATAGTTTTATTCAAAGGCCAGCTCCTGTTTCTGTTAAGCCTGACTGTCCATGCATGCAATAAACGCTAAGTAACATCACCTAATCAACTATCAGATCTTATTAATCAACAGACACAAGAAAAGTCTTAACTGCACTCCCACTTTAAGCAGGGCACTTGTTGAAACTAGATGGGCTCAACACACGCTTCATAAAAGGGGGATCCTCTTTTTCCAAAAACAGTACCCGAAGCAGTGAATTGAATGGAAAAGAAAGAAAACAATAATTAAGCCCTGGTCACGCTGACATCTAAGTGACTGCATTTTAAATCAGTAAACATTCTTTACAAGAAAATGGGAGGAGTGGGGCAGGGGAGGATAAAATACGTTTTTTACTCACCTGTACTACTTCTACTCCTCTTTTCCTGGAAAAGAAGAAAAAGAAAGGAATGATTAATGTTGGAAATGTAGGGAAAATGTAAAACCAAACACTAATGGAAAAGGGTTGCTTCATACTAGAATGCAAACAATAAGATTTGCACTAATGAACCTGATTCAAATTCAGGAAAGCACTTGTTCAATTCCATTCCCTGCCTAGGAAGTGCGACGGCAGCTTCTGAATCATGGCCTCAGAAGTGACCCAAGATGCATACTAAGCAGCTGCACCACTGGGACTGATACAGCTGCCAGGTGAGCAGAGTTAGCAGAAGGTGAGGTTATGGAGGGAGCATCTCAATTTTAGTCACTTCTACTTTGCTCTTCGTTTCTCATCTGACCTCAGAGTGTGTGAATTGCATCACAGCACATTCCACACGCTTGATAGATTACTTGATTTTGATGAAAAGATACATGTATAAATGTCAGGGAGAATGAAAACAGCACCTTAAAGCCATCTATCATCTTATTTACAGTCTTGTACTACCCCTGACGTCTTGGTACACAGAACACTTCCCAGAGCTACACACACACACACAGTGACTTGCATCAGTTGTTCTCTGTTTGAAACCCTTGCCAAGAAACTTCTAAGCTGTCCCATGGCTTATCTTCATCACAAGCACAAAGATATCGAGGATGGTTCTGGGAACCAGCTATGCAAACCAAGCGGGGAAAGGGACAAAGAAAGGGTACAGGCACAGATCAGGTCCAAAACAGAGAGACTGCCCTGCAGCTAGAGCACCCTGTCCAGATGCGCCATCCCGCTGCAACTCCATTGCAGATATACCCCCACAGATCCACTGCTCAAGACAGATGATCCATTCTGGAAGCAGCGCCTCGGAACCACAATTATGTAAAACTCCAACTGGTGACTGGTACTGCACTGTGTCAGATGGACCTAACTATGCTGACCTCAGCAGAGGCAACAACCTTTACATTATGTAGCTGTGACCAGAAAAAAGCTAATAAATTACAGAAGCAGCCATGCAAGCAAACACAAACAGCTTCGACCTCATAAAGGGAGTATGTTCCTTTGTCTCAGCCTGAGCAAGCATCAACCTACTGGCTAGGACAGAACTCTATGTGCATCAGCCTCCAGTACCACGGTTTGCTTTGGGCAGAAATGGACGCACACCCAGGTATGTGACAAGGGAGACAGACACAGCGTAGAGTGATACCCTGCTCCAGATGGTGGGCAGTGTAGATGTGGGGACACCAGAATGTGCAATGCCCCATGGTTTAGACACGACTTTGGACTTGAAAGACTTGTAATCAGGCTGGCTCCTGCTGGAGCACCGTTCAAACACCTGGGGTTTGTCAGAAAGGCCCAAGTCTCTGAATACTGCTTTGGCCAACAGGGAACAGTTCTAGTAATCCTGAAACACCAGGAATAAGAGACTGGAGAGGCCTACCAATTATAGATCAAAATGTTGAGAATTGCAATTGCTAGAGCCAATGTGTAGAGATGGGTGTCTACCAGTATGAGAATTGAGAGTCAGGTACATGCAGCCAGACAATGCCCAATCACTGCACTTGACAAATTATCAAGCAAAACAAACTATTTCTGCTCTAGTCTTAAGAGCAGGACTGAATCCCTGGCACAAAGCCCAGCTATCCTTGCTCTGTACTACCCTCCCAGTATATGCAGGCTATTTAAATATGTTAGAACCTTCTCCTCACTTTGAGGACACAGGAAATTTAACATAAAAATCAAAAGCCTCAGCAAGCACAAGACAGAAGTCTCTCTTCTTCGTTCCCACTGCACCCATATATGAAAATCAAAGACCCTTTTGGGGCAAGGTCATGGATCAGGACTGCCTAACTCTGCCCTCAATGCTTTTCTATCTAAGAGTGCCTGTGTTGCTGTCCATAGTTGCAACTGCTGTACACTGCTGAATACACAATGGCTCCTCCAGTTTTCCACCCAATACAGTAAGTCTTTCTTTTGAGAGCCCATTACAAAGATGCCCAAAGGGACCCACAATCAATCAGCATCTATGACACAAATTGCTCCCTTCTTCCACTTCACCAGCCTAGAGTTTCTCTGGCCTAGAAGCAGCATGCAACACACAGCCACAACAGAGAGCTTGTGGTTGTTCAGCAAGAAAATTAAAAAGCTAATGAAACCAAGCACCTCTTGCAGAGAATTTCAAAACCCTCTTGCAGATAACAGTAGCCTATAAGTGGTGGGTGATTAATATACTGCCATTACAGTGTGGGAAGCATTGATACAGCTGAGGCTGGCAAGAGGAATCCCAACTGTGTTTTGAGAAGAAACTATGAATCTCACAGAGAAAGAGTTAATAGGCAAATTGTCGAAACCATGATTTTGATACAGCTTTGCAAGACAAATAAGAAGTATTAGGTGAGGAAAGCTTATTTTTGTAGATTAGGGCAGCAGCCTGCTCAGAAGCACTCTAAGTATTGTAAGCTAAAACTTAAAATAACCAAATCAGCTACATTTTTGCTGTGTTTGCCCTGGAGTAAACAGAAAAACTCAAAACTGCCACTGAAATACACCAGTCTTCAGACAGGACTGCTCTAGAGCCACTGGAAGAATAGAAGCTGATGGCAAAAGATGCATTTCTTGCTGTGCCTGCATGCACACTAAATAAGCTTCATTCTACTTTGAAGAAGAAAAATCCTGGCAAGCTGGTTGAGAAAGAGTCAGTCCAAAGGTCTTCTATAATTTCCCCAAAATGAACTTCGCAAATTTACTGAAACTGATGGAAACCGGTTGTAGTGCCGCAGGACAAGAAAGAAGCCAGAGCAGCACACAGTCAGGGCGAGAAGGGGTGCCGGCTGCTGGCAGGATATCACACACGCTTCACGGGAAGGAGGAAGCAATTACTAAGGTTGGCTTCTTGCAGTGGGTCTTCTCTTTTTTCAGAACAGAAGTTGGGGGGTGCTCCCCTTTGGTTACCTGAAGCATGAGATCCTTTTATACTTAAGCTCAGGGGATGAGAAAGCATAGAAGCGCATGTATTTCGAGGGTTAGTTAATTTGGGAAAAAATCTCTACCAAAAAAGCATTTAAAAAATATATATTTAAAGACAAAAGGTATCCAAACAAGCTGGATGTCAAGCAGCCACATACCTCAGTTCTAGCATTAGCTAACTCTCTGCCTCAAAGATTTCCCAAGCCAGTTTACTCCAGGCTTTTCAGCAAGGCAGCTCACAGCTGAAGGCTCAGGGCAGCAAGACATCCCTTACGCAACCAAGCATGCAACACCATCTAACCACACTAACTGCCTCACGTCACACATGAAAGGGCTTAGTGACAAGCAGGGAAAGAAAGCTGATCCTACACACAAAAGACTATAGAGCCCTCAAAAAATAAGCAAACAGAGAGAATAAAGCATGCTGTGGGCCACAAGCAATTCCCTAGCAAGGGGCTGTCTGTGCAGAACACCCAAGGGAGACAAGGTGGTTGCTGAATTAACTGCTCTGAGAATCTGACAGAGCCATGGACCAGCCACTACTTATTCCTACGGTGCTTAAGACATCCTACAACCTTGGTGTACGTCCTTTTGGGCTGTTTCTTTAGCAGAGGACAGGCTTTCTGACAGCTATGCCGACACATACACCACAGATGCACTTAACATACACAAGATACTACAACAAAGTCCCCTCACCAATGCAAAACACAGATGCTTACATGTGTACAGGACTATAGCTCAGACACAAGCAGTGAACTGCACATTCTGCAGACAAGCCAGCTAAGAACAATTAAGTGAGGGATACAAGAATACAACCAGGAGAGATAGAATGCTTCCTGAGGTACTAATGCCCAAGTCAAAGGTGCTGTCCCCCTGGGGAGGAGAGGGGAGAAGAGGGCTATTTCACCTGGAGTACTGATCACTACTCTTGTATCTTTCATGGTGCTGCCCATGACCCTTCTTTCTTCCCATGTAGCCTGAAATTGAGCCACAGCCTACCAGAAGAAGGGCTCCCATTGCCAGCTGTCCTGCCTGCCTCCTGATATTGGCAAGGGGCTATACAAAACCCACAGCAAGTCTCTATTTCTGAAAGGAAAAGAAACAGCATTATGAGCTATTTTTCCCTTCTCCCCGCAAAGCGGCAACCCAAGTGGGTCAAAGAGACTGCATCTGTCCACTTTCATTGAACAGATGTTTGAAAAAACGGCCACTTTTAAACTATATTCACAGAGGTCACTATTTTTAAAATACATTTCATTCCAAAGATCACCCAGACAGGGATCCCGTACTCCAATCATCAGCTTAGGGCAGGGAAAACAAAAAAATATCAGCAAATGTTAGAAAACCTTTGGGAGAAAAGGGGAAATAGTGTCTGAATGTGATAAACTAAACACCTAACTTACTGCAAAGTTTCAATCTCTTCAACTGGCTTAGTATGCATAAAGCTATGGAAACCCATACAGGTGCAGCATAAATTACTGATGGGTGCTTTGCGTGTTCCCTTCCTTCAGCAGACAGCTCTGCTGAATCACACACTGCAACACTTGAAGGAAAACCAGAAGCATTTAAGTAACTGCTGCATTATCCTGAAATACCAATTAAACCCCAGAAATTTGTTATGACTTACTAGTTCTATACCTGAAACCAGTGAACAACTCTACTGGATAATACAAGCCTCACCATATACAGCAGCAATTAAAATAATTACATGCAAGCTGACTTCATGTTTAAGTTAGAATGATGTATGGATTTAGAGAAGAATTCAATACCAAATTGCCAAAAATACATTAATCAGTGTTTTGGAACCGATGTTTTTCCACAGCCTCAAACTATGTAGAATTGGCTTTTGGGCTTGGGTTTGTTGGGTTGTTTTATAACATCTAAAGTAAACAGTTTGGATTAATTCCCCACAGCATCTAGGACACTATAGGGAATGATAGTTAAAAGAGAAAACAACAATCAGGTCATATATCATAGCCATGGTTAAATTAAGTAACATTTTTGCTGCCTGCTCTGAGTGACAGATTGAAAAATGCCAAGCTGAATTTACAATTCCAAAAGTAAAAAGCAATCTTTGTACCTGTTTTAATAGCCTACAAAGTTATTAGTGTACACAGTGAACTTCACTTTCTCAGACAGGAGGATGTTTCACCTCCAAAATTTTCCATGTAAAAAAGTGGCAAATAATAACAATGCATTCCTCTGATATAAAATATAAAAACATTTTCCCAGAAAAGCAATATGCTGATAAGGGGAGTTATATAAATATTAATGCATCAGAGCAAAAACTTGCAGCTGCTAAGACTTTGCACCACACCGAAATCACCAGACAAAGAGAAAGGCATAAGAGGCAATACCGAAGTAAGGCATGAGAACCAGCCAGTACTGGCCATCTGCAGCCTTGCAGACGGCCTGTTTCTCCTTCTAGCACGAAGGCAAGATCAGCTCATTTGCCTTAGTTTTTCCATCAGCAGAATACCCTGCATTTCTGTTATTAAATGAGTGGGGATCCCTGCTTTTACTAATTTTCACCACTGATGGACTACACCTTATTGCCTATGAGGGAAGAAATCAAGCAGCAACCCCAACACAGGGGTGCTCGGTGTCTGGGGGCCCCAGCTCCCAGCTGCAGCCATCAGTATACATGGAAGTTAACCAAGGGCATCTGAAATGATGAAATCCATCCGAGCATGACCAGCAGGTCGAAGGAGGTGATCCTGCCCCTCTACCCTGCTCTCGTGATACCTCACTTGGAGTATTGTGTGCAGTTCTGGTGTCCTCAACATAAAAAGGACATGGAACTGTTAGAACAAGTGCAGAGGAGGGCCACAGGGATGATCAGGCGACGGGAGCACCTTCCATATGAGAATAGGCTGAGAAAGTTGGGGCTGTTCAGCCTGCAGAAGAGAAGGTGCATGGAGACCTCATAGCAGCCTTCCAATATCTCAAGGGGGCCTATAGGGATGCTGGGGAGGGACTCTTCATGAGGGACTGTAGTGAGAGGACAAGGGGTAACGGGTTCAAACTTACACAGGGGAAGTTTAGATTGGATATGAGGAAGAAGTTCTTTACTGTAAGGGTGGTGAGGCACTGGAATGGGTTGCCCAGGGAAGTTGTGAATGCTCCATCCCTGGTGGTTTTCAAGGCCAGGTTGGACAAAGCCTCGGGTGACATGGTTTAGTGTGAGGTGTTCCTGCCCACGGCAGGGGGGTTGGAACTAGATGATCCTGAGGTCCTTTCCAGCCCTAACTATTCTACGATGCTATGAAATGTGGGAAGACTCCATTGTAACATGAGGATTTTTTGTGATTTGTTTTTTTGCACACAGAATATCAAACAGGCAATTGATCGCAGTTAATTTTGCCAACATATATCCTATGAGTCTTACCTTTCAGCAAGCTTTTCCCCTTCAATAACCACAATTTTGGAAAGATTTATGGCTTAAATGAATCTAAAGCTGGCATTTGGGGGAGGGAGTCCTCAATCTTCTCAGACTGCAAAGCATCATAGATCCAAAGGAGAAGGCAAAAAAGTGCACCTTCATAATCCAGCAAGAACAGATAATACAATATGGGGAGAAAAGGTCTCACTTAAAACTAAGTGCTCTTTAGATGGGCTGAAAAAAAAAGAGACTTTGGGCTGTCACAGAGGACCTTTTAAGCAGAAAAAAAAATAAATCAGAGGGTAGCCACATTTATGCATTTCTGCCTTGTTTTTATAAACAGGGAACGGTTGAAGCAATACCCATCCTCATATATTAGATACCACAACATCGTAAGTGATTTTCACACCACCACCCCATTCACACATGACATTCAGTAAAGCCATCTGACCTTCTCCACATCTTCAAAGCATTATATCATCCCATTTACAGCTATGAAAAGCGCTTCTAAGAATGCTGTACCAGAACAAAGAGGCAGGACTAGAAAATAAGAGACAATCTTGGTAGGGCAGCAGCAGCGTCACTCCGGTATTCACCTGCAGTACCCCAATGCTTCCACACGCCACAAATTACTACCACAACACACATAAACATTCACCAGCATCTCACATCAAAAATCCAGCTAGAAACCCACTAACCCCTTATCCTGCAAGTGCAACGACAATGTGAAGTATCCAACATCACAACTTCAGAGGTTCCAAGTAGCAAGGAGAAAAAAGACATGAAAGAAAGAAACTACACACTGTAAGCAGCAACTAGAGGAAATAAACTGCTTTTAGTCACTAAATATTGAGACAAAGTTTCAGTAATGGCTTAATGAAACACTGCAAGGCTACTGATTTTAGCATTATAACACAGATATTGTGGAAATAAAATCTGTATATTCCAAGTCATAAAGCCATAAAGTACAGTAAATACCAACTCAAAAAGGCTCTGTTTTCTTTTTAAAGTAGCCACTTTAAATGGAGTAGCGCTGCCGAGCTCTGCCAGACTCTTTTCTTGGAACTAGTGACCCCAGGTTCTGGGAGCCCATACTTGCTGCTTTCCCAGTAGTGACACAAAACCTTTAACCACAGTCTTTTGAGAAGAAAAAAAAAAATCAACTGAAGGGCCATCAGTAGGAAGAGGGAATGACTAACAGCTGCACAGAAAAATTATTAAAGGCAATGAGTTATTGCCCACCAGACAGTCAGAGGCATATATAGTACCTGATGACAATTTTAAGCAATTGAGCAGGGTTCAGCCTTCAGCCATAGGCTTACACCACCAGACATTACAAGATCCAGTTTCTAGCTATGGCAGGCAGCCACACCATGTGAGCTCTTTATAACTTTATTAAAAACCATCTTTAAACCAAGCTGTTTTGGCAATGTATCTTCCATTACAAGACATTAACTTCCCAAAGGTCAGAGTGCTTCAAATTTGCAGGCTAAATTGTTCCACCGTCATCCTTTGGCATAAATAAACTGCTTGCCTCCTTAAGCACTGCAAAGAGTACATATGTCCTCTCTGCTCCCAGCTCACTTTGTCTCCCCATGACCCCAGCCACCCCAGTGTTAATATGGCCCTCTGCAAAAAGAAAACTAACAACCCATCCCTTTCAGAAGTCCTTCTAAGGTCACGAAGCACCAGTGAAGACTGAAAGAGAGCTGAGAAGAGGCAGGAGAGACAGTATCTCTCCTGAGGACAGATGCAGTATTTATCTTTATATGCATGTATATAAATATATATATAAATATATATATATAAACATATATATATATATATATATATATATATATATAAAAATAAACTCCTGTCCTGGGTTCACCAGCAGCAGTCACTTTTTCTCCTTCTTGGTAGCTGGTGCAGTGCTGTGTTTTTGACTTTTGGCCTGGGAATAGCACTGATAACACCGATGTTTTCAGTTACTGCTCAAATGTTTACTCTGACCAAGGACTTTCTGAGTCTTGTACGCTGCCAGGGAGGAGAGGGGGCCGGGAGAAAGCAGAAACAGGACACCTGACCCAAACTGACCAATGCCATGCCACAGCACATCATGCCCAGGATGTGAAAAAACTGGGGGCAGTTACCCGGGAGGGTTAGATCACTGCTCGGTCGGGCTGGGTATAGGTGGTGAGCGGTTGTATTCTCTTCCCTTGTCGTTTCCCTTGTCATTATTATTTTTGGTGGTAACAGCAGTGGTTTGTGTTATACCTTCCTATCTGTTCTTATCTCAACCCGTGGGAGTTACATTCTTTCGATTCTCCTCCCCATTCCCCTGGGAGCGGGGGGGAAGAAAGAAGGGAGATTGAGAGAGTGACTGTGTGAATTACAGCTGGGCTTAAACCACGACACTCTCGTTGCAGAGATTATAAGAAGATTCCAGAAATATAAAATGTGATGGGACGGTCTTCACTGGCAAATGCTGTGACAACACCACCCAAGTCTTGGAAGGCAGATGCAGGGAAAGTGAGAATGAAGACCCTGGGCACACTGTAGGAGAGGACCTGGTTTGAGACCATCTTAAGAACCTGAATGTATACAAGTCCATGGGACCGGATGAAATCTATCCGCGGGTCCTGAAGGAGCTGGCAAATGAAGTTGCTAAGCCACTGCCCATCATATTTGAAAAATCATTGCAGTCAGATGAAGTTCTCGATGACTGGAAAAAGGGAAATATAACCCCCATTTTTAAGAAGGGAAAAATGGATGAGCTGGGGAACCACAGACCAGTCAGCCTCACCTCTGTACCTGGCAAAATCTTGGAGCGGATTCTCCTGGAAGGCCTGCTGAGGCACATGAAAAACAACAAGGGGCTTGGTGACAGCCAGCATGGCTTCACTAAGGGGAAATCCTGCCTGACCAATTTGGTGGCCTATGATGGGGCTATGGAACTGATGGACAGGGGTAGAGCAGTTGATGTCATCTACCTGGACTTGTGCAAAGCGTTTGACACTGTCTCACAGGACACCCTTGTCTCTAAGTTGGAGAGACATCAATTTGACAGGTGGACCACTCGGTGGATAAAGAACTGGCTGGATGGCCGCATGCAAAGAGTTGTGCTCAGTGGCTCAATGTCCAGCTGGAGACCAGTAACGAGTGGTGTCCCCCAGGGATCGGTGTTGGGACCGGTCTTGTTCAACATCTTTGTGGGTGACATGGACAGTGGGATTGAGTGCGCCCTCAGCAAGTTTGCCGATGACACCAAGCTGTGTGGTTCAGTCATTGTGGTTTGGTCATTGGAGGGAAGGAATGCCATCCAGAGGGACGTTGACACGCTTGTGAGGTGGGCTGATGCCAACCTGATGAAGTTTAACCATGACAAGTGCAAGGTCCTCCACCTGGGTCAGAGCAATGCCAGGCACAGCTACAGGTTGGGCGGGGAAGAGATTCAGAGCAGCCCTGCGGAGAAGGACTTGGGGGTGTTGGTCGATGAGAAAATGAACATGAGCCAGCTGCAGTGTGCACTTGCAGCCCAGAAAGCCAACCGTATCCTGGGCTGCATCAAAAGGAGTGTGACCAGCAAGTCAAGGGAGGTGATCCTGCCCCTCCTCTCTGCTCTTGTGAGACCTGACTTGGAGTATTGTGTGCAGTTCTGGTGTCCTCAACATAAAAAGGACATGGAACTGTTGGAACAAGTGCAGAGAAAGGCCACGAGGATGATCAGGGGACTGGAGCACCTCTCCTATAAAGATAGGATGAGAAAATTGGGGCTGTTCAGCCTGGAGAAGAGAAGGCTGCGTGGAGACCTCATAGCAGCCTTCCAATATCTGAAGGAGGGCTATAGGGATGCTGGGGAGGAACTCTTCATTAGGGACTGTAGTGAGAGGACAAGGGGTAATGGGTTCAAACTTAAACAGGGGAAGTTTAGATTGGATATAAGGAGGAAGTTCTTTACTGTGATGGTGGTGACGCACTGGAATGGGTTGCCCAGGGAAGTTGTGAATGCTCCATCACTGGCAGTGTTCAAGGCCAGGTTGGACAGAGCCTTGGGTAGCATGGGTTAGTGTGAGGTGTCCCTGCCCATGGCAGGGGGGTTGGAACTAGATGATCTTGAGGTCGTTTCCCACCCTAACTATTCTCTGATTCTATGATTCTGTGACTGGAGTGTTGAAATGAAAGTATACAAGCTCTTCAGGAAGGTCAGACAGGGAGACAAGGAGTGGTTGCCACCCTCTGTGTTACTGATCAGCTGGAGTGCATGGAGCTGTGACTGGGAATGGATGAGGAACCGACCAAGAACTTAGGGTTAAGGATTAAAAGGAAGGTCAGGGACAGAGGACATGACAGTGGGGGTCTGCTACAGGCTGCCCAACCAGGAAGACAGAGCAGATGAGGCCCTCTATAGACAGATAGGAGCAGCTCCACATTCACAGGCTCTGGTCCTCATGGGGGACTTCAACCATCCCAGTATCTGTTGGAGGGACAACACAGCAGGGCATAAGCAATGCAGGAGGTCCCTGGAAAGTGTAGACAATCCCCTATTCACCAAGAAGTACATTAGTTTGCAGACTGGCATTTTGTTTACTTCTGACTTTCCAGATATTGCCAAATTGCAGGAAAAAACATATCCCACTTCTCAACATCTGTTAAGCAAAAGTAGGAATGCAGCTATTAGTGTCTCATCAACTCCTCCAGTACCAAATTGGAACATGAGACAAAACCAGAAAGACTTGCCATGAAAAGCCACCTATACCAAAGCTGAAAGAACAATTCACACCTCACACAGACTCAGTGCATGAAGATTTCACCAGCATCATTTCTGGGTAAAGCTGCTAGAACTGCTGCAGTCCGAAAGCGAATGGGAAATTTATACTTCTGCTTCTTCACTGTGCCAGTGGTGGATCCAATAAGCATATAGTATTTTTGAGTTTTCCACAAGCCGTAAGTCATAATCTTTTTCACTTCAAAAAAGATACCACCCCGTGTACCCAAAAAGCACAGTGTAATGGTAAGCAACTGTGCAAAATGGCATTAGAACTGACTGCCAGAACAATGCCACTTTAAGAAAGTAAGCAACAAATTAGAACAGTCAGTCACAAATAGCCACATGAAACAAAGAGCAGTAACTGCAAAGAAACAGTGAACAACACAACTGGCAGTTAACTGGAGATATTTACTGTCAGGAAATATCCTGAAGCTCCTGTGGCTACAGCTAATAGATTTCTTATGCCAAAGCTCAGAAGAGGACTTGCAAATAAGAGCACACTCAACTACAGAAGTGCTGCAAGCTGAAAGTGTAGGGCTGCAGGTTCAGTTCAGGCTAAAAGTTTCTCACCCACAAAGCTTCACCATTTTGTCATGGCAGGGAGAGCTGGCAGCACACAACTCATGCAATGACAGACTAATACAGCTTCAAGCTTATACTGTATGCCAGCTGCATTTTGGTGCCTTTCAGGAAGCTTTGTTCAGCAACACACTAAAGCCCTCCTACCTTTGCATTGGTCTTTCTAATTTTATGTTTCGACAGCTCTCAAACCAAAGTAGCTAACAGTACTGGTCAAATGCCTATTCTCTAGACTGAGATGCCATCACATCTAAAGTCGGTTGCAGCGCAGTGTAGGCACAGTACTCCTAACTCTAGCTACAACTACAATGGCCTCTGCATTGCTTCTGAGCGGCATCAACTCTTGAACAGAGGTTTACCAGTAAATCCCTGAATTGCATCAGACAAGATAATCAAGCTTCCTGCTTGTCTGCCTCCTTTCAAAGACCACATCTTTTGCAACTGGAACTACGAATTAACAAGTGCTGAAGCAATGCATAGTCAAATCAATGCATATATGTATCTACGCTTCTTCTGCCTACCTACCTATAAAATCTATCTAGGAACTGGAGGCCCACCTAGCTTTAAACTCCTCAGGTCAGGTACTAAGAGCTATTTTACTGTACCAGCACAACTTATGGGAAGACTTTATTGCTCACCTAAGGATGTAGTCAGCTACTGGGTTTTGCTGCCAGACTTTATTTTTTATTTTCAAAATCCCCTGAACTGCTTTGTTGAAAACAATCTCACTGATATCTTCTTGTACTACAGGAAAAACTAGACTGAACCATAAGCCCATTCTGACGTGAAAAGGAAAACAGGATGAGAAGGGCAGAACAGGGGTAAGAAGAGAATATCCTTTTGTTCCAGCATAGGCAAGACTGTTGAGGGATGTGGAGAAAACAACTGGACCATCCCACTGTACTGGAAGGACAACAGAATCAGGTTGCTCTTGCAGATATTTATCTAGGAGAGCAGCTCTCAGAAATAAAGGATCTAAGTCTCAGTTTATTCTAGGGCTTCCTTTAGGCTCCTGCCTAAGTGCTCATTGTGACCCAACATAGTTACTTGTTATTCAGTGTGTTTTAATTTTTTAACCAAGGCTAGTAAAACCTGCACACATATTTTACATACATAAAACCTGCATAGAGGTTTTGTATGCATATATATTCTAAGAGCTTTCTCTCAAAATTGTAACAACTACCAATTTCCCCTTATTAAAACAGCTACCTTTCATGTTTTGGTTAACCAAATATATTCAAAGTTTCTGGGTCTTTTATAGGCAGGATGAGGTTTGCATAGGGACAACATACATTTTTCCCTTCATCTGAACAACATACAATCACAATGTATATTATGACATGCAGAAAGTTATTTCATTAATAGTTTCAGACTTAAGCACCATCAATCAGATTTAGGCATCAAATGATTCTTCTCTATTATTGCAGACAAGCTGTCCAAACCACTAATAATAGTTTACCAGTATTAATGCAAGTGACATACTGTTATCAGCTACCAATCAAGGTTAAAGAAACAATACAGAGATTTGGACTGATGGCATACATCCTATATGTACCTACCTATATACCTCACTGTATAATATCTACGTAGAGACAGAGAGGGATCTTCAGATTAAATATGTTTATGTCATGCCCTACATGCGTGTCAAGCCTTCCCAGTACATCCCTGCTCTATCTGGACAGGGAGAATTCAGATTGAAGAAGTTCAACACATCTGGTAAGCTAACCTACAACGTGCATAACTGTTGACAACAATTGTCTTTTCTTTGGGAGAGGAAAGCAAAAGAACAGAAGAAAATGACAAAAGGTGAACTGGTTTGGCTCTCAAGTTCATGTAAGAATTCTGAGTGCCCAGCCTATATTAGCCAGCAGTAAGCAGCCTTTCTGAAAGTCCCTGGCAATTGCCCTCTAAGAATCTAAGCCCTTCAGGACTTCTCTTAGCTTTAGGTATCTGCCACAGACACTTTAAACAATCTCACTGGAGATGGCACACAGCTACCTGACAACAGCATACAGAAAAAGAAACCATATTAGAAACAACCATTTACCAGAACCATTATTTACAGTCTGTCTTTACTAGACCGCAATCCCTCTACACTGTGCATTTGTAAAGCATCCCAGACTATCGACCTGGAGAAGAACTACTACAACACTCAGTGGGGTTCTAGCAATGCAAATCAACTCCAATAGCAAAAATGATTCAAAAAACAGTGTGCCTTCTTCAAGCCTCTGGAAGGTTTGCAGAGAACTCTTGGGTCTCCCACCAAACTGATGTTCAGCATGTTAAGACCACTTTGTGGCATTTGTTGTAACAAATTTGTTGTAACATTTCTTCTAGTGGCCTAGAAGAATCAGTTCTGTCATAATACTTGAAATCCCAAGAATGAATTAATTAGGAATATCTGGGGGGATATTCCTCCCTACAAATGCCTTTCCACAAAGGGCATAAGTATGGCAAGCCAACCTGAAAAGCCTTCCGTGTTTGCTAGGTTCTCACACACTAATTGCAGATCAGAATTGTTTCTTGAGCAAAATAAGTACTTTATTTAAAGGTAGTTGGAACAGACTTGTGCATAGGCTAGAAGCCGCCCCTTCCACAGCCCTCCTCCGCCCGCTCCCCATCACCTCTTCCCAGCATGCTGCAGGTGCTCCATTTACTTTCCAAAATCTTACCTAGAATCCTGCCTTCTACCCCAAAAAAAGCACCCTAGTGGCTTGCCTTGTCATTTAAAGCAGCTTCAGCTCCTATCATCTTCAACACAGGCATGCTGCACAAAGACCATCAGTCGAGCACAGGCAGCACAACCAGGCTCTGCTGGGCCCAGGCTGGCACTGCAAGTTCTGCAGGTCTCTTGCACATCACGAGGTAGAACAAACACACGCCTCCACTCTGCTAAAACCAAGGGGTACAGAGAGAGGCGCACGTCTGCCAAACCAGCTCTCATCTAGAAACACCTTTTAATGCACTAACCCTGAAACCAAATGCCGTACATCTACTGCAACTTTCCAAGACTTTGGGAAACAGCCTTGACCAAACCTTTGGGGAGCTTTGATAGAGGCCAGACACCCCCTGAGACATGCGTGAGAAATATGGAATACACCAATTTTTTCTCACTTCTTGGATCTCTAAAAGACCGGGCATTTCTTTGGCAGAAATTAGAGACATATTTGAATTCAGCAACTCAGCATGCAAAAATGAGTTTATTCATTTCCAGCCATGCTTCAAGTAAGATATATGGTGTCTGGGGCTTTTTCCTTCATGCAAAACTTCATTATACAAACAAGAGAAAGTTAATGCAAGAATGTTAACATGTCTGCTCAGTGAAGAAACCTGACTGACACTTTCTTTCCCCTCCTCCATAAGGGGTGGCCCTAACATTTTAGCACTGTACAAGTCAAACACCAAATCTTCCTCAAGTTTCATTAGCTTTGAGAGCACTTGCGATTCCTTGTCTCCTACACTCACCAAGTGACCACTGTTTGCATATGCAAGGAAGAAATTTTCCTCTGTTTATGGAACCAGAGTGATTCATAGGCATAACTGACAACAAAAGTTTATACCGAGAGGTTACTGTGGCCAGCTATACACACTGTCACAGATATCGATCCAGTGTTTCATCAGGTTAAAAGGACATTAATGGGAAGGTTTAAATAAGAAAGAAACATTCATAGAAACCTTTTCTCTTCAAACTCTGCATCAGTTTAGGTTCACATAACTCATCCAGTCAGTTCCTCTGTTTTGTTTGCTCCCTTTGAGATGCATTGCAAGTTTCAGCCTTTAGCTTGGGACACTTATGAATGCAGCTGTTATTTTAAAGAAGACTGGCTAGTTAAGCCCAAAGTAAAAAGCTAGAAAAAACAGTCGCAGTATCACCTGAAACTAGTTTTCACCTTTATTTCACTATGTAGCTTTCCCCAAACACAGTATGGGCCACATTAATAGAAAACAAAAAGCACGTGGAATCCGAAACGTGCCAGTCTGCAGCCTGGTACCCTATGTGAGAAGAAAAAGAAGAGAATACATGGTACAAATTAAAGAAACATCAACTTGATTGTGTTTCTCCATTTGAGCAGATTCAGATGCCAATACCAATAATGGGAATTTCCTTCCCCTGCAACTGACTCTTCTACTTGAGTTTACTTCAACACAGATCAAAGAAAAATGATTCTACTTTACTTGGAAGCCTCATTAGAAGGGCTTGCAATAAAATGAAAGCTTGGCCTGCAATAAGCAATAATTGTACTGTTTGAAAATATTTCATTTATTGACACATGGCCAACTTCCCTGAGAAGCAACAGGATAGAGCACTTGACAGCACTGCAGTGAATCATCTTGGTGATCTGCACGAATTACACACGATCCTAGAAATCAAGTAAAATGTCTACAGCTGCAATATTTGGGTATAGTCCTACTTAAAAGAAAAAAAGCTCTAAATGGAGAGACAGTGAATTAATAAATATTTTTTTATTATACAACACACAATAACATTAATAGTTGATGTGAACATTGGGATACACACACCCAAAAAAAAAGAAACCAACCCCCAAAAAAGCCATATCCTGTGGGGGAACCTTAGCAAAAGGCCAGGATAAGAGAACCACGTTTTCCATTGGTCTTGTTGGATGGGGCTTCAGTTTGAAGAGTTGGAAATCCAGCACACGGAACAAGGTATCGCTGCCAATCTTCTAATATCAAGGCAACGTAGGTCATGAATATTCACAGAAATACACGAAAAGCTTCGGGCGGGGGTAGACATGCCATTGGTATGCACAGGATCAGGCAAAGCCAGGAAGCTTAAACTTGAAGCTGGAGCTGAGACTTTGTCTCATTGTCTAAAGTCTCCATCACTCATGACAGTTTCTGTACCCCAAAAGGGCAAAAAAGTATCTCTCAGCAATCTCCACCCTAGCTGGTGAAAATCCCCTGTCCTGGCACTCAGTCCATGTCAGAGAAGCACATCTACACGTGTGTTACAAGAAAGATGAAAATCCTACTTATTTTTTCCAGTCCACTGGCTTCTTGCTTTAAGCGCTAGCATATGTATAGGTCTGCCAGAACACCCATTTTCGTGTTTGCTTCAGGGCATTGTTTATAGTGCAGTAAGAGGAAAAAAAAACCCAAACAAACTTCTATAATTCATAAAACATACCTACTGCCTGTCTTTTTACCCAAACTGTAATACAAAATGCACATCCTTCCATAAGGTCCACTCAAGGATAAAGACAGAAGTTCTTCAATGTAAGTCCTGTTCGCTCACAGGAAGTTTAGAACATCCCACTTCTCTGAACCAAACAGTTTATACTGCTCAGATTCAGCCCTTCTGCAGACACCCCGCTACCCAAAAGGTCACCCTCAGAGGTCTGCCTTGGGACAACATGCACAGCATGTGGCTTGCTGCCTCCCACACCCCTGACCTTCCATGGCACATCTTGCTACTAATCTCTCCTGCACAGGCATGCTGGAGTACGCACACACACATAGGCTGCTCCAATTAATCCTGCCCTTTTGTCATAACTTATCCTAGACAGCAGCTGTTACACCCATTGCTTCCATCCATGACTGAGCACATGTATTCTAAGACCACAGCTTTCCCAAATTTGGCCAGGGCATGCAGGAGCTGATATACAACTCCCAAACTGCTATTACATTTCCTAACCAGACTCCATTGGAGCGCAGATTCAGATCTGCTGGGAGGCGTGCTACACTGTATAACTGGAAGAACTAGACAATTTCTTGGGCCTCCTCAGATTTTCTAGGAGCTGCCTTTACCAGCCAAATCCTGCCATCATACCAGAGCTCTGTTACTCATACCCTTGGTTTCCCGCTTGGAAAAAAAAAAAAAAGCCTAAGGCAAACAGTTCAGCTGCATCTTGTACATTTGTTTACTCTCATGGACTCATCTAGATACTCTGCCTCTCCCCATTACAACAGTGGTGTGATCACAGCACACTGATGAGTTTATAAGATAACCTAAATCCCTCTTAAAGGGAAAAATAAAAAGCTAAATTTCTATTCTAATCTACCAAATTACCATTGTCCTTATCATTGCTAATGATGCCGATGTATAAACAGCTGATCCAGCTTTTGAGCAGGAGCTGGAAAGGCAGACATAAAGGCAGCGGGTTGTTTTCCTTTGGGTTATATTTGTCTGGCTCCGCCCTGAAACTCACTCTTCAATCACAATAATTGGCAGCAACTAATTAGAAGGAAAAATGCAAGTAGTTTATTAAACATTTGATTAAATGTTGATTACATGTTTGATTAAACATGATCACAGAACAAATCTCCCTTGGATAAGCGTACTCATTTTGTCTTGCTCACTTCTTTTGTTTATAGGCATCCTAGATAAGAACTGTAGAGATGATGCTATACCACACACACGGATTTCAAGCCTATAGGAGACTCCACAACACAAGGCAGGGAAGCTGATGATTCTTTTGCCATTTCAGGTAATTCCCCATGTTCTCTCTTTAGGGCTTTAACATTTGGCTGTGGGGTGTCCCACGCAGGATCACCTCAAAGATACTGCCAAAATTACATAACAGGTAAACTGGAGAGACAATCACCATAAAAGGGACTTGTAGAAAGGTTACAGCTTTTAAACTGTTGTGATTCTGAAATATGTACAAGGACTTGAAGAATCATTATACATAGGAGAAAAAAATAATCCATGTTACACAACAGTTTCAGATGACATTGAAAATTCTGGATGTCTTAGATAGATCCTAGATGCAGTTCATCTGATGTGAGAAACAGGTTTTGTGCATCCCATCTGCTGTAACTTAAGAGTTATCAAGTAATAACAAAAATGACTGAACCATGTAACACTATCAGAATTTTAAACACAGAGAAATGTACATTTACCTTAGTAAATAAAAATCACATTTGCTCAGAGTATTTCCAGCAATTCTTGTTTCTGAAGGCAAAAGAAAAATCCTTGACCATGTGTCTGCTTTTACATCCCACTAGCACATCAATGTGCAAAACCAAGATTTCTTATGCCCAGAAGTCTTTTTCGCAGGCAGCATGTTTTCACATCAGATCCTTGCACTCCCTGTTTCATAAAGGAGGCAGCTGCTCCACACCCAGCTTTACATAACCCCTTTGCAAGCAGTAGCTCAGCCTCACTGACTTCACTCTGGCGCTGGGTGAGTACTATCTGCCTACCTGGCTTTGCAGGGTTTCATGCTTGGTCAGCACACAGTCCAAGGTGCCACACTAAGCTGCAAAATACATAGGCATCACCTTAGGATTTGAAGCTATTCCAATTTAGAAAAAAACATTGCTCTTCAAAATCACCCCGGCCCTCCAGAAGAATAAAGTTGTGATTGTTATAAAAAGATAACCAAAACTGTGAAAGTTGCACTCTCAAAGGCCATAAATGATCATTATCTTATTTGGACTGCTCTCTCACATCTCAATGGCACAGTACATCATCCCTATTTTCTCTAATTATTTTCCAGATAAAAGTAAAAAAATCAGCGGGATATACTTTCTTTCAAGACTAATTTGAACACCTAAAACTTTTCCCCCCCTCCTTCTGAATTCTAGCATCACCATCCACAACGTGCCGAAGAAGCCTTCCTCCAGCCTGGCCTACATGACCCTGTACCACTACCCCAAGGCAGACACCAAGCATTACCCCAGTCCCACAGACAGCTCTCAGACCCGCAAGGCTGCAGAGTACCCAGCAACCTCCCCGAGGCACAGCTAACCAACAGCCCATCAAGGCCAGTCTAACAGTATCAAGGTCAGCCTGGATTTTGCAGCAGAATCCTCTCTCAAGGCCTGGCTTCAAGGAAAAAACGTTTCAGTGCAAAATACTGAAGTGCAAACTCTTTGAAACAGCAAAAAACACTGGTCCACATATTAGTCAGGCATAACACCTACAGTTCTGATTACTAATTTCAGATGGAGTTTAAAACAGCAGCTATGTGCCCCAGGGCACTTTTAAATCACAGACCCTGCTTACAGAGGTGCACTACAGCTCTGTTTATATCCTCATCTTCAGGATATTCGATCAGAAATGATGCTAGAAAGGTAACAGACCATTTCATTAGTATTTTATGCCACTGTTTGCACATTATGGTGTTCTCAAAAAAATCCTAGTAAGACCATGCCTAGACTTTTTCAGGAATGCTTTCCTGGCCAGCAGATCAAGGGAGGTGCTTCTCCCCACTTTTGCTCTCCTGAGACCCCACCTGAAGTGCTGCTTTCACCTCTGGAGCCTCCAACATAAGAGGGACATGGACCTGTTGGAGCATGTCCAGAGGAGGCCAGAGAAGACGCACAGAGGGCTGGAGCACCTCTGCTTATTAAGACAGGCTGAGAGAACTGGGCTTGTTCAGTCTGGAGAAGAGAAGGCTCTGGGGAAACCTTAGAGCAGCTTCCAGTGCCTAAACAGGGCCTACAAGAAATCTGGAAAGGGACTTTTTACAAGGGCATATAAAAATTGATAGGACAAAGGGGATGAGAGTTTGAGCAACCTGGTTTAGTGGAAGGTGTCCTTGCCTATGCCAGGCAAGTTAGAACTAGATAATACTTAAGATCCTTTCCAACCCAAACCATTCTGATTCTCTCGTGAAGAGAAACTTCTCTACTCACAACGCTAAGGAAAAAAAAAAAAAAAGAAAAAAAGGCTACAGACAATTAGGAAAGAAAAAAAACCCAATGCTGTATTTTTGGCCATTTAAGGCTATGAACTGAGAAAGAATGAACAAGCTCTTATGTTCAAAATTTATTAATATTTTTAAAAGCAGAAATATTTCTCTTTTTTCCCCAAGTATTTGTCTATAAAATATTTCACTGTAACTAAGGCCCTAACCCACAAAGTCTTGCATCCTGCCTAACAATAAACTGTTTGCAGATGCTTCTCAAGATAACCTGCATGCTAAACTTGCCATTAAACTTCTTCTGCCCATACACAAGGGAGAGAACTACAGAGAGAACATATTATCAAATATCAAGAACATAATACTAAAGATCAAGTTTACTTCCACCTCTTTCACAGCCTTGGTGCTAGGATTGCTCAAGATGCATCATCCCATGTCTCTATCCATCTACAGTCATATAGTTCTTGTGCTGTAATATAATGGCACCAAGCCAAACATCACTGCATTTGTGCCTTTCTAGCAGTGTAAGTAGGCATAGCATGCTTATGCTGTCGAGTACCAATACCTCCAATGATGATGAACATGCTAGAATATGCGCAGCAGAAGCCGTGGATGAAGCCTGCCATTCTCTCCTGTCCTGGGTTCAGCAGCAGCAGTCATTTTTCTCCTTCTCAGTAGCTGGTGCAGTGCTGTGTTTTTGACTTTCGGCCTGGGAACAGCATTGATAACACTGATGTTTATAGCTACTGCTTGGTAATGTTTTGGTCTGACCAAGGACTCTCTGAGTCTCATGTTCTGCCAGGAAGGAGGGGAAGCTGGGAGGAAGCAGAGACAGGACACCTGACCCAAACTGACCAAAGAGGTTATTCCATACCACAGCATGTCATGTCCAGGATGTAAAAATGGAGGGCAGAGACCCAGAAGGGTGGGGGTGCACTGTGAGGGGTGCACTGCTTGCTCAGGCTGGGGATTGGTGGCGAGCAATTGTATTCTTTCCTTGTATTTGCCTTATTATTATTATTGGCGGTAGCAGTAGTGGTTTGTGTTATACCTTAGTTACTAAACTGTTCTTATCTCAACCTGTGGGAGTTGCATTCTTTTGATTCTCCTTCCCATCCCTTCATGAGCAGGGGGAAGTGAGTGAGTGAGAAAACTGCATGGCTGAGAGGCTTAAACCACGACATCTCCCCTTTGCTTTACAAACTATAGTTTCATTTTCGCCACAAATTAAAATGACCAACTTAGGAAAGCCACTGCAAGAAGATGAAATCTTAGCTTGGCAAAAGCTGAGCATTCACTCTGTATGTGATCAACTAAAAACATTTACTAGGTAATTAGGTCTGAGAGAGAACAGCAGGTAAGCGGTAAAATTGTTAAAACATATTGGGATCCTCAATATCTAGGTTTAATGATACTTCTTTTACAGAAATCACCAATAAGGAACAGCTTGAGTTTTTAATTTTGAGCCATGCCTTAGAATTGATAGATACAAAGTAAGAGCTGCTGACAAATAGCAAGATAAAGTAATAAACACTTTGCCTGTCCTTTGAGATCTAATGATCTATGAGCCATCAGCAGTCAGTTCAGCCACAGGACAGCATTCTGACAGGTTTGCATTATCTCTACCTGCATTTGACAGGTAAATAAAGTATTATATTGGGAAATTCACTGACTTGCTTAAGTTACAATGAAGCCTACTACAGAGCCAAGAGCCAACCCTATTTTGGCTGCCAGGTCTGTGCCTGATTCAAGAGACTTTTCTCTATTCTCTCTCTTGGATTGCCTAGTAACCCTTGATTTGGAAACTCCCTGTACAAGCCCCACTCCCAGTAAATACACAAAAGACATCAAGATTCAAACATGTCAATTCTTTGCAGCTCATCTACATACACCTAAGACTCTACTCACATGTCAAAGCTGTCTGGACAGTGTGCTTCAAAACCCCTGTGAAGTCAAAGTATACATTTACAGTACAGCAGGAAAGAGCCACCCCTCAAGTTTTTGGGGACTGGCTTTGCAGGAATGCCTCGAGTTCCTGGGCTAGTGTAGGCATCCAACATTGACATCAGACATTTCTGAATAAACAATTTAATTTCCTTAAGTGTTGCAGGGGAGGGGAAAGACAGGGAAAGAATTTTCACATTCAGAGACATATAGAGGGGGAAGGGAAAAAATTATCTCTTTAATTGCTTTTGTTTCATCAAAAGGATATAAAGTTTCACTGAAAGAGAACCTTCATCTCTGTTCTTATAGAAGGCTCTAAGAGTTATCCCCTTAAAGCCAAAGTAGCTGCTGAAAACACCCCCCCCCACCCAGACATTACTGTTTTAAAGACCAAAAAATATTTAAACAAAAACATTTTGCAGCACAAGCTTTCCTTTACTGTAATATAAGCAGCAGTGCGAGGCTACTCCATTCTGCATGGGCAAACAAATGGCAATCTACTTTGATTCAATGAGAGACAGAACAGGGAGATTTTACGTGTACCCTATGCATTTTTCAGAAACACGTACCTTGTGTTTCAGGTTTCACTAGCACCAGCAGCAAGCGTGCTAAAAAAAAATAAAAAAAAAAAAAAAAAAATCTATTCTTACAGGGAGCTTTCACACCCCCCATATCAGTCAATATAACAAAAAGGCAGCAGCAACACTAACAAGTAACAGGAAACTCAAATGCTATATTAGTCCCACAAAAACATTTCAAATTACACTACCTGATACTTCCCTGGGCCAAGCAGGCATCCAGAGTACTTTCAATGGCATCGTGGTTGCACGTTTTAATTACTACCTACCACACTTTTGATTCTTGGCCATCAATCATTGTTATCAAGCCATTACATCTAAATGTCTGCTTTCAGCAGTTATGGTGCAAAAAAGCAAGAACAAACCAGCAAGAGAAGTCTGTGTGTTGATCCCAGGTTTGCCACCAAACTTGTGCCACTGTGAACAAATTCGATTTCCATCCCACTCTCAGGTTTTCATTAACAACAAAGAAAATCTGAACACCAGGTATATCCACCTCCCAAAGAATCCAACTGCAGAGATTTCCAGCAGCTTCAGAGGGAGCTGGATCAGACCAAGTTCTGCAAATATGCTCAGCTCTCACCAAGGTCAAGAAAACTCAGCACCTTGGCAAGTAGGAGCTTTTGAGCATCTCAGCCTAACTCATAATGCAAGGATTACAGTTTCAGGAATAAACACAAAGAACTTGACCCCCATCTAATTTGCCCACAGAACAACAGATTTAGAGATCTTGATCTTACACATCAGGGAATAGCTTTGCCCCAGAAGAAACCTGTGGTAAAGCTGCCTTAGAATAAATTACTTTGTTTCCAAATTCTTTGCCCAAGCTACAAACCAAGCATTCTACTTAAGGTCCCCTAATTGCACTTGTAGTAATTTGGGGTAGGGAGGAAACACACCTTTCCACAGTCCACTGGTAGCAAACCTGACACACGAAAAGAAACTGTACATATACATGTCAGCTACCCATGTTCTGTGGCTTCAGAAAAACATTTTCCTGTCTGAAGAAAGCTCTCCTGCCTGGTTCTACAGACCTGTTTCACAGTGTCAAACAGGAGAAACTAGAAATAAGGGAAAATCAGGGAAGTTGCTTGATAACATACGAAGAGCCATGGCACATCACAATGAAGGTCCTACTCTGCCTCTAGTATGGCTGTTCTCCCTCTTAGCCAAAGAAACATCCCAAAATAGCGTTTTTCTTCAGTGATCTCTTGTAATCAGAGCAACACTGTTTCATTACCACTGCAACAATGCCAGAGGAAAACCTGCCAAAAAGGAATGGACTTAAGCATTATATTATAATAGATTATTCAAGACAAATGAGAGATCAAACCACAACACAAAAATATTGTGCCAATCCCCCCCTAAACAATATCTATTGGGAGCCAAGATGCAGCACTACACTGATCAGGAAACTGCTTAACACAGTAACACGAGAACAAACTTCTACTAGAAAAGCTGGTTGTCGGCACAGCACACATGGAAGCAATAGTCTGCTGCAACCATAATTCTGTACTATACATCTGAGTTTATCTTACTTGGAGAGAAAGCACAAAACACCCCAATGACCCTAAGCCTTTCTCAGTCCACCATTTCTGGCTCCTTCTAGCATCATTTTGGGCTCCAAAAATGTCAGACTCAACCAAGTAAAGTCCTCTCTACTCTCCCGAGCCTTCTCAGGGAGACATGTGCTTGTATACGCTAAAGATCCATCTGGTTTAAATACAATAACCAGAACCAGCAATATGTTATATACTTCAAGGAAAAGATAGCCAAGAGAGGCCTTACGTTATATTTAGACCAGATATTGGTAAGACCCACTGTTCTTACTACAAAGAAGAAAAGTTCTGATCCACAAAAAAGCTCTACCTTGAGCTGCAATGCTGCATGCAAATAGGCAATCCATCACTAGTAAACAATAAAAGTGATGAAGATCAATGTCCTATGGCACACATAAAGAGTAAAGCTACACAGACAAAGGGATCAGAAGGGAAACTACCTAGAGAGTTCTTGAAACAAAGTTAGCCGCAAACAAAAGCAGTTGAAACTTGGGGATGTCTCTGACCAAAGATTTTTCACTCTACTGAATTGTGAGTAAAACAAAATTCAAAGCACAAATTCTCCCAGATGCTGAAAACTGAGGGCCTAAAATAGCATCAGAAAGAGAAAGAAAATGGAGCTTCAACCCTCTATCAGCAGCAAGCATGTACTTTCTATTCCTCAAAGCATGCTAAAGTTTTGGCTCTATAAAGGCCAGGGAAAAGGTCAAAAAAGTCTCATCAAAATTCACTGCAGGCTGGACAGAGTTCCTGGACTTTGATCTATTCCTTGATACAGAAGGAAAGGTTGCACCAAAATGTCTAGCCCCAATGTCAAACTACAACCCATCCAGCACTTGTCCACCTGAAAATAGATCTCTTTTCTTCCTATAGCCCCACCTCCCACTTGCAGTCCATGCAGTCAGGAACAGCTAAAGGTGTGGCACAAACCATTGTCTCTCCATCGATTAAACCAGCTTTAAAAGGTGGTAGCTTTGAAAAAGAAAACTACTGAGTGACAAAGGATGATGCTCAATTTCATCATCACTCTTTGCACAGCACATGGTGCTCCGAACTATGTGCTGGCAACAGTACTTCTCCCCTTTCACACTTTCCTGTTTGCTGCCAGATTCAGCGTGCAGGTCAGCAACTAGAAGTACTACTTTTTTCTCACCATCAGCCATTCATTAAAACAGTAGATTTGCTTTGTTTCTTTTTCCCTTTCCTCCTTCACATACACTTACACACACTTTTACTGGAGTTTTCTTTCAGCCCTTGAAAACTCCCAAATTGACAGCTCCAGTGAATTAAGCTCCCTCTTTGTCGGCAAAACAAGAGAAGCACCACAGGCAACCTCAGAACAAACTCCCTCTATCCTCTTCTTCCCACCCCTCCAACTAGCAAGCATATCTGAATGGTGAGCTTTGCACACAGCTTTATCATGCCAGGGAGCCTTGTAAAGAGTCTCCGATAATGCGGTTTACCCAGACTATCTCACAGGACACTAATGTTAAAGCCACACACGATGGAAACGTCAGTCGATGCATTATCGGCATGCACCTGTACCAGACAGCACAGTAACTCTGAAACCATGAGGCTGGTCTAAACATATGCAAGCCTCTGCTAAAAGACTGACTGGCAAAATCTATTTTAGACAACGGTGTGAAAGAACACTGAGCTGAAGCAACTCCTAAAGCCATACCTGAAACTACACAAAGGAATGTTAACTGAAAACCAACAGAAAGACCAGAGAAATTCACTGCTTTCAATATCAGACAAAAGACTGGGGCAGATTTTATTTGAAAATGTACATTTAGCATAAATGGTACAGAGAGAGTGCCTCTTACTACTGCAGTACTAATACTGTACTTTACTTTTGGAGACTGCTCCTCTGCTGTTACCAGTTGACCTGCTGAGGCAGCAAATGCAGATCTGGATGCTCTCTTCAATTACAAGGGGTTTTTAGGTTCCACAAAACCCTCTGCTCTTGCCTGTCTGTTACAGATTAGCATGCACCAGATGAAGTTAGAAGATGACTCCTAAAATGTATCCAGCTTTTAGTTCCCCCTCCTCCCTCTTCTGCAACCTTTCTTATTTTTAGCAGGAGAATCTGTTTTGGACTTTTGAACTTCTTCCCACATCTTGACTGAAATTATGCATTTCTTTTTAAATTGGTCAAGATCCAGGGTGTTTTAGTAAAATGAACATGTATATGTACACTTAAAAATTAGCAGGGAAAAAAAAAAAAAAGCAAACCCCCAAACCAACCAACCACTACCCACAACACAGCAACTTTGTACATGCTCATGTTTTGCAACAAAACTAGAGAATAACCAACATGGGCCATTAACCTCCTTCAAAAATGCATTAAAAGGTTTATGTGGAGTAGATTCATTTGTGGCTATTAAACATGGTGCCAGGGACACAACTGCTGCCACCCAACATTGTAAACCAGTGTCTGTCATGGGGAAGGTGAACACATTTGCTCTGTGCCTCATACCTCCCCTAAGCATCTGCTACAAACATCATTCAGGTCCTCACTGGCCAGGTTCAGGTCTGCTTGGCTGACCTCACACTATTCAGCTGGCATGTCAACCAAAACACCTGCAAGCAGGTAGGGCCTCAGGTACCAAACAAAACATACAGATGGACTTGTGCAGGAGTAACCTCACCGTTCCCCCCTGCTACCCTCTCATCCTTCAAATGGCAGTGAGAGGAGTCCATGCTGGCAGCACCAGTACCAGACTCAGTGACAGCAGGCAAAGAGGACTGATCCTCAGCATGTAAAATCTGAACTAAGTTTTTGTAACACGAAGGAACACCATGTTCCTAAACAAAGCAGCATCTACAGGCTGTATGACATGCAGATGGAACTAAAGAGCAACAGTTATCAGTATTTACATTCATCTCTGCAGTTTTTTAGTTACAAGGAAATAACCAAGATTCTCATTGAAACACACATATTTAAGAAATAACACACCCAATCAGGTTAAAGTGGTCACTGCTGGACTCACTAAGCCATAGCACATTGCTGAAACAGGCAGCATTTCATAGCCCACCTACACAAATGATGACGTTCTCCATCATTATAGTGAAACCAGGCTGACAAGATGAGGAATAAGCTTAGTCATTACACCAATTATTTTAACCACAAAAGTCATTTCAGAGTGACAGGGAGAAAAAGACTATAGCACTGTGGCTGTCGATGGGGCGGGTGTGGCACGTCACAAGTGGACCTTTATGGTATCATTTCCTTCCAACACCATTAAAATCACCCCAGACATCGGTTGTTCTATCAGCTATTAACCAGCTGCCCCAACACGCAGATAACTTTATCTAGGTTAGGCGGTGAGAGTCATTACTAAGCACTACAACATGCCATTGAAGGCCTTGTTTCCAAAGAATCCTCCAAACCATTTCCTCCTGCTGCAAGAAAACACGTTACACTAATGCATGTACTTATCCATACCTAACATGAGGGGGAAAATTACAGAAAGTAAAAACCATCACCAGCACTTTAAAACACACAATTTCACAAAAAGGACAACTACGTTGCTTATGGCCAAAACATACAACTTAAACCAGGTCACTTAAAGTGTCTATTTTCAGCCTGTCAGCACTCTTCAAGGGGAGAGCTCCTCAACATGCACACACCTTTGTGGTGTAGTCTGACTGGACAAACACAGGGTTTCAGAATGATGGCCAAGCGCATCCCAGCTTCACAGCTCAAGATTTAGCATTCCATCTTTTGCAACAGACATGTCTCATTCAAGTGTTTTTGCTACAGACATGTCTCATTCAAGGAACAAGCAGAACCAATGCGTTACAGACGGAAAGGACCAAGATGTCTTGTTGACAAGGAGGAAGAAAAGCCTGTGAGGTATGTGATGAATAGCAAAAATAAGCTCATCTTTTTCAGGGGGAAGCAGCAACTCCCAATTCCTCCAAGCAAGCAAGCATGACTCAGCAGTATGTGACACGAGACACTTCGTAAGTCTTCATTAACTGGCATCTGAAAAGATTAAACAGCTCAATGTGAACTGAACCTGCTTCCAAGTTCCAGGCCTGGCTCTGCCAATTACTTTCCCAAAAGTGTCATTAGATTCAGAAAAACAACTTTCTCCACTCCACAGATCAGACTCCTGGGAGCCCTCCGAGCCACCTCAGTGAGCGCACACCCTCCTGCCCACACAGGTAGTAGCCTGGTTGTGGGAAAGAGCAGACTTCTGCTTTGGCTCCCAAATCACAGGAATTATTTGACAGAATTTATGAGAGTGGCAACTGCACCCCAGCGAAAATAGCCCCAAGCACTGCCCTTGGGAAGAAAGAGAACTGGAACTAAGGTTTTTTTCCACTTGAATTAAAGCATATCCTCCTCAATGAAACTCGCTCATTTTGAAAGCCATTCTTAAAGTACATGCTTGTCTTCCAAATAGGATTTCTCTCTGCAGGAAAAGAGAATACTAACTAGTGTTTGTGTGGTATTTGGACAGTATGGAAGCATCAGCAATTTCCTCCTTGATCATATAAGGGGCATAACTCCTTCTGAGGAGAGTTAAATTCCATCAGTACAAAACAAATCAGTTTGAGGACTGAACACTGAACTAAAAAATGAGAAGATAATCAGACAGAAGAGGGTTTGTTGCACAGCACTATGACACAGATGTGTATAGCCCAGGTGCTTATTTTATCTACTACCATGCTTATTTTAGTGTGCCTCACATGCTCTGCTTCCGTGGTTCCTTGAAACGTGCTCAAGAACATCACCTCACTAAAATGTGCCAACTGTTGGGATGAATAGTACATTTTCTGTCCAATATCAGGAGATACACCAACAATCAATGCTTCCCAGGTACAGTGCAGTACATTAAGGCAGAGCAACCACTTTCTGCCACCACTCTCAGGTTAAGCCTATTTGTTCAAAAAAGCTGCACTCATTTAGACTGCGTGCCTGGAGTTCCCAAGTCACAACTCCCGAATTAGTAAAGGGACTTCAAACTACTTAATGTACACCAAGAAGTGTTTCTCAGGCACCTTCTGTGCTGTCACAAACCAGACACAGCAACGTCCTCAGAAGTCAACATCTTTGCCTTGAAATGGGACCATAGGCCCATGTCATTCTCAGCATGCTTATCCAAGCCAGTCTTGAAAGTCTCAAGCAATGAATTCCCCTGCCTCCTAGACAACCCACAGTATCTTTTCCACTTACCCATCATCCCTTCTTCTTGGCACAACTGAAGCCCACTACTTTTTGTCCTACCTGCAACGGAACTGGGGAATAAATGTGTGTGTGTGTGTGTGTGTGTGTGTGTGTGTGTGTGTGTGTGTGCGTGCTTCTGGATTTTTCCTACAACAGCTTTCTAAGGTGTCCAAAGATCCTTCTCCAGCTTGCTTTATAGTTAAAAACACAGTACAATGCCCTGTATTTTCAAAAACCCTGATCCTTCTCACTACTGTCTTTTGGGCACTTATCAGATGATCTGTCTTTTCCTTGAAATGACGTGCTCCAAACCAAAGTAACCGAACCCCAAAGGCAGTAGGTAAGGTTACTGCACCAGCAGTCTTATCAGGACCGTGCAGAATGGAGGCATTACTTCATGTGCCTTGCAGGCTCTGTTCCACCTTATGTTCCCCAAGATGACATATGCCTTTTTTTTTTTTTTCTGGCAACACTGTCAATTTGTATTCAGCTTGTGATCTTCAAAAGAATGCTGATCTTTCTCTGAAGAGCTGCCACCTGACCAAGCTCATTATTGTTCCTTGCTGCATATCAGTTCTAACAGGTTGTGGTAAAGGGATGACATAAGGACTCAAACTTCCTGAACCTGAGGTAAATGATTGCTAGATCACAAAACAGAGTCACTGTGAAAGGGTGACTGTTACAGTCCCTTCTGTTGAAGAGTGGTTGCGCAGAGTATTCCCCATGAAATGGTTCTGCAAGCACAATGCAAGAACGATGCCTACCAATAAGGGCTCTCAGAGATTAAGAACACACATATATCCCATTCTTCTGGGATCTAAAGTCTTCTCTACAGACTATTGGAAGAAGGAGCAGGAACCCAGAAATACAGTGAACTTTTGCTCCAAGAAATAACACTTCCTTTTTCTTACTACCTTCAACACCTTCTCATGGCTTAGTACAATTTCTACCATTAGGTTAGTCATAAGCCTTTGTCAGAGCTGATGTCAAAGAAACTTATGCACCCATCGGGCCCCAGTTACTTCTCATGATACAGTATTCCCGACTAACACACGCAACAATGGGAGCTATTGATCAACACATATACGTTTTATTTTTATGGCTTTTAAGGCTGTAAAAGCTAACCGGCACAAGTCAGGAATTTAACAAAAGCAGTATTTAGGGAGGATTTTTGTGGGGAATTAGTGTCAAAGAAAAATCCCTGAGCTCTTCCTGGAAAAAATATGCAATATACTTCACAGCCTGCTATATAAAGCAGCAGATTAATCTAATACCTGAGACCAGCATTATTCTTAAATCTGACTTAAATATCATGGTTAGGTTCTCATGCACAGGCCACGGAACATAAAAGAACACAAATTATATTTAGAAGATAAAGAGAGACATACGTATCCACAGCACTGACAGCACTGTTTATTTTATTGTAGATTAACTAAGTAGCATCTCATATGTTTTAGAAGAATGCTTAACTATCTATCTGAGAACTTAAACGGGAAGAAGTTGAAGAATTCCCAGACAACTGGGCTTCACTAGAAGGCATTCTCAATCACTTCACTTCCATTTTCTTTTGTGGGCAGCATTTGATTTTCCCAGATTTTCTATAATTTCCTGAGAACTTTTTCCCCCAGATGCTCACCCTGCTTTTAATGAAAAAAAAAAAAAAAAAAAAAACAAACAAAAAAAAAAAAAAACAAACAAACAAAAAAAAAAAAAAAAAAAAAAAAAAACAAAAAACAACAAAACAGCAAACACAGCACAATAAAATCTGACCATAAATAATCTGGACACAAGGATGTACAGGCACAGTTCTTCTGTCTGTTGAACTGCGAAGCTGATCATGACATGGATTACATCTTCAGGCAACTCTTAACTCCTCCGCTATTCATTTTCTACACATAAAAAGAAGAAATTCTGACTCATGCATATAGCTACACAGAAAAGCTACCACATTACCATGCAATCTTACAAGTTGCACATATGAATGCTTTTGCCCAAAATAACCAAGAAGTAGCTTATCATTCATAATGGGGTGACTAAATTATCTCCTCTTGGATGAAGCATATGTATTTCACCTCATATCACTGTAACTTATTCACGTTGCCATAACGTTACTGCCTTGCGTCTCCATGGCTCCCAGAAGAGACTATATTAACAGCTGTCATGCAGAGCAACTACCGAGGAGCAAGACGCTTTTATAGAGCAAATGGCCATTTGTAAGTGGCTGCACCTCACTAATCTGAACTGGCACCAAACACACACAACTCATCTTCTGAACAGATACATGCATTTTTCTGCTCTTCCATCACCACTCCTCCTATAACATGAATAGTAATCTTCTTATTCACAATGTGCAGAAAAACCTGGCAGAACATCTATGCGTATTTTACAAAAGGATAACATGGGTATCCAAGAGTCTTTACCACCACCTGCAATTCACACCACAGCTCTGTCGTCTGTGTAATGGAGTGGGGCACCTCCGTCTCCTTCACCTTGTATTACTGCTCATGCACCTGAACAGTGACAACCATGCCAAGGTCAATGTGACGAGCAGGGAACTGACTGGATTGAAAGTCTTTGCCAATTGCATAACAACTAAACTCAGCTTGAGATAGAGGGCAAGATCAAGCAGCTAGAAGAAGGAGGAACTTCTTTACGCAGTGGGAGAGACACATGGCAATGAAAGAACTACATGCTTACATTACAGTCTCCGAAATTGTCAGGAGTCCCTAAAAACTTGTCTTACTTTTTAGCAGGCCATAGATGAGCTGTATTTTGCCAGTAGCCAGCTACCCAAACTCTGAGACTGCGACATCACCTTGGTGGAGCTGAACATACAGGCTGAGAGGAAAGCCTACCCAAGATGCACAAACCAGACGTTTGCACACTGCAGCCCCATAAGGGGCTCTACTCAGGGAACTGCAGCCACAGCATATATGCTAGCATGTAGACAACAGCAAGTTCAACATAAAGCATGGCACCCTAGCAGCTTCACTCAGAAGCATAGGACAACTTGGCAGTAGTAGCTTCTTAAATTGCCTCCTAACTAGTAAGTTCACTGAGGAGATAAGAAGTCTGCACTGAATTCCCTGTTCCACACAGAAGAGCTCAATCCCACATCACAACTCAAACAGGAATGACCTGATACCAGCAAGGCTGAGACAGAGACTCTCTTGTTCCCACTGAAACTGCAATGATGCACAGAAAGGAACATAAAAGCCTTACTCCACCAACAGCTTATGTAGAAAGGAGGTGCTGGACAGAATCAAAAACCCCTGTGGGAAGCAGAGACCAGAACTGAGAACACACCTCATCCCATAGGGATGCCCCTGCCATGGTGCTACAGAAAGAGCACCCAGGATGGCTATCCCAGCACTAGGGAAGGAGCTCACGTTCCCCTCTATACACAGTGGCAGGTTCAGCCAGCCGACTGGAGTGAGCTTGGCCCATCTTCAGGTTGTCTCCTTTGGGAAGCTGCAGGCTCAAAACTGGGCTTTCCACCTGTCAGTCCAAGTGCTCTATCCTCCAGATTGACAGCTCTCAAGGTGCTATCCAGGGACCACTGATCCTCTGCAACAGGCCTGTAAAACTATACTGTCTCTCTGCTTACCAACCCACTTAGAAGCCCAAAAGAGATGTAGAAGCATTAACGGCTGCAGTGAGCTGTAACCCAACTATTTGGGAACCACTGGTCTGGACTATAAATGTGGAGGTAAATATCGCCACAGGCATTGCTTTCATCTCCTTGGGCTACACCAGGAAGGCACAGCCAAGGCTGTTATGTCTACAAAGAATACCGCTCAGGTAGGATGTATCTAGTGTGCCAGAGCAAGGACCGGAAGTGCAGGTGAACTCAAAGACCTATGATACAAGGAAGATTACCTTGTGGATATAAAGCTTAGGCAAAAGCCCCAAGACACCGTGTCCAGGCAGGACTGCTACCCTATCACACGTTACAAGAAATTTACATACCAAGTGAAAATTTTAAGAAAATAAGGCAGATGACTGTAAATTGTCTAGTAACAAACCTGGAAGAATTCAGATGCCAAAATTTAACAGGGAAGCCTACTGAAAGCCAGCAGACTAAGCTGCACTTTAAAGATGGATACAAACATGAGAAAAGTATTTAAAGCTCCCGCATAGTCTTTGCGGAGCAGAAACCTGAAGGCAGGTCTGCCTATTCCCCAAAGCAGCACCTTAACTGGAGGTCCACTAACACTCATGTCTCATTTCAGCTAGGACAAGGTAACAACACTTCAGCTTAGGAGCACTGCCGGAGAGGAAGCCTGAAACCACCGTTAAGAAAGCAGTTCAGCACTTCAACTACCTCACAGAGGATGGTTAAACAGATTTTGAAATATCTGTACCGGATCCCTTTAGGGCATCAGTGCTTTGCACTAGAAGTGGCTGCACTGGCAGACTGCACAGAAATGAAGATTCCTCTCATCCTAACAACACTCCCAGTTTAAACCTAGCTTCAGGAATTCATTAAGAGGCTTCTCTAACTTTCCTGGATTATATAACTGCTTCATTGCAAACCCGCACAAACAAAACTGAACTTTGTAGTCATCCAGAAAGTATATCCCTAGGCAACAAGCAAATACATTCCAAGTAACAATCACCATAAAGTACAGAGAATGGGGAGACAGACACACAGTCTACTCTAATGCATGAATCATTGTACACAAATGAGTACACTCGCCTTATTTCCTACCATACACAACGTTTCTGGTAAGACGCATGTTGAGCTCAGCACTGCTTTTTCTACAGCAACAAAAGTTTACAAACACACAAGCAATCAAGTAGATATTATGCATACAGTAGATAATCAATGCCCAGTTAAATGCAGCTTCCCACCAGTGTCAGTGGAAGTTACTGGGAAGGAAATTAAGAGAGCATCCAGGATACCAGCACAACCTGCTCCAGTGACTGCACTGATCTTTAAACCAAACACTTCACTTCTACAGAAAGGCTAATATTAAATGCTTTTTAAAATATCAACGCATGACTGAACAGATCTATGTGTCCAATGACATAAATACTATTCAAAGAGAGATTAGGCTGTCTCATTTGGTACAGGCTAATTTTCATCAATAAATTAGAAAACTGTAGCAAGACAGACACTTTGGGGTCAGTTTTCACAGTGCTGCGAGGACCCAGAACTATTAATAAATTTGTAGAGTACCCCAAAAAATTGTATACCTATGTTATGCAACGCAAGTGTAAGGAATTTCTGAAGTAGAGAGAAACAAAGCAAAGAACCTAGTCAAAAACAGAAACAAGGAACAGCAGAGGGCAGAAAGTCAGTTTTGAAGATTCCTAAACATAAAAATGTAGAGCACATAACACCAAAAATAAAAGACAAATTACTACAAAAAGCTTTTTATGTATTTTCTGAGATTCCCCTTAGCTTCTGGGCACAAAGCATTACAAAAAATACCCAAAAAATCTTAGGTAAAGTCAAAGGTTAGCATGATTCATCCAGAAGTATTTTGTTTGAAGAATCACATGAAATTTATGAAGACATTAAACCATAACCTGTGGCCTTTCCCATACTTTAAAAAATTCTGTTAAGTTTTTCTGAAGTTTGACAGAGAGGATACAGAAAGCCAAGAACACAAGCTGATGTAAAAGCTTCAGCCACTCTCTCAAAATAGTTTTCCGTTTCTTCTGCCTCCTTCATCTCCATAGGAAGGCACAAGTGCTGCCAACAGAAATTTGACAGGGATTGGTGTGTTTAGCACAATATACACTAATGAAGTGTACTCGAAGTCACGTAAAAAATATTCTGCAAAGTCTGAACAGACTCCACACAAACCAGAACATGGTTTATCTTCTAGATATTTTCAGTCATCAAAATTGATTCCCTGTACTTGTTACAAACTTACTATTAGAATGAAATCAATCAGAAAAAGCTTTTATTCAGTATCAGAAGCTGTAATGCATGGGTCACAAGACCTTGGACCCATATGGAGTTTACACTTCCAATTACATAATAAAACTCTGTAATATGCTGCATATATTGTCCTCTAAGCTATTCAGATAAAGTCTAATTACAGCTTATCGAACTAACCTTTACCTCTGTGACTGCAGAAAAAAGGCGCAGGTACACCACCTTCAGACATGTAATTTACATCTCGGGTGAATACAAGCTCACTCAGGGGTTTGCATTACCTTAATTTCATGTGGTTTTGCAGGACATGAAGGTAAGTTACTGGCAGTCATTTGACTCATCCTAATAACTCTGCTTCAGCTCCAAATCTTAGCAAGCTTCCCGGAGATAGCAAATGAGACTATTTCACCGGGAATACTAGAGACCTTTTGGGAAGTGGTGAACAGAAATGCTCCTAGGCAGTAAACCAGGGCTGTGCCGGGCCCTCACACACACAGACACACAGGGACTCTGCGCACCCCCCCAGACCGAGTTTCCCGGGAGCGTGCGGCAGCGCCCAGGTGAGCGGGAAGTAGACCTCAGCCGTGGCCCCGCGGGCACCGACCCGTCTTGTCTCCCCCAGTTCCCAGAGGGCACAGCCTGCTGAAGGCAATCCCGCACCGAACACAAAACGCCCGAGGGCCGGCGCAGGCCACGGCCGAGCCCGGAACGGCGCGGCCCCGGTCCCATCCCGAGGCCGCCGCGCCCCTCGGCCGCCGCCCGCCCCAACTGCCTCACGGCCGCCCCGGCGCTCCCCGCGGCGTGGCGAGGGCCGCCTCCTTACCGGCACAGCTCAGCGAAGGCCTGGAAATTCAGCTTCCTGATCTTCTTCTCGCTCAGCCAGTAACCCACCCGCTTCCCCTTCAGAAAGGTCTGCATGGTGCCGGCCCAGAGAGACGGCGGCAGCCCCTCGAAGTGAGGGATCAGCCCAGGGTGGCGGAGGCAGCCCGGTTACAGCTCTCACTCGAAGCCTGCGAAGCACCGGCTTTAAGAAGAGAAAAGAAAATCAGTCGGTTCCCGCGGAGAACGCCAGAGCTATCCCCCGCCCGCCCTGCGCCGCTGAACCGAGCCAGGCGCAGCCTCCGTCGCCAGCAGCAAGGGGTGTGCAGCCCCCGGCAGGCCTTGCCCCGCACTGGCAGGCACCTCACCGCGGCAGGCAGAGAAGGTGCCTGTGCTGGCAGGGAAGCCGCTACCCCTGGCCGCTCACTGAGCTGCTAGCCCCTGAGCGGCCAGCCGACCAGGCATGCCGCCGCTGCCCGCCGAGCGGCACCCACCGAGGTACCCCGCCACCCTTCTCCAGGGCCGCGTCCGCCCGCACGAACCCTGCCGCCGAACTCGCCTCCGTGACCGCCTGCTGGTGCTGGCGCTGCTGGCGCTGCTGCCGCCGCTGCTGCTGCTGCTGTTGCTGCGCGAGACCGCGGTACTGCTGCTGCAGCCACTCAGCTCCCCATTTGCCCGCTATTCGCAGCCACCTCCACTTCCTCCTCCTCCCCCGGCTCGTCCCCTCCCCTCCCGATCCCACCCACAGCATAGGGGTGGGCGAACGCCGGCAGGACACACCCGCCGCGCCCCCGCTCGCAACGAGGGGCCTCGCCCGCAGCCCGCCCCGCAGGCACGGCGCTCGCCCGCCGCACGACGGCCAGCAGGGGGCGCCTGGGGCAGCGCCGCGCATTAAAGGGATAGTGCCCTGTTTTCGGGCTAGCCCGTCTGGCAGAGGCTCGTGGCCGCGCGGCCCCTGCCCCCGCGGAGGGCACCTCGCCTGGGCCGGGCTGGGCTGGGTCTGGGGCAGAGGTGTGCGCCGCCCTCGTCGTTCTCGCCGCTTTCCCCAGCGGCTCTGCTGACCGCAGGCTATTGCTGTGGGTACTCCAGCGGGTATCCTCCCGCCGCCTCCCGGCACCAGGGTCTGCCCGCCTAGGGGAGCTGAGCTGTACCGTGCCCCGGCAAGGGGGGTTGTGCCGCGCCGCCTTGTCCAGAAAGCACTTCCAGGTGACACCGTGGGGGCAACTCCCGGACAACCCCAGGGGTCCTGGGGAAAGGGCGCAGGCCCGGGCCCGCGCCCAGCCGTGCCTCCCCTGGACAAACCCCTCCTTGAAAGGGCTTCCCGCGCCGCGTCCCAGCGCCGGTTCTCCGCGCTGCCGGGCACTGAAGGGATGCCGGTACTTGACCCCGCCGTAACTTGGTTTTTCAAAGGAAGAACAGTTTATACAGCTACTTAGATTTCCTAACCGGGCAATAAAACCAGTTATTCAGTATACAGGTGGTCATCTTTCGCTTAAAAAAGGGTTCCAGTAAATACAAGGTTTCACTGCAAAACCAGTAGCTTCCTTCTTCCAGTGTCTGGCAAGTGTCTGTAAGGATTTACCAGAAGTTTCAATAACAGCTATTTATTTCTTTAGCTTTTGTTTTTTTGTTTTTTTGTTTTTTTTTTTTTTTCTGCATGAGGCAGGAGAAGGAAGGCAATGCCCACGTGAGCTGGCATTCTGATTTTTGTGTCGTGCATTCCTAAATACAGAGGCAGCTGTTCTGTGCTCCAGAGGAAGAATGTTTCAGTCTGAATTACTGTGGTATCTCACAGCACATGTATAATCTCCCCATCTTTTTTCCTCCCTTTCATCTGAAATTAGTATCATCCAGCAGGAAGGTTTTCCTCCATCTCTTTGTGAATGTCAAGCATAGCTTTTATAATAATTGCCTTTCTCTGTAAAAGACAACCCTGAACCAAGACTCAGATGATGCTCCTACAAGGATGCTTTCTGTGCATCAGGCTCAGAGCTCCATGCAGCTGAAACTGCTCGGCAAGTTCTGCTGACTCACAGTGCCACCACAAATGTGGTTTAATAACTTCAGCACAGTATCAGAAAAGTGGTAGAAGGATCCATTCAAAGGAAAGAAGGGGGAGAGCCAAGAAAATCTTAAGAAACACGAAACGGGTCACTGGCCTAGGGAGTAGACAGAGACCATTTTACATTCTTGTCATTACATGAACAGTGAAGTCATCCCAAACCAAAAGTCTGTTAGAAGTATGCAGGGAGTGGAATCACCTGCAAACAGCTCTCATCAGTGTTTTTTGAAAAGGAATATAATTGTACTTTTTCTCCATTAGCGGTTGCTTTGAGGACTTGTCCTGGTTTAAGCCTAACTGTAAATCAGCCACACAGTTCGCTCGCTCACTCCCCCCTTCCCCCCCGCTCCCCGGGGGATGGGAAGGAGAACCGAAAGAATGTAACCCCCACAGGCTGAGATAAGAACAATCCAGTAACTAAGGTATAACACAAACCACTGCTGCTACCACCAATAATAATGATGATAAGGGAAATAACAAGGGAAGAGAATACAACCGCTCACCACCCACTGACCAATACCCAGCCCAAGCAAGCAGTGATCTAACCCTTCCGGGTAACTGCCCCCAGTTTATATAGTGGGCATGACATGCTGTGGTATGGAATACCTCTTTGGTCAGTTTGGGTCAGGTGTCCTGTTTCTGCTTCCTCCTGGCTTCCCTCCTCCCTGGCAGAGTACGAGACTCAGAAAGTCCTTGGTCAGAGTAAACATTTGAGCAGTAACTGAAAACATCGGTGTTATCAGCGCTGTTCCCAGGCCGAAAGTCAAAAACACAGCACTGCACCAGCTACTAAGAAGGAGAAAAATGACTGCTGCTGCTGAACCCAGGACAGGACTATACATGTTTATTAAATTACTATTAAATCATTGGCCACTGATATGGCAAAAGTTATAGGTTATGTTACAACCTTTATTTTTCAGACCACTTTTTATCTTAGTCATGTTCCTACATTTTGCATAGTTCATTAATTAATAGAATTGGTAAATGTATTTTGATAGCATGATTCCTGCTGCACAACATGTCTCTGATGTTTAAACCCTTCAGGGAAGCAGGGTAACTTCAGGCAAATTTGTTACTCAAAAACATCCAAATACAAAGCTTTATCAAACATTATCAAAATTAAGACAGAATCTGCACCAAACTGGTTTGGGTTTCCTGTTTGAAGTGTTTCATTTTGCCATCATCGATGCTTTATTTCAGCTACTGAACTTATGGACTTATTTTAGACTTTATTAAAATTTGCATCAGTATGTTAAGCTCAACATTTGTATTTTTATCAGAACAGAGCATGGATGTATTGAAACACGACATGATTGAAGCTATCTTCCTACATTATTTTTCCGAATGATTTTTCTTTAAGAACTGTCACAATTTCAGACCAGTCTAAAACACAGTCTGCAGAGACAGAAAGATTTATGAACTGTTCTCCAAATATGGGAGAGCAGGTTTTCAGAGGTGTTGAGCATTCTTGGCTCCTGTAGAAATGAAGCACAGGAGCTACAAAGGAGGAATTTGCTTTGTTCAAATATAGGCAAACTTGAATGATGCCTATCAGAGACCACATTCAATCTTAGGAAGGAGAATGCTGGTAAATACCTTCATTTTAGACTGGATTTTTGTTGTTTTCTTCTTTTTCAACCCTTGAACAAGTTCAGATGTGGGGACTGTATTTCATCTTGTGCACCACTGTACTGTATTTTACTGCACAATATTTCTACATAAATTACAATCCTGTTTACATTGCAAAGCCAGTTCAGGCAATGCCAAACCTGTGACCACATGAAGCCCCAGGGTAATGTTTACCCAATTCCTGATCAGGAGCAAGCTGACTATGCCTGTGCCTTTCTGTGGCCCAATGCTGTAAACTGCAACTCATGAGCTGCTTCATGCTAATCAAAGGGGTGAAGGTTGATTAAGATCTTGAGCCCTCCGGCAAGCAGAACTATCTTCATCTGAGCTTCAGCTGCAGGTCAAAGCAGGTTTCCCTTGTTTAGCTGGAACCTCTCACACTTTGTCTTCTAACCCCTTCAACAAATACTGGGGCTCTGAGGAGGCTGGACACCTTCAGTGTGGCACAAGTTAGTGAAATTCCATGGGAGTTCATTTTAGAATAAGATGAGGCATCTCCTAACTAACTTCATTAGTTACCAAAGTGTATTTTCTCAATTAATGATTAAAAGCAGTTTTCTTAGCACCTGGCAAAAGCCATGACAGGAGCTTATGCAATGGTTGGAAGGTGAAATTATTTTCACTGCATGTAGTTTAAGGTTTTTACAATTTAGCTTTAGTTTTTATTCTTACAGGACAGATGTTATTCTGCTGCAGATAGGCAGCAGAAGGCTGAGTCTTCCATATCAGGACAGGTCTTTCCTTTCTGCAGTCAGTCAAACCACCAAGTCGGATCATGTGCTAACACAGCACGGCTGGAATGAGGCTGTAGGCAGGAAGGAGCACAAAAAACCCTTGCATGTGCTGCACTGTAGCTTCTTCTTGGCTTTGAGGGACTCAAAGAAGAGCCCTGGTGCTGCACAAGCATCTGCGATTGGTCATCACCAGTGAGGCACCTAAAGAGAAATGCATGAGGACCATGGTGGGCTACCATTTCCTCCGGTCTCTGCTATATCTACACCTGATTTATTACTGTGAGATTCATAAAAAGGCCAGATATGACTTATTTTCACAGTGGTCCAATGCATGTGAGTGAAGCTGAGCTTTTCTAGTTTATGGGGTTTTTTTATTTAAGTACTGGCAAAACACATTATAATCTCAGCTATTGTCTGGGAACTTCTCCGAATGTACCCTGGACCAGCAGCTTTTAAATGATACAGCAGTGAAAATTAGGCCCTGGGGATAAAATCTCAGGTTTGATTCTTGCGTTCAAAATCACAAAGGCCAAGGGGCAAACTTCAGCCAGCCACTAAAGGGTTTGTGCAAAGGCTCATGGGAGGGAGGCCCCTCTAGTGGCTGAATCAACCCGATTTAATTTCTTTTAATGACCCGTTGCCCATAGAGACTGCACAGGAGGACTGTCCTCACCAGCTGGAAATCCAAGTGTTATTTTACAGTCAACTAAATCAGGCATTGCTGTTTACTGATGCAGTCTCTCCAAAAACTGCCACTTGCCCTCACCTTCTGCCATCCGCTCTTTTACAACAGGTCAAGTGCTCATGTGGCTGTGTGTGAACAGGATCAAGGAGCTAGAAACTGAGCCCAGCTAAAACAAACTCAGAAAACTGACAACAGTATTTAGTCTTAACCCAAGCCAATTCCCCAGCCTGGATCACCATCCTTCTTCCAACCTGTTTATAATGGCACAAGGCAGAGGCTGGAAGAAGGCCAGGTAAAGAAAGCACCAAGCTGCCTTTTTTGGTGGCAATCCCATTTTAGAGCAGCCACAGAGGACGGTGAAAGCATGGCGTTCACTTGTGTGACTGCTCCCTTACCTAACAACCTACACAGTTTATACTGCAGTATTTTGATTTTAGAAAGAAAAGAAGGATTAGTGAGGACTGCCTGAGACTCATCAGTATTTGAGACCATGTAGAGCAGAAGAAGGAATTCAGCTAGAAGGGCTCAAAAACCTTCCAAAAGAGAGTGACAGTGATGCCTGGCAGATGACCAGCTCTGTGTGGGCCAACGCAGTGCTGTTCAGGGATTCCTGAGCTAACTCTCACTAGCCCCAGTGGAAAGCTGCTTAGATTGCTACCTATTATACCAGTAGCACAGCAAGTTCCAGTCATAAAAACAGGGTAACTATGGTGTTTTTTTTTAAACTTGAAGGAAACCACCATTAGGAGAAGGTATGTCTTACTCTGTGTACGGCTCCAAAGTTTGGCTATCCAGAACTCTGATGAATGTACATGCTGCAGGAAAGTAAGAAAGGGTTTGGCTGCCAAGTCTGCTTGCTCGGCTTGCAGCACTTGGGTACAGGCTCTGTATGAGTTTATAAACCAAGGAAAGCATATCATCAGTGAACAAAGAATTTAAAATCACAAAAAAACATGGCCAAGATGCAAAGATGGAGAAGTTCTGTGCCAATATAATCGTCTCAGTAGGAGTAGATTTTTCAAACTGAGTTGTTTGTTAGTCAGATCCCAAGTGTGGGTACAGACTGCACTGCTCTACATTGCTGTAGTTCTCTGGCCTTGTACTATGGGAATAAGCTACACAGAAACAATGCTCATGCAAATTCTTTCATTACAGACACATGCAGAGATTTACTTACCTGATTGCTTCAGCATAGTTAAAATGATTCAAACTATTCATGCAAACAAGTCCTGAAAAACTGTTCTCTGAAGAATCTGGGTGACCAGACAGTATGTTTGGATTAGAGATTTGGATGAGGATTAGGCTGGACTGAGGTTTGCTCCATCTACAGTTTGATGCTAACAGAGTTACTCAGGTTATAGGTGCAGGGAGGAGGGGTTACTCAGGTAGTTTTAAGAACCTATGACAATTCTGCAAGCATGCTTCCAGCAAAATCAGCCATCTTTAAAAAAAAAAAGATAAAAAAAAAATCAATCATATATATTTTGTATTGCTAGTTTTTTTTTTATTATATAACTAGCTTTAACATGATGAATGTAAATTAGACTGACATGGATGTATAATTTTTGTGTATAAAGTGACCTGGACACTTTCTACATACACTGGTCACAATAATACTACCGCTATTATCCCACAGTTTGCTGGCTTATATGTGTCTTTGCCTCGTGCTAAAAAAACGTTGTTCCAGATGACCTAAAGCACACACCCTCATTCCAGTGGTCCTCCACTTCCATGAGTTGTTTGTGGCTACAGCCGAACCCTTTAAACTGCTGAAACTGGGAACACAGAAAAGATAAAGGTCCTACGTGGCTTACAGTGCAACACCATCACTTGCACTTTCTTCTCATGCTTATGCCTCTAAAGACTGAGGACCCTTTTCCTGTTTTGTTTAATGCTTCCTTAGAGTTCACTAGAAGTTCACTGGCCATTGTGCTTTCTGATTCTGCACAGTCACATCAGGGAGACACTGGCTTTTTCACTCTCTGGGAAGGGCAGCAATTTTAATCTTTTCAGAAGTTACCACAATATGTAGAGTTGTAAGTGCAAAATGTATAGACATTGAAAAGGACTTCCAAAGCCCACACCAGCACTAATCCAAAGTCAGCTACCTGTAGCATATTAAAGAAAGAAACAAAACAAAACAAAACAATCCATTTGATAGTATCTCCAGCACATAAGCAAGTTGTAGAAGGCCAGACTTCACTTTTGCCTTGCCTATGATGCACGCACTATGTGAACTCATGTTTCATCAGTAAGGTTTAGAAATGTTTTTTCAAACAACCCCAATCCTAATGGAAAAGAGCTCCCTCTGGACAGCCAAGAGTTCTTTACAACATGCCACAGCTATCCTGAAGTTAACTGAAGATGCTACTGAGAAATAATCTAGAGGCACAGTTTGGGAAAGCCCTGCTATGAATTAGATCCTGTTCCTTTTGTGCTTGCAAAGCTCTCATACTTAGGAATCAGTGGTGCATTAACTTGACTCCTACTTCCTATCGCACTAGAAGCGGGAACAGGACCTCTCTTGCTCCACCAGTCACTCTCACCCTTGTCTTTTTCCCCACTCAGAATGCATTTTGAAACATTATCAGTACTCAATGACCAAGAGGCTTTTTTTCTTCTTGCTAAAATACCAATCTTATATCCAGAGATTAAACAATGCACAAACATCTCCTCCACACTGCAGACATTCTCTGTCCTGTAACATCCCATTTCTACCTCCTATTACACATAGCCCTTCTAAGAAGAAGAAGGTCATATAGAGTAGAATTGGAAATTCAGGAGACACAGTTACAGAAAACAGGAAATAATCAGCTGTAGCATAAAAGAAAAAAAAAAAAAAAGCTGGAATCATCAACTGAGCCCCCGATTTGGTTACAGCTCCAAGCATTTACTAGACACTCATTCTAGTTAAGTGAGATATATAGCTCATTTAAGATCACAAACTTTCAGAGACTTTAAATTGCCTAGACCCTGGAAGATACCTGCAGCTGCATGGATGATAAATTCCATTAATACTTGTTTGTTGTACCACTGTGCTATTAAACTATTATCTCACATATTCAGTGCCTGGCATTCTGTAAATAAAACCTAGGTAATGAGAACATCAGAATGTGGAACATGTTAGAATGCCATAGTGTCATGGAGCTGCCTGGACAGGAAGTGCTTCCCAATCATTTTTCTAACAGCTCAAGGGATGCTTCCCTAGACAGGATCACTGCACATATTGCTCGTGTTTCTGTGCATCTCTGAAGAAGCTGCTTCTGTGCATCACATTAATATAGCTCTCATATAAGAGCAGCGTTTAGAGTTGAACATGCAATTCCTATGCTGCCTTTTTGGATTTTCCCTTCTTTCAGAGCGGGGAAAAAAGGTTAAAAAAAAAGGACTGCTAATGGCTGAACCAATGAAGCTTGCTGGCCTTGTGCCTCAGTTTTCTGGCGTGACCTCTGAGAAAGCTTTTTGCATGGATGGAAGTCTGTAATAACCCTATTAAGGGGTTAATAATAACCCTATGAAGATTGTCACTGTTTGATGAGGGGCGAGATCACATTGCACCTCTTCCCTCCATCAGGACACTATTCCATCAGCTGACTGCCAACTGTCGTAACACACATAGGAGTTCAATGTCTTAAAGAGGTCTATCCTTCTATGTAATATTTTCAAATTGTACAATAAATCCAGATACATACATACTCTTTATTTATTTGGGAAAACAACCTAAACAAATCAGATGGGAAGCAGGTTAAAAGAATGCCCTTCTTTAACCCTCAGCACTCTGTGTAGTGGTTATTTCTGCACCATTTGCACCAAGCCCATGGAGCAGGTTCTTGTTCAACATGGAGGCCTGACAGGAGAAAACAGGGGAAGAGAAACATTCTAGAATAGATGAAAGAACTCATGCCAGCATTTAGACAGAGGAGGCCTCAGGACATGCCAAGGAGCTGTCATAAAAGTATTTCAACCACTAGGAAAAGAAGAGGCTTTGTGGCAAAGGGTACCAGACATGGTGCTGAGGCAGACAAGCTCCCCAAAGCACACAGCTGCTTTGTGTTTACATTCAATGTGCTAGCTAATGCCTGCCTTGTACTGTCTTTTGGTATTGTCAGATCAATAATGGGTTTGTATTGCTTGAAAGCTGCACTCTTGAAAAGAAATTCAGTTTGGCACAATTCTCCCTAACAGCACAGTAATCCTAGTAATATAAATTCATAAATGCATATGCCTTTTATGTCATGGGGTTTATTTAAATTATTGTTGTTCACTGGGTATCATAGCTTCCTGCCCCACAATCCTGCTCTGCAACTCTGGATCCCTGATGAACAGGAAATTTTACTACAGACAGGCAACTTCTCTGTCAAAAAAGCCAAAATAACTTGAAAGTCTTTCCTGACTGTAACCAGTCTTCACTAAAATGCTCTCTTATTTTCACATACAAAGTGCAAAGCACAGCAGCATTTCTAATGCCCAGTAAATCTTACTCAGAAACCTCCGTCCTTGTTATCAAACCTCCATCACTTATTATATCTCACAAAGGCATTTGCTGGAGTCATTTTACAGCTACTTGGACTACAGTTCTCTCTAGAAAGTGGTTTCATAAGCCAGAGAAGTAGAAGTTAGCCCAGATGTCTTGAAGGTAAGATTGATAGTGGTTTCAGGTGAAATTTTGGCTACTCTGCAAAAAACCAAGAAGCTGCCAGAAAGACTGACCGCAAATTGTAGGACCTCTTCTGAAGATGATGAGGCCTGGATCAGGGTGAGGGAGAATGAGAATGTGGGTCCTGTCAAAGGATTTCATCTACTCAATTTTAAGATAATTCAAAGCTGAATAAATCTTTGTCCATAGAATCACTGAATCATTGAATATGAGTTTGGAATGGACCTTAGGGATCATATGGTCCAACCTTTCATGGCAAAAGCACAGTTTAGACAAGATGTCCACCACCCTGTCCAGCTGGATCTTAAAAGTATCCAATGCTGGGCAATCCACCACTTCCCTGGGGAGATTATTCCAATGGCTGATTGTTCTCACTGTGAAAAATTTTCTTCTTGCGTCCAGCTGGTATCTCCCCATCAGCAACTTGTGGCTATCACCCCTCATCTTTTCCATGTGACTCCTTATAAAAAGGGAGTTTCCATCTTCTTTGCAGCCATCCTTTAAATACTGGAACACAGTGATAAGGTCTCCCCTGAACCTTCTCTTTTAAAGGCTGAACAAGCCCAGCTCTCTCAGCCTTTCCTCATATGACAGGCTTCTAAGTCCTCTGATCACCTCTGTGGCCCCTCTCTGGACCCTCTCCAACCTGTCCACATCTTTTTTGTATGGTGGAGATCAAAACTGAACACAGTACTCCAGGTGTGACTTGACAAGCAGTGAGTAGAATAATGACTTCTTTATCTCTGCTGATGATGCCCTTATTCATGTAGCCCAGCATCCTATTGGCTTTCTTCAGCGTGGTAGCACACTGTTCACTCTTATTGAGCTTGTTGGCCACCAGGACCCCCCGGTTACTTTCCCAGCTGGGCAGATCCCAGCCTTTTCTGCACTCTTGGATTGTGTTTACCCAGATGCAAGACCTTACACTTCTCCTCGTTGAATTTCATAATATTCTTGGTAGCCCACTCATCCAGCTTATCCAGGTCATCCTGCAGGGTGGCTCTCCCTTCCGAAGTGTCCACTTCCCCACTCGGATTGGAATCATCAGCAAACTTGGTCAGTATACACTTGATCCCATCTTCCAGATTGTTTTTGAAAATATTAAACAGTGTTGGACCCAAAATCAATCCCTGGGGGACCCCACTAATGACAGGTTGCCAGTTTAAAAAATGGGCTATTTACCACCACACTCTGGGTATGGCCTGTCAGGCAGTTTCCTACTCACGGCACAGGCCACTTGTCTAGACTGTAACACACCGGTTTAGGAGGAAGCTGTGGGCAACTATTGAGAGCCCTGGAGAAATCCAGGTAGACAATGTCCACCGCTCACCAGTAGTAGATTTGCAGTCTATGCCTATTTCTGGCTGCACCCTTCCCTCTAACTGGCAAAATGAAGTAAAATATTATAATCTTCACCTGCCACCAATGACAACAGTCCCAAATGATACTAGTGTACCATCACTCTTATGTTCTCCACACAGCTAGGGAAAGGATATCTTCCAGGTCTCACAGACTTCCCTACAGTGACAAAACTCTTATGTTGCTGGCTAACACTGGTGCTTTGAGGGTCACATTTGTGCAGATTTCCAGACAAATGGCATTTACACCTTTTGTTCTTCTGTCCTTTCTGATCCCCCAAGGTTAGAGTGGCTGTTCTCACCCGCTGGCCCAATGCTGCTGACCAAGACCCTAAGCATTTTCGCTGTGTGAAGCCACCCCAGACAAGTATCAGCCTGCCTGATTTTACTTTCATCCTCCACCTATATGGTGTTTATCAACCATATCAAGCTAAAGATTTTCCACTGCTCAGGAGGCTCTTTTGCCAGAGCACTAATCACTCCACAGATGTGCAACAACCTGAGAATTATACTGTTTACTGAAATGAGACACATTCAATGAGATGCTAATTGAGGCTAGATACTTTTTCATGTGGAGAAGGTGTTGGTTTGGGTGCACTTAAACTTGTTATAGTCTCATACCAGCATATTTCTTTACCTTCTAAGTATTGCCATGATCATCATATTACCATGAGTACATTTACATTCTGTTGGTGAAAGGCAAAGAGAACACACATTTGTGTGGAAAATCAGACATACTGTAAGAATGCCAACAAATGGGGTAGTAAGTGTGCTATGATGGAGATATTTAAATATTCACCTGGTGCTTTATGACAGAGCATGATGTAGGCATTACTGCCTGAAATTTCATTTCATACAGGTGTCATAAGAGCAGCAGCTTATGAACTGCACAGTAAGGAACAAACATATAACACCTTTTGGTTTAAAGATTTGCAAATACTGCTTAATGTGCTTTTGTTCAATGAAATGCAAATACTCAGCACAAACGTAATTAAATTCTCAATTTGAGAGTAACCATCAAGTGCTGTTAACATTTCTGTTCACATGCCTGAATCATGCGCTTGCAGCCCAGAAGGCCAACCGTATTCTGGGCTGCATCAAAAGGAGTGTGACCAGCAGGTCGAGGGAGGTGATCCTGCCCCTTTACTCTGCTCTCGTGAGACCTCACTTGGAGTATTGTGTGCAGTTCTGGTGTCCTCAACATAAAAAGGACATGGAAGTGTTAGAACAAGTCCAGAGGAGGGCCACGACGATGATCAGGGGACTGGAGCACCTCTCGTATGAAGATAGGCTGAGAAAATTGGGGCTGTTCAGCCTGGAGAAGAGAAGGCTGCGTGGAGACCTCATAGCAGCCTTCCAATGCCTGAAGGGGGCCTATAGGGATGCTGGGGAGGGACTCTTCATTAGGGACTGTGGTGAGAGGACAAGGGGTAATGGGTTTAAACTTAAACAGGGGAAGTTTAGATTGGATCTGAGGAAGAAATTCTTTACTGTGAGGGTGGTGGGGCCCTGGAATGGGTTGCCCAGGGAGGTTGTGAATGCTTCATCCCTGGCGGCGTTCAAGGTGGGGTTGGACATAGCCTTGGATGGCATGGTTTAGTGGGAGGTGTCCCTGCCCATGGCGGGGGGGTTGGAACTCGATGATCTTGAGGTCCTTTCCAACCCTTACTATTCTATGATTCTATGATTCTATGATTCTGGGTCTCTATGCTGATTTCTGATACAGACCTCCAGCTTGGGCTTCAGAAAAAGTCAAATTCAGGTAAAGGTCTAGATGAGTACTCAAAAGCTTCACAACCACAATGAACTGGCTTTTATCTTCCACTAAAGCCCCTACCAACAGGAGCCCTCCATACAGAAGAGGATAATTTACTTCCTGTTGATGAAATTTATATGAAAGGCCCTCCCTCCCCAGATGCTGGCTTTCCAGTTGAGCAGACAGCTCTGACAGTGCACTTGAGCGAGTAATGAGGTGCTCTCCAGGTCCAACACTAGGATTAACCATCAGGTACTTCTGTCATTGAGGCTACCTTTGACAATGATTTTCCATTGCCTCAGACAAATCTGTTATTCATCCAGGCTTAGATTTTCTTTCTGTAGGGGCTCTGAAGGATTACTAAAGTGCCCATAAACCAGGAGAACTATAAGGGATACCTGCCGTATCAGATATGCAGCTCAACAGGCAACTAAAACATGGAGTTTGTTACTAGAAGTGCATAAGCTACCAGTTTTGGTTAGACTAAATAAATACCATCAATAAATAAGCCTGACTGTGTGACATTTTGAGGCCTCAGTCACTCTCAAGTGCCCAACACAATCATTTCCGTTATTTCCATGCAAACCCCAAATTATGGGGTCTAAGAATAAACAAAGAGTATGCAGAACACATCTGAAAATAAAACCATGTAAGATGATAAGACAAACCAGTGTGCAAAATGTTCAAGTAATAAAATGTTCCGAAGTGGCTAAATATAAGGTGATTGAAGCAGTCTATGGAACGAGAAACAATAAAGCTTTTAAGAACAGAATTAATTTATGTGATAGAAAAAGGAAATTGTTGATGCTTCTGTAGGAAAGTAGGAGTTTCTGTAGGAAAGTACAAGTTAGAATGTACACGAACATTTCTGTGACTAAGAACCTCACATTGATTGGATGGATGCCTTACACGTATGCCTCTTGCAGTACATCTTAGAAGTGGGTAACTATGTGCTAATTCCTATGCTCTAACAGGACACAGCGAAGAGGTTCCTAAAAGAAGTCAGACACACACATACACAAGCACTGTTGTTTTGTTGTTGTGTTGTTTTTTTTTTTTTTTTAACAAAAGCTTATATTCAGCAAATCTTGGACAATATTCTACCAACCCCAAACTTCCATCATGATCTGTGCACAAAAGCGGGGATCCTTTTGAATGTGGGAAAAGGCCTAATCTGAAGTGTATTCTTTCTGTGTTTGCTTAGTAAAAGAAAGTTATGCTTCAGAAAAGTCTAAATATAGATATTCCCTGCTGCACACAGTTCACAGTCTAAACAAGACAGGCACAGCCTGGGAACTGGGCATCTCAGAAGAGACCATAACTAAATCTCTTCAAAGTCATTCTACGGTAATACTGACTTGTTTCACAAAGGCACCACAGTAGGAAAGATAGATTAATAGAAATTAACTCTAGTAAGTGACCGTCAGAGAGGATTTTTTTCAATGTATTTTTCTGCTGATGGTTTTTGAAAAGTAACTCTTTTGAGCCAGCTGAGCAAAGCCAGCATTTTTGGCCTGCAGACCAAAATGAATCTGTTCTTCTTTTTAACATAGGTGATTTTTCACTTAACTTGTTTACATGAACAAATGTGTCGGCAGCAGTGAACTCAGCATGGAAATTCAGTAACTGTTCCCTTCTGGCAGTAAGAGTAGCATTTAGCTGAAATCATGGAAAGGCAGGTTTCTCAGAAGTTAAATGGCAGCCTTGGGAGTGATTTTTTGTTATATATTATTTGTGGAGATGTAGTTTAAATCCATAAACTCTAATGAATAACACTTTTACTGAAATGCAGTTCATAACTGAAGACTGCTTTGACCAAAGTTCTGCAGGATAGTTCTCTTTCCTTCTAGACCAGCCAATCCTGGGTCACATTGCCAGACCTGTGAGATCAATACTGTACTGCTTTTGCATAAATTGTATTTGTCTTCTCTTTAAATAAATGCCACGGAGAGAACTATTCAGTCACCAATCACCTCTGCTGGTATTTTTTTTAGTATCTTTTTTCAGTTCTTGCTAAACTTTGAAAACACTTTGTAATTGACTGAAACCAGAAGGTAAACCCAAAGATTTTATTTCTTTCCTGCCAAAATAATTTTGCCTGCAGGCAGTGTAGACATGAAGCATACATTCAGTAGTAGCAAATGAACAAGGAGTATCACTGTAATGAAATCGAAAAGTTCAGTCTAAAATCCCTTCTTCATTAAACACACAGTTCTTTAGAAGCACTCTGACAAAGGATAATAGTGTGTAATTCTAGCTTTGGCAGATGTCTACTGTGGATGTTTGGGAGAGTTAGATAGCTATTCCATTTGTAAATATCAAAAAGCTTGTTGGAAAGATGGTAAATATTTCTAGAACTAAGAACAAAGTATGGCTGGTACTCAGAAAACCTGGGTAACAAGACTGCCTGAAGCTTCACTCAGATGTGGCTGCTGCTAAGAAACAATGGCTAGAGCAGAATTTCAGGAACAGAATATTCAAGATCAAGGTAATTTAAGGTCCCAACATTTCAATGTATAAGAAGCAAGTCAAAGGAAGAAAAGATCACCATGGATTACACACAGCTCACTCAAGTATGTCAATGCAAAATTAGAAGAAATAAACTAAACTAAAAAAAAAAAAATAAATCAGAAGAGTATTGCCTTACTTTGAGAAGAAACAAAAGATATAAAACACAAAGTAAGGATTCATAAAGCATGAAATAAAGTATATGAAATTGAAGCTGAGGGAAACTAATGTTTCTGACTCACAACAAATGATAATATAAGAAACTGATCAAAATAGCCACAACAGGATACTGTTAAAACTTACTGCAACTACATCTAATAAACAAAACCACTACAAGCTGCAAAAACACTGGGTATTCATTCACTCACTGATAAAAATTCACATGAGCACTATAAACACTATTCTAAGACAAAAACACCCAAAGGCATTCCCTTTTCCCCGATATGCCTCCACGGTTTTTCTGGTATGTTACTTAAGATTCACAGAAAAACTCTCCCTTTTGTATTTCTTTATAAACACAGTACTAACTCTTTTTGTAACACATAGGGGAGTTTGCCCATCTGGAGCTAAGGGCAGATGTTATGTTCGGGTTGGGTTTTCATGCGTGTTTTTTTCCTCCAATTAAAGCAGTGGTACTTCAGTTTGCTCTTCTGCGCTCTACGTTTTCAGTACAAGGAAAAGACTGGAGCCTACTAGGGTCTGAAGAAAGTCTTCCTTTGTGTCAGTTGTCCTCTTCCTCCATAAGCCAGCAAGTGAGCATTTTCAAGGAGCTCTGTGCCTCATCCCTTACTCCTCAGCAGCTTAGCCCTGCCCTGAAACTAGTCTAACCTCCTGGCTTAAGGTTAGGTATGATCCTTTTAGAACCAGCACATGAGCTTATGCCTCTTCTCCTCCTTTATGGTAGTTTTCTCCTTGGAATCCCAACACATATGGACTGTGTAGGGATCCCAGATCTCCAGCCAAGAGTTTGGCTTAGAGTTAGAATTAAAATGGAAAAAATCCAGGAATGTGGTGTTCTTGATGAAATCAAAAATCAGTGTCCTAGAAAGCGGAAGGCTGACACTGTCTTGAGAGAAATGTTCTGTAATTAGATTCTGACTTCTGGGTTACTTATCAATACCGAGAACCTACCTATGACTACCTTAAATCTTTATCTACCTAAAGAGTGCATGGTGTATTCTGTCCTTTGGCTCCTGTCTTCCATTTGTAAGCCAAACTAATTTGGGGTGTGGTACTTATCTCAGTTTTTCTACCTTTGCTTTCTATTCTTGCCAAAATCTAAGCCTAGGGAAGACCCTCCTTTAATATTAAGTTATGAAAACTTTACTTGATACAAAGATTACAACTAGCCTTCTGTTTACTATTATCAGCCCTCATTTGTCCTATGTACTTTATCAAGACCCCTCAGCTGGGATATCTGCAGTGTCCCTTCCTATACTGTGCCAAGGTTAAACATAACAGTGAATTTATGCAAACTGAGATCTAGCCAAAAATATTACAAATCACCCTGTCTGGTCTTATGCCTTAGCTTTCAAAGGCAGTTTGTGTTCGCTGTAATAACTCCACAAATATTTTATCTCTTTCTCTTCACAACCGTCATTTCAGGCCTATGCTTAAACACAGAAGAAAAGGCTCACAAACCAAGCAGGTTAAACCCTGAACTATCATCCCTCTACAACTCTCCAGAGGACAGACTTGTTAAGTAGGAAGAAGCCCCACTTTTCACTACTTTTTTTTTTTTCAGAATCTTAACTGTGAGCTTTACATTTAGTATGTGCATCTACTATTCACACAGTCACATATTAATTCTGACTGAAACCCTTCTCTTTGACACCAAGGTTGGTATTTTAAATTAAATAGACTTTTTTGCAGAAGCTATTCAATTTCCCATCATTACCTCTAACCCCAATATAAGAAAATGCAATAAAGCCATACTTGAGTATAAGGTTTGTCTATATACAGGAGCTGTATTCATTTCTAGATTGTTTGCAATCTCACCACCTGTAAGAAGGGAAAGAATGGCATTTAGTTGAGAGCAGTGTACCAGGGACAATCCATAGAATCATAAAGAGTTAGGGTTGGAAAGGACCTTAAGTAATTAGCTGTATGTAGTTATTCACACCTACATCTTTCATCAGAACTGTACTAACAGTTTATGTAAACGCCATAAAAGATGATGAAATCCTCAGTTAAGTGCAAAACTTCTAAACTGGGAATCGGGCTTCCACCTGGCCTGCGAAAGGCTGGCTTTGCCTGTTGTTGTTGAGCACCATCTAGTGTTCTCACAGTGGCAAAGGCGATACACTTTGAGCCTCTAGTTGAACGAGCATAAAACCAAACAAATCCCAAACAAACAAAATAAAGCAGCATGGCTTAAAGAGAAGTTTCTCTGTGCCAGAGAACTTATTTCCGAATTTGTGAGCTCTCAACAGTGTTGGCTTTTTTTTCCTATGACACTTGCAGCACTGTGCATGTAAATCATTGTCCATCCTGAATATAACCCCAAACACTAGTTTCTTACATTTTTCATTGAAGCACCAAACATAGTAGGATAAGCCATCATCAGTTAAATTTTGAAGCAGCTTTTATATACTGCCTTACGAGCACTAACTACATCAGCCAAGAAAAATGGCAGACTGTGTATATATGTGATACACAACGATGTGTATATATTTAAAACCCCCCAAAATGTCATTGCTGTAGCATCTTCCATTTCTTATTCGACATCTGTTTTTAAATGGCTAGCCTTCTTTTTCAGTTTAGGTGTATGTGTGAACTGTGGCTGCCACTGCTTCTCTGTACCTTTAGAGGACAGAATTCAGTTCTGGCTGCCAATGAGTCAGTCATTCCCTACAGTAATTGGAGAGTAAAACACGTTTTGAGAAACCAAATGGATTTGACATCCATTTCACTTGTATTTGACTCAATTTATGGAGCAGTTCAGAAAGAAGTTACAGCAGCTCCCAGCAGCAGCATGAGAAAACAGTATTCTCATGACCCCGAGACACGGCAGTTTAGTAAAACATGTAATTTCACATATAATGCTCTACAGTTACCTAATTCTTTTAACCAGCACAGGAAGTATGTGTTAGAGAAATGTTTACACACCCTCTGCACAAGCAAACTTACCAAACATCACTGTGGTGCATGTCAGCGAACTGCACGTGACCAAATCAGGTTGTTTTTGTCAATTTAGACAACCTGTTGATTTCCTTGAGGCCTTTTCCCAGTACCATTATTTTCAAATAATTTACTTCAATATAAATAAGCCAGTAAGGTGCATCTATGTGTAAACACACACTGGCTTTTAAGTATATATATGTCAGCTGTTGGGAGTCTGTTACTTTCCACTGGTATTTTCCTCAATGCGTTGCACCTGGCTAATGCAGACAACTTAAAGCAACCGTTTTGACTTTCTCCTCTCGTTGACTGCCTCTATAATCAAAACAAACACTCTCGAACTGGCAAAACGGCAAAGGGTGAGTGATACACCAAACCACTGCGGCACGGGCCTGTCCACCACAGCACACTGGAGGCTGGTGCTCTGCACCGTGGCCGGGCTGCCTGACCCCAGCCTCTCCTCCACCACCACATGAAGCAGCACTAACGCTGAAACGACAACAGCTATGGGCGGACAGCCACAACAACAGTAACCGAAGGGTGATTAAGGAAGGCGAGCAGCAACATAGCCCCATGCCGCCACGGCTAGCCACCATTTTGGGCAAGGCCAACCACGCCACAGAGGGGCGCGGGCTTCAGCCAAGATGGCCGCCGGCCAGCCTGCCCCGCCCCGGCTCGGATGCAGACGGGCGCGCACCGGAAGCGCTTCTCCCCATGCCGGAAGCGCCGTGGTTCCGGCGCGGTGGCCGGGCGGCGATGGCAGCGGGCCGGCAGTGGTGCGGTGGGCCGTCGAGACCCTCCGTCTCCCGGTGTGGCGGCGCGGGCTGAGGGGAGCGGGCCGCCTGCCGCCGCCCTCCCGCTCCCTTCTTCTCCGCTGGAGGAAGGTAAGGGGTGCTGGTGTCGGGGGAGGAGCCGCTGCGGCTGAGCGCTGCTCGACGGGACGCGGGTCCAGCGCTTGCGGGGGGCTGAGAGCCGCGGGCGTTGCCAGCGGCCGGTTTGCGCGGCCTGTTGAGGGAGAAGAGCCGAGGAGCAGACGCGGAATGCGGGCGGACGGCTGCGCTAACCCACTGCGGGTACCTCCGGGAGCTGCGAGTGAAAACAGAGTCTCGAAACGATAAATAAGACAACTCTCTAAGTGTTGTCTCTGCCTGTTTCGGCGTAACGTAGAGCTAAGGCTCCTCTTGTGGCTACTAGCAGGGGCAGGACAGAAAACAACTAATGTTTGCCTTCTTAAGTCTACTGCAGTTTTAACAGTGTGCTTTCAATGCTTACATTCCTTTTGAAGACTTGTTTTCTCTGAAGGCAGCTGCGTGTTAGCCGTCCCCGGAATGCCCAGCTACTGGAAAGAACAGGCAGTGACTTAGCTGTTGGATAAACATGGACTCTAGAGTTTTAAGTTTTTAGCCGGGGGGTTAACAGCTTCTTACACAAATTTTGCGGTTGTCCTACTAAAATATTAACTCGGGGTATAAACCAGAAGCATTCTGTTATATAGAAGGAAAAGCGAAGCAACAGCTGCCCCAGATGCCGGTAATGTATTTTGGGTATTTAGTGTCACTGTATGTTTGATTCTCTTAACCACCATAGACACAGCAGTGTGAGGGCCAGAACTAGCCTGATTGGATTCTGCCAGGTCCGTACTGAGGATATCCTTCAGATGTGGGAAATCAGGAAGTCTTTTCAAGATTGCTAACTGAACAGATCAGTCTAGCCTTAGGAAAGGGGGTTTAGGAAGGTGTAGTGATTTTTATTTAATTAATTGTGGTAAACTCTTTCATACTTCTATTCATAATTATTATTCTGTATGCATAATACATTATCAAATCAGTATTTCCACCTAGTATTTTCAAAGCATGATATATTTTCTTTAAACAATACTGCATAAATTGATTTTAACTCTTGTAAAAAATAATAAAACCCCAGTAGTCTGAATGCATGTTTGTTAGGAGAACTCTGATCAGCTGCAGTGAAGCAATTGTTCGCCCTGCCCAAGGCTATTTTTAGGGAAGGTGGTGATGACTTCTTGATATGAGTGGAGGCACTTCAGTTAGTATGTTGTAACTGGTTTGAAGGGTGTTTCAAGTCACTTAGACCCATACAGCCAGCCAGAGATCTTAAAGCAGCTGAAACTGACCCCACTAGTGTCTCTGGTGCTTTGATAATTTATGCTTCTTCTTGACTCGTGTCTGATTTTGTACGGTGTCAGTTACAAGTACAGGTGTTCAACTTCTTTCCTCCAGAAGACACTGCAACTGATCACACAGAGCAGAAGTACAGTTAGGTGCAAGTAATATGCTTATAGTATCTTTACGTGTGCAAATGAGTACAAATACAGACCTTTAGTACATGTTCAAATTGAAAACATCCTTTGATGTGATTCATAGGTGGGCACTCAGCTAGAGCTTAATAAAACTGCATGTTGCTACACTGCAAACAAGCAGTGATGTTCCTGTTACTAGCTGGCTAGCAGCATGTTTGTCTAGCAGACATCAAAGAACCTTACAAACTTTCTGTATTTATAGAAAGCCTTATTATCACCACCCTGCAGCTAGAAGCACTGAGGGCAGATGGGGTAAGTAACTTATCCAATTCATGGCTTCTGTTTTGTTCACTCAGTGCTTGACTTTAACCTGGTGTATTGGTAGCTAGCAGGCCCTAAAGTGGCCAGAGCCATAAATGGAGCATTGTATGTAATTACTATTAGTCTGTTGCTCACATAGCACTATGACTTTCTCGGATGTAGAGACAACTCAGGTCTTCAGAAATGGGGGTGTGTGCTGTTTTATTAATATGTAATGAAAAGTTGTAAAAAGTTAACTTATGAAAACCAAGCCTCATCTGTGTCCTCTCTTTCTCCAACCTGTACTGAATGTTTGTCACCTTTTGTTCCAGGTGCAGAGCATGGAGAATGATGAACTTCCGTCAAAGGATGGGATGGATTGGTGTGGGGTTGTACTTGTTAGCAAGTGCTGCAGCTTTTTATTATGTCTTTGAAATCAATGAGACTTACAACAAACTAGCACTGGAGCACATTCAGCAACACCCCAAGGAACCACAGGAAGGAACAACATGGATGCACTCCTTAAAAGTACGACTGCTATCCTTGCCTTTTTGGCTGTGGACTATAATATTTTTAATACCATATTTACAGATGTTCTTGTTTCTCTATTCCTGTACAAGAGCTGACCCCAAAACTGTTGGGTATTGCATCATTCCTATCTGCTTGGCTGTTATTTGCAATCGCCATCAAACATTTGTGAAGGCCTCTAATCAAATCAGTAGATTACAACTGATAGACACTTAGCTCAGTTTCTAGTTTCTGTAGCTGTTTTGAAGCAATTGCATATGCCTGATCTAATCACAAGGCTGAAGTTCTGAGTGAAGGCTGGAAAGACCCTTTTCTTTCATACTGTTAAGCAATGAAGATAGTGACTGTTTTCTATTTAAAAAAAATAAATACAAAGGTTTTTAAATATGGGACTATTGGGATGGCCAGAGTGGGACACCCTATGTGACACTTGATGGAAGTATTCCTTGTTTTGCCTTAATGATGCAAAATTGCAACACTCCATCTGAAACTTCCTGTGGGGAAATGAGTTTCTGGTCTATGACTTTACTCCTCTTAGCAAAAAAGTGATTTCCTATGTTTTCCCTTGGAGTAAAATCAATGAAAAGATACTTCTTTTGTGGTAAATGTAAAAGAAACAAAATCGGAATATGATTATAAAAACTGCACTTAACACAATCACAATTCCTTGATTTTTTTTTTTCTTTCTTTCTTTTAAGATCTAGATCAGTGCTGGGTTTTAATGATTTTCTTTTTTTTAAATAAGTTTAGATATAAATACAGGAAGCAAAGAATAAAGTTTGTGCAAACCTTTAAAGGGAAAAAGGTGCTTTTTTTTTTTGCTTTTCCTGTGGTAGCAGGCTTTTTTTGGTAACCACTAGAGTGCCATGTTGTAGTAGGTAGGCAGTGAGGGTTGGCATAGGCCTGAAGCTTGGTGCTTTAATCTCTTTTCCTATGATGTCAAAAGCAGCTTATGCTGGTATTGGCCTATAGTCTGCACAAAACTTCATTTGTGTTTCTTTCTTCTATCTATAGAAATCTCCTTTGATAAAATTACAAGTGATTGGAATTTACTACCATCCTAATTTCACTCCAGACATGATGGAAAACTGTGTTCGGGAGCACTTATGTACTAGGAAAAACTCTGAATTTGGGAAGGTTAACTGGTTTTAGGTTGTGGGGATGCTATAAACAGGTTGTAGGACAGATAATCATGTTTCTTCCAGGAATTTGAAGAAATTAGACCTCATTCTTGCAATGAATGCAGATTTTTTCAGTCATACTGAAGTTTCACTGAGATTTCTTAACCATAGTTTCAAACTCTTATTTTTCAGTGCTATTTTGGCACAGCATTTGATTCTAACTGCTGGATTGTGTATTTTGAACAATCTTGAACCTGTTCTTCTTGTCTTTGTTTCTTCTTAGAATAACTAAGTTTTTGAGCCAGCCATGATGGAAGTAACCTTCCAAATGTGAAAACAGTGCAAAACATACTCTTCAAAAGCAGTAGGTGCAAAACAATTATGAACTAAAGTCCTCAACTGTAACTTCAATTCTGTGTGATTGTCTGTACCTAATCATCACAAATGCTAATACATTTCTGACTAAGGGAACCCTGGAGGGTAATACCAGCCTTCTCTTGCTTTGGAAAGAGAACACTATTTTCAGTGTTGCTGTGTTTAAGCATGGCAGTTACAACACCTTAAACTTTGTTTGCATTTGGAGGTATTTTGAGACACTGGTTTCAAACCCCAGCATTGGTGCTAGGACCTGAAAACAATGTAGCCTTTACAAGAAGGTTTTAAGTTCTATGTGCAATATGAAAAGGAGGAATCTGCCATCTTAATATGCTGAAGTAAGAATGAGCTCTGACTTACAGTATCTTTGGGAGTCAGAGCATTTGTGTTGTTTCCTAACTTTAAAAAATCACCATCCTGTTTATCTATAAAATAAAAACTTTTCAATGTTTATAAACAGAAGTCTGTTAATGCCCATATATTATCAGTGGCTTTATTTTTTGTTGTTCCTTATGTTTGTTGCAAGATAGCAGCGCTGGCAATCAGCTGCTGTAGCTTACTTTTCTGTCCTTCCCTCAATGTGTATGTTCAGTTGATCTTTTTTTCAGCCTTTTTATCCTCTCTGCCCTAATTACTTGTCTATAGCATGGGGCTGGCTGGATGAAACTGAATTTTTTTGTAATTTCTCTGCCTTTGTTTGAAAAGGAGGTACCATTGGCTGGATTAAGTTTTTTAACTCGATGCTGTAAGTTTTAAACTCAGCAGTTGTCTTAAAGAAGAACAATGTAAGAGGAAGCATCAAAAATAGAAAATGATAGGAAGAAGTGCCTAAGTTTCTGTTGTGCAAGCACATGGCCTTTAGTAAATTTGTCAGTGTGCCTCATGTGATGAGCCAAGCTGTCTGGATGTGGAGCATGTGCTGGTGCAGGGGTGGCTTACAGAACAGAGGTTTGTGTTTGTAGACTTTCCCATTAGAAGCCTGGTTTTTGGATTAAAGCTGCTGACAAGCATGAGCTTTACAACTAATTACAGAATGACAGTCTAATTCAAGCAGATTATATGTCTGTAAGGATTTGAGCTTGAGGTGGAAAGCAGTAATGGGGAGACAGAATAACCTGTCAACTTGGTGCATCAGAATACTGGACAATAGAAGAGGAAAGCTAGCTCTGTTGGTGCTTCCAACATTTTTGGCACCAGCAGAATATGAACATGTGAAGTCTTACCCACAAAGTAAAGGAAAGACTAAAATCTAATTATTAAATGGCTTTTCACTGTAGTCTTTTTAAAGAAGTAGTGAAATAACTTCAATTAGTTAGGGTTTGTTGCTTTAGACCAGAGGTTTTCAGTTCCCGATGCCCTGGTGGACTTTTTATACAAAGTTTCTATACAAAGACTGCAAATTCATGCCTAGACTAAATGTTGCTTTGTAGCCCTCCCACAGTTCACACTATTGTTGAAGTGTTCAGGACTGTGGTTGGGAGGGGGATGACACACTATTCCCAGATGCAGCTCTACAAGCTGTTTCCAAAGCTGCAGAACAGAGCTCATCAAAGATGTCTGTACTTTAAGCACAGGCTGCATGAAGGAGCTTTTTTGATACCTTTATCAGGCTATTTTTACTTTTTTTTTTTTTTTTTGTACCGTTGCCTTTGCCATTTTGATAAGCCACTTCCTTCAATGCTACTTCCTTTGATAAATTGTCTACCCTAAACCACTTTTAAGCATTTTATCACTTTAAGATTTTGCAGCCTGACAAGTGATGAGGATTAATTTATGTAATTTTCTCTCATCCCAGGTCCTCAGCAACTAAACCTCCATAGTCTTCAGTTGGTCTTTTCTCCTTAGTTATAGAATCATAGAATAGTTAGGGTTGGAAAGGACCTCAAGATCATCGAGTTCCAACCCCCCTGCCATGGGCAGGGACACCTCCCACTAAACCATGCCATCCAAGGCTATGTCCAACCCCACCCTGAACACCGCCAGGGATGAAGCATTCACAACCTCCCTGGGCAACCCATTCCAGGGCCTCTGTCATATTTACTGACGGAATAATGGGTGTGTGAACTTCTTAAGAACATGTAAAGATGTAAAGAATGTTTACTACACTTCAGTTCCAACACAGCCCTGCCCCTTCCAAAGAAACCCAGGCAATTTTCTGCTCATAAAAATTCATTATTTATTCTGATACTTTGTCCTCCATACATAAGTCTCAAGACTTGCTCAGTTTCTATAATACATAAACAAACTGCCAGCAGAACATATAAACATGAGGAAAGAGAAAGCTTTTCATAGTATTAAACCAGTCAGTAAATTTCTGCTAGAGAAGCCTCTCAGGCTCCGGTAAGCTCTATGGAGTGGCTGTCTAGAATGTTTTATGCCTGTTCACAGAAGCATGTCCTTAAGAAACTGGGAATTAAAGTAACATATGTGAAGCATTGACAACTTTCCCCTTGCACAAAGCATCCGTGACAGGGGGCTTCAACCACCCAGATATTTGTTGGAGAGGTAACACAGCCCAGTGTGTACAGACAAGGAAATTCCTACAGATCACTGAAGATAACATTTTGTTAAAAGTGGTGGAGGAGGCAATGAGGAACAGTGTGTTGCTAGGCCTTGTACTTACAAACCAGGAACGACTTGCTGAGTATGTAAAGGTTGGGGGCAGCCTTGGCTGTAGTGTTCACGAGATGGTGGAACTCAGGATCCTGCATGAGGGAAGCAAAATGGCAAGCAGGACTACAACCCTAAACTTCTGGAGAGCTAATTTGGGCTCTTCAAGACCTGCTTAGTAGAATGCTATGGGCCTAGGAGAAAAGGGAGTCAAAGAGACCTTGTCAGTATTTAAGCACCGCTTCCTCGAGGCCAATTTCCAGTATATCCCCATGATGAAAAAATCAATGAAAGGGGCCAGACCTGCATGGATGAGCAGGGAGCTCCCAGTGGTCCTGCCTTCGCAGGGGGGTTGGTCTAGACGATCTCCAGAGGTTCCCTCCAAGCCTAATGATTCTGTGACATTCCACATGCTGCATTATCATCAGAAGAATGAGTTACCTTAGCAGAGGGATTGCGTTATGCTGATTTACACAGGCAAGAGCAGTTACACATAATGTACTCATAGGTATTACTTGAGTATTTATACTTTCTCCCTCTCTGCTACAGCAACCAGTGTAGAATCCTAGTGCATCTTGCCTAGTTTCTGCCCAAAGTTTTGTTTTTAGAAAGCATCTCAAAAAATCACTCTGCTCTTATTATTTTTAGGTAATCATGAGAGTTCTGCATAGGCAGAACATTGAGTTGTGTCGTTCACTTTATTTGACTTAGCTACCAAATGAGCCTAAAAATCAGCTTGGATAAAACTCTGTGATGGAAGAAAATATATAAACATAACTGCTGCATAAAAAGAAAAATAAACCCCAAATATTTTGAGAAAACAGGCTCAGGACAGACAGCCAGGTTTGAATTGTGGAATGTTAGACAACTTTCAAAGTCACACTAACTTGCCCGGCTGTCACAGAAACTCAGGATTTTTTTGAGACCAAGATTCCCAACTCTTTCAATCCACTTTATATATGACCTTTTCCAGGAAAATACTTCATTGATGGGTGACTAGAATAAACCTTTTTGGTGATAAGCAAAAATAATCTTCCACTGTAGGGCTGCTCAGGAATGAACACAGTCTTACAGGTGTTCTTCAATGTTGAATACTGTAGTGGTCTTGTACTGCTTTCTCTCCATACAAACTAAAGTTGTGCTGCACCATTTTAAGATCATGTCTGACAAAACAACTCACTCCTGATTTTATTAGGCTATTATAAGAGTTTATTTTAAGTCGCATGAATAAATACAATGACTTAGAAAATGTCATTAAAAACGCAGCAGTCAGAAGACTTGTGAGAACAGTTTTACATTTGTCAACTGGTCTACCAAAAATTCTTCTCGATGTAATGTTGGCACCCTGCACACAACGCGCTGCTGACACCAAGGTGCATCCTTTTCTAACGGCCTCCATGTTAAAAGTGTCGGGATCAACATTTCACTTTCTGAACAGGAGCAGAAGCGCCACAGGCTTCCACCTGGCCCTACCCGGACAACTTCACACCCGGTGCAGCTAGAATGTCTCCTTCCAGGCCTGACCCCAGTATTCAGTGCCGTCACCATGGCTGCTGAACCCTCGTCCGCTTTGGAGGTGGGTCGTCGGCGCCTGCTTTCGTGTCGATGCTGTTTTCGTCTTCATCATCCTCCTCCTCCTGCTCATCGTCGTCGTCATCCTCGGCACCACCTGGCGGGGTTCAACGGGGCGCGGATGAGCGCCGAGGGGCGCACACGGCGACCCGAGGGCAGCGGAGCCTCCACGCCGCGCTCCCGCCCGCTCCCCGCCGCCACTCACCGCACGGCCCGCCGCCGCCCGCCGCCTCTCTCTCGGCCTGCACCAGGGGCGCCAGCAGCTCCACCACCCGCTCCCGCAGCTCGGCCAGGCCCTGCCGCAGACCGCGCAGCTGCCCGGCCTCGCCCTGCCCCGCCACGCGCGGCAGCGGCACCCGCACCGACCGCGTCTCGCCGCCGCAGCCCCTCAGCTCTGCCACCAGCTCCATCGCGCCGCCCGGAAGAGCGGGCAACCCGCACACCCGGCCCCTCCCCGCTCTCCTTGATCACGCGCGGCACCGGTCACGTGAGACCCGTGGTTCCGCTTCCGCTGTGGCGCCCCCTGGTGCCTCGGCCGCGTGTTTCCCGCCTCATCTCGCCCTCGGCCTCGCGTCCCGGCGATGGAAGCGGCAGCGCCGGAGGGAGCGGAGCCGGGGAGCGGCTGTGGCGGCGGCGCGGAGGAGCCCGTGGTCTCCCTGGCGGAGGTGCTGGCCGAGAACGAGGAGCTCGAGAAGGAGGCGCGGGCTGTGCTGGGGGGCAGCGACCACGAGCGCTGCAGCTACTCTCAGGTGAGGGCGGGGCCGTGCGGGGCGGGGCCGGGGGCGGGGCCGCCCGGGGCATGGACCCCCACCCCTCCGGGGCAGGGACCCCCCAGCGGCCTCTACCTCTCGTCGGTGTCGCCCCGCAGGGAGCGGTGAAGAGGCAGGCGCTGTACGCCTGCAGCACCTGCACGCCGCCCGGCGGGGAGCCGGCGGGGATCTGCCTGGCCTGCAGCTACGAGTGCCACGGCACCCACCGCCTCTTCGAGCTCTACACCAAGAGGTACCGCGGGGCGGGGCGGGGCGGGGGTGCGGGCCCGGCCCGGCGGCGGAAGGCACGCTGCGGCTCGAGCCCCCTCAGCCGCGCGTCCCTGGGCAGCCCCCCGCCGAGCTGGCTCCTCCGGGCCGGGAAGGCGAGGCGGTGTGTGCCCACCGCCGCCGGTGTCCTGCCCCTCCGGACCTGGGGTGCGGGGTGAGCTGAGCTGGCTGGGGGATTTCACCAGGGACACCTCCGCTCTGTGGTGCGCTTTGGTGAGGTCGGACAACTCTTAAATAATACACTGCTCCCAGCAAAGCAGCACTGGCAACTGAGGTCGGGTCACCGAGGTACCCACCTTCCCCTTCTCTTGGTACACCAGCCCTGTTTAAGTGGGAGCTTAGGGTGTCTGGGTAGGAGACAAGAGCTTAATCACCGTCATGGATCCCGTTTTTGGAAATGAAGCAGTTCAGGCTCCTATTCCACCAGCAACTCGTGTGCATGTTTTTAAGTGTGGCAGTTGCAGCACCCAGGGTTAGCTCTGTACCACTTCGTCCTCCCAGCCAAGCGCTGCTGTCAGTGATGGTCTTAGCCGAGGGATCTGTTGAGAACACCTTGTGAGGGGTAAGGCCACTTCTGACTGATGCTGTTGTTTAAGCACTGCAAGAATGTTTTTATGTACCCTAATAAACAGCTGGGAGTCTTTATGAACACAAAACCTGATGTGTTTTCTGTTAATAAACCCACCTGAAACACTATGCTTTTCTTTCCAGGAACTTCCGCTGTGACTGTGGAAATAGCAAGTTCAAAAATCTGCAATGCAAGTTACTGCCAGTAAGTGCAGATACGGGTTTTGTACACACAGAACTGAAATGACAGTACTGGGAGGTTGGTGCCTTGCCTCAGCCAGTACTGACGCACACAGTGCCTCTGCTTTTCCCAGCAAGTTAAACAAGGTGGGAGTATTACAGCAGAAGATAAAACTATTGAGAGATCAAAGGGAAATGTGAAGAGAGAGGAAAGAAAACATTTGGTAGTTGTCATCCATGAATGCAGCAGTTTTGCATCTATGGGCAGCGTAATGCCAGAAACGTGTTGTGGTGCCTGCACTAATACATCTCACTGGCTTTAAGCTGGCTTCAGGGGAAGCTTTTAGGTGTAATTTTGCTGTTGCATTAAAGAAATTTAAGCTTCTTCTGTTGCCAAAGGGACAGTTCCCTCCCCTTATTCGTGGTGGCATTAGTGCCGTAGACTTTTTTGGTCGGTTGTCACCAGAGCGCACTGATGGGATAGTTTTTTGCTGCATTAAGGCTTCTGTGCTTTCATTTCATTGGGCATTTTGGACTCGTCAAGTAGGTGATAATATTCTGAAAAGCAGCAACAGGAAGCTTCTTGGCTTGCTCGCAGCGCTGCTCCCTGGATAATAACAGTGCAAATGTAGAAACGGACAGTGGTGTTGTGTATGCCCATTTTGGTCTGGCAGAACTGGGATGGATCCAGAGCTCGTCAGCACAGAGCTATAGTCCAGTGATCCCTACAGAGACACCTGTGACAATTTTAAGACATTACTGTTTATAATTTGAGTCAGTGAAATGGATCATGAGGTTGTTCCTCCTCCTTCAGTTCAGTGCAAAATCAATTGTACAGGTTAAGTGACCTTCAGCATCCACCTATTTATCTGTCTGACTTCACGGGTGCCAAGTGCTGTCCTTTCTTTGTCACAGTAGTGGTAGAAAGTATTTTGTAGTAACATCATAAATGGTCACACTCTTTCCACAGGTGCCAGTGGTGGCTTTAGGCTGCAACTACATGTGGTTCTGAAGCCCTCTGGCTGCAGCTGTATTAGCTGGGGGTTTTGTTTGTTTGTTTGTTTTTTAAATGAGATTACCTGTAATTGAGTTTCGTTCAGCATGTTTTGTAATTTAAATAATTCTCTCCTGTAGAATGAGGTTTGTATGATACAAATTTAGTGGAAGCTCAGCGGTAAGATTAGGCAAAGTCGGGTTCGGATCACAGTCTGGATGTTCAAAAAAAATGGAGGGGAAGGTGCACAATAAATGTACAGGTGTTGCTATAATGCAGCAGGTGGGCGTACCTGGTGATCAGAACTCTTACATCATTCTGGATTAGCTGTAGTTTAACAAACACCAGAGTTGCCATTTATTACAGAGGTGGAGAGACTGTTTTTCCTTTTGAACTTCAGTATTCCCTGCATGCCCTGTCTGCTGCCCACGGTATAGCACAGGTGTCTGGATAATACCTTTCTTTTGGATCTTCAAGCTGATAAATATAATTATTGCTTTTAGGAATTAAAGTGCAACAGGAATGTTTGGGGTTTTATTTCTAGATTATGCATATTTTCGGTCTTGTTTTTCATTGCGTTATTTACTGAGAGATTTTTTTTTCCTTCTAGGAGAAGGGCAAGGTGAATTCAGGAAATAAGTATAATGACAATTTCTACGGATTATACTGTACTTGTAAAAGACCTTATCCTGATCCAGAAGATGAGGTAAGAAGTGCAAAAGCCGATAGTAATCATGTATAGATGGTATTTATGCTAAGTATTGTGCAAAGGGTCATCGCTGAGCTGCTTTACAGCAAAGATCCCACTTCAAGAAATCTTATGTTCCATATTGCTCTTGGTTATCATATATACAGTAATTATTTTTTTTTTGTAATGGTAAAATATGTTTATGCCTAGAAGACAGATGAGGAGGACAAACAGTCATTTGGAGAAAATGCTGCAGTTTTCTCTTCTTTTTTCTCTGCAAAGTAGAGACTCCTCTATATGGAGTTCCCTTGGTGGGGGGGTTTCATCATCTGAAGAAATGTGACAGGAGCCCAGTAAACACATTACAGATGTTAGGAGAAACCATAATCTGCTTCCTTGTGTCTGCAACAGTGCTTTGACAAGGCTTCTGGGATAGGGAGAGTCTGTCCTGTAGCACTGGCTTTAGCTTTCCTTTATGGTAGTCACAACACTTTTTGTCCATCTGAAGTATTAAAATATACCACTTGGTTTGCACATGCACACTTCTGTTTGCAGTCATAGAAATCAGGTGTTTTAAAGAATAAGGAAGGAGCAAGTCCTATAAATACAAAAAGTATTTTACAAAGTCACCTCTCTGAAGTTCAGAGGTAGCTAAACGTTTCTAAAGAAATCATTAATAATTGTTTCCTGACACAGCAGTTTGTGTTGTACTACGTTGTGGCCAGTTAAGTTAGGACTCTGGTGTTCCTCTGTAAACCTGATGACATGATGGGTATCAGTGTCTTTCTTTTGCTAAGCTGCCTGTTAATGCATTTTTCTTTACAGGAGGAAAGATGACAACAGTGTATTAACTTTTATCAGCTCTTTTGTGAGAATGTCTTGCTGTAATAGGAAAACAAGTTTTGTAATAATAAATGGGAATTTCCGCAGTCTTGTTAAACAACAACAAATTATATATGCTGTTGAACTTCAGGGAAGCAAACTGACTAATGAAGCAGTTAACTCCTTATTAATGGCAGCTCCCTGTGGATAGGTGAAGAGGGAAGTGCAATTCACTTGAGCAGGCTTTGCATAATACTGTTATTTGAGGCTTGTGAAAAACTCTAGAATTGCTATTAATGCTAATAATATGACCGTTCATCTAGATTCCAGATGAGATGATCCAGTGCATAGTCTGTGAAGACTGGTTCCATGGAAGGGTAAGGAAACTACAAGTAGCAGAATTACCATTTGCATAGAAATAAGTTAGTGTCAGTTAAGTTTGTACGGTTATTCTTATTTGAGAAGGTTTTCTGTAGTTCTCGAAAGATTATTACAGGAGTTCTGGGGTATTTCTTTTCATCCTATGCAAAGGAATATTGAAAGTTTGATCTTGTGCTGCTGTCCTCTCCAGTCCAAAAACCCAGGGAGAGTTCTACCTCTTTGAAGATTACCGCTGCCAAATAGAATCATAGAATCATAGAATAGTTAGGGTTGGAAAGGACCTCAAGATCATCGAGTTCCAACCCCCCTGCCATGGGCAGGGACACCTCCCACTAAACCATGCCATCCAAGGCTATGTCCAACCCCACCTTGAACGCCGCCAGGGATGAAGCATTCACAACTTCCCTGGGCAACCCATTCCAGGGCCCCACCACCCTCCCAGTAAAGAATTTCTTCCTCAGATCCAATCTAAACTTCCCCTATTTAAGTTTAAACCCATTACCCCTTGTCCTCTCACCACAGTCCCTAATGAAGAGTCCCTCCCCAGCATCCCTATAGGCCCCCTTCAGGTATTGGAAGGCTGCTATGAGGTCTCCACGCAGCCTTCTCTTCTCCAGGCTGAACAGCCCCAATTTTCTCAGCCTATCTTCATACGGGAGCTGCTCCAGTCCCCTGATCATCCTCGTGGCCCTCCTCTGCACTTGTTCTAACAGTTCCATGTCCTTTTTATGTTGGGAACACCAGAACTGCACACAATACTCCAAGTGAGGTCTCACAAGAGCAGAGTAGAGGGGCAGGATCACCTCCCTCGACCTGCTGGTCACGCTCCTTTTGATGCAGCCCAGGATACAGTTGGCTTTCTGGGCTGCAAGCGCACACTGCCGGCTCATGTTCATTTTTTCATCACAACTTTGTAACTGTCTCTTTAACTGGAAAATTCTAATCAGTGCAATTGGTAAGCAAAAGATTCTGACTGAGGCACATTATTATCAACTACCCAAACAGTTCTTCATGCAAAAGAATGCTTTTTAGACTGTCGTTCCTTTAAATAGCAAGGAAAAACTGTGCTGTTGGTTCATGATTACAAACTTTGGAGAAATCTTCCAGAAGCAGCTCAGCACTTCAGTGAGTGCCCTACTTACTGTGTGAGCATTAAGGATTCAGCCTTATGCCTTGAAGGGCATGAGTGAAGTTCTGTGTTTGAAGTTGCAAGATCAAAGACTTAAGAAAAAGAAGAGATGATTGACTTCAATTGTGGGTTCTCTAGTTAAACTGTAGGATTCTTTTGTGTAAATGTGTATATGATGAATGTTATGCTGTTCACTGTGAGCCTTGAAGAATGCTCTTCAAACGAAAGCCACTAAGCACTTTTAATTGCCTAAATATTTCTCACCAGTTTGTGGAGAGCTTTGGGACCTAATTCTTCCCAAGTGCATTACGTGACCAATACGAAGACTTAAAATCTCTTGCACATAAGGAAGCAATCATAAAAAGTTATTTAAGAGTTCACGTGTACAGTATGCAAGAGGTATCTTCACCTCTCCTATGTTTAGGGCAGTGTAGAAAAATATTGTTTAGAAATGAGATAGGACTGAGATTTCTGAATATGTAGAAGGCGTAAAAGGGTGTAGACAAAGACAGAATTATTTCAGTTTTTCCTTGGAATTTTATCAGCTCTTTTCATCTTTAAATCATACTGCTAATTGTTGTAGAGTTAGGAGGAGCGTATGACTGTGCTGAAACTGTGACAGCAGTTGGTGGTGTACTTCGTCTAAGCCTAGAATTGAGTGTTAATTTGAAGTGAATGTTTCACTGCTGCATGCTTGTTTCTTTTTGACAGCATCTTGGTGCAGTTCCCCCTGAAAGTGGAGACTTCCATGAAATGGTATGCCAAGCCTGCATGAATCACTGCCATTTCCTCTGGGCTTATGCATCACAGTTAGCAGGTAAAGAAAACTGAGATATCTGAGCCAGTATTTGGTTAGCATGTATTTGTCATATGTGGTTGATTAATAACTTAATACTGTTTAAGTGGTTGGAGAAATGATACTCGATATATTGGATAGTCACCTTCAGCAGTGAAACATGCAGGACTGCACAGACTGTTCTGTATTTCTCATTCCTAAATCTTAGTTCTGTGGTGCTCACTCATTTATTTTATCAAAGATGTGCTAGCACATAGATGGCTAAGATTTAGTACTTGTCTTAGTGAACTTAACTTCTAAACTGGATCAAAGAATTGAAGAGTCATCCTAAGGGGAGCAGTGAGACAAACAGCTGAGCATAGGATGCTCTGAGCAGCAAAGAATGACTGACAAGTGACCTGGAATGAATGTGTAAAGCCTTAGTCTGGGTAGAGCTGGGGCTGTGCTCAGGACACGTTCCCTGCAGGCCTCTGTCTGCTGCTTGGTGTCTGCAGGATCAGAAGGGTAAATGACTTGATTACTGTGGAAAGAGCTGTTTTCACATGGTCTGCTAAATGTTGCTTATGTCAACTGATAACTGATCTCTTATGTGCCAGAAATTTCAGTGCCAATTTTAAGGATTCCAAGATGGCCTACCTGGAGTTCTGTTCCCTCTAATGTAAATATAGTACAGAATGGGGATTTTGGTTTTAGTTTTTCTGCTTCTAACCACCTATATCACAGGACACACATTTGAATTGACATCAAAAGAAAAACTTGCTTTAAATAAGGAAGGGATTGGTGTAGTTAATCTGTCATGGAGTTTTTGGGGTGTGTGTCTGGAGGAAATGAAGGACTCTGACACAAAGTCAGCAAAAAGTACCTGACAGCTTCTGAACTGGCAATAGCTATCGAGGGACATCAAGACAGACAAGCGGCTTAGTACAAAACTGTCTGAAATTGTCCCTCTCCTAGGACAAAGATTTTGTGAAGCAGAGTATTTTAGAATAGGAGTCTGAGAGGTGAAGACAACTAGTGAAAGAGGGAGCAGTTTCTTTGTCTACCTAGGTCACTGTGGCTTTGGGCAGCTCTAGAGTACATCCAGGACCCTGTAGTGTATGAGCTGATCTAGGTGCTCTTCAACACTGCAGTGTAAAGCGCAGAGAACGTCTGTGATAGCCAGTATGTTGTCTGGCACAGTATTCTCACTTGCATGGGTGTGTATCTTCCAGTTCCTCCTTTGACCAAAGTGAACTCCCTTGAAGGTGAAGGGGTTTTCCTGAAGGTTAAGGAAAGTGAAGAGCCGAAAAAAGAAATAAAAAAAGAAAGTGGAGTGGAACAGCAGGAAATGAAGGAAGAAAAGCAAATGGAACAGTTTAATGAGCCTTCCACTAGCTCTGGGTCTGCCTGTCCAGAGGTAAAATGTGCCTTCTTTTCTGTCCTGTTCATTTTCATACTGATGGCAGCTGAGGCAAAGCCCACCTCCTTCTGTATAGGTTCAGTGAACAGCTGAAAGCTTTGTCTGTCTCCATGTTCCTCTTCAATCACTGACACTTTAAATGTGTGGTCTCTGTGGAGCACAGCATAGGCTGTGGAACACCATTGTAGAAATGGCTGACAGGGGCATAGTGTCTTTTTGCCAATAGGTCAGATCCATCCCTTCCTGTCAGTCACCTGGCCTTTACCCTGAGGCACTTGCTGAGTTTGTTCTAATATAGGCATATTATACTTCGTAGCTGCATTTGCGTGATAGTCCAGCTCTAATTTCATGAACATTTATGGCTATTGCAGTGAATTTCTGCAGATATTTCCAGTGGAAGCTGCTAAAACCACACCAGAATCCTCATGTGGATGAAATGGTAATGTAGGTTGTTTAGAAAAATTAATGTCTGAGACAAAAGAAGAATCTTCCATAAGGAAAACCACATGTTAGAAAGAATGGAGTGTATTGGAAGTGACGGTACAGAGCACTGAACACCTGTTTTTGTTCAGGTGGTTACTAAGAACGAGGAGCCAGCCTGCAAGCTGAAGGAACTCCAAAGCAAGCCATTTTTAAACAAAGACACCGCCACCTTTTGGCCACTGAACTGGAGAAGCAAACTGTGCACCTGTGAAGACTGCTTGGTATGTATCCTCTCTTGTTATGGTCACTGGCGTGGGGGAGGCAGGGAGGACCTCCCAGAGGATCTTTATCTACAAGAGAAGCTTGTAGAAAAAATCTGTGTAAGGGTTCTTGTAAGAATACCTATTATAAACACAATTATAATAATTTATTAGATGATATATATATAGAATATTATATATTAACTATATATGTATAAAATTAAGTTATATATTAACGAATATATAAAACTATATATTAACTATAAGTTATATATTATATAGACTTCTTATAAATAAATATTCTTATAAAAATCTGTGTAAGTATTCTGCATATAAATACTTACCCTGCCCTCCATCCCACATAAAGAAACACACTGAATTCATCAGAATTAATAAAGCATGTGAGCTTCTAACTATTTCTATGTTCTTTGCTGCTTAAATCCAGTATTGCTTTGGAAACTGTGATGGAGAGATGCCTGAAATGCTGGATACAAAATTTACGTTATTGTTATTTGCGATACTGAACGCAAAAAGGATTGGGGAGAGCATCTCCATCTCAGACTTTTTGTAACATATAACTAAATTTTACTTTATTCTCCAGAAAATGTATTCAGAACTTGAAGTGCAGTTCCTGACAGATGAATGTGACACTGTCTTGGCTTATGAAAATAAAGGTACCAGTGACCAAGAAACAGAGAGGAGAGATCCTTTAATGGACACCCTTAACAGCATGAACAGAGTTCAGCAAGTAGAACTCATCTGTGGTAAATACAACTTCATTTTTAGAATCTGCCTTGAAACTACTGAACAGGTTCCCGTAAGGGTTAGTATTGGGTCTTGCAGTGTGGTGTCAAGCTGGTTTTGAAGTAACGTGTGGAAGGAAGGCTGTATGACAGATGGCCCTTCAGTCAGGATTCCTCTAGAGACATTTGTCCTCTTTGGCCTGTTGTTACAACTTTAACTTACATTGAGGAACTAGTTGGTATGAGCACTTTTCCCCTATTTAACATTTTAGATATCGTGCCAGTAGTAATTTCTTGTAACATGAATATTTAAACATTAATTTACATTTCTGCTCTCTGGCTTATTTATCTTACCCTGTTCTGTTGTCTGGCAATCTACTGTTGTCTAGGGGAGTGCCAGGCAGTGTGCCACTGGGGTGCAGTGTGCTCCCTGGCAGCTCTGCCACAGAGCATGTTGACACAGCAGCGCTGAGGTCCTTTATAACTAGAGCAGTTTCCCTCTTCTGAGTGAGGAGTTTGCGCTCTGGCGAGGGTGGTTGTTCAGTTCTGAGTTACAGGCGAGGATGTCCCACCACGACCCATATGTGCCGTCGCCGTGGGAAGTTGGGAGCAGGGACAGTCTTGATTGATTGGACTGTTTCACTCAGTGAACTTGTGCACGCTTCTCTGAAGATCAACCTGAACAGGAACTCAGAATGCATAGGCTGGCCTGATAAATCATTAGGCTTCTTATGTTTAGCTGAACTTGCCTTTCTTATTATTTATAATCCAGCTCAAACCTGAGTTGTCTCAAGTAAACGTAATAAATGACAAGAAGCAGTAGAACAAAGTCTTCTTGAGCCAGTATTAAACTAAAGCTGGGTATCTTCTTGGTTTTAATTTCCCTTGCCTTCACTCCTCCACCCAGAATACAACGATTTGAAGACAGAACTGACAGATTATCTCAGGAGATTCGCCGATGAGGGAACGGTGAGGCGCAGCTTGCAGAATTTGTTTGCCAGAACCTGTGCGGTAGTACTGTTGCGGGATGGGTGCTGGATGCTAGGATACTGTAAGAATATTTTCCTGTCTGTTGGAGTAGCTGGCACTGCAGTGGAAACAAGAAATCCCGGATTCCACCGGAATTTACAAGTTGCCTTTCCTTAAAGACATTGTAACAGGGACCTCACAGAAATCTGTCCAAGAAGTACTGAGAGCGCTTCTTAATTTAAATGAAAGTTGTGTTGCTCTACGAAAAGCATTCAGGAAAAAAGCTCTTAACCTTTATGTTTTTTCTTAGGTTGAATTTAAACCCTTAGAAGAATAAGGACTGACTAAATACTGCAAACAGCCTTCTTAGTTGTTTTCCTGGAGGAGTTTGCATGCTGTTATTAACCAGCACACGCATTTTGTTGGCTTATTTGCTAAATTGCCATTCTTAGTTCCATTGTTGTGAGTCTGAAAGTGGGCTCCTAAAAAGCTTGCTTTGTGTTAATTTTTCTGGCAATAAAAGCAAGTGGTCAAAGCCATTGAAAAGTACCATCAGGAGCTTTGCTCCATGTGCTTGCTCTGCCTTTGGGGAGCTTGTTCCTCTGTATTCTTTTACCGTGGAATTTGGGCATTACTACCCTCCTTTGGGTAGAACAGGAAAGCTGCTTTGCGAGCTGTAACAGAGAGGATTTGGGATACCTGCTTTTATGCACATGGGGGTAGGGAGGGAAATTGATCATTTTAGTGACTCCGTGTAGCACAACTTGGGTTTCATGCTGTTTCCCGTAGGTGGTTAAGAGAGAAGACATTCAGCACTTCTTTGAAGAGTTTCAGTCACGGAAAAGACAACGGACTAACAGGATGCAGTACTACTGTAGTTAGACTGAGAGGGTTTGGGTCTGAAAGGACAACTGAGCAAACGATACTCATTGGCAAACAGAAGTGGCATCTCCAGTATCTGACTTCTCATCAAAATCCGACTGCCCAGGAAATGTCTTCATTTTGTCTCATACTTCCTTTATTTGTAGCAACTAAAGCGTGACCCTAACAGGTACATTATTGTGCTTATAGGGATTTCAGAGTCCTGATGGACTTTGCATTCCTGTGAAAGCTGGCTGTGTCCTTCCAGGGTGGGTGGCTTGTTCCAGGAACAGCATCCCACTGTTTATTCCCTTCTGCCTTTCACTTGTTTTACTATTAGTGCCTATTGCAGTGCATGGTACTAAACTCTCGTGGGGTCTGCCTGCCCTCCCTTCTGTGCAGTGCAGGGCGCACATGTTCACTGTGCTTTGCAAGGCTGGAGTGCTTTTCTAACGTGCTTTAAATGGCTCTGTATCATCTCTCCAGCTGTAGTAACTCTATCCAAGTGTCTCTGCACGAAGGAGTGTGTCTGTTTCGCTACACAGTTCCCTGAAGGGCAGAAAAGGGAACCCTGTTATAACCTATTACAGCTGTGGGGTGAAATTGCATTCTAACACAGGGGTCACATAGAATGGTTTGGGTTGGAAGGGACCTTAAAGGTCATTTAGTTCTAACCCCTTGCCATGGGCAGCGACACCTCCCACTAAACCAGGTTGCTCAAAGCCCCATCCAACCTGGCGTTGAACACTGCCAGGGATGGGGCAGGTGACCTACCCAGCACTGTGCTGCTGCAGGCTCGCTCTGTGCTGCACAGGTGCTCCCGAGGCACGTGAAAGATGGGAAATCACAGGTTAGGCTTGATGCAGGAAAATGCTGTTTGCTTTTATAAATTCAGAAAATCTGATATTGTACAGTGGTGTTTCACATGCAAGAAGGATGGCACATGAACAATACTGACACAGACGGTAAACAATCTCTAGGAGGAGGTACCAAATTACAAATTATGCATTAGGAGGGGGTTGTTTTAGGACTTAAAATGCGCTTTCATTTTAGAAACTCGCCTATTGCCAATAATGCCACCTCATAAATAGCCCTAAAGACACTGCAGCACCCTGGCATTTTGCTACAGTATAAATTGTGTGATCTTTTTATAATCACTGTGACACTCCTGGAACAGATGTTTCACTGACTTTTAAGAATCTACTTAGCTACAATTAAATAGTGACTTTTCCTAAGTTTGGAGCCTAATGTAGTTTTTAGTTTTCTTTACCCACAAACCCCAAAACATACATTAAAAAAGTTCTACTTTTTAACTCCTGCTTTATGTAGTTTGAGGATTTCCTTACCATGGGGTACTGTTCTGCTTCCATGTTAATGACTTTTGAGAGGAAAAGCCAGACCTTTATCTATGGTTTTCCCAACTAATTGTTTCTGACCACTTTATTTACAAAAGCTGGTTCTAGCCTAGGGCCGCAGCTCATGGGGTTGTTTCATGCAAAATGACTAATTGCTTTTCAGTTTAACTCTGGGTATTGTATGTGTTTTTGTAGCAGCTGTTAGGGAATTGTAACTGCGTATCTAACTACAGTATCTCAAAATTAAATAACTGTTTGATCTCCGCTGTCTTGTTTTGTTGAAGAGCTGCTGTAGTGTTGTTCCAACCCAAGCCCAGGGCAGCACAGCAAGGAGCTGTTAGCTGTGTGGCCAACATGCATCTCAGGGTGGAGTCAAGCCCAGTGTTCCCAGCCCTTTGCCTATACTGGTGCAGGCAGGCATGACACAAGGTAAAGTTTTGAGCAAGGTTAAAAGCAGAACAGGATGTGGTTTCCTCTGTATGGCTGTCCTCAGCATGTCATTGATTAAAGGGCTGGGGGAAGAAAATGCTTTGAGGCAAGTGCTGTCCTGCGTTGCACCTCCTAGATGGAAACCCTCAGTTCTCCAAGGGGTGCTGCCCTCCCCTAGCATATGCCAAGTCGCAGCAGCTACCAGGGTGCACGTCACCAGAAGAGGGATGCCCAGTCTCAGCACACACTGTACTTGAGCAGCCACAGCAATGGTGCACAGAGGGGGGAGTTCAGTGGCAGGAAGGTTTTTAACCCAAGCACATAATTTGCACAAAGAGGAGTTGGAGTGGCTGCAGCGCACACCCAGGGCAGCACCCACACTGGGCATCGGCAGTCACCGAGCCGGGTGCGCCTGAAGGGCACCCAGTTCCTCACACCTCCCCTTACCCAGCTTCCTCAACACCACTGTGCTTTCCTCACAACAGCCCCCCCTTCTCTCCCCCGTGGTGAAGAGGTGACTTGTCTTCTGTACAGGTAGCAGGCCCAAAAGAACACTCCTGGAAAATGAACAGGAAGTCTGTAACAATTAATGTTACATTTGGCCACTTTAGAAGTTGCTCCTAAATGTCACCTTCCTGGAGGTGGGAACAGGGGTGTGGGTGATTACCATGTAAGACCACACAAATAGTCTCTTCCCCACCCCACTTTCCCATCAGAACACAGGTATTTTGCTGTTGTACATCACAGTGGGACTAGTCAAGGCTTTCTGTGGCTGAACAGCACACTTCTGAACTCGTCATGTCCCCAAAGTAGCAAAGCACTTGTTTCTGTGAATGGTGTAATGAGTGTTCAGCTGATGCAGGGCAAGTGCTGCTCAAGAGGAAAACACCAGGTACCTAATGAGTGGCTGCGTCTGGCTGCTCTGCTGAGAAAATAAACACTTCCTGGATCAAGGGCTAAGCCACACAGCCCTGACTGCATGGAACCCTTCGCCTTTAATAACAAACAGCCTCAGCCAACAAAGCTCTAGCCAGGACACACTGCACTATATCACCAAGCAGCTTAATAAGCTGCTTGAAGTGGTGTGTATCATAGATCCTTGATGCTCAGAGCACTGTTGTGCAGTTTCTTCCTCAGAAAGAACATGCCAGTTTTAACGTCCCTGCCCCCTGGAGAGCACCGACAGCTCATCTGTACTGAACCACTCCTCGCTCCAGCATCAGTCACAGCACAGCATGTTGGGATCACCCCGGCAGCCAGCACGGAGGCAGCCGGTGGTAACAGACCATGGGAAGAAGTCGCAGAGGCACGTTCTATACAAGCCATTTATTTGAAACGCCAACTATACGTAGGATAAAGTCAGTGTTGCATGCTTCTCAGCAACAGTAGAAAAATAGAACCAGTGAAAACCTTTTTACAACTGTAATGGTACTCAAAAGAGAAATGTATTGTTTTACAATGCATCACACAAGACTCAAATTCAAGTTTGGAGGTACCTAAATAAAAATACTATATTTTTTAAAAAACACTATGTACAATTGAAGCGTAAACAAGTTTTACAAAGTACTGGTTATGCAGGTTGTAGAAAAAACACTTGCATAGGACATGAAGTCAGTTTAAGAAAAGTTTTCTGAGCCTTTAGCATTGAAGGCACTTGACTTTATACCAGTAACAACACAAGGACAAGAAACAAAGCCGAACGCTGTCGAAGGCCGGGCTGCCTTCTGGCAGTACAGGCAACTACAGAGACTCAACACGGCTTTACAATTTCCTCTCCTGCTGCTCCCTGTGCTCTGCAGAGCTCAGCACCCCCTCTACCACTGAAACAAGTAAATGTTAGAAGGAAGAACGGTGCCTCAAACAGCATGAGTATTCTTTCCAAACAAAAAACACCCAAAGCCCAGCCCTCATCCCTCAAACCCAAACCAGGGAAACCCCCAAGACAAACATGTGGGACGTTGCAGGACCAAACCCCAAGGCTTACAGGTGCAGGTGGCCACAGCCTTGACTTTCAGAGGTGAAACTCCTAAGAACAGGAAAAATACAACAAGAAACCGCCAATCAACATAGCAGTTATTAATACACAGCTACAGTAACTCCATGGAACAATAAAACACTGAAAAGGAAGAATCTGTTTCAGGAATTAAGTTATTCATCCACATATTAAGGAAACGAGGAGGGGGTCAGGGAAAGGGGAATAAGAAGTTTTTGCATGTTGCTCACTAAATGAAAGTCTGAGCTTGCTCTTTAATAGAGAAAGGAGCACGCATCTTCCTCATGCAAGAAAACTTAATGTTCATACCTCTATCCTCAAGCAAAATTAGTCAGTAATCTGTTACTCCATCAAATTTACAGGAGGAAAAGATGTTAACTTCCAGCCTAACCAGAAAGTGCTTCATGTAAACAAGGAGCTTCTGCACCAAAGTTTCAGTAGACAGAGAATAAGTAATAGCAGGTAGTACAGGTACGCGTGTTCTGCGAGCCAGATGCAGTGTGAACACTAGCTTCTGAATAACGCTTCCATGAAGAATGAAGATGGGCTTTCTCCCCTCCCTCTGCATGTCCGACTAAGCAGAGAATCCTACGCTGGAGTACAAGAATACACTTCCAGTAACTGGACAAATCCTTCTTTTCCACTTTGAATCTGCTGCCATCTTCTTCCCAACTCAAAATACACGAGTGAAAACACAGATTGTCTACATGGCCTGATTGTCTCTGTGGCCTCAGAAGGACTTGTCTTTTATTTCACACCTATTTTTTAAACACCTTATTCTCTTTTTAATACTGTCAGCTTCTGAGACATCAGAAGCCACTGGTATTCTAAAATGCAGACATGACCCCCCCAGAGGCAATTCTTACCAGCTCATTCCAAAGCCAAAGCATTTAATGATTTCTCTCAAGCCACAACCTCAAAACTCAGTCTTCATCAGCCACATCCCCATAGATTTCAAGCTGAGAAGCTACCTCCGTAGATTTCAGCCCCACCTCTGCCCAGGCACAGTGCCACATCCAACTATGGTAGCTACAATGGTTTTCTCTAAGTACATTTACCAGTTTAGGTAAAAATAAATTACTCGGAATAGGAAGTTTGCTGAGGACAGCTATGACTTTTTAGTAATTAAGATACCAACATACATCTGGCACAACTGCAGCAAGTACAGGGTCTGTGTGTGATGGAAGTTAATGCTTCTAGTGCTGGTGAGGATGAGACCCAAGCGCCAGCCAGAGCTATGCAGTTGGACAGCACTGGGCTCAGATCTTCAGAAGAAACCCAGCAAACCTCATCCCCTCACCTGCAGCAGCACCATCCCCCCCCAGACACCTCCTGCACTGAACCACGCTGCAGTCCCATGGATATACCACACGCTGGCAATGAGGCCAGGACCACCAGGGGTCCTGACTGTGGGCAAACCCAACAGGAATGAAAAGGCTGAGAGGGGAAAAACCAACCAAACCAGAACAGAAAAAGCCCATCTCCCATCACCCGCCAGACAAAGCACCTGCGCAGTTCACCTATGTCCTCCTCAAACCACACACACCTCTCGTGGCTGATCTCAAAAGGTATCTCTCCAAAGCTCTTGGAGGAAGCCCGCAGGTGCATCACTGGAGACATTAGGATCTACTGGGTCAAACCCTGCTCTCATTTATCTAGAAGCTATTTGGTAGTGTGAAAAGGCAGTATCCAATCTATTTCAGTAACACTGTGATGTTCTTACCAGACCTTGCACTTGAACAAAATAGGTTAGGTTAAGAATCTGCCACCAACTACAACCAAAACCACAGCCGCAACAAGATTCCTGTTTAAATAGTATTAAGCATTTTGAACTGCAGGAAACAACCTAACCTTGAAGTAGTCCATCGGTCACACATAGGATTAAAGTTGTTTACTACAGGAAAAACTTTCATTACTGAAACTGCATTTAAAAAACCCCCCTAACAGGCCTTTGCCACTAATAACTACACTGCAGTGGCACCAGATCCCTATCCTACATGCAATGAACCTGCAGTAAAACTGCACAATATCAAGGATGCACTTAATTACAACCGTTACACCCAGACCATTGCTCAACCCCAACTTATGGCAGGGAGCCAGCCCAGATCACTCTCATTCCCTCTTCATACCATGTTAAGAGATGAACCTCATTTCTGTGCTCCAAAAAATCAAAGCCAGGAAATGGGAGTGTAATTTAAGAGTGCTAAAGCACTGCATGTTTCATTATGCTAGAGCACTTGGTCTTCACTTTGATTTTGTTCACAGAACAGCTATGATTAAGAAGTCAGCAACACTTCAGATCAGATAAGAACACTGAACCACATCACTATGAGTGAAGCCCTTTGTTAATCATAGGCAGGAGCAAGCAAGGCAACAAGCAGCTACCTTGGTACCTCTGTGGGAAAGGGAATCCTCTCACTCGGAGAGTCACGGCTCAGGCAATAGCAAAGGTGCTATGCCTCATCTTCCTGACACTCAAGGAGTTAGCATGAATCCTCCGGTCTTCACTTACCCCCACGTATGAGTAGCTGGAAGAACAAGTTATTACTATAGCTTTTTACAGTATTTCTGGATTCATTTCTACATGGGCAAATGAACAGTTCTGGTCTAATAAGTGATTCTGGGTGATCATGGAGTTACCCATGGTCACAACTGAACCAGAAAGCAAATGGAAACAGGCTGTCAGATCCCAGTTAATTTCACTGGAATTTGGACTCCTAAATAACCCCCAGACTCTTAAAAACCCAACGTAACTCTTGAAGTGGGCTTGCTGTATAAGGGTAAGACCCAGCTGCCAGAACTCTTCAGACAAAACCTTAGACTAGGTTCTTGCTGTAGTGGTAAAAATCAGGAAGATTTCAGATCTAAACAAACAAACAAAGAAATCTAACTAAAAATGGAGTATTTTGATGTGCTGTTCTTTGGAATTCCTATAATTAAAAAATAAACGCGTTGTTACTATCTCATAAGAAAATACATTTCATCATGTGCAACCCAATGCACATCAGGAATTGGCAGGTGAGAAGGAAAATGCAAAAGTATGAAAATACAGTCCTTTAAATGTGACGATAAAGTTTAACATATTAGTACAAAACCAATACACTAAAATAGATGTACACGTGCAAAAGGCTACCAGGTTGTACAAAAAGGGTACCAGCTTTTTTTTTTTCCCCCTAAAAGGCTTAAATTTGCTCAAATAGATTCCCGCAAAATGAAACCAGAAGCAGCATTAAACCCAAACAATAACATGCCATCTCTAATAAAGCAATGGTATGTACAAAAGAAGTGAGTGAAGCTGAATTTATCTGCTGGCGTGAATGAACTTGTCTGACAGAAGTCAGGCCAGAAGTTGCAGAGAATGGGATGTTTACAACTCTTAGGCACAGAGAAATAGTGGAGGCTGCTTTCATAGGGCAGACTTTTTATACAGGAAGTCTGGTTTGCTTGGAGACCTCCTTCCTCGGCTTACTGCATCTTCCCTTTCCAGCTCTGCGTTCCTCTGTGCTCCATGTTCCAATGGCTCATTGTCTGCCAGTCTCCTGCTGGGTCTCTCTTCTTGCCCATCGGAGGCGTATGTGGACAGCGGAGGTCTGCTGGAGGTTAGCCCATAGGTTAGGTCGGTTTCCATCTTTGTTCTTCCCCTGATGTGAACTGGGCCGTTACCAGCACTTTCCTGGGTAGCCAACGCCAAGTCCAGTCGCTGGGGAGGTTGCTCTAAGACATCGAGGTGTATTGGCTCATTCTTTTGTCTATGCTGATGCCCATCTTGGGAGAGCATGTATTCCCTCCGAGAATCCTCTTGCTTTTTAGGAGATATCTGGGAGGGTAGGTAGGCTGACTTTAAGCCACTTGGTGATGCCTTATTGTGGCTGTACAAATCTGGGCCAAAATATATGCCTTGTGAAGGTGAAGGACTGTGCCTGCTGGGTGCTGGAGTAGAGGGTCTGCATGCAGCATTAGAGAAGTCATAGAAGTCAGGGTATTCCTGCTGATTTTCTCGGGCATCTATTTTTTGCTCTACTGCATGTTTCTTCCGAGAAGTGGGCATGTGTCTGTTCTGAATACATGAAATGTGCTGGGGTGGACCGGACCCTACCTCTGTAACCGTCTGGCTTATCTCCGTGTCAACTGTGAGCTCTGGTAATCTTCTGTCTTTTAGAGACATTGCTGACACACCCATTGCAATATCTGGCATCAGTTCATTTAGCAAGGGCTGAGTACACTGGAAAAGAGAAGAAACTGGTTCATGGAAACACAGCAAAAGCTAAAACACAAACTGTATTTAGGGCTGTTTCTGTAATTCAGAATGGCATTTTCCTAAACTACCTTTGCCCAGACCAACCTCAGCCTACAAGTTTCCTGCTCCAGCCTTCACCTTCCTGATACCTTAAGGCAACTTCTTTCCTTCCTGAAGCTGTTGTGCCACAATAGTAGTTTGTGCGGCAAATATGCAGGAAACACCACCATGCTGTCAGACTCTCAAGAGGTAAACACTGCCTTAAACCCACTTGCCATTATCAAACGAAACAAGGTACTCAGTGCAGAACACACAGTTTGTTACAGCAGAGTTCTAGTGCAGAAAAGACATGAAACACATAATATCATCAGTATAGATGCAACCCTCCTGCCTGCATTTCCTATTTTAAGCTAACTGCAGGTACATGTATGTGTGTGTGCATGACAGCTTTGGGGCATGGCGCTGCTCAGGGCATCAGTTCAGTGCTGACTAGATCAACACAGTGCCTGGACGCTGTGGCAGGGCATTGTGCTCACCTACACCTGGAAGCAGCCCTGCAGCAAGACAAGCATATAGCAGTCTTCCTGACAGAAGGGTTGAAGTTCCCATTGCATTTATAATTTCTGATGACAGTAAGCTTAGGAATCATTGATTACCAGTACCTCAGAACATAAAACAGAAGTATCACCCATGTTAAGGCTATGATTCCCTTTGGGTTTTTATAGAAATATTCTATCAGAAACATTTCCGTAGTGGAAGAGATCACTACACAGTTTCCTTAGTGAAAACTACAAAACTCACCCCTGAACAAACAATTCTCATTAGAAGTTAAATATTTTTATCCTAAAATATAAAAGGTGTGCAATATGTTTAGGACAACTGATAAACAGAAAAAAAAATAACAGAGAAGATCACTGTGTCCATTAATTACTCCAGCTCAAACCTGCACCTAAGCAGCAGGTTTCCAGTGTGGCACAACTGTGCACTGAAACTGTGCTTTCACTGCAGAAATACATTTTAAAATGCTTTATTTAACTTTCAGGTACTTCCCAAAGCTATGTCTTTGTTCAGTATGTTGTAGTTCGTTTTCATTACATCACAGCAGCTACGATGACTCTCTAAATGCTGTAACAAACCCCTTTGTATTTGCAATTATCAGCTTTGCTTTGCCTATGCATCTTAAAAACTTTCTCAGCTAGGGCCTTCACATCTCCACCAGGTTCTCTTTCCACACATCTGTTTGCTTCAAGACTACTTACCTTGAACAGACAAAGCTTCATCGCTATTTCCACTTGTGAACCAGAGCACCCAGTGCACTACTGAAGTGGACTTACATTTGGCTTAAACATAGAGCAACCCATATTTTTTCAGAATATCCACATGTCCCACTTGCCTCTCCAAAATGCTCCTGCCCCTGGAACATTCACTCTCCCAGGGATCAGGGCATGTCTTTGGGATACAGAATGCTGGCAGCCAGTTGGGTAGAAAACTCTGCTTCTAACCAATGAAGATGCTCTTTTATTTAACAAAGCCGAGTTACCTTATTGTAAGAATTCTCTCCAGCTCCTCTCTACACACTACTTTGACTGGCCAGAGATAGGGAGAAGTCATAATACTTACTACTTGCTTCTCAGCTGCTATCACCGCCGTGGCTGCAGCCACCGTCTGCCTCCCCAGACCTGTAGTGTTTGTGCAATCCGGCGGTGCTGCTTTCACACTGGGCAAGTAGACGGGCGGCACAGCCTTGGGGGCAGCTCGGGAGTGGAACAGCGAGTGGTTACATGGGTAGGAAAAGGAACGGGAGGGATGTTGACTTGGCACCCTTTGTTTCCAGCCCACTTTGAACTGGTTATGAACAGGAGTTGCTGGTGGGTGGTATGGAGGTGGAGGAGGGGGCAATGGTGGATGGAAGGCCACAAAAGAGTCCAGTTCTGTAAACATGGTTTCTGCAGTGGGAGTGCTGTTAACACGGCACCGTCCAGACTGTCTCATTGTCAGGAGTGGGCTTTCGTCCCCAAATCGCTCATCAGGAAAGAATTTGTGAGGATTCTGCAATGGAAAACGACCCAGCATGTAACAAAAGGTAGGAATTCACCTAAAAAACCTCCCAAACTAACATGCATTAGATCTAGGAACCTGCTAGTACTGGAGCAGGCTTGTTATGCCACCCAAAGGCTCACCAGCACTTGAGGTGGTTACAGCTATCACAGAATAAAGATATTATTTGTTTTTAAAAAATAAGACAAGTAGCATCAGATTCACCTTGTGAATAAGATGACCAACAAATGCATTTGCTTTAACAGCAGCATACAAACAGAAGTGGGATTTCTAAGCTCCCAGTCCTGATACATACTATGCAGATCTACTGTATTAGAATCATAGAATCATAGAATAGTTAGGGTTGGAAAGGACCTCAAGATCATCGAGTTCCAACCCCCCTGCCATGGGCAGGGAAACCTCCCACTAAACTTAAGACTTTTTCTCTTCAAGAATAAATCATAACCTAGATTTCTAGTTACAGTTACCTAGATATCTGCCTCCTCAGCAGATTTTTGTCCCCAAAGTCTGTGACAGTAAGAGCACTGTGAATGGCAACAGCTCTTGAGAAGAATATAGGCCAGGTCTCCTGGGGGCTGGTGGAGCTGGTCTGACAAACAAGGGGAAGAGTGGATTTGGTAGGAGGCTTGCCAGGCTGGTCAAGGATGCTTTAAACTAGATGTGTTGGGGGAGGGGGGCATCATTCCATCCCAACACACCCAGTCGGTTGGTAGCACTTATAGTAAACATTTGGAGCAATGTAGGGATATTCCAGCTGCTCCAGCCAATGACCCAACTTCAATTGGATCTCGGCTCAAATGCCTCTACACAAATGCCCGTAGTATGGGGAACAAACAAGAGGAATTAGAGATGTGTGCACATCTACGGGGGTATGATATCATAGGCATCACAGAAACATGGTGGGATGGCACCTATGACTGGTGTGTTGGAATGGAAGGTTACCGGCTCTTTAGGAAAGACAGGCCCGGCAGACGGGGAGGGGGAGTTGCTATTTATATTAGGGATAGGCTAGAGAGTATGGAACTCTGTCTGGGGACAGGTGAACAGTCGACAGAGAGTTTGTGGGTCAGGGTTAAAGGGAGAACAGCGATGGGTGACATTATTGTGGGGATCTGTTACAGACCGCCTGACCAAGGGGACTTGCTGGACGAAGCGCTCCATAGACAGATAGGAGCAGCCTCACGCTTGCAGGCCCTTGTTCTCATGGGAGACTTCAACCACCCTGATATCTGTTGGAGGGATGGTACGGCCCGGTACAAGCAATCCAGAAGGTTCCTCGATTGTGTGGAAGACAACTTCCTTCTGCAAGTAATAGAGGAGCCGACAAGGAGAGGTGCCATGCTTGACCTCGTCCTCACCAACAGGGAAGGGCTGGTTGGGAATGTAACGCTCCAGGGCAGCCTTGATTGCAGCGATCATGAGATGGTTGAGTTTGAGATCCTCAGGACAGTGAGAAGAGCGTGCAGCAAGCTCACTGCCCTGGACTTCAAGAGAGCAGACTTTGGCCTCTTCAGGAACCTGCTCAGTAAGGTTCCATGGGATACAGCCCTAGAGGGCAGGGGGGCCCAAGACTGTTGGTTGATATTCAAGGATCACCTGCTGCAAACTCAGGAGCGATGCATCCCAACTAGAAGGAAGTTCAGCAGGAGGGCCAGGAGACCTCCTTGGATGGATAAGGAGCTGCTGAGCAAAATTCGAAAGAAAAAAGAGGCTTATAAAAGGTGGAAGCAAGGTCAGGCGGCCTGGGGAGAATACAGGGATGTTGTCCGGGAAGCTAGGGACCAGGTTAGGAAAGCTAAGGCCCATTTAGAATTAAACTTGGCTAGGGATGTTAAGGATAACAGGAAGGGATTTTATAGGTACATTGCTGATAAGAGACAGGTTAGGGACACCGTGGGCCCTCTCCAGAAGCTATCGGGAGAATTGGCTACCCTGGATTTGGAGAAGGCTGAGGTTCTTAATGACTTCTTTGCCTCAGTCTTTACGGGCAAATGCTCTGACCACACCACCCAAGTCTTGGAAGGCAGATGCGGGGACGGTGAGGGTGGGGACCCTGGGCCCACTGTGGGGGAGGATATTGTTCGGGACCACCTTAGGAACCTGAATGTATACAAGTCCATGGGACCGGATGAAATCCATCCAAGGGTCCTGAAGGAGCTGGCAAATGAAGTTGCTAAGCCACTGTCCATCATATTTGAAAAATCATGGCAGTCAGGTGAAGTTCCCGATGACTGGAAAAAGGGAAATATAACCCCCATTTTTAAGAAGGGGAAAATGGATGAGCCGGGGAATTACAGACCAGTCAGTCTCACCTCTGTGCCTGGCAAAATCTTGGAGCGGATTATCCTGGAAGCCATGCTGAGGCACATGAAAACCAACAAGGTTGTTGGTGACAGCCAGCATGGCTTCACTAAGGCGAAATCCTGCCTAACCAATCTGGTGACCTTTTATGAAGGGGCTACGGAACTGATGGACAGGGGCAGAGCAGTTGATGTCATCTACCTGGACTTGTGTAAAGCCTTTGACACTGTCTCCCATGACATCCTTCTCTCTAAGTTGGAGAGACATCAATTTGATAGGTGGACCACTCGGTGGATAAAGAACTGGCTGGATGGCCGCACACAAAGAGTAGTGCTCAGTGGCTCAGTGTCCAGCTGGAGACCAGTAACGAGTGGTGTCCCCCAGGGGTCGGTGTTGGGACCGGTCTTGTTCAACATCTTTGTGGGTGACATGGACAGTGGGATTGAGTGCGCCCTCAGCAAGTTTGCCGATGACACCAAGCTGTGTGGTTCGGTTGATACATTGGAGGGAAGGAATGCCATCCAGAGGGACCTTGACACGCTTGTGAGGTGGGCTGATGCCAACCTGATGAAGTTCAACCATGCTAAGTGCAAAGTCCTCCACCTGGGTCGGAGCAATGCCAGGCACAGCTACAGGTTGGGCGGGGAGGAGATTGAGAGCAGCCCTGCAGAGAAGGACTTGGGGGTGTGGGTTGATGAAAAAATGAACATGAGCCGGCAGTGTGCGCTTGCAGCCCAGAAGGCCAACCGTATCCTGGGCTGCATCAAAAGGAGTGTGACCAGCAGGTCGAGGGAGGTGATCCTGCCCCTCTACTCTGCTCTCGTGAGACCTCACTTGGAGTATTGTGTGCAGTTCTGGTGTCCTCAACATAAAAAGGACATGGAACTGTTAGAACAAGTCCAGAGGAGGGCCACGAAGATGATCAGGGGACTGGAGCACCTCTCGTATGAAGATAGGCTGAGAAAATTGGGGTTGTTCAGCCTGGAGAAGAGAAGGCTGCGTGGAGACCTCATAGCAGCCTTCCAATACCTCAAGGGGGCCTATAGGGATGCTGGGGAGGGACTCTTCATTAGGGACTGTGGTGAGAGGACAAGGGGTAATGGGTTTAAACTTAAACAGGGGAGGTTTAGATTGGATCTGAGGAAGAAGTTCTATACTGTGAGGGTGGTGGGGCCCTGGAATGGGTTGCCCAGGGAAGTTGTGAATGCTTCATCCCTGGCGGCGTTCAAGGTGGGGTTGGACATAGCCTTGGATGGCATGGTTTAGTGGGAGGTGTCCCTGCCCATGGCGGGGGGGTTGGAACTCGATGATCTTGAGGTCCTTTCCAGCCCTTACTATTCTGTGATTCTGTGTAATATTTGTATGTTGCACTTACACATTTATAAAGTCACACACACCAAATGCAATGGTCTCGCTGTAATTTGCACCTGGACAGTTCTACAGTTATGCAGGCATTTCAAGGCATTCCTGCATCTGCATGTGCACACACGAAATAGCTCTTTTATTACAGATTACACATTCCAGCCAATTTCTAAGCAAAACAGGATCAAAGCATTTGTAGTTTGGAACTGGCTGCCCGGGGAAGTGATGGAATCACTGCCCCCAGAAGCATGCAAAACACATGTAGATGAGGCCCTCAGTGACACGGTTTAGTGGTGGACTTGGCAGTCCTGAGGTAAAGGTTGGACTTGATGATCTTAAAGGTCTTTTCCAACCTGGTTCACGCTATGATTCTGTGTGGTCTTACACAGACTTGCTCATACCTGCAGAAGCTCAGCAGCAGCATCAGAGAGCCCGAACTCCCGCAGCACACGGATCTGAATCTCATAGCTGACTGTGGCACCTTCGCCACAGTTCAGAGCGTATGCCCGCTGCACCTGCTCCGTGTGACGCAGCTCCTGCAGCCGTCTGATCATCTCCTTCACAGTAAGGAGACTGGGAACTGCAGGAGGACAGAGACAGAATGGGGTAACAGAGGTTACTTTTTGAACTGAGACACAGGAAGCTTGATGGCAAGGGTCAGATTTAATTCTGAAGGAAAAACCTACCACGTTGACTTGGTCCTGTTTGTTTCTTAAGTATCATTCTGCCAAGAACAGTTTGACTGACACATGTTCCCTGGAGCATCGCTAAGTCACATGGGGTAACACACATATCACACAAATGGTAAAGACATAAACAATTTTTCCAGCCTCTGCCAGATTGAGCCACAAATACAGCCTTCTGTGTAAACCCCTCATGATGGAGAACTGTCATGGTTTGAGGTGGAGGCAGGATATCTGAAATAACAACTGAATGCTCCCTCATGAATTCTACAGGCCAAGAACTCACTGATTTTTTTTGGCATACACTTCATACTTCTCATGGAATTCCGTAATCACGAGACCACAATACCAGTATGTAACTACAGACAGAGCATTCTAAAAAAGTTACACAAACTGTAAGCCAACACAAACCTGTTAAAATTATGTTGTTTTATGCAGCCATATTGAAATAATCTTAAAAAACGTTTCCAAAAGGAAATCATGTATAATTTGGGGTATTTATCCTGCTACAAAACTTTCTCATGCCACTTCTTGCCGGTGAATGATATTTCTCTGTGGTCTTTCTGTCCTCAGGAAAATGTGTATATCGTAATAGAAGATGAATCCAGACCTCTGAAAACAGAACTGCTGGTATCTGATCCTCTATCAGCTTTACAAGTGTTATATATTACCATGGCCAGATGTCCGTAATGAAAACTCATAAAAATCAAATGTATCAAACAGTAAGAGCAGTGTGAAAAGGCATCTGCACTACAGAGAAGAAAAATCCCCAACACCATGCAACTACAACTGGTCCCAATTTCACAAAGTTTACATTGGTACATGAAAGATAAACGTAAGTAGAGTAAAATATCCCCTCTGCCCTCCCAACTGAGTCCCTGTATTGGGGAAAGGGGGTGGGCAGAAATCAATTCTATGCAGTTTTCAAGGCTTGGAAATCAGTGCTGCACACCACCCCCCACACACTTCCATTGTTCTAAAAAATCCTGGTGTAGCAGTCAGATGTTCAGCTACAACCAGCATTTTGCTAACACTGAAAAAAGATGATTTTAGAGAAGTCTGAAGCAGCTCTCCAAAACTGCAGGCATAACAATGAGCCAAGCTTTTATCAAAAAGTGCTCTCTTCTCAAACACAAGTCAGTTTCTGATTTTTTACTATTATTCGCTTGAAACACACAGAAGAGAGATGACACATATAGAAAATACAATCCTGCCAAGTCAGTTGCTGGATTTCTAATTCCAACTGAAACTGAGAAAACCCAGTTACCTGCAGAACCCAGCCTCAGAGCAGAGCAGAATTCAGCAGACACTGAACTTGGGTTACAGTAGTTTTGCAAGAGCAGCACTAAGGCATGCTGCCATCAGCATTTATGCCAATACAGTCCCTGGGCAGTGGGTACAAGGAAGATGAGACAGATGGAGAACACCCAAGATGCAAAGACCCCCCTGCCCTAAGAGCCCAGCCTAAGGGGAAAGCAGATGGTGTTGCCTAGCTCTCCCTCCAGCAGTTCCTGTTCTCCATCTATGTTTTGGGATGGATTCCTGTGCAAGTTATAGGTCTGGCACATGCCTGAATCTCCTCAGATGAACTGGCTCCATCTACCCTTCCTAGCAGAAGGCACTGGCAAATCTTTTGCTTAATCACAGAACTAAGCAAAGAGGCAGCCACCAGGACACAACACCTGCGCTTCAAGTACCGGCCAGGCTCAGAGCTCACACCCATGCTCAAATGCAAGGGCTGGCAGTAATTCCTACATGTTAAGTTGTACAGAATCCAGCTGTAAGGGAGTTTTGGATTGGTCAAGATGTCTCATGCCCATGAACAAAACCAGATTTTTTCAAAACAAGAACTCTTGCAAAACATGGGAGACCTTTGAGAACCTGTTGCCTTTCTCAATTTCTTCAGCAACTAAGATCAAGCAAAGTGTTATCAAAGTCACATCTTATGATGAAATACTTCATATTCAATTCATGGCGAGTATATTTACGCTTTTCTGTAGAGGGGAGAAAGTCTGAGCACTGTAACATACTGTTGAGATGCCACAGCTCTAAGTTTCTAAACAATTAGCACTTTTATCAAATACAGAAGTTTCCAGAAGCTCGATTTAAGGCTTTATCAAGTCTCTCCAAAATCACAATTCACAAGTAGATCAAAACATTTCCACAGACCTTCACAGAAAACTCACTGCAGTATTTAACAGTGTTTCAAACCTTCTTAACACCTCAACTTACATTCTTTTGCACCAGTTTAAACCTGTTATTTTCACCCTGGCTCTAGCATCAGTAAAAACACTTTATCTACTTCCTTTCCATGCAGCTGACTGAAGAGAAACATAATAGATAGACAAAGAACTATACGGAGATATAAAATGGGGACTGGGGTGAGGTGGAAGGAGGACGATGACTTGTCTTGGTACCGAATCATCTTCATTGCTTTTCTACAGACCCACAAACTGATCCTTATCATAGAATCATAATCGACTGAAAAGTGATGCTTTAATGTAAAAGTGGTTTCTGAAAGTTTAACAAAAGGCTGCATAAGCTCATGGATTAAAAATGTATTTAAAACTACTAACTACAGAAACACCATCCACCACAGGACATTTCAGAGCTGCAAGTGGTTGAAGAGCACACAGAATTTTACAGGGAATTATTTTATGTGCTTTTTCTGCAATACTTTCCTTATGCACTCACTTCTGGTGACTGCTGGAATAAGGATACAAGACCAGGACAAGTCCTTAACTTGATCCAGAGTGGCCGTTTAACGGGCTAAACAATACTCCATCCAAGTCCAAATTACTTCACATGCCTTGTGGCACACTCGGTTTTGTATTTTAGTGTAACAGTTGTTCTTTATGGAACTGTATAATGCTGACTTCCCCCCCAAACATCCACTGACCTTCCCAACTTGCCAGCAGCTGCAAGTTTTGCAAGTGTATTCTCTATGCACACCAAGTACTACTGAAATGGGGAAAAGAGAAGAAGAGCTAGATGCTTTGGGAATCCCACCTGGTACATTATTGCAGTCTAACACCAAAAGACCAAATACACAAATTATAAAATATATTACAATAGTTTTATGACTTTGTTTCCCTGGGTTGTCTATGGGGAATGTCACACCAAGTATTCTGAAGTCAAGAGAGGCAGCGCTTACTTCCAACCATAAAAACTTACTCTTGTTGCATAAGGAACAAAGTTGATTTGACTTCAAAGCTAAAGTGTATTTGGTAAACTCAAAAAGAAAAAGTCTGTTTCGAGTGCCTACTTCCAGTATTTTTCTGCCAAACTGAGTTAAGCTGACTGCCCTATAAGTTATGCTCCCCTGGGTTTTATTTTTAAAGAAAATCAGTCTTTCACCATTTTCCAGCCTTCCGGATCCTACCCATTTTGGATGACCAATTGTAGAATACTGAGAAACACCCTGAGAACAGAGTGAGAGGCTCCATCAAGTGTTCTACACCAAGTTTAACCAGTGCAAGGTTTTTCAGATTGCTCAGCTGGAGCAGGCTAAGATACTACCCCCTCCAGGAGCTTATTTTCTAACCACTTACTATGCCATCTGAAAATAGTTCATGACTTCAAAGCAGACCAAAGCAAAAGACATTACTACTGGGTGGGAAGCAGCCCCAGTGGTACAGTAATACTCTCTGAGGAGATCATAATATTCAATAATTCACATTCACTCCCCCCGGTCCAAAGCCCCATCCACTCACATGACAGCAATCAGCATTGCAAGTGATCTAGCAGCCTTACCTGGGATCTCGTTGGCTATCACTGAAGGAGGACTTGACTGGTTAGCGTTAACTTGCTGGTGGGTAATCATATGACAGCACTGTGGCACTGCGTTGTTCACCATGTAAAGGGTGTCGGGCACATTGGACATTCGGACCATCCGCAAACGAACAAGATCTGTTTGTTCCACCATCATCTCATCCAGAACCGACTGTAACGACAGCCATCAGAGCCCTCATGAAGGCACACAGCCCACGTGGACCCACCAGGACCTGCTGCAAACACGGTTACACCACCACAAGTCTAGCAATGCCTAAACACTAACTTTTCCAGGTCCCAAACAGTATTTGGCTTCTCCACAGGATTTCTATTTCATTTTCCAGTCATGATCAGAGTTGAGTTCCCGAACTGAGAGTAGGCAGGTGAATGAAGCTTGGGAAGGTTACTCTGTACCTGTCTGATTAGAGGTAACCTTCTTGAGGCCAGACCCTCTGGACGCCCTCAGACAATTACTGCCTACAGGTCTCAACCCTCTGTGCCACTGAGTACAGGCATGAGTCTGAGAATGAGATGTGTTTCCCTGAGACATCTTAAAGAATAGAAAGGGATTTACCATACTCTTTTGAGAGTCTCATTTAATGTTAAACAGATTTATTACAAAAAATGGGAGGCTAACAGAGGAGTAAAGCAAATCAGCAATCACTCATCTGCAATTTCTGCATTTCACAATAATGAAACTATGACTAGGAATATGGCTACCAGGTAATAAGAGTCCTCCCTCTAAGCTTAAACAGCTAATGATGCTTTTAAAAAGATTATAACAAGCACAACACGAAACTATTAGAAACAAATAGGATTCGTGATGGGGGGAGGAGAATTTAGAATGCACTTTTTATTTGAAAATAACTATTAAAGCACTCCCATACCATACACCTGAAAGCTGAAAGAGTCAAGCCTTTTATCACATGTCCTTTAACACATTTTTATTAGTTTTAACAATCCAAGATACAAAGATCAAGTTTGAACTGGCTAGTCTTCCTTTGCTGCTTTACTGCCACCTGGTGCTCAGTAACCTCTGTGTCCAAAATGCAAAGTAGTTTGATTTCTCCCCTCCCCTCAAAAAGGATATTGACAACAACTCAAGCCCTTATAAACATTTTCTTTCTTGGGCACAGGCCAAAAGCTCTGTATTCACCAGAGTAGCGGTTAGAGTCTGTAGGCGATGTGGATGTGCACAGCTCCACCTAATCCTCTTGCTCTGCAGTTACCTGCACTTAAGTCAGAGCTGCCCAAAGTGGTAGTATGAGTGACTTACAAGGCTCCCACTCAATGTCAAACAGAATACAGCATGTTTCTGCCCCACATAGAGGCATCTGCACCCTGTCACCAAATGACACCATCAGTGATGCTATGAGATCTTCAGTTTGACAGTCCTCATGCAAGATATTAAATAGAGAAACTACTGCCTGAGCAGGACACAAAGGACTTCAGTGAAATTGGACAAGAGATATTTATTCCATTTTGCGGAGGATCTAAAGAATTTTGAATACGTTCTGATTCAAACAAGATGATGAAATATCAGTCCTCTGCCGAGTGGAATACGAGTTCTCCACCCAGCTCTGGTGGGAGCTGGGGAGCCTGAAAGACCTGGCACCAAGGCTGCTGACTAGCTGCAAACTGGGACTCTCAGGCTCTCACCTTGCCATCCGCCTGCCAGGAGGGCTGCCGAGGAGCTGGGCCGGCAAACTGGCTGGAAACCAGGGAGGTTTCCCTCAGAACGCTGCTTTGTTTCCGGTGGAATTTCATCAAGATCTGTCTCGCAAACATTTCAATTTCGACAAAAAAAAATTTTGTTGAAATTTTTTCTGACCAGTTCTAGAGACTTGAGCCTGATGATCAATCTTGTAAGTCTTGTTAAATTGAAAACGTTAGTATTTTATACCAGTACATGCAAAGAGAGACAAAACATACCAAAATCCTTCCCTGCTTACATAACCCCCGATAGCTATGATTTAGCAATAGTCAAGTGCTGCTAATGATTATTACCTTCGCCTCCTCCACATATGGTGAGAACAGTCTTGGCCGCACATATATTCCAGCATTTTTTTGCCGCAGCCAGGCATTTGATTTTCCACCTTCTGATGTTGGTAGCATGTCTGAAGGAGGAGTACTAATCAGGCCTCTCTTCATCTTCAAGAATTAAGAAAGAGTTTTAAGGGGTTTTTTAATATAAATGGTTAAAACTTGCAAGAAATGCATTTCTTACACTGACTCCTTAAACCTGAATTTTCTTTAAGCCTTCTGACAGATTTAAAGCACAGAAAATTTAACCAGGAAGAGTTATACGTGTATTACTCAGAGATAACATTTTATGAGCTAATCCTTAAAAGAACCCCTGAACACTGTAGAATCTGACCTACAAAGAACCCAGAGAGAGTATTCGTATGAGACCACTGACTTACTGCATCACTCAGTACTTCACTATTCATGGGTAAGATGTGCTCAATTCGAACAAAAGGTAAAAGCGGAGACAGGATCTCTCTCAGCTCCTCGATGTCAAGATCTCGCCTCTTCACACCTCTTTTGTTCACACTGTGAGCAGTACCACTGAGTAAATTCGGTTCTGTGGGAAGGAACAAGACATACTAAGTTTACATCAAAAAGTTTAGATAGGATGGCAGAAGTTATGTGGCTTATAAGAAGTTAATTCTAATTTTAAATCAACAGTGCTTATCAGAGTTGTTCCACAAAACTATTTCCTGCCTTAAAATCTGTTATGAAGTACCCAGGGATAGGTTCAGCTTACAGAAGCATGGGTCATTTGCACAGCTGTCAGTTTCAAAGTGTTAACCAGGAAGAAAATACAAAAATAGCATTTTGAGGTAAGTGTTTATAAAGCTCTACCAAGAGCTACGCTATGAACACACACGCACTTTCCCCAAGGGACCCCCTCTCCTGCAGCTCTTCTCCCTTTCCCCAGCAGTTTTCAGAGACTTATTTTCTACAAATTAAGGCCTGAAGTGTCCACTGGGGTAAATTATTCTAGCCTTCTTGTGCAACGCACCTTAGCAACAAACTGTGGTAAGCCCATTCGAATTGCTCTCACTGCCACAAGACACCTATTTGTGCCAAGAGGGGGTACCTTTGTCTTGGACAAAGACAAGATGACAGCTGATGACACACTCAGGTCGTTCTCCCTCTCCCAGCTAAGTACCTTCACTTCTACTTTAGGTATTGAGCCCAACCTGAACTCAACTAGCTTCATTCTTTGAGGAAACCTGTCAAACACACCCATTCTCCCTTCAGTACAGGCAGCTCAAGTCTTGGCCACAGCCCATTACAATTTCTAATGCTTTCTGGTATTTGACCGACACCACCGCATATTCAGAGCTGCAAAATCAGGACTGCTGCAGAGGAATTTAGATCAAATTACTAGACTGTATTTGGCCCCAGTCTGACAGAACTCAATGTAGTTCTTATTTCTGCCTTTGCTTATCATGTTATCTGATGACTCCAGAAAAGAGAAATGAGCTGCTTACTGAACACCACAGGCCAGGAAGAAGTGCAATTACTCCAAATGAGCAGTTTCTCCCCAAGCCCAGGTCCATTACTGTTTAATTGCCTCCATTACATCCCAATATGCCTGAAGACAAACACTTGGAAAACCTTTTTTTAAAGGTTAATACTTAGATCACTAAAAGCACACATTTTAACATGTCCATGACAAGTTGTATTGCAAGCAGTTAACAGTATCTGATTGAGACTCTGGGGTGAGGATGAACTACAAACTACTTGCATTTGTAATTTGGGAATATATATTTTGGGAAATACATATTTAACCTACTTCCCACATCCAGCACGTGAGATTGCCCTTGAAGTTACCACTGCAGCGATAATATGCATCTGAGGGAATAAAAATACATTTATGTCTGCTTCAGGAAAAACAGTGATGCCACTTAATGACTTGTTTCTCACGATCACAGATTTCTGTGGGAGAAACCTACTAAAACTGAAGTGAAAGGTTGACACAGTAAACCAAGAATAAGCCTACTGTGAGAAGCCTGCATGAGCACAGAGACGTGAAAGGTACTGCAGGGTAGGATTTTTTTTTTTTAGTTGATGAATTAATCACAGGAAAAATGATTCTGAGACAACAGAAACCAACCAGACTTAAAAGTCTGAGGTTGAAAGGACCTCTAGAAGTTTGGTCTGGCCACAATCACCACCCTCTCGCCATACCAGGTAGAGCAAGTTGCCCACGACTAAATCCAGTTGGATTTTTGAACACCTCCAAGGATGGAGATCTCCGAGAAGCCTGTTCTGGTGTCTGACCATCTTCAGTTTCTTGTGTTTAAACAGAATTTCCTGTACTTCAGTCAATGCCTCACTGCCTCTCATCCTGTCCTGGGTACCAAGAGAAGAGTGTGGCTCTATTTTCTTTGCTTCCTGTCATTAGATACTTGTAGACTTTGCAGAGATGCCCCCAAGCCTTTTCTTCTTGAAGCTAAACAATCCCAGCTCCCTCAGAATGCCTGTCTTCTCATTATTTAGAGAACAAAAGCTTTAGAAAAATAAGTAGATTTGTTCAGTTTTGACTATACTACAAACCAAGTACATGAAGAAAATTTCCTTAATTACAGATTACCCACAAAAAGAACTTCTATACATTTCGGTTTATGAAGTTTAGTACCGTAGTTTAAAGGATCCTTACCTCGATCTGCTATTCTCTTCATCAACTGGTGTTCTCCCCATTTAATCAGATATTTAAGAATATCTTGTTCACTTGCCTAGTAGAAAGAGAAAGTCAGCAACCTACATATGCTTAATGTCCCATGCACACACAAGAAGTATTTGTACTTTATGATCTGCTATACCACTTCCTCCACATATTTAAGGTAACATTACTGCCATAACACCACCATGATTTCTAGATTCATGTCACTGAATCCCTAGGAACGGGGGATGAGGCGATTTGTACAGAAGTAAAAAAGTTGTCCAGCATGAAAACTTACCGGTATTAAACTTTAACAATATAAGTTAATTAAAAGGGGCAGTTCTAAAACTGGGTGTTTGGATCTTTTGTATAATATTACAAGTTCAGGGTCTGTAGAGAATGGGAAGCAACAAAAATAATCAAGCCAACTAAATTATAGCCAGGTAAAGAGAAAGATTTTCAGTAATATAGAGAAAACAACTTTGCTTTGCTCACACCTATATACTTAGGTCACCCACTCAACAGCTTCAGAGGAAAAATAATGTACCAAAAAATTTAGATTTATCTATGTAATTCCTTAATGACTAGGGTAGGAAATTTAGTCATAGTATACATGCTCACAGAAGATCAACAGTACTGCTCCTGTAATTCCTGAAGTGTTCAACTTAAAAAAAACCCAACACTTTCAGTAAGCTCTAACATCTGAAATGCAATTAATTAAAAAAAAAAAAAAAAAAAAAAAAAAGATTGGGACAGATACAATTAAAAAAAAAATCCAGTCATCTTTAAGCTATAAAAGGCCGGTCATCATTATAAAGATCTCCCCTGAAGAGAAATCTTCCTCTCCCTAAAATCACACAATCACAGAAGGAAAGTCACAAGAAAAGGAAAGAAATTCCACAATACTCATCACAAAACATATTTTTATGTCTCCCCAAAAAAATAAATAAAGCCTCCTGAATGATTATTAGTTCATTAGCTCCCACTGCTTCCAACTAGGATGGATGTTGTTACAGCAAAATTAACACCACAATTCTGTAAAACGCTTCAACATGCAAGGCAAATGTTAGGTTCAGGAATGTTTTAAAATAATTTGCAGCCATTTCTAAGCTATTATTAGGCTTCTAAGCAACAGCACATACCACAACCAGTCTGGGTTGTGTTACAACCCAAGAACAAAAGTCTCCTTAATTACTACTTCAATTTCATTTTCTACATATGACAAAAGCAATGCTTAGTGTGCATGCAAACCCACTCTTGCCTACTATTTAAAATGAGCTACTCCCAAGCACTTCTAGTAATGGTACAATATATCCTGCTTCAAGCAGGACCACCGTTATTCCGCTCTGCGGGTTACCTGTAAATAGTCAGACTGGATAGCTGTGAGCAGGTGGTCCTTGCTGAGTTCATAGAGAACATCTGAAGTCATGACCTGGGTAAACTCCTCACAGAGGAAATGTAGTGCTTGGCGATGTACCCACTTGGAACCGTACGGCTGAGAGCTCCACTTCAGAATGGCAATTAAGGTGTCTAGTGAGATGCTCTCTGCAATAATATCTTCACAGCCTAGGAAGCAGAAATGAAAATCAATGGTGTTGATACAGAAACACTTTGATCCTAAAGGAATAATACGCACGGCTAAATCAGCAATAGAAAGGGTTATAAGACTCCCAGTGATAGTAAAACCAGAAGTGCCCCACAGAGCAAGGTTGCAATCAGAGTTAAATTCTGACTAAAAGTAAAATAATTTTATTATGGTTTAGGACTCCAGCTATAGAGTCATTTACCTCTTAAAGGCACATGAAACATCATGTCTGCTGGTGTGCCTGGATGAACTGGAAAGCTAGCTCAGTCCTACTAGAACTTCCTTTGTTTAATACACATTATCTGACTGTCTTACACATTTTACACTTGCAGATTCAAATTTGAGTCACTACTGTTTGCAGCAGATTCACCAAAGCCCATAAACTGTAACAGAGGTGGGATTTTCATCTGTATCATTTTGCACATGGACCCTCCTGGGACAGAGCACTCAGAGGAGTAGAAACAAAAGCTGTGACACACTGTTGGTACTCAGCTACTCACTACAGGATGAGGGGGAAAAAAAACCAAAACAGCAACATTTTCTGACTTCCTGAGAAGCAGGAAGCAGCAGTTGGTTGCCCTAGGCCACCACCCTGGCCTCCATATGAAGCAAAGCACAGAGGGTGCCAGGACAGGGAGCCCTTCCTCTGACAGGGAAGCAGAAAGTGAAGCATCCAAGAGGCACGTATTCTGACTGGTGGTCAGTCTGCTACAGTTCCTTTGTACCCACTGCTGTATTAGGATTTACTCTTTCCAAAGCAGAGGCCTCCTGAAGAAGAGATGGGATATTTAAGTCTCCTGAAGGGAGATGGAACAGATTTCAAAGAAGTGAGGGGAGACATACTTTGGGAGTGCTGAAAACACAGGTACTTGGGTGTACTGAGTAAAGACAGTCAGTATCACAATGCTAGTAGCTTGAACTCCCCGATAGCACTCTGCTGATTTCATTCGTACATCTGGTTTACATATATTCAGAACACTATTTCTATTTGTATTATAAAGACAGCAGTTTATAGGAAAAAAGTCCTATTCTAGAATTATACATTCCAGTCCCAATCCACTACAGCCACAAAATTACAGCTGTGCTTATGCCCATGAGAGGTCCCCAGACATGCAGTTCAGAGCAGCATGCTCAGAGCAGTATGCTTACACTGCAGTTATTTTACTTCTTATACATCATCATTTTCCTCTCAGTTTCAAGGATATTTAAAAACTAAACTTTGACAGTTGTTTAGAGAACTGTATCTCATTACTGAGCTCCTGCACTAAGCTGAGGAAGAAAGTGGTTAGCACAGTAATTTCAATGTTCGTCAAGACAAAGGTCAAACATGCTCTCCTGATGCTACAGATTTCTGAACTGGTTGCATACATGTAAGACACCAAGAGCAATTAGTAGCCTGACTCACCTGAGAAAAGGAAGGCCATATATCAACACAGCCACTGAAAGAAGGGCTAACAAAAGCAAATACATTACCAAACAATGCATTAAATGCGATATTATACTATTAATCCCAAGTTAGACCCTACCATTGCTTTTGACAAAGGGGTAAGCATTGGGCTGTTTTTCAGTGCACTACTTTGTCCTTTACTATTACAGAAGTGATATGGCACTTCTCAGAGCTACCCGTTACCTTTAGGTTACATCATATTATTACTACTATAAGTAAGAACAGATGCCTTGCTATAGATATTGACCTCTAACCTGCACAGTGAGGACTAGCCTAAAGCAAGGATTGAAGGAAAGATTGGTTAGAGGCATTTGGAACATCACCTTGATCACCGCTGGTACAGACAAGAGCAGAAGTACAGAGGAGGAGAACTGCTCCGAAATAACCCCCAAACAAACCTACCTTTAAAAAGAAAATACCTCAACATATGTCAGAAATATGAATAAGTAAAGTCTAAACCCTTCTGCTTCAAGATCCATTTTTACTTACAGTTTTCCTTACACAGTTAATGGCTGACACTGTATTTAGCTTTGTTGTGCAATCCCCCCTTCCCTTCCCTTTGGGACTCTAAAAGGAAAAAGTTAAGTTAGCAGCAAGCCTGGCATGGCAAATGAAAGCTAACCATGACTTCAAAGCAGTATGCTTAGAAGAGGAGCTTGCATCCCTGAATAAGAAACAGAGTTGTCTGAAACAATTCTTTAGGGTCACATGCTGTGTTGCATTAAGTCTTCCCCTGCTAAATCCTAACACAACTTTTTGCATGCACTTATACCACTTGCCTGCAAGCTGACTTCAGCAGATGATAACATCCCCCTGAAACCTGAAGATCACACGTAAGGACTGCTCTATTTCAAAGGCAGTATGTAAAACCACTCACTGAAATCAGTCACGATGAAGCTCAAACTGTAACAGCAAAGAGACCCATCTCAAAGTGAATGCCATTCCTGGTATTTCACCTGATACTTACTTTTGAAACAGTATTTACCCCCTGCAAAGACAGAAAACTACGTTTCTGTGAGAAATGCAGTTTCAAAGATGTAAGCAAACATGTATAGGAACAGAGCATCAGCTCAGTCCCAGTTCTTCTGTCAAGTCCAGTTACTGCACAACTACCAAAAATATGCTGTCATCAGGTGAAAAGCTCATTTAGGATGCCTAGCAACTAAACATTCCTTTTCCCAAGTAATTTAGACAATGGATCAGAACTGCAGGACTGTTAAAAGTACTTCTTTCAAAGTAAGCATGAGGTAGAAATTAAAGTGTTTTCTGAACATCTAAATAAATTGGGGCAAGCCAATTCTAGCTGTTAAAGAAATCCAGTTTCTTTTTTTCTTTGGCAGAAGTTTTTTTTTTTCCTTTAACAATCACCCACTTGGCAAAAAACAAAACAAAACAAAAAAAAAAACCCAAACGAACAGTCATCCAATAGCCACAATATTGTTCTTCACAGTGGAATGGAGCATTTTCTCTCTGAGTACTATTTTATAATACCCAGGCAATAGCAGTGTTTCCAAGACCCATTTGCAGTGTCCCAAAGTGCTCAATCACAAGCTTCTGTGACCATTAATTAGTACCTTTCACATATTCAACTCAGTCTAAAGATATTAAAGATGACTATCACATTTTGGACAAATTGGGCTGTTCCATGCTCTCCTATTGCTGGATACCAACAGGTCTGTCCTGCCTACAAACAAGCAAGTCCTTTCTGCTTCCCCAGTTATCTCTCAAAGCCCTTCTAAACAGAAATAGCTTAAGCCCATATTTAGCATGCTAGTGAGTAGCTTGGGATCTTATCAAGACAGCTGACAGACCCACTAAAGACAAATTAAGTGCCTCCAACAGTTAGCAAAAGTTAACTGTTGGAGGCACTTAACACCCATCTCACCCATGCATGAGCACCTCTGCTGATCTAACCAAGCTTCTGACTGAAAGAGGAAGGAAAAAAGGAAGACAACATTTGTTTAGCCTCTTTCCCACATCTTACATACCCAAAGCTGCAAACATGTCCTGTACTTGCTAAGGGCTCCTTAGAAGGAAGCCCAAACTCACTGGCTATGGGAGCACCCATGGAAGCTAAACCCCTTGATTAGCAGTGGCATTAAACCAGATTGTCATCTTCTTGCACTACACATCTCCTGCTCTTCTGTCACACTGGTGCTGAACTAATTTCTGTCAATCCTGCTTCCAGCAACATTATATCCCAAATAGCACAAACCCTGGTGCCAGCACAGAGAACAGGAACAAGTGGACTAATGCAGGAGGCAGGGCAGCAGTACCACTTCTGACAGCCAAACAATCTATCAGGTTCAAGTAAAATACAACTTCAGACATGGTAAAAGGAATTCAGGCTCTCCACAGCAGTAGGCAAAACATCAGTCACAAAGCTAGCAAGAGCAAGTCAGAAGACTTCTGCAGTTCAGTATATCTTTTTAACTGGTTATCATTTAAGCTGCAACTGCAACAACCTCTACTTTCCTGTAACTGTACTGTGAACACGAGATCTTGAAATTCAACATCCATCTTCCGCATGCAGGCTGACTTTGCCAGTTTAACATTATTGCTTCCTGGCAGCACCATATTCTCTGTCTTAAAGGAATGCTACAGGGTTTTAGCAGGTTTGGCTATTGTTTGTTTTAAGGGTTTTAGCTTCTTCAAGTCTTAATGCTTTTCTTTTCCATCTCCTCACCAAATTGTACCTATACAAGAACATCTTTAAAAGGAGATTATGCCAGTAGTTAACTATGTCAAGCCTGTAATTTTGCAAATTTGTGCATTATTTACTGCATTTTATAACTCTGAAGCACACAGGTTTTGGCTACATGAAGATGCAAAACCATGTGAATGTTTTGCAGAAAAGAAAACATGACCTAAGAAGCATTGGAGATAACGAAGGGTTCACTAGTGGTCAAACACTTATGTCTATTGCTAAATTCAATACCTCTTTCGAGCTATTTTTAATCCCTCTGCTGATTTCTGTGAGCACAAAAATTTAAAACATTAACGTACTCTCACCCTTGGAAGGCTGAATCCAAAGTACATCTATTACAGCACTATTAAGTATATATTTACATATATAAGGTATTTTTTGCTTTATTCAAATACAAAGCTGACAACTTTATAGCACTTCAGATTAACTATGAAAGGCAAAAATAAAATGCTGTGAAGGTAAGGTCAGGCAGCATTCTGTGTTATGCTAATCATCCTTCCACAGTGGAAAGTCCAAGTTACGTTGAATCCAATACAGCATATTACGCAACCACTTGAAATATTAAATTAGGGAGCAGGTTAAAACAATGCAACCTGTGTTATTTAAAAGTATTTTCATTTCTGATATGGCAGTTACAAAGGTCTTCAACATTCTAAGACATTAACAGCTGGATTTCTGAAGTTTCAAATTTAGCCAGAAATGTAAGGCAGTTGTTACATGTTTAAAGTGTTCCAAATACGTGGCAAAAGCTCTTTAATGTTTTCTCTACCAAACAACAAAGATTAATTTACTTTTCCACTCCTGCCATGTGAAAAATGCATAAACTTAGGAAACCTGAAATCCGCTTCTACATCTTTGGCTTCTTGCAGCCATCAGTTGATAAAAGCATTCCTGAACCAGCACATTCAGCAGCAGGCAGTAAGCTGATCCAGCTTAAACACAAAACAATCGTGGGTCAGAAACAAAAAGCTGGCAACTTAACCATAATAAACCAGAGGGAAGAACTTAACATGGGAACAATGAAGGGCTGAGAGAAGAAGAAATGATATTTGGAGGGAACAGGCCAGCCACCACTGTTCAGATGTAAGCTGTACATTAAACTTGTTCAGATTTAAGTTCCTAGAACACAGGTGACTGAAAGAAAAATCTGGAAATGGTGACCAGATCTGCTTCTCTGCAAACTATGGTATTACAAACTGATTTTACACGCCCAGTTATACAACTTGGTCAAATTCCTTGTCCTTGCATATAGCCTTGGAATGCAACTGCTCTAAGGAAGATCCTTGCCACTTCCTACTTTCTCCAGTCTTAAACTTCGCCATATAAAACCTAACCAATATTATCAGGATTGGGTACAAGTGAATCACTGTAAGGAGATAATAGGCAGATTTATGTTAATATTTACTTAATCATACCCAATTTACTTTAAAGTTGTAAGTGCCAGACTAATTCCTTTGAGCATTCCCCTACTACACTAATAAATGACTGACATATTTGCTCTAAATTTCCCACAATAGATTTGTGTGTATTTAATACTGCTACTGTGGGCTTTCCAGCATTTCAGTATTTCAGTCCTGCTGAGATCAAGGGTACTTTTGATGTCGGGCACTATCTACCTCTAGATCAAAGACAGCATTACTGAAAACGGCTTCAAAATAAAGTTTCAGTTCTCGGTCTTGTCACAAGTAAAGTCAACACCTAAAAATAAAAGGAAATCAAGAAGTTTGAAATTCAGGGTATTTTGTTGTCAATTTTACTTAAGAAAAATTCTCATCAGGCAGAAAAGATTCCCAAGCAAAACTATTTCAGTCCCAGTATCCAAAAACGTGTAACAGAAAAAACACACTGCGAGAAACAGAAAAACACAGGGAGACTATTCATAACAGTAAACAACAGGTCAAGATGCAGAAAAGGATCCACGTACTTATAATAGCTATCTAATAAAATGAAGATATCTGAACTCAAAATTCCCCGCAATACTGCACGGCCACATCCACTGCTAAGACTGGAAGGGGGGATTATTTTAACAGCACATGAGGAACAGGGCCAGAAACTGATCTGGTTTAACAACTGCTACAGAAGAGGAAGGGCTAAGTGATTTTTAAACCTGATCTTGGTGAGTCAATGTGTTAAAACAATCACAATACAGCTGACAGAGGGCAGCAAGTTAGCATGAAGACACAGAAGCAGGAGCAGAGTGCAGAAACAAGCAGGCAGGGCAAAGAAACATTCCACTAAAATGAGTCTGAACCTCCTGGGGAGGGCTCTAATCCTCACAGCCTCTGTAAAAGCAGTGAAGAGCTTCACCTCACAGGTACAAATGGCTTTCAGTATTATCAGCTCCACAGATGAGATATGCTTGCTGATTAGTTCATTTATTCAAATTAATTCATTCAAAGATCCAATTTATTTTATCTTGGAAGATAAGTGACAACTATCAGCTGAAACAAATTAAGCTGAAGGCAGAATAAATTCTAAACAAAGTAGTTTTGCTTTGCTTGGACAGTGACTTCATCATGGGGAAACCATCTATTAAAATACATCAGAAAGGGGTACCACTGTATTAGGAACAAGAAGATTTCCATGGAAAAGAGTCAGAGCTGAATCATCTGCTGAAATTTAAGAAAAACTACAACATCTGGATACTTAGAAAAGTCCCTGAAGACAAATCATACTAAAAATCTGTTGAAAATACAAACAGTTGATCAGAAGCTTTAAAATACATCAACTTCACTTGACACTCAGTTACAAATACTCAGCCAAAACAGAGTAAAACTGAACAAAACAAGCCGGAAAGAGTATCCAGGCTTACATATAATGACCCAAAAATATTTTCCAGGAAACCAGGGAGACAAGCTTCAGCACGTTCACAACTGGCTAGAATGAGTGAAGTGAATCAAAAACTTGAGCCGCCTGGGGGTATGGAAATCTAGAGAAGAAAAACAAGACATTAGCTGCTGCAACAGTCATAGCTTGGGCAAAGCTGCACACCTGCAGCACAACAGAGTAGAAAAGTGCTGTCAGAGAACAGAGCCAAGATTTCATGTGAGAACTGCCTGCTCAGCCATCTGACCAGTGATCACCAACACAATCCTCTCTCTTCTAGCATTGCTCTGCGTAACATCCGGAAGTCAGACGCTCGAGTGACAGCCTCCAGTGACAGAGATGATCAGAGGACTGGGAAGCCTGCCACATGAGGAAAGGCTGAGATAGCTAGGCTTATTCAGCCTACAGACAAGAAGGCTCAAGGGAGACACTCTCACCATGTTCCACTATTTAAAGGGTGGCTGCAAAAAAACAGAGACTCCCCTTTCACAAGGAGTCACATGGAAAAGACAAGGAGCGATGGGCACGAGACACTGATGGGGAGATTCTAGTTGCACACAAGAGGAAAATTTCCCATAATGAAAACAACCATCCATTAGAATAATCTCTCCAGGGAAGTGGTGGATTCGCCAAAGTTGGACACTTCTGAGATGAGACTTGACAGGATGTTGGACCATCTAGTCTATGTCGTGCTCTGCTTAGAAAGGCTGGACCATATGATTCCAAAGGTCCTTTCCAACCTTGTATTCTGTGATTATGAGATATACTTTTCCCTGATCAAATAAGATTTCTTTTAATTTTCATTATAAGATTATACCAGAACAATCCTTCAGTGTCAGCACAGTACCAATGACCTAAACATGAACTCAGCAAACTGAGTATTAAATTATTAGATACTGACTTCACTGGCATACAGACTTTCTACAGATTGTTTACTGCTTTCTCCTGTAGCTAGGGAATGCAGCAGTGATTTGTAAAATCCTCATTAGTCCTAGTTAAAGTCTAGAATTTCATTATCTAAAGGGGTACCAAATTTACATTTGCTATATTGGATAATACAATAAATTTCAATCTTGGCCTGATTTTACTGCATTTCCCCCCTACGTATAAACAACCTCCCCACAGCTCACCACTTTTGTGGTCAGACACAGTGAAAGAAGACCAGACCTCTAGAAGGCAACTGCATTCCCCTGCCTTCTCCCAGTGACAACCCCCAAAACGCTACATCCCTGGTTCACCTACAGGGCCACCAAAACTGAACCCATACTGCTGCACTCACTGAATCCAGCCACCCAAATGTGCTGCAGATGTGCAGCAAGGAATTCAGCTCAAAAGTAAAATTCTTATCCCCCACTAGCAAGGCCTGAAGTAAGTGCCATATCCCATATGTAGAATATGGTCACTAAATCACAGAATCATAGAAGAGTCAGAGTTGAAAAGGACCTTAAGATCATCTAGTTCCAACCCCCATGCAAGGGACAGGGACACCTCACACTAAACCATGCCACCCAAGGCTCTGTCCAACGTGGCCTTGAACACCACCAGCGATTAAGCATTCATGACAAGCGCAAGGTCCTACACCTGGGGCGGAGCAATGCCAGGCACAGCTACAGCTTGGGCAGGGAAGATTCACAGCAGCCCTGCGGAGAAGGACTTGGGGGTGTTGGTCGATGAAAAAATGAACATGAGCCGGCTTCAGTGTGCGCCTGCGGCCCAGAAAGCCAACCGTATCCTGGGCTGCATCAAAAGGAGCGTGAACAGCAGGTCAAGGGAGGTGATCCTGCCCCTTTACTCTGCTCTCGTGAGACCTCACTTGGGAGTATTGTGTGCAGTTCTGGTGTCCTCAACATAAAAAGGACATGGAACTGTTGGAACAAGTGCAGAGGAGGGCCAGGAGGATGATCAGGGGACTGGAGCACCTCCCGTATGAAGATAGGCTGAGAAAGTTGGGGCTGCTCAGCCTGGAGAAGAGAAGGCTGCGTGGAGACCTCATAGCAGCCTTCCAATATCTGAAGGGGACCTATAGGGATGCTGGGGAGGGACTCTTCCTTAGAGACTGTAGTGATAGGACATGGGGTAACGGGTTCAGATTTAAATAGCAGAAGTTTAGACTGGATCTGAGGAAGAAATGCTTTACTGTTAGGGTGGTGAGGCACTGGAATGGGTTGTCCAGGGAAGCTGTGAATGCTCCATCCCTGGCGGTGTTCAAGGCTGGGTTGGACATAGCCATGGATGGCATGGTTTAGTGGGAGGTGTCCCTGTCCGTGGCAAGGGGGTTGGAACTAGATGATCTTCAGGTCCTTTCCAACCCTAACTATTCTATGATTCTATGATTCACAACTTCCGTTGTTGATAAGACAGTTATCTGCAATGCACCTATAGAATCCCCTCCTGTCATCTTTAACATCCCTAGTCAAGTTTAATTCTAAGTGGGCCTTAGCTTTCCTAACCTGGTCCCTAGCTTCCCGGACAACATCCCTGTATTCTTCCCAGGCCACCTGACCTTCCTTCCACCTTTTATAAGCCTCTTTTTTCCCCTCGAAGTTTTCTCAGCAGCTCCTTATCCATCCAAGGTCTCCTGGCCCTCCTGCTGCACTTCTTCTAGTAGGGATGTATTGCTCCTGAGCTTGCAGCACGTGATCCTTGCATATCAACCAACAGCCTTGGGCCTCCCTGCCCTCTAGGGCTGTATCCCATGGAACCTTACTGAGCAGGTTCCTGAAGAGGCCAAAGTCTGCTCTCTTGAAGTCCAGGGCAGTGAGCTTACTGCACGCTCTTCTCACTGTCCTGAGGATCTCGAATTCGACCATCTCATGATTGCTGCAATCAAGGCTGCCCTGGAGCGTCACATTCCCAACCAGCCCTTCCCTGTTGGTGAGGACGAGGTCAAGTATGGCACCTCTCCTAGTCGGCTCCTCTGTTACTTGCAGAAGGAAGCTGTCTTCCACACAATCGAGGAACCTTCTGAATTGCTTGTGCCAGGCTGTACCATCCCTCCAACAGATGTCAAGGTGGTTGAAGTCCCCCATGAGAACAAGGGCCTGCAAGTGTGAGGCTGTTCCTGTCTGTCTACAGACTGCTTCATCCACCGAGTCCTCTTGACCAGGCAGTCTGTAACAGATCCCCACAGTAATGTCTCCCATCACTGTTCTCCATTTAACCCTGACCCACAAACTCTCCGTCAACTGCTCACCTGTCCCCAGACAGAGTTCCATACTCTCCAGCCTATCCCTAACATAAATAGCAACTCCCCCTCCCTGTCTGCCAGGCCTGTCTTTTCTAAACAGCCTGTAACCTTCCATTCCAACACTCCAGTCACAGGAGCCATCTCACCATGTTTCTGTGATGCCTATGACATCATACCCTGTAGACCTGCACACATCTCTAGTTTAAACCCCAACAGATGAAACAGCAAATAAAGCTCCTGCCACCACAAGAGGTGTTTTCAGTTTCCTAGTCAGTGTTGCAGCACGTCACCAGAGGTTGTAATAACCCTGGCCAGACTCCATGTACGGGAAGCATGTCATCAAGATTTGAGTGATCCTCAAGAATAATGGACAGAAGTGAAAATTTCTAAGCTTTAAGTCTTAAAATAACAACTGCCACTGCCTTCAGTTCTGTAAATCATAGAATCATAGAATAGTTAGGGTTGGAAAGGACCTTAAGATCATCGAGTTCCAACCCCCCTGCCATGAGCAGGGACACCTCCCACTAAACCATGCCATCCAAGGCTACGTCCAACCCTGCCTTGAACGCCGCCAGGGATGAAGCATTCACAACTTCCCTGGGCAACCCACTCCAGGGCCTCACCACCATCACAGTAAAGAATTTCTTCCTCAGATCCAATCTAAACTTCCCCTATTTAAGTTTGAACCTGTTACCCCTTGTCCTATCACTACAGTCCCTAATGAAGAGTCCCTCCCCAGCATCCCTATAGGCCCCCTTCAGGTATTGGAAGGCTGCTATGAGGTCTCCACGCAGCCTTCTCTTCTCCAGGCTCAACAGCCCCAACTTTCGCAGCCTATCTTCATACGGGAGCTGCTCCAGTCCCCTGATCATCCTCCTGGCCCTCCTCTGCACTTGTTCTAACAGTTCCATGTCCTTTTCATGTTGAGGACACCAGAACTGCATGCAATACTCCAAGTGAGGTCTCACAAGAGCAGAGTAAAGGGGCAGGATCACCTCCCTCGACCTGCTGGTCACGCTCCTTTTGATGCAGCCCAGGATACCGTTGGCTTTCTGGGCTGCAAGCGCACACTGCTGGCTCATGTTCATTTTCTCATCCACCAACACCCCCAAGTCCTTCTCCGCAGGGCTGCTCTGAATCTCTCCCCCGCCCAAGCTGTAGCTGTGCCTGGGATTGCTCCAACCCAGGTGGAGGACCTTGCACTTGGCATGGTTAAACTTCATCAGGTTGGCATCAGCCCACCTCACAAGAGTGTCAAGGTCCCTCTGGATGGCATTCCTTCCCTCCAATGTATCAACTGAACCACGCAGTTTGATGTCATCGGCAAACTTGCTGAGGGCGCACTCAATCCCACTGTCCATGTCACCCACAAAGATGTTGAACAAGACCGGTCCCAACACTAATCCCTGAGGGACACCACTCGTTACTGGTCTCCAGCTGGACATTGAGCCATTGAGCACTACTCTGCGTGCGGCCATCCAGCCAGTTCTTTATCCACTGTGTGGTCCACCTATCAAATTGATGTCAAGTAGAAGATACTAAAAACACAGGACTAGTGTAATTAAGCTGTTTAAATTTACCTTCTAAAGGCAAGACTGCAAGCTTGATGTACCCTCTTTAACATAACAGAAATAACCATTCAAGTTTACATCACATAGGGGTACTTCATAACAAGTCTAAATATTTCTTCCTCTCAACAAGGATCTCTTGTATCCTCCCATCATTTACACCCAAAAAATGGATTATAAATTAAAGTAGGTAAGAACAGAAATATCAATACCAGTTATACATATCTGACTTAAGTAGCATGCTTCAATAATAATGCGCAATACAATTAAAAGCTCTCATATGGCATTTCTTCTGTCCCTAGAAAACACAGATGGATTATCTATAACATAATTTTCTGCAAGTGGAAAATAAGCATTTCTAGGAATTGTCAGCCCCTGACAGCAATACTCAATAGACATACACTGCAAAATAGCTAAGAAATTGTTCTGGTAATGTCATATATTTTATAGCAAGGACAGTGTGACGTACCTTGTGCAAGCATGTTAAACTCCAAGAATAGTGCTATGTGATAAAGCTCCATAGCTTCTTCAGCCCTAGTCATGTTTAATTTTCCTGCTACAAGAGCTTGAACTTCACTTAAACTGCCCACTGAAGGACTGGAGTGCAAAACTGAGAGGTCCACCACATCTGTATACATACAGTTCAAAATGACCTTAGCATATTTTTTTGGTATGATAGATTCATCCAATATAATTCTAGTTGGAGTTCGTAGAGTTCGGTCTGTGATTTCTTCACCAGTTCGTATCCTCCTCTGCAGCAGGTGACGAAAAAATGGAGATCGTGATGAAATAACAGCTTTGTGAGCTCTGAGCTCTTCATCTAGACAGTTCTGACTTCCACCAAAAGTTTCAACTAAGTCAGAGTTGGATGAAAAGCTAAGAACCACATCATAGTAGCACATGTAATCAAAGAGCGCACGCATGTCAACATCTAATGAATTCGGTGTTCCAAATTCTTCGCTAAGCTGAACAAGGATATCAACATTTTGGAATCTTGAATCCTCCATTCCAAACTCGCCTGTATAAAGGTAGTGTAACAAAGCAGAAAACATGGGCATATCTATGCCAGCTGTGTTAATATCCATTATTATTTCTGCCCCATACTCTGGTGAGGAAGAAAGCAGCGTCTTAAAAAATGGACATCTTGCTGCTAGTATCGCACGATGCACAGGAAAACAAGTTTCTTGAAATATTAGGTCTACATCAGTGCAATATTTGTACTGATAAAGTTCAGCCATGTCTTTTTGTAGCGTCCTGGCTTCTGGTCTTGCCAAATTAGCTTGTAGATAAAGTTCCTTTAAGGCTGACGTCCCCTCATATTCTTCTACTAATGCATTAACATCTCTGACATCCCAGCCTGAGAGGAGCTCGCGCATCTGCTTGGCGTGGTCAGCAGACCGGCTAGACTTCCGACGCTTAATGAATTTCTTTTTGAGGGTGGCAAGGCCAGAGGTTTTCTTCTTCTTGTCTTGAGGTTTCTCATGGCCATGGTCAAGGCTATACAGTTTTGATTCACAGCCATAACCTTGATGAGAGTAGGATGATGTTCCTGAAGGCAAAAAGGAAAATTGAACACATTTATTCTTTACATTTAAAGGAAGGGCCATAAAACGTAAGCAGTCCATCAGCGTCTCTGTGAGTTACACAGTTTCTCCTTCTGAGATGAAATAATTCAGCAAGTTGGAAACCTGACTGAAGCCCTTTCTACCCATTAAGAATAATTTTTTTCTTCATCTATAAGCTTTTATTTTTTAATGCACTCAATTTTAAGAGCCAATCAGCTGATGTAACTTTGTAGCACATGGTAAGCTTATCTAAGCAGGAAGGGAACACCATGGTCAGAATGTTACAAGTGCCACTGTGCTAACTATACGAAGCAAAAAATAAAGCCTTTTTAAAAACTGGCATAATCTCAGTTAAATAGTAGCATCTCCTCCTTCAAAGTGCTTTTTCAAATTCTGTTCTTCTAGCGTAAAGTGTTATTTCAACAATAAAAACATCCCTGATGTCAGATAGTTAGGATAAGTCACAAGAAAAAAAAAAGCACAGTATGAAAATAATCAGGGAAATTGAGGACAATGAATACATTTTCAACACAAATTTAATAAGAAAGTTAAAATTCTGTCATATGATAATCAGGTAATTCCAGAAGTCAAACACACAAAATGGGCTCCTTTCCACAGAACTATAGATACCAATTTTGTGTCTACACCTCATTCAAAAGAACGTGGAGAATGGAAGCTCTGCTGTATTGTTACAGACATTCTTTGAACAGAGCATTATACAACCAAAGTACACAATTATTTTACCCCTCAAAAATCATTTATAGGGAAGTTACGAGCCAAACATGTCATACAATGAAAAGCAGATTCCCCTCCACTTATCTGTGTCACACACCTGCCCTGTTCTGCCAAATGAACCTCTGCTGATTGCCATTTTGAACCTAGACACTATACTATGACACTGATAACAATTTATTAACAAAAAGAGGAGTTAGAATCTGAATTGCTAGAAGTAATGGAAAGCTCAAGTAACATTTTTGTAAAAAAAAGCAGTTAAAAACTATAGTTTCAACAGAAGCACGACTCTCACATTAAAGGGTTCTTTTTCTAATTTATTTACAGAATTTTCTCTCTAAGCCAGATGGTGAAAAACCTCAGAAACGACAGAAAAAGGAAAAACAAGTACACAAACCTAGCTACTACTTCCAGACAAAAGAGAAAACAGAGGAAAACATTTGCAAATGGTATACAGATTGATAACAATAGCATCTTCATCTGAAGTAGTACTGTCCACTTTCTGTTGGGAATAGTCACCATGCTTCCATCAGTACACTTGTGTGGCTTCACTATTTGTTGCCTTTTTAGATCTTGTAAGTTCAACATGCATCCAACTACAAGAGTTTCGGGGGCCTTTTGTAACTCGATCTATCACTGCTCAATTCCATTTGTTCTAGGTAGATTTGATGGGATGCTGTTTTGACAGCAACGTTACAGGCCAGTCTGTCAAAACAGTGCTTTTAGTTACCGTACTTCAGGTGAGTATTTCTTGAACTTCAAAAGACACAGGAGCAAGTCAAAGCTGTATTTGAGAACAAAGCAACTGTAGCTATTGAAGATTTCTCTAAATCGTTTTATTATTTAAGCCTCAATAATTATATGTAACTTTATACGCTGGCTTTTCTGCCAAGCTAATTAAAACTCCACCCCGTATCATGCAGCACAATGGTTTTATGATTCATCTACTAGTGGGAACTTTGGGAAGGAACTTCCCATTCTTTGAAGAAAGACCTCTAACTATTTTATTCATGCTACATCAAATTTTGCTTGATCAGGCAATGTGTTATCAATCATACTGTAATTTCAAGACTTAAAAAAATATCATTTTAAATGAAGAGAACAGCAGTAACTCAAGACAATTTCAATAAAGGGGTATGCTGCAAAATCCACCACAAAAATTCCTTCCACATGATATACTAGGTATTATAATACAAAAGTAGTTTCAGTCTCCTGCTGATACAGACAAGCCTAGAATTTCTGCTTCATTTAAAAGTATCGATTACATTTCACACTAATAGCATAACTACGCTTTGGTCAATCTATAATGATAGATTCTGCTCCAAGAGAGCATGCCAGCTCATTTCATAAAGTATTTTGGACTCTAATGGTAATTTTGAGTACGCAGCATATTCTCTTAGATGCTGCTAAAGGAAAACTAGGACACAAGTCCCATTTTCTTTCTTCTCTGAAGGCTGGTCTGAGGTATTACTTGCAAACACCATTCAAACTTTTGTGTAACCTGTGCTACTTACAAGATTTAACTTCAGAAGTACTGCACACACTGCTAATAGCCCTTACAAGTAGATAAAACACTGCTTTAGAAGTGCCATCACACAACTGCTTTTTGCTAGAGGCAGTAGAGAGGCACCAGCATAGCCTCTCTGGGTTCAAAACAGCCAGTGGCTCCCTGCCCCTCAAAGAAAGAATTCAGAACAGCCTCTTTTTGACCTGCCTGTAATTCCTTCATAAAGCAGCAGCACTAGAAGTAGGAAAAATAAATTTATTCCCCACTTCCACACTAAAAGGCACCGATCTATTAAACGCTGTTAAAAAGCAACAACTACTTCATGCTCCTAGGCCATAACTAGCTCTGAACAGATAAATATTTACAAGAAACATATGACTGCCAAGAGAAACTACTTGGGCACTTGACAACGAATAATGGGATCTGTCTAGTCCTCTGCATGCCTACACATTTTAAAATCTAATTACAGAGCTCTATTTAATAAACATCTTGAACAGATGTACCACCCTAGAAAATGGTGTGAAATCCTCCTCCTGAATGCTGTAGACAAAACGGCAAAGAGATGACAAGTGAAGCCTTTGCTAAAACAAAAGTGGTGGGGTTTTTTGGGTTGTTATTTCTTTTTTTACATTAAGAACACTACATTATTTTTACAGATTTATCTTCTCTTCATAAACTGCAAGCAAATTCAGCATGAGTCAATTAACAATGGCAGCCTGGCCTACGAAACTACTGTGCTTTGCCAAATCAGTTCTCAGCATTCAATATTCACCCTACATTTACAGCATAGTGGTGCAGCCCTTAACTGGTAAAGCAGCATGCCTAAAACAAATCCTGGACAAAGTTTACAGGAATAAGGCAACTATAACACTACGTAGCTGTTATAATTCTAGTCCCCATATTTCCCTTCTACTTTGGGGCAACAAATAGATCTTAATGCCTTCTACATTTAAAAAAAAACAAAAAATAAAAAGAAAAATCTGTAAAAGTTGATTTAACACGGAAAATGGATTGAGAGGACTTTGGGGTGTTGGCTGACGACAGGCTCAACACGACCTGGCAGCAGGCACCTACAGCTCAGAAAGCCAACCGTATGTTGGGCTGCATCAAAAGGAACATGAACAGCAGGTCAAAGGAGGCAATTCTCCCCTTCTGCTTGGCTCTCTGGAGACTGCACCTCCAATATTGCATTCAGCTCCAGAGGCTCCAACATAAAAGGGACATGGATCTGTTGGAGCGAGTCCAAAACAGGTCAGAGAACATGCTCATAGGGCTGGAGCACCTCTGCTATCAAGACAGGCTGAGAGAACTGGGCTTGCTCAGCCTGGAGAAGAGAAGGCTCTGGGGAGACCTTAGAGCAGCCTTCCAGTGCCTGAAGGGGGCCTATAAGAAATTTGGAGAGGGGCTTTTTATAAGGGCATGTAGGACAAGGGGAAATAGCTTTAAACAGAAAGAGGGAAGATTAGATCAGACATTAGGAATTGATCCTTCACTATGAGGGTGGTGAGACACTGGAAAAGGTTACCCAGAGAAGCTATGGCTGCCCCATCCCTGGCAGCGTTCAAGGATAGGTTGGACAGAGCCTTGGGCGACATGGTCTAAGGTGAGGCATCCCTGCCTATGGGAGGGGTTTGGAACTAGATGACCTTTAAGGTCCTGTCCTGGGTTCAGCAGTAGCAGTCATTTTTCTCCTTCTTAGTAGCTGGTGCAGTGCTGTGGTTTTGACTTTCGGCCTGGGAACAGCGCTGATAACACCGATGTTTTTAGTTGCTGCTCAGTAATGTTTAGTCTGACCAAGAACTTTCTGCATCTCATGCCCTGCCAGGGAGGAGGGGAAGCCGGGAGGAAGCAGAGACAGGACACCTGACCCAAACTAGCCAAAGGGGTATTCCATACCACAGCACGTCATGCCCACTATATAAACTGGGGAGGAGTTACCCAGAAGGGCAAGATCAATGCTCGGGTCAGGCTGGGTATCAGTTAGCAGGTAGTGAGCAGTTGTATTCTCTTCCCTTGTTATTTCCCTTATCATTATTATTATTGGTGGTAGCAGTAGTGGTTTGTGTTGTACCTTAGTTACTGGACTGTTCTTATCTCAACCCATGGGAGTTACATTATTTTGATTCTCCTCCCCATCCCCCTGGCAGCAGGGGGAGGAATGGGGGGAGTGAGCGGTTGCGTGGTTCTGAGTTACCAGCTGGGCTTAAAACACAACAGGTCCCACCAACCCAATCTGTTCTACGATCAGTAAATGTATCATGACATACTACATAATGGCTTCTTATTTTGTACTTAATGATGAAGAGCATCAACAAAACCTTCCACATACCAAAGAGAAAGTTTTGGGGGAATTTAATGAAGCTTTGGAACTTCCCCCTCTTCAAACCTACTCAAATAGTGTTTCAGCATGCAGATCTGCCTGTTTTCAGGCGAAAGGGTTTAACTTCATTTAATATAGAGGCAGATAAAACATGAAGACATGTAATAAAAATGTTTTGGCTGTCATTTTTTATACTGTGTGTGTATATATATGTATATATGAACTGGGGCAAACCTTTAACTACTGCTAGTTATGATACACTGAAAATACATAAAGGGGGACTTCACAGCATGGATACCAAAGATGTTAGCACTAAAGTTCTTCCTTGATGTGCTACGACAGCACACACAGAGTTTTTAGCCCAGAGGGCAAGTCTTTACATGTTAACAGCTTGTGGGCTGTCTTACTCAGACCTCTGAAAGTTAGAAGTGTCAGAAAAGCTGAGACAAGAGAAAAGTCACAAAGTAAGTAAATTTTTTCTGTGCTAAGGATATCACTGTGCTTTCAGTGGTGATTAAGAAAAGAAGTAACACTGAATATCAATAAACTACTTTTTCAGTTGCAAGCCAAGGCATAAAAGTGTTTATGAAGTATTTATGTTATTCACTGCTAAGATCATTCTTCAGGCTGTCAGGGTTGGAGGTTTCTTTAAGCAAGACTTATCCTCTCAAAAATTGCCTTCTTTTAGATTCATCACATAACTCTGTATTATTTATAGCGTGACAGAACTTAGATCAGAACACTGATGTTTTTTTGCACTAGACTAAAAAGTGCATAAAGGTAATACCTGACCCAGTTACAAGTGGGATAAGAAAATACCTTAAGGGTACTTCAACTCATTTCCAGTTAAGCAAGACTCTTACTTATAAATAATACTGTTAGGACAATAAGTACCCCCATTCCCCATTTACAGGAACAGGAAAAGGACATCAGAAAAAGTTGTCTTCAAGACTGTTACTGTATCAGGTTCATTATCAGATATCCCTTCTAGCAATAAGGAATTAATTCACTCATATGAGACACAATGCCAATACTATGATGAATACTAATGATCAATGCTCTGTGCATCTGATGATCAATTTCTATGCTCCAACAGTTTCACATAAAATTTGAGGAAGAGTAGAAAATGGCAGACAATATTAACAGATAGCTACTGCTCTTGATCTGGGGAAACTAGCATGCATGGTTTAGTTATTAAAAAGATCCACTTTAGTTAAATAACCTGGCATCTGTTTACTAGCAAATGGCAATCAACTCACTGCATACACAGGCAAAACAGATGGACAGTATTGAATTTCATGCACAATTGAGCTTGAATGGATTCAAACTGGTGACCTAGAAAATAAAAGCTCTGCATAGCATAACTATAAGCAAATCAAATCCAGTGTGTACATAATCAAGTCATTTATGTAAGTGACAAGATAACTGAAAAGTTACCTATGAATGTCTGTTGTGCCTGTGAATTTCCCCCTACCCTTGGGGAACACGAGTGAGGGTAGTTAGATGCATTAGCACCCATTTTCTTCAGTCACTCAGGCATTCCGCCTGCTGGCTCTTCAATGTATAATCCCATAATCCTCTATAAATCTTCAATCCCAGGTCCAGCATTCTGTTCCTCCATTTCTGAAAAACAAACACACTAATAAGTTAATTCACATTTATGTTTTTAGCAGGTATTATGTGATTTAGATAAAATAAACTCAAGTCCCCAGAACATAGTATTTTTGTATGTTAAATGCACAAAGGTTTTCAATACAAATTTTTCCTTGAAGGATCAAAAAGATACACATTTTTTTCCCCTCCAAAAAATAACTCATAATTTTCCAAGCCATTCACAATTCAACATGAAAAACTGCAACAAGAAACAGGAAGGCTATCAAACTTTTAGCTAAGAAATCTTTAGGTAGGAGTTGGTCTAGATTAGATATACTTCCTTAACTATACCAAGAAAGACTTTTTATACATGCTGATATATTTACATACTGCTATAAAACCCACAGATTGAATTATACTGTCTGAGAAAGCACAATAAACCAATCCCACTGGAGCCTATACCATCATTACTGCTTTCAGCTGCATTTTGATTTCAAATCATTTACATAGCTCCCATTCAGTGTTACTTTTCAAGTTTAGACTAATACCTACAAGTAGGCTCATAATAATAAAGATAAGGCTTCATCTACTGTCTCATTAGGCATTTGAAAATGTTCTAGGAAGTGAATCCTGTAGAAATATGAACAAGAATTGTTAAACATACAAAAAGTACATTCTAATTTGGTTTTATATTAGCAGTGTTAAATTATGAACACTGCAAAGTTAACACAGTGAAAGAACTGCCTACTGTCAACTGAACACACATTCAAAACATGCAGATAACAGAGTTATACTAAGGTAATGCCTACACCAAGAAATACTTAGACTCCACTCAATACTGTGAATATGTAGCTAAGTTCTACCATGTTGCCACCGGTGTTCCTGTATTTGCTATATGCTCCCAACTCTATCTCCTTTCTCAGGAAATGTTAAATCGTACAAGTGCATACCATGCAAGAGTGTGTGCCTAAAGGAAGCTGCAGCACTGTTCCAATCTCTTCTTGCTATTTCTGGCATGAGAAGTTCAGAAGGAGTTACCATGATGCTGGGGAGATGAGATATGACTCTAAGTGGAGAGGCACACCTGGGGTCTTAGTCACAGATGCAGTATGGAAAGCAGATGCTGGGGAGTAGAAAGTGGGAGACAGGCCAGGAAGGAGGAGGCTGCAAATTGCTGCACGCACAGCAATGGAGGCCAAACAAGTGCTCCAGGATTCAAATACTGGACACGTGAGGAGAAAGAGTAGAGAAAGGTTTGAAAACCTGGCTTATAGACATGGGTATGTGAAAAGATGAGAGACATGGGACTGAAGCATTGTGGAAGCATGACTGAGTGCATGATTTCCCCATCTGATATCTTTGAATAACACTCCTAAAATCAGGCCTTTCGGCATTTGTGGTCTACATTATATGCTTTCAAAAAGAAACCATACTACCTCACACAAGGCATTTTGCGCAGGCAAAAGCAGCTCTAGAGAACACATAGCCCAAGTCTGCCCTGCAGAGCTGCAGCTTGCCGATCATTACCTGAATGCAGCTAAGGCAGGAGACACAACAGTTAACACCATACCAGATTTCCTGGCGCTATACAAGCCAACCTACACGCTTGCAGCTGCAGCAAGGGGGAGCTCCCACGCCTGCCCTCCCTAGCTAGTTGGCAATGTCTCCTCAATTGCACAGAAACCGACGCTTTGTCAAACTCTCGTCCCTGTGCAGATTCAGCTTGCAATACTTCAGGAAACAGAAAATTACAGCGCTTTCCTATATGAATAGCAAGCCTGCTCAGGATGAAGTTACAATCAGTGCACACACACAATGGGCAACATCACACCAGCAAACACCAGGGGATGTTCTCAGCAAACACAGGCTGTTGGATCAGTTCAGCCTTCATCAATGCATGCACTCATTTTCTTCCTTGTGCAGAAATAAGCTAGCTACTTCAAGATAACCAAATCCATATGGATGCAGACCTCTTCTCCATATATGAACAGCTCCATAGATTCAAGGTAAAAAACAAAAATAATTTCATTAAAACAGTAAGACTCCAAATGAATTGCGTACCCACAGAATATGTTGCTTAAATGTGCTGTTCATTTCCAGATGGAATTAGCTATTTTCAGTACAAGCTCTGTGGAGGTAAGAGTCACCACTCTTCATTAGGGACTGTAGTGATAGGACAAGGGGTAACGGGTTCAAACTTAAATAGGGGAAGTTTAGATTGGATCTGAGGAAGAAATTCTTTACTGTAAGGGTGGTGAGGCACTGGAATGGGTTGCCCAGGGAAGTTGTGAATGCTTCATCCCTGGCGGCGTTCAAGGTGGGGCTGGACATAGCCTTGGATGGCATGGTTTAGTGGGAGGTGTCCCTGCCCATGGCAGGGGGGTTGGAACTAGATGATCTTCAGGTCCTTTCCAACCCTAACTATTCTATGACTCTATGAATGCCAACTCTCTCACAAAGGTCAGCATCCTAAGTAGGCATTCCAACAACTTCCCCTTTCTCAACCAAAATTGGACTTCGTTCATTTGGACAAAAGCCCTGGAATAATGCCATTGCTATTTCACTTTTCTGTACTCAGCTGCAGCATGATAACTTGCCTATTAGAGATCAGGAAGAACTGAGAACTATTAGCAGAAACAGGAAACAGCCCAGGAGCTATGTAAAAAGAGGAAGGGAAGAAGTTGTTGGTTTTGTGCTTGTTTTTTGTTTGGTTGCTTGGTTTTTTGAAGAGTGATTGTTTTTTGGTTTGATTGTGGGGGAGGGGGGGCAGTGTGTTCTGGGGAGGATGTGGATTTTTTTTTTTTTTTTTTTTTTGGGGGGGGGGGCGGGGGTGGGATCTAGCAAGCGCTATACATAACCAAGGCTCAGGTTTGAAGTTAATACCTTTGACCACCTTCAACTTGGCAACAAACCCTGGAAAACTGAAGGAATGTGAAAAAGGAATATAAGCAACTGTTCAATACCATTAGCATTCAACATCTGAATTTACAAAACAACATTATTTAAGTTAACTGGAAAAAAAAAACGAAACAAAACTATAAAAAGTTCCTATGATTTCTGATATATAATTTTATTCAGAAGCTTACCACAAGAACTGTTACACATTAAGCCCAAGTGAGTATCATGCAGAATGAATTCACTCCCTTAATTTACGTAGCTTAAATATGACAGTGTAAAAACAGTGATATAGTAAAGTTGCGCACATAATGATATTCTTTAACATAAATTATATATGCATATTATATATACATTTATATAAATAAAACCAAGTATGCCAGGTTTCAGTGAAGGAGGAAATCAATGCAAAATATGCACCATGGTCACCCATTTTACAGATGCGAAAGCTTCCTGTGCCTCCTTTCAAATTTAACCATGCACTGCTTCCTCATGTGTATGCTGCCTGACTTCAAGTATTTTGCATCCTGAATTCAAACACACAGTAGGTCAAAGTGTATTGCGCCCCATAGCTCACAGAATGATCATAGTTTTAGACCCACTACTGCCCTTAACCACATGTATCAACTGAAAGTATAACCTTTGTATTTTTTATTACATCACTGAAGTTTATAAGGTAGTACTGAATAACCTATACTGCATTTCCCAAACATTTTGAATGATAAACTGTGTCCTGGAGGAAGCTCTGCCTTCCCCTCTTCACTCTGGTTAAAACCAGACAGGATAAAAATTTTACACAGTCAGTTACCCAATTGGTTTGTTATGGCAGTGCAGGAATACTTGTGCCAGCACAGGTGGAAGAAAGAGGAATATGAGAATGCGCAGCTAGAGCCAGGACTGCACCTTTCAACAGCAAGGTGGACTTGAACCACTCATGGATTTAGGTGCCTGGTTTTGGATGGTTTCTTTTGTTTTGCTAGTGTCCTCTTCGGCCTCTACACTAAGCCTAACCTACCTGCACAGAAGTCAGTCTTTGCACATAACCTACTGAGCCTAATACAAATGTAAATACATCTCAGTCACTGCATAAAATGCCAAAGGGTGCTATTTGCATGGGTGAAAGGCAGCTGTAGAAGAAATAAAAACAAACAATTCTGAGCAACAAACAACTAGATCTTTAGCTGGAAAAGGAAAGACTATCTTTCCTTGCAGAAGTTATCCTGCATACCAAAAATTTCCCTATTTCAGCCTATCTGAAGAAGCTCCTTAATCTAATTTTAGCCTCAGAAGAGTCACAATTTTTTGTTTGTTTGTTTTAAAACTACCACCAGGTGAACCTTTTCTTGCCTTTCTGTTAAGAGTTGATAATGCATCCACATAAGCATCATGAAAAGCAAACTAAATGTAACATCTGCTGACCTACTGAAGCAGGATCTCATTGAAAGCAGTAACCTACACACAGATGTGTGCTACGTATGTACACACGTACACAAGAAAAAAGTTAAACTACATCAAAGCTTGTTTAAAAAAAAGCCTGCACTGCAGAAATCGTATATGAAAAGTGCTATACAAAACCAGGAAGCTTTAGAAGCCAAAATTACCATCCCAAATGCTACAAAAACCACAGAAGTTATTTTCAGGTAATACTGATACTCAGAGCAGAATGAAATTTTAAATAAGCACAAATCTAGTTAGTTTCAGTACCTGAAGTAAGTTTCTCAGTCTTCTCGATACTTGTCACACTGAACCTAAAATCCTAAGAACCTAAGACGACTTGCGCCTGAGGTGCCTGGGCTGAAAGCCAGGAATTCCTGGATTGGGAATTTTTATTTAACAAAAAGGCTGTGTACAGGATGGACTTTGGACAACAGTAACATTTTGTTTATAGCCATCACTCAATACAAAGGTGTCATAAATTTTTCTGTATTCCACTGGGTCTAATTAATATAAAGGACAAGGTGGGGAGTGTTACAGCATGTTTTATAAACTAAAACATTTGACTTTTCCCCTTCTAAAATTTTAAGACCTTTTGTATTTCTTGAGTTGTTACCATAGGGTTATGAAACAGAATACTACTACGGTGAAAGTAGGAAATCATAGCAAGTATATGCACAGACCCACAAAAACATGACTTTTCAGGTTTCTCATTTTATTTAACACATTTAAGTTCTACACTGAGTAAATGACAAGTATCACAAGTGCACCTTATTTGTATTTGCTTAGATTTTTATCTAGACCAGAAATGCTACTTTGCCCCAACAGTTCCTTCCAAGCAACAAGGAGGTGGAACTGTAATGCAAGATGAGATGATAACATCCAGAGTAAACTGATACACATGGGGTGGGGAAGGGGAAGGTTTGCTAAAAAAAAAAAAAAAAAAAAAAAAAAAAAAAAAAAAAAAATCAACCACCTTTTAAAGTTATAACTCCAGTAAGGAAATATTTCAACTAAATTTAGGAAGGACAAACTTACTTCCATAGAAGTTTCAGTCAGAAACTAAACTAAACCTAAACAGAGAAACTAAGAACTAAAAAAGAACAAACTTGTGAGAATGGACCCCTGCCATTGTCCCCAGGGTACATCCCACCAGCCTGCCTTCACAACCGGAACCTACCTCCAGCAGAGCAGTAGTCTGGTGACACATACAGACACCAGGGCCATCAGACAGGAATTCAGACACAATTTAACATTCCCCAAAACAGTTCTATAGATCCTACCCACTGGGGAATCTCCAAAGAAAGGCCTAAGCATGCCGGTTGTTACATGTAGTATCACTGCAGGAATTGGCAGCCAGCAACAGCCCAAAGGGACAAACACTGAAATATGAAGAAAAAGCTGCTTCTGTTTGGAGTTCCAACTCTTCGTTCAGATCTGCATTTACTATTTACTTAATTTTCTTACTCTCCTACTTGGGGGGTGGTTCTCCAAAGAAGAAGAGCTGAGAAGAACTGATCATTACATGCCCAGACCCTCCTCTAATTCCACAGATTAGGTATTAAGGAGAAGTACTAGCATACAGATTTTGCCAAGGCTAGACGCTTCCGACCTTAAGAGCATACATACTGAAGGACTGAATGCATATGTGACAGCATACTTTCAAGAAATTGTGTAATTGGCAATTCTCTGTTCAAAGGAAATAATGGAAATTTTGAAGGACCAGATGATTCTAAAGCCTGACACACAACAAATCCACACAAAGCCTATTTTGACCTTCTAGAATCATAGAATAGTTGGGGTTGGAAACGACCTTAAGATCATCGAGTTCCAATCCCCTGCCATGGGCAGGGACACCTCCCACTAAACCATGCCATCCAAGGCTATGTCCAAACCAGCCTTGAACACTGTCAGAAATGGAGCATTCACAACTTCCCTGGGCAACCCATTCCAGGGCCTCACCACCCACACAGTAAAGAATTTCTTCCTCAGATCCAATCTAAACTTCCCCTATTTAAGTTTGAACCTGTTACCCCTTGTCCTCTCACCACAGTCCCTAATGAAGAGTCCCTCCCCAGCATCCCTATAGGCCCCCTTCAGGTATTGGAAGGCTGCTATGAGGTCTCCACGCAGCCTTCTCTTCTCCAGGCTCAACAGCCCCAATTTTCTCAGCCTATCTTCAGACGGGAGGTGCTCGAGTCCCCTGATCATCCTCCTGGCCCTCCTCTGCACTTGTTCTAACAGTTCCATGTCCTTTTTATGTTGAGGACACCAGAACTGCACACAATACTCCAAGTGAGGTCTCACGAGAGCAGAGTAAAGGGGCAGGAGCACCTCCCTCGACCTGCTGGTCACGCTCCTTTTGATGCAGCCCAAGATACCGTTGGCTTTCTGGGATGCAAGCGCACACTGCCGGCTCATATTCATTTTTTCATCAACAAACACCCCCAAGTCCTTCTCTGCAGGGCTCCTCTGAATCTCTTCTCTGCCCAACCTGTAGCTGTGCCTGGGATTGCTCCGAACCAGGTGGAGGACCTTGCACTTGGCATGGTTAAACTTCATCAGGTTGGCATCAGCCCACCTCACAAGCGTGTCAAGGTCCCTTTGGATAGCATTCCTTCCCTCCAACGTATCAACCAAACCACACAGCTTGGTGTCACCAGCAAACTTGCTGAGGGCGCACTCAATCCCACTGTCCATATCACCGACAAAGATGTTGAACAAGAGCAGTCCCAACACCGATCCCTGGGGAACACCACTCATCACTGGTCTCCAGCTGAACATTGAGCAATTGAGCACAACTCTTTGCGTGTGGCCATCCAGCCAGTTCTTTATCCACCGAGTGGTCCACCTATCAAATTGATGTCACTCCAACTTAGAGACAAGGATGATGTGTGGGACAGTGTCGAACGCTTTGCACAAGTCCAGGTAGATGGTGTCAACTGCTCTACCCCCTCCATCAGTTCCGTAACCCCGTTTTTTTATTATCCAGTCAAGCAATCAACCTTTATCATTATTCAAAATTATCTGGATGATACAACAGCAAGATACAGGTGATATATCTGAAAGGTTCTGATTTGGATTAGTACTGTATAGTAATGAGGAACAAACAATGTCCTTCAGGAACTGGATTAATGAACCTGTATTACTTCATGACTTACTGAATAGGAAACAAAATCGACCTAATAGCAAAATATCAAAACTTAAGCTGCATCAGCAGTTACAGGCACAAAAGGGCAAGAAAAAGCAGACATAACTAGATTACAAAAGTGACTGCACTGCTGAGTGCTTTGCTGAGAATCATGTGTTCCAGCTATCACAAAGAACCCTTTCTTAGAAATTAAGCATGAATTTTAAAACACTTTTTCATGAAGTAGTAAATCTCTCTACAAAGAGGTTCTTCTAAAATGGAGGCAGCAAAAGCCCCACAGTAGTCCTGGCTTTTTATTTCTAGATTGGTTAAGAATCATAGGATTGAGTTTTAGGAGAAGGACAGCGAAAGAAGACAAAAAAAAAAAAAAAAAAAAATCCATACACACACAACTCCCTCCTCCCCTGCCCCAAACAAGCAGTGAAACAACTTTCAACATGCCCTCTGAGGAATCAGAGTGGAAGTGAACTACATTGAGTACAAAGGTGTGCAATCTTGAAGATATGTACACTTCAGAAACTGAAAACATTGAGAAGTATTCTGGCAGTCCAAAAGATACAGACAAAAGATACAGGAAAAAAACCCTCTTTTCAATGCTGGCTTTGCAAATAGTGTTCAGAATACGATTTTTGATTTTTTTTCCTATCATTACCAAAGTAGTTTAGAGTATGATGTAAACGTGTATGCATCCTAGAAGCAATTAAGTAACACTGTCAGGAGGGAGCAACAGTTCAAATCACAAGATATCAACATATTTATATTCCCCTAAATAGAAAAGTTCCAGCACCTAAAAAAAACAAAAAAAACAAAAAAAAAAACAAAACAAAAAAAAAACCAAACAAACACACGGCACACACAGAATAACTGCTGTATAATCCTGCACAGAACAGAAAGTTCCTCCCAAGCAACTTCCGTGTTTTCATATACTGGCTAATGAAACTCCATAGCTGTACATCACTGATCTTTCCAGCTGGTTGCAAGCACCCACTAATCTACCAGAAGTCTATTCTGATTGACAATACTCACACGAAAGACTTACTAATGTTCCTGAAGTGGAATTCAAAACACTTTTAGCAAAATCAGCAAGAGCCCATTTACTGCCCTCTAGGACTCTCCTGAAGTGAAATGACAGCATACATTCTTCAATGACTTTCCATTTTTTAGAAGTTTACTTGAAAGGAACATTATCAGATATAGACACAAAAAGTCATTAAATCTACTTTGTGAGAAAAGCGAGAGAAATTCTATCACCAAATCTTTATCAATACCGTTGAACAGAGTAAATTAAGCATGAACATACCCATTTATAGGGAAAATGAGGATAATTCATTTTAGCCAATCTAAAATAATTGCAAAATATTCTGACATTCTGTGATATATTTAGAGGAGTCTAAAAGCTTTTCAAAAGGCTGCTTCTGAGCAAACAAAATGTGCTTTTGTTTTTTAAGAAAGGCAAATCCTCTACGATATAATAAATATGGGGACACGATTGTTGGTTAAGACACAAATTGCAAGAATAGCACCTCCATGAAGGATCAGATTTTAAGAAAAAGTAGTCTGCTTTTTTCTCTCTATTGAAGTTCTTGTCAACACTTAATTGTGTCATCAGGCAGCAAGTTAACTCAGCCAAATTCCAGCTAAATTCAGCTTCAGATACTGGGATCAACCACCAGTCCGCCTCTCTGTCTCCAGACACTGCATGTCCCTTATTGCAGCGCATCCTCAGCCATTTGCTTCCTTCTTCCTCCACAGAAAAGGCAGGAGTGTAGCAAAAGTAAGAATTCTCCACATTAAGCTGCCCCACCTTTACACAGCATATTTCATGGGCTTCCTATTCAAGCACCCCTTCTCTGTCAACAGGTTTGCTGCTTCACAGAGCAGGGCAGGTAGTCTTTCCCACGCAGTTTTCACAATTCACATGATTTTATCCAATTTTCTTTGAGAGTGCCCCCCAAAGATCCCTGTTTCATTAAGAAAGGGAATTCCTTCTCTTTCTCAAGCTGTGACCCAACCGCAACACAAGATGCTGTTTTCAATTAGCAAGTCTACTAAGATGGGGAAGTCCTGGCTCAAACCTCAACCATATGAAAGATGCATCTCTGGAGTTTAATGCTGCTGCCTTCTCACATCAAGTACTACCTCAGTGGGATAAATCCTACAGTCTGTTTGTACTGCATTTTCTCTTTCCTCCAGGCTCAATTATTTCACGAAAAGCCATTTGCTCGGAATGAGGATCTGGGAGCTTCCTGCATACAAGAGTGCTTCTAAATTCACTGCACAGTTACATTCACCACACTTCCTCTCAGAACATGTTTCCTCTAAGAGCATATTAAAGTTGCTTCTAAAGCAATCCCAGGCACTATGCTCTGTATCCACGCTAAGTAAGCAGCACCTGTCCTCTCTTACCACTTGCTTTTTTCAATTCACCTTCAAAAAGCATCCTTTTGATCACACAGTTTTAGTTCCCTTATTAACTTCCATAACCTTAAGTGGAGCAGTAGTAGTCTCTGGTGATGACAATACTAGGGATTTTCCCAATGATTGCTCCAGCATCCCAGTGTTGAAGCAGATTCAAAATCTTGGACCCATGTAACCACCAGTCATCCCAAAATGGTTGAACTCTGTTCATAGATCAGTTTACTTGATCATCTCTATCACCATCGCCTGGCTGCAATCAACTCCCAAGGAATGCCACCAGAAGAGGAAAGAACAGCAAGAAAAGGCTGCTTGTTCCCCACAAACACATGCAGTTTGACCAATACTCAACTGGCACAGCCCACAAGAAATAAACATTCCCAGTCCCATGTGCTCATTTCTACAAAAGAGCTGTCCCCCTCCATTCTAGCAGACATGTGGGAAGCCCCATTTAAGTCCTGTCAGGGACTACAAAGCAAGGGCAGTCCTACCAGAAACAGGTAATTTACACAGCAGTAGCTATCACTAGGATTGACCATGGCCAAGCTCACCCTCGCTAGCTAGCCGAACTACTGTTCCTTTTTTGGCCTGTATTACCTTTGTTCCGCATTTGTGCAGTTCACTCCTCTCTTCAACCAGGCCTTGGTTAACAACCCTTCAGACAGCAGCAATTACTAGTAAAGAGCTCCATGGGGGTTGTAGCTTTTTTGAAGGCTTAGAATAATTTGAAATTGCAATGACAGAACATACGCATCTAGATATTAGTCATCTAGGGAAAAATGCAAGGCCAAGCCTATGCACATTTTAATATATTCCCCTCAATTTAGCAGATTCCTCCACCAATGGCAAGAAGCTATCTGCCCATGCAGGACTCCCTGCCTGTCAGCTCTTCACAGGTACATCAGGGTGATCTGACACTACCACTGAAGTCACTAACAGGGAGCTGTACATTCCCCTCACTCTGCTCCAGCCACGGGGTTTTCCTGCTTCCCCTCACATTACATACAGAGACTATGTGATCACAGAACAAACCATTTCAGAGGGCTGATGACAGGAAACAGACAGGAAGAAGGGAATTTCTGCAGGTAGGTCTGACAGCCATCCACACCTGGAACAGGAACCCACAGCTGTTAATCTGAAGAGATCAGACTATCACTATTAAAACTGCCTCACAACTCCACAAAACTACACCCCTGTAGTCACCCTTGTCATTCCCGCTGAGCTCAGGCCCAGCCTCAACAAGTCACTCTCACCTGGCACCAGACACACAGGCAGAGTCCTCCTTTGCAGTCCCTGTTTCTGCAGCTCCAGTTTCAGCATTGACACTCTATACCTCTTCCCCTTGTTTCCCAACATCCATGGTCACTCCCAGGTGTACTCTGCTCACTGAAGCAGGCAGCAATAAAAAAAAAAAAAAACCACAACACTAAAAATCAGACTGTATGGTATTTATACAACTGACCCATTCAAGAGCTTGTAAATTGGTTATGACTGCTTGCCACTACAAGTCTGAAATTCCTGGTCAAATCTACAGGCTGTTTTCCTTTTATTCGGAAGCTTTTAACAAACATAGTGATCTTACACATCCTTGCATAAATCACCTATCTCTGTATATACCAAGATTTTAACAGTTATTTAAAAGCTTGCACATTTAAAAGATTTGTCCTTTGGCTGAGGCTCTTCTATACTACCTTCTGTATCTATTAACTTCAGAAAATTTTAAGAGCCACACTGACTTCAACAAGTAGCATTTATGTAACACCTGATGCCAAGAAATCTTTATGTTGTACAGTTCAAATATTTTAGCCATTCTGAAGATGGATATTTTAGTGGCTGCATGAGAGCACATACAGCAGCAAAATAAACTAATATCACAGTGTTTTCCCCCACAAGCAAACCTCCGATACTTCCAGAAACCATCAGAACCCCAAAAGCTAGCTACACAAGCAGCTTTAGCTTCAGAAGTTACTTTCAGTAATACCTACATTTAGATTCTATGCAAGTGTAGCAAGAACTAAATGCTCACAAACTTTGAGGCATGTCCTCAACAAAGATGCCAAAAACCATTTCAAATGAAACACAGAATATACTTTCTCGATGATAACAGCAATCAGTTAAGGAAGGAAAGGCTTAGTCAGAAAACCACTCTAGTAGTTAGGCTACAATTAAGTTGAAGCTTTGTTTACATTCTTCCCTTGGCAAGCAAAGGAAGTTATGTCTTCCAGATTTCCTGCAACAAGCTCTCCCCACATTTCTAAAGCATTTATTTTTCATCCTGTAACATGAACACGCAAGTTTTACAGAACAGTCAAAGCAGCATCATATATGTCAACTTGACACGCTGTTCGTAAAAAATAGAGGCACCAATCATTTATGCATTTAATTCAGAAAATCTACACATACCTCATGCGCACACAGAGACTGGATAGTTATGAGAGCTTGTGAGGTGGTTTTTTAACTATTTGCTAAAGCAAATCTGCCTTTTGAGCAGACCAATTAAATCCCTTAACTCTTCCTCTCCCTCCACAAAACAATGAAGTTTTTCAGCTGCCCCAGAACATAAAAAATCCCAACCAAACACAATTTTCCAAAGAATTAAGTTTTACAAGGAAATCAAAAGTCTCTTGGACTGTACTAATCAGATGAGATACTCCATTAAGGCAACCCACTGCTGTTGATCTCATTTTAGACCAAATTTTGGTTGTCTTTCTCTCTTGTCTACCACTGTCCTTGATACCACCACTCTTCGAAGAAAGGGTAAAATGCAAAAAGGGAAGCCTTTGCCAGTGTGTGCTATACTTAACAAACTTCCTTTTATTCTTCCATTATTTGAGAAGTTCACCAATAAAGGGGAAAAAAAAGTTGACACTGCCACCAAAAAGGCAATCTCAATTCCCTCTCCACCCAGATGATAATTTCCATTCAATTCCGCATTCTCTACTTGCACATTCATATTCAAATAACAGGAACAGTTTTAACTGGATCAGTTTTCAGATTAATAAACACAAAAGGCTCATTTTATCTTCAAGGGAGCACATTAATCTTGTACATGTGGGGAAATAAAGTAAAAAGTGGCAAGTTTCATTTCCTTCCAAATTTAAACCAAGGATAAAATTGATTCAGTAGATGTTTAAATAAGCACTCTCACTACTGAAGATCGCTAGTCCTTAACACAATTCAGCCGTGATGCTGGTAAAACCCAATGACAAAATGAGACATTTTCTAATTTAATGCTCCAGAAAAGTAAGTTGGTAGCTAAAAGCAGAATACAGGGAGAAGGGAAGAAGAATAATCATAGAATAGTTAGAGTTGGAAAGGACCTGAAGATCATCTAGTTCCAAACCCCCTGCCATGGGCAGGGACACCTCCCACTAAACCACGCCATCCAAGGCTATGTCCAACCCCACCTTGAATGCCGCCAGCAATGGAGCATTCACAACTTCCCTGGGCAACCCATTCCAGGGCCTCACCACCCTAACAGTAAAGAATTTCTTCCTCAGATCCAATCTAAACTTCCCCTATTTAAGTTTGAACCCGTTACCCCTTGTCTTATCACTACAGTCCCTCATGAAGAGTCCCTCCCCAGCATCCCCATAGGCCCCCTTCAGATATTGGAAGGCTGCTATGGGGTCTCCATGCAGCCTTCTCGTCTCCAGGCTGAACAGCCCCAATTTTCTCAGCCTATCTTCATACGGGAGCTGCTCCAGTCCCCTGATCGTCCTCGTAGCCTGTCGATCCCTAAAATGGTGGTGGGGAAATACCCAGATTGGTACAAGTCTGTTAATCCAAACTAGCAAATTTTAAGCCAATAATTAACTAAGGAACTATTCAGTAACAAAGTTTCTTTAGATATTCTCAGCAGAGAAACTCAGATGTCTTGAGAAACTTCAAGCAAAACAAAATAAATTTTATTTTCCTTAAAATGGAAAAGCCCTGAGTAGCAAGGACAGACATTTTGGAAAGCTTGCTTTAGGACTGTACTTCTGAGTAAGATCATTTTCTGAGTAACATAATTTAAGCCTGAAAACCAACTTCAAAGAGTAAGTGTCCAGATTACAGGACCAAAGATCTTGGTTAAAGTCAGCTACAGACAAGCAGCTTTGATTCAGTGCAGAAGTATATATAAGAATTAGTTTACCAGGGGTTATTAAATCTTCAGGCTTGTGTCTAGAACAAAGCACTATTAGAGAGCAAATGATCTTACACTATATGACACCTTACTATGCTAGAAGGATATTCTGGCATTTCAAGTTCAAATGCATATTTCCAGAAGTATTCAACAGAGGATTAAATCTTACAGAGATTTTAAGGGCCAAGTAAGAAGCGGGAGGTACATTCTGACCCAAATAATATAATTTAAAAAAAGACAAAAAATGTTTCTATTAAATATTATATTTGGCTATACAAAGAAAAAAAAAAAAAAAAGCCGAGTTAGGATTTGAGAATCTAAGGCAGTAAACACATTCTTACCCAAAATTTAGATAAGCTAAATCCCCATATCAGCCAAGAAAATAAACTGCAGAGGAGATGGAGGTAACTTAGTATACTGGGAGAGAAGAGGGACTTAACAATGACACTGACTGGCAACTCCTCATGCTGTTACAGACAGTGCTTTGTAAGAATTACAGCGCTTACATCCAGCTCACCAGTAACAACTGTTGTCTCTCAGGAGCTGAAAAGTATTGACACAGCTTTGATTTTTCCTCATTCAGTACCCAGGCCATCACTACACTGCATAATACAAAACTTCCTGCCTCGAGTGTGTGCTTTAACTCAGCATTCTTCCACCACACTAGTGTCTGAAGTACAATAAACAATCTACTTCAAAAACTTCCTTGAAGTACCCCACTACAGACTGACAAAGGTATCCTCAACTTAAAAATGTCAGGATAAGCAATTCCACTGCATTACAGTGAGCTAGAGTCACTACTAGAATGACTTAAATAGAATCATAAGTTCATTGATTCCTTTAATGTTACCTTCTCTGACCACATTCTAGAGATGTTTTTTCATGCATTTCATTTCACCTCTTGAGACATCTAAAATCGAGATGCCCATGACAGGATGAGCCACAGCAGAGGACATCAGGTTTTAATACAGGTTGTTAACCTTCATGTATTTTAAGAAATAGTCATCCAAGTATATGAAAAAAAAAAAAAAAAAAACAAAACTCTAAATGCCTCCACTTACACAACATACTTAAGCACAACCTCATCTTCAACACTACAGAACTTTCATGGATGAGCACTATCACAACCACAGCAACAGAGAAGCTTCAAAGAGGACCTGCATCTCCCTAGATGAAGTCAAAGATCACCAAATCCACAGCAACCCTCATTCCTCAGTTCTAACGGTCAAGGAACCATTCCCCCCACACACACACACACCCCGGCCTTTACATCAAGCATCATCATGAGAACAAAGCTAAAGCAGGAGATCAAAAGAGCTGGAAGAGTAAGGGAGCACAGGTCCAGAAAATAATGCCTCATTGCATTCTGATTGGATTTTTTATTTCAGAGTTTTTCAGTCAGCTCTCAAACAGCATTTCAAATATTGGGGTGAGGACAAAGAGCATGAAAAGGAACTTTTGCCGCTCATACTATTTTTAAAGCAATGAGAATAACCTGCCCATCACAGAAGTGGTTTACAGACTTCATCATAAGCACAGACATCTGGGGGAGCAGACAATGATAAGCTAAGCAGCAGTCCAATTTCTCACTAATGCAATGTTACATACCCGGTCACTCAAAAAAAAGAATTTAGTTTGCATATAAATAGGCATAATTTTACTCAAGTTTGATGCCTTCACAAGACCTTGGTATTCTTGCTTTTTGTATTCCAGACCTTGATTTAAATCTCAGTTATGGACTGTAAGAAAGAACAACGTTCTCTGACCTGAAGTCTAAAACACACATGCAAGTATCCAGATGCATTTTGCACCTCTAATTATCACACAGAGCTTCTGCAAGTACCAGGTGACAAAATAACTAGCGCAACTAAAAAGACAAGCAGCAGTTGCTTATTACACTGCTGTTTCAACCAACTGGTTTGAGTTTAGCCACTGTTACCATCAGCAGAAGTGTCAAACGGCAACAGCTTAACAGTTATCCTGAAACAGAGTTAACAGATCTTGGACACAGCTTCCAAATTAGAGAGGAATCTTGCATACCATTAACTAGCTTAGTCTATCTTTAAAGCACTTCCCACTAGGTAACACTGAAGATTTGAAGTTAGTAAGAATGCCAGAAAAGAGATTCATCTTAAAAGATGCAAGTTAGCATACCGACATAATCCTGTACCAAAGAGGACAGATAAGAAATAAAAAGGCTCTTTAAGAAGATGGGGAATAGCAGTAACAGCAGCAATAGAAAGATATTCCTTATAAGAGATTTAAAAAAAAAAAAATACATTCTACTCTTTACAGTTTACTGTAGTGAACAGGAAACAGGATACAACAGGTAAGAAAAGCAAAGAGGGACAGAAAAAAACATATCCAAACTTTCTAATAGAGGAAGAGCTGAACATAAAATGGAGTTTCAGCGTCATACAAAACATACATAACCACTGAATTCAGACATGATTTGAGAACAAAGATCAAATAGTATTTACAGAATAATCAGACATTTATACAGCTAACAGCTAGCAACAGAATTTTAAGTTTGAAAAATAAAGCAAGATCTCTGGAAGACACTTTTGAAACTTACAAACTGATCTAGGAAGGTGTTACCCTCATGTGTTGTATCCTCCCCCTTACTGAAAGTTGTTTGTTCAGTATGGGCTGCTGTTAAATTTATTTTGCATGCTGTATCACTCTGGTATAACACCGTAATTCATAATTTTCCACCCAGAGAAATGGTTCAAACCCACTGATGACAGAAAATTCCCAAAAGGATGAACACACATCTGCAAGCCCACCAGTTGTTAAAGTATACATTTGGTACTGTCAGGTGTAACTTTGCACAACACACCCAATGGAGCAATTAAATTGGATTTAAATTTAACTAAGTTTATAGTTGCGGATGTACTTCAATCTAATACACTTCAGGCAACACAGTCCTACCCCCAGATTCCCTTTACCTACCAGACCCTGCTTCTACACTGTGCCAGCAAACAAACTTTCTATCGCAATACGACAACCTAGATCAGGGACCTGATATGAAGTTATTTTGAGTTGTAGTTGTTTATTTTTCAGACAGATCAATTTTCTGCAATACTTCAGACTGAAGCCATGTAAACAGCTCTACCAACACAGCTGAGGGGACAATGCAGGAAAAAGCAGCTATGGAATACAAGTATTTAAGCCAATTTTGTCACTAAGCATTCACCAAGAACCTCATGGGCACCCTCATAAGGAAGCAATTTGCCGTAGTGCCAAGGACAAAGAAATTAGATATCCACAGATACCCTTCAGTTTTAGATGAACCTCTGACATGATCTGATCTCTTTGCTTGAACACTGGAAATCAAAACACCACAGTCAAGAGACTACAATGAAAGCAAAATGCTAAAACTTCACAGAACTTCAGACAGTGAGGTATGGTACATGTTGCATATGCCATCATTGACATTCAACTCCTTCCTATTAGTTTTTCCTCTTGCCCATTTCTACTCTCCCTAACACACAATTTTCATTGTTTTTACATAAATCACACGAGGATTTGAGATCTGCTAGCATCCACTCATTACACAGAAGGTATCAGTATAACAGGCATACTTTTGGGAGACATGCAGGACAGACCAGATAGACACAAAATGCAAGGCTAGCATCAAATTTTGCATCTGCATTCCCTTCTTGTTATAACTCAGGCATACTGGTAAGCCAACATAACAAAGACCATTCTAAAAATCCATAATAGCTTCTGTCCAAAGACTGAAGAATATGGCTTGTCAATGTATCTTTAAAAGAACCTGAGTAATGAAACAGATCAATAACTACATGACTCACTGAAAGATCACCTAACACATCTGAACTAAGATTCCCAGTCTTCGCTGCATGCACAATAAAGTTTGTGCACCAGGTTTCCAGACTTGTGTGAAAAAGAAATTGACCCAGTAAACTGAAAAAGTCATTGATCCAGTAACAGGAATCAAAACTCATGTAAATATGTTCAGAAAACCACAAAAGAAAATTTAGTCTGAAATTCAGGTGCTTATATAAAGATGTGCCACAAGAGTGGTCATATTCTCATCAGTATTATTAAGAATATAGTTATTTCTTCTTAAAAGCTATCTCACATTTTATTTATAGATCTTTTGTTTGATTAATGGGAACTACTTGCAGTCCATAACAGATGTCCACAGGATGGTTTGTTTCATCTTACTTTTTCCTCTCTGGAAGGCAGCCAGCCACAATCATCTTTGTCGTCACTGCACAGCCAGACACCAGAATACACTCCCCTTTTCTTGCATGTGGTCTACTATATCAACACCAAACTAGCATAAGGGTAGCATGAGGGGCAGGCCTAGTGTTGCACCGCCTCCTATGGATACAGGCAGGACCACAAGACACCATAACATTAACTCAGCCTGCAAAGCAGGACAAGGGAAGACATTGTCCAAGCCTAGCATTCATGCCCTATAAGCCTCTAGGTCAACTGGCATCAGTGAGAGCTGTAAACCTGCCATCATGTGCGCAGCAACTTGAAAGGCCACCTTCAAAATGAAGACTCAATATTTTGTTAGTCTATTCATCAAGCTCTGACAGCCCCACTGAATTAAATTCAAAGAGCTGGCTACAAAGACAACACATTCTACTATAATTTAACAATAAGCAACATTCACAGCACAAAGTTCTGAGCTTCTCAGACAAGCTTGCAAACCAAGGGGAGAAAAAAAAAAAAAAAGAAAAATTAAAAATCACCATGACAAGCCCATGCAAGTCTTCCAGTGGAGCTTATAAATATAATTCTATTCTTTCATGTATGACTCTTTGCAATCACTCAATGCCAGCTATAAGCATTACACCACTACTGTATCTATGACTCAGCAAGAGAATCTGGACACACGAAGAAAATTCACTTACATTAGTAAGAGGCAAGGATTTTTAAAAAGCCAGCAATTACAGCAATGCCACAGAAAGTGATCCAAGATGACTTGTGTCTGTGCTCCTTGTATGTTTAAACATACAAAATTAGATTAGAATGTCAAACCCATTTATATATTGGCTAGAGTTTGAAAGCAACTAAAACAATGCTTAGTGCAGCTGAGCCAGAATACAAAGGATTCAATAGCTTTTTTTTCATCTCAAATGAACAAAAACAAATGCTGGCTGTACAATTCTACACAAAATGCTGAACTCTATTTGCAAGATTACCTATATTTAGTCTAACTATGCCAGCCTAACTAAATCTGAATAAAAAAGAAAGCAAATTGCAGCTTCATGTTGTAACTTAAGATACGAGCTTTAGTCCCCAAGACAGTCATTACAGGTTTACATGTAAGCATGAACAGAAAGTAATGCTTACACAACATTATTTGATGCAGCAAAGTAGCAAGTTCTTTAATGGCAATATTATGCTTTGGTCCATCAGCTAGGACTAGAATTAAATTATTCCACCAAGGAAGAAAACATCACAAGTCATGACTTACCAATACATTACCTTCATTCAGATACTCGGCAAATTAAGCACTCAGACCTTGCCTTTTGAACATCACAGTCCACAGCATCTGTTTATTACCAAAAGACACTCGCTCCACATGCTCAAAAATAATCTCTATAGAATTAATTCTGTTCTGGTAGCAGCAGACTCTTAGTTAATAAGGCGAGGAAGGGAGGAAGAAATATTTGTCGACTTCCTCAGAAAAAGGTTTAAATAAAGAACGTAACCTCACTGGATCTGAAAAGGAATTACTCTCTCTGCACCTCCCCATTTAGAGCAGCATACTAATACAGAACTAGGATGAAAGTTGTCCACAATATACATATTTGAAATGATAATGGAGACTATTAGAATACTGCTCCTTTTTCCCCAATATCTTTCAGACAAAAAGGGCAAAGTTTTAACTCATCAAGCTTCAAGTGCCTCAAAAAAACTTATGAGAATAAAAATTTTGTATCCAAGTTTCTGTTTTTATTTTCTCCATTTCTAAATGAAAACAGAGCATGCAGTATGTGGTAAAACCCAAGGTGACCACATGCCAACAGTATATCTGCCAAACACTTCAAATTTGTGTGTTACATTACACTGGTTTGAAGCAACGTCTCGACCAAAGCTATACTCCCTAAGCTAAATTCTCACACAAATAAAGTATCATTGTATCAACACGCATTTTATTACCTTACTGTCATATTTTATGTTAGCACTTGAAATTCGTATCATCTTTCATCCAACAGCCTCAAATGGGATAGCAGGGCAGAGCAAGCAGAAACACGAAACAAGAGCAAAGCACTGTCCCACCAGCAGCAAGAATATTCCAGAGGCACGAACACGCTCATCACTTACAAAGCTCTCCAAGTTTCCCCAGGAACACCACGGTAACACCTGCACGGAGACGAGCAGGACGAAACCCCACACACGCAGCAATCTCAAAGCCGCAGAACCTCCAAGGGACGGGCTGAACGGCCGGGCACACAAGCGGGACCCCACAGTCCACGGCGAACGACCGCGGTCGCTCTCGCACAGCCGGACACGAGGGGAGCACAGCAGCACCGGCAACACAAGTCCTGCACCGGCTCCTGCGTGCGGCGACTCCAACAAACCCCCGAGGGCTCCGCGGGGAGCGAGGCCGGGGCAGCCCAGCACCGAAAGGCCACGCCGCGCCGGGCGGCGAGCGCTTCGCAGGGGAAGGGGCGTCCAGGAAGGACCCGACAGCGAGAAGCGGCTGAGGCGAGAACACCGCCGGTGCTCAGGACCGAAGGACCCCTGCGAGCCCGGTCCGCACTCCCGGGAGCGGCTGCAGGGGAAGGGCCGATCCCCTCGGCGGGAGGCCTTGCGGGGCGGTGGGGGCCTGCACCTCAGTCCCGCCGCAGCGGCTCAGCTCTAGGGTAGGAGCTATGGGGCTGGAGAGGGAGGAGTCTGCCGCAGCCGGCACGGAGCACTACCAGCCCGGCGGGCACGCACCCAGACCCTGCCTAGGGCTCCCGGCCGAAGGGGCATCGACGGTCTCGCCCCCTCCCCTCTGCCATCGTGACACGGAGCCCGGCCCGCCCTACCAGCTCACTGCTGACCACGCAGCTCCCCACAGCGCCTCACCTCCGGCAGCCACTCGCCGCCGCCATCCCGCCGACTCAACACCACTCACTCCCTTCCAAACCCGGTCCTGCTCCGGCCGCCGCCATTTTGATCGCGAGCCCCAGCCTCGGCCGGGCAGGGGGATCGGCCACCGCGCCTGCGCAGGGGCGCTGCGGCGCCCGGGACACGTGGTCCGTGGGGGCGGGGCGCGGCGGGGGCGGGGTGCGCCTGAGGGGAGCGCCCCGCATGGAGGGGATGGGCGGGGCTTCGGTTGGCGGGGGTAGGTGGTTCTGGAGCCGCTCGGTGCTTTACCTAGTCGCAGGTGAGGCGTGCGAGGGTACCCGTGCCACAGCGGAGCCCACGCCTCGGAGCCGAGGGAGCTCGGCGAAGCCACCAGCAGGAGTTACTTTGGGAGCATTCACGGTTTCCAGTCATCCCTGGCTGGGGCGGGGGGGGCTCGCCCGCCAACGTGCAAAATGGATGGTGGGCTGGTGCCGGGGGCTACCCGAGCTTGGCGAGGCGCCCGCCCGCAGGCCTGGTGTCAGGTGGAGCTGAGACCGGGACAGGTGTACCCTGCTGCTGGCCTCCTTGCCACGCGCGTGTGTTCTGATTGCTTTGTGTCTCATAAGCTTGTTACACCCAGGTACTGAGGTGTCTGCAATGCAAGCGGTTTGTCAGCACGGGTTCTTTGTCCTTGAGACTTCCGTAAGCTGCTTACATTGAGCATTTGTCCAGCTCCTTGCTTTTCCAAATTGCTATGAGCTCGCTACAGACAGACCACACTCAGGGTCCACCACTATTATTCATGCTGGGAATATATGCTGTTCACTTAGAAATAAACTCCCAACTGCCTTCCCCGTTTTCCCTCTCTCAGTATCAGAAATTACTATTTCATATATCTAGATGAATGGAGGTGCCAGCAGTAAAAATGCTTGCAGCTTTTCCTACCGTTGCTGGTACCATTCCTGCTATATGTTCTCCAAAGAAAGGTGCCTATGGATACAGTCAGGATCAGAACGTAACAGCCGCCCGGTCTATAAGATTGCTGTTTTCTAAATCGGAGAAGCAGCCAAAAATGCATGTCAAAATTTCATAAGAAAAATAAAACTACTTCTATAAACCTACTTGTGCTGTCTGACAGAACTAAGCACCATGTGTCTATATGTGAGAAGGTCTGAGAAAAGGGTTTCATACACAGGCCAAAAATCTAATGAATTCACATGGCAGAAAACACTCAGTAAACTGAAAGCCACATCTGTGATCGTTCTTGCTTGGTAAAGGCAAGCTACAGCTGATTATATACCCTCCTGACTTGCTGACAGTCCATTTCTGGAGGGAAGCCTTCCTCCCACTTGGCATCCTGTCGTGCTCCAAGCATCTCTGTAATTAACTTGCCTGAATGCAGCAGACTTCCCTAACTACCATTTGGCGTAACATCCCATAATGCCGAGCAGCTTACCAAGAAGCTAGGAAAAAACAGCTTTTAATATATTTGCCTATGCTGTAGACTGTTTTCATACTGGTTTCGGCCTACGAATGGAGGAGAAACACAGTCAGTTGAGCTGATAGACAGTATTTTGTACACCTTGGGGGTTTTAACCAGTTTAGTTATTTGTATAGTCTCCAATATTATAGAATCTGAGAGAACCACGACCTTTGACTTCCATACCCACAGTGAGATGAGAGAATTTTTGTAATTGCAATTTAATAGATGAAATTTGCACTGTCAGGGTTATGGTTGTATCTATTCAAAGGAGGCTATGCTCTGTAAATAATAAGTCTTTGCAAGCTGTTGTTGCTGCTGTCAGGAGAGCTAATAAAACTGACTAGCAGGCAGAGCTTAGCCTCTTTGAGCTGCTGCCCACTAGAGCCTCCCCATCTTCTATTTCTGTCTCGTCTCTTGTGCCCAGTTTCCATTCCCTGCTATTAGGAACCACGATCATAGAATACCACTGAATACACAGTGTTCAGCTTAGTTTTATTTTACCCTGGTTTTCTGTATAAATGTGGTATATATGATTATATTGCCTGCTTATACGTATATGGGTTTAGGTCTAGGATTTCTGTGCTAATTTTTTTTTGACTCATTGATCTCTTTCTCATTTGGGTCCTTCTAGATGTTGTAACTGCAGAAAAGGCATCATTTGTCTTGGCCATCAAAGTTAAGCATCCAACAGATACAAAACTGTAAGAAACTAAACTGCAGTAGTTGTAATGTGTACGGATTTGTTAATTTAAATATATCTATTAGGAGAAATGTTTGCAGCCGAGGGGCTTAAATATCAACAGTGTGAGATAACCCCTGCCTCTATATGTCATTCATGATTTATGATATCATTGTTACAATTTTAGTGGTGGCTTACTGAGACCAGCATAGGGATAAGAACCAGTTGAACTTAAATAAGATTCAGGTTACAGAGCTTTTAGACTGAGGGGAAATAGTATGCCTGCTTGGTTTTCAGGTGACTGGAACCAGTTACCTATTTGTTGCCAAAGTTCTGTAGGTAGTTGAAAAAATCCATTCTTTCCTCCAGCAAGCCTGGCTCATATCTTACAGGTAGTGAAAATGAGAAGAAGGGAAGGCAAAGAAGTTTTGCATGCTGAATGTTTGCTTCATTGGTCATTTTTATATTCTAATATAAACCAGAGTGCAGTCAAAATGGATGATGAGATTGTAGTGCCAAGATCTTGCTCTTCAATAATCGCCCTCTTAGTAGCTAAAATAAACCTTGTTTCTTATGACTCAGAGACAAATGGTGTGTTGGGTAACAACCCAGGGAGACATCTGGCCAGTTGGAAGCAAGGAAGGCTACCTTATGCTTTTGCTTTAGACTTTTTAAAACATAGAGGTTCCCCCTTGACTGCAGAACAATGTCATTACCTTCAAGTACTGCATGGTCTCATGGGCTAGACAGCTGGGAAGTGCACCAAAAGTAGGCTGACCAGCTTCTCCTGCTACGTGGTGCAGAAGACAGGTTATAAAACATTGAGTTACAGACCTTGCTCTGGAGGAGTGGGAAATGGAAGCTAATTGCATTTACATGCAGGTGAATGTGCTCTCTGAGATGAGAGGAGATTCACACCATCTGACAAACGCCCCCAGAGCATGTGCATACACATCACTTCCCTGATCACCTAATTATAATCTTCACACCGCGCTCTCAGAAATAAATTGGTCTTCCATTTTTAGCAGGATTGAGATACATTTGGTTTGATCTATTTAAAATAATCTCTTGATGTCCTAATGAGCAAAATCTTACATATGCCTTAAATATTGTAAAATATCATCTCCTCCTTAGAACAAAGTGCAGAATGAGACACTGAGCCACACAACAATTATCAGTGCCTTTGCTTGTATGGAATGATATAATGCTTTATTCATGTTTTTGCAGGGACTTACTGACGGTAATCACTGTACATACACATTGCATTTTATCTCCAAATTCAAGAGTGCTAGCAGGAAAAATTGATTATGTGCCACTGCTTACTAACAATAAAAATGACCCAAATGTCTGTTATTGTTCGTTTACCCTTCATTTGCACTAGGAAGCTCAAGCTTCGAACTGCCCTCTGGATATTTATCAGAGTATATTGGAAAGAAAATACACTTGGAAGAAAACCCCTAACAGTTCCCTTCCCTTGATTCATTTTTTGTCCACAATTCATTTCTTAGACTTTTGGATGCTTCATTTGCTTTTCATTCCAAATGTTAACTGTTTATTATTAATGATGTTTCTGTATTGCTGTGTTGTGTGGAGGCCCTAATCAAAACTGTCGTGATGTGCTGGATGGTGCGCCAAACTCAGATTACACTACATGCTCTAGAGAATTTACAGATTAACTGGAGGGTGTGATTATGCAAGGTGCAGAAAACCTTTTGCAGACCAGTGAGAAAACTGGATGTGCATCATTTACAGTGATAGTTGGGGTCACACCACGTGTTGCAGAAAGTGCTTGCACACCTGGGTGCCTGCTACAGAAATAATGTCAGCTGTATTGGTTAGAGAATGGGATTCTATTTTGCTGTAAGCAACACCTTTTTATTCATGGCCATCTGAATCGCGACTTTGTAGCATTACAGATCAAATCCCTAAAGTCCAATTTATCCCGACTTTTTTTTGTGTGTGTGTATTTCAGTTCAATTTTGTGGCACTCAGGGCAGTAAATCACTGCTAAAGAAAAACTTAGAATGCTTTATTATCTATTTGTTGGTAACTAATCCATATTATTTCCATATTGGGGGTTGAAACTAGGTGATCTTAAGGTCCTTTCTAACCCTAAATATTCTATGATTATGGATGCGTATTATGCTAAACAGACTTCATTTTTAACGATGATAATGATGAGATTCTGCAAATACAAAGATTTGGACTATTACTGGCTCTTTAATTTTACTCTTTGTGTGTTGTCTTTCTTACTATCTGAGCCTTTCTCACTACATAAACCTACTTTAAAATTTTGTAGATGAAGGGTATTCGGCTTACTCATATACACAATGCTTGTTATACATCATCTGACAGCCCCTCAAAGAATAAACTGAAGTTGCTATGAAAGCAACTTCATAATTGTATGAATACAATGCAATACTTTTATTTCTATAATCAGTGATGGAAGAGCAAGAAATGGGTTTCCCTTTGTGAAATAAGTGGCGTGGAAACACAGCAATGCCAGTAATGCTCTTTCTACCACAATTTTTCTCATTTCTTGAGTCACCAGACCTTTACGCAGAGATAAGGAAACACCTGTTTTTTAGCAAGAGAGCACAGGAAGGTTGGTGAGGGTAGGGGTATTTGCTGCTAGCAGGAGAGAAGGAGGCTGCCCTGGGGCGGCTGGAATGGGGACTGCTATGTCACTAGCTGCCATGGGATCTCTCCTTGTTCTGCAATGAAGCAAATTCCCCACCAGCAGGCAGAAAAAGCCAAGTGATGCGCAGCCACCATGCACTTCTGGGAAGCCTGGCAAGTTTGGTGAGGTGAAATAGTTGCGCCCAGCAGAAACAAAGTGCAAAGTAATACCTTAAAGGAGGTGTTGTTAAACAGGCCCTGCCTGGGGCAGGTGGCAGAAACACATGGGCATTAGGGGCCTTTGAAGAAGTATGAAGAAAAGAAGTGACATTAGGCTCACATGTTAAGGTGGGGAGGCCTGGGGACAGACATCTATTTGTGGGACAGCACATCACCTCAAGAAATAGAGACAAGATAGGTGGTATTCTATGCCAGGAGGTTAAACCTTATGAAACTAATGGCCTGTGAAGTCCATGGGCTGACAAAGCTGGGCAGCCAATGGCCATTACATTTAGACAAACTCACATTGGGAGACACAATTAAGATCTCAAATTGAAGTACACAGAATTAGTTGTTTCGTCTGTGTGACCTTTATGAAGGTGTCTTTTGGCCATGCACAGAGAAAATCTCTCACTCTGATCACCAAGAATATCCTAAAAGGGATATTACCTCATTGTAAACCAAATGTCATTTGGATTAACCTTTACTTGGGTCCTTAAAAGGGTTTTGTTATATGTACAGTTTGTTTGTTGTTACTGACGGTACTCTGTTTTGGTGAGGGTATAATCACCACAGTATTGCTGCTTTCCTTGGTAAATGCTTTTTCTAATTTGTCAGTGCAGAGATGCCAAAAACAAACTACCACTGATGATGGTAATTACTTGCCTTGGCTGCAGATACCTTCTTCACTGCTGGTCTTTTTCTACCACTTAATACTTTATCAAATGATCCCTTTTTTTCCCCACAGGATCCAATTATGTGAGAAATGTGCTGAATGTAAGATGGTCACTGAATGAGCAGTTACTCAATATATTGATTTCTCCTCACAGTTCAGTATGGCACTATGCCTACTTTGCTGCACGCTTCAACCTTTGTTTTAAATACAGAGTTATTAACTTCCCAATGTCCTGTCTGTGGCATTTGAATGCTTCACAAACACTAATGAATTCTCAAAAAAGCAGTTGTTAATGTCCACCCTGTAGGTTACAACATGAGGCGCAGAATTATTCAGGTGAAGTAATGCTTGTTGTGGGGGCTCAGTTTAGGCACATGGGCTCTTCTGGGTGCTTCCCAGTACTGTAGCACTTGCTGTGTTAAAGTGCATGTTTCCCGTTCTGCTCGGCTGCAGCTGTGAGTCTGCCCTTTTGTAAATTTGGCACCAAGATTTCAAGTCAAACAGTCAGAACATGAGGAACAAACAGCTAACCACAATTTATTTAAAGTTTAAGTGATAGCTGATTATTACACTAATTCTTTGGCAGAGACAAGGTTGGATTCCCAGGAAAGCACTTAGCTATGAGACAGTCCTTTCTCTTCCTGGAATTTCTTGCCTCATGCCATCTGCACCTTCCAAATTCTGCAGCATGCTGAGCAAAGTTCAACATGTGGACAACATATTTTTAATGCACATCCCTGATTTATGCCCAGAACAGGTCCATCCCATAAGTTATCTGTTTAGACCCTGCTAAGACCCAGTTGGATCTGGATGTTGTAAAGTGCAGTTACTGATGTTAAAAATAGTTATTGATTAGATGCAGCTTTTGAAGTTACGTAGCATCAGCTGAATTCGCAGCACTGACAGGGATTTTTCTATCTGCTTAATGTATGGATAAACTAATTTACTCGTTAGGAAGTTCATGCTAGAAAGATGATAGTAGATGATCAGTGGAGAATACATGATACAAGAACTGATGACATGCATATAAAGCCTGTTCTTTGCATTCAAGTTGCTGAACTGGCAGTCCTCCTGAGATTGATCAATGGCGGACAAATCTTGCAAAGTTATTACTGCTACTGATTCCACTGCCTTAATAAAGAAACCTGGGCGATGAAGCTGTTATCAAGCTGAATAGTGTCTGGACATGTCTGAGTGAGTCTGGATTCTGAAAAAGGTGAGGTTAGAAACAAATTGAAGCAATCGATCATTGTCAGTGAAAGAGCAATGCTAACACTACCTTCAGATGCTGGAAGCTTTTGGAGCACAAAGTGAGAGCAACAGGCAGAGTAGCAAATGGTCAGAAGGAGAGCAGCCTGAAAAGAAGCAGTCAGCATGACAGAGATCTCCTAATCTCCCTAAATATTGTTGAGCACTGTAAAGGATTTCTCACAATCAACAAAATTTTCCTAGTGTCAAATCTAAATCTCCTTTACTGCAATATAGGCTCACTACTTTTTGTTCTGCCAACAGCAGACCCAGGGAACAGATTATTCTCTTAGTGTAGCAAATACTTTCATAGGACAAGTCTGGAAGACAGTCACTTCTCTTTTTAGACTAAACAATTCCAATTCCTTCAGTGTTTCCCTGTAGATGTGTTTTGTAGTTCTTGATAATTTTTCTCACACTTTTGTTGTCTTTGTGATTAGTTCACATCTTTCTTGAAGTACAGGTCCCAAACGGGAAGCCAGATTGCAGCACTGGTTTTACCAGTAGCATGTGCTGTAGGGGACTCCTTCAAATACTTCACAGATGATGCTTTTGTATGTATTTCCAAATACAAGCACATTTTTTTCCCACAGTGTAATGCTGACCCAGATTTTATTTGTCATTTTGTGCGTCTCTCACATTGTGAAATGATTGAGTAAGCCAATTTTTTAGCTCCTTGTGTTTTGTGCCATTGGTTATCCTGCAGAATATTCTGTCCTTTGTTATTTGTCTAAATTCATCCTTGTTTATACTGAATTGTGTGTGACTGAGTCAAGCTGGCTACTTGTTACATGCATCTCTGGTTCTTTCTTCACTAAGGGTTAGCTTATAGCTGCGCCGTTCATATTTTTCTAAGGAAATACCAATTTTCTGAGACTCCTTTTTCCCATGTGCATATTTTTATGCCCATATGAGTTTACTGAATTTCATAGAAAGCAGAATTCATTATATTAATTTACTGTTCTTCATAGAATCGTGGAATCATAGAATAGTTTGGGCTGGAAAGGACCTTAAGATCATCTAGTTCCAACCCCCCTGCCGTGGGCAAGGACACCTCACACTAAACCATGTCACCCAAGGCTCTGTCCAATTTTGCCTTCATGAAGCATCCTTTATGAAAACAAGGAACACTGGTATTTCATAGCCTAAGCTACGTTTCTGCTCTACATTCTTGGTCAACTCCTCCCTACCGCTTGCAATCAAATGAGAAATGAGCTCTCTTCTACCTGTATTGTGAACAAATACACCATCAACGTCTTCCAAGAGTTTGCTGAACAATCTGTGAGACCTCACTTGGAGTATTGTGTGCAGTTCTGGTGTCCTCAACATCAAAAGGACATGGAACTGTTGGAACAAGTGCAGAGGAGGGCCACGAGGATGATCAGGGGACTGGAGCACCTCTCATATGAAGATAGACTGAGAAAATTGGGGCTGTTCAGCCTGCAGAAGAGAAGGCTGCGTGGAGACCTCATAGCAGCCTTCCAGTATCTGAAGGGGGCCTATAGGGATGCTGGGGAGGGACTCTTCATTAGGGACTGTGGTGAGAGGACAAGGGGTAATGGGTTTAAACTTAAACAGGGGAAGTTTAGATTGGATGTGAGGAAGAAATTCTTTACTGTGAGGGTGGTGAGGCCCTGGAATGGGTTGCCCAGGGAAGTTGTGAATGCTCCATCACTGGCACTGTTCAAGGCTGGGTTGGACATAGCCTTGGATGGCATGGTTTAGTGGGAGGTGTCCCTGCCCATGGCAGGGGGGTTGGATGATCTTGAGGTCCTTTCCAAACCTTACTATTCTATGATTCTATGATTCTATATCCTTTTTTGCCTACTATATGCGCAGATGGCAGTCTTCATTATTTCAAAATTTGGAGCTTTAGGTGATTCTGCTCGCTGCTCTCAAACAGCTGTGTCTGCATGATCTGCCCTGTTTAGTGTCCCTGTGTCACCACCTTTGTGGATATCCCTCTTTATCATTATCCATATGTTAACATTATGGTAACATGGATTATCCCACTCTCGGTTGTGCAAATTCAGCTGTAACTGTGTTATTATATTTAAGATTTCTAGCATTTTTTATTTCCTGTGTTTCTTGCATTAATATCCAAACACTGAATTGTTCAGGGAATTGATTTACTGTCCTTCATGACCTTATGATCTTTATGAACACAAAGCAAAGATACCGCCTTACCCTTCTTGGCAAGGTGGACAGAGCATCTACCCAGTAATTTGTAGAACAGTATTTCAGAGAACTCACGTCCTGCTGCTACTACCATTTATGCAGACAAACAATCATTTCCAAGATGTGTCTCACTTTCCTGCCCTTAATTTATAACTGGAAGAAGCATATAAAGAGTACAAGCTGAATCCCTTGCTGCCTTACCCTCACTCTTTGCACCTTGCAGTTACTTCTGATCCCTTCAGGCTCTCTCCTAGCAGGATCTTTGGCACTCGCATGGATGAAGAGCACAAGGAAATAATCACTGAACTGGCAGGACTTCCTCATCTCTTTCCAGGAGTTTGAATACACTTTTCTTGGAACAGCAGGACAGAGTATTTTATGGATCTGCTCAGTTCAGGAGAGCTCAGGAAACACTTTTTGTTTCCTCCATGGACATTGTGTGCTCTAGGTCTTTTGGGTAATGTGTCTTTTCTTCCTCACCCTCGGTGCCAAATCCTTGCTTGCTGCCTGGACCCTGGCTCTTTGACTTCAAAAGCATTTGACTTCTTGTAAGAGCAGCTTATTTACCCCAGCTGCTGATGCTTCTGGACTACTGCAGCTGGCCAGCTTTCCTTCTCTGCATGTTGACCTTAATAAAGGGTTTGAGAAGCAAAGTAAATTAATCAGAAACTACCGTCCTGAGACATAGTCCTTTCAGACTATGCATGATATCTCAAGCCCTGGCAAGGAGGAGACATTGACTGAGTTTTTTTTCCTCTGAGGTGCATGAGAGACCAGCGTGGGCTGTACCACAGCTGGGACAGATCCATGTTTTGCTTCCTGATAGTAGTGGTGCTGATCATGCCTGGGAGATCTGCAGTTCCACACTGAGCCACATAGCATTTCAGGGATAAATGAAACGTTATTGACAGATTTTGGTTATTAAGTAACAGTCAAGGAAAACCTATGACTTCTCCTGTGAGATCTGAGATGGCATTGAGTGTTAGCAAAGGAGGGAAAAAGGAGGAAGAGTGGATGGAAAATCACAAATATATTGACACTCAGGTTCTGATGAGTCTTTTAAATACTAAGGTAAGATCTGAAGAGGTCATGTATGAACTTTTATACTCCGCTAGTGGAGTCCTATTATTTTCCCAGGATAACTGCTGTGGATGAGTAACTATATCTCTAGGTCATCACAAACAATGGTTAGAATTTGCTGCACTGGGCTGCCATATAGATAGAATATGCAGTATTCGTATATCCCATGCAAAATGTTCAAGCTAACAGAAGGATTTACAACAATTACCTGAATGAGAGGATTGCCTCAGAAGCCCCTTAGAAGTAGGTTTAAGCTGTGTCAGATGTAGTTCTATGTTGACTAATGATTCAAGGATTTTTGGATGCAGATTATAGGTGCAGGTCCAAACAGATAAAGTCAACCCTGAATGCAGTAAGCTGAAATGGATAGAACATCACTGGTTTAAATGCATAATTTGTTTAAAGTCTGGTTTTATTTATGTTTCAAGCTTTTGACTCTGCCTCTCTTTTTGCCTTAGAAATTGATATTCATTGTACACTGATCTTCGTTTTCTCCCAAGTACTTTCATCCTCCACCTCAGGCTATCCCATGTACATGGGAGGAGATCTGGGCAAAAAGCTTTTTTCAAATCCCTCCTTGAAATTAGCTTTTGCTATGAATCTTGCATGCAGTTTTATGCTGCTACCGCTTGCTGTGCTGCATATGGCATTTGTCTTGTTACTCCTGGCTTTTCCCACCACATATACATTTATTTTTGGATCAAGCTGTGCCCTTTAAAACTAAAGGAGCCTTATGTGCCAGAAGGTGTTACTTTAGTAAGACAAGCTTTGCTTCTGTAGACCACTGCAGCTCCCTGGGGATGTCAAAGCAGAAGCTGCTTGTGAAGGTGGTGTCTCAGGGTAAAAAGAGGCCTCTGAGACTTTGTTGGGACAATGACTCCATCAATTCATTTTATGATGTTGGACAACAAGAACAAATTTTTGTGAGATTCTGGTAATTTTCCCTCTGTACTTCACTTTCTAAAGAGCTGTTTTATGTGGCCCATTTAGACTACAGTGTAGCTGTGCAGTTGTTTGTATATAGATATATGGGTAGCATGTAGTCTTGTGGCATAACATGTACTGGCAGTCCATAACCTTCTGAATTAAACCTCTGCTCTGGAGAGGCCGATCCAGGATTAGGTACTGTGAGCAGAAGTCTTTCCTCAGAGCAATGGAGCTAGTGCAGCCAAGCTGTTACATCCACACATCACTGCTTGGGGATATTAACCTGACTCCAAGAGTAGTACAGGTATTTTGCAAGGTGTTGGGCTTTCCTTGCTGCATATCAGAGGCATGCCTTTAGACTTCTATAGGCAGAATTCACTTTCTGCCTGTAATTCTCTCTGAGCAAACTTTGGACATAAAACGAGCATTGCAAGACAGAGATGTCAGGGATCATTCACTGAAATGAATGATCTGGCTCTGGATTGGTTCCCAGGGTTACATCATCCTCCAGAACTGCATGTGGCAATTACATTGTGGTGCCCACCCACAACTCAAGAAAAAGCTGAAAGATTATGTGTTCTTGGGATGTGATGAAAAAAGAAGCAGTAAGTGCAGTGATTTTAAAAGTAGGTACAGTGCATTTATCCAGATTGGATGAATCAGGGTAATATGACTTGTTTGCTTTTGCAAGAATGCCTCCAGCTAATGATTACCAGCCATTTGGATCAGTTTTGTGTCTTGTCCAAAATACAATATGTTTAACAATCATACCATGGGCCGTCTCTTCTCTCTTTCTGGGCTGGCCCAGTGCCACTGTCTTCAGTAGCACAGTGCCAGCTCGAACAGCTGGGTCTGTAGACTATCATTTGCTTACTCATCAGATTCTGAGGGAAAATATAAATTACTACTTAGCTCTCTTACTGTTCCCTATAGAAAAAACAAGGAGTCTCATCTTCATTTAAACAGAAGGGCAAAGTCCAGTATTGTTAAAGTATTGAAATTTTGGTGTCTCAGGTAAAAGGGCAAAAAGCTGATGCTATCCCACTAAAATTAACAAGAAAATTATCACTGAATGGTGGATGTAGGATGAATTCCCAAATTAAAATAAAGGCCCTTTATGAAAGTAGAATAATTTTCAGAGGAATTCAGCATTTCATTGCTTTTACCAGTGTTAGCAATATATTGGTTATTTTCGTGATTGTAAATAAAGGCAGCAGCCAGCTTGGGTCCTTTCCATTTACAGAAATATCAGTTAAAAGAACTTGCAAAAAGCTTGGCCTTTCTCAAAAGCAATTGCTTTGTACTGAACAGCTGTGGCCAGAATCAGAAAGACATGTCCTCTGCTATTGCCCCAGCACTGTTCAGGAAGCCATATTCAGTCTCTGGTTAGTTAGACTGCCTGCAAGGTCCTCACCACATGCAAAAGAAATCTTACGGCGCTGTACCATTCAGAGGCTCGGACTTTGAACTGGGACTTTGATGGTATTTCGCTGTGCCAGGACAGCTGGAGGAATCTTAGCCTAGAGTCGTATCGGATGATCTCTGTATTCCAGCTCTTGCACCAGTTGGCTTCATTGTTTGAACTTACAGAACAAAAATGCGGATACTGTATGCATCAGTCAAAAACATAGCAGAGAACATCTTTGGTCCCAGGTTGCAAAAAAGGTTTTGTTTTGCATCTACTTACATAGGTGGATAAAAATCTTTTCCTTCAGGAGAACAAACCCAGAGCAAAGTGACTGTATACTCAACCAGATGTAGGCAACTATGAGTCTGCTTTGTGTTGCGCAATGATTTAGTGCCATCTACAGTGTGAAATGGGTCTGGAAGATCAAAAGCTGATGGAAATTTAAATCACATGCAAAGCAAAACAGCATGCAAAAAAAAAATGAATTACCTTATGATTTTAAAACAAATAAAGACATGATCAAACGCCAGAAGAAATTTTATTAGCAACTTTGTATGTATTAAAGTAGCAACAGAAGACAATGTTGTTTAATAAAATTTGTGCTTTTGAATATGCTTGATTCCAACATGTATCAATGCATTCTTAATGATGGGATTTTTTTTTCTCGGCTCGTTTATATTTGCTACTATTGATCAAACTGACCTTGAAGTAAATGACAAAACGTCACCTGGTGCTCATCCTAAAAAAGGTTTATGCAACAGCATATGAAACCTTCTTTGGGTCCTCTGGTGTCATTGGTATGAGCAGAGAATCAGGACTCTGTTAAGAAAATTCCATTTTCTGGAGTTTTCCTTGTTAGAGCAGTCATTCAAAACCTAGGAGCTTATCGCCCTTTTTGAAGTGCTGTGGTCTTGGCCGAAGCACAAGAGCATTTATTGCCCTTAACTTGCCTATACAGGAAGCTCTTTCCCTTATCTCTTCTCTTACGTGCCCTGTTCAGCAATAAATAAGAAGCTGGGGGGGTTTGTTTTGTTTGATTTTTGTTTGTTTGTTTGTTTTCCCCCACATGATGATAAACAAAATAATTCACTTCTTTCTCCCCTTGGACAATCTCACAGTGAGAGAGCTGAACCTAGTTGCTCTTCAGCCTTAAATGTCATAAATATGATTTGGGATGGAGAATGAGTTTCTGACAACTGGATGTAGGCTCATTCTAAACTCATACACAAATTGGCAGCCAGGCTCTGGATCATTGCAAAAGCAGCTTCTTAGTTCCTGCAGTATCTGAGTGCCCAAGTGGAACCTCTTAACAGTGGTCCCTCAGAGACTCTGATTGAGAATGAATTCTCCATTTGCCATTAATGTTATTTCTAAATTGAATGGATTTGAGAATACGAACTGAAACAGCAGGCTCTGACCTCAAGATCCCTAACAACCTTCCTTACTGCTCTCCTCTCTCCTCTCCTCTCCTGTTTGTATTCCTCCTCAGCATTTATAAGTCTTCACAATTAGATCCATAACTTTCTTGTGTAAGTGATATTATATCTACTATTCTTAAGGTAATGCACTGACAAAATCAAGAACATATTTCCTCCTTGTGAATTTGCACTATATGGAGCAAGCTTATTAAATGTTGAAGCAATACTTGCAGTAATATAACACACCAGCCTTTCTCTCTGGTAAATTCTTAAATAATTTGACATACCAGTTTTCATATATTAGTAGGGACATTGCCAGGTTCATGCAGAGGACCCATGCCGATTGTGAAAGCCTTGTTGATTTTCTGAGCCTGGCAGCAATCAGGCATCAATTCACCCCATCAAACATCAGTATTTAACCAAGGTGTTCTTGTTAGAAGCACAGTCACTCTCAAAGTCAGTAGAGGAAGAAATGCATCCGCATGGTAGATTCAAATCTTCAGTGCACATTGATAAGACAGGAAGATCTATACAACTGAATACATAAAAAACAACAATAGAAGGAACCTATGCTTCTAACTTAGATACCTTAATAAAGTATGAGGGATGAATTCACTGGAGGCTGGAGTGGAGAGGAAGGACACTAAGGGGTTTTTTTTGGTTTTTCTTTCTTCAGAGTAAAACCAGCTGCAGAATTATGAACAAGAAATCTGCTGCGTCTGTGTTCACAGACACAAGGATTATTCTGCTGCTTTTCTTAAAAGAAGGATTATGTTAAAGAAGTATTTGCTTTGAATTTTCCTTCTGCACAGAAACAACCTGTAGAATATCGAATACTGAGTAAATGCTCAAGGCAAAATGATACCTATAATTAGCTTGTAAATGGTTTGTTTATTCAAAACGCAATGAAGACTTGAGTGTTATTAAGCCTGCTTTGGCATTGGTCTTGAGCAACATGTATTCTGGATTATAAACATGCAGCATCTGATACCAGCGTTTGGTTCTTTTCTTTGATAAGATCTTGTAAATCAGGAACAACTTCATTGCAGCTAATGAGCTTTTCCACTTTTAAGATCAGAGCGAGGCGAGGCTCAGCAGTCCCCAGGTGGCAGTGTTTGCGCTGGAAAGGCACAAAAATCCCAGGTAGTGTCTCGACGGAGAGCCAGGTTACCCAGTACGTAGAGTTATGCTGCAAGACAGTTTGGCCAAGCCCCTGTGCTCCATTCAGAAAATCTACTCCAACCTTTCTTCCCAAAAGTGCAGCTTAAACGAGCATTCCAGCAAGGCTCAGCGTGGAGAGGTCATGAATTTATGTTACAATGAATCTAGATTGTGTCTATCCTAGAAACAGACATTAGAATAGTTTCTATCTGCAGATTGGAAAGTGTATTGTTCTGTATCTGAAGAAAGAGCTAAGAGGAGAATCGCCACCAAATCCTCTATGTTCTATTATTGATCTGAAATTTGTGGAAAAACAGAATATTCCTGGTATCAGGCACATTTATAAATATCAAGTGCATTTAATGTTATTGAAGGCAGGTTTTTTTAATGTGTCAAAGCATTAGAAACAGAGTTGATTTTCTTCCAAATATAAAGCCTACGGTGAGAAAGCTACAACATCTTGCTCTATTTTTCCCATTAATAGAAAAAAAACAACAGCCTTCCAAAACCACAAGGTAATGGTGGTTACTCCGTTTTCAAAGCAGCTAGTTCTACTACCATCATCAGTACAACTGTCCTAAATTTACATTGCTGTAAGGCTCCTGTTTTGACTTGCTCTTTACCTTGATGCATCTTTAATCTTTTATGATGGTGATAGTTCAGAAACTAGTTCACACCAACTGAAATGTTTTCCTCTGTGAAAAAGCAAAGACAATCAGAAATAGTCTTTCAAAGACAGTATCAAGGGTGATAAAAAGAGTAGTTAAAAATTCTCTCTCCAGTGGTGTCATTGCAGAAGTTTTATCAGGACTGAATAAAATTAAGATCTGTAGATTAGTATTGATGAGTGATAATTTTCAGGGAGATTTCAATAGGCGTCATACTTCTGTATGTTCCATTCTCTCCAAAATAAGGATTACAATGTCTGTGCCAAGGGAGGTTTAACAATTCTCTGTGCAGCAGGTTTCCTCAGGTGATATTCTGAAAGCAATTACAATGGAAGATATGGCCCAGCATTAACTTTCTGCACACTCACTTCGACTTTCTAAATAAAACTAACAAGCGGCCTCATGCTGAAATAAAACTCTTGAAACAGCCTTCCACTGTTACTACAATCTTCCCCCAGGAGAAGATGAGGGAGGAAATGAACTACAACTTCAGATGTTCAGTGCTGTCTCTGTGTACGTTAATTGAAAGTGCTTTGCTCTGGCACTGGTGGGGATATTACAACCTGTATCACTGTAGCAGTGGCTAAAGTACCTGTCCTCTCAGCTAAGCTGTGAGGAAACAGTACTAGCAGATGAACATATAAGAAGGGACCTTAGCAACTCAAAATTATTCCAGTGGTAGTCTAAAGAGCAAATTACTCTTACAAGCAGTGCTCTGAGAGAAAGAAGGAGCAAGGAACTCTTGCAGGATCAAGTATGTTGGGAAAAGTACAGAATGTAATTTTCAGGTAGCAGAGAAGAAAGTTGCCAGATAAACTGTCAGGAGAGCTTTGAAGTCCTCCTGCCGCCCTGAAGGGACCAACAACAAACCTAGGAACAGCAAAAGGCTTTACAAATCTAAATTTAATGTGAGAAAAATCCTAGTGTTCACAAATGGTATATAAGTAGTGTCTGGAGGGCTGGCAATGCAAGTATAGATGAGGCTAGAGCAGGCTGGGCACTAAATGAGACAGAGTGAGGAGCAAAAGGGGCAGTATTGAGCCTTTTTTGGAGGGGACTGACAAATGCTGTTAACTGCTACGTGAAAATACATTGTCTGGTTGTAAATGGCAGGGTGCAGCACTCTTGTGAGCATAGGGCTACAGTAAAAGTGGGGAAGAGTGGTCTGGACTTCACAGCTGAGTAGCTGGAAGGTTTGCTAGAAAAGTAAGGTTGCATCTCATTTTCTAGTGAATATGCAGAAAGCTGGAAAGTGATTGCCAAGCGTGGTAAGATAAATGAGACCCACTTGCTATTGGAGGAGACTCTTTTGTTTCATTTGGTGGATTTCATTCAGGAGTTAATGCTACTGAGATCTCTGCAGGAGATAGCTGGAAAACGGAAGGAGAATATCAGTATAATATTATTAAGTTTCCAATTCTCACAGTTGTAGAGAAGAATAAAGGCAATGTAGAAAGTATGAAACCCAAAAGCTAAATACCTGAAAACAAGTATTAGTACTTGAAAACTGTTGTGTTTAAATAACATGTATCTAGGACAATCTCTGGGTGTTAAAGGATTTCTCTCAGGAAGTTTTGTTGCTTAGGGTTATCTACTGTGTGCTTAGCTGCTATTGCCATGGCTGATAAATGCAAATCAGTCTTTTGCTCTTTAGTTACTTTAGGCACACCTCTCAGACATACTTATTTCTGGACAGATTCAGTATTTGTTACAGACAGGCATGATATTTATTGTTGATGGAAGATTTACAGGAGGAAAACTTGTCTGTTCCTCCTTAGTGAATTTACTGAGATAACAAAACCACAGCACTGGTAAATTACGTGCCAGACATGACTGTTTAATCACTAATCCACTATTGTTCATTTGTGTAGACTGCTAACTTTTTGCTCTTCACACAGTGCTAACATATTCTGCACATTGTCAAAAAAATTCAAGCTGAGGCTCTGACCACCACCAGCACGTTCCAGGCTGTCTTAGAAGTGAGCTGTGTGGACATATTCTTGAGGAGCCTAGAGAAGGATGCTACAGTTGTCTGCTTCAGGCTTTGGTAATTAAAGGCAGGAGAAAACAGATGAAATTAATAAAATGTATTTAGAAATTAGTAGGGAATCCAGTAAACTGCATGTTTACTGCAGCTGAGTGAAAAATGTTCATGTCTATATGTAACGAACACAGACTTAATCTGTCAAAAATGTTCATATTGGAAATGGCAGTCTGTAGCTGAGGGGAGGATTATTTACTTCCTCTTAATTTCTGAGTGCAGAAGTAACACATTTTATACAGATGTGTATAGACTGTTGGATGTCTGATTGTTATTGGTAAAAGCTGACTAGCTATGAACTAGCCCCAGTTTGAAAGTTGAGTTGCTTAATTAGTATGGTGCTGGTCCTGGTCTAATAGCTCCTAAGCTTGGTCTCAGTGCCATCTCCAGATCCCCAGAGAGGGATTTGTGCACTTCTCTGCATGCAGAGCTCTCTCTGCCTGACCAGCCACTTCTGTTCTTAAATAATTTCTTACCAGTAAGGCTGATAACATTTTTCTGCCTTTGCCTGTTGTCCTGTCACACATTCTGCTTTGATGCTGGACCCAGGCAGGTGGCTTGATGTTTCCCTGCTGTGGATGGCTGCGCTCCCATCAGGCTGCTTCACAGCTTCTTTGTACACCTGGATTAGTGATGGTTTGGGTAGGATGTGGAGGAAGGAAATATTCTCTGCAGTGGTGTCAGGGAAGTATTTTATTTGAGGTACTGGTTGGGTCAGATCTTTTATGGATGAAGGTGATAACTGCAAGTGTGGGCAAATGGGAATATCAGAGAGCGTGTAATTGGGGGTGCAAATAACTTGTGTGGAGAGGCATATACATATGAATATAGGGGGAAAAAGATGGTTAAGGCTTTACGAGATGTGAGGACAGACGTTTTGCCTCTCAGCATCATCATCAGAGACAGACTCCTCCCATCTGCTGGGCTCAGTAGCATAAGTTAGTGAGCCTGTGGGAGGTGGCTGCATCATCCCAGGGGGTTCCTTTTCCAGAGAGCAGGCACATACACACACTCCTGCTCGTGCTGACCCAAGGACAGCAGCCACACAGCATATTTTGGTTTGTATTGGTGCTTCTTGCACCCAACTTAGAAGAGAAGGGACTTGGCTGTCAAGCAGAAGCATTCCATGCCTTCATTGGAAAGAATTCACCATCCTACAGCTTTTGAGTAATAGAAAATAGTAAACGACTGGGAAACTCCTGGCAGCAGCAGTTACTGGCTGGTCAGGATACTCCAGCCATGCTTTCCTCTCACTGGAATAAAATGATGGGCCCTATAATGCACCACAGATCCCGACTCTTCCGCTTCAGGTCTACCAGCTGGACTAGCTGCTGCATCCACAGCTCCCCACCTGAGAAAAAAGTGGGACTGATGGTGAGTTCTGTCTTTGTGCCCTCACTTCTCCTTTCCTCACCCAGCACTTGGCTTCCTCTTGCTATTTTCTTCTGCATAGACAATATAGATTTCATTCATCCCAGCTGGAAGCCAGTTCTCCCAAGGAACTCCCCTCTACTTGCAGAAATTCCTCTCCTCCCACCTCCTAAATAGCAGATTTGCTCCTGAGAGTAAGGGAATGCTGTCACAGCATCCTACAGAGACGTGGGTCACAAAATCCCATTTCTGTGAGGTGCCCTTTCATGAGCTTTAATTATAGTCCCCAGCAAAAGTACTCTAATATGTGATTATAGAAGACTCCCCTATTATATCAAGTCCCAGTCATAGATACCCAAAGCTCTTGTATACGATTAGTGGCAAGCTGCATTACTGCAACTATTAAGTAAATAATATTGTTTCTATAAAGACTTTATTCACAAAAAGCTCAAGAAATAGGCATAAAATGTATGGAATCAGCAGGAAAATAAGAAATTTGCCATCTCTTTAATGTGTATTTATGCTTTTGAATGTGTCTTGTATAAGCATGTTTGTGCATGGCATGGACTAAGACAATTATTTTCCAACTGCTGTGTGTTACTAGTGCTTCTAGTCCAAACATGCAAAATAATCTTCTGTGGATTATTTTTCCTTTAGAACCTGTCACATCTCTGGGTTTATAGCTGCAGACGTTCAATAATGTTACATAATTTGGTTGGCAATAGACTGCTTACCCTGGAAGCATTCCAGTTTGTTTTGCTTTATTTAACAATATTTCCTTTAATTTAGGAGACAATAATTGGATTCTCAGCATTTTCACTGGCAGTCCTTGGTCCAGCTGGATGGTTCATGTGCCACCTTCCAAGCTATAGAAAGAAATAGAAACATCCCTTCAAAATTAAGATCTGAAGGCTGCAATAGACTGTAATACTCCTAACTTGGACTCTCTTGAAAGGGAGAACACAGTGACTTGCAGGCCAGTTTAAATAAAATGATTGAGAAATGAGTTCAGGTTTTATGTAGGTCACATTGCTTCCATATGAAAAAAACAACAAAACAAAACAAGATAAAACAAAACTCCTGATAGAGAATATGGCTAACTCAAGTCCTAGCTCACAATCATCAATGTGGTGCAGTGACTGCAATATAATGGTAAGTCTACTCTTCCACCATCTGCTGTAGTGGGACCAGGCTTCTTGGACCAGTTCGAACTTGTCATCAGGTACTGTGGGAAAATAATCAAAGATTGGCAAGGAGGACTGTAAACATGCTCCACTGACTTGCAGCTGGGGTGTTGAAAAACACATATATCATACTAATTGCTGTTTGGCCTTGTGCGTTGGACAAGTAGAACATCTGTGTTTAGATAACATTGGCCTGTGACACACTTAGAGGCACCCTACTGAACATGCTTGAGATTCATACCCTGCTGTGGGAGATCAAAGCACAGTGGTAAACTGTGCCTGTGTGAGTGAATCCCAGAAATACAGGTGAGACCAGCAGGTTGATGATCCCCCAGCATGGACTGAGCTCCGTGATGCCTGCGTCCCTGGTTGGGTGCCTCTGCCTGGGGGCTGCTTCAGGGATCCCCTGGTTGGCAATGTAATGAAAATAAACTTACTCTCTGCATTTCATCCATGTTCTGTGGTGATTGCTGTTCTCTGCTTGTTCTGGTTCACACAGGTACCACCAAAACTTTAAATTAAATAAATGGGAAAAAATACAGAAAAAATATTTTCATAGTCCTTTCATTTATTGTAATCTCAGGCAAAGAAACCCTTGGAGCTCTTTTGGGAAGTTCCTGCACACAGTCTTCTTTTCCATCAGAATAAATGCCTCCTGCACGTTATGATTGTCATATACTTCAATTTATATTCAAGTTTTAGTAAAAATCTGTGACATTCGAGGTATTTTCCCATGGTTGCTCTTTATAATGAATGCTATGATAAATACTTTGAAGTCTAGACTGTATTTGAAATAAATAAAATAAATGATACTTGTTATGCTGTGTTACATGTGTTATAAAGGTCTTTCATGTCTGTCTTGAAAAAAATACACAATAATAACCTTTTGTGTTGCTTAATTATTAGTTGTGGTGCTGAAATATTAGTAGAATATGATTTGTAATTACATTAACTCATTTGTAATGTCTGGTATCAAAACAGATTCTGAAAGTAGGGCTGTGAATGTGTGAAAGTGTACATTCCTGCTGTACTTCTAAAGTATGATTTTCAAATAAAGTGTGTTCTGTTAAGTCTTTTGATCACAACTGAAGTTTTCAGAGTGACAATGGAGGCATCCTGACTGTTTAAAGGAAGTGGTAGTGGTTTATTTTTTGCAAAAGAGCTATAGCTTTGTTGCTGGATTAAACAGCCTGATCTGGAAGCCTAGCTACGCATGTGGAGAGTTTCCCACAGATTTTGATGAGTTTTGGATAGGTGCCTACATTCCTGCTATCCAGAGAAAAACCCATGCCAGTAACTGAAATGTAGTTGGGCAAGTACTCTGAAACTCTGCTTCTATACACCGTGAGAGAACCCACCAAAATCAGTAAGGCTATTTTGCTGAACCTTTTGTAACAAATGGTTTTGAACATTTCAGTGTGCCTGCTTGTCCTGCATCTGATTTTGTTATCCTTCTCTCACCTAGTAATAACTAAATAAGTCAGTAAGTTATGACATTTCAGTCGCTGGACTTGTGTTGTGGTTTAAGCCCAGCTGGCAGCCAAGCCCCACACAGCTGCTCATTCACTCCCCCAAGTCAGGATGGGAAGTGAATCAGAAGAGTAGAAGTGAGAAAAGTCCTGGGTTGAGATAAAGACAGTTTAATAGGTAAAGCAAGAGCTGCATGTGCAAGCAAAGCAAAACAAGGCATTCATTCACTACTTCCCATCAGCAGGCAGGTGTTCAGCCATCTCCAGGAAAGCAGGGCTCTACCATGTGTAACTGCCACTTAGGAAGACAAACGCCATCACTCCAAACATCCCACACTCCCTTCTTCTCCCCCCAGCTTTATGTACTGAGCCTGACACCATACAGTATGGAATATCCCTTGGGTCAGTTGGGATCAGCTGCCCCAGGTTTGCTCCTTCGAAACCCTTCACCCCTTGCTGATGGGGTGGGGTGAGAGGCAGGAAAGGCCTTGGCTGTGTAAGCTAAGGATGCTCCAGTTCTGTAAATTTAGTTCACTCCTGTTTTGCTTCAAGGCTGTAGTCTCTGATAGTCCACCCTTCAGTTCATCTTATGTAACTCCTGGACTCCTATGGGGAGCAAACCAATTTGGTGGAGAGACTAGCTAGCTTACTGGGTGCTAGGAAGCACACCGTTTAAGCACACAAGCAAGGTCAGTCAAGTTACTGAGTTGCTACTGAGCCAAAGCCTGCACCTTGGCATGGGTCACAAACATGGTACGTGGTACATGGTACACACACAGCTAAATGCTGAGGGCCTTACCAGTGTCGAATGCTGCATGCTTTCTCCTCACAACCTTCATGGAAAATCTCCTGCCTTCTTTTGCTCTCTGACACTGTTTTTTTGCCCAACAGAGGCATTTTCCAAATGTTTGTACTTCAGTGTAGAAATTCTAAAGCAAAATAAATTATGTTCTGGGTTTCTTGTTTTCCATGCTCATGTCATAGCCTTTGGGCCATGATGCTGTGATAGGTTTTAAGAAAGCATTTTTTGGACACTTGTCATTCTAATTCCTAAAGCATTTCTGACACTACGATGTGCTTTTTTACTTTAGACACGTAGGTAGGTGGCATAGTCAATTCTGCAAGAGTCTGAGATTAAAGGTAAGAAAATAATTCAACTTACTGGGGTGAGATCTGATTCAGCCAGGGTGATGTTAATTTTCACAAATACAGCACAGTAGCTGTCAGAAATACCTTGCTTCTTAGAGCTAGTAAAGCTGATCTCTGATTTTATAATGGTCCTAATGCATGCTCCTCAGTTTTGTGCTACTTCTCTATGCAGGTCACCATTTATTTCTGAAAACTCCACTGCTATGGCAACAGATTAAGTGTTTTGTTCACTGAGAGGCTAATGACATTAATCTAGAAGAGAAATTGAGGGCATTTATCAAAGACTTTTTTTTACAGTGACAAATACTGACAAATACAATAATCAGGCTAACATCCACGGGGTTAGTTGAAGTGATGGTCAGATTAAGAAGAAAATTACAGATTCGTAAATACAACCAAATAACCACCATATTTCCTAACGATTTCTTTTTTTTTTTTTTTTTTTTTTTTTTTTCCCTTGAAGTCTTAATTCTACTAAATTGCAGCGAGAAAGAACAAATATCAGTGTCACAGCCTGGCTACTCTGTTGGGATCACAGTACTAGCAATGAGACCCAGAGCTCTGTAATGCTCAGTTTCTCACTTTAAATCACCCCAAGCCAGTGATGTCTGAAATGCATTTGTCACATGGCAGGTGGCATAACTGATACAGGTTGGTGGCCTCAGCCAAGGTTCTGATCAAATCACGATCACTTCTGACATGACAGCCATCTTCTGTTGTTCTGTTCTATTCTATTCTCTATCCTAATTTCTATCTTGCCTTCCTCTGTACCTTCCACTCAGAATAGTGATATTCCTGTCCTCCCACAGCATAAGGTCTGGTTGGTTTTTTTCCCTGTATATACCACTGTGTGATAGTAACACCAAAGGCAAGATAGGAAGTTTTCCTTGCATTTTTAAGTCTCAGCACAGAGGCAAATGCTAGATGTCTCCTCCTCAGAGGAAATTTTCCTGCACAAGACTACACAAGCAGTTGGTAATACTGCATTACTTTTGTGAATAGAGATGATTTTTTTGTGTGCAAGAAGAGGTGCCCTTTCTGTTCAGTCCCTTGTCTGATGTCAGTTAACCCAGCTGTTTGAGCTCTGAGGAGCAGCTCCAGGATACCAGGATACATGCTGCAGCCTATCTGAGTGGATCCTAGTGGTTCAGTTTAATCCCAGATAGACTTTTTCCTCAAGCCATTATCTATGCTAACATCATTCATGAGGATTAATACTTACAGAGAGCAAAGATTTAAGGACAAATTAAATTTAATGGGGTCTAACTCTTGCTGTCAAACACATGTCTGAGCCTGAGGGAGTCCTTCTGCTGTTTGAATCTGACAGGGAGGTTGGTCCCTACACAGGAGCTGTTCAGGGGCTCCAGTCCCATGCTAAGCATCTTGCATCTGCTTTAGGTTAGCCTGGTAAATACTCAGACAGCACCGTGTGGTTTGAAAAGTACTGAATATGCCAGAGAAGCTCACCCTCTCCTGCTTCAGTGTACTCGTTATGTTTGGCTTTTCTTATTGCGATTACCACTGGCTCATCAGGCAGACTCTGCTCTCCGTTGCTTCCTTCGTTTCATGGCAGATAGGCCTGTAGTGATTAAAGCAAGAATCTGAAACATCCCAAACATTTCCTCATCTCTACTGCAGGTTTAATATTTCTATTCCAATGTAGTTAATGATAACCTCCTGACAGACGAGGACCCATGTTCATTCTCATTTCTCCTCTCAACAGCTGGAATTGTTTAGCTTCAGTGAGAAAAAGCTTGGGAGTGGGGTTGGGGGTGGTGGTATTTGGGGGGGGTGTTCTTGTCAATGTATATAAACACCTGAGGGGGGAATAAAAAGATAGAGCCAGATTTTTTTCAGTGGCACTAAGCAACATGGCCAGAGGCAGCAGGCACAAACTGAAATACAGGAAATTCTACTCAAACATTAGAAAAAGCTTTCCTACTATGAGGATGGTCAAACATTGGAACAGCTTGCTTAGAGAGGTTGTGGGGTCTCCATGCTTGCTGATGCGCAAAACCTGACTGGACATAGCCCTGAGCAATCTGCTGTAGTTGACCTTGCTTTGAGCAGAGAAGTTGGAGTAAGCAAGCTCTAGAGGTTCCTTCCAGCCTCAGTGATTCTACGATTTTGTGAAGTTTCCACTCATGAACGCAGAAAAGTACAATTTTTTCTTTTCGGTTTTCATCAGTTGGCATGTATCCATTCCCTATTCATTTATAGGTAAAATATTCTTGCATTAATGACTTGTGAGCTTTCAAATGCCTGCAGCTTTTATGTGTTCTCTTAACTGAGTGCACGCAGAGGTAAAAAACATATGAACATAAATCTTAGCTACTCAAAAACTGTTTCTAGTGGAACACTGTACCCATTTTGTTCAGCAAATTCATGAGGATATTGCTGAGAAATGGTGGCTCTATTCAGCACGGAGACTTGAGAAATTAATTCCCAGAGTGCCATGTTCCTGTATTTGCTCTTTCATAACATTTGTTCACAATTTAAAGCATGAGACCCTGTGCTCGTATTAAAAAACTAGAAAAAAATCTATCAAATTGTTTGATCAAATAACAGATCGCTTGTATCAGGATTTATTTGGGGCTTAGGCATTTTTTAGGCAATGTGGAGGACTCATACGCAATAAACTGTGTTCCATATACCTGAATTACATGCTGAACTGTGTAGAACCTTGTTCAGTAAATGCAGGCATAGCTGCAATTTTCAGGCACTTAAACCAAAGAAGAAATTTTGCATGAGAAATGGAATACATATTTTCTCAGTGTGTTCCTGCTTTATCAACCTGAGTGGTTCTAGTACCTCACCACTGTGGTATGTGAACACTTGGTATATTTTAAGGGATACCTATGGGAGCTCAGTTCCTCTCAGTGCGGAGTTCCCTATTGTTTTGTAATGAGCAATAAAGCAGTTCAGACGATTGATTTACTGCATCAACAGAAATTCAAACTGAAGTTGAAACCTGCCTTCAAGAGCCTATTTCAATAAAGTCTGAAAGCCATTTGTCTGTATTTTCAGCACTTATGTTCTATGTTGTGAGAGCTAGGGTTGCGGAAGTGGGGCTTATAGCACCACATGGCCTCCCTGAACATACCATTAAACAAAAATAAAAACTCTCATTCCCTTCAGTAGAATCTGATACAATGTGTCAGTTTCTAATAAAAGGATAAACATAAATGTTTACTCTTACAGGTTTAAATGTAAAAGAGAAAAATATTTAGGTAGCAGCCTACCTGATCTTGCAGTGAGCTCAACAGGAAGAAGGACCAAACCACATATGGGAATGGGCCAGTGTATTTGCTTTTGTGAAGTACTGCTCAGGGAAATGGAGATGACTCTTTTCCCAACTTTAACTCATGCCTTTAGCTGCTGATCAGTCCAATTACAGTTATGGCAGCTTGTTCACACAAGCCAGTGGTGGTGGTTTAAGCTGGCTCCGCTTTCTCTTTGGGGCTCACAAGCAGCAGGGAGTGTGGGAAGAACTATGGCCTCAAGGAAATACAAAAAGAGTTCTATTTTTGACCTAATTAAGTGGTGTTGAAAAAACATTGCACATGCAATGTACCAAGTAATCTTTTAGGAGATTGCTTTGAGAAAAAAACCAACCTGCTAAATGCCAGCAAACAGCAAATGCCTCTTTACTGCAGCTCCTGGCACAGAACATGCATCACCCCCAGATCAGGGCAGCAGTAATTTGGAGGCTTTGCCTTGCATGTTGAGTAATAAAATGTACCTATTTTCCTCCACCTTTGCAACACAGTTCTCTGGCTGCCACAGGTCTGCTCATCTTACATAGCTCAGTGTTTTGAGGAGGGCATGTTGCAACTGACTTTTTATCTATAAACATCCAGGCTCATATGCCCTGGCTGGTGCAATATTGCTATTTCCACATACCTTTCTCAGAGGTGTGAGGATGTGAAAAACTGTTTTGGAAGGTTTCAGAGAAGACACTCACAGCTAGCTGTTCATTTCTGAGATCTGGCGAGGCCAAGTCTGGATACTGCTGGAAGCTGACAAGATGCACACTGGCAAAATCATTTCTCTTGGAGCAAACGAATTGTGTTGCTATTGCTGTATTCCCACCACAACCGGTCTTTGTACCCCACCTTTGTCCCATACTGATGGTACCCGTGGCAGTTACCATAGTTGGGATCTAGTGATGGACAGAAGACACAGTTGGGGCTGAGCTCAGCCGTGTCTCCTCGGGGAAGGCAGAACAGTCCCAAGACAGCTTCTTGGGATACTATGGAAACAAGTGGGCAAACCCAACCAGGGGCTCCTGACTTCATGCTCTCCAGAGGTGCATAGCTGGAGCCCAGGTGATCGAGGGCAGGAGTACCCAAGGGAACACATTCCTATTTCGAGCAAAGAATAAACGGAGTACACAGACCCACGGAACTCCCCTGTCAATGATCCCGCCATCCCGGACTAGCCCAGCGCTCCCCCTCTTGCAGCTCCCCGCAGAGCTGGGCGTCGGGCCGGGACCTGCGCGCCGCAGTCCCCTCAGCGGCCGGTAACACTCGCGAAGCCCCGGAGGCAGCGCCGGGGCCCTGAAGGGCTCATCAGGACCTCCCTACCGGCAGCTCCCTGCCCCGCGCTGCGGCAAGCTCCGTGCTCCGGCGCGGTAACATCCCCGCCCGGGCCGGTCAGGCCACCCCATCCTTTGCCGAGCCCACCCGCAACCACCCCCAGCCGCCAGACGGGCTTTCCCTTTAAGAGCACGCTTCCGCGCAGCCGCGCCCGCCCGGCGCTCCTGGCCCGCAACCCTGCGGCAGCGGCACGGCTGAGGAGCCGGCGCGCTCGCCGCTGCTATCACTGCGGCTATCACCGCGGCCGGAGGCAGGCGCTCCTCGGCGGCTGAGGGGCAGAGCGGGGCGGCAGCATGTCCACTAAGGCGGAGCAGTGTGAGTGGCGGGGCTGGGAGCGCGGCGCGGGCCGGGGCCTGTCCGAGGGGAGCGGGGGTCGGCCGGCCGAGGGTGCCTTCCGACTGATGGCGCTGCCTGGCTGTTGGTCACCCCGGAGGGGTAGCGCTCCCCGGTCTCATCCCGCCTGATATGGCGTCCGCGTAGCAGCGAGTGCAAGGGGAGGGGGGGCTGCCTTCGTTCTGGCTCTTTCTGTCTCTGCCGCCGCCGAGTGCTTGGTGGCGGCGGCCCGTGGAGCATCTCGCCTCAAGCTCCTCGCCTCGCTGGCCGGGCGGCCCTTCAGGGGGGACCGCGTGTTGGTGCAGAAGCAGCGCCGGTAACCTGGGGGTACAAGTGAGGGATCGGGGGGTGAGAGTTAAGACTGAGGCGGCCGGGTTGGTCCTCCACCCCACGGCGGGAACCCTCCAGCCTGCTTTCTCAGCTGGTGCTGTGCCATGCCATGTCCCGAAGTATATAGCCCCCCGAGAGACTGGAGATCCGACCGTGGAGACCAGAGATGACCTATCCATTGTCATCTTGAAGGTGGTCTTGCTGTGAGATAGCGAGAAGGGAGGTGTGCTGTCATTCTTGCTGTGCTGTTCACCTTTTGAGTGAACGTAGGCAGAGTGTTACTGTCTCGCTGGCATGCTGCCTGCCATAACCCCCAGAGCCTCGCAGCAGGAGCCCCCCTGGTGCTGACAGCCCCTGCCCGGGGCCTGGCAAGCTGCCTCACAGCCACGGATGTTTCACCACCATGATGGCTAGATCTGATCTGAGCGAGAGCAGATGACATGGTGGTTGGGATGTCACCAGCTGGGCCATGCAAGTGTTCCCCGCGGTGGTTGGTGCTGCTAACAACTGGTGTGTCTGCAAGAAGCCTGGTGGGGGGCTTAAAGAAGAATTCTAGGGTGGTCAAGCTTGTCACCTATATCAAAGATGCTTTCTCTCCTGATGCAGCGTCATGGTTGTGAGCCAGGCAGTCTGTGACCAGTAGCTTGGGTTGATATTTGTCATGATGACATGATACAATCTGACACCTTGCATGCTGTGACTTGCTGTCTCCTTCCTCCAGGTCACTGGGAAGGATCCTTGCATTTATATACGCCTGTGCTGAACTGATCAAAGGAAAAGGATACTTGCTTTTTTTTTTCCTTTAGGGTTTACTGCTTATTTACAGTGATGAATGCTGTTGCTATTAAAATGTTATGTGGATGCTAATTTATTGCTGTAAGGATACATTTCTGGCCTCATAAATAGAGACACAATGTTCTGACTGTGCAGCAGCTCTGAAGTGTGCGGTGTTCGGATATGTACTGTTCTGTTCTTTCTGCCTTCCTCACCCCCCTCCTGAGTTCTGTAATTGTTTCTTCCTTCTTGTGATATTTATACATTAATTATGCCTCTTTGACACCAGCATGTGGAAGAATTTCTGACACCTTTTGTCCCAACACTGCCTTTGGCATTTTCTTTTCTGTTCTGCCTTCTCTGTTGCTCCATTCCTAATGCTTTTGGTCTGCTCTGTTTGAGCTTCTCTTTCATATTTTATCCTTGGCTGTTTCTTCTTTTTAATCCCCTTGTACTGTTCAAGACAGTGCATCTTGGCCTGCCGTGTCCCTGCTTGTCTCTGTTTTAAGACTTATTTGGGGACCAGGTTCCAGATCTTTCAACCTCCTAATGTGCCTTTTCATGATGCTCCAGGTAGAGTATTTGGTTAATGAGCATATCCTGTGTGTTATAACCTACTGAATGCATTTTGTTTACCAAGGCTGTTCCCCTGTCTAATTCTTGCATCATTACCAAATGTCTTTGTCTCTGCATAACTTCAAGATTCCCTTACCTGCAATTCTTTACAAATGGTGATGGATTCTGACACAGATTATGTTAATGTGCATACATCACTACCAGGCAAACCTTCAAACCCCAGGTGTTGCTGTTGTTGCTTCTGCCCTCATTGACTGACAGGCAAGAACCAGAATGTTTTGGGAAGGAGACAAGTCACAAGTCATAATGAATCTCAGTTTACCAAGAGCAGCAGCAAAAACACTACGAATGAGGAAACAGACTGATCAGAACAGAAGAGGTGCTGGTCTAAACGTGAATCTTGGGCCACCCCACAGCTCTTTGGCAGGTTGTATGAACAACAGGTAAAATTGTGGCAGTCTGGGAAGTTGTCTCAAAGCCTCCCTTTTTTGTGACCACATGCATCTTGTATCTCATACCAGCAGTATTGGCGGTGACATCGTTTGACTCATCATGGCATGCCTGCGGTGTTCTATTGTAGTCAAAAAAACCTAGTTCTTTTTCACCTTAAATAGCAGTAAGTGGTGTTTAGTTGTGGTAAGTAATGTCCTGGGAATGCCTGGTGCCCACTCTGTTCTTCAGGATGGTGGGACAACCAAGACCATCTTTGAAGACTCCTAATGGTTTCAGCTCTAGATTTTTACAATGGGGCTAGGGAGTTTAGTTGGGTTTGTGTAGATCTGAGAGAGATAACCCAGCAAAGTATCCTGGAATAACTTTTTTCTCATTTTTTTACTGTATTATTTTTTTTTAATGGGATGACCCTATGACAGTGGCTAAGCACTTCCATGAAGGGACATGAGTTTTTGAAGTGTACCTCTGGGTGCTCAGAATATCGGATCATTCACACATTTCTGTATCTTGAAAGTTGTCAAAGTTTTGCTCTGGGGCATTCTTTCAGAAGGTTCTGGGAGGCTGTGCTGAAATTGTATGTGTTCTGGGAGACATAACGGAGAGGCAAGGTTAAAACCTTTAGCCTAAAGCTAATGTTAATATGTAGGCATTATAAATATGTTTTCTTGAATTTTGGTGTTTTATCTGATGCAATTGCCTGTCAATACTGATTAATAGAAATAAATGCATTTACCTCTTTATTAAAGAAAAAAAAAAAGATTTTAGATACTGTATGTACATTCTTGAAAGTAAGTACCTGTAGAAAGGCAGATAGTTCTCTGAAATACATCTAGACCTGAATTCTGACATCATCTCTGGCATTTTGTTAATCCAATTTACTTACAGATATCTGATAGCAACTCATGGTAGCCATGGTAAACTGTGCATTTTGCTATGAGTTGTTCTTTGTTGGGTACTGTGACATTGTCGTCTGTTTTGTTTGCAAATGTGCCTGGGTTCATGCTTCTTTTTTTCCCCAGCAAGAGAAAATAGCAGCACAAAATACATTTATGAAGTAATTCCTTTCTTAATCTAACCTAATCTAGATCAGTTTTTGTAGGGGTCTTCATGGCAGTTGAAAGAAGTGTCTGTCTAAGTAGTCTGGTAAACTGACCTACAAATCAGGGTCTAAAACTGAGGTACTGGGCAGAACAAATGAGATGTGGGGTGAGGAGGGGAAAGCAGGTCTTGGACTACTCAAATAAACTTTTGTAACGTGGAGTGAAACACGTCATGAGACAGTGTTAATACCCCACTGGTTTTGGAGGTGTCTGTGCTAGCTGTGGCTGCTCTCACAGAGGCAGGGATAACCTCCTGCCAAAGTGCTGTTCATATGCCTCAGGCTCATGTGGTGTCCTGAAAGGCTCTGATCTTGCTCCTAGCTATACTGAGGCGATCTGAGTCCATGTGAAAAAACTTCTATTTTCAGTTGTTCAGGGGGAAAATATATTTTAATTATCCATTAAGGTCACCTTAAAATAGATTTGTAAAGTGAAACACTTGAAAATGAGGAAATATAAGTTGCTTATGCATCCTTAGTTTATTCCTTTTGCATATGCATTATGACAGTCTCCCTAATTGCATTTTTAGTTGCTGTTTTCCCCTAGACCCCAGCCCTGTATGGTTGCATAGTGGGCGTTCTCCCTGTCATGAAGCAGGGTGATATCATGAGGGAGACTTTTGTCTGTAGAAGCTTCACTTGTGACAGAAACTGGGAGGGGACAGTTGGTACAGTAGGAAATGGGAGAAAGGATGATCATGATGGGGGCAGTTGGGCGCTGGAAGACAGTTTCTTGTCAAGCAATTCAAGCAGATGGTATTCTTCACTTGGTGATTATTTAAGTTTTCCTCATTATATGGGTAACTGAGTTGAAATTTTCAAACCTCGTTTGTTTCGTGAGTGAGCACTCACAGATGCTTTTGTTTCCTGGATGTAAAAGTCCGGTACATGCTGCTATGTATACTGGGAAAATGGCTCTCAGTGTCTTGAGTTGAGCCTCCAACAGCAGTTGCAGACACTTCATTCTTGGTGTCTGTCCTTCAGTCTTTTTCTGTGATATGCATATAATGTCACCCCTTCTCATTTAACTGCCAGTGGTACGGGAATTAATCAGAATGCTCATGAGATGTTGAGGTACAGCAGCAGAAGGGGCATAGCAGTGTCTCTCAGGAAGTTAGTGCCCTTCTGTTCAGCAGAGGACTTAATGATATTCCTTCTTTAATGAATGCCATTTGACAATGAGAATAAAACGAAGTATTGACTAATTGCTCATTTAGGAAGCACAATTTATCTGCCACAATGAAGGAGCCCTGCAGAGGAAGAAGGATGTATCTTGGTGTAGGGAAGGACTCATAATCCATATGCTCAAGGGCTGAAGTAATTCAGAAATATGTCGCCTTTTAACTGCCTATTACACAGTCTTGGTGCACTTTTAATATAATTAAATTCTCTGCTTTCACTGGGGCTGTGTCTGCACAGGGTGATGCTATAAACAGCTGCTGAGCTGGTGCAGCCTCTGCCACAGCCAGTACACTCTGTTTCTTAGCAGATTAGTCTGAGCAGAGCAAAAAATAGAGGTGATTTTGCTAAGGTGTCTCTGTGTGAGACTGTCTTGTGCCACGTAGGCATTGCAGCAATGGTGGGTAATCCCTTTTTTCTTGTAGTGAACAATGATCATAAAATCATAGAATAGTTGGGAGTGGAAAGGACCTCAAGATCATCGAGTTCCAACCCCCCTGCCATGGGCAGGGACACCTCCCACTAAACCATGCCATCCAAGGCTATGTCCAACCCCACCTTGAACGCCACCAGGGATGAAGCATTCACAACTTCCCTGGGCAACCCATTCCAGTGCCTCACCACCCTTACAGTAAAGAATTTCTTCCTCATATCCAATCTAAACTTCCCCTATTTAAGTTTGAACCCATTACCCCTTGTCCTCTCACCACAGTCCCTAATGAAGAGTCCCTCCCCAGCATCCCTATAGGCCCCTTCAGGTATTGGAAGGCTGCTATGAGGTCTCCACGCAGCCTTCTCTTCTCCAGGCTGAAGATCTCTATTAGAAAATAAGCACACTAATATTTTTAAAACAACACAAAAATAGTTTTAGTAAAGGTGTAGAGCTCCTACTGCTCTTTGGAATCCCCTCACCTGCTTGATCAGACTTCCTAAGACACTAAAATAAACAGCACAGATCTTTTAATAACTTTAGTTAATTGCAAAAAGTAAATGCGTGGTGTAAAGTAAATCACATAAGCTCTTTCTGTCTCAGCGTATGTCTCTGCTTTGGCTGTAGAAATATTTTATCTGTCCCACATGGACCTCCTGTGATCCAATGACTCATTCATTATAAATGAATCTTGAGATGCTTGAAGACATGGAAGAAGTGCGTTTTTTTTGTTGTTTAACTTTTTTATTTTTTATTTAAAATTTCTAGCACTAATACAGATGAGGGCATTCACTTCCATGCTTTCCCCTTGGCACACTTGCATTAGCGTGTTCAATTTAGTCAGTCAAAACAGAAGGAACAGGGGGAGACTTTTCTGGTTTTCACAGTTTAATTCTTAAATTAAAAAAAAAAAAAAAGAAATTCAGCAGTAGTAGGAGCAGATGTGATTCTGTCAGTCAGCAAAAAGACTGAATGAAAGTTTCTGTGTTTGTTTTTTGTCTTTTATGTAGTTGCTTCCAAAATCCGATACCTTCAGGAATACCACAACCGGGTCCTCCACAACATTTACCCTGTGCCCTCTGGAACTGACATTGCAAATACTCTGAAATACTTTTCTCAGACGTTATTGAGGTAAGTTTTAACTAATGCTCTTGAAGAATAAAGAGCTAAAGAATTGTAGGAGTGTATTGATTGACTTTTAATTTGTTGCAAGATTTAATGGGTCAATGCTCAGCAAAACAAAGTCAGAGCATAATTTAAGAAAAGAATGGTGTGAATTAATTTCTTCAGTGGCTGTTGCCCAATTTGCCCAGTTGAGCTGCTTACTGAGTGGCTGATTCTAAAATAAACTTGGTTGATTACACATTTGCTTGGCCCTTCTAAGACTTAGCTGAATGCACGAAAGTGCTGAACTTGTAAAGAAAGGAATTGGTGACCTGTGACGTTTTAGATATGTTATACTCATGATTTCCTTAACAGTCCTGGTACCTCAGGATCCTAGAGCAATGCCAGATGAGCAAAACTAGCTTCTTACTGTGCTACTCAGCTGGCTGTCAGGCTTGGGTTCTGGTTCAGTCCCTCTTAAGAATACAAGTAGACAGAAAGTTTGTATACAGATCTGGAGTGGCATGGCAAAACCAGGTTAGGATTGTTCTGACCTGGGGTTTTGATTTAGTCCAATATTTCACAATAGTATCTAGTACTAAGTATCTTATGATCACAGAACATATTTTGAATAGGAAATACTACCTCTTGTCTTCCTAGAAAGATGAAAAATTGAGAGACTCAATTAGGAATGACATACATTTCATGCTGCTACTAGTGGAGTCATACTTTCAAATTGTTTTTAAAACAGCTTTTGACCGTGAGGAGGTGATTTTTGTCTGCGCAGGTTTTGGCTAGTTTTCACACCCAGAAAGAAGCAGTTAAACGTGCATTCCTGTGCATTGCTTCCTGATTTATACTGGAAAGTTTGTCCCTTTTGTCAGAAGCTAGTTTGAAAATGCAACTATTTGCCTTATTTGATGAGCAAATATTAACAAAATACAATTAACCCATGTATTTGTGCACCCTATAATGCATGCAAGTTGAGAAGCAAGAATTTAAACTTGCAAGAATAACCATAGCTCATTCTAACATTCATTTAAAAGCACGTGGGGTGTATCAAAATTCTTGACCCCCTTTGTATGAATGTAAGATACATGGACAAAAATACTTATTATTAATGGAACACCTGTTCACTGCAAACAGGTAGTTTCCTGTTTACTTTTGAAAATTCCATGAGTAGAAGTGTTTAAGCGCTGTGAATTTGGTTTCCCTCAACCAGTAGGGCTTTTATTTTTTTAAGATGAATAAATTAAATTTTGTCTCATTATATTGCAGCAGTGGGAAAAGAATGTTCAAAGAGTCACTGAAGTTACCTCTAAAATGTGGCTCTGTTCCCATATCAGGCTGTTTTGATGCATTATTTGCACAACATACGCATTAGGTAAGGTTCTATATGACAAAATACCATCTGCTTAAATGCTGTGGGCCTTTAAGCGAGAAAGTTGAACTTGACATTTTCTCCCTTAGCTGTAACTGCCAAGTGCTATAATGAGATCTTTTTCTTCTTGGGCAGAAGTATGTTGACAGCATGGATTTAGAATCTGCTGCTTAAAGAAAGTGTTTTTATATCACTCTGTTGTCTTCATTTTTCTAAGCCATACAGCTGACATATCCAGTGTGACAAATTCTTCACAGTCCATGAGCAGTGATGTTCCTTGGCTTACTGAAAAAGCTTTACAGTGACTGTGAGAGCAGATCAGAAATCAGGGTACCAACTGCACAACTGAGCAACTCAGTTTCTTTATTTCATGTTCAGAATGGGACTGAACCAAAATCCTGTTGCTGATAATGTTGAACCTCCTGCAGCAGAAGTGATAATCATATTTAAGATGCAGGTCTACACAAAAGACTTTGTCCTTCAAGATCTGGGATCTGGTCAGCCTTAGGGCTAGAAGGGTACCAGAAATAGAAGCCAGGACTTGGATCTAGGTTTAAGTGAACTGAGTTCTCATACTCAGCAAGGTCAAATCCACATTCTGAATCCCCATAACTGGGGAATTTGAACTGTGGGTCAAAGCCTGAGTGCTGTGGTTGAGCCACTGTGAGTTTAAACACTCACTGATACTAAGAAAAAAGCTGGATAAAAAAGCAAAACAAAACGCACCGTGTATTTAGTGCGGCAGATGGAAAGAAGGGAACTTCCCACCCACTGTGTGCAGATCTGTGCAAGGTTTACCCTAAAACTAAGCAGACTGGTTAAGAACTTTTCTGAAGGGCGTGTTCAGAAATTTCTTTGAATATTCTGCATGCCAAGTCCTCTTTCTGCCTCCTACACTGATGCTCCATTGTGTGAGGTTTAACATAGAAGTACATGGTGGAGAATAATCTTTCTGGCTTGAGACAGAGCACATGCAATGAATTTGGGCTGCTAAGAGAATACTGATCAAAAAGTAGCAAAAATTCCCATTGATTTCTGGAGATTTCGGGTCTGGCCTTCAGAATCAGTTGCTTGTGATCAGCTACTATTTTAAAACCACGTTTAAAAATATTTCCCAGTTCGATGTGTACTCTCCTTGCAGCTGAAATTTTTAGGACAAACATTTTTGGTGAGCATAGGTAGTCGTAGGACTAGAAATTAGTCAGAGAAATTTCATATTATGATTGAATTATGCAGGTGTAGCTTTTACTGTTTATTATACTTTTTACCTTTCCATGTTATGGGCACGTTGAGTGTGTTCTTTTCAGTGGGGCATTCCCTCTGTTTTGAATCACATTCATATCTGGTGTCATTCTGCTAGCTATAGTTGGAATGCACAAAGGGTTAACTTGCTCCTTTGCTCTATCTACAGCCTCGATAATTCACAAGCTTAGGGGTGGGGGGGAACAGATGCGGAATGGTTGAAAAGAAATAAAATCCTTATTTCTATGAGCAAGCATCACATAAAATCACCATACACAATGCATAGCACATTAATCCATTTAGTTCTTTGTTAATTTTCTCTTTGGGAAAAGCATTTCTTTACATTACAGCATGAATTTGTTTCATGCCCTGCTCATTTTCAGTGTTTTCTCCCTCATTTGAGGAATGATTTAAGACTTAATAAACATCTTGCAGAACAGCTCATTCTTTCATGTCTTCTTTGGAGAAAATTCTCCATATGTATTTCTAAGTAAAATGTTTTACATAAGGAATGGTTATAAATGCCCAGTGGCTAATTAATGCTCAAGCTTGTTTTGCTGCCTTGGTGAGATGCAATTTGCTTGTACACGTTTTAGGAAACCTTTCCTGGAAGGCAATAATTTGGCGATAGATTTGCAGCAAAGATGTACAAATCTTGAAAGAAGCCCTGGTAGCTTTATCACTTGTCATGGAGCAAGTTCAGTATGCAGGTTTGATCTGCAGAGCCTCAAATTTCTCAGTACTTGGCTTGAACAGCAGCAGGAGCAGACTGCAGTCATTGTATCTTGGTCTTGGGGAACATCCTAGATTTTCAGTATTGACTCAGAATTTTGACTCAGAATTCTGTTTATTACTTGTAAAACATATGGGTCAAGGAAAAGCCTGGGTCTGAAAGTTTTTGGTGGTTGGTTGTGAGTTTTTTTTTTTTTTTTTTCTCTCCTTAATTTGGTGTGGTTGTAGCTGGGATTTAAATACAAACTCATTGCTGTTACTGAAGTGAACAATCACAGAATCAGCCAGGTTGGAAAAGACCTCTTTAGATCATCAAGTCCAACCATTACTCCTGGACTGCCAAGGCCACCACTAAACCATGTCACTGTGAGCCTGATCTGCATGGTTTTGAGCATTTCCAGGACAGTGATTCCACTGCTGCCCTCGGCAGCCTGACCACCCTTTTGATGAAGGAAGGATGCCTGGATCAAGATACAATATGATGTGGCCTCTAATCCATAGATGGGCCATAGCTCCATGTGAAAAGGAAGGGAAGCCTATAGAGTAGGCTCTCCATCACTGCCTTAAGCTTTCCAAATCAAGGATTAATTAATACAGTTATATCCTTTCTGGAAATAGGTTCACTTGAAGTCATGTGTTGGGAAGTGAAAGAATGGGTAATTGGTATCATCTGTTGCCAGACAGGGAAGGAATAGAATTTAGTGTCTTCTTATCTCCAAACATGAGCTGCAAAGTACAGCAAATGAACATCAAGCAAATTAAAAAGAATCAGCACTCTGATCATTTGTTTTTAAAGTCATACTAGATCTTAGGTGATTTTCTGATACAGTTCCATAAATACTGTCATGACAGTCACCACATTTCTTGTACTGGACATTGGGTAACAGAAACCAAAATAATCTACCAAATATGTAAGGCACAATAAAAAAAAGAAAAAAGAATAAGTATGTAGTTTCTTAAAACAGACTATGTCTGTAGTCTCTGACTGCAAGTGTGATGTGATAGTAGGCACTTGGCCTAGAACTGTTCTTGTGAAAGTGTTTTATTTATATGGCAAATGAATGACAGTTCTTGTAAGCTGCTCTTACAAGCACCTTAGCAAGTATTTAACTTGCTTGTGTAAATTGTTGAATTGACTTTTGGGGTAAGAGATATCTTTGCTATGGTGATGATGCGACAGGGATTTCTGTACTGTTAAAGAGGACAGAGGTTTCCAGAAGTGCTCCCTCTTGACATAACTCTGCTCTTCATTACTCTGTCAAAATTTTCATGCCACTGACTTGTCTTTTGTAAGTTCTAACACTTACTTTGGAGACAGAGTTAAACCAACAGCAGCTGCTTTTGGGAATCACAACCACTGAGAGGTGCAAAAAACCAAAAAAAGAGCAGCATTGTGTGTGGTTTAATATATTTAAAAGGTCTATTATGCTTTATAGGCACATAAGATTATGAACTCACCCTATAATTACCTGATAACTAAAATATAACACTGCTTAAGTGGCAATTCATTTCTATTTAAAATAGTGGGGTTTATTTTTTTCAACATAAATCAAATTAAGATGTTTACAACCATGTTTACAACATTCTTAAAGCAACATAACAAGCTGGTTGTCGTATAGCTTCTATTTTGATTCCCACTAAATCCTTTGTATTTTTTTGAAATTATCTCTCCTTTAGTTTATAGTGAGTTTTGTTGAATAATAACGTAAGTAACAGCAGGAATGTATGGTAACATACTGTCTGATCTGCAGTTACATAATTGGTCTTGCTTGCTTAGCCCTTAGATTTTACAAAGGTAACTATTTACCCGAGGAGTGTTTGTATTCATAAAGTAAAATGTTTCCTCCCTAAACATGGGCAAAATTAAAGACACACATAAACAACCATTATCATTAGCTCACAAACATATGCTAAAGACCATCTACTATATATTATTTTATAACTTTTACAAATGTAGTTTAGTTAACATTTTAGAAATATTATATTATTTCTAAATCCATGTGCCTGTTTAAACTTCATTATCTCAAATGATACTGAGTGAGTGGTCATGAAACAGTATCATAAAATACATACAGACATTATTTTAATGCAATAAACATGTGATTTTTAAGACTATCTTAACAAACGCACATGTTTATTCTTTGCTAAAACATGTTTCTGCAAGTGCCACACCTATATTTTGCATGTTTTCAGTCAGTCGGTTCAAAAGATTAGGGGGTTGGGGGAGGAGGAGGAAATAAATCTCTCAATCTTGGAGCAAAATACCAGCCTATTTTGACACAGCTATTTTTCCATAGCTAACACTGAAAATGCTCAGATTTTTTCTTAACTGTGAAACATGGGTAGGGCACTGAAACATGCGTTTTTATATTTTTGCTCCTTATGAACCAGATAACACATGAGATGCAATGAAATTTTCCTATATGTTAATTTTTAATTCTCGTACTTTGAAGCATGAAAGTGAATAGTTGTTAGATTTGTAGACACACTGGTTTTGGTAATGATTGCATCTTATGTGGGATGTATCTGGTCTTTTATTATTTGTTTTATAGTGTCATTTCAATGTAATGTGCTGTTCTTTGTGTCTTTGTTGTCTCTTTTTTTTCTTTGTCCCCCCAACAGCATTTTGTCCCGCACAGGGAAGAAGGAGAATCAAGATGCCTCCAATTTGACAGTGCCCATGACCATGTGTCTTTTTCCTGTGCCATTCCCACTCACCCCATCTCTAAGACCACAGGTCAGTTCCATCAACCCTACTGTTACTCGCTCCCTCCTTTACAGCGTCCTGCGAGATGCTCCATCTGAACGTGGCCAGCAAAGTCGTGATGCTCAGTTATCAGACTACCCATCTTTGGACTATCAAGGACTTTACGTGACACTGGTGACACTGCTGGATCTAGTTCCCTTGCTACAACATGGTCAACATGGTAAGCAGGCCCTTGAACCCTTCCAGTACGCTTAACTTCAGTGCCGTGAATCCATGAATGATACATAAATGCAATAGAAGAGATGGGCCTAAACTGACCTGGATCTGGAATTCAAATCTTCTGGGATACATTATATCCAAGTGTTTGGTTTGACTTTCTTAAATAAAAGATGTTTTTTTGCTAACTGTGGATTTGGCTTTGAATTCTTAGGTTGTCTGATTTTTAGTGATATGTTGGTGGTATGTAACTAAAATACAACGGTATGTAAGAAGAATAATGCAGATGTATCTAAAAAAATGGATTTTGAATTTGAATCTGTTGTAATATCTTCAGACTGGTCCTTTTGGGTGTCTCTCTTAAATAGGCACAAATTGCTTGCAGGTGTGTATCTGGCCTATAGTAAATATGCAGATTGAGTGTTTTGGTGAAGGTCCATCTCTAAATAGAACATAGTACACATTTGTTTGAGGAAGAAATGGTAATGGTGATTTGAGACGGCTTTAAAATATTATTGGGTAAAAAGATAGCATTATCTCTGTCTGATTTACAGAAAAGCTGCATATCCTTATGTTTTGAATTAGTTAATTGCAAGATTTTTTTGTGACTGGCTTGTGTTAGTCTGTGGCTTTGTATAGTGGGATTCAGGAGCCCAGTATTCTCCCTGTGTTACATTAGCCAAATATTAATTTTCACCATGTTATCAGTGAAAATTTATAACATGGTTCAGTGTAGAAAGATTGTCAATCTGATACGCTACCGAAGTTCTTTAAGAGGAAAGTTGTTTTTGTTAAATGCTGACTTCCTTTTGAGTTGGCAACAGCATGTTTTGAATCAAAGACTACTGCACTAGGAAATGGTATTGTCTTGCGAAGGAGGCTTCTAGCAAATTATAGTCTTGTGGACTTCAATTTCTAGACATGGGGAATTTAATTATCAAACCAATATTTTTCTAAGTAGATAACATGATGATAATTAACAATGCAGACTTGTAAAGAACAAATAACATTGAGCAAACATAATTTCTTTTTATGGTAACACAATGGCTCTCCTGGTGGGGTTTTCCTGTCCTTTGTCAAGCTTTTGTTGCTGTGTCACTTAACATCCTAATAGGCAATATGGGACATACATTTCCCCGTTTGAGGGAGGAAAACACTCCAGGAGTAATTACCAGCAGCTCTTGTCAGCTGGAAGGGTATGCCGGGTGAGGGTCTTACAGGAGTCTGTGCTGGGTCTAGTGTTACCAAATACTTTATTTTTTTTACTTGGCAGATAGAAAGGAGACAGCACTTTGATTTGCAGGGCTTATCAAGATGGCAAATACCACATCTTTTATGTGGAAGATATGTGATTAAAAACAGTCTTGGCAAATAGCGTTCTGTTTTGAAACATCTTCAAAGGAGAAATGTAAAATACTGTGTTTAAGCAGGAGAAATCAAAGGCAGAAATGAAATGGGGGAAATACTAGCTTGAAAGCCGTAGGAGGCTTATAGAAGGATCTGGGTGTTACAGTCGATCAGATGCAGACCATAAGTCACTAACATATATTAATATTCTTCCAGCAATATATAAACAGGTGCTTTGTGTAACAGCCCAAGCAAGGCCTCAGCTGTAGTAAAATTCTCATATTTGTCCATCTGGCTTAGAGAAGGACTTGTACCATTTGTGAGGAGTCCAGGAAAAATAAGCAAGTGTGATTTGAGGTCTAGAAGGTGTGAGCAGTGAGGAAAAATGGAAAGAACGTGGTTTGTCTAGCTTAGAGAAAAATGAAAGTGAGACATGATTATCACATACAAATATGGCAATCAGAAATAAAATAACCCAAACTGTTTGTGATTGCAAGTGATCAGACAAAGACAGGCCAGGAGGAGTGAACTGTCCTGCAGAATTCTAAGAACAGTTTAGATAAATATCTGCCAGGAATAATTTGGTTGACTCATGCTTGGGGTAAGGGGAAGTAACTTGCTATTTTTTATCGTTCTGTGTATGGAGAATTTTGCAGTACAACTTGTCATTTATTTCTCCCTCAGCTTAGCATTTGACTAAAAGAAGTATATATATTTTTTTAATCAGAACAAACGGTGTTGTTTGGGTAAGTACAAATGGTGTGCCAGGTGGTCCTGAGCTTTCATGCAATGCTGTCAATGCTTAACTGGTAAATATGTGTTGCAAGAGAGAAGCACTCCCTAGCATTAAGGGTCTGGGCCGGGCCTTGCCTTGACTTACTAGAACCACTGAAATGGAGTGCTAATTTTAATTCTTACTGTGACTCGTGATGTTTACAGCTACAGATCTCTGAGCACTACAGGGCCAGTTTTGAATCATACTAGTTGCACAGATGAGGCTGAAGGCCTGTGTGACTTACTTAAGGTTAAACCACAACATGAAGTTGCAAAGGGAATTCCTCTCATGCAGGGGAAAGGCCTTCTGATGTATTGCGATCATCCTACAGGTTCAGACTTGGGGTTCAGTAAGTGCTGTAGCCTTTCTCAGTGGCTATTGGCCCCAGATCAGCTCCTCGTTTGAAAGAGAGTATAGATTCCACAGTGCTCAGATACACAAGAACCTATTCCTTCCCTTTGGATCTTGAAATGTTGCCCCTATTCTTAAGTATTCCTTCCAAAGAGTTACGGTATAATTACTTAGAATAAGTAAGTAAATTCTTGGTAAATATTCCTTTCCTTTTAAGCTTTAGCCATTTTTGGCCTCAGTGGCTTGTCAGGAAAACAAGATCCATACTTAGTTACATGCTGTTTGAAAAACACAGGGATGCTTCCTGTAGTCTCTCTGTGGAGGGTACTTTGCAGCTCTCCTGAGGGTAATTAAGATGAAAATCTATGACTGATAAAGACTGGAATGCTTTTTTGCAAAAGCAGGTCTTTCAGTAGCAAAGTACACATCAAATCCTGATTCTCATAATACCTCTGCTTAAATGCAGACCATTGTATGTTAATCAGTATGTGATTAAAGTCAACATTGATTTTAATCAATTATTTTACTAGCTGTAGTATTAATATTCCATTTACTCCTCTCAGTATTGAACAGCTGTTTCCCTCTGTTCTAGAAGGGGCTTAAAAATGGTGGGTGAAGTCTCTTGTCTATAGTGATTAGCTTCTCTAATTACTTTGAGGGGAAAACTTGAATTAAAATTCAATTTTTCAATAGTTTCGTATGCTAAAAAGTACGCAGTCATAATTATTTTTGCACTGTAATGATTCTGTATTTATGTCATTTTATTCAACAGATCTTGGGCAGTCAATTTTTTACACTACTACGTGCTTACTTCCTTTTCTCAATGATGATATTTTGAGTACTTTACCCTATACAATGATTTCAACACTAGCTACCTTTCCTCCATTTCTGCACAAGGATATTATAGAGTATCTCAGCACATCTTTTCTGCCTATGGCTATACGTAAGTAGAACTCATTCTAGTATTGTTATGTCTGAGAAAACATGGTGCGCTGCTATCAGACTGTAGGAGTAAAAGTTTGATCTGGCATAGAATTATAATGGGACATCAATCTACTGTATATATGCATATATATAAAATAATTCCATGTGGGAAATAATTCTATAGTATTGATTTTATTATGCTGTGTTACTGTGTGAATTCTTGCCTGACTTAAAGGTTAAAGTTTAGCTTATTTAAGAAATACGCTGTTTTCAGACTCATAGAACTTTCAGTGCTAGCAGTAGCAGTTTTTAATACAGAATCAGTGGGCAAACTGCTCCTGAAATGATAGCTGTAATAGAAACGTACATAATTTTTGCATCTGCATTCGTGGCCAGGTTAGGTAGGCTTTTAGCAACCTGGCTTACAGAAAGGCTTCCCTGCCCCATGGCAGGGGGTCTGGAAATTAGATGATCTTAAGATCCCTTCCAGCCCAAACTGTTCTATGATTCTATGATCTGGACTATATCTGGATTTAAAATAATGACTCTTCTAAATGTAATGGTGCTGTGATGAATTTCTGATTCTTCTTTCTTCCTCTCTTCTTGGCATTTTCTCTTTGAGTTCTGTACTAAATAGCTGTGCCTGTAATGTCTCCTATCCATGTGTTAAGACTGAATCTGACAGTGCCTGCCTTTTTTTCCTCTTCCTTTTTTTTTTTTCTTCTGTTCCCTTGAGTGTGTCACATGGTTCTGTAATTTCATAATCCCTGGACGATGTGAATCCTGAGGTGTGTTCTGAATGCTTGTCTGTGTACAGATAAAAATAAGATAAAGATAAAAGAGCTTTATAGGATTTGAGTAGCAGCATGACACTTAACCATGTTCAGCAGATGGAAGCATTAGGATCAATATTAAAAGCCAGTTTTAGCTGACAAGCCTTTTACTCTGTGGGTGATGAAACACTGGAAGAGTTTGCCAGAGAGGTTGCAGATTCTCCATCCTAGCAGATGCTCAAAACACAAATGGTCCTCAGTACCTGCTCTAGTTGACTTTCTTTGAGCAGAGCAGTTGGAATGATACGATCTCCAGAGTTTCCTTCTAACATCAACCATCCCGTGATTCTGTGAGAATGTTTTCTCCTTATCTGTATTCCAGACCTTCATGGAAAAACATGAACAACTTTTATACGGAGATCAACACTGATGTCATTTAAGCATGTATAGGATGCTTAGAACATGGAAAGAAGCATGGTCCAGTGTTCTGAGATTAAGATTTTATGGAAATCTATCATCTGTGTTTTCTGGCTCTACCAGTCAGTGATCTTGGAGAAAATCCTTTACTCTTGTGTACATCAGTTTCCCCATGTAAATAGTCCCTTGTAAGACATTGCAGTGATGTTTTTTTTCTTACCTTTGGCAGGTCTAATAACAGTATGCAAATTAAAATTACGAAGAAATATTTCATACCTCTGTGCATTAGGTTCTCTTTGGGTTAAGAATAGAATATTGCATTTAACTCCTTTTTCTTCCATCACTGTTACTTTTTAAAAAACAGCAGGTGTAGGTGACTTATCCTCTCCTGTCTGTCTTCAGAACTGTAAAAGTATTCTCCAAAACAGCTGGTTGAGCCAAATCCTTGGTTTACTGAAGTAGATACTATTCCTCAACTGCCCTTGGCAGAGATTGCATCCATGTAGACAGATCATGGGAGCAACCTTTGTCATGCTGCCTTTTTCCTCCAGCATTTTTGGTTGGATCTCTCTATAAAACCAGTCTGCTGCTCTTTAAATTTGGCTTCTAGTACCATGTCCTACTTGTCTGTTGATGGCCACATTTTAATTATCAAGTTAGAGGTGATGAGTATTTTTGCAATTTAGATCTATACAAGTAGACTTTGCTGGAATAATTTTGAGACTCTTAAGTTTGTGGATGAGATTCAAAAAAGAATGAATGAAGTGCATCAAAGACAGCCAAAGCAATGTTGGGTCATGTGAAGAAGTACAGGATAGAAGAGAGAAATTCTCCATTTCCCCTTCCCTTCTCTTCCAGCTGAGTGCTCTTTTAATTGGTATCCTAGTCTTTCCTCACCACGAATGATGTGCCCCTTTACAAGATGAGTGCAGAACTTTTCCTTCCACTCATGTTCAGCTCTGAATCAAACTGAAAGGGAGAATGTAAGAGATTCTGTAAGCAGCTGGAGAGCCAGATAAAAGGGATGAAAGCATCTCACTGAACTGGTAGCTACAGTTCTGTGCTTCTATTCCAGATGCTTGGTATTTGGGTCCTGGCAGCCAGGCCTGGGAAAGTTCTGTGAGTATGGATGGGAAGATACATGCCTCATCTCTGTGTAGGAGGTTGCCTTCAAAGCCATATTGCCATGTTATAGTTCAGCAAATAAACACCTACGCTGCAGCATCTTTCCAAGTATACCATTTGGTAGTAATTGCTACATAGGAGACCAGAAGGAACTCTAGCCATTTTATGTGTGAGACCAAAGTTACATCTTAGCTGCATTTCAGTACCACTGTTTATCATTGTCTTGGCACAGTTCACATAACAAGGGGGTCTAGTTTTTCTGGTATGTAGCTATAACTTGAATTCATACCATGTGCTGCCTAAAGTAATCTGCACCATACAACAGCCAGCAGCTACCACCAGCCCCAACCCTTTATCAGTATGCCTCAACAGCAGGCTTTCCATTTATCTTGTTACTTTAGCTTCCACCTCCTCCTCACCTTTCCTACAATTGAGGCCCTAGGTGCACTTGACTATACAAGTGGCTTTATTTTGACTAGTCTGTGGGTTCTGGAGGAGAGTGCCTAAGAAGATCACTAGGTGTATGCTCTGTGAAGCAACACTGTATTCTTAGTCATCTTTCTGTTCCAGTAGAGAAAGGGTTTCACCCCTTCAATCTAAGATTGTGTTTGGTTTTTGTCTAATGACATGGTACCTTAGGAATTTTATTTGCATCAGTTGGATTCAGTTGTGTGTTATTCTTGCATAATTTTCCTTGTTATACATTCTTTTATTTCGTTTCTTTTAAGTGGGATCCTCAAAAAGAGAAGGTGTTCCAGCGCATGTCAATCTATCTGCATCATCAATGCTAATGATTGCAATGCAGTACACATCAAACCCGGGTATGTGTAAATGTTCATCATTCTCTCTAAAACCATGAGTCGTGAAATACAATCAGAAAAGTTCAGCTGATGGGAAAAATCTGCCTCACCATGCAACATAGGATGAAATATAAGTGATTTTAGTCAAAACTGGAATTTCAGAGCATCAATATGTAGATAAGAGTTCTCATTGTGATGAAGAAAGAGGATTTGGTCCAGGATTGGAGATTCTGGTTTACTATTGCTTGACATCAGAAAATAGGGTTGATATTTGTTTGAGCGAGTCCAGAGGAGACCACGAAGATGCTCAGAGGGCTGGAGCACCTCTCCTATGAAGACAGGCTGAGAGAAATGGGCTTATTCAGCCTGGAGAAGAGGAGGCTCCACAAGACCTTAGAGCAGCCTTCCAGTGCCTAAAGGGGACCTACGAGAAAGCTGGAGAGGGACTTTTTGTGTAGTGATGCAAGGGGGAATGGCTTTAAATTGAAAGAGTGTAGATTCAGGTTAGACATTAGGAAAAATTTTCTTCCCTGTGAGGGTGGTAAGGCCTGGCACAGGTTGTCCAGAGAAGGTGTGGCTGCCCCATCCCTGGGCACAGTTCAGGGCCAGGTTTGACGGGGCTTTGAGCAAAGCTGGGAAGGTTGGTTGGAAAGTTCCACTGGTCTAGTGGAAGGTGTCCCTACTCACGGCAGGAGGGTTGGAACTAGATGATCTTTAAGGCCCCTTCCAATCCAAAACATTCTGTGATGTATAACATCAGTGTTGGAGAGAAATCCCCACTGTGACTACAGAAATTCATAGTAACAAATTGTCTTATACTATGGTTAATTTCCCACCCAGTTCACAACTGATACTGTTTTTTAAAAGAAGACTGGTAATGCTGGCTGCAGGCTCAACAGAACTATAATGAATTTGGTATACAAGCCTTTGTTGTACAAGACGAAATACATTGTCATGTATTATTCTGTTATGCTTTTACTTTTACATTGTGCCAGAGGGATAAAGTTTAAGTAATTTAGCAGGTATTCTTAACCTAGATGTGTTGGAAAAAAAAGATCTCTATTGCTGTGCAAAAAGCTGTGTGCTGATGATGCTCATTATCTTACTGCATTCCTTAACAGAAACAAGTTATGAATATTTAATTTCTGATATTTTGCCATGACTCTCAAGGCAATGATTCTTCAAACCCTTTAAAAATGAAAAAAATAATTAAATGAGGTATAGAGTTTTGGATAGACAAAACAAAGCCAAACAGCTAATTACATCACTTCCGTAGCTTCATTTTCCATTTCATACTGTCTTTTCTCTCTCAGTGTATCACTGCCAGTTATTGGAATGCCTCATGAAATATAAGCAAGAAGTGTGGAAAGTAAGTTTATGATTGTATATACTTTGCGGAAATAAGTGTATTTGGATCGTAATGAAAACCAGATGGCTTGAAAATTGAACTGACTTTGTGCCAAGAAGTTATAAATCATCTTTTTACCCAATCCTCCTTCTGGATTATGAAGGGGAAAGTCCCTCTGATTTTTAGTTTACAGAAGCAGTGCCATGTTTTGTAGAACAGGGCTCTGTTTCCTGAATACCGTATGGTCATGGCTCCAATTAGCAGAAATTTCAATAATGACCACTCAGTTCATGTGGGACTGAACTTTTACAAAGATTGTAAGTGTTGTCTTAGCCTGAATCTGATCTGGATCCAGTTAATTATCTGTATCGCGCCTCTTTGCTCCATGGGTACACAGGGGCTTCGTTTGCTCTGTATTAGTACGCTATGCAGGGTGGGTGGTAGCCAACACTGAAGCCAGTTGTGAACATATTGTTGAAGTTAGTCATCTGGTCCACTTGTACGAGCATATGAAGGATGCTTTGTAGAGTATGAAATGTATCAATTTTGTGTGTTCAAGTATCTTTGGACACAATATGTATTGAACTATGTTTTGTTACCTTGCAAAATAAGCAAGTTGTGTGTGTCTTTCCTTAGGATTTGTTATACGTTATAGCTTACGGACCATCTCAAGTTAAACCTCCAGCAGTACAAATGTTATTTCACTATTGGCCCAATTTAAAACCTCCTGGGGCAATCAGTGAGTACAGAGGACTGCAGTACACAGGTCAGTGCAACTGTTTTGTGTAGGCCAAAATAAATATAAAGGAAGTGATGAGAAGTGTGTCAATATCACATGTTTACAGTTCTACAATGTATATGTACTTTTTTAGTTAGTACTTTCATAAGTATATACCATATCTATTTCTCTGTAATATCAAAAGATGTTATGACAAATAAAAACCGTGATCGTGGCTAGTAAACATGTTATGTTACTCCTGATAGTAGCTAAACCAGAACAGGAGAATAAATAAATACAGTGTTACAAATGGACTGTGAAACTGCCACCTTGGCTTCACAAGGGTTCTGGCTTGTGTTCCTTTCAATTATTGCTTTGGTTGCTAAGGCTCCTTATCTGGGTGTTACTGTCAAAAAAGGTCAGGTGCAGTTGAGTTCTCAAGATTGATTATAGGGTCAAGATAAGAGACGAAGGCATCAATGCAGCTGGAGCTGAGTAGGCGAGTGGTAGAGTCCTCTTTACCAGTCTCCCCAGTGATGTTGAGGGGATTGTGCTTCTGTGATAACTTGCTTTTCCTCTTTGCCTGTCTCAGCCTGTTTCAAATAATCTCTGTCATATGGGATGTGTTTTGTTCTCTTTTAAAATTTCTGGACCAGAATGTGACATTTTAAATAATAAAAAAGGATTGCAATAGACTTTACAAGATCCCCAAGACTAACCCAAGTATATCTGAATGTTCCTGGTACATGTTTGTCTGATCTGTTCTAAAGCTTTCCCTTGAAGGGTTGATACATTTTCTTGATTTTTTTTTTTTTTTTTTTTTTTTTAATTTTTTTAAAATAGTTTTTCTTGTACTGGACTGCATCACTTCCTTCACGCAAGTAGGCCTGTAAACTAAGTATGGTATTCCACCTGAACTGTTACTAGCGTAGCACTGGGTAGACTGGAATAATTTTCTTATATATAATTTTTTTTTATATATATTATATATATATATATTTAATGTATCCCAGAATGGGATGAGTATTATCTGCAGTTGCTTGGCATTTTGACCTGGGGACATCCCATATAGCATCTAAGTGATGCCACTTGAACATACCTTTGTTGTTTATTTCTTGTCATTATAAAGCTAAGGCTCCCTCTGTGGCTGGATTAGTTTTCCTTTATCATAGCTGGTTTTCATTTTGACTGGAATGTTACTGAATTTACTCAGCTACTCCTCCTGTCCTGCTCCTGGAGTGGAAGGATAATTAATTAATTCAGGGTGTCAAAGAGATCAGGAAGGGTCTACAATGGGGTGTCTGCATCTTACTTTTTCCATTTCTTTGTGGAGTTCATGGTTCATTTCATGATTATATCCCAAACAAGTTAGTAGACATGTATATTCTAGGTTGTTTATTATTAGGCTTTCTGAGGAATGTCTGTATCTTCTTTTGTATTTGTATAGTGCTTAGTACTTAGCACTGAGGATCTTTGTTCTCAGTTGATACTACTAGACACAAAGAATATAAATATATTTTCTCCATATATTAATCAGCTGTATTTTGGTTTTGCAGCCTGGAATCCTATTCATTGCCAGCACATTGAGTGCCATAATGCAATTAACAAACCAGCTGTGAAGGTACTGCTATCTCTTCAGGGGTCAAACCCACTATCTTGGGGATAGGAGGTTGCACTTTGACCCCAGCCATATGCTCTGGTTGTGTGCAGGTGACCAAGAGCAGGAGCTAAGGGAATAGTAAAGTCTGTTGAGACCTAGGGATGTGAATATGTTCTTTGGCTGCCTAAAGCAAAGTGGGATATTTTCTCCAACTATTGTGAGACAATTCTTGTTATTAAACTTGAGCGTGGTTGCAGAATACTTTAAAAAATTCTAAGCCAGCTTCTGGTTAATCCATGTAAATATTATCCTGAACACCTATGTGTGTAATTATGTGCACAAATATTACTATATACAGGAAACATGTCAGTTATGTAGGTACGTGGTCACCTTAGTATCTTGAGTGAGGTCATACAATGATGCACCTACTCTGACTGTGATCTTTTGCTTGGAATGTGTCCTAAAGTAAGTAGCAAATCTTGGTTTACCTCTTCTTCACCCTTCTTTGAGGGAGGTAAATGGTATCTTTCCTGTTTATACACAGGGTAACAAAGTAAAATGGCTTGATTGGGATCATAGTGCAATTTGATGGCAGAGACAAGAATAGCATGCCAAGTCCAGAGCATACTACAGTTAGGTGTACAGATTAATTAGATTTGTTTTGAGTCAAATATTTAGATAAAAGCAGCTCTCCTGGCATCAATTCATATACTAACATAATTACATTAGTTGAACAGTTCTTCAGTAAGCCTTTTCCACAGGCCACTAATAGGGCATAATGGTTAACACCTATCTCAAAAGTTCTGCAAGGGACCACTTTCCTGCCCACTCCAGTCATTCTCCGTGATCCCTTTTCGTAGGAAAAAAGAGCTGGAAGGTGTTCCTTCATGCTGTAGTGATCACTAGATTCAGACTGATCACTGAGTAGAGCAAAATACCAATGAAATTTACAGTTCCACGCTTTGCAAATGAAATACCTGCTTATTTTTCAATGATCTCTTAGCTTAACTTTGACACGTGCCGCGTCTTGTCTCTTGGATAGATGAATGTAAATTTGGTTACAAAAAAGAGAAACATTTGAAGAGGCATTTGTCTCTATAAGTAAAATTTTGCACTTGGAGAAAGAAATATTTTGATTTAAGTGGTTAAGATATTGTCTATGCATACTACTTCTCGGCTTTTCCTTGAATAGTACAAAACACTAAAACTGATGGCTGGTAACTGTAACTGTTTTCTGTAACTGGCTGATGTGGAAGGGTAAAAGCTAATGGAAGGGTAAAAGCTAATGAAAGACAAAGTTTGGGCCTATGTAGCCAAGAGAACTGTAGGTCTATAGTCTTCAATCTGTCAGTGGAATTAAGCTGTGTAGTTAGCAACTATGATGACTGAAAATTAGATTTTGCTGAAAGAGGTGTTACTGAGAGAGAAAAATATAGACTTACATTACCTTCATAAGCAACAGATCCTGTAAGTGACTATCTCTTTGGAAAAAGAGAAAAAAAGGTTTGTCATGACTATGCAATGTAAATGTATAACAAAATCTAATTGTCTTTCAGAGTGATAATACTGATATTGAAATATATGTTGTTCCCTTCCTGTAGGCTCTCAATTTGTTACATCCCTCTCTTTGTTAGAAATGATTTGAGATCCTGTACTGCCAGGTCCTGAGTGCCATCTTTGAGAATACTAAATGTTCTCAACAAATCAAAACTGTGTTGTATTGTTTGTCTTACCATGTGTTAAATGTTTTCAGCAAGCTGCAATAACCAGATGTTGTAATTCTTTCTTTTCTGTATGTTTCAGATGTGCATTGATCCATCCTTGTCTGTGGCTTTGGGTGATAAGCCACCTCCCCTATATCTTTGTGAAGAATGCAGCCAGAGAATTGCAGGGTAGGTAAATTAAGAGCTGGAAAATGATCAAGTATAGTTGGACTCCAGAGTTGAGAACTTTGGAATTAGGCTTTATTTCAGTATGATTAGCATATAATCTACGTAGATAATCCTGCTGAAATACATGGAGCACACTGCCAGTCAGTACGAGTGATTGCGGAAATTTACCCTACATGATCAGGATTTGCATCTGGTTAGCAGCAATGAGTTTTTAAGTTAAGATATCTGAAGGAATGGATACTGTGGGATGCATTGACTGTGGTATGGGAGCCTCATTAATATACAAGCTTTTGCTTCTGAAACATTTTGTGTCCTCATCATTTAGTTGTCACTAAAAGCAGGATGTTACAATGAACATTCTTTCACAGAAACTTCGTGACTTTTCTGTTACCTGTATTTCAGATTATTCTCTAGGGTATATTGTGAAGCAACAGAGTAAAGAATTGAAATTGGTCCAGGCTTGTCCAGCCTGAGATGAATTGAACTCACATTCCCTTTTTTATTTAAAAAATGCTAGTTTGATTTGCATTGCATTAGAAGACCTACTAATATTTATGGACAGTTTCAATCATGAGTTCAAGTGGACAAGATTACAGACAGTTCAGAAACTATGTGGGGTTTTTTTTATCCTGAGTTTGACACCTTTGTATCATGCCAGCTGTGGGAAAAGCAGTTACATCTCACCTTAGATTTTTAAGTCGGCATTGATTTAAAGCTGCAGAAAAAAAGTAATTTAATTTGGTAGAAGCATAGCTTCTAAGGGGACTCACGAAAAATTATATTGGTACATTTTATTTTCTATTTTCATCTGTTATTCTTCACTGTCATTTCTTAGCCATCAGACTTTATGAGCACACGCTATTTTAGTTTGACCAGTTTATGCCTTAAAAGTAATTTTTTAAAGCCTTGAACTTGGTGGATCAACATCAGTGAAGTGGGCCTTTGTAATAACATAGGCACAATAAAGAGAGGTAATGTAAAGCAGCCTGCAGTTTATAAAACTACATTTGTAAAAAAGCAGCTTCAAAATAATGTCAGTCCTACCACATTAATTTAGATAAATTTCCTTTGTGCAAAAATAAAAGCATATATAAATAAAAAATGGAAAGCTAATTAGATGTACAATTTTTGTAGGGATCACAGTGAATGGTTGATTGATGTTCTTCTACCACAAGGTAAGAGGTGTTTTAAGGGTAGGTACAATCTAATTGTAATTGTACAACCCCATGTTCACTGATATTCCTGCGTACTGTATTACTTGAAATGCTACATTCTATTCTAAGGGATTTTTTTAGATTTTTGAAGTACTTGTGCTTTAAACGAGTTTGTACTTAATACTGCTTATGTCCTTAAGTACTGTGAAAAACTGAATAATTTTCCATCTAAAGCAGCATGCAAGTCTTTATGTTAAAAGCAGTTGAACAGATTTTCAAATTTTGAAGCATCCACATTTGGGACCAAATTCTCAAAAAGTATTTGTGTCCACACTGATGTTCAAAGAAAGGCGCGAGTTATTCCAGTAATCTGAGTGATTCGAAAACTCTTACAGCTTCTGAAAATGTATTCTATGAGCAGAAGGCTGTAAAGGATACCAGAAAAGGACATAAGGTATTTTTCAATGATCCAGTCATTGATCCGGTCGTTGTCACTTGGCCAGTGAGAGAGTGTGGTATTTTATTATCTACAGAACGTAGGCAAAGTCTGTTGACAGACAAATCAGAGTTTCCTGGGTTTACAAGGGCAGTCACATATTCTCTAAAATAACTCTTTCAAGGACACAACAGAGATACTCTTCTCTTTGTTCTGCAATCTGAACATTCTTAAGCAGTAGAGGTTTTTTTTTTTTTTTGCTGTCTCCTTTTAGTTGAAATCTTATCCATATTGGGAATGTTTTATTTACTTAAAGGAAGTGCTTCTTTTTATTCAGCCACTTATATTTATTGAATCAGGTGTTGCCAGGGCAACAGACTGAATAACTACTGCTTAAAGGCTGAATCTGCAAACATTTTACTGTGGAGTTATGGGTCACAGACATAGTGGCTGCTTCTACATTGTTCATCCATATTCACTAGTCTTTCTCCTGAGAGCCTTCACAGGAAGTGTAGGCACATCTGAGCCATGTCTCCTACAAGTGTGCCGCAGTATTGTGCCTGGTTGTGAGGCAGAATCATAGGCAGAAGGTGGTTGTGGTGCAGAGCACACCATGCTTAATGCACCAAGGCTGTTTTTAAATTTCGGTGTAGAAATAGCAAGTAGGCCTAAGTATACAGTGTCCTACCTCATACAGTCCAACAAGCTCAGAGGTTTCAATAATATTTGGAAGCACAACTTTAGCCTCAGAGACTTCCTTGCAGCAAGTCCATTATCCTATGGCTGCCATAGTAAAATAGAAGGATCGTCATTCTGTGTTGATGTTTTGTATGCCTTCCCCTTACAGCTGAAATTTCTGCTATATGTCAGAAGAAGGTAAGATTCAGTCATTTGTGTAATGGGGCATGATTTGATGTTGTGTGTAGTGTCATTCCATTACTATGTGGTGCATTCTTTTTTGTGCCATTCCAGTTTTTCACAATTGATCCATGAATGCATTTGTTGGTGGATGGGAATAATTTAGAAGCAACGTTTCTTTTTGTTCAAACTGCTGTTTGATTTAAGTTGTAGGCTTTTGTTGGAGTGGCAATTGGTAAAGCAATTCAATTATGCAGTTCAGCTTGATTTTTATTCTGTAACTCTGGTTATAAAGAGGATAGAGCAAGAGATTAATCTTAAATCTAAGTGTTTATATTTTCTTGTCTCCTTGAAGTCTTGGATTACTCCTAAATTGCACAAAATCCTACTGTAAACTATGCTTTTTGTAAAGCATGGACTCAAAGTCTTAGGTGCTTGGGTCTAAAAAGATTGCTGACAAAAAGAATCTGCTTGCCATGCATGCCAGCTAGTATGTTTTAATAACATATTCTTGATCTTATGTGATAAAGAAAGCTTTTATGTTGGGCTGGATTATCAAGTGACAAAGGTGGTGCATATTTTGGAGGCTTGGATTATCATCCTTGGATGATAAGGTAGATCCTTATGTAGTGTAAATGGATGTGGTGCCATTAACTGCATTCCTAAGGATCTGCCTGTTGCTTAACATAATGTAAGAAGGCATTCTGAGGTGTAGGAAGGGGGTAAGAGAACCCTTTAGATTTTAAAGATTGTTCCAAGCCAGAAAGCTAAGGTCGATGTCTTAAATGTTGGTTTGGTCTGCTCTAAAAGAGCAGTTGTGACACTGAAGTCCAGTCCAGCATTTGGGGCTGAGCTCATCTTTCTGGAAGTTCAGTGGCACTTGGTATCAGGAGTTTGCACGCAGTGTGCTTCTTTATAGCAGTTTTGGAGTTGACCGACATTTGAGCCAGTTCCCCAGTGCTGACTCATCCCTGTTTTCAGTTCCTGCTACTTGTGGCCTGATAAAATCTTTTGTGTTTTCCAGAACTGTAGTTCACATGTCAGAAGAGCTGTTGTCACATGCTTCTCAGCGGGCTGCTGTGGCCGCCATGGCAACAGGCCAGTGCGTTATTGCAAAAGGTGCCATTCGAATCATCATAGCAGTGAAGTTGGGGCAGCTGCAGAAACCCATCTTTATCAGACCTCACCGCCCCCTATCAATACCCGGGAGTGTGGGGCAGAGGAACTTGTGTGTACTGTGGAAGCCGTGATCAGGTAATATGGCAGCTTGTGGGGCATCAACATGTGAAGCAGGATTAGGTTTTCATGTAAATATTGCCTGCAGATCTTGTGCAAGTTAATTCTAGTTAATTCGAGTTCCACCAGGATGAATTCAGAGCAGGGATGCTGAGCTCATGCTACTTTAGCAAGAATGAGTGTTGTTCTCAGGGAAGAAGTCAGCTTCAATTCCTAGAATTTGATGTTACATTATTACTGTTGTCAGGAAAATGATGACATCAGATGCTTTAACCTCTGGTTATTCTTGATCAGATAACTATCCAGGGCAGGAAAGCTACATTGACTGACCACAAGCTTGTTTTGTAGCTTGCTGAAGGAAGCAGAGTTTCATGCTGAGCAGAGGGAGCATGAGCTCAACCGCAGGAGACAGATGGGCCTCTCCTCTTCCCATCACTCCCTGGACAACACAGACTTTGATAATAAAGATGATGACAAGCATGATCAACGCCTCCTGAGCCAGTTTGGAATCTGGTTCTTGGTGAGAAATTCTTGCTCCTCTTGCTTCCCTCCCCTTTTCTTTCTGAAGCCTCATTTTTTTCTCTCTTCCCTGCCCCACACCCCCCCTCAAGGTGTTCTGTGAAGCTGTCAGACTTAAAGATTTCAGAACTAGTTTGGGTGGAGTTGCTGACTGTCTCTGAGTCCTGTTAGAGCGTATAACGGATTTATTCACTCTGAGGGTTTTTTTAATTGACTTTCTGTGTGCCATCATATTCTGCCTACAAGTGCCTCTATATATACATATATATATGTATCATATATTTTACCAGCCTTTACATTAACTTTTTCAATGAAAAGGAATTCTTAAGTTCAAACCAAAATGTTTCAGTTTGTCAAAGCATTCTGTATTGGTACGTTCAGTGTTGAAACTAAGAAACAAAGAATTCAGTGCTTGTTTTTTTTCCTCCTCTGTTGCTGTTTTCTGGTTTGGAAATGTTTTGTCAATTGTCCTGTGACAAACTCTACTTAAAACTGCTCAGCTCATTTGTCTTCTCTCTAATCTGCTTCCTTGTATCTCTGAGAATATGCAAAGTACAGTACACAAACAATTTGGGACCTTTAATTCTAGAAACGAAACTGGATTTGTATTTCTGTCTTCCAGGTGAGCCTTTGCACTCCCAGTGAGAATACACCCACAGAGAGTTTAGCAAGGCTGGTTAGCATGGTGTTCCAGTGGTTTCACTCTACAGCTTATATGATGGATGATGAAGTTGGTAGCCTGGTTGAAAAGCTCAAACCCCAGTTTGTTACTAAGTGGTTGAAGACTGTTTGTGATGTCCGGTTTGATGTCATGGTTATGTGCCTCCTTCCTAAACCTATGGAGTTTGCCAGGGTAAGAGCAATTTATCTGAATGTTCCTTTGACACAGTGATTAAAGTCTCAAGTGTAAAGACTGTTTCTCCCTCAGCTGTGTCAAGGCAAAAGGAATCTCGGTTGAGGGAGCAGTAGAGTTCATAAATTTTTCCTCTTCATAGCTTTTCTAGTTTTACCGTATTAAGAGCTTGGGCATTATTTATGGTACTGTGAAGACAGGTTGGAAGAATATTACAGATATTGAAAGACACCATACATTTTTGCTAACTACACATTTCCAATACGCCATTGAAGCACCCAAGTTTGTCTTTAGTAAAAGGTATCATTTGTCTGCTCCCAGATGTAAACCTGTCCTTTACTAGTCTGCTTTACTAATGTTTCTCTGTTCTTTGCATACTTTTATCTCTGCGTCTGTGAATTAAGGTTTATGAAATTACACAGTTTTTATTGAAAGAAACTCTGGGCATACTGTTGCCCTATAGATACCTATAGATACCTTCAGATACCTAATTTAAATGGCTTGGTAAAGAGACTAGTCTGCCATGGTTCGCCTTATTGCTGATGGAGAGAAAAAGTTTTATCTGGAAGGTCATTCAGGATGCCTAAGTGAGACCATTGCTGAAGTGACTCCTAGGAAGAGTCCTTCTTTCTGTCCATTAATCGTGAAGTAGAACTCGTCACTTAACCTGGGTAATAAAGTCAGGCATTTGAATGTTCCTCGATAGAAAATGAAACATCATCGTGAAAATAAGAACTTTTACTTCCTATTTTATAGTTGTGAGGGATTTAAGACTTCTTCCTCATTTATCACTGCCAATTATACCACATGTGCTTTTCTAAGACTTTGATTCTGTGACCCTCTTATGTCTGATGTCCAGAGGACCTGTTAGTTTTGTTTCCTAAAATTAAGTGGCTAGACAAGGAAGGGCTATAAAGACTTAATGTGATGCATTACATCATCAGGTAAGAAGTGTGCATCCATGAATCTTTCATGACGGCATTCAAGGTGGGGTTGGACATAGCCTTGGATGGCATGGTTTAGTGGGAGGTGTCCCTGTCCATGGCAGGGGGGTTGGAACTCGATGATCTTGAGGTCCTTTCCAACCCTTACTATTCTATGATTCTATGATTCTATATGGGATTTGCTGTATGTGTGCAGGCCAGTACGTGTATGTGTCATACTCTAAACCATCATTGCTCTGAAGATACACCTGGCTCTAGGAAGACTGGAGGACAGCTGAAGGAATTTGATAGGTGGATGGATGCATTGAGTATTAGAACTGAAGAATAGAGACCAGGGCTTTGGGGCTGTAGGGAGTAGGAAGAATTGAACCTCGTGCTGTAAACTGTTACGGATCTTTTTCTTGTCTTGGGTCCAGCCCCTTTTTTAAGTTTTATTATCCCCACTGCAATACATAAGACTAGACTGGCAACTTGCCAGATGTGCAAGGGTTCACTAGAACATGACGACAAACAACCATGAAATTAGCTGTGATGAATGGAGAAAAAACAGTTTGTTGGCTGAGATTGCCAGTTGTTGTTGCCAGAACAGCAGGCATCTCTACGGCCATTAGTCAGGAACAACAGACATGAGCTGAGGTCAGTTGGAATAATTAATCTCTGTAGGCCTGTTACTTATTTACTTAAAAATATATTTTTTGGCTTCTATCCCTTAAAACCTTTCTTCAGAAAAACCCCAAACAAGCAAGCACAAAAGAACACCTGGTGCAAACCAGGTTTTTCAAAATAAAGACCCAGCACTGTAGGAAGTTGCCCAGAGCAGATAATTGAAGGTGCAAGTTTGACCAAACAAATCTGTCCTGTGTTGAGAACTGTAAGTAATGAGAGATTACACTGCATCACGGCCTGGAAGTGAGCAGACTTCATCTAAATCTTGGACAGTGCTTTTGTGTACTGTGGGTCAGTTAAGAGAGGAAGAGACCAATACAATCCCCATGGCTGAATTCTAAATTCCTCCTAATTTCCTGACTGCAACATGCTGAGTGAATTTATGGTGCTGGGCGAGTTACAGGGACTAGAAGTATCATTCATCAGTATGATTCCTGGAAATGCCCACAGGTTGGTGGATACTGGGACAAATCGTGTAGTGCTGTGACCCAATTAAAAGAAGGGCTGAATCGAATCCTTTGCTTGATTCCATACAATGTGATAAACCAGCCGGTGTGGGAATGTATCATGCCAGAGTGGTTGGAAGCTATAAGGATGGAAGTGCCTGATAATCAACTGAAAGAGTTCCGGGAAGTGTTGAGGTATGTAAACATATGTAGGAACCATTCTGTCATTGCATATGTTGGTTGTTGAGAGTTTTAGCCTGATAAGATCATGACAACAAAAATGTAGACAGCAATGAGTGAATGCTTCTGAATTTTTTATAACATGTTTAGACTAAAGCACTTAAGCTTTGGGAAAGCTTCCTTTTATTGCTCCTGATATCCTCAAATCTGTATCAAGAGCCAACTACATGCAGGCTTCTTTGCTGTGAGCAAGGCATATTTTCAGTGTTTTTCTGCAACATGGTAGAAGAAGCATCTTTCTCCTCCTGGCCAGCAGTTAATGAGAAATGGTGATGTTTAATAGAGCTGTCCCTGAAAGAGTGATTATTTGTATTAATTTAGTTAATAACTTCCCCCATTGAGCAAAGAAAACACCAGAATTAAGAGTGGTGTCTATCTGAGTCATAATTTCATTTCTACTGCATACCTTTGACAATAAAACTTCGCACTCTTTTAAATTTGTATTTGTAGGTATTGATGTAAACTGTTTTAGTGTAAACATGGAATAGCGGAAGAGTGGTGAGATGAGAGATTTTCCAATTTTTACATTGGATGTTGAAAAAGATACTGCTATCAAATGAAACTGAGCGTAATATGTGAGGTAAATTCTTCAGGTGTATCACCAAATTCAGAGATGACCTTGTGCAGTTAGGACAGGTGGTATCAGCAGCCTAGCTCAACTCCTGTGGAGAGTGAGGATGCAAGTAAGATTACAGAAGCATCATCAGTTCTCATAGAGAGGTTGCTACCAGTTTTTTGTTATATCTCCCGCAGTGTATGCCATTGTAACTCAGTGACGCATTTTTGTTCTGCTTTTCAGCAAAATGTTTGACACTGAACTTTGCCCTCTCCCATTCTCCATGGAGGAGATGTTTGGCTTCATTAGCTGTCGATTCACAGGGTATCCATCCTCTGTGCAAGAGCAAGCATTGCTTTGGCTGCATGTAAGTATACTCTCTTCACAAGTCATACTGAAACAGCTTATGATTTTGGAAAAAAGAAAGGGGGTGTGCGTATCCTTGTTTCAGAAGAGTGGGGAAGCCACTTTTCCAAGCACCATGGAACCTTTCTGCCCTTTACTTAGCCCCAGCATAAGGGTGGTTGGTAGACAAATCCCAGGAAGTTTTATGTTCTTAGCCCATCATGGCAGTGTAATGGAAGCTTGGAAATTCCTTTTGCCTTTGAATGTGAGTTGTGTCTTTAGGACCGTTCAGCTGTCTGACTTTTTGCCAGCAGTAGTTTGTTAGTCTCCACAAAATTTGGTCTGTAGATTCCAAAATTAATTCCAGACTCCAGAAGCAGCTGTAGTTGTTCCCACATGCAAAGAACTGGATTTAGACTAGCTCTGTACACAGCAAGCTTTGCTGCTCTGGTTCTTTTGTGCTGTATTTGCTCACAGAGCTGGTATTCACCCAGTATTCATATTCAAAAGCTACAGGGACAATCATGTCAGCTGGGGGCAGTGAATTCAAAAGGGTTTGAAATTTTCCGTAGCACTTCAGAATAATGCCTTCTTCACCACTGAAGTATTCTTCAATATCACTTCTTTTCTGCTGAGGATTATTTTGGTTGAGCCTCTGCAAAGACCAATTTATGTGATGACTGCAGCAATTTTCAGGTTTGCAGAGTTTTTAAGTAAAATCTGGGTTTTTTAGGTTTTTCTTGACCTACTAACAGTTAAAGACAAATCCAAATGAGCTCATATTTGTCTGAGTGTTGGTGACAAAATAGATGATGATCACTCCCTCAGTGATTTGCAGATCACCATCCTGTCACTGTGTTAGTACTGGTGATTCTGACTGGATTCTTAGAACAAATACAGGAATTCGTTTTTAGTGAATAATAAATGTAGTAAATTGATACTCATCCAAGTGTTGGTAGTTTTAGTTTAGAGGAATACTTCTGTGCAACAACCTCACCTCCCCATGTGTTTGTGCATAAAATTGATCTCAAGGTGCACCAAGCAGATGCCAAGAAGTATCTTGAAAATACCCTTTATTTGCCAGTTCTCTTTTGCCCTGATTCTAACAGAAATCAAAACTTGCAGCTGATCTTATTGAATCCCAAAATTAAATGCATTGAACTTGATGAAATTGAGGATCAGATGATAAAGATGCTTATAAAGTAGGTGGCCATTTTTGATTAAACTTGAAATTCATGCTTTTCTATTCATTGTTTTTCCTCAGGTGTTATCTGAACTAGACATTGTTGTTCCTCTTCAGTTACTGATCAGCATGTTTTCTGATGGAGTTAATTCTGTAAAAGAGTTAGCAAATCAAAGAAAATCCAGAGTTAGTGAACTGGCGGGAAACATTGCAGCTCGGAGGGTAACTATTATTTATGCTGGTTGGTTTGCTTTTGGTTTTGGTTTTTGTTTTGTTAGAACAGACTTCCTAATGGAATGCCTGTGAAGAATTAAAAAGTCATCTTTCAATATGACATTGGCATTTGGCTGGAAATACCCTAAATTTTGAAAATGGAAGAAAATTGCTGTGACTTCTTCAGTTTGTACCACTCTACCACATGGTCAGTGTAAAGATAATTCAGATAGGAATTGCAGTTCCTCAGTGAACTGGTTTGTTTGGGATATGTTTGGAGAGTTGTTGGTATCTTTTCCAACCATTTTCGTTCTCTTCACCTTCTATTAATAACCGTAAACAACAAGTTGTATGGATAACTGGTCACTCTGAGCTTTTGTATTCTATTTGGTGGGCCGAGGTATGTTTTGGAAAGGTAACAAAGCAGAATTTATTTCTGTTTCCTTGCCTTACTTTTTCCCATCCAAGAGATGCAAAAACTGATCTGAAGTTGTCTGTCAAAGGCTTATGGTCTGGGAGAAAATGTGTACAAATCTGTAGGCACTACACATACTCAGGCTGATGTGACTAACTTTCCAGTAGTCTTGGATGAGCTGGTTCAAGGACAGCAGGAACAAGAGTGCTTAAAAGGTCAGGTTAGATGTAAGAAACTACTGTCTAAGCAGTTGATGATTCTTTATGTGTGGTCTGCTTGTTTTATAATGTAGTTTTTCAGGGAGCACTCCTACACCTAGCCCATGACTACTTCTAAAATAAGCAGGAAAAAAATGGACAAATTTACTCTCTGGTCTTGCAGATCATAGCTGTCCTGAAAGTAGACCTCATGTGTCATCTATCTGTGTATCTCCCTGCAATACTGAGAGGTTCTCAAGGTGTTTTAGGGGGCCTACTATGTTGTGGACATAAATCGGTGCAGACATGCACATCTCGTTACCATTGTGTCTAGTTTATTTCCAGATACTTGACTCCTTGGTATAGCCTTAGTTACACTGTTCTCTTCAGGTAGCCTCCTTTATTAGCCTCCTACTATTAAAATTTGTGTCCCTGGATCATGGAGGCGGTCATTGTAACCTTGTGGCTGCTTTACTACTTGCACATATTATATGTTTAGTTTATGATGTTAAAATTCCTTCTTAGTAGGAGTAAGATGATTGATGTCAGCCGCTTAGCTTAAGAGAATGTATACAACTGTGCAGAATATGATTCCTGTGCTTCTATCATGTTTTATCATTTAATGGCATTAAGGGATAAATGTAGGTTTGGCAAAAAAGCCACAGAAGTGAATAGAAAAGCTGTCAAAGTTCTTGCCATTTTCTGCAGTTTTGTATAAAATGAGATTACTTACATGCATAACAGTAATTTTTGACATTTTAATTCTTTATGTCTTCAGGTAAGCATTGCTTCTGACCCTGGGCGCAGAGTTCAGCACAACATGCTGAGTCCTTTCCCAAGCCCTTTCCAGAGCCCATTTCGGAGTCCAGTACGTAGTCCTTTTCCCAGCCCTTTCAAGAACTTTGGACACCCCAGTGGAAAGACAATTGATTTTGACTGTGAAGATGATGAAATGAATCTTAATTGCTTCATTCTGATGTTTGACCTCATCTTGAAGCAGGTACTTGCAGAAGAATAACACCCACATTAAGACGGGCACTGAAGTTCTGTAGTCACTTTTTTTTTTCATTAATACTGTATTGAGTCCCTTTCCATTAAGGGACTATCATGAAGTTTAAGACATTTAAATCCCAATACAACTGTCATCTGCCTTTACCTGCATAGGAGTTACAGACTCATGTTCAATGAAGGGAGGTTAGATGCCTTCATGCTAGATAGCTCATATGAGTGAAAGGACCTTGTCCTTGGAGATATGTTTATTTCAACAGACTAGAAGCAGAGGCTTGTTGATAGGCTTAGATTAGATGCATAATATTTGGATAGCTACATTGTATATTATGAATCTAAGGTCAAGTATTTTGGATAACTGTCTCCAGGTAAAATTCATGGATCCTGTACTTGAAATTATCTGTCTACTTTAGCTGTTCAAGCTAGTGACTCAACACCAGTGGCAGTTAAAAATTATGAGTTCTAGTTTGTCTCAAATTCTTCCCAGTTCTGTAATATAACACTATCAGGGGCAAAATACTTAGTGCTCTGGCTCTTAAATAAATAGTAGATCCTTATTCTTTTAATTCTGTTTCAGATGGAACTCCAGGATGATGGTGTCACTTTGGGCTTAGAGAACAGCATTTCGAAAGATATAATATCCATCATAAACAATGTGTTCCAGGCACCCTGGGGTGGTTCTCACACCTGTCAGAAAGATGAAAAAGCAGTTGAATGTGGTCTGTGTCAGTCCAGCATTCTCTGTTACCAGCTGGGTTTTGAGCTGCTGGAGCAACTTGCTCCAAAAGAAGAAATCAGGCTTGTGGTAAGTAGAGTAGGAAAGGGTCTATATTATGTGTGCTGAAACTCTTCTTCATTGTTCTTGTTACATTGTGCACAAGGGGGCAAAGCTGTGCTGATCTTTTGGTGTGGAGGATTTGGGAGGGTAAGGCAAAATGCCATTGAATTGTAAAATTTCCTAAGTTTGAATTGATATGAAGGACGCTGGAAGATGACAGCATTCATTTGGCATGAACTCTTTCCCCATCCACGGTGAAGTGCTGTTTCACTTTGGAAGGGCACTGCTATGACTCTGTGTCTTAGACAGAATGGGAAATGATAATACTTAGTGCTTTTCCTCTTCTTTTAAAAGCTAAGTGTGGATATTTTGAAATGATTAATGATTTTGAGTGAGTCAGTTGTCAAATGAGTAAGCCTTAATTGGTGCTTGATGGTTGAAAATGCTGAGCACTGCTGACAAACAGTATATACTTCACGTTGAGAATCCAACTTTATTAGACACAGATATGTACTTTCCAATCAGTAGTCATCATTGAAGTCCTCTGTAGCTTTGCAGAGGAATTGAAACATTACCTGCGGTGTGAAGAATTTATTTTAAGCTGTATGTCTGTGGTACATAACTGTGCTATCTGATGGTTCAGAAGACAGCATTGTTACCCTTATTCCGAGTGCTCATTTGCTGTGGCATGATAGTAGCAGGATGTTTATTAGTAATTTTTTTTTCGCTGGTGGGCATAGTGATGTCTTTTGGTGTGTAAAGGTTTCAGAATTCCATTTGAGTGTGTGTGCTAATCATAGGTATCACAGGAAGGTTGAGGTTGGAAGGGACTACTGGAGGTCTTCTAGTCCAACCTCCCTGCTCGAGTTAGATCACTGGAGAGCACATTGCTCAGGACTGTGTCCAGATGGCTCTTGAGTATCTCCAGGGAAAGAGGCTCCACGGCCTCTTTGGGCAACCTGTTCCCATGCTCAGTCACCTTCACAGGGAAGTTCTTGCTCATGTTCAGGTGGAACTTCCCATGGTTGAATATGCCCATTGCCACTCATCATATTGCCTTGGTGGTGCCAGGTGAGGTGCAAGTGGTGCAGTCTTTTGAGTGCTGGGGTGTGGTACCATTTCTAAGATCCACCTTGTGATTTATAACATGAAGTTCACGATGCCAACCTGCAAGCTTGAGCTTCTGGCCACAGGCAGAAGTAACTCCAGCCTGGTCCCTTTTTCAGTGTAAATGTGATTGTGGTAGTCCCTCCATCTAAGCCTGTAACTCTAATGTAGGAAATGTGCCCTGATCCTTTCTCTTACTCCTCTGAGGCAAGGATGCTGAGTTTCATGAAACCATGGCCCTGTGATTGTGTCCACCTCAGCTCCAATATGGTTATAGTTTCTGTTAAATGATCCACATTTGAAACATAGTCTTGTCAGTATACATTTGCTGATGCAAAATTTTAGATATGCATCTGGTTTGAATACACAAGTGTACATTAAACTAGACATTTTCTTCCTCATTTGAGCTCAGCTTACTACACCAGATGTAATTTATACTGCAGGATGTGGCCTTATGTATTTAGGTAACATCAAGAAACAAGGATGTGGCCTTATGTATTTAGGTAACATCAAGAAACAAATTTAACTTATTATATTTTTAAAGGAGCCCACAGATAACCTTGAGGATAGTCTTCTGTATACTAGACCTGAGTTTATTATAGGAACTGAAGGAGAAGAGGAAGACAAATCAGCACCAAAACACGGAGAAAACCCAGGAAATCACACAGAGACAGCAGAAAATGCTGGTAGGTGGAGGGTGAGGACGTTGGGTATTTCAGAAAGGCTTTAAATGAATTTTTTATTCTACTCAATATCGAATACAAGGTTCTGATTAGTCTTTGAAGTCCAACAGTGCATGGTCACTTTTTTCTCATGCATTTAATTCTTTTAACATATTAATTAAATAGGAAAGCTGTATTTTTGTTGATAGCAACTGTGACTCTCTCTCAAAATGTTAGCTATCTTGGCATTACAAAACCATTATGTGCCAAATTCTGTACTGTTGTAACTTTACTGACTGCAGGGTTACTGTGGCTAGAATTAATTTCTTTCTCATCACTGTAACATTCTTTTGTTTTCTTCTGAATCCACAAATGAGAGACTTTTAACAACATTTTATGTAACTTACATTTTTAACAGCGATAAAGAATGACACAGAAAGAAAATTTTGTTATCAGGAACTTCCGGTTACCTTGAAGCTCATATATACGATATTACAGGTAACGTCGATTTCGTGTTTGTTTAGTTTGAGTTTTTTGTTGTGGTGTCATTGTGTTGAGAATAGTACATCTGCTTACACAGGAAATGTCAAGGTTTGAAGAACCAGACATTCTTTTTAATATGCTGAACTGTCTGAAGATTCTGTGTCTTCATGGGGAATGCCTGTATATAGCAAGAAAGGACCATCCACAATTTCTTGCCTATATTCAAGATCACATGCTGATTGCAAGGTAGGTTTTTACCACACATGTTGTCTTCATGCTTTGTTGGTTCTGCAACTATACATTTGTTGTTGACATCAAAGAATTTGCAGGTTTAGTATGGAAAATTAACAAAGGGTGCAAGGGAAGTGTGAAAAGGTTTAATAACTGTATAAGGGCACATCACACAGGCTAATTAAGAAGTTGCATGTGAAACCAGGGTACCTTCCATTGTCCATCATGGCTACTCAGTCATGCACCACTCTTTGCAGTGAGTCAGTTTCTCATATTGAGAAATAGCATTGGCTGACACTGAAGTGTATTCCCTGACTCTACTAAATATAACTAAGGGTGATGTAGAGGCAGGCACACTATTTATAGGGCTTTAGCATTACTGCTGAGAGAACAGTATTGCACCTTATTTTCAGGAGGTAAAGGAAGTTTTTTATTTAGAATCAGAGTGAATGGGATTGAAATTTTTGTTTTCAGATTCTCTTTGGAGAAAGCGACTTTTGCAGAAAACTCATTGAATTGACATCAGCCTGTGGTGTTCATCAGTGCTTACATCTGCTCTGTATCAATTTCACTGACCATCTCCTGAGACTGTAGGGTTTTAGCAGACTGGAGAATCTGTCCTGAAGCTAAATACCAGCAAATTGTGAACAACCAACATCTTAGTCATTTGTGGATGCACATGATTCATGGTGCCAAGGCAGTTCATGTAGCTTATGTACTGAAGCTTGTTGTACTGAAATTATTAAATCGCAGCACAGATTATGTTCCGTGACAGTTGTGCCTTGAATTGGGCCAACTCTTGTAAAATCTGAAATATTTCAACCTGGATTTTCAGGAAAAACTGCTGTAGTTGAAATGTGCAAGTAGCTCTGTTCTTCTGCCAGCAACCCGGTGATATTCACATAAATGCTCAAGATGGCTCATGCAGATTTTCATGAAAAATGCGTTCCCACCAACAATACATTGTAGATATTTAGAAGAAAGGATGTCAAGCGTTTTTATAAGCAGCCTTGCTCTTTTGGTCTTTCCAGCTTATGGGGAGTTGTGAAGTCTGAATTCTCTCAGCTTTCTTCCTTGGCAGTCCCCCTTCTTCTCCATGCACTTTCACTTCCCCATGGAGCTGACATTTTCTGGACAATCATAAACAGCAATTTCAACAGCAAAGATTGGAAGATGAGATTTGAAGCAGGTAGGCCTGAGAAATGTACGTTGTTTGCTCTTTGTTGCTTTGCTAGGGAGGTAGAGCGTTCTCTCCTGTAACTGAGGAGATCTATAATAAATTATTACCTTTTTGCTGCTTTGGGGAGTTTTGAAGATACTCTGCTGCAAAACAATGGCACAGCAGTGCAGTAAAATAAGAGAACATGAGACGTTTTGGATAATCAAAATCAAAGTTACAACACTTGCCAACTTTTTTGTTGGTACTTTCTCAGATGTATTTCGAAGCGAGGTATATTTATCAGGACATAAAGAAGCCACTGCCTAAATTAATATACGTATTTTCTTTGTCTGGGGACATGGCTGCTACAGTGGAGAAGGTGGCTGTGTTGTGCAGATTTTTGGATATTCATTCCGTGACAAAAAACCACCTACTGAAATACTCTTTGGCTCATGCATTCTGCTGTTTCCTGACTGCTGTGGAAGATGTCAACCCAGCAGTAGCTACAAGAGCTGGGCTGTTACTTGACACTATAAAGAGGCCAGCTTTACAGGTAAGTTCATTATATGGTGAAAAAATGCATTCAAACAGGAATCTGGGTTTTCACCTAAAGTTCAAAGCCGTTCAGCTGTACAGCATCATGGTCACCGTTGACATTTCTTTAGGCTAGCCATATGGTTCTTGGTAATTGACATATGCACAGAAAAGACAAGGGAAATGGTACTGTCCTAGCCCCAACTTAGAATCATAGAATTATTTAGGTTGGAAAAGACCTTTAAGATCATTGAGTCCAACTGTAAAAGTTTTGATGGCTACAAAAGATTACTGTTGCTTTTGAACTGTTATCACAGAAAGCTGTAAATGTTTCTTATGATGTTAAAATTTATTGACGTTTTTCAATCAAAGAAAAGAAAGTCTTATGACGCCCTGCTGACAGTGAGAAAATGTATTTCAGACATGGTCTTTGTCTTTTCAAGATTTACATAGGCATGTAATTTTAAGTGTGCGAGAGACCCTGCCAATCGGAATTCTCATGACTAAAGCTAAGTAGATATGAAAGTGGATCAGAGCCTATGCATACAAGGAAGGCTAAAGAAAGAAAATATTCTGGTAGTACACAACTCCAGTTCTTGTTCTCCAGAGAATAGGATGAATATATATTTTAAAAAGTTCAGTGTTACTGCCTATAAAAAGCTGTTAATAACTGCTAGCTTTATTCCATATAGTGCCTTTTCAAGATAGTTTCCTGAGAACTTGAATTCACTGAGGCCGTTACCAGTATACGGTATTTGTGTATTCAATGTGTGGGTTTTCTTAAACATAGGTCTTGACAGTACATCCAAAATTCTAGTGTGAATAAAGTACAGAAGCGTTTTGATGCAAAGCACTTCTGATACACTTCACCCCGTAATCTTTCTTCCTGTGTTTGGGCTTGGTGATTCATTCATTTTGTAATAAAGAGTTTGATTCAGTTGCCTAAATGTAAACTTTTTCTTAGGTAGGGGTGTGTGAAGAGAATACCTTGATATTGTGTACCGAATGTGCAGTAGGACAGAACTTTACATGTATACCATTGTGTTCCTCAACATCTTAGCACATTCAAAATATGATGTTCATTTATCTCCTTAATTACCTTACTTCTTTATTGATATAATAGAATTAACTAGGTTGGAGAGGACCTTTAAGATCAACAAGTCCAACCATTACCCCAGGACTGCCCAGTCTGCCACTAAACCATGTCGCTGAGGGCTTTGTCTGCATGTTTTTTTGGACACTTCCAGGGACAGTGATTCCACCACTTCCCTGGGCAGCCTGTTCCAGTGCCTGACAACTCTTTTTGTGAAGGAATTTTTCCTAATATCCAATCTAAACCTCCCGTAGGGCAGCTTGCAGCCATTACCTCTCATCCTATCAGTTGTTACCTGTGAGAAGAGACCGAGCCCCACCTCACTACAGCCTCCTTTTGGGTAGTTGTAGAGAGTGATAAGATCTCCCCTGAGTCTTCTCTTCCTCACACTAAACAACCCCAGTTCCCTTGGCCATTTCTCGTAACACTTGTGCCCTAGGCCTTTCAGTAGCATTAGTTTTGATTTAAAGGCCTTGGCAAGAAAAATGAGCTAAACCTTTATCCTAAACGTAAACCTTTATCCTAAATCCTAAACCTTTATCCTAAACCTTTGTCCTGTACTGATTAACAGAATTAACAAAGGGAGCTTTGACCTCCCCTTGCTTTAAAAAAATGCTTTAAGTTTTCACATCCGTATTTTTTTTTTTTTTTTCTGTCTAGGGTCTCTGCCTCTGCCTTGATTTCCAGTTTGACACAGTTGTCAAGGACAGGCCCACTATTCTTAGTAAGCTTTTGCTACTTCATTTTCTAAAAGCAGATATTCCAGCTTTGAGCTGGGAGTTCTTTGTGAATCGCTTTGAGACCTTGTCTCTGGAAGCACAGCTTCATCTGGACTGCAACAAAGAGTTCCCTTTCCCAACAAGTAAGCAGAGTCTGAATCAATCTGATTGCCTTTTCTCAGGTTCTGGGATTTCAGCTGCCTGCAAGGGTCTGAGAGAAATGTAGGTCACTCCCAAATATTCGTATTTAAAGATACGACCCTGCATTTGAGTATGGTATTTGGAAAAGGTATTTTCCAGGTTTGTTTTTAACCTTTCTCTTTGCCTTTTCAAAAACATAAGTGTTGCAAAGGGATGGGCTCACCAGCATTAGTCACTTACATAATTAAACTCACAGGGTTTGCATGCACTGTAGACATAAATATAGGAAAGTATTGGTGACCTTGTTAAGTTGTACAGTGTTACTGCTCATCGCACCCCTGTAAAAGCATAATCACACTCACAGATTTTGGAGGCACTATTCAAATCCAGGGTAGTAGGTATAGGCAGGACAGGAGGTCAGTGAGGCAAAACTAGAGGCCACATTTGGGTATGAATGCACTGAACGTGATCCATACTTGTGAGATTTCTGCCATTTCAGATGGAGGGCACCTCATATTCTCTTAAGCTGAAATTCAGATTTTCATTTCAAGAACCTCTTTTTGTCCTATCTCTAAAGAAAGGAATAACAGCATAAGGTTTTAAACAGCTATTCCATTTGGGGTTTTATGGATTTCAGAATGAGAGCATGCAGATGAATACCTTGCAGATGGACCCTTGCGCCCATGTGAAGCTTTCTTGGCTTGAGTGGACCTGGGGCCCAGTTGCATTTGGCACTTAACAGCATTAGGGCCTCACCGTGCTGTGGAATGAATCCTAACTTGGTCAATTGCATTTGCAAAGCTATCACTGCTGTCCGGACAAATGTCGCCAACCTCAGTGATGCAGCAATGTGGAAGATCAAGAGGGCTCGTTTCGCACGTAATCGTCAGAAGAGTGTGCGTTCCCTGAGGGACAGTGTGAAGGGACCAGTGGAGTCAAAGAGAGCGCTCTCCCTTCCAGAAACCTTAACCACCAAAATTCGTTGAGTATCTGTTTATGTTTTCATGACACGCCTGTATCTTCTCCCTTAGGATCATATCCTATTGTTGGGTACACATCAGAATTGTCAGTGTTCACCCAGTTGGGATAACAATAGGTTTCTGTCTGATTTGGGCATTATTTAGATAATGACAAGTTAGTGAGTTTGACAGAGAACATAAACAAACATTATGCCTTTGCTGTGCTTGTTTGAAATGCCAGAACAAAAGGCTCCGAGACGAGTTTGTGGATAGATTTTAATTTGTGGCTAATACGTAGTGGTTTAGTCTAAAATAGATACAGTATTTACAGAAAAATTCCTGTTACTGATTTATTAATTGTAATTATTAATCAGTATATGCAGCATGTGTTAGGCTTATTAAAAACAACTGTTACTGCCTCGAATGAACTTTAGAATATCTTCAGAATTCCTTTTTTAAGAAAACAATGTCCATGCAACACATCCTTCCTGCCAGCTTGTATAGGAGGACCAAGGTGCTGGAAAACCATAGGGTTATATGGAGAGCAGAACAGATATCTTTCCAAGCAGAAACAGCAGAAATACCCATCTTCATTTAGAGAGTTTCAGAAACACAGGTTAGTCTTTGTATTCAAATTGGACATCACACATTGCTCCTACCCATATAATAAGAACTGATAAAACGTGCAAACTTGGGTGCTGGTGAACTGTTAAGGTAAAAGGTAATTTCTCCAAAACAAACATCACCGTATCTGGGGACTCTTAATTCTTCTTGGCCATTTTCTGATCCTGCATAGGGGGTCCTGTGTGGTGACATTAGTACCAGCAAAACTGACTGATGGAGAAAACTAGAGTTATAGAACATGGTGTGTGAAATTTGTAGGGCACACAAGTGACCTGTTTCAAATGTCAGACTCGCTGCCTGACAACAGTGTATGAATAAATGAACATAAATATGCTAGCACTGAATATATGCTGAAGTATAAGATGTCAGTACTGCCTCATTAAACAGAGTTGCTCTTGTTTCTGTGGTGTTTGTGTTTGGTTGTTTTTTTTTTGTTTGTTTTGCTTGTTTTGGTTTATTTTTTAAGCTTTGAGTTTGACCAGACATGAGCAGTCTGCTCCAGCACTTGGAGGAACACCAGAGCAAACACCAGGTAGGTTTGACAAGGGGGAGTGTTTTGGTAAACAGGAGAAGGCAGGCGCTGGCTTTCTTGTTGACTCTAGAGAGGAGCTTGCACAAGATAGAAGTTATCTAAAAGGCATGGTGAGCCACATCTCAGCATGGTTCCAAGAGGTGTAATTTGAAGATTTGCTCTCTATCTGTACTGAAACCTGCCCCCAGTTCTAAATACTGCTTCAGGGCTGGGAGGAGGTTATTCAGAGGCAGTCAGCTATGCTGGTGATGCCTCAGCCTCCTGTGTTTCATTGCCCACAGGAACAAGTAAACTTTTTCAGTAGGCTGGCTCCAGGGGTCACCTCTGTTCAGCCTGATCTTTGACCTTCAGGTTTTAGAGAGAGGAGACAGAATGCTTGTGATTGTCAGTACTGTAAATTATGCTTGTCTCCTCTGTATGCTTATAGATGTCTTAAGTCCCTTATTTTGTATTTACTGAAGTTTTGTGAACGTGTCACTCTTTTGTCAGGCATTTTTAGAATGGCTAGCTCAGGGTCCAAGTAATTTGGAAATAATTGTCAAGAACAAGAGGCAATGGGCATAAACTAAACCACAGAAAGTTCTACTTGAACATGAGGAAGAACTTTACTGTTAGGGTGACTGAGCACTGGAATAGGTTGCCTCTTGGGCTGTGGAATCTTCTTCCCTGGATGTAATCAAGAGCTGCCTGGACACAATCCTGAGCAATGTGCTCTAGGTGACCTTTTTTTTTTTTCTTTTTAAAGTTTGGCTCATAGTATTTAACACTTCGCATTGGCAGTACTGAGCATATCTGATTCATCTAAGGAACTAACTGACTCCTAGACATAGGCTGTACATCTGTTGTAGAAAGACATTTGCTTTGTACACACCACTCAGATGAGCCAGTCCTGGTGCTCATTCATTCTTTCTAGATCTAAAACCATAATCCTTGCACAGTACAAATACAAGCTGAATCCAATGTGCATTCTATATGGATTTAACACCAGGATCATGATTTGTTCATGTATCCTCTGCAGTACCCTGGACAGTCACTTAGAGAGTTTAATTGATAGGCACAGGGATCATAATTGGGATGATGCACGATAAAATTGTGATCTGATGTTTTATGTTGTATTGTCATACACCTTTAAGTAATTTGAAATTGGTCTGATAGAAGTGACACATGAATAAATCGATGAATCTGTGGGCTTAAGGCTGGATTGAATTCAGGAATGGTGGCTGTATATTAACTAACGGGCTGTGTGTCTGGTGCTGCAAGAAGGTTTTTCTGGGCAGGGATATGAATGTGCGTATGTACCTACCTTGTATGTAGGCGGCATACACACACATGAATTGTATATGTATGCACACACATTTTGAGGGTTAAAAGCTACCATAGCCACTGTAAAGACAGAGCTGTCTTGGAAAAGTCCTGCAAAGTGTCTGTTAACTAGTGTTAGTATTAAGAAATATGGTAAAAATTGAGCATTTTGTCACTGAGCTTCTAAATTATATTGATCAGCAAGTAAAGTAAATCAAGTTAGTTTTTTCAGTTTAATTACTCATGGAAATCTGTTTGAAGAACCTGAATTTTAGATCCCCTTGCTGCTTTGACTCATTTTATCTTACGTCTCTTTTTGTTTTGCTGAAAATCTCACAATATATAATGGAGATGAAAATAAGTAAGCTGAGGAAGATAGTTTAATATCATCTTGATGAAAATAGTGTCTTTTTAATATAATTTCATGGTAAGTTTTAAGGATGTATAACATGTGTAAAGATGATTTCTCAGTTGATGTCCAGAAAGCTTAAGTTTATTTTCTATATACTTTTTTTTCTAATGTGCTTCTGAAAATGGTACTTGCAGTATTTTTGATTCTTATTATTTCATAGAATCATAGAATCATAGAATAGTAAGGGTTGGAAAGGACCTCAAGATCATCGAGTTCCAACCCCCCCGCCATGGGCAGGGACACCTCCCACTAAACCATGCATCCAAGGCTATGTCCAACCCCACCTTGAACGCCGCCAGGGATGAAGCATTCACAACTTCCCTGGGCAACCCATTCCAGGGCCCCACCACCCTCACAGTAAAGAATTTCTTCCTCAGATCCAATCTAAACCTCCCCTGTTTAAGTTTAAACCCATTACCCCTTGTCCTCTCACCACAGTCCCTAATGAAGAGTCCCTCCCCAGCATCCCTATAGGCCCCCTTCAGGTATTGAAGGCTGCTATGAGGTCTCCACGCAGCCTTCTCTTCTCCAGGCTGAACAGCCCCAATTTTCTCAGTCTGTCTTCATACGAGAGGTGCTCCAGTCCCCTGATCATCTTCGTGGTCCTCCTCTGCACTTGTTCCAACAGTTCCATGTCCTTTTTATGTTGAGGACACCAGAACTGCACACAATACTCCAAGTGAGGTCTCACGAGAGCAGAGTAAAGGGGCAGGATCACCTCCGTCGACCTGCTGGTCACGCTCCTTTTGATGCAGCCCAGGATACGGTTGGCCTTCTGGGCTGCAAGCGCACACTGCCGGCTCACATTCATTTTTTCATCAACCCACACCCCCAAGTCCTTCTCCGCAGGGCTGCTCTGAATCTCCTCCCCGCCCAATCTGTAGCTGTGCCTGGCATTGCTCCGACCCAGGTGGAGGACTTTGCACTTAGCATGGTTAAACTTCATGAGGTTGGCATCAGCCCACCTCACAAGCGTGTCAAGGTCCCTCTGGATGGCATTCCTTCCCTCCAACTTATCAACCGAACCACACAGCTTGGTGTCATCTGCAAACTTGCTGAGGGCGCACTCAATCCCACTGTCCATGTCACCCACAAAGATGTTGAACAAGACCGGTCCCAACACCGATCCCTGGGGGACACCACTCATTACTGGTCTCCAGCTGGACACTGAGCCACTGAGCACTACTCTTTGCGTGCGGCCATCCAGCCAGTTCTTTATCCACCCAGTGGTCTACCTATCAAATTGATGTCTCTCCAACTTAGAGAGAAGGATGTCATGTCAGAATGCATTGTTTCTTTTATGCATCTGCAAATCTTGGTCCAGCAAAAGTTTCATTTTGATGGAAGGTTTCTGTAAATAAAAAATCTCTGTGAAAACTGTTAGGAATAAAAAAATACTGTGCAATGTGAAATCTGTTATTTCTTTTTACCAACATGAGACCAATAATTCTTAACAGAATTACTTGAAGTTATTCTTAACAGAGGTGATTCTGAAAATTTCCCCCTCTAGTTTTCATTTTCACCTGTCGTAGAACCCAACTCTCTCCTGTACTCATCAAAGCAACCAAGCAAACAAAGCCCTTTGCTTACCCACCAATAAAACCTGAAATATTTAAGAATAATTTTTTAAAGATTACAAATGCTGTAGTTTTGCTGGTGAAGACCCTACGACAGATGCAGTTGTACCAGCAAAGGAGTTTCTTGTCAGAATAGCATCTTAGATTGAGAATATGGGTAAAGTATAACATTGAAATAATTGTTAGCATTTGCTAAAAATACGTAACTATGAATTTACATAGACTGTGGGGTATGTAAGTGACTAACAGACTAAGTGGGTATTAGTTGCTGGCTAGTTACCCTTACACAGACATGCCGGAGCAATTTTACGATTGTACTTTGAGCTGATATTGCTTGTAGGGTCTGTCCCGTAAACTTTAGCTTCAGTTCTTGCCAAAGTAAGGACTATGTCCAATAGTTGGAAGGATTTATCCTTGAAATGAAAACAACTAGATCTGTAATTAAGCTTCATACCAGCTTGCTTTACCTCAGTTATTCCCTATTAAACAGATTTTTAATCGCAGCTCAGAAAATGCATCAGAAAACATTCTAGTAATATTTAATTATTAACAGTTGTAGTGTGGTGTAATAAAAAATTTTCAAGCATCTCCCTGTTTTGATGCTGTCAGAATATTTTCTGTTCACTTTGTTGATTTTTTGACTTTTTTTTAATTTAGTTTCCATATAATGCATATATGATACATTTTATTTATAAAGAAGCATCTAAAAAACTATTGTTTTTAAATAGAACATGTTGGAATAATGTACTTACTGTGCTTTTACCTATGCATTTATTCAGAATTATTTAATAAAAAGAATCTGATACACTGATGTGTGAAGTAGCTTCTACTTTTCATTAATTCAGTTTCTACTCTTAGCCTAATGTAGGACTTTAGGAACTGCTAAGCACTAAAAAAGGCCTTACATATAGGGTGAAATGAAAGAGGCTAACTCTGAAGGCAATTACAAGAGAATTCTAGAAATGATAAATGGTCTTAAAAGTAATTGGAAATACTGTATTAAAAAAAAAATAAAAAAAAAATTGTGGTATGAAAATTGAGATACTTGCCCAGGGCAGTGTGTTTGTTTTGCTTGGATAGCGATAGCCGGCAGCCAGGTCTTTGTGCTCTGTAAGTAGCCTCTCATCTTTCACATGGTCATATTCCCGTGCAAAATTTTAGTGATTGATTGTTCCCATTCAGTGTTTATCAACCAAGTCTTAGGCTTCTCTTCTGGGAAAAAGTCATCAAAGTTTTGACATAATACATAGTGTCCACAAACTTAATAGTGCCTACATTTTGGTCCAAGTTATTTGAGAGAAATATGGACTCAATGCTAAAAGGGGAAGTCTTCATTCATTCTTTCATTGTTACTTGTTAGAATTTTCTCTATCTCATACCTTTGTTGTCCACTAATGTTTGCTGGAGAAAGACTGAAAACTAAGCCAGATGAGAATTGGATAGCAGTGGGGTTTGATTCTCCTTTAACAGATAGATGTGAAGGAATAATGACACTCAATTTGGCAGAAATGCACTGGGATGGGAAGGTAAGCAGCTCCATTAAACACGGCAAAGCTGAGAAATGGCATTTAGTGTACATGGGGTGTTACTGTGCTGTTGAGCCTGAGGCAATAGGACCAATGCCTTCAGAAATTCAGGCTTATCTCATGTGACCACCACGTGTATTTGGGCAGAAATTGTTCAATGAACTTTGGAGATAGATTCTGGTGTATTCTGTACCCTATTACAGTCCTACCCAGTGTGTGATACCAATGTCTCTTGTACCAATAGGACAGCCCTCCCCAGAGAATGATAACACAATAAAAGACCTGCTGCCAGAGGATGCTGGGATTGATCACCAAACAGTACACCAGCTCATTACTGTGCTAATGAAGTTCATGGCAAAGGATGAGAGCAGTGCGGAGTCGGACATCAGCAGCGCTAAAGCTTTCAACACAGTCAAGCGCCATCTGTACGTGCTGCTTGGTTATGATCAGCAGGAAGGATGCTTCATGATTGCGCCACAAAAAATGCGTGTTTCAACATGCTTTAATGCCTTTATTGCTGGAATAGCACAAGTAGGTGAAGTCACTTACTACTTCTTGCAGCTATTTCTCATTGCTTGTTAAAATGGTAGTAGCAGAGCTGCCTTTGTATCAAAATAATGGCCGAGTGTGGTAATGCTACTTAAAACTTCTTAACACCTCTTCAGTTGGTGAAATAAATGGGAGCAAGAATGGCTGCTTGTTGTTTACTCTTAGAAGGCTCAATCTAGCCTAATCAATTGCTTTCTGTAGGTTTTTCCTTTGCAGTTAGAAAGTAGTTAAATAGAAGTAAGCTAATTTACAACTTTTTACAAGTACTCTAAACTGGAATAGAAATAATGGTTTTATGTGTGTGGAGGCACACAAATATTACTACTGTATGAAAAATTAGAGACTGCTCCAAACCTCTTTGCCCTCTCTTCCTCTAGTCTTTAAATGCATTACTTCCCTCCTTTCCCATTCTGGATGAACTGGGATCCACGTGCTCTTGCTTGTTTCCCTGAATGAATAGTCCATAAATGCTTTGGCATTCTTCACTTTGCAGGAGACTTGCTCTTCTTCCTTAGAAGGCGCCAGGATTTTCTGATTTCCCTTTCCTAGGGAGTGGTGCCACCGTGATGAACTTCTGCCTCTATTGCTATGATAAATGACTGAACACGTCCTTGTCTTGTGCCTTCTTTCTCCATCTTGTAAGGAGAACCATAATTTCCTACCTGACAAGGCTCTTCTTAAAGGTGCAGTTAATTCTTAGTGATCGAACAGTTGGTGATGCTAGGCTGAAAAACATTTCACACTTGCAGAGTAGTCTTATTTGCAATAAAGCATCATCATCACTTCCACACTTCCTTCTTATCACAGTCTCTTGGAAAGAATTACCTTTGGTGGGAGAGAATGTTGTTATTTCAGAACTCCACCTGCCCCAGCTCTTAAAATGCCCACTGTAACCTTCAGGCATTGCTCAAAGCTGTCTTGGCCTCTTCTGTATCTGAATTCTCATCCAAATTGCCTGGTTCATACACTGGAATCAGCAATTATGTTGGGTTGGGTTTATTTTTTTTTTGTTGTTGTTTTTTTTTTTAAGTCAGTTGTAATATAGATGCTTGAATAATCTTTCACAGTCACGGAGAAGTCAAGTGTCCATGTTTCACCTTTCAGAAGGGTTAATGCAAACTGGGTAGTTGCAAATGCATCCTGATCCATGGTCTCAAAGCACCATTGCTGTGTGTTTTTAATCATCTTTCATTTGTAGAGTTATAAGCTGACCCATGTTAGAAGGAGATTCAGGCCTGTTACCATTGTATTGAGAGTCTGGAAGTGGCAGTTTATATCACAGGGCAGCATCTTCCATATTTTATATTGATGTTTTCCAAGTTGGAATTCCCAAACTTAAGTAATCATAATAGACCTGATTTTCACAAGTACCACTTATTGCAATTCTAACAGTGCCTGCCTTTATTCTGCCTCTAAAATGTCTCATGATGGCTGAATTCACCGTTTCTGTTTAAAAAGCTTTGTAGCTGAATCCTGGCTCCCCTGATGTCAAATACATTCTGAGAACTTCACTAGGCCAGGATTTTTCTCCATGTAGCAGACATCCCCATATTTGTGGGTATTTTTCTGTGTAGCTGTAGGGTTGCTTTGTGTTGGCAAATGGCTTTGCTGCAAGATATATGCTATTTGAAATCCAAAGATGAATTTACAGAGTGAAAACTTAGTATGGAGCTCTTAAGAGGTCTATTTCATGTCTCTTCTCCAGTCAGAAATACTTGCTTTCCCCCATCAGGTCCGCAAAGGTTGGGATTGGATTTGCTGATTGGTTGATTTTGATTTCGAGCTTGATTGGAATGGTCAGTTCAAATTAAAAACAAATCAAGTACCTCTTGGTATTTTGCATTGTAAAATCTGAGTGTTTGGAATTCTTGAAAACATAAAGTGCCTTTTTCCCTCCTGAGCAGCAGGAGCGGCCGAGTTTTGGTGTTTGCAGTCACTGTGGTATTGCCCCGCATGGTGGCAGTGTTGTACAAGCCCGTCTGAGTGAGGAAGCCGCCTGTGCCGGGCTCTGTTCAGCATCCCAGGCTGAGCTCTGCTCAGCATTTTCAGCATCCTTGTCGTAGTTTAAACCCCAGCCGGGAGTTTAACGCAACCAGGACAATCGTTTATTCCAGACCTTCCTGTGACAACTTAAAAAACGGGTCTGCTCAGCTTAAGACATGTCTCCATTACAGCATGTGCTGTGTTAAGGCAGGGCTTTTGTCTTTCTTGTACGGATGAATTTTTCCTAACCATGTTACTTATGAAAGACTTATTAAAAACTTATTAAATTTAACCTAACCACATAACTGTATCACACCCTGAGAAGACAAGGCACTGCACAGGAGAACTGCATTTGATGATTATATATCATCTGTTCAACAGGCTAACCCTACATGGATAGACATGGGATTCATCTATTTGGCTCTATGCATGGGGCACAAAAATTCGAGACAGCTGAATATCAAACCAGAGGGTTTTACAGGGAAAAACTTCTAGTTTGTTTGTTCATGGAGGGAACTTGAGAGATGAGTTTTGTGAATGTAAATTAAGCTCATCCCCTTGTTCTAATTAAAACTGAAAAGAAATACAGGTCTGAAGAAAATGGAATGATGTAGGTGAAACTGATGTTTGTTTCTGTTTAAATGCACAAAGCTCCTGACAAAGTGCCCTAAGTACACTGGAACTGCAGGGACATGTTAGATCTTGAGGGCTGTGCTGGATTTTGCTTGGCCTCCTATTTTACTTTCCTAGGTGTCAACCAATATATGTTAGCATCAGAGGCAAAGACTTTATGGATCCTTGTTATCATCTAGTTTAGCTGCTGATTTCAGGGCATATGGATTTAAATTAAAGTAGCTAATGTTGCAAGGCTGATGGGAAGATAATGAAAAATGGCAGTGTAGTTTCAATTGAAAACATGATTGTGTCAGGGTATTGGGAATATGTGGCCACACTGAACCTAACTATCGGGATTTAAGCCTCTAGGATAGGCACCAAATAGCATGATGCTTTTCAAAGGTCATGGTGGAGACAAGGCTTATGACTAGCAGTAGTAACAGCAACACCACCACTAAAAATTGAGAAGTATTTTATTTTTATCAAGATATTATTCATTACCTTTATTCTGAGATCCTTTAAGATTTGCATGCTTAGACTTTCTGTGTAACATGGCAGACTCACTCTTACCTTTACTGTAACGAAGAGTGGGATTCATGTCTCATTACCTGATTCCAGACATGGGGCTTAAAAAACCCAACAGCTAATGTTGCAAGCCTGATGAGAAAATAACGAAAATTGGTGACGCAGTGTTAATACACCCCCTTCCCCCCCAAATAACCAAAATACACCTCCCTCCCTCTGTCACATCCTGTCCGTTAAACATGGGGTATACCTGGTGTGGTTTTGTCTGTTGAAGCATGATCAACTTGTGCTGCAATACAAGGCTATCCCAACTTAACCTACCAATGTATGTTAAAATTTAGACTGTGTAGGATGAACGGCTTTCAGAACACATCTTATTTAATTTCATTTTACCTATCCAGCTAAAATGAGAACATGGCAAGCTGGCAGAAAGTTTCTAACTGTTAGTGAGGCTTCCTTAAAAACATCTATTTCTTTTCACTTAACTAATACCTGAACTGTATTAGTTATTCTGCTTTTCAGCATCATTGGATTTGATTTTGGTGAGCTAACTCCTGTGTTAATATTCTTTTCAGGTGATGGACTATAACATCAACCTAGGAAAGCATCTTCTTCCCTTGGTGGTGCAGGTGTTGAAATATTGCACTTGTCCTCAGCTAAGGCATTACTTTCAGCAGCCTCCTCGCTGCTCCCTCTGGTCCCTCAAACCTCACATTCGACAGATGTGGTTAAAGGCTCTCCTTGTCATTCTCTATAAGGTGAGTGTCCTCATCTTTTTAGTGAACAGTGAAAATTTACACTTCAATTTGAAGTTTATAGCATGGAAAACATAGCTGCACCGCGAGTGAGAGGAACTGTGAAGAACACTTTTCTCTGATTTGTTTACTGCATTTAATGTCAACATCTGAAATAGTTAGACTTTCATCTCTGCTACTGTCCCTTTGCTTCTGTTGTCTACATTGTCTTTTACGTAGCTACCTGAGAAAGAAAAACATGGTTTTGAAAACAGGAAAATGCTATGTAAAGTTCCAAAGAAGAGTATGTCAAATAACTTGGAATTAGTTTTAAAAAAAAAGGCTTTAAATAAGAGGGGGTGTCAGTTAATCACTTGTATTCATGGCAAATGCTCTGACCACACCACTCAAGTCTTGGAAGGCAGACGCAGGGACAGTGAGAATGAAGACCCTGGGCCCACTGTAGGAGAGGATCTTGTTCGAGACCACCTTAGGAGCCTGAATGTATACAAGTCCATGGGACCTGATGAAATCCATCCGCGGGTCCTGAAGGAGCTGGCAAATGAAGTTGCTGAGCCACTGTCCATCATATTTGAAAAATCATGGCAGTCAGGTGAAGTTCCTGATGACTGGAAAAAGGGAAATATAACCCCTATTTTTAAGAAGGGGAAAATGGATGAGCCAGGGAATTTCAGACCAGTCAGTCTCACCTCTGTGCCTGGCAAAATCTTGGAGCGGATTCTCCTGGAAGGCATGCTGAGGCACATGAAAACCAACAAGGTGCTTGGTGACAGCCAGCATGGCTTCACTAAGGGGAAATCCTGCCTGACCAATCTGGTGACCTTCTGTGAAGGGGTTACGGAACTGATGGACAGGGGCAGAGCAGTTGATGTCATCTACCTGGACTTGTGTAAAGCCTTTGACACTGTCTCACATGGCATCCTTCTCTCTAAGTTGGAGAGACATCAATTTGATAGGTGGACCACTGGGTGGATGAAGAACTGGCTGGATGGCCGCACGCAAAGAGTAGTGCTCAGTGGCTCAATGTCCAGCTGGAGACCAGTAACGAGTGGTGTCCCCCAGGGATCGGTGTTGGGACCGGTCTTGTTCAACATCTTTGTGGGTGACATGGACAGTGGGATTGAGTGTGCCCTCAGCAAGTTTGCAGATGACACCAAGCTGTGTGGTTCGGTTGATAAGTTGGAGGGAAGGAATGCCATCCAGAGGGACCTTGACATGCTTGTGAGGTGGGCTGATGCCAACCTGATGAAGTTTAACCATGCCAAGTGCAAGGTCCTCCACGTGGGTCGGAACAATGCCAGGCACAGCTCCAGGTTGGGTGGGGAGGAGATTCAGAGCAGCCCTGCAGAGAAGGACTTGGGGGAGTGGGTTGATGAAAAAATGAACATGAGCCGGCAGTGTGCGCTTGCAGCCCAGAAAGCCAACGGTATCCTGGGCTGCATCAAAAGGAGTGCAACCAGAAAGTCGAGGGAGGTGATCCTGCCCCTTTACTCTGCTCTCGTGAGACCTCACTTGGAGTATTGTGTGCAGTTCTGGTGTCCTCAACATCAAAAGGACATGGAACTGTTGGAACAAGTCCAAAGGAGGGCCACGAGGATGATCAGGGGACTGGAGCACCTTCCGTCTGAAGATAGGCTGAGAAAATTGGGGCTGATCAGCCTGGAGAAGAGAAGGCTGCATGGAGACTTCATAGCAGCCTTCCAATACCTGAAGGGGGCCTATAGGGATGCTGGGGAGGGACTCTTCATTAGGGACTGTGGTGAGAGGACAAGGGATAATGGGTTTAAACTTAAACAGAGGAAGTTTAGATTGGATCTGAGGAAGAAATTCTTTAGTGTAAGGGTGGTGAGGCCCTGGAATGGGCTGCCCAGGGAAGTTGTGAATGCTTCATCCCTAGTGGCGTTCAAGGTGGGGTTGGACATAGCCTTGGATGCATGGTTTAGTGTGAGGTGTCCCTGCCCATGGCAGGGGGGTTGCAACTCGATGATCTTGAGGTCCTTTCCAACCCTAACTATTCTATGATTCTATGATTCTGTTGAGTGATGCTTTTTAGGGAGTAGTGTTAAAATGTAATGTGTTTATGCACTAAAGTGGAACTGTGAATACCTTTATGCTTAACAGATTTCTAGCAGTTCTGTAGGGCACACAAGAAAGTGGAGATACTAAAATGAACGATAATGGGCTGATTAAAATAGAGTATTTGGAGTATAGTTCTTATGAGAGATCTTTTGCATTAACAGTTGGTTTTGTCATATAAAAGTCAAGAGAACAATATAGTAAATGTTAGTAATAGGATTTTTATTTTAAATTTCTTTAAACAATTCCATGTAAAAAATACACAAAGCTGAAAAAAGTCCTCTTTCTCGTGATATATTTAGAAGTGTATGATCAAAGGTAGGCAAAGGGCATCCAGCTGACAGTATTCTTGTAATTTTTCTATTTTACTGCCTAAATGTTTATCCAAGGAGAAAAGTTAGTTTTTAAGCTGAAGCTCTTCTCTTTCACTGAACAGTACCCCTACAGAGACTGTGAAATCAGCAAGATTGTACTTCACCTAATCCACATCACAGTCAATACCCTCAACGCTCAATATCACAGCTGCAAGCCCCATGCAACTGCTGGTCCTTTGTATAGTGACAACAGTAACATAAGCCGATACAGTGAAAAGGAGAAAGGTACTTTTAATCCTCTCATTTTTGTCATTGTCATTGATTTAATTCATTAAGTCTTGCAGATGTTGTAGAAATGGGTAAATAATGGTCTGAATTTTAGAACGTAATACTCAGAATTAAGTCCAAGGTGTGACTTATCTGACTGGCTATAGCCATCTATAGTAAAAGAAATTCACAGTTTCTGTAGGTGAAGTATATCACAGCAGTCTAACATCTCAGGGGAGTGTACCTTAGACTGAGTAGTTCTGTTATCATGCCTGGATAGTCCTTGGCCTCTTCTATGACAGTATTATCCAATCATGCCCACAGACAAGGCATGCAACAAGCCTGCCACTGCATTCTAATTATACTTTATAATAACATGACATAGTAGCAATGGTGTGGATGTCTAAAGGTGGAAGAGAAAGGTTTTACCTTTAGAGTCTCTGTCCAGTTCTTAACTGTGTATGTGCTGCTAGCTATATCAGAGGTACTGTGATGGTGTGAGCTAGTGTAAGATTGGGGTGTGATATAACATCATGTCCCTGAGTGTAGTTCCTTACAATTGTGAAGTTTAGTATGTGATAAGTATTTATGAGCAAAGTTTAACAGGTTCTTTTAATATTAATCTGTAGTGCCTTTCAGCTATTTTGCCTTTTAGCTGCTCATTTGCTATTTACATCCTCCTCAAAACAGGCTTCCTAGTGTGCAACAAACTTCTGAAGAAGAATACAAGAAGCTCTTTTTATGCATGTTTACCTTTTCCTCTTTTGCTGCTTGTTGCTCATGCAAAGAAATCCAGCAGAACAAGGACACAAAACTTTGTTTACTTGAACACCCTATTACTCAGCTTCAGCAAATTAAAACAGGCTTACAATGGATATAAATGATCTATTGCATATTCTCACTCCTTTGGAAGTTTTGTAATGTGGGCTTAGAGGGTTCAGATAACTGAACTTAATGTGAATTTCTGTGTTTTGGGCTGAGCAAATGACTTAATTCATGACTTAATAATGCTGAGGGTAGTAATAATACGTTTATAAAATGCATTCAATTTCTGGATTGGTGCTGAGATGTTTCTTAGACAAAGTGGGATGTCTGTATACCCAGCTTGCTCTTCACAGTAAGTGCAAAGTTAGGTTTAGAAAACTTGGTGTTGGAATCCAATGTGTAACACTGATTCCCTGGGTGGCCTTGTGTTTCACATCATCATTGTTTCCCTATGTTTAAACTAAGGAGAATAATATTTACTTGCTTTCCAAAGCTGTTATGAAGTGCTTGGGGCTGCTCAAAGGCGAAGGACCGTAAATGGTCTAATTTTACTCTGTAGATGCTGACTTAATTATAGGGTAATTCTCCTTCTTTGCTGAAGTGCTGCAGAAAAAAGAGGATGTAGAAAAGTTTTGTTCCACCTGCAAGAAACAGTCATTGTAATTCCAGAGGAACCTGGAAAGTTGAAGCCTTTCCCACGTTTACTGAGGAGGCTTGTTTAGTCTCTGATCAGGTAGTGTGCATGCTGCTGTCATCATCAAAGGTGGTGTTTAAATGATGAACATATGAGGATTTCATTGTCAAGCAACAAGAATCCCTATGCTAAAGATGGATTTTCCCATTATGGAAACTTTTTCCTTATTTTTCTGCTAAATTTCCATGGGGATCATGGCAAGTTACAAACTGGTGTGGAGCTGATAAATCTTGTATGAAAAAGCATTTTTTGTCAAAGGGAAGAAGTTAGACACGTAGGACATGACGTTAAAAGTGATCTAACTTATTAAACCCAGTCCCTGCAGAAATTCATGCTGTCAACTTTGATTTTTCTGGATTCATCATGTCAGTAAGGTATCTTATCCCTGATGTTGTTAGTTTGCAGTTCCGTAACTTCTTGCACAGAGTTTTCAGCAAGTTCAAAGCTAAAGATATTAACATCCAGTTTAAGTCGTCAGTTTTGGCCATTCTAACTCTTCGTCTTAGTTGCCTCCTAGACATCAAATGCATTTCCTCTCCATGTTTGCTTACAGAATAGACAAAGCAAACTTTGTTTTTTCTCTTGAGTGCTCTATTTTCTTTATTGTCTCAGTCGTGTTTCCAATTTCATTGGAGATGAATCACTAGAAATGATAGATATGGGTTTTTCCTTTTTTAAAATTTTTTATATCATTTTCATATAGGTGATGTTGTTTTTTGATGGATAAATAGATTTGGATCTTTCTCTCTGCCATTTTCAGCCAGAAGGGCTCAAATTAGAGCATAACGTTGTACTATTTCTACTTCAATCAATATTTTCAGGATTCATACTCTTAGTTCTTATTCTGTTACTATTACCAGCTTCCCAAGATGTTCAGTTTCTTCCTTTTCCCCTTCCTATTTTGCTGGTTTATTACTGACAGTGCAGTTCTTGTACTGATTTCAATATTCTTCAATTTACCATTTCTCACTTAGCACTACAGAAGTTATTTACTCAAGTCAGTGTTCTAATCTATTGTATTTCTTCCATCTAAAAAATCTGTATTATTACCAGAAGAAAAGATCAGCTTAGGATGGTAAAAGCTTTGGTATACTTCTGTTGCATTGTAACCAGTTTTTCATTTGTCTCTTTCCTTTCTGACCTTAGTTCAAGATTTAGCAAGAATGGCAAAATTATACCTGGGATATAAATTTTCTTGCAAACGTCAGATGATTCTTCATTTTCCAATTCAAGTTTAATTGAAACTAGCTGAGGTTTTGTTACATAGACAGCTTTTCAGTCAAGGAATTGCACTCTCTAAAGAGTAATAAAGTTTTTTCTTTCTCCAGCAGAGGAAGACAGTGTTTTTGATGAATCTGATATTCATGATACACCAACTGGACCTTGCAATAAAGAATCTCAAACTTTCTTTGCAAGACTGAAAAGAATTGGTGGCAGCAAAATGGTGAAATATCAACCAGTTGAGATGAATGCTCAGAGAAGTATGAATTGTTTTGTCGGTATAAACTCATGCAGAAACACAATTTCCCACTCTTGGTTTCAAGCTACCACCTTTCTTTGTAGAGTTTGTTGCATTGCTCAATTTGAATCCAAATGCTCTGTCTGGCTTTTGAGAGCCGGTACTCCTTGTTTCCCTGAATGAAGTCTCTTACAGGAAAGTAGGCACTCCATGTTAAAAAATATCTAAAACCAGCGGTTGTTTTCTGAATCTTGAAGCTCCTGTGAATATAAAAATATTTAAGAGGGTTTCTTGCAATTTTCTTCCACCATTGGGCTGAAGATTTGTACTCAAATTTATTTTTTTGCAGAAATTGATTTTTTTCTTTGGATGAGGTGGGACTCTGGGGTAAGCGAATTTGTTGTTGCTGCTGCAAATATTACAGTTTTCCATTGGTAAAAAGGGTCAATTTTTGTGGTTCAAAAAATAAGAAGGATTTTGTTTCTGAAATTAATACCCTAAAAAAATTGAAGAGATTTTCACCACCACCCACGTGCCTTTTTTTGTTTCAGGTGTATGCGCCAGGTCGGTGGGTGGGAGAGACAGGGAACAATGATTCTGACTAGGGCAAATGTCTACTTTAACTTTTCTCACTGCTTTTTTTGCATGGTGATTCACATGTGGAGCATTTTGAAATACGGCAATAAGAATGACCAGGAATATTCTGGTTTATGTGAATACACATCATTCGTAATAACAGTGATAACTTTTTGTAATGTTCTCAATGAATGTGTTAATAGGGCAAAATGCCAATCCAGTGGCAGTGCCAGCAAGTATAACTGTGTGCACTTTACTCCTCCCTAGGACAGGGAGGCATGACTTTGTGGTGTGGTAGTTTCTAGACTTTGCTGGGGTCTAGGATCACTGGGGGAAAAATTCTGTGAACACCTGTCTGATCTCAGGCTTGTGCTGCCACATTCTCACTGCTGTTGCTACCTTTGCTTCTTGAATTAGAAGCACCCTAAAGTGCCAGAAACCTAAAATGGTTTAAAATAGCCCAGTTTGCTGAAGAAAATAACGCATAGGTGTACTCTGATATACGGTGATGTAAAAATTATGTGCTCTAGTCCAAAATTATTTTGAAACCTTTTCAGAGTGGTCTGTGTAGTTCATTTCTCCTTTCATCTCTCATGCCTAATGCAGCTGTCCCAAGTGTCTGTAGAAATTACTTGTCTGTGACATATTCTTTTCAATGCATAACATTAAACAATCTATCTTCAAGGTGCATCTGTCCGGGATAAGTAGAATTTGGATAGAATTTAGATAAACTGTATTACCCAAATAGTAGCTTTTGTTCTTGTTCATGGTAAAACTCTATGTAATGTGGCTCTGAATTTGTCATATTGAATTGTGAGATGAAGATATATGCCAGAAGTCTCCAACTGAGGTAGTATTAGCTCTTTCTGTTTTAATCAGGTGAAATAGAGCTGGCTGAATATAGAGAGACGGGGGCCTTACAAGACAGTATTCTACGCTGTGTGAGAGAAGAAAGCATTCAGAAAAAAAAACTGCGCTCTCTAAAACAAAAATCTCTTGATATAGGGAATGCAGACTCCCTGTTGTTTTCATTAGATGAACATCGCAGGAAGTCCTGCATAGACCGGTGTGACTTAGAAAAACCTCCTGTCCCTGCTGCTTACGCCATACACAGGCAGAGTGATTATGGGCGATCTCGACAGGATTCTTCTACTAAACCTGAAAATATAGAAACACAAGAAAATCTTCCTTGCACGGAGAGTTTCCAGGAAACAAGACGACCTATCATACCAGAAGTTAGGCTAAACTGCATGGAAACCTATGAAGTGAAAGTGGACTCTCCAGTTAAATCTGGTAGTCCTAAGGAAGATTTAGATCTGATAGATTTGTCCTCTGACTCAACATCGGGTCCTGAAAAGCATTCAGTACTCTCCACTTCAGACAGTGACTCTTTAGTCTTTGAACCACTTCCTCCTCTTAGGATAGTGGAGAGTGATGAAGAAGAAGAAACAACAAACCAGCTGAATGATGAGGTCTCTGGGAAAACTGCTGCATCATCTCCCTCAACTCCGATCAATGTCTCTGCACTCAGCCTCAGCACAATGCCGCTAGTCCAGTTCAGCATTGAAGATTGCTCCAAAGACTTTAGTTCTAAGGATACAAGCAACAGTGCTTCAGCAGGAATAGAGGACATCCTTTCCATTTCTCTCAAAGACCAAAAGGACTCGTCAGAGTTAGCTAAGCCAGAAGAACTTCAGGACATGTCCTGTGGAAGCCCACTAACACTGAAACAGAAAAGGGACCTACTGCAGAAGTCATTTGCCCTTCCAGAAATGTCCATTGACGATAACTCTGAGCTCGGTGTGGAGGAAATTAGATCTAGTGGAGCAATTCCAAGCCCAAATGTAAAGACAGTCCTTATTAAAGTCCCTGAAGATTCTGAAAACCAAACAGAAAGTGGTAAACTTGATACCAACACAGAGTCTGACACTGAACAAAACATGGAGCAGAAACAAGAAGAGGAGACTGAGGAGTCAGAATTCAAGATTCAGATTGTTCCTCGCCAGAGGAAACAGAGGAAGATTGCTGTGAGTGCTATTCAGAGAGAATACCTGGACATTTCTTTCAACATCCTTGACAAGCTGGGAGAGCAGAAGGAGGCAGGTGAGCTCAATTACTGACCCAGCTAAAAGGCTTATTACTGTGTGAAGGTTTAAGTAACAGACCAGTGTAAAGAGAGATGTGTAAATATATGTATAGGGTGAGATGTCTATATATAGCATCTGATGTGATCTGAGCTAGCCGAATACTTCCAGGTGTGTGTTTCTTGCAATGAATGTGCTAACCATACAGCTTAGTATGTGCAAGGGCCCATTTGAAAAGGAGATGGAGCTCAGTGACAAAAATGCTGGATCTGATATCCAGGTTTGGGAGTGAAACTCCATGGTCTCTTTATGCAGGGAGTCAGAAAGATTGTCATACTTCTGTGCCTTCTATCCTGCTAGTCTAGTCCATGCTACACTGATGCTCTTTTGTGTGTAGTGATTTTTGGCCTTTGTTTCTTCTGCAAGTGTAAGGCGGTGGCAGACAGGCTGAGCCACAAAGGGTAAAGCTGAGCAGACCGTAGACTTCAGAAATAAGAGCAATCGGAATTAACCACAGTTTGAATTTAGGATCAGACATACACAGGTATTTTGTTTTTATACACTAAAATATTTTGTAGCCTTCTTTGTGTTGGGTATCCGCAAAATCTACATGGCTTGTATTTGTTAAAGGTTTTAAGTTCAAGCATCAGGAATCTTCTTTGTTGCCAGTGAAAGAATTGCATAATTAGACTGAAATGCTTTGTTAACCATTAGTAAGGGACAGTTTTCATTCAGTATCTTAACACTGTCATCCTTGAAACTGCTTGGAAGGGCTGTCGCAGTTCCGAAACACCATGTGGAGCCTAGGGTTATAGCATATAAGATGATCATTTGGCTGAATATCTCTAGGTATGTCATCCATGGGGAGCATAAAACATTCACAGTGACTCATGAAGTAATTACTTACCTTACAGGTTGATACGGGCTATTCAGTTACCTAGGGAATTTAGTGACTTGGATAGTTTAATACATCTCGTTATATTTTGCTTTGTTTAGCCTTATTAATTTACTTGAGAACATGTGTGTTGTAATTTAATTTAGTAGGCTTAATATTGCCATCATAATGGGCTGATTATAATTTCAAAGTCTTACTCAAGGTTTTTCAGCTTGTTATACTTCCATATGTTTTTGACAGGTTTTTGATATAACTGATCTCTAAATTAAATATCCAAATGAGTGTTTCTTCAAGTGCATGATGCTGGGCTGCAGTTTCCTGCCTGAGACTTTTCACAACACAGATACATATTCATTTTTATAGGATATGCTGAAACCAGCCATCAACGCTTGAAACTTTCTTTGCTTTGTTCTCCCATATTGACAGTATCAGTTGTTATTAAAAAAGTAGTTTTAATAGCTTAATTTTCTTTTTAAAGATAGAATCTTAAACTCTTTGAATCTTTAGGATCGTCTGTTAGATTAGCATTCTTTTGAATGAATACTGGTAACGTTGGAGATAAGGCTTTTGAAAGATGCTAAGTGGTCACTTAACATAGCTTTACATCAGTGGTACCTCTTATTTTTGGTGGTTCTGATAATCACTCTGGAGTGGGATCAAAATTAAACTGTGTGTGTTTATTAGGTCTGAGCTCTAGAGAGCATAGGCAGAAATCTCCTTTAAAAAGTGATTTGAAACAGTAGATCTGTGTGCATCTCTAAGAATTCTTACAACACGCACACTATATCTTTTTAAAACTGCTGGGAATGCCAGATGGCGGATGAATGTCTGAAAAGATGTGAAAAAGACATCCGGGGAGAAAGTGTATGGAAAATATTTATTGATTCTATATGCTGAGAGTTTAAGCACAATTTTCACATGCAGATCCTGCTGCCAAGGGACTTTCAACACTGGAAATGCCAAGAGAGTCATCATCTGCACCGACCCTTGAAGCAGGAGTCCCGGAGACAAGTAGTCACTCCTCCATATCAAGTAACTTTACTTTTGGTTTGAGCATTAAATCTAGGTTGCTGTATTTGTGCGTCACATGCATATTATGTATAGTAAATGCCTTCCCCAGAGTTTCATTGATTCTTGGAAGTACAGCTGTGTTGAATATCATATCTGTTAGATCTCTGTTGATCAGCAGGATTTTAGCAGTGGCTGCAAGATATTCTGTTGTGACATGGAGAATCTGACAAATGTGGTTCTCTTGTATTAGAGTAGGTAGCAGCTAAAAGCAGTATTTCTCTAAAGTGAGATGTTCATTTTCCACTGAGAGAAAGCGTTGTCAACTGTCAGTGCACAGAACAGAAGAAAGCTCCACAGGGCTTTTACTATGGTCTTCACTACATTTCTTGCTGTACTTTAGGAAAAAGATCTCTTGCAATTTTTGTAAAATGCCTTGAAATGCCACATCCTCAGCTGCTTGCTGAAATGTGGTAACTATCCATCTGAGACTCCCGTACCCATTTCAGTGGAAAGTGAACTGGGTTGGTGTAAGTAGATAGTGCCACATGGCTTAACGGAGCAGATGTAGATAACGCTGGAAGGTGGAGACATCTTAGAACACTAACAAAATCCAGACTAGTGTGTCCTTCTAGGCAATGTTAAATAACACATCCAAAAGCTAATGGGGCGGGATTCGGATTGGTAGAAAAGCGAGGGGAAACGATGACCTGCTTTTATTCCAGTGAGCTGCTAGATCAGCTTAACTGACTTGCTAAGCTGCAATTTCAAATTGCTGTCGAAAAATTGAATTTTAATTTCCGAAATTCAGCATCTGCTGATTTGATTGGAAGGGGTGTTTGGCCTAGCAAAGAAAGATATTATTTTAGACATGCTAAATGAGTACTCCAAGTGACAGGTTTCCTCTGCAGTTTTACCACAAGCATCTTGTGTCATGTGCATTGTGTAGTCAGTGTACATTTGTTGGCCACCTAATGACAGATGTCACTTACTAAAGCAGCTAAAAAGCTGCTACTTAAGGTCTGTCTGTGGTTTCACTGAGTGCTAGGTGTGTCCCTGTAAATTCCAGTATATGAAATTGGGAATAGTGTCTGTGTGATATTGAGCCTACATTCCTTTGTAAATATTCCTTTCCCCTTTGTAAATATTTCTTTCCTCTTTCTCTGAGCCTCAGCTTCCAACTGCAAAAGGACACGAATGATTCCATTGTGTCTTTCATCCATTTAGACTGAAATATTTTTGACCTTCTACTGTGTGTCTTTACAGTGCTTTGCATAGTGAGTATTTATCAGGAATGTGAGCATAAGGCATTTCTGTAACACAAATAGATAATGTGGATAACATTACTTGTACAGCCAGTGCCTGGCCATAGACAGCATGCATCATTAACTGTGATAGGAAGATATTGCCTTTGGACTTCCTTTCTTGAGTCATAGAATCATCGAATCCATAGAATAGTTAGGGCTGGAAAGGACCCTAAGATCATGTAGTTCCAACCTTCCTGCCATGGGCAGGGACACCTCCCACTAAACCATGTCACCCAAGGCTCTGTCCAACCCAGCCTTGAACAGTGCCAGCAATGGAGCACAACTTCCCTGGGCAACCCATTCCAGTGCCTCACCACCCACACAGTAAAGAATTTCTTCATCATATCCAATCTAAACTTCCCCTGTTTAAGTTTGAACCAGTTAGCCCTTGTCCTCTCACTACAGTCCCTCATGAAGAGTCCCTCCCCAGCACCCCTATAGTCCCCCTTCAGATATTGGAAGGCTGCTATGAGGTCTCCACACAGCCTTCTCTTCTCCAGGCTGAGCAGCCCCAACTTTCTCAGCCTATATTCATACGGGAGGTGCTTCAGTCCCCTGATCGTCCTCGTGGCCCTCCTCTGAACTTGTTCTAACAGTTCCATGTCCTTTTTATGTTGAGGACACCAGAACTGCACACAATACTCCAAGTGAGGTCTCACGAGAGCAGAGTAAAGGGGCAGGATCACCTCCCTCGACCTGCTGGTCACGCTCCTTTTCACAGAATCATAGAATCATAGAATAGTTAGGGTTGGAAAGGACCTCAAGATCATAGAGTTGCAACCCCCCTGCCATGGGCAGGGACACCTCCCACTAAACCATGCCATCCAAGGCTATGTCCAGCCCCACCTTGAACGCCGCCAGGGATGAAGCATTCACAACTTCCCTGGGCAACCCATTCCAGTGCCTCACCACCCTAACAGTAAAGAATTTCTTCCTCATATCCAATCTAAACTTCTTCTGTTTAAGCTTAAACCCGTTACCCCTTGTCTTATCACTACAGTCCCTCATGAAGAGTCCCTCCCCAGCATCCCTATAGGCCCCCTTCAGGTATTGGAAGGCTGCTATGAGGTCTCCACACAGCCTTCTCTTCTCCAGGCTGAACAGCCCCAATTTTCTCAGCCTATCTTCATATGGGAGCTTCTCCAGTCCCCTGATCATCCTCGTGGCCCTCCTCTGCACTTGTTCTAACAGTTCCATGTCCTTTTTATGTTGAGGACACCAGAACTGCACACAATACTCCAAGTGAGGTCTCACAAGAGTAGAGTAAATGGGCAGGAGCACCTCCCTCGACTTTCTGGTCACGCTCCTTTTGATGCAGCCCAGGATACGGTTGACTTTCTGGGCTGCAAGCACACACTGCCGGCTCATGTTCATTTTTTCATTGACCAACACCCCCAAGTCCTTCTCCGCAGGGCTGCTCTGAATCTCTTCCCCGCCCAACCTGGAGCTGTGCCTGGCATTGCTCTGACCCAGGTGTGGGACCTTGCACTTTTTATGGTTAAAGTTCATCAGGTTGGCATCAGCCCACCTCACAAGCGTGTCAAGGTCCCTCTGGATGGCATTCCTTCCCTCCAACATATCAACCGAACTACACAGCTTGGTGTCATTGGCAAACTTGCTGAGGGCGCACTCAATCCCACTGTCCATGTCACCCACAAAGATGTTGAACAAGACCGGTCCCAACACCGATCCCTGAGGGACACCACTCGTTACTGGTCTCCAGCTGGACATTGAGCCATTGAGCACTACTCTTTGCGTGCGGCCATCCATCCAGTTCTTTATCCACCGAGTAGTCCACCTATGAAATCGATGTCTCTCCAACTTAGAGAGAAGGATGTCATATGAGACAGTGTCAAACACTTTGCACCACATTCCAAAGCAATGGAGGGATGATTGACCAGTTCACAAGCTAACACATGAAAGGCGCACCAGCTATTAAATGAAGGTTACTGATCTCATGATTATTAGGTTTGTTGTAGAAAACCCAGTCAAGGAAAACTTCCCTCCCTATCCCACTAGACAGTTACAGGCGTGGAAAGTCATATACTGGTCCAATAGCCTGGCTCCGGTACTGTTCAAAGGCTGATAGTTCTCTCAGTTTTTTGGTTTTTAGATTTTATTCTTCACTTACCAATATTTGAAATCGTGGCTGTCCTTGTGAAACCAGGTAAATAACCCTGGAAATCCGAACATGCTCAGTAATAGCCCAGTTATGTGAAATATGCATGAATTTTTTTAATTACAATTGCAAAAGCCATTAAGAAAATTCAAAGAGATAATTTTCTATATTTTGACAGTCATCTGCACTCCAAGCAGTCTTGTCAGTTCTACTGTTAATTGCTGTTCTTTCATCAAGAAATTCTAGGCTTGATAAAGTGATAAAGCGTCTGTTTAAAATCCTTGCCCTGGGAATGATGGAAATTCTATTTTTCTCCTAATTTTCTGTGAAAGGCAGCTGCAATACAACTTTTGAAAGTGAAACATGGAATGGTCTCTTGGTCTGGTTCAGTTCCAGAATTTCAGTTACACAGTGGCTGCTTTGTAGCAATGCTGGAGAAGTTTGTACTTGGACCAAAATACAGTTTATATGCACTCTGGTACATTGAAAGGCTATAATGACGGAAAACTTGAAATACTCCACCTAATAAAATAATTTCAGTGTGCAGATTCCCACTGAAGGTATCATTGTGTTTAGTATTATTCAGCGCCTGTATTTGTTTTGTTAGGTGTTACTCTGCTTTCTCTGAATTTAAAACTCTCAGATAGAAACTGAGTAGAGCAAGCTTAGGAGAAGGCACTCAGCTCCTGGGAGCTTTCTGAAACTTAAAGTTTGTCTGTACTTCTTCATCACAGTTAATAATGTGAAATGTTAGGTTTATTTTCAGAGCTTAGCTGGATACTGTTTGAAATTTTAGAATGAAACTGCCTGATACTATGTTAATACTCTTTTTAAGATGTTGAATGTAGTTGCAGATGAAATTAATCATTAGGAGAAGACACTGCTTTGTCGCCCTCGTTTTAAGGCCCTGTTGAAGAAAGTACTTAAACATACATGTAAGGCAACTTTTTAAAAACTTTCCTGCATGGAGATGCGTGTTGGCAGTTTCCCATGCCTTGTGCATACTGTAAACCATGATTTTTGGTTTCAGTGATTCTTCATGATTTTTGCTCAGATTCTACTGTCAAAGTGAATGCATTTTGCTCATTTAATTTGAATTTTCTTATGAATGGAGAAAAAAGTAAGAAAGTCAGGAGTTGTTGTTGTTGTTGTTGTATGATCTGTTTCTTCCTCAATTTAAGCACTTATAAAATACATGACCAAAAAGCCTTAAAATTGAAATTCACAATTCCTTTTTGTTTTTTTTGTGTCTGAACATTATTCAGTAAGACATGTCTCTTAAAGCAAACAGTAATATGCATTTAAAGTACTGTAAATAGATGAAGAAAAATCAAATGCTTGTTGCTTGATAGCTTTGTGTAAGAAGGGTGGCAGTCAAGTTACAAAAAGGGGCCCATCTTCAAAGGCATGCTGGCTTCACACTTGAGAAGAATGTGCAGGTGCTGTGCCTGAGTGGCGGGTATTTAGGAGGTCTGTTTTCATTGTCACCCATGAAAGGAGCTGGTGGAACACAGACAGTGAATTTGTTTTCCTACAGTGAGCATCTACAAAGCAGTCCTTCATATTTTGCTTGGAGGAGACTGAGTTTCCTTCCTTACGCATTGCACATGAGTGAGATTCAAGTATGCATTTTTCATCTGTCAGCATGGGAATTTTGGGTAGTACCTTACACTTCACAGGTACCAAATGTTTTAAAGAGCTTTCACGGTGTTTGGAGGCAAAAAGGCACTGACAGTTGGTACAGAGGATAAGATCCTGAATCCAAGTCACTTATAACTGATAGCAGTGGGGCCAGAATTGCTCCCATTGTAGCTGTGAAAAAAATGTGTATTTACTTGAGCAAGATCCTTAGAGCAAGCAGTCGTTGTCCTTTCAGTATTTATCTCATGCTGGTGTATAAGATCAGGAAATAAGAGTAGTTTGAAGTGTTGTCTGAGCCCCTGAAATCCTTTTGCATTTCTGACTTGCAGCTCAGTTCAGACAAATGAAAAGAGGCTCTTTGGGAGCTCTGACAATGAACCAGCTAATGAAGAGGCAGCTGGAACACCAGTCTAGTGCTCCCCACAATATCAGCACTTGGGATACTGGTGAGCTGCGTTTATTGCTCTTTATTTCTGTTTCCTAAATCAATTATTTTTTTGTATCAGTTAATTAAAACCCTGAGTATTTCTATTCTACCATTGCAGATGAGTAATCAGTCTCAAGTCTAAAGTAAAATTTTATAGTGAGTACCAGACTGTCACCTAGTATGAACTGGAATAATTACACGTATCTGGGAGGTAGTCCCTCTGGTACAGTGATGCATCTACAGTATTGCATATCACTTGGATTATTTCCTGGCCTCATTGAATGAAATGGAAGTATCACTGTTGATTTCATTAGGTATAGAATTTCATCCCTGTGCATGGAGTCATTTATCTGCATGTATGTTTATAATGGTGTTGGTACACCAAGGACTTGTGCCTTATACCAGACAGTTTTGTTTCTCTTTAGGGAAGTTTCTGCCAGCTCACACTGAACACCCGAAGTTCCTGTTCACACATTGACATGGTTTTTTTTCTCCCTTTAAGATGAATGCAAAGCAATGAAAACTGAATTAAGCTCATAATTTCCTCATTACTCGAGTGTTTTATTTGTATTTTTTCCTCTATAAAATATTTTCATTTATGACCAAATTTATTGCAGATGTGATTAAACAATGAATACATTCTGGTTTATCATAAATGCTAGATATTTTATTGCCCATCTTGATGTTAGTGACATTACAGAATTGTGCTTTTTAGGAATTTAACAGCAGATCTGTGTGCATCCAGGGAAAGGAATGCTTAAGAAGTTATATGAAACTTAGCATGCTCTCACCACCAGTTCTGGACTGCTGTTAAAATTTTTGCTTAATTCAGTCTTCAGCATTGAGTTCCTTCTGACTAAATCTTGTAGCGAAAGAATGGCTAAGGGTACGGTATATAGTTTGGGATTATCCTGGGTACTCCAGTCTGCTGAGCAACATGCTCAGCATGAGACACTTAAATCATAAAGCTCAGAATTTGTCAATGATAACAGTGAGGGTTTTTTTGTCCTATCAACAGGTAAGTTTGTTTATTGAACTTAGTTTCTCAGGCAGGGGTTGAGATATGAAAAAGTTACTGCTTTCATTCTGCAAGAAGTAGTTAGCTTCTGTTCAAGAGGAACAAGTCAGTACTCAAAACCACTTAGGAACTCTGTCTTGTTAATCTTGTTCCATTAGCTTTCCTCACATCTGTGACTTTTCCCTTCAGCATTCATTCCCGCTAAAGGCCTCCAAGCATGGAGATACAAAGTAAAACGTGCTTTTCTGGAAAGCTTTGCATCTCAGTCTCCTTTTCAACCACTAGCTTCAAAGTTAAAATATTTGGACAGAAAAAAGTCTGTTTTAAGACAAATGGTTAGTGTGACTAATTTGTCATTTCAATGTCACACCAGAATTTTGAGAGTCATTATACTCAGGCATAACAACTAGCAAATAGTCTTATCCCACATTATCCCGCATAAATATGATGTGTGCTTGGTTCATGCATGCTTTTTTTTTTTTTCCTTAAACATTGGTAGGCAGCATGTGTCTCTTTCATTTATTTCAAACCACTCTCTTCCCAAGCTTGCTAACTGTAAGATAAAACCATTTTGTGTATAGCTTATGTCAGCACAAACTATACCTGACTTCTAGTCTGCTGGTATTTATAAACACTGTCTTTTTCTTTTTGTGGCTTATATTCCATATCTTGTTGAATCTTTACTACTAGAACTTCCTTTCTAGTTTAATGACACTTTTCTAAAATGACATCTTTGGTGTTAGGCAATCTGTGTCCTTTTTCCTTTGTGGACTTCGTCTTTCCCTCGCCTTCCTCCCCCCCTTCCCTATACTTAAAAAATTAACTCTTCAGTTTTTTTTCCAATACCTGTTGTATTTGTCTTTCTCTTGTTTTAACTGTTTAAGACTTGGGGTGCTTGTGACAGATTCTGGATTCATAGTTCTGGAGACTAAAGTTCTGTATTTATTCACAGAGCAGATACAGCATGGAAAGCGGCTGTGCAATGTCCCTGTTTGCCTAAACCCCGACTTGGAGGGACCGCCACTAAGAATCAGAGGTTAGTTCAGTGCCCATTTGACCTGATCTCTCTGCTAAGAGTGCCAGGAGGTTTTTTTGGTTAGTACCAAATGGTGCTGAGTTTTATGTTCTGTTCAGCTGCATCAAAACCCTCAACTCTCCTGCAGAATGTAGGTTGTTGAAAAATCATTAGACAAGACATTTAATTTAAGACAGGGGCAACTGATCAGGAGTGCTGGCTTTGCTACTATTTGTTTTGGCTGTCAACCTGGAAAGAAAAGATTCTGTATATAGAGTGTGGTTGAATCTACTTCCTTTATGAACTCTTTTCCCTCATGGCCAAAGTACATCCAGACTTTCTTACTGCCTTGTAGTGGGCCAGTGACCTACCTTCTTTGCATAAATCATGGCTTTTTTTCCTGCTGTTCAGTGCAGGAGAGAGGACATTTTTATTTTGAGTAGTGAAGTCTTATTCCAACAATGTAACCTGCATTATGACGGTTTTAGCATTTGTGTGCTGCAGTGGGTCTTGTATCTAGAGAACATGGTAGTGAAACTTCCGAAGTTGTAGAAGTATTGTTATTCGTTTGTGTGTGGAGGAGAAATGGCTAGAAACGTGTGAAAATCTACTCCTGTAGGTTTTCATTCTGTATGGATTCTTACATTACTGAAGAATATCCTGGATTTCATGGGTTGTCTGCTTATATCCAACAAAATCTCAGTGGACAATTATGAAGTACTGAACTCTGTATGTAAAAAATATTTCCTTTCATACTTAATACTAAGTGATGGTTTAAGACCTGTCTCATTCTTGTGAAGCAAGCCCATCATCTCTCCACATAAAATATGTGGAGCATGTTAGATTCTTTTGCCTGGGATCTGATATTAAATTTGATTTTTCTGCAGTAACTGGTATTATCAGAAACTCCATGTAGCTTAGGTGGAGAAGCTTCCTCCTGTTTGCATAGCTAAGTATTATCAGAACAAATGATAACAAAGAATCTGTAAATTGAAGTAACCAGCAAGACAGTTGATAGAGGATTACTTAATCTGAAGTTGAACTGGCATCAAAAGGGCTTTGATGCTCTCCTAAAAGCAAAAGGAGCTTTTCATAGATGGGTCTTTGGAATGAGATGCCCTTGGGGACAGCTTACATGGTGACAGTGTCTACCAGCTGAGCTCCCTGGATTCAGTATTGGAGCTGAACTGTATGGGAACAGGAGTAATGCTCTTTGTCATGTTGGCTGCATGTGGCAACAAAATCTGAGATACTTTAAGAATTTAATCTCTCTTTCTGTTTTAATGATGTGGAGAATAAAACTGCAAACAATATTTAAATGATCATCACAAGGCATCTCAGATGAATGGCATAGCTCATACATCATGGTAGCTTTGATCCATGTTTCTGATGGCTCCTGAGGGAGTCTGATTCTTCTTCTGGAGGTATTCTTAGCACCTAGACTAGCTGGAGAGTTGCCTCTTCTGCTTCTTTTTTATCTTGGTGTTGTTTTGTTTTGGTTTGGTTTGGTTTTGTGTGTGTTTTTTTGTTTTGTTTTGTTTCTTTTTTGTTGTTGTTTTTGGTCTGCTTGATGAAAACAAAGGGACCAAGGGAGGACAATCACCATACTAAAGAGATGTTAGACTGTCAGACTACTGTATGTTGCTGTAATTCTGGAAAGCAGCGCTCAGAGAAGCCAAGAGTTTGAACTCTTCCATGATACATATCTTTGCATCTTAAAAAAAGCCTCTGTCAGAAATTAGGTGCACAAATATGCCAAAAGCAAAGGGAACCCCATTTGTTGGCATGATCACAGTGGGCATGCCACCAACTGAAAAACTCAGGTTTGGAGAATGAAGATGCTTGTGAAGACATTCAGTGAAAAGCATTTCTAATCATCAGCCCTCCAATGTTCTCAGTGTTTCTCAACTCCATATGAATTACTTATAGCTGTCCTTTCCTGATTTCTCTCCTGTGCCTCTGATAAGGATGGCACGAATTGATTGATGACCTGGTCTTGAGACATACAAACTTGTTTCCTTCTCTGTGTCAGTGAGAACTATGGGAAGGTAATTCCCCAGAAGTATAGGGGAAGACTGAAAATCTTCAGGTGTCCAGTCTCATAGCAACTATAGAATCATTCTCTCTCCCTAAAAAGTGAATAGATACAATTCCATCTGCCTTCCTGGAAATTTTGTTCTTTCTTATCTTTTTCTTCAAGGATTTTTTTTTAATTGATAGTTCTAGGTAGTTGGAATGATCTAGCAGAAGCAAAGAATGTGCTATATATCCTTTTGTAGATATGCTTTATTTCTTACTCCTATGCACAGTAAAACCATTATGGCTCTTCTTTAGAAGTCTGCTTTTCAAACAGTTCGGATTTCTCTTTAGTGATTTTCTTTCTTTCTTCCTCTAACTGCCTTAAGGTGCCACAAAATCTAGCTTGCTGTCAGCACCCAGTATAGTCAGTATGTTTGTACCTGCACCAGAAGAATTTGCTGATGACCAGCCCATTATGATGACTGACAAGTAAGTTCTTTTTCTGTTCCTTTTGAAGTAGTTGAACTTCAAATAGGTTAAAGTATAGATATACCTTATGGAAACAAAGTCCATTCTATCATTTATCTCTATGCTAAGTTTTCAAATTACTTTTTTTTTTACACAAAGGTAAACATTTTCTAAACACTGCCCGCAAGATGTGCTTGCAGTTCAACAGGACCAATGTGAATTTGCACAGGCAAAATTATGACTCAGGCTATTAGTTGTGCACAGAAGGCATGGGGAGCACTTCCTATTTGTATTTTAAATCAAGGGTTCCTTGTGATCCATCAGAAACTGCTTTCACCTTAGGGAAAAAAAAAAAAAACAAACTCAGAACCTCTTAAAAAATTCTTTTGGATTTCTGTTGAAATAGGTAACTGTCGATGTGTAATTAACACAGCATTTTTAATGCTGATACTTGCTTATACAAAACTTTTGCAAACCTTAATTGACTGGTTAAAAAGCCTCTAAAGGAAGTGTAAGTGTATTCATTTAGTAGAGAAGTAGAGCAGTCAGCAGGGAGCCGTGCATTGATTTGATAAAAAATTGGGAAGAGAAACCAGAAGCTCTTGTTTGTGCTTCTGCACTCAGTCTAGTAGACAGACATGCCTGGCTGATGACCAAAGCTCCAACAGCACCTAACACACAGACCAGCTGAGCTTGCGTTTTGTGACTTTGTTGTCATATTTTCTTTCTGTTCAGTGACAAAGGCAAGAAAATTGTCTGTACAATTCCATTGAGTTAAAATACCACAATCTGTTGGAGTCATTAGCAACCAATTGATCAAATTAAGAAAGCTTTCCTACTGGACAAAGTTTCCCACATAGGTTTGCCTTTTTCATAGGTTGTGAAAGCCTGTCTCATCTCTCTTGAATCTGACATCTGCTTTATAATTAGACATTATGGAGTCCTTTCAGAGCTTAGTCAGTTGTCTCTGAACATTTCAGGAAGGACAAATGACTCAGCAGGAAATCTGCCCTGGGAAAGGAGACTTCTCTGAAATCTTAGGTTCTGTGCCCCTGAGAGGTCCTTTAAATTCTTTCTTAATGGCTGTAACTGCTATGGGAACCAATCAGATCATTGTTTCCTAATTGTATAATATGTTATTCATAATTCATGACTGACATGAAGGACAATGTGAAATTGTTCCATCTCTAAGATCATCTATGGTTGTCATTGTGTCTGTGGTGCTAAATAGAAGAGTGCCAGGGACTTGAGCCCTCACCTGAGCGCAAGTCACATGAATTGTTCACATTGCTGGGGGCTAATCCCCACTGCTGCAGATTTCTCTTGGATGGTGCAAACTGAAGCAGTGCAATACTGTGGGGGAACTGGCTAACAGTTAAACGCAAAAGAAGGCCTGCCATGTGGCCCTGCTTCATTTGACAGTGAAGAAACAGCCAGTGCAGCTAGTGAGAAGCTTTATTAATATTTGAAAGCCATGGACTGTCATTAATTATAGAAAGATCACAGTTACGTTATTTTTCTAAACATGTTTTGAATACAATGTACTAAATAATAGTACTTTAAAAAGATATTATACATATATGTATGTACAGTAATACTTTGTTTAAAATTTGTTTATGTCAGTTTTCAAAATTGTTATTTGCAGATGTCATGACTGTGGGGCTATTCTTGAAGAATATGATGAAGAAACACTAGGCCTGGCCATAGTTGTGCTTTCAACCTTCATTCACCTTAGTCCAGACTTGGCTGCTCCTCTGCTGCTGGACATCATGCAGTCTGTAGGAAGGTAAATCCAGGACTTTCCTCTCTCCCATTTTGTGCCTTGAACTGGATTTACATCACTGTATGAAGTTATATATTTTAGAACCCATAAGTGTATAACATATGGTTATGTCTCTTGCTTTGTTACTCACCATTTTATTAATTTCTTGTGTAACTTATTCCACTGTCATTTCAATTTTGGCCAGCTCCTTTGATGTCCTCCCTTTTTACCCTCCAAAGGGAGGTTCCATCTTGGGTTTCTCCCCAGTTTGTCCCACTGTAAGCAGTGATGTAAAGAATTAATTCAATCTTCTGCAGTACCCTTATATTACTTGAGTGACCTGTGTATTACCTGAACAGCAACAGGTGCAACAATTGGTGTGCTTTCTGATCCTGTTTTATTTGAAGAAAAATTTACTCTTAGTTTTTATTCCTCCTTCTAATTGCTGCTAGAACCATTTTTTGCTTGCCGCCTTCTGTTTTTTACATTGGATCTCTTGGAATTTATGCTCTTTTCAGCTTCATTTGAGACATGACTTAAGGTTTTTGGAAGAAGCCTTCCTTTTTTCTAATAACCTCCCTCACCTTTCCTGTCTTCTTCTTTCTTAAAATCTTTTCTTACAAGTGGGGTACCTTGGCCCTGTGCTTCCAATGTAATGTTCTTAAACAGCCTCTGTGCTTCTTGTAAAGACTGAATTCTCTTGGCAACCCCTTTTTGCTGCTTTGACAGAATTTTTCACTTTTATGTAGTTCCTGCTTTAGAAGTTATGCAGAAGTGTGGCCAGCTTTTCTGAGTTCTGTTGCTCCTGGAGGACTGTTGACTCCTGGGTATGATCATTCATTAACATATCCGAAGCTTTTCAGACTTTTCAACCATATTTTGTACGCTAATTAAGGCTAAGTAAAGAGTCGCATCTCCTTATGAGGGCTTCCTAACCAGCTGCTGCACAAGATTGTCTCTGATAAGGTCTTAAACATTTGGTGTCTATTCTTTTTCTCTTGTGACCTTTCCTCAGTGTGCATGGGATAATAGAAGTGTGCCATTACTACTGTATTAACTTGTCACTGCTGCCTTGGCCACTTCCATAACTTCCTGCCTAAGAGGCAGATGATCTCCAGAGGTCCTTTCCAACCCTAATGATGTGTGTGATTCTGTGTGTATGAGGTGGGATGGATGTTTTGGGTGTTTCAGAATAAACTTCTGAACAGCACTAGTAGTGCAGAAATAACATACTGCTCTCCTTTCTCATATTCTTTTTAATGACTGAAGGTAAAATTGCTTGACTGCACGTTTTGCAGGGGTGCAGCTCTTCACAGCTCTGCCTCTTCACTACCTCCCACTTCCATTTAAACACAGCAGGTATCCGTGTCCTCCATTTCCATTAGTTGCAAGGCTGCAGTTACCTGCTGTCACTGCTAATGAACTCTGATGGAAGCAAAGTTTCTAATCTAGACAGATGCTGTCCATTCTGTGTGATTCTTTTAAGTACAACAGTGCTACAGCTACAGAGAGGAAATGATTTGGAAGATAAATTATCAAGGGATGAGGGTCGAGTAGGCTACCTTTTCCTGTGCTTTGAGGAAGAAGTGCTGCGTCTTTGGAGTGAGGCAGCTGATTGTTTTAGGGCAGCAGATCGCATGCAACGTGGGGTATTCCTGGTAAATGTCCTGTGGTTTTCCTACTTCTAAGACCAACAAGAAGCTTCTCACAAAGGAATTATTTTGAATATATGCAAAAGAAGTAGCATGCACAAACAGAGAGGCATTCAGGAACTTCATGTGTGTAACCTAAGTCGCTGTCTTTCATTCAGCAGTGCCATATCATTATGTCTAAATACCAATATGACAGCAGAGGTGAAAATGAATTAGTCTTCTTGCATTTTTATTCTTAGAAAAAGACCTACTACTTTCATGCTTAGAAGAAGAAACAAGGAGTTAGGAAATGAAGAGTCTTTCAGAATACCTAAACAAGACATAGGAAGATTTTTAAAAGTTATTTGGGTACCCACAGGTACAGATAAGCATCTGTTTTCAGAACAGAAAGAATTCTTGATTCAAGTTCCTGACAACTTGATGTTTTAGAAGACTCTGGCATACACTTAACTTTATGTTCTAGTTCCTGAATATAATTTTTTGACGCATTCATTCCTATTTCGTTGATTTACAATGAGATTTAGGTTTCAGAGCTTCAAAGCCATTTAGGCATTTAGATTCTTTAGTTAGTAAGGATCTTTGAAAAGCTTAACTTCTGTTCTTAACATGTACAAATTTGAACACATCCATTTATTGTCGGCTGTCCATTTACTGTTCTGCTTTGTGGTCTGCAAGGTGGAGGTACTGATGGGGGTTCATGGCCTTTGTGCAACAAAATATTTAGAGCAGTAATGATAAATGCATACAAGCTCTACATTTCAACAAGTTTCAGATGCTCCCAAGTATTGAATGTAGTTCTTATCTCATGAGGTTTTTCCGGTTAGAAATCAAATGTTTTGTTTATCATAAAATCCCCACTTGCATTATTGCATTCACAAGGATTAAAAACCTTGCTTAGGACTTTGATTTCTTTTATAAGAAATATTTTATGCTGTTTTATTTGTATGCTTTAGTAGATTTTTTGAAAATAAGTGATTAGTCTCATTGCATTCTGCAGAAATCCTGATGTACTTTAATGTATGTATATTGCTACAGTTGTTCCAGAACCAAGGTTTGTATTCTTTGAAGGTAGCTTCAGACCTATTTTCACCCAGAATTAGCTTTGCATACCAGAATGAATATGTTGTATTTTAGTTTGGACTCCTCTTAAAAACAGTGGAGTCAGGGACTCTAATGGGTTTTTCTAATTTTTGCTGGGACAGCTGAGGATAATGTAATTTTCAGTCCCCTGCACAGTCCACCCAGAGATTATTGCACTGTGACCCCAGCTTGTTGTGCATCATAATGAAAATCACCATGCATTTTGGTTTATATTGATGCATTCAGCTGAGCTGCCTTAGGGCCCTTATTGGATTTTGTAGTGGTGACTAGAGAGGAAACTGTCTTCAGAACAGAGGCTGACAGAGGATTGAGCAACAGCTAAATCCAGCCTAAAAGGATCATGAATCAAAGATAAACATTGAAGGCAGATCAGCAGATTTAAATTAATGTAGCTCTATGAACTTTCCATTTAGACATATCAACTGATACCAGCTGAAATATAGATGCTCGGCAGGTGAAAGTAAAAATTGCATGGTCTTTTGTATGTAACAGATGCTACCAATGTATGTCTTCATAACTGCTTTTAATGACTTTTAGTATTAAAGGTGTGTTGCTTTGGTATAACCCCAATTCTATTCTTTAAATGTCCTGGATATTGAAATGCATGTTTTTTCTTTAAGATTCTGTTCAGTATCTTCATCACTGTATTCCCATATTTGGCTTTAAAGTCTATATTTAGGTACTAAAATAAATGACCTGATTTTCGAGAAACCAGTATTTCTTATCTGACTTTGTAAGAGCTCAAAGGTACTTTGTGTTTCTGAAATTAGGCCAGTTATTTAGGTGCCAATATCTGGAACTAGAAGCCTTACTTCAGACTGCCAAGTAGAGAATTTTGGCTTAATCTCTAAGTAATTAAGTGTTGCTGTGTTAATCAGAAACAATTCAGTCAGTAAGCAGCTTCTGGCAAATGGGTTTTTTCTCCAAATCCCTCCAGGTTAGTAAGTATTCATGATGTGTGTGTAAGGCAATAGCTTTACTTCATTATCTTCGTGCTAGCTAGGCAAGTAGATTAGTCTTTAAAGCTGTCAAATATTTGTGAGACTGCAAGACTGAATCGAGTGTATATGTTGTGCAAATACGATTTGACTGAATTTAGAAGACCTCTTCAGAAGACCTTTCTGATGACATTTTGAATGTTCTCTAAAGTTCTTGTTTATTATTAAATAAAAAAAAAGAGGATACTTTATTGGCTTACTTAGAAATTAAAAAACCAAAAGAACCCACACGTGAGCTTCACTTTTTTATGTTTTTTATTCCAGGTTGGCATCGAGTACCAGTTTTTCTAATCAAGCAGAAAGGTATGGTAGCAAAAGATGCCTTGGCCAAAATGAAGCAATTAATCTAAAGTATCCTCCTCTCTGGCACTGAAATCACCTAAATTTAACTTCTTAAAACTTTATAAAAGTTTGTGAGTAAGAGGAAAAACCTGTCTTTTCCACTTGTTTCAAGTACCTTTTGTGTTCTGATGATGAACAGGAACCCATATTCATATGTGTTGAACTTGAAAAAACTCAGATTCAGGCAAAATTTAAAGATGCCTTCTGGCTTCCACAATTTTAGTGCAGGTTTTTCTAGCTTATTCTTTGTTCAGTATTTGTCTTGATAAATTATTTCCATGCATTCAAGCAAGTGAATCATACTTGGCCATGGAGAACTCCTGGTAGTGATGTCTCATTATGTAAATCAGATGCTGAATAGGATAAATTCATTTTGAGAAGCTGTACAACTTGTTAAGATGTGCAGTTTATGAGTAAATAGATAATACTTTAGCTTTTTAAATGAAACCATTCATTTTACGAGTGATTAGGAAGTACATCATCTCTTGAAGGAAACTGCAAGAGGCAAAAAATATAATGCGTGTGTTTACCTGTTTTTCATGTGTTTTATGGTAAAGCCAAGAACCTCATCCTACATTATTGAAATACACAGAATGAGAGCAGGTTTATATTTCAAACTCAGATGACTCACAAATAAAACTGTCTGGAAAATCAGAGAAAATGCAGGTATTTATTGAGACGTAAATACTTTAGGCATGCGTACATAGCTTTTGCAGCTCTACATAGTTAAGCTGAAGTCATAAAATCAACATGCCGAACTGTGTTTTGGGATCGGGACAGTTCTGCTTTTGACTGTCTCACTCATAGCTGAATGCTTCCATAATTGAATAGGATCATCTTTATTTTTTCTTGTAGTCAGCTTTGAGAAGTGTTTCATCTGCAGTCAGTTTCTTTCCTCTTCCATTTCCTTCCCTTCATTTCAGTATGATGATCCCTGGAAATGCTGCAGGCGTGGCCAAGCAGTTCCTCCGTTGTGTGTTCCATCAGCTGGCTCCCAATGGTATCTTCCCCCAGCTCTTCCAGAGCAATATTAAAGGTAATGTGCAATACCTGAGTGCACTTCTGACCGTTTCAATTACCTCTGTATAGACAGCCAGTGTAAAAATATAATCTGAATTTCAGATGGAAGTTTTTTACGGACCTTGGCCATGTCTCTTATGGACTTCGGTGAGCTGAGTTCCATTGCTGCTCTGAGCCAGCTGTTAGAGGTATGTTGGCAATTGGCGCTGTTAATGGTGATAGTTTTATTAGCATTATCAGGTATATTGAATCACTTATCCTCATTCATTAGGAGTTCAAATTTGCATCACCAAATGCAATGTGAATTTTTGTCCGTGGAAGCCGGATTAGGCTGTCCTTAACATTTTCCTTCTGGGTTCTGCTGTCACTGATGTAGGGTCCTTTTTTGTTTGGTTGGTTTTGTTCATTTGATTTTTTATTTGCTTGCTTTAGTTTTTTTGTTTTATTTTCATTTTCTCAGAAAATTCATTTTTTCCAGCTCCTGGAGCTGAAGAAACTGAAACATGAAACTACACACTGGTAGTGTGGGCCATCCCTTCCCCCAGCAGTTTGTGTTTTTCAGGAACATGTCTGCTCATACATCTGTTTTCCGTCTCCCCTGTATCTTGTGGCAGCTTCTCCAAGTAGCCCAAAGATTTGTTTCCTGCTTTTCACTGATTATATCCTGTGCACTTGGCTTGTTTCTACTGCAACTTTTATCCTTCCACTAGCACTAGTCATTTGCATGTATCCTGCTCTTCCAAAAACATGGCAGTTGCTCTATACAGAGATTTTGACATCACTTTGAAACTGCTTATGTCTTTCCAGGCCTGACCTTAGTGCATAAGCCAAAAAAGCATACATGGTCTACTGAACATTAATGAACATATCTCTTTTAAAATTGTCCGAAGGAAAATGGACAGTCAGCTGGTGAATATATTAGGAATTCTGCTCTTTTTTTACTGCCATGCCAGTCTAAGCAAATTATGAGTAAGAGCCCCGCTTACAGCATTTTGGCTCAAAATTGCTTGGTCAATGCTTTAGGAACTAAACTAGACTTAACTGTCACATACACAGTTCAAGATCCCTGCGCAGCATGTTATCATTAGTGCTATAGAAGAGATATGTAGTATTTGGTCTGGACAAATTCACTTTGGCATTTTCAAATACTGTTTAAGGGACCATTTCTGCATGTGTACACTTGTTTAAAGACTGTTTTCTTTCCAGGGTTTAAACAACAAAAAGAATTTACCAGCAGGGGGTGCAATGCTACGCTGTTTAGAAAATATTGCTGCCTTTATGGAAGCCTTGCCGATGGATTCACCCAGCAACCTCTGGACCACAATTAGTAATCAGTTTCAGACCTTCCTTACTAAACTCCCCTGTGTTTTGCCACTTAAGGTATTATGTATGGATATCTGAAATGAGCTATACTACCATTGGTCAGGATGTACCAAAATAGTGGGAAAGCTGTGGGTGAGAAATCAGAGCAGGATGTTGTGAATATTTTCTAACGATTCAACTAATGTCTCCAGAGGACTGGATGTATTGTATATTTGATCTATGACTTTAATTATATTTTCTGTGGGTAACAATAGCAACTCTGACAAGAGTACTTTTCACCTCTTAGTTGGCTTTTTTCTCTATAATTTCCATATGCTGTGCTTGTCAGATTAGAATACTGCATTTGAGAGAATTTCCATTCTGGCAGTGAAAATCCATCTGGTTTAACTGTTAAACCAAAAGTCTCAAGAAGACCAGCACCACCTAATTAAGTTGCTAACAGTACATGATAGTCAAGACAGGCAGATAGAACTGAGACTCCTGGGAATTGAGCCTAGCCTGTTTGGCTGACTGGGCTGTAGTTCTGGCTGCAATCAGAATGTAGTTGCAAAAACTAAATCTAGAACCTTTGTGCTCTGATTTCTGAGTGCTCAGAGGACATACAGAGGGATCTTATCTCCTAGTGTGTGTATTTCCAGATGTCTTCTGTGTAAACACAGTAAAAATTTTTCTGAGTCTTTCCAGTAAACATGGGATTCTGATGCCCTTATTCTGACTTTAGTCTGTGGTGCAAATGAACTGAGGGGTAATTTCTTCTGTGCAAAGCAGTGTTGCTGAGCGTGAGCTGAGGGATCCAAAATCTGTCTCTTTTGCAAATCCATTTCTATTACAGTAAAAATAGATTTCTTGGAATTTTTTGTCATAAAAGGGGTGAAGTTAACTTTTCTAAAGTAGTCCCTTCGTTCAATTTCTTCACCTCAAGACCCATTCCATTTTAGTTTACCAATGAAAGAGTATGACTATGTGTACAGGAACAGACCAGTTTAGGCAAAGGGAGTCATGGTAAATCATCAGGGATCATTTTTTCAGACTTCACTGATAACTTATTTATAGTTGCTACCACTAAAAGTGAGACGTGCTTAAAAATGTATTAACTGTTTTTTTTTTTTCTTTTTTTTCTTTTTTTTTCCCTTTCTTTCCTACCTTTAAATATGTTTACAGTGTTCTTTAGATTCTAGTTTAAGAATCATGATTTGCTTGTTAAAGATACCTACCACTAGTGCCACCAGGGTAAGTTCTAAGAAGACAAAACTCTGTTACCTCAGATGTATCCAGCCTGTGCTATTCCATGGACGTGTTCTTATCCCCTAGCTAGGAAAATGTTATATATAAGCATAAAATTGTGCAGTCTGATATTCCTTGGAGAGCGATTAGAGCTTTAGAATCTAGGTTACAGTAAAGTGTGGGTCGCATAACATTCCTGTGGGTATGAATGTGTATCTTCTTAAAGATTTGATGTTCCTTAGAAGTTCTGCAGTACAATTCCACTGAGGTCAGTGAGGCTTTCCTGCATAAACACTACGGAATGTCTTATATCTCATAAGACTCTGTCAGAGGTGAAACTATTTTCTGCTTTTTTACTTCTAATTTTTCTCGTAAGCATGAAGGCAAATGCTAGATAGAATGGTCATTTGACCAAAACAGTGTAAATCCCAGCAAGATAGCCTTTGAGCTAAACATAATGCTATTCCATTCAGGTGTTTCAGAGTTGGAATGCTTTTTCTTTCCAGAGCAACCAGTTATTGATTTTTCTAAATCATATCATTACAGAGTCTTCTGGAGCCTTTTTCAAAATTACTAAGCTTTGTAATTCAGAATGCTGTCTTCACTCTGGCCTACTTGGTGGAACTGTGTGGGCTGTGCTACCGGGCCTTCACTAAGGTAACAGTGAGACTCTTGTTTTCCTTTAGGGACAACTGAAAATAGGGTAGACAAACATCTACTTCCCTCAAGTAGCATATTTGTAAGTGAAGATTAAATCAATATCAAGTTCAGACATATCAGCAGTTCTATTATAGTTTAGCTAATCGAGTAGTGGTCATGATTCAGTGCCTTTTAACAATACCGAGTTTCACATTCACAGTATGGACACAGATAAAGGGAACCTGCTTAAAACATTGCTCAGAAAAGTATCTTGGTGTGATTTCATGAATTGGAGATTTTTTTCTCTTCTAGAGATAACTGGTATTCATGCATGACTTAACATGTCTGTACAGTTTTATCATTCCTAATACACAAGTTTAGCCACATACCTTGTGCAGTAAAACCTTAAATATTCCTGGTAGTGCCATTTGAGAGCACAGCTGTAAGGGGAGGCAAAACATAGCTAAGTAAAATGGGAGACTCGAAGTTAGAAACTTCCCAGCTTAGATCCTATTACATTCTGTATTAAGTATCTTACTCTGGTGTGCATGGCTCTAAGATGTGTAGAAAATAGAACAGTGTGTGTGCACTTTTAAGAAGTTTTTAGGATTTCTGGATGAAAGCTATTTGTATATTATACAGATAGTAGCTATTATTCAAGTTTTCAATTTTGCAGCTATTGGTGAGAAGCTGAACAACAACAGAATCCACAAAAACTAATCAAATCTTTTACTAAGGCTCTATATGCTCTATTATGTAGATTGTTGAGGTACTAAGCAATAATGTTGCTTCAGCTACTAACTGTGCAGTTTTCCATCTTCTATATGTTCGTCAAAACAGCAGTTAATCCTCAGGAATCATTCTCTCAAAAATAGCTACAAGAATTTCTATATTGATAATGTGCAACTGAACATGTGTTGCTTCAGTCTTAATAAGACTTAAAATATCACTGGACAAACCATGTAGAAGAAGTTCTAAAAGCAGTGATGCTCTCACAAGAAAATTAGAAAAACTTCTACTAGTTGTAATGGTTTGAAGCATTAAATAGAAACTAACAGTATGTTTAATTACAGTAAGCAAACAGTAGCTTTTTTGTCTCATTTGAAAGAGAAGAGTTTATGAAAGAAAAAAGTCATGAATGTGGAAGAGACTGTCTGGTTTTTGGAAGTAATTTGACTTAGATCTATGGTGAAGGGTTTGGGCAAGGTAAACTGAGAAAAATGTTAACTTGAAGGCCAACAGTGTTTGGTTTTGTTGCTTTTTTTTTTTCATTGAAGCAAAAAGAGCCCCATTTAAAACTGAAGCAAAGACATTTCTCTTGCATTTGTAGTCTGATAAGACTGTTTCCTATATGCCTGTTCGTCGTGGTTTAAGCCCAGTCAGCAACTCAGCCAAGCATCCGCTCGCTCACTCCTTCCCCTTCCTTCCCCTTCCTCCTGGAGGGATGGGGAGCAGAATTGAAAGAATGTAACTCCCACGGGTTGAGATAAGAACAGTTTAGTAACTAAGGTATAACACAAACCACTGCTGCTACCACCAATAATAATAATGATAAGGGAAACAGCAAGGGAAGAGAATACAACCACTCACCACCCGCCTACCAATACCAGGCCTGACCCAGAAGTAATCTAACCTTTCCGGGTAACTGCCCCCAGTTTATACAGTGGGCATGACATGCTGCAGTATGGCATACCTCTTTGGTCAGTTTGGGTCAGGTGTTCTGTCTCTGCTTCCTCCCGGCTTCCCCTCCTCCCTGGCAGAGCATGATACTCAGAAAGTTCTTGGTCAGACTAAACATTACTGAGCAGCAACTGAAAACATCAGTGTTATCAGTGCTGTTCCCAGGCCGAAAGTCAAAACCACAGCACTGCACAAGCTACTAAGAAGGAGAAAAATGACTGCTACTGCTGAACCCAGGACACTGCTAAAGCAAACTGTGAAATACAGGAAGTGTTTCACTCCTCTCATACTCTGCAGTTTTGGTTGTTTCATTATAATTTTATTAAAATGATGGTATTAAAAGCCCCCATGTATTTTTTACGCACCTCCTGGTTTAAAATTCTATTGATATATTGAGTACTTAATTGTATGCAGGAAGCTTGGGTTGTAACTCTTGGTAAAATTTCTTTCTTGATTTAGTTTAATGCAAACTGGTGACCCAGAAGTGGAATCCTAAGTGAATGGTCTCCTGCAATTTATAGCCACAAAATGCTTAATTTAGTGGAATTCCATACTATGTTATCTTATTTCTGAAAGCTAACTGTGGTTTCACATTAGAACTATTAAATGAATGTCTGCTGTTAGAAAAAACACAAACCAGTTGTGATGTCTGTTTCTCTACAGTGGAAATCACTGTAGCCAAGTAAGAGCGTTGTTTGTGATAGAGTACCACATAAAAATGAATTCCACAAGGAACATAATTTATGAACATTGAAACTATTCAAATTTAATTACTTGTTTAGCAACTTTGAATGTTCTGCCTGGAATAAAAGAACAACTTTCATCTAAGCTGTGGAGGTTTCTTATGTTTTTGAAGGCAAGTTACTCTGACGTGCACTCTGTAGAGGTCAGTGCTGTACAACCATTCCAAATCTTTTTTTATATCCAACACTCTCCTAATACCCTGTCTCAGTTTCTCTTGTCTTGGAGCCAGAAGACTCAAGTCAATCTGATATTTTGTTGTCTGAGTTTCTGTTCCAGGTCAGCAATTTGATTTTTCAATGCCTTTGGAAGCTGAGGCATCTCTTCTGTGGATTGTAATCTTATCTTTAGTTTTCCTTTCAAGCATCTTAAGTTCCTAAATGGATAGGTTTTGGCTTTCTGATCTCTTGCAGCTGTAGAAGCTTGAACCTAAACTTAGCCTTTTCCTAGCATTCTGCTATCCTTAGTGAGTAAATGCAGAATGTCACTGAACTGGACATGGCATGATTTTGCTATTGTGTTTTTTGAAATGGGTGATCTTTGATATTTGTAATTACTGTAGGAGTAACAGAGATAAATAAAGAATTTTGCTTTACACTGGCTTCCTTGGAGCATAGCATACCACTCCATGAAAGAACTAGATTTATTATTCTTATTACTGAGTTTGGGCACTGAGATACTGCTAGAAAAAAAACTCGAGTAGTTTCATATTCTACACATAGTCCTCTGGCAAGTCACAGTTTGAAGGTTGCAAGGCATTTTTTCTTAGGAATGCATAGACATTTGAGAGGATTAATTTGGCTGAACAGAGGCTAAAGGGGTTGTATTCCTGACTCTTTGGTACCAGGTTTACACATGTGGCTCCCCTGGTTGTTATTCTCATGGACAGCTCTGTGGCAGAGTATGAAGTTCTCAAAGTATGTTTATACATATTTGTGTTTTAACTATGGTTATACATACTTATCTCCAGCAGAATGATAGGAATAAGTAGACTTCAGTAGAAAGGGTACTCTGGGCTATTGACTTCAGTGTCATCACTCTTGATTTACAGTGCAGGAAGCAAGAGGTCAGATGTCAAAATAAAACATTTTGCTTGAATTTGCTTCATCTCTCTGCACTGCATGTGCTTAACAAACATTAAGAGTTTAGACTATGAGACAGGAGACTTCTTTGAGAAAGAGTTAGTTCAGGGTCATATTATTCTTAGAACCAGGGAAAGCTGGGATTCCTGAAGCCTGTGCTTCCTTCCTAGTGTTCTCACAAAGCAATTTATTGTGGCCCAGTTATATCCTGTGTAGCACAGGTGTTAGTCTGTAAAATAGCTGGATGCTCTTGAAAGTATTTTGCTTCTCTTCTTTTCCAGTATGTGTAGGTGACTGCGCTGAGTTACTGATAGGAACTTCTGTGCATTGTTTTGGGGGATGTAATAGTGAGATGTTTGAGCATGGTACTGCATTATGTGCATGTCTGAGGATGGTGAAGGTGTATGATGGTGGTAAGGATCACTCTTGCTGGTGAATTCTAGCAAGTAACCAGTTCTGTTTGCACCTTGAGTATTGTGCGCCATTCTGGTTCCCCATTCACAATCAGAATATAGTAGAAACAGTGGGATAAGTTCCATATACAGAGCAGCTAATTCAGGGCTCTTCAATCTGAAAAAAGCAAAAACTGATAAAAGTGTGAGAGAGGTCTGTAAGGTAGCAAGTGACTCAGAAAGGGATGGATAATTTCATACCTTTCCAGTACAAGAACAAGGATGTATCAAGTTTATAGGAGCCAGTGTCAAAACAAATGAAAGGAAGTGGTTCTTCAAGTGTGTGAGTCCTTGCCGAGTACTGTGGGTGCTAAAAGTTGACATGGGTCCAAGAGGTGAGTGGACACATAAGTGTCCATATAAGTTCTAATCTCCACTAACTGATTTTCCCCTATGTTTTAAAATGTTTCTGTTGTAGCAGCTGTAGCAAAGAGGGATTTTTTTTGTGTAAGTAAGTGGAAAAGTACTACTAGTCTAATAAATGAAAATAGATGGCCAAGCTGCCTTAGTGCAGGCACCCTTATTTTAAGGGGAATGACAACAGAAAAAAAGTATGGTAAAATATAAACCATTTCTGGAAGGTTTCATGAAAGAGTAATGCTAAATACTATTGCCAGTTTTGTTCTGTGTCAATCCTCACTGCTTTTGTCTTTTGCTTTTTACTTAGTGAAAGCTATGCTGCATGCCTAGGCTTTATAACTGCTTTACAAAAATCTATCTATTTTTCACATGTGAAATATTAAAATCTTGGATATAGTGCTTGGAACATCAAAGGAAAATCACCCTGATTGATGTCTGTTCAGTCAAGTCTGTAGAATTACATAAATGATGAACGATGTGTGCTTTTTTGTAAGGTAGGAGAAATCAGTACGCTTTCATAACTTTTTTGTTCTCAAACTCAGATAAAAACTATCTTTATAGTTTACTGGTGGGTGTCAGTGAATTTCAGGACATTCGTAATTCTGTGTTTTTCTCTTGTAGGAAAGGGATAAATTCTACTTGACACGCAGTGTAATATTGGAGTTACTGCAGGCACTCAAGTTAAAGTCACCATTACCGGACATGAATCTGCTGCTGTTGGTGCAGGTACAGAAGATTCACATGTAATTCTCATACTGATCCTGTCTCGACCCAAATTCAGGGGAGAAGGGCAGTGGGGTGGGTGTTGAAGAGCAAGTCCAACACTGTTGCAGGAAGTACCATCAATGTCAGGGTAGCAAGGATGTTTTGAATCAAAATCCAGTTACATTTTAACCATAGGTGCATACATTTAGACATGAAAGCACTAAAATTTAAGAAATTGTCCTGGTTTAAACCCAGCTAGCAGCAGCTAAGTACTACACAGTTGCTCGTTGCTCCCCTCCTCTCCCCAGTGGAATGAGGAGGAAGATTGGGAAAAAAAACGTAAAAACCTGTGGGTTAAGAACAATTTAATAATTGAAATAAAAGTAAAATATAAGAATACAGCAACAATAATGATAATAATAACAGGAAATAAAGGCAAAAAAAGGAGGAAGGAATAAACTCTGCCCCCTCTCCCCAGTCCTTCCGGCTAATTCCCCCCAGTTTATATGCCGAGTATGATGTTCTGTGATATGGAACATCCCTTTGGCTAGTCCAGGTCAGCTACCCTGGCTGTGCTCCCTCTTGGCTCCCTGTGCCCCTTCTCACTGCAGACAATGAGAGACTGAAAAGTCCTTATTCAGGGTAAGTGCTACTTAGCAACAACTAAAACATCAGTGTGTTATCAACATTATTCTCAAACTAATTCTCAGACTAAAGCCAAAACACAGCTCTGTACGAGCTAGTGGGAAGAAAATTAACTCAATCCCAGCTAAAACCAGGACAGAAACTAAATTTGGAATCTATATTTCCCAGGGCGATCCTTACCTGTCTGTGCATGATTGCTGATGTTTTAAGGATCATGGAATGTATCTTGAGTTGGGACCCATAAGGTTTATTAAGTCCATTTAGCTTCACATAAGGCAGCATCTATCCCAGTGAGGCAGCTGCTTCCTTGTCTTCATATCATTATCCCAAAACTAGTCAGCAGTCTGTGTGGGAAGGGATGCTAGTTGACCATGGGACAAAACTCAGTTTCTCTCTGTTCTGGCAGGCAGTAAGCTGTCTCCAGTTCCTGAAGGCCATTCTCTTTTAAAATGGAGTTTTCCAGCAAAGAATGCATAGACAATATTTCTATTCCTTTGATTCTGTGGAGTGAAGGTAGGAGTTAAGATAGCTTTTTCATAGGAAAATCTAAGGAAGTAAGATACAAACCTGTGAAAAAGCTTCCTGCCTCCAAAATGCCAAGTGTGGCACTGTTTGGCACCACAAGCCTGTTCCACAAAAATGATTTACTGAAGTCCGTCAATTTTGTTCATAGGTAGTCTGCTCTCATTGTTTATAATGAGCTAACCATTATATGCATTTAGTAACCTTAAATGTTAGGAGAGCCGCATAAAAGAACTCCATAAGGTTCAAGGAATATGTTAGTTATGTAGAACATTCATAATGCTCCCAGCACCACAGCTTCATTTACTGTTTCCCCTGCCATTATGGGGTCAAAGCTTCATATAGCTTACTATGGGCTTGTTTTCTTTTGAGTACTCCTGCATTACTCATAGTAAGTGAGTGGTTGCCTCTTGACAGAGATATAATAGTGACAAGTGAAATTATATAGCAGTTAGGATAACTGAAAATATTTATTATGCCATCAGTATTAGGAGAAGAAGTTGGGATAGGGAAGAATAACACTTGAATTATTTTCTTCTGGTGGTAAATTGTTATTTGTTAAATCCATTTTAATCTAAAAAGCAGAAATTTGCCTGTTTTGTTTTGTTTTTTTTTTTTTTTTTTTCTTTAAAGCCCTGACTTCTTTTTTCAGTCCCATCCAAGACTGTCAAATGACTTAACAACCACCAACCTCTAACCTCTTTCTGTCTTAGGGGGGCAGTGATGCAGCTTGATACTATGTGCATCAGTGTTAGCTGACTTGAGCTGACTTCTGTATTACAGAATGAAGCAATTTTTCTGCATTGCTCCACTGTATTGCTCAGTCCTATGGCTACCCTTAAGGGTGACAATCCCATAGTCTAGTCAATCCTGAATTCCTCATTTGAGAGTACAAACACACCGCATCAGTTTTGGCAGTGGGATTTAGCTGGTAAACACTTGTCCTTCACATTGAGTCAATTGCCTGATAGACACAGTAAGCAAAACTCTTTCTTACATTATGTTTATGGGATAAAGATGAAACGATAATTCCCTGGGTTTTCCTCCTAACTCTGTTCCCATATGCTGTATTCACTTTGAGATATATTTGTACCTTACACAACAGCATCTAATGTGGATTGAATGCCTTTTATGATGTCTCTCTTTCAGAGGCTGATGAAGTGATTCATATTTCCTGCTATCCAAAGCAGCCAGCTTCTGGTTTTATGCAGTCAGTGGTAAAGAATAGGGGTTGTATTCAGACCATCTGCCGTCGATGCCTACTGGAGGCATGATGAGTACATCTCCCATTGACTGTGCAAATTGGCAGCCCTCAGTAGTATGTGGTCTGAATCATTCAACAGCCTCTTGAATTTAAATACCACAGTAACCACTAAGCCCATCTTAAGCACCGTTGTAATTTAAGAAACCTAGTAGTAAAAACCACGTATGTGTCTGATTATTTTATTTTTTTCTGGTATCATGAATAGAATGAAGGGAATGGTTTACCTCTACCACACAAAGCTGCTACAATGTTAATTCAAATTGTATGGTTTTAAATCATGGAATTACAAAATGTTTTGGTTTGGAAGGGACCTTAAAGATCATCTAGTTCCAACCCCCCTGCCATGGGCAGAGACACCTTCCATTAGACCAGGCTGCTCAAAGCTCTGCCCAACCTGGCCTTGTTTTGTCTCTCCCTTTCAGCTAACAGTTTGTGAGCATCAGTTTGTATTTGAAAAATAGCCCCCAAGTTCTTTCTTATTCATTTTTCTTCTTAAAAAAAGAGAATTGTGTTATTACTTCTTGTGCACATAGCTGCCCTATTACATTTTATATACCTCATCAATACAGAGCAACAGGATGGCAGGGGACACTTGTGATGGGACACACAAAGGAAGACTGGGAAGTTAAAGGTGGTGCCTGTCCTTCCATTGAACCCGTCTTCCATACAAAGCCTTCATCCTGTTCACCCCGCTACGTTCTGCCTCTGCAGCCACAGTGAACTATTTCAGAAGCAAGTCTTCACTTTTCAGATTGCCTTGAAGTTTGATAGTGACATTTCCTCTTACAGGTCTGCAAACCAACTCTTAGAGGTCTGCATCAAAGACAGTGTGTGTACACTGGCTGTTAATTTAACAGGAATCCATAAAGCTATAGCAGAGTTAACATAGCACCAAACAAAAGTGGTTTTAACTTGCAAGACAGTCACATCCCCCTGGACATGTTAGCCTGTGTACAAGATTCTAGATAGACAGCGCACAGAGAGTAGAGATGCAGTAAAAATGTTCAGGATAACAAAGGAGGTAGGAGCACTTTAATGATAGATTAGTCGTGGGCTGATTAACAAAGGAGTTCCTAGGAATGTACATTTGGCACCCACGTTCATCCATGTTACATGGTGCGATCAGTGTCACTGTTGACATCAGTGCTAAGATGAGAGCTAATTTTAACCGCTTTACGAAGAATGAGAATTTTAACTAGGTCACCCCAATCATTGCATAGGTGACTTGGATGATAAAGGGCACAGAAAGTCTGTCTCCTTGATTTGTCCTGGCAAGTGAAAGTCATGATATACATGCTGCTGTTCCATGGGTTTCCATAGGAACTGCTTCTTCACCCAGCATTTTGTTTCCCTGTACTTTTCTCCCACTCATTTTTCACCAGCACACATCTTCAGGATTTCCATTGACTTCAGATTATATTAGTTTCTCATTAGGATTTGCTTGTTCCTTCAGGCTCTAAGGTTCAGTGTATCTCATCTGTTTTGTTTAGGTGACTCCTATTCTGGGCTGGACCTTCAGCCAATGTAAAGCAGTGTATATCTAGTGGTTCCACTTTATGTTTCTGTGAAGATCAGATTTATAAATTCCTGAATAGAAGGAATTGAAGTAACATATTTAATAAGATAAGATTTTATAAAATGATGTTTTAAAAACTCTGTTTATGAATGGAGGTATAATTATAGATTATGGTATCTAGATAATTCACTACAGTTAGCAGACATTCCCATTTAGACATTATTTTGCAGCTGTATCTCAGCAGACAATACTAGTAAGAGGCATGGCAATTATTTGCCCATTTCTCATCTTTTTGTGATGGGGGGGTATTTTTCCTTTTTTTTTTTTTTTTTTTTTTTTTTTACATATGGCTAGAATTAAGTTTCTTGCCAGTGATGTCTTTAATGTATTACAGTATTTGCAGAGGCAACATGAATGACAGTGAATTAGACTGGAAATGTAGGAAATTTTTCATTTTGAGTTTGGTTTCCCCATTCTCTTTTGACTGCATTGCAGCTTTAGGAAGGATACTTGAAACTGGCAGTTTGATGATGAGAAAGATAAGCTAAACAAGGCATAATAGTTAATTAGAAACGGATAAGGTTTGTCAGCTGTTTTTCACATATAAATTAATATCTGTTATTTAATGCAAACTGCTTTGTGAAAAAGATGTAGAAAGCTTATAGGAGACCAGTAAAGGTTGCTTTGGCTGCTGCTTCTTATTATTGCCTTAAAAGAAAGTGTTGTCTGAAATAAATGACATTTGTGTTGACTTACGTAGTGAGTGCTGTACAATGTCTGTAGCAGTGCACTGAACTCACTGGTGGATACTAAATATACTCAGCCAGATTCTTCAGGGAATTATGGTCCTTTTTTGCAGGTGATGTAGTACAAGAGAGCTGTAACTGACACAAAAATGTTTGACTGAGAAATTCATCACACAGGAAAACAACATCTATTGTCCAGCAGACCCAGTATCATAAGTGTTCTTTCTGAGATAGGGTGCATTAGGAGAAAATCCGTCATCTATTTGCTTAAGTCCATTAATGGTCCTTCTTTTTAAAGAAGTAGAGTCATGGTTGCTTGTTGAATTAAGACTCAGCTGTCCACTGGATTGATAGAGCCTGTAACTCTAAGGCTTTCTTCTACTTCCCATGTAATTAGAGCTGCAGTACAAAAGAGGACCAGGCCATCTGTCAACTGAAATGAGTTAGATTCCTGTTTTGTTTCCATTTGGCTTATTGTGGTGTAAAATAAATTCTAACCAGAAGAAGAGTCAATTGGAGCCAGGCCTATATTTGAGGATACCTAACAAGATTATTAATCTAAACTCATGTATGTCTTTCTGATATTTATCTCAAAGAGCAGACACTTCGTCAAGGCATAGGTTGAGTAGTTTTCAAGTCTTGGTAGGCAGTCTGAGTTGAGATTGAATCTGTCATTGAACAGTAAAGCTTGTGGAAGTTTGAAGGTAAATTTTAGATCGCTAAAGGGTATTTGGAAATATTTTCAAGAGCAGCGGTCAGTCAATGAGAGGACTGCTAACACATGCATTAGACAACTGTAAAACAAACTGCATAGTCAATATCTGTCTCAGTGAAGGTACCATGGTATTAATTTTCATTTCTTAATCAAGACTTAGACCTTAGTTTTACAGTTCTTTCTTGTCTGCTCTTTCTCAGAAAGTTACATTGCATCACTGTGGACAGAAATTGCTCAAGTAAAGATAGAGTATTAGGACAAGAAGTTTCAGGAACAAGCAAATCATCTGCAGCATGTCCAATGCATTATTGAAGCTTATAATGATTTAGTAACAGTATTAGTAGGTCTAACATATGAATGATGTGGACATCAGAGGTTTTGGGTCAAGGGATTTGGAAATAAGGAAAAAAGAAAAAGGCAAGGAAAATAAGAAAAACAAGTAGGCATATTTTACTAGAAAAAATGATGCTGACCTTCTTTCAGGAAAAGCCTGGATTTCTGTAGCATTGTGACCTGTATTATGCAGAAGTTATACTACACAATACCAGTATTTCAAATACCAATACTTCAAAATTGTTCATATAGAACTTCAGTGAAAATGTTGTAATATCACAGTGAAGGACACGGCATGCTGCCTTCATCATCCTCTGTCATGGTTTACTCTATAATGAATGAAAAACATTTGAGATATGCAAGGAATAGCAAAGATACGTATTTTGCTCATAAAGAAAGTCTGATTTATTACATAATATCCTTCAGATTGCTTCTGCACAGCATGTATGTGTGAAGTTAGCACATTGAAGTCAGATTTTTTTTTCATTAAAATTAGTTCATTTATAATGATGAGTTAACTAGGTTGTTTATAAAGAGAGCTCCGAAGGCAAATTACCATGAATAAAAGCAAGGAGAGATCTGGTTTTAATACAGTAATTAATAACTTATTAGTGTCTTCAGGTTCCTCCAAAAATAATTCAAAAATAACCTGTCTTTAATTTCTTCTTAGTTTGTTTGTGCAGATGCCGGAACAAAGCTAGCTGAGTCGACAATCTTGCATAAACAGATGATTGCTTCTATGCCTGGAGTAAGTACTAAATCAAACTCCATCTCTTGGTTCTGGTTTTTAAACAATATATCTTATTCAGCTCTGTTTGCTTCATTTTAATGTTCGTTCCTTTTCATTTCTTTTCTGCTTGGCAAGTTGTACTGCAGACAGAGGTTGAGATCTTCCTTTTTATTAATGTTGGAAAAGTTCTGAACTCTTTCACTGATAATCTTTACCCATGTAACTGACTTAGATGGAGTGCCAAGTGTCTGTGCTCAAGACACCAATTGCAGGTCTATGATTCTGTGTAGGGAACAGACCAGCTGAAGCCTCAAAAAATGGTAGCAGGGGGGAAAGCCACAAGCCATTGCCTTCAATCTCACAAAAGACTATCTGGTTAAAGAAGGGAGTTCAATGGTATTTTTCTGGTAATGTATATGGCATTCATCTATATCCTGCTGAGTGTAGCTAAATTACCAGTACTCATAATTGCATAGGCACAGAATATGCACCTGGTGAATGTGTTAGGAAGTAACACAATAGGAGGTCTTGTTCCATGACACACATGACTGAGTACCCAAACAGATGGATGAGGGTTAGCCTGGGTCCGCTTCACAAGCTGAGGAACACTCATTTCCTTATATGTATGTCTGTCAGCTTTAGGAGTGACCTAATAGGATCTTTCCCATATATCTTCTGAAGTGTGTGATTTTCTTAGTGCAAATTTTAATACCTTTTTTCCCGAGAGAATATTTTGATTTATACTTGCTTTAAATAGATGGACTAACCTTGGTGTTAGAAGGAATGTTGGGAAAGTGATCATTTTGGGAGAAAAAGAGAATCAGGCTGCCTGCTGCTTGAATGAAACAGAGTAGATGGAGGGATATCTTGGTTGGTGACAATTCTTTTGCACCTGAGCATTATTTTCAGAGGTTTGAGTATAGTATCTTTTATAATTGTTATTCAGTATTTTAGGTCCCTTAGCCCACATAAAGTGGATGGACGATATGCTGCCAATGACCTTCTTTTACTGGTTGCTATTCTGTCAAGGGAACTGACAGGCATAGCATTTGAAAAGCCAGGAGATGGCATAGTTCAGGACCGTGTGGATTGATATTAACATACATAATGAGAAGTGCCCAGGTCAGTTGCTTAAAAATAGAACACTAGCAGTTTCTCAAATTTCAGCCACTAAAGCTCAATTATGGCTTAATAATTTTGTGATCAAAACTAAATCCGGTTCTTTTGTATAGTCAGCTAGGGTAATCAGCCTCTGTGCTTCAAAGTGTGGGTAATTAAATAGAGGTCAAAGAAGGGTATTTTTCCCCTGTAAACTTTACTGCAGTGTTTTGCCCTGAACCTGTGACTTTAGGTACAGTAGCTTTTGGTGACTTCAGAAAGGTACCTAATTAGATAATTTTATCATTTAGCCTCAGAAGTTAAGCATTGCTTTTACTTGGCCCCTCAGAATGAGGCATTTATAGTTCTCCTTGAATTTAGCTAGCGTTATCTTCAGATTATTAATATATCAACAGAAGTTTATATGATACATAGTGGGTCAGTCATATCACCTTCTGAAAGCTTCTCTCCAGGGTTCTCTTGTCTGTTTAAAGCCTTTATTTAATCTGAGAGCTTTTTTCTGTTGACTGCTTTGCACACCTTGTACTAGCTGAAGGCCAGATTTGCATTTCTCACTAGGAAAAGGATTATGAAAGGTAGTACTGTGGGAATACAGGAAGTACCACATTTCTTTTTGTTTTCCATTAAGGTTGTTCTTGCTCTGGTACAGGTTGGTTCTCAGAGCTTGCACCTTTCTAATCAAACTGGAGCAGTTCATGAAGGAATTAGTTTATCCCTTATAGTCCTTGTTTTCCCATTTTGAAAATTGTAACTAGCTTAAAAGCTTTTAGAATGCTGTGTTTTGAACGATTTTGCTTCAGAAATATCACAGAAAAAAAAAAGTAACACTTAAATTTCATTGATGTTTAGTTAATTGATGCTTTACACATAAAATGCATGAAGCCAGTCATTTAATCTCTTTTTACATCATAATTAATGTGAACATAAGGGCATCTATGCCTATGACTGAATTTTGTTTTCTGGGATGACTTGTCAACTGGTGAGAGTTTCATCAGTCAATCTTATTTTGCTGTCACAGAATATTTTATGATGCATGAAGAAGCTACAGTGACTGGGCTCTTTTTATGTTATCATCAGATAAGAAGGGCATATTACAGCGAGAAGAAAAACATCAAAGAATACCTATTCCTAGCTGAAGTAATCTAAGTAAAAAGTAAAATAAAGAACTTGATACATACAAATTGTGTTCTGATGCATAAGAAATTAAGATAAAGACACAAACATATTCAAAACCTGCTACTTAAACTTATTTCTTTTATGTTCTAGTGCGGAACAGCAGCAATGGAGTGCATGAGGCAATATGTTGGGGAAGTGCTGGATTTCATTGCAGATATGCATACCTTAACCAAATTAAAGGTTGGTTCTGTGCATACATTAATCTAAAGTATATGTGCTTTTCATAAAAAATATGCTTTCTGAAATGAATCTGCCTGGGAGAAATGTAGGAAGTCTTTGAGGCTGACTGACAGGTTTTTTTCTTTCTTTCAGAAAAAATGCTAGTATTGTTACAGATTAGACACTTCTGGGGGATCAGTAGAAAGTACCTTATGCAGTGTTGAAATGCAGGCTGATTGAAATGTAGTGAACACACAGTAGAAATGCATGCTTGGTTTTTCTGAAATGTTAAGGGTACGCTAATGTCATGCTGAAATCGCTGTAAGAAGTAGTTGTGTTGAATATAACCCATGGAAGCATAAACCCCTTTGCCTGTACAACTAATTACCCTCCTCTGGGGAATTGTGTGCCTCTTATATACACAGATACTTCAGTTAATTGAAAATTCAGAGATTATTGAAATGCAGTAATCGACCTAAAAAAAAAAAAAAAGCTGGTGGGGATAGTGTCCTTTTTCTTATGGACACTTGTTTTCATTGTCAGGTTATAGTCTGTCGAGGTTGGGAAAACTGAGTAGTTCTTAACCTCTGTGGTCCAAACTGCTTTTTGGTTTCTGTACATTAGTTCGATGCCAAATTGTACGAGGAGAGATAGGACAATAACTTCTGTCAACATAAAATAATTTATTTAGGAATGAATTTCATTAAAACATTCCTAGCTGGTCAAAACCTGGAATTTCTGTTTCATAGGGAAGTTTGAATCTATTAAATTTCCTACAAAATGGAAATTCTTTAATGTGTTTCAGAAAAGAGCTAGGCCAAGTGACACTGCTGTTGTATAATAGCAAATAATAGAAGTGTAGCTGTTTCAATTGCTAGCAAAGTGGCATCTACTGTTAGTAGCTTAAATGAAGAATGTAATATTTCCGGTAATATGCCAGTAATAGTCATAATGCTGTGGAGAGGCAATATTTATTCTATTTAGCATAACACCAACCCATGAGATAGTTCTGTTATACCATCTGAAGCTGAATACTAAGTGAGCAGTGAGCTGGAGGTGAAACTTTGGTTAAAATCCTTATTTTTGTAGAGGGAAGACACCTGTCTTATAGCGGAACCATCTGTCACTTCTCAATGTCAGGCAAAGTTAGAGCATAGTCTTTTTAGCCAGATACTGGTACCCTGCACAAGGGTAAATTCCTTCAGTGCATAAAACGGAGGTAGTGGTGTGACTGCCCTTGATGCCTCTTAACTTCTGCAAAGCTGGCAAGACAGGTGAATGGTGCGGGAGTGCAGCAGAGGAGCTGTTACAGAGGAGTCTTTGCTGTCAAAGATGCAGCCAATTCTGCAGTGTAGCAGTAGAGTTTTAGTCCTTGCGCACCAGCAACTCGATGATTCAAGGGGAAGTTTGTCAACTGAAAGAGGTCATTTTGTCACTGGGCATAATCACGTAGCCGCTAAGCTTCTTTTGTGTGATCCAAAGCTCAGTTGCTGGATACAGAAAAACAGCTGCCCTGTTCTGACTAGTGTGAATCACATTGCCGTTGCTTACATGCCTGGGCTTTGGTGCATGTGAGCTTCTAGGGAAGCTCTTTGAATAAGGTCTTGCATTTGTTTCTAACATCAAGAGCCACTGTGCTTCTGTAACACAGAGTGCATCTGCTAATAAAGGGTGTTGTTGGTCTGTTTTCCTGATAAGTCAGTATAGTGTTTCCTTGAAAGGGCTTCTCTACTACTGCGCCAGTCCTCTGCTGAAAGTTACTGGAAATGCACTGGAGTGTTTCATGCCACAAGTTCATGCGAGCATTCTATGGCAGTCAAGATGGAATAAATGATAACCTGTAATGGATTTAGGTACTGGTGTTCACTTATGAAGCAATGAAAGGAGAACTTTTACCCTACTATTTTCTTGCACACTCTCTTGTGCACTATTCCTCTGTCCCCTCCACCCTACCTCATCCCCAGGAGGTAACACCTTGTTGCAAGTTAATAATACCACAAAGGAAGAAGAATTCCAACTAAACTGAAACTCATGTCTTTTGAAACTCACAGTAACCTTGTTTTACTGGACAAAATATACCTTCTGTTAAGTTCTTTCCCTGTTGGCCGTATGCCTTGAATCCCAATGAGTTTTAAAAAATACTTTAATAAGGGAAGCAGCCTGTTGTACCAGAGTAGAAATTGACTTCAAAGCAGAAACTTAATTAATCATTTTCAGCTGAATTGGATTGCCTTCCCACTCCATCCTTTAAAGTTATTCACCCATTTCTCTTACAGTTCAGAACTGCTTTTGGAATAGGTAGGCAAATGAATCATAAATGAGGGAGATACATCTGGTTTGCCAGTTCCACAATAAAACATGAACTTATCTGAAACCAGGAATGGGGAAAATTTATTGGTAAATACTTGCAGGTATACACTGTTCTGTGTAAAATACTTCTATATAGAGTTCTCTGCCATTTCCACTCTTTTATTCTGTCTCTTCTCCCTTGAACTGTAGTCTGATCTTTAGAAATGCTCTTAAAATGCTTAAGTCTGATAAGGTGATAATGTGTTATGCTCAGTAGGACTATTTTTTAAAATTTTTATACACAGATAGAGGTGGGACATGAACTAAAACTTTATCCGGATCTTCACTTTTATGTTTGAAATTAGACAAGAAGCTTCCCAAATGTGTAGCCTGGCCATTTAAAATTAAGTCAGAACCACATGGTTTAAAATGTTATGTTGTTTTGGTTTAGCCATGTAATACTGAGGAATCTGAGAACATGTAAGATTAATGTAATAAAAGAGTCAAATATAACCCTAATTTTATGCATTGTAAAGAATAAGCTTTGGCTGTCTTGGGAAAATGAAAAGGCAATTCTTGTTTAATCAGACCAGATAAACTTATTCTGTGGTTCCAACATGGTTTAAAATGTTTGTGTTTCTCAGTTTACAAATAGTCAGAACTTTAAACAGATTTGCAATGTCTGAATTCAAATTCTTTAAGTTCATTTAATATATTTACTTATGTTGCATGGGGTTTTTTAACAGAGGTGTCCTAGGAAGTGAGTCTTAAGATTATCAAGTTGTACAGTTTCTTATTACAAGTATGTATTATCAACAGCATCTGGCCTACTAAACCAACACAAAGAATACTATATGATTTATATGACCAATAACAATCCCAACAGTGAAAGTTTAACCTTGGTTTTCAAATTTTGAAATGCCTTCCCTGTAGAAATTCAGTGAACAGAAATAGTTAAAAGTTGTTTATTCATTTCCACTGTCTTATTTTCATGTCTGAAAATAGCTTCTTTGAAAGAGGTTAAGTATTTTCAGCCCTGTGTATTAGCAACTGCATTATAAAAAAGGTATAAATGTTAATTTGCAAGATAATAACATTCCAGTTTATTGTTTCTGTTCAATTTATTATTTCTTTTCCCTTTGGGACAGCATTTTAATTGGTAATGCTCAGCAAGGTTTTACTTAGAAAATTCTCCCATTTTGGAAGACGTGTAATGTATCTGCCTACATACCTTGTCTATCCTTTTCACCTGGTTCTGTGACAAAGTCATTAGATATTCATGCTCGTACATAACTGTTTTTTTCTCTTGAAAGAAGCTTCAAGTAGGTGATTTTTCAGAGTTCAATTTTCTGGGGTCAGATACTTACCAGTTATAAGATATTATTGGTCCACTGGTTTTTATCCTGTTGTTGTGAGTTAATAGCTGATGACCTGGATTTTCTTGTGCAAACCAGATGGCTCTCCTTTAACCAAGCAAATGCACTCAGTGTGTGTTCTGTTAGTCTAGTAACAGAAGGTAATGCAAAATTAGCTTAATTAGAAATAAACAAGTGTTACGAGAAGCACCAATGACACATTCTTTAGAGCTGACAAAGTAGGAAAATAAAATATCTTTCCAGGCATAAATATCTGCATGTTTCTTGGTAAAAGGTTTAGCCCTTTCATTTCCAGGGCTTAAAGGCATTTGTAGCTGCATAATGCAGCAAAGTCATATTGCTGGTGAATTTTCTAATTTCTGTACATGTAAATAGAATATTGCATGGGGAAGGCATTTCCTGCCCAGATGCTATCTAGTCAAATGGTTAGATTCTTTTATCTTCACTTAAACTGTCTGGGTATGCAACCTTTAGTTTACATTTGTCAGCTGTTGAGTTTACTGATGCGGAAGATGCCTGTACATTTTGCACAATTCATATTTTGTATGGGCTCTTGAAAATGTGTCCCTCTGTGGAAAGATTTGCATCATAAAGCTGCTGCTGCTATGTAGGGACTGGGGAATTTTTAAAAAAATCTATTTCTGAGCTTTATTCTGTAGTTTTGTAGACTCAGAGACCCTGAGAAAGTAATCGAAGGGAAATGGAATAGAACACCCTGTTGCTTGAAAGAACTTAGTTCAAGTGAAATACTCTCTTTGGGTAGGAAATCAGGTCTTTGTCTTGCAGAGTCACATGAAGACTTGTTCACAGCCACTGCACGAAGACACATTTGGTGGACATCTGAAAGTTGGTTTAGCTCAGATTGCTGCTATGGAAATCACCCGGGGAAACCACAGAGACAACAAAGCTGTGATCCGATATTTGCCTTGGCTTTACCATCCTCCTTCTGCAATGCAACAAGGGTGAGAATAGTTTTTCCACCAAAAGGAATACTAAAATGAGTTAGAAAACTTCACAAAATTCTGCCTTTATTGCCAGGTTCTATAGATAAGTCCTGTAGTAGGGAATGGTGGCCGTGGAATGTTGTAACAGTTGTTCAGCAGCTCCTTGATCCATCAGTGCAATATTTAAAGTACATGCTAAAGGGATGGTGACGGTAACTTCATTGGCTTGACTGAAGTTACGCTGGAAATTAACTCGATTCTCAATCTACGTAAAGACGGTGAAAAGCACACAGGTACTTGATCAGTCCTAGAATCATAGGAAATGTGTTGGGAAATATCTAGAACACAATGGGAAAAGTCCTTTAAAATTATGGAGTACAGATGAGTGAGAACTGTGTCAGCCTATTTATATGATGATAAAATTACTAACTTCATCTGGTTGAAGTTAGATGAGAGAAATCGAGTTCTTCAAGACAGTTTTTTTTAATCCCTTTTCACTATGAGAAACCCCAATTTGCAGTGTTTTATCTTCAAAAAAAAAAAAAGGGAGATACTTTTCCTTGTCTTACAATGACAACAAATGAGATGTTTTGAGTGTAGACCATTGGACTGTGTTTCAATAAACCTGTATTCTTGTCCACGTTTTGTCCCAGACTACCTGCCCAGACCAGGATTCTGGGGACTAAGTTGCTTAGGCTTCGGTCCTGTAGATATGTAGAATCAACTAGGTTGGAAAAGACTTTTAAGATTATCTAGTCCAAAATACATGTGCATGTACTTTCATGTAGAGCATACCTAGCTTTGGAAATACGGAGTTGTTACCTCCTTGCGCTTTAGTTTCTTACATGTAAAAAAAAAGGACGGTGTGCTCTGAGTTGAAGATAGTGAATTCCTTTAAGACCCTGTAGGTACTTGAGGAAAAGCATCGTGTCAAAGTCTATTAAAGAAAAAATAAATTAATGGAATGCCTCTTTGCTTCTATTAGTCCTTGATAATGACATCAAATTAGAAATTGAAAACAGTAGTGAGGGTTGCCTAGGAAATAATTATTATTAACTGAAACCCAAATTTTTTTTAATATTCCTGTGCCTATGAATTCAAAGGAGTGTGTAATCTGAACTTGGTAGTAGCAAGGGGACAGTCAAGATGACACCAGAGAAGTGTTACTCCTGTTTAGATTATATAACTGCGTTGCTTTGCAATTTGAGATTACACTAGATAGTGAATGAATACATAAGTGTCACAAAAGAACATAGTCCCTGCCCTCAAAAGCATGCAGTCTGAGTCTCCAAGGAGAGGGTAAGGAAAAGAGAAATTAACTGTACTTTACCAATGGAGAAGTGGAGCACAGTGGAAGTAAGGCATGGTGCCTGCCTTGGAGCTTCCTGTGGAATGAATTTCCAGCCCTTGTGCTGTCAGCTGTGTGCTGTCCAGGGAAGCAGAGAGAAGCGTTCCACTTCAGAACACTTCCTATCTGATGATTGCTGTCTTAAAAATCACTGTGTAGTGCACCAGTGAATCCGAATGTTTTAGACTTGCATTGAGACTGTTTTAGACCCCGCAAATATGTTCTGTTGGACTTGCTAGTGGTATATCAAGAGCCCTAAGTTCTGTGTGGTTCTAGTTCCATAAGCTGTACCAATGATCTGGGCCTCCAGCACACTGAGACTGCCTAGTGTGCACAAGGAGTCTCCATATTTTGCGGAAAACCAGAAACCTTAGCATCGTTGTAAAATCCGCTCTTTCTTGACAGGCCCAAAGAGTTCATAGAATGTGTATCACACATTCGTTTGCTGTCCTGGTTGCTTCTGGGGTCTCTGACACACAATGTTGTCTGTCCAAATTCTCCATCATCTTGCATGCCTATTCCACTGGATGCGGGTTCACAAATTGCTGACCACCTTATTGTCATTCTGATTGGGTTTCCAGAGCAATCAAAGGTAAGGGATTCTGTGTTTTAAGCGGAGATGTGTTATATATTGGCCTTATTATTGCAAACATTTATGTCTTTGTAAGGAAAAAGAAGGGCTAAAACCTTATTAAACCCTGGGATTTAGGGAAAGAAATCTGCTTTTTTTTCTTGCATAGCTGCTTCTTCATGCATAGAAAACTGGTGATAAAATTACTACAACTAAGTTTGAGATTCAACAATTTCAAAATAGCACAAGAATAAGGAAGGAAAAACTGAATTCCAAATTGAAGCTTCAGCAATGGGCGTCTCTGTAGCAAATCTCTCAGAATATTATTTATTCTAGTTGTATAGTAGAATTGAATAACCTATGAAGTTATGATCAAAATTTAATTACAAGCAGTGATGGTTCAAGAGTTACTGCACATCATAAGCCATCTGTGACAGTAGTTTAACACAGATATAGCTGCACTCTTTGACAATAACCAGGTTATTATTAGCAACAGAAGCAGAATGATCACTCGTTTATCTTGTACGTAAAAGCCCCCTTTCTTTCCCCCCACCCAGCCAAGACAGTGGTGCTTCCCATTCATTTATTTGGCCTTCTTTCAAATACTTCTTCCCAGTTACCAGGCAACCCTTTCAATGTTTGGTGCAGTCATACTGCCACAGAACATGAATCACTGTTGCACTTGTAAACTGAGAAAATATCTCGGACAAGGAACATCTTTCTTGTAATGAATTAGTTAACATCTAGCACTCCTGGAAGCTCCGGCACTGTCATGTATAACACTTGTTAGCAAAGAACCATGCTTGAGTACGCAAAAAGAATTCTCTCGTAGCTTTTCAAAACTTACTTCCCTTGACTGTGAACAGTTCTGTCCCAGCAAGGTAGAAATGGATGACAGATTAACAGAAGATATGTAAGATGATATTTTGTGTATAATATCCTTTTTTTCAGGTGATCTGAATGACTTACCCAGGCAACATTTTTGACATGGAGTCATATGTGCCAGAGCCTCCAGGCCTTCCACAGACTGTGGTGGAGTTTCTCATCGATAAAGTCTCAGAACTAGTCTTGAGTAGCTGTTTTGCAAAACTAACGTTCCCTTTAAAGTGGCTGACTCTAATGCTGTACACTAAGATTGCCTGAGGGTGTGTGTTTGCAAATGCAGTTTTTAGTCTGGAAATATAATAACAGTTTTTAAACATAGAGAAGATGTTATCAAGTGCACTTGACTTACCTGTTCCTAGCAAGAAGGAAATGTGTGGGAAAGTGAGAGGCAAGACTGCACAATGCTCTGATGGAAGCCTCTGCACTGTATCTCAATACACTTATTTAAATAAATGTTTTCCTCTATTTTCTATTTCTACAGACATCTGTTCTGCACATGTGTTCCCTCTTCCATGCATTTATATTTGCTCAGCTCTGGACAGTGTATTGTGAACAAACAGCAGTAGCTCCAACAGTCCAGAATCAGAATGAATTTAGCTTTACAGCAATCCTTACAGCCCTGGAGTTCTGGAGCCGAGTGACACCTAGCATCCTACAGCTAATGGCACATAACAAAGTGGTGAGTTAGGTGCTGTGTACAGATTTAGTGTAGATTAAGCTCAGAGGGCTAGGCAGTGTTTCAGTGGAATGCATCGGGCCATGGATAACATCATAAAGTAATTTTGATGCTTTTGAGAAATTACAAGGAAAGCTAATTAATAGTAGTTAACCTTGCCGTGGGTCTGAAACATGATCTAGCCAGAATGTGCCTGAAACAAAATCAAAAGCTAGAGTCACTGCTTGTTGTGTTAAAGGCTCCCTGCGTAAGGTCTCATTTTATGTATCTTCCTTCCTTTCGCAGTGGTCCTGTTCTTTCATCTGACTCTGCCTAACAGGAGCAACTAAGTGTTTTAGGATAATTCTGTGAATATCCATTTGAATATTTTTTAAACCATATAATTGTGAAAAAATATGCAAATGCTGACACTTGACTATTCAAAACCCATTGGTTACTCGTGAAAAATAAGCTACATAAATATCTCTGGAAGGATTTTTGGGTAATGAATGACCTGAGGGAGGTATTTCTAGAGCTAAGGTTTGAAAGGGAAGTGTTCACTCTGTTCAGAAATTGTCCAGACCATTTTCTGGAAATAAACAAGTGGTTACAGGTTATCTCAACTACCCACTATTGTTGGAGCAGCTTAGTAACATAAGAACCCAAATGGGTTCCAGCACCCTTCTCATAGGTGCTACCTTTGCTTCCCATTGACAGATGATTCCCAAGTTGAGAGCTTGTTTCTGATAGGCAAGACATATTGTGATTCCCAATTCCCAGAAAATCATGACTTGTCAAAACTTTTTAACTCTAACTGAGATGGTAACTAATAGCTCTGACTGTGGAGAGCCTGATACTAGTTTGAGGGAGAAAGATTCTTTCTATGTGGCCCAATCCTCTAAAATGAGTGCTCTTAATGTTTGGGATTTTCATTCTTTGTTCTACTTTTTCAAATGGAGACCTGCTACCTATATGGAAATTCTTTTCTGTAATTCCCCTTTCCCCACATGAAACATCTTTCACCTCAGGCAGGTAGGCACCTTTGCCCTTTGAATTGTAGTTGCATGCTGCACTTGAAAGTCCCTCAACCGGTTACTGTTCCCTTATGTCTTGTCCTTATCAGGCAAGGACCACCTAAGTTGTATTTAAATGGTATTTTAGCCTCTGACATCTAGTGGTGTCTCTGTGGTTGACAAACCACAGTTGGGAGCAGTAGTTCTTAGAAGCTCCATTTGAATGAACAGGAAATGTGCATAATGTTTCTAACTAGCCAGTAGTTTAGTCAGACACAAAGGCTTCTTGTCAAGCCTTAGGACAAGAATATGACCTGGAAGTCCCAAGTTCCAGTCTGTTTTTCTGAAAGTATCTCATTATGTGGCTTTAGTGCAAGTTATTAAACTCTCTGCCACAGCTATTGCTCTGTGAAACCAAGATAATAATACTTGCTTGTCTCGCATGGGCATTGTCACGTTAATTAGCTAGTGTTTGTAAAGCGCTTTGAAGATGAAATGCGCTACATAAAAGCTAAGTTTATTATTATCAAGGGGAATTTACACATAGTTCAGACAGACACTGTAAATACTCACTGCCAGCTAAGAATTCATTGCACCTATGAATTAACACAATATAAAACATAAAATGCTGTCTACTACCAAATAACTGATATTTGCTTCTGTCATAATTCATGGTACAGAATGGAAGAATTATGGATTTGCTGCCAGTTCAGAACAATAAATTGTCTTTTGATGGGGGAAAAAAGATGGGTTTTGTGGATATGTTAATTTTCAAAGATTCAGCAAATAAAAATATCAATTTCTGACACACTGATTGATGAGAACTACACAGAAAGGCATGTCAAAGGATTTATGACGTCTGAAAAGAACAAAGCTGAAGGCAACTTGTTTTGATGTGTGATCTGAATTGAAACACCTCAAGCACTTTGAAATATTTAACAGATAGGTGTTGCATCAAGGAGAAAATAAGTAAAGAAAAATGTCCCTTGTGTACTCATGTAATATTTAATTTTATATGCCAGTGGCTAAGAAATGCACATCTAGTAATTCAGTATAAGTGCTAAGCAAACACAGGAAGATTCTTTTTAGACACTGTTGGCTTAGCTTGCAACACTGTTATGCTGGACACTAATTTGGTTTTATGCTTGATTTTCCCTCTCCCCTCCCAGATGGTGGAAATGGTGTGCCTGCATGTGATCAGTTTAATGGAGGCTTTACAGGAATGCAACTCTACTATCTTTGTAAAGGTAGGCATACCACACCATGAATATTTAGTTAATGATGTTGCCTGTCTATTGTCTATTCTGCTCTCACAGCCCAGAAAGCCAACTGTATCCTGGGCTGCATCAAAAGGAGCGTGGCCAGCAGGTCGAAGGAGGTGATTCTGCCCCTCTGCTCTCATGAGCCCTCACTTGGAGTATTGTGTGCAATTCTGGTGTCCTCAACATAAAAAGGACATGGAACTGTTGAAACAAGTGCAGAGGAGGGCCACGAGGATGATCAGGGGACTGGAGCACCTTATGTATTAAAATAGGCTGAGAAAATTGGGGCTGTTCAGCCTGGAGAACTGAAGGCTGCGTGGAGACCTCATAGCAGCCTTCCAGTATCTGAAGGGGACCTATAGGGATGCTGGGGAGGGACTCTTCATTAGGGACTGTAATGAGAGGACAAGGGGTAACGGGTTCAAACTTAAACAGGGGAAATTTAGATTGGATATGTGGAAGGAGTTCTTTACTGTAAGGGTGATGAGGCACTGGAATGGATTGCCCAGGAAAGCTGTGAATGCTCCATCGCTGGCAGTGTTCAAGGCGGGGTTGGACAGAGCCTTGGGTGGCATGGTTTAGTGGGAGGTGTCCCTGCCCATGGCAGGGGATTGGAACTAGACGATCTTAAGGTCCTTTCCAACCCTAACTATTCTACGATTCTGTGATTCACTACAGAAACTTGGGCACTAAGAGAAGTTAAAGTGATCATGCCTGTCCCTGAAGACATATGGGCTTCTCTTTCAGCCAATCCAGGATGCCCAGAATTTGACAAGGATAGAGAATGTTTTTAAAGCTGTGAAAAGAGAGGCCTGTAGCACCAAATTCCTGTCACAATTCAAATGAATACTTTCAGGGAGTTATATTTGTTAGTATGTATCAATAGCATGCTAAATCAAAGAATATAGTTGTTAGTACAAAGTCAAGCTCATAAACCTGTGAAACTCAAAATTAAGGTGTTAAGCTTTCTTTTGTGTGCAGTGAATGGGAGACGGATGAGAAGAATCTGAGTAACAAAATGTTCTTTACTTAGCCCTAATGTGAAATCCTGCAAGAACAATATACATACATGATAGTGTTATAGGATTTCTAGTCCCAGGTTATGGGTTTTTTTTTTCAAAACTAATCGCAAGACTGTTTATTGTAGATCTGAAGAGTGTCTTGATTTGGGGAAAGACTTACTGTATGTTTAAAGTCCTTCAAAGAAGCAGAAGGAACCAGGAAGTGAGTGACATCTCTGTGATTCAGAAAAGATCAGTTTTGAGACTGCCTCTTTTTCGGTAGCTGTGAAGATGGTCTGGACTTTCTTACTCCTACTTCAGAAGTCTGCAAGGATGACAATTCTTTGAATATTCAGTTGACTGGGCAGTTTTTGGGGTAGCTTGTTCTATTCTAGATAATCTTTTATTGCCCTGCCCTTGAAAATGAAACAGTTTTATCTTGTGAATTAACCTTTTTTTTCTAAATTTTATTTTCGATATAAGCCTTTCAGACAAGGTTTAGTTTTCATTGAAAAAGGAGCACAGTGTAGTGAGAGAGATTTATATTTCTTTTAGCAGAACATTCGCAATACTCTATCAGAAATTCATTCAGCAAAATTATTAATTTCCAGTGACTTCCTCTTGGAAGCGAGCACAGTAGCCTTGATAAAGCCTGATCGTTTGACATTTATAGAATTGTGCTTACTGTAGCGCCTGTTATTTTACCTAAGGAATCAGGTGCTGCAAAAAAACTTCATTTGTTGATGAAGTTATTGTATGACTGAGGACACATATTTTTAGTGCACAACAAGGTGAAGGTGCTGCATGTGACATGATGCTGAGCAGATTATGGGATAGCTATCTTAGCTGGCCATTTTCTGTATGACGACTGAGGGGCAAATAGGTCCTAAAACAAAAGAGAAAGAGATGTAAACAATTCAGCTGTCCTTCACTGAAAGAAGAGCTTTCTTTATGCCTTTCTTTATGCGTAAGTACATCTTCATCTCCTCCTTCTGTTGGTGCTGTGAGGTTTCCTCCTCCTGTTGTTTGCCTTTGCTATTATATTAAACTCATGCTGACAGCATTGAGACATGTCTTGATTGCTTCCTACAGTCTGTTTTCTCAGAGGGTATTTTTTGTATCTTATGTTGGACTATCTTTACCGGTTTGGTGATGAAAACAAAGTTTATTTCAACTGTCATGCATTTATTTTTTTTCTAAGTTGGAGTAAGATGTATATACATCCACAGATGCACACAGACCCACATATATGTTTGATTCATTGTATTTTCGTCTGAGAGAAAGCATTCTGCTTTAAGAGGGCTGAAATGAAAGTGTTCAGCTTTCCTTGGGCTTTTCAGTGTCAAAGGAACTGGGAAACCAGCCATCCCAGGACAGCCGTTGATGATGGAGACAAGCTCCTCGCTGATTACAGCTCTCTGTCTGACCATCAGATGTGTGTCTGAGGAATTTGGAAGCCTAAAATAGAGAAGGGAGCAGCTCAGCAACCACGGTGTTTATTCCAGAGAAGCAGGGGATTTAGGCAGCTCCAGCAGCTGCTGGGTAGATCTCTAGGGAACTGGGCAGGCAGCAGAGTTGAGAAGCCAGAAGAACACAGTGCTCAACCTGTTCTCCACCTGGTTTTCATCAAAACTTCCACTGGAATCAGCATAATTCTGTTGAAAAATATAAACCATTGACAGTGTGTGACAGCACTCTGTTCTTCCAGCTGTTCTTTTCTAACTAGCTTTATGTATTCTTCCTTTGTGAAGAAAAGGCTGGCTGAAGATTAGGTAATAAAACTCAAGTGCTTCAATAAAAATTTCTTGTCTCATTTATCAAACTGGCAGATGTCAGAGTGGAGGGTTTGCTTGCTTGTTGTGCTGGAGGACAATGCTCTGTATCTAACCTTAGACCTCTACAACATAAATATCAATATGACCTAGTTTCCATGAGTGCCCTTTATAATCAGTGGAAAGAAACAGGTATTTTTGGACATGATTCATCTTGATCTATTTTAGATACCTGCTTTGGGACAAGATGAACTGGCTGTGAGAAGCGCTTAATTCTCTCAGCTGACTGTGAAAGATGTCCACTGAATTGATTCAGATGCAGAGGGGTACCCTGAATTTTCTGCCTAGCTTACTTCCTTGCTTAATGTACTTCTGACGCCAGTCCTGTCATCACTTCCTAGCTCCAAAGGAACTTCATTATTGCGTGATGAAATTTTCAGTGACGTTTTGTTGATAGCAGTGGGGCTTGAAACATGGCTTCTCAGTATGCTTACCTGTTCCCTCCTCCAAAAAAAGACAGGAGTAGTTGCGGTCACTGGTCTTATTAAGCACTTCCTTACTGTGAGAGCTTATGGAAGGAAGTACAAGAACTCGCACATCTGCTGCATCTGGCTGCATTCCAGCTGTTTTAGCATTCATCTGTCTGTAAATGCTGAGGTTTGAATATAGTTCTTCATGTGGTAGACTAAGTAATCAGTCCTGACAGGGCTGCATATGATTCTCCAGCAAAAGAGCACTGAAATTGAAATAACTATGATTCCTTGCACAAGGGAAACAGCACTTTATCTTATGTTGTCAATAGTGATTAGGTTTAACTTGCAGCTCCTGGTAGCATAATTGGCAAATTACAAATTTTAATGCCATTTGGAGGAACATTTTAGAACGATAACCTCAGTGGTTAAATTAGTATTGAAGAACATGAATACTTCTGCTAGAAATGCCTCTCTGTGAGGCATAAGCTTGTCATGTTGTACTTACTGAGAAATAAAGGTTCTCTGAAGGACTGAAATACATATCAATCCAATCATAGGTGACAGATTCACAAGCCTCCTCTCCTTGTCATTCTAGATAGTTTTCACCTGTACTCGCAGGCCTGCAGGCCTGTAGCGAAGCACTGATGTGATTAGTGGCTTATAAATGCTTGTTACCATTTAAATGTCTGGGCTATTTCTATTTTTAGCAGCTTCTACTGAATGTGTTTTCAGTTCTTGATAGATACCTTACCATGCAAAATGTTCAGTGTATTTATTCCGGTATTGTTACCTGCACATACAGAAACACCCTCACAATGAAAATAAGAAATTATTTATTTAACAAATTTTTATGTTGTACCCTCATTGTTGCTTTGAACAAGATATCAGTAATTGCTACTGGTGATTCATCAAGCTACACACAAGGGAAGCTGGCTTCTTTACCTCAGAGTTATCTGCCCCATCAGGGGGTATCATTTTAAAATAACCACATTTCCAGGTTTGTGGTTCAGGCTTTGTCCATTTGGACAGCTGAATGTGTTAGATATACCCTTCCCTGTCTCACAGTGACTGGAGCATGTTTACAGTTACGTGTATAATAATAAAAGGTACCTCTCTTCTTACAGCTCATACCAATGTGGTTGCCAATGATCCAGTCAAATCTAAAGGTAAGTTGTTTCTAGTACCTTATCTTTTTATTCTTAGTATTACATGTTTCTCTAATTTGTGGAAATAAGATCCAGACTCTCTGAAAACAGATCACGTTAGTGTATCCAGATGAAAGTCTGAAATGTGAGCATATACAGAGCATCATCAGCTAAGATACTTATCCTGGGATCAGTACTGCTTTCCCTTTCCCTTCTGAAACACTTTTTCCTACCCCGGTTTTGTGGCAGGGCCTTTCCTCCCTGTTCACTGAGATTGGTTGTTCCCTGAGCTGTGGTTTTCTTGCTGTCTCAGGCTTGAGAGTCCCCTGTCAAGTCAGGTTTGAGACTCTCGACTCAGGAGGTGGATTTGGCTTCTATAGCAGATAGATGTTTTGGGCCTGCTTGCTTGGGTAAAACTGCCAGCTGGCCCTATTTGTAAGAGAGAGCAAGGTGGATGAGTGTTGGTTACCAGTGAAGAGGATTTTGGTGATGAGAATAAAAGCGTTGGAGTTGGTCTCAGTATGGAGTTGTTTCTGTAAGCACGTTTGCCTTTCATGGCAACACTGCAGTGCAGGATGTTGAAGAAAGAAATGTGACACTGGAGCAATGGAGAAACTTTCCCTGGCCATCAACCAGTACCTTTCAGACTGCTGTATTCATGTAGCAAAGGAAAGAAACTGAATGTTTTGCGTTATTTTAACAGCATTTATCTGCTGGACTCCAGCTTCGCCTCCAAGCCATCCAGAGCAATGTCAACCATCACAGCCTAAGGATGTTACAGGGGTCAGGACAAATGAACAACTCATCTGTGCTCCGCAAGTGGCTACAGTGTACCCAATTTAAAATGGCTCAAGTAGAAATTCAGTCGTCAGAAGCTGCATCTCAGTTTTATCCTTTATGATTCATGTAATTTGTTCCAAGTGTTCACTTTAGTCAAGCAATAACAGGGATAGCGCTGTAAAAGACCATTTGTATAAATCAGTATACAGAGCATATACTGTATCTATACTTTTTAGCCTAGGATATACTGTGGAAAAGCTTATAATGGGTGAAGCTAAGAGCCTGATCCTGCCAATCTTTGATTTTACTCAGGATCAACAGGTTCTTAAGTCTGCATTCATACATTGCAGGATTGGACTTAAATCTATCACATTGTACATATCTGATCATTGAGATATCTTGTTCTGAAATGTTTCTTTATATTATTTTTGAAGCTAAGACAAAAATCACTTTTCTTTAACTTTTTTTTTAAACAGGATTGTGGGTATTCACAAACATTTGTGCTCTGTTGCTATTTTTTGATGATAACAAAAGAAAACGGGGTATAGGAATCTTTATAAGAGGGTCTTTTTTTTTAGATTCACAGCTGGCAATGCAATAAGACCTGTCACTATAAAACCGTGATCTTCTAATGAGGCTTTTTGTCATCATCTTCTGGGGAAACAGCAGCTTGTAAGGAGAGTTATTATAAAGTGCACTTAGAAATTAGGTTGTTAAACTGTGCCGATTCGTTTGTCTTTTCTTCAGTACTGTTTTCCAAAACTGCCAAGTCTGATTTATTATTTTTAAATGTTGCTTTTACTTACTCCATTGATTCTGTGCTGCTCTTCTTTGTAGGTTTCATAGAAGCCTCTTTAATTTTGTGATTACTGTATCGTATTCTTCTGTCAATACTTGTAAACAGTGCAATTAAAAATGGATATCCCACACCTATTCTTGATGTCTACAGAATTTATGTTGCAAACTTCAGGAGGAATATGATTGGACCTAAACTTTTTCATAATTATGTTTATGAATCAAAGCATTTGCATACTGTTGTATTAAACATGATGTTTAATAACAGATGGATTTTAGTATCTTTAAGGGACTCAGGCAAAGCCGATTAGAATCTAAGGAGACTCAATTAAGTGAGTGGATTTTACATAAACTTGTGAGAGACCATGATTTACCACCTCTTGTAATTAATACTTAAATCTGTGCAATCACTATTACATTTTTTGTATTTATTCCTGTAATGCACTGATTAAAAGAATAACAAACCCACATTTAAGTTGTTAGTAGAATGCTATTAAATTCTTAGTCTTTATTGCCACTCTCAGAATCAATGTTTTTCCTCCCTGATTGCGTGGAAGTGAAAAGGCATATCTGTAAAGTATGTTTAGTTGTTTTGAAGGGTCAGTACTTCCTCAGTGAATTTACTAAAGAAAAAATGCATATGTTTGCAGAGAGGCCATCAAAGTACCATTATGCCTTAAAGCCAAACCAAAACACCCCAAACCCCCAAAAACCAATCAACCAGATGACAGTAAAACGTGCTATTTGTTTAAAAGCTGCCCCTCTCTGTGTTTTCAATGGAGACAAACTGATTTGGCTTTCCTTCCTTCTCAGATTCACACATTAATAGTCTAAGCTTAATATGGACCAGTAGATCCAGAAGAAAATCTAAGATACATTATAAGCTATTTAACTGTAAGTAATTTTGCTTGTATTTGCTTGAGGTGAGTGGCAAAGTTTTTTTGTTTCTGGAAAACATTTATGTCTTCATGTGAAGAGTATTAAGAGACCCACCAGATTGTAATTTCTCAGTGTTTCAGGCATTATTTTTGTCATGCTGAATTGAGATTGCACAGACCCGCATGAATTGATAAGGGACAGCTTCTTCCCAGATTGTCATAGCGGTAATGAGGGTAACATTTTCTTTCTCCAGCTTTTGACTGGCCAAGGGGAAGAAAGAACAAAATTGATGTGGAGAATGCAGCCTGGAAGATTGTATGAGCAATGATTAGGGATATTTTGACTGCTAATAACATGTAACATGGGGCTTGTCCGGGTATGTGTGGTTTAACACCTCATGAAATTCTCTTAAGTGCACTCTAGGCATCTACAGTAGAGAAATCTGCATTAGTTGTTTTTAAAAGCACTGTAAGATACATCTTCACACTGCCTGAGGTCAGTATACAACTCAAGTGAGTCACCACATTATCTCTCTGAAATAGCCCAGAGCAACAATTCTGTAGGAAGATTAGGAAGTAAACAACATTTGGTGTTCCCTGCAAAATGCTACCAAATAGCAGAGGCCAGTTTTCCCACTCTGCTGTGCACCCAGCCTGGCTGCGTGTCTGGGGATGTGTCACCAGGAGCAGAATCCATTCCCTGTCTGATCATTGAAAGCTGCTGTTTAAGAACAACGTTTAGGCATCTGTTACAATAAGCTGCTTAAATCAATGCCTGTTACTGGGCCTGACCTAGTAAAAGAATCAATTCACTGTGCGCTGAACTGTGACATTTTCAACAGCACAGGGCACTTGAGATGAAGCAATGGTTAAAACCCCACAGCGGCCATGGTGCGCTGTACTGCTGGATTGTGTAACCAGTGTCCTGGAAGCGAGGGTAGCCTCTGCGCTGGGCACCTCGCGGTGCTTTCCTGCTGCCTGTTGAGAAAGCCACTATCTGAGCTACACATAGGATCACACAAAGGGCTTTTGCAGCACGTCGGTTGCCATCCACATACATGTGTTATCTTATACATAACATTCCTCTAACATCTCATTAGAGCTGTGGCAGGTTAAAGGTCCTAAAAACACACAGTCATTTTTCTGGCTGTTTTTCATGCTATGATAACAATGTGCTGTAGGACCAACTAACATTCTGGGCTCTGGCCTGCAGGGCCTCCTTTCCAGCCAGATGAAGCTTACCAGACATCAAAGCTGTTTAGTCTCTGCTAAGCGTGTCCTGGAACAGAGCTCTGCAGGAGGGGTTCCTGTGCTGTTCCCACAGCTTCACACAGCTCTGGGAGTCTTTCATCCACTGTTTTTCTTGTTCCATCTTGCTGTGACTCTTCAGCAGGGCTGCAGTCTATATGCTTTCCGTGGGGTATGAATCTTGGTTGCGTCAGAGCCATTCAGCCAGCGATGTGGGTTGGGTAATAGAAGTGGTGATGATGAGGGCTGGCCACCCTGGTGAGCTGCTGTGGTGTCTGAGGCCTGGAGCTGGGGGGCTTTCAGCTATCACTGTGCATGGTTTGTGTATCATAGCTTGTGTCCAAGGAGCAGGAGGTTGTGAAGAGCTTGCAAAGCTTGGGAAGGGTGGCTGGTTTCTTATTCAAGGTTTATTATAGAGCATTAACATGGAAAAGCAGAGCCCATGACTCAGTCACTGGAAGTTGACATCATTAGCTACTTCCCAGTATTTTGCTGGATCTGATAGATACCACAGGGCTGCCAGCTGACTGGCAAGCAGCCTTCTGTGCACTGCTGCAGGTAACCTCCTCTGACATGGCATTTAACCAGCTCCCCATCAAACCTGACAGGCCATGACTGTGAGCAGGGAGGCTCTAACTTTGATAGACATGTCATAATGCTAGGTCAATTTTCTCAATGTATAATTCAGCAGCTGGGCAATGTAACTGTTACAGCCGTTTTACTATTTTAAATCCTTTCAGAAATGTACAATAGCATGCCTCTGAAGTTTTACAGAATAAAGATTTTATAGGTAGTAATTTCTTTAGGCAGGTTAGCTTTTCTGGCAGCACCATGGCTCTCATGTGAAGGCAAACTGATTGCAGTGAAGTTCTTTTCTAAACCTGTGAATACTTGCCATGGAGGAAAGTGACAGTAAAACAGAGTGTAAAGGACCTTCACTAAAAGAAATATATAATTGATTGAAACTATTACCCATTTGGCACTACTGAGCAAATCCTGTGTACATGTTGTTGATTAGTGAGATCCAAAGCAAGTACAAGCTGCCAGATATGTATTGAAATCTACAGAGAGCATGATTTATACCTGTTAAGGAGCAAACCCTGTATTTATAGCTCAAAAGGAAAAGGGATTGATAATGTGAAGCAAATGAGCACTGCAGCAATATGTGTTTCTGGTGCTAGTTGCTTTCAGGGGTTGTCAGATTAAACTGCTAAACTGCTGCTCCTGTGATTCAATCTTTCTTCAGAAACATACATTCAACACCAGGTTTTGCCATCATTGCACAATCAAGACAGTGATAGAGGGTTTCTTCTTTGGCAAAGAGGGGGTAGCACATTTGTTCTCCTGTGTTCATTGTGCCTCTTCAGTTTGCTCTGATCACATACAAACTCAGAGCTCAGCATCTTCCTAAACCATATTAGTGCTCCAGTAGCTGCAGCACTACTTTTGCAGTAAGATCCCAGGAGATCCTGTTAACTGTACCTGACCAAAGAATTTTTCAGCCTTTTAATAACATCATAATAATAATACTGGCATTTTCCTCCCAGTGTTCATCACCAAGCTGGCTCAAATATCAGATGCTCATCTGCCCTAACTGTGTGCCACTTAATAACAATAGCCCAGACATGTTTCCAAGCCTTCCTAGGAAGAGTGTGAGCAAGCCAGATTATTTTACCAGCTGATTTTCTTAGACCAGATTTCAAATTGAAATCGGTTTCTTTTCCTTGCACCAGACCCCTACATCAGTCCCAGCAACATCGATGCCTGGATCCCAGTCAGAACTTTTTCAGCCTGTCTCTGATGATTATTTAAGCTCCATTGAGAGTTGTCAGAGTGATAAAAGCTGTACAAGCCTGGAAGAAAATATGCTTCCTACTGATTTTATAAAAGTCAGACCTATGCATCCCAAACCTTTACAGACAAAAACGTCAACATAGCAACTGCCTGCTTCAGAACCTCTTCCGCAGCAATATTTATCTATGTTTCATTGTAACTACTTTAATATTTTTTAACATAGCTGTCAAAATGAATTGCAGATGATTCACCTAATGTGTACTAATTTGCAAATTAATGCTATTAAGTGAATTAGGCTTAACTGATCTGCATTGTCCAATTATTCATCTGACTCACCCATCCACATATACAGGAGAAGTAGCCTCAGTGGGTTATTGTTCTGTTCCTTTTGAATCATAAAACAGCTGTTAATTTTCCCCAGCTGTGAGGCTGAGATCAAACATTAGAGCTGGTGAAGATGCTTTACTTCAAATGAGGGTATCAGAATGGGGAATTCAGTAATGTTGTCTCAAGTGTCACAGAGTGGAGCAGAATAACAGGGCTTGGAAGTGAAATCCACAGCAGCATTTCAAGGCTCTGCTTGGTCCCAGCTGGAGTGTATTTTCCTATGTACTGTGTCATCAATCCTGGCCTTCATAGGATGTGCTAGTGAGGATGTGTAAAGAAGAAGGGGGCAGTTAGGATGTATAAAGGAGAGGGGAGCAAATAACCAGCTCCTCTTTATGGCCTCCACTGATGGACCAGCCCAAGTATGACATAATACTACTCCCTCACTGCTCAGCAAAGCAAGAGGTGATTTGTTGGGACTTTGGCCTCCCTTACCTCTTCATGAATGTACTGATCATGGCCTATAGACACCTGAAGACCCAAGAAGGAACTGTTCTTGCCCTGTTCCAGGTATGGTGGGAGCAGCCGTACACATGCATTAGGATGTGCAGGTAGACCTGTGCCAGCCTGAGGTTTCCCTGACCAGCTTTTCCAGCTGGTGTTTTACTGAGGAACTTGGATCTTAAATTTCAGCCAAGGTTAGTTTTCAGGAAGTGATAGCTGCTGGGGGATATTTAAAAGCCCACATATACTGGGGTTCAGTTGAGGTTTTACAAGAGAGTTCCAAAGCAAAAGTTAGACATAAGCAACATAGATAATATAGTCAGCACTGGGTCAGCTTCTCCTAGGTCAACCAGCACCTGAAGATGCTGGGAGACCCTTCAAGCTAGATCTCAGTTCTTATCTAGAAGGGCATTGCCTCACATCACAGTCATTCACCCAGTGTGCTTACCATGGCCAAAGGGCATGGCCTTGGAGGTAGCCTACCATGAGCAGGACAGAGTGGCAGCACTTATCTGAGTTGTGCCCAAGCTGACCTTAGGGTCTGCGACCAAGCTACGTCTTCGGCAAAGCCTTAACTGTGGTTCTAGGCAGCTTGAACCAAATCCTTGCTACCTCTGTAGCAGCAGTTGTTCAGACCCCTCATGGAAAGATCCCAGGCTGTCCTGTTTACCTAGCATTAGTTACCACCAGTATCCCTGAAAAGGCAGAGGAGAGAGCTGGAAGCATTGCTGGGTACTGGGGAGTGAATGCACCTGACAGGACTGGGAGATCTGTGTTCCTCCTGAAGGTGCTGGGTGGATTGTTCAAGAGCTGGGCCCTTGTTCAGTAGCAAGGACACAGCATGCTTTCATATTTGAAGTCCTCCTTTGGGAGGTATCAGCTGCTTTGTTCAAGGAAGGCCTGCATATGCTGTGTGTTGATTTTTCCAGCCCCTAGGGGCATAACTTTTACAAGGCAATTACCTCCCTTCTTAGGTAATTTGAGTAAATTAAGTCACTCCAACTCCAACCTGTTCTCAGGTGCCATCTGCAGATGAGGACTTATTCTGAGCTTCTACTGCCCTTTTTGCTTAAGGAGATGGACTTGAGGGTCCCATGGGAAGAGCTGAGTGAGTCTGAGTTTTTTCCTTTCCTGTTCAGTGCCTCAACGGTGAAAACTGTAGGTCGGAGCAACTCCAACCTGTTGCAAAAGATTTGGTGAGAACAAGTTTAACGTGCAACTTAGTTTTCTACCAAGGGATAGTTTCAAAGATTGGGAAGCGAACCTTGGAAGTTGGGACATTTACATCCCCTGCAGCTAATTTTACCATTTGATATGAGGAAGATATTTCTGCTGATACATAGGGGGAAACATAGCAGCCCCTCAAATACATCTGTGTAGTTTGGATTGAGTTTAGATCTAAAGCTAGCAGGAGTCTTTGTCGTGATTCCAGTGCAAAAGGAATAGTTGATTTTATAGTCCCAGTCAATACGAAGTATCCTGGCATTATTACATAAAATTCCTAAAGGTGATTGAACTATCGTTAAGCCAACAGCATCTTACCTGTGCTCTCACAGCATTCTGAATGGTCCCAAATCTTTTATACACTTGGTCCACTGTTATTGATCTCAGTAAAATATTACTTCTCAATGCTTTTGCCATATGAAAATCTTAAAGAACCAGTGAAGCGTATTGAGTTTTAAAAAGTGAAAATTGGGTCCTAAGGGAGTCTGGCTAGCTTGGAGGACTGCATACTATGCTGATGAATCCCTCAGCCATTGCTGTCTTCAGGAATGAACGGTAGCTCTTGATCGCACGGTGATTCTCGCTCTCGGGGAATAAAGACCTTGGCCCTTAGAGGTTTCTGGGCATTCATCTCAAAGGGAGCAGGCAGTTGAAAATCACTGCAGTCCTGGACTAAATGCCATCAATTACTGCTTGATACTTACGGGTTTGTTTTGTGTATTTAGTTTTAGAGCGTGTTCTTTTGCTGAAAGTATCCTTTTAGGAGCCTTAATAGATCTGGACAGCACTTTAAGAACTACATAAAGGAAAATATATTTCCATCACTGGGAGAACTGATTTATTTTTTCAAGATAAAAATATTTCAAATTCGATGACTGCTTCTGTGCCTTAATATTCTTAAGCAACAACATCAACATAGCTCAGAAAAATTACAAGAGTGATCCACAAAGTGTCTCATAAATACCACATCCTTTTAGTGGCATGAATAGTGCAGGAGCTTCTCAGAACAACTTTTTAATTGAAGCAACAAAATGTGCCACTCACCACAGAACTGAAGTGGCCTTCCCATTGCCTTCTAAATAGGAATTATGATTTCATTGTCTTTATCACCACTTCTGCTAAGCAAGAATCAAAAAGCAATCAAGTCTGAAGGACCGTAGGAATCTCAGATTAATACAATCAGCCTGACAGCGGGGAGGCTTCTTTTTTTGGTATAAAAATAGCAAATAGCAACGCCAAGTAGGTCCTGTGTCTTGGTGTTCATTTTTTTTGTTTTTACTGCCACTTGTTTCACACCATTAAATGCTTTGGAAGAAGGATACAGTAAGTGCAGCTGTTATAGGTAAACTTTGGATGAATGTACCTGTCAGAATATAAATGAAATCCTATATCACTTCGCTCGTTTTGTTTTGTTTTCCTCATCCTAAATGAAATTACTGAGAATTAAATTTGTGAAGCATGACCATTGCAGGGAGAATTATTCATCTAAGAGCTGGCCACCTGCAAGAGGTTCTCTCTTCCCTCCTCTTAAGCTTGTTATTCATTGTCTCTGTTACTAATCAGGTTTTCTGACTTAAACTTAGTTTGCAGATGATGGATTTTAAAGAATATTGTAAGGGACAGGACATCAAGGTCAATATTTGAAACTGGCAGAGAAGTAACCTTCAGAGGACATGCTCTGCAATAGCCCAGGGAAGGGGGAGGCTGTGTGCTGAGCCGACACTCTTGTTAGTGTCTTTTATTATTGTGATATTTTTTACTCTTAAACGACAGCCTGCAGCACTGCTTGTAGTCACACCATAGCTGCAAAGGTTAAAACCCATAGTCATTAAAAGTGGCACCTGGTACGTGTGAAGGTCTTCCCCAGAGAGCTGGAGAATGCTTCTAGGGCAGATAAACAACAGATTTTCTTGCAATTTAAAGACACACTGAGAAGGAGCACAAGGGAGAAGGAAGCATTATAGCATTTAGATAAATATTGACTGCTTTCTTGCTGGCTGCGAATTCAGAAAGGAAGCTGAAGAGCCACAAATGGATCCATGGCTTATTCTGCAGGAGGAAGGTGCAGTTGCAGCCTGATCTTTCATATGTTTAAAATGGAAAATTCCATTTCAGTCCAGTTCTGGTGCTAGATCTGCTTTAAATAGCTTTTTTCTCCTCCAATAGGCCTAATGACTTCATTACAGTCTCTGGTGATGTAAGGCACTGCTTGGAACAAATGGGGAGATTGGAGTATGGTCCTCCACTGGTTTCACAGTTCAGGAAACACTCTCAGGAGCAGAGTTTCACCATCTGGTCTGCAGGGGCTAGAAACCATAAGGAGGAGTGTTCTCTGAGAATGAACCCATGGTGGAAAAGCAAGGTTTTATGATTTAAAAAACAAAAGCACCCGCTGAACATACACAGTACTTCCAGAGGACTTGGATCTGGTAAACAGCAGCAACCCTGTAACTATCAGAACACTTTCTGGGACCATGATTTCCCATCAGGGAACATCTGCAGACCACCTGTCTGCAACAGTGACCATGGTGGTGGGGGCTCATTTGCAGCAGGTTGTTCATCCCATGTGGGAAGGGAAGTAAGCTTTACTGAGAGCACCTATGTATCAAAGCACTTGTAGTCAGCAGTAGGTACTGCTCCAGCAGAGCAGTTTTAGACCAACTGGCACTTTTGGAAGAGTCTTGTCTCTCCCAGGTATCTGAGTTGATCATTTGGATGGGCTGGGCATTTTCCTTCCCTGACGGATATGGTGATAACAGACTTGTTCTGAAGTTTAGCAGTCTTTCTTGACTTCCACAGTACTTTTCCTTTTGACAAGGCAAATATATGCTTTAACATGTGATCAGCTCTGAAGTGGTCAGGGAGTTAGACTAGATGATCACTGCTGGTCACTTTAAACTGCCATATCATTCTATCCTAGTCCATTCCATTCCTGATCCAGGGTGCCATGACCAAGGCTGGGAATCTTGTGATGTCTTTGTCCCTGTAGGCTCTTCTTTCAGCTCTAGCTGTGGTCACAAAGATAGATAGGCAAAAAGGCTCTTGGCCACACCCACAAAGGCTTATTTAAGACTTCTTCCTCTGAGATGCAGAAGGTTGGGCTAGAGCCTTGAGATCTTCCCTAAGAAATTTAATAAATTGTAATTATTATGACTCATTTGTGCACAAAGCTATACTCAGGATGACAATCTGAAACAAACTTGGAATCAGCATTCAACTGGTTTACCAAATATTCCAGTAAGTCATCCAGTATCGGCAGAACAGCCAGGTATTTCAGGTTATTATTGCTCCATACTTGCCTGAGACAACTTGGTATTTCCATGTGCAAAGTCTTGTGTTCTCACACTGCGATTAAGAGGTGGGAATCACTCATTTCAATCAGTTTCATGTTGGCAATAATTCACCTCTCCAAAAGCAGGTTGATTAGGTTCACTGGGTAAGACAGCTGTAGGATATCCAGGGGCAGCAAAGAATGACTGTTTGCTGAAACACTGCTGTTCACGGGGGCGGTTCATTTGGGAAATGTCAGCAGTGGGTGAGATGGAAAAGATGTGTCTGAAAGCTTAAAAGCTAGTGGTGGGATAGGCTGCTTGCTACAAGAGAAAGCAGAGAACTCGGAGTAATTGTTGCTGGTTTTAATCCAAGTCATTGCTCTTCATTGGATTGGCCAATAAGCTGAAATCCCCTCTAAATTAATGCTTAGGAGAGAAACATTTAGAACAAAAGAAATAATATTTACATAATTAAATTTGTTTGTCCTCAAATTATCTGATCTCCTTTGCCATCATGGAGAGTTATAGCTTCAAATGTTTATACTTTGATACTAAATTCAATTCCAGCATACTGGTTCAAGTTGTCCCTGAAACACTGAAACAACTGTTTTACACTTTTGTGAGGCGAACTAAATCTAGGTCTTTCATAGATCTACTGCACAATTATACATATAGCAAACAACTTTGTTCAATCTGTGGTATTCATATAAGTGCGATACAGTGATTACATTGACTTCAGTAATTGTCAGCAACCAAATGACTTGAACGGGAATGCCCTGGGACCGAATCTGAAAAAGAGAGGTCTGGCTTCCATCCTCTCAGTTCCAGAGGGGGTCCAGTCTTAGACAGAGCATTTGTGTCTCAGTTCCTTCATCATGTTGTGGGGGAGGTAAGACTGACCTCCCCCCCAGCGCAGTTTTATGAAAATGGGGTTTATATTTGTGAAGCCTCCTGAGAAATGTAAAAGGGACTTGCCCACCCCTGGTGTCTCCATCTACAGATCTTCTGTGCATTGAAGATGATGAGCAGATTCAAAAGGGCCCAAGGGATGGAGATGTGAGGTAGCTATGGGGTCTCAATGGGCCAGTGGAGGAAATTCCACATAGAACTGTAAGCAAAACAAATAAAGCCAAAACAAAAGTTTATATGACAATTCTTAGTAGATTCCAGTACTCATAGAGGGGAATTACCCCCTCAACAAACATTTCAGATGTAATTTTTTTCTGGATGTGATACGTGGCTTTGAAGACATATCAAAATAAAGTGAAAAAGTAGTTTGGCTCATGTATCAGATGGAGCAGAAAGAGTTTAAGTTATTGAACTTCTATGAATTGCATCATGTTTTGAAATGTAGAAGTGAATTTAAAGTCCAGATCAAACCTGACTGTACTTTATGCCAGAAAGACTGAATATAGCCCAAGAAGGGCAACTTGACATGTTTTCATAAGAATATTTTGTGAGCATTAATAGGCAGCCAAATGCCAAACGGAAGATTAATTAAAGCAATAGACATGGAAAAGCAGAAGTTTGGCTGGGAAATCCCTAATGAGCAAACCCCAAATTGTGCATCATTCTTAGTGACCCATAACCATTTCTGGAATGAAATATTTCTTCCTGTTAAGAAGCAAAGAGATGTTCTGAAGTTTAAACAAAGGAGAAAATTGGGAAAGAAAGGTCTTAGCAATAAAAAGGCAGAAGGAGCAAGAGATGAGCAATATTATGACAGGCTCTTGGAATAGTCTCTATTTGCTCTGGAGAGATGGCTCTTAATTTTCTGTATGTCTGATCCCATCGATGTTTTGTATCACTCAAGTTGTGGACCCCAATGCCAATGGGCATAAATGACACAGTACACATCTGATCTCTTTAGGGGAAATTGTTTCTCTGAGGTAGCTCCTTGGTACACGTAGGATGTCTACCTGTGATGCAAAAGAGGTAGGTTAAATTATAGTTTCTGTGCAAAGGAGCTGTTGCCCATCTTCCCCCAGAGGAGCAGTCCCGTTAGTAGGGCAGAGTTTGCTGTTAGGGGAAACTTCTGCTAAAAATCCAAACTTCTTTACTCCTTCAGCGGCTTGAAATGTAGTCATCAGACACCCCAAAAGACTGAAAAGAGGGATCACTGACAAATACCAGACCAAAATCCAGTGCTATCCTTTTACAATTATCAACAATGATAATTCAACTTTGAATTGGCAATAGAATAGGTTCTCAGTGGGAGGGGTGGCAGAATCCGGCCCATAAAGGCAACCCAGTGTGCATTTTTTCTCCAGATATGAAAATAAATTATTTTTTTGAGGAAAAAAAAAGAATTTCTGCTTACAAAAGTAGAAGGTGTTTTCATTTCTCAGTTTTGATAATGCATTTTAGTAAGAAATGTTCAGGGGTTAAACCTTACATCAAATTCTGCTCCTGTAGAAAATGTTTTCTTCTCAAATTCAATTTCCACCCTTCTTTTCTTCAGCAGAACAACCTCAGGCCCTGCATAGCAGAGGAATATCATTTATTAAGCTTCAGCAGCAGGAACTGATTAGCTTAGCAAAAATGTCACAGGGTGCCTCACTTGCGGGCTTGTGTATGGAGTAACAAATTCAGAGACAATCACTTACAGTCCCAAACAGGCAAGTTCTTGATTGATGCCAAAACACACTCAGAAAATTAAATTGTTAAAAGTCAAGCTTGGTAATTCATTTCCAAGAGAGCATGATGGCGTAAGAAAAGCACAAGAAAACAAGCTCTCTGGATTTGGGAGACCCGATCCCCACCATGCTCCTGGTTTCCTGCTAAATCCTCTCCATGCCAAACCCAGGAGGTGTGAAAGCCTGTGGTGGAACAATTTAATTATCCATCCCAGAAGCATTTCTGGGGATGCTATGCATTGCACCTAGGGAAAAATTGAAGTTAAAGGGACCCTATGGAATGCACCCACTTTTCCTGCTGTGAGTCTAAGAATTTGAATCTCAGAAACTTCCCTGGGGGAGGGAAGGAGCAGAAATGTACCGCCTAAATGATTCCTGGAGGTATGTGCCTTCCTCAGTGCAGAGTTAGCATTTGTCAAAACCATATGTAAGCACTTAGCTCATTTTACACCTAACTAATTTCATAGAATCATGGAATCATAGAATAGTTAGGGTTGGAAAGGACCTTAACATCATCTAGTTCCAGCCCCCATGCCATGAGCAGGGACACCTCACACTAAACCATGCCATCCAAGGCTATGTCCAGCCTCACCTTGAACAGTGCCAGCAATGGAGCATTCACAGCTTCCCTGGGCAACCCATTCCAGGGCCTCACCACCCTTACAGTAAAGAATTTCTTCCTCATATTCAATCCAAACTTCCCCTGTTAAAGTTTGAACCCGTTACCCCTTGTCCTCTCGCTACAGTCCCTCATGAAGGGTCCCTCCCCAGCATCCCTATAGGCCCCCTTCAGATACTGGAAGGCTGCTATGAGGTCTCCACGCAGCCTTCTCTTCTCCAGGCTGAGCAGCCCCAACTTTCTCAGCCTGTCTTCATAAGAGAGGTGCTCCAGTACCCTGATCACCTCGTGACCCTCCTCTGCACTTGTTCTAACAGTTCCATGTCCTTTTTATGTTGAGGACACCAGAACTGCACACAATACTCCAAGTGAGGTCTCACGAGAGCAGAGTTAGAGGGGCAGGATCACCTCCCTTGACCACGCTCCTTTTGGTGCAGCCCAGGATACGGTTGGCTTTCTGGGCCGCAGGCGCACACTGAAGCCGGCTCATGTTCATTTTTTCATCGACCCACACCCCCAAGTCCTTCTCCGCAGGGCTGCTCTGAATTTCTTCCCTGCCCAACCTGTAGCTGTGCCTGGCACTGCTCCGACCCAGGTGGAGGACCTTGCACTTGGCATGGTTAAACTTCATCAGGTTGGCATCAGCCCACCTCACAAGAGTGTCAAGGTCCCTCTGGATGGCATTCCTTCCCTCCAATGTATCAACCGAACCACACAGCTTGGTGTCCTCGGCAAACTTGCTGAGGACGCACTCACTCCCACTGTCCATGTCACCCACAAAGATGTTGAACAAGACCGGTCCCAACACCCACCCCTGAGGGACACCACTTGTTACTGGTCTCCAGCTGGACATTGAGCCACTGAGCACTACTCTTTGCGTGCGGCCATCCAGCCAGTTCTTTATCCACCGAGTGGTCTATCTATCAAATTGATGTCTCTCCAACTTAGAGAGAAGGATGTCATGTGAGACTATGTCAAACGCTTTGCACAAGTCCAGGTAGACGACATCAACTGCTCTGCCCCTGTCCATCAGTTCCGTAGCCTCACCTTAGAAGGTCACCAGATTGGTCAGGCAGGATTTCCCCTTAGTGAAGCCATGCTGGCTGTCACCAAGTTTCAGTTTTACTTGTGTGCAGTAAAACCACCACAGTGGGGCATGGCGAAATGTAATATTTCCCACTTCTCTGGTAGATAAAGCAGCTGCTTTTCCAATGTCATTTATGCTGAGGTTTGAATATGGCTCTTATCTCCAGCCTATGGCCTTTCCCAGCATTGCTGAATTGAGTTTTCTTTCCTCTCTCCCTACTTTGCACAATATTTACTGGACCAAGGCACTGATTAAAACCTCCTCCTGCTAACCCCAGGCTGTAAAGTCAGAGTGTCCCTGCACATCCCAGTTTGCCTGGGGCAGAAGAAACAACTAGTCTGTGATTCCTATTAAGTTTCAGCCCTGAGTGCTGCTTGTACAGATGGGCTGTGAGTCCAGAGCAGAGCTGCTTAACTGGGGAGATCTCAGCAGCCTGTGAATTTAAGCAGTTTCAAGCCAGGCAGCAGCTTAAGTGACACTGGAAAGCCCTGCCTTTCGGATTGCTCTGTCAGATGTCTTCTGGGGATCTGTTTTTTTTTGTTGCGTCTGTGCCTGATACGAAGTACCTGACAGAACTGGGAATTACCTGTTGGTTGTTAACAATAAAAATCTTAAAAGAAAACTTAGTTTGGAGTGAAACTAATTGCTGATGGAGGGATAAAAAAGGAAGGTGTCTGCCAAGGCTGGGTCATTGGTTCACTAGAGAAGAGAAAATATAATCTATGAAATAGGTCACATGGGTCACACTGTTCAGATTTCAGATTGTGACTGTTTGGAGGAAATTTTATCAGCAAACTGTTTGCAGAAGAATACTTGTATATTGGGTTTTGTTTAGATAAGCAATAATGAGAGACCTTCTTGCATGAAGAATAAAAGATCCTAGAGGAAGGAAAAAAGGTCAGAACAGTGGCTGCTTAGTTAATTAGCTTAATGGATTTGGCTCTCAAGTGGCTCTGCAGAATTTCTTTCTTGTTTGGTTTGTTGCTGGTTTTTTGCTTGTTTTGTTTTGCTTTGGTTTTTTATTTCCACATTTGTGGGCTGCTGATTTTAATCTGATTTTTCTGATCCTGTTTTGACTCAATGCCCCAAGCCACCTATCAAACATTTTCATCTACAATAAAAAACCAATGCCCTCCAACATTAAACCAGAAGACGAAGTTTCAGTTTTATGCCAGCTGGGACAGTGGAAGCCTAAAAGGCTTTGCTGATTTTGCTGAATAAATTCATGTTTTGACCTTTCTCTGCTATCAAACTGATAAATATAGCAAAACGGGTTTTCACATCTTCAGGGTAGATAATTTTCTGTTTGAAATGCTGCTCTGAGGCATGTTCCTTTTGTTTTATGAACTTTCTCCCCCAGCTAGGAAGAAAAATAGAAACCTTCCAGTTCTAACTGGTTTGGACAAACAAATCATGAGAGTGTGCAGATGTTTAAAGTGGTTACACGAAAATGCCAGCATATATGACCTCCTTTTTCTCTTTAGGAAAGTTAGAACTTTGAACTGCTTTCTCCGTTGAAAGAAAAATGCACTTCTTCCAAAAAGAAAAGCACCAAATGAAACACAGCATCAAGAGGCAGTAATTTCCACCACAGAGAGTGACAGAGTATGGGTCGTTGTGGCTAAGAGTATAGCTGTCACCAAAGGTGATTATTGGGGGGTCTAGGGCCATGTGCTGGCATGGGCCACTCTGAACACAGAGGCAGCTTACTGGACTCTTGCTGAGGCCTCTCTAATTTGCTGGATGCTACGAGCATCCCAAGAGGTGTAGGCTTTTGGGGATATTCTGTGTGAGGTTTTTTGTGCAGGTAACTGTGCGCCAGAATTATCACATTTTCGAATGGGAGTAAAATTTCTCCATTTCTCCTGGCTCTTGCTCTCTCTTCAGTTCTTTGGAGACAGAATAGCTCGTAATGTGTACGCACAGTGCCCAGCATAACTGGACCTCTCTCGTGATCTGCTCATCTGTGATGAGACAGAGTCCTTAGTTGAATGGAAATTCATGCCTGGAGCCAAAAGAAGATAATTATCCTTCTGCAACAAATGGAACTTCTATTCCAATAGGCAAGTCAAAAAATTGGGACTGACTCTCACAAGGTTTTTTTCCCATCTTTGGCTCAAAAAGAAGTTGTGTTCCATCTTATCTTACTATCTGTGTTAGATTTGTGTATCCTAGCATCCAGATTTGTTTTAAGTGAAACATGCCACATTTTTGAAAGACATTGTTCTTTTCTTCTTCTTGCCAAAGCTTCTTGGCAGTGTAAAAGAATATCTTGTCCTAAGTAGCCCAGGCAAAGCCCCTAGCAGAAGGCATCTGAAATGCTACGTTTATAAGACTACGTTGCTAAGAAGTCCTCTGATAATTTGTAAAATTATAGGAAGCCAGAAAATGTGGAAAATATGCAACTATGTCTTTCTGATAGGTTTCTATGAACTGGCATTTAAGAGAAATGAGAGATCCTCAAAAAACCACGTAAAATAAGTATGTCACCCCAAAGGGGTCTGTATTGCTAGGCTGGGTTGCTGCAGGATAGCTTATATAACTCCCAGAATGAAAAAAATGTGGCCATCATCTATCCTTGTAATTACATGGTATCATGCCTAGCCCTGAGACATTCTGACCGTGACAAGATTTCATGAGCAGTACAGTGACAAAAATAACAGTTAACATTAACCATGCAACAGCTTCAGGATACCTCAGCTATCCTTTGCCCCAGACCAGCTAGGTAAATGCATTAAAGTTTAACTGCTTTGAATGTGTGACAGAGGTCCCATTAAGCAAATTATCATAGAATCATAGAATAGTTAGGGTTGGAAAGGACCTCAAGATCATCGAGTTCCAACCCCCCTGCCATGGGCAGGGACACCTCACACTAAACCATGCCATCCAAGGCTATGTCCAACCCCACCTTGAACGCCGCCAGGGATGAAGCATTCACAACGTCCCTGGGCAACCCATTCCAGGGCCTCACCACCCATACAGTAAAGAATTTCTTCCTCAGATCCAATCTAAACTTCCCCTGTTTAAGTTTGAACCCATTACCCCTTGTCCTCTCACCACAGTCCCTCATGAAGAGTCCCTCCCCAGCATCCCTATAGGCCCCCTTCAGATATTGGAAGGCTGCTATGAGGTCTCCACGCAGCCTTCTCTTCTCCAGGCTGAACAGCCCCAATTTTCTCAGCCTATCTTCATACGGGAGGTGCTCCAGTCCCCTGATCATCCTCGTGGCCCTCCTCTGCACTTGTTCTAACAGTTCCATGTCCTTTTTATGTTGAGGACACCAGAACTGCACAAAATACTCCAAGCGAGGTCTCACGAGAGCAGAGTAAAGGGGCAGGAGCACCTCCCTCGACCTGCTGGTCACACTCCTTTTGATGTAGCCCAGGATACGGTTGGCTTTCTGGGCTGCAAGCGCACACTGCCGGCTCATGTTCATTTTGTCATCAACCAACATCCCCAAGTCCTTCTCCGCAGGGCTGCTCTGAATCTCTTCCCTGCCCAACCTGTAGCTGTGCCTGGCATTGCTCCCACCCAAGTGTAGGACCTTGCACTTGTCATGGTTAAACTTCATCAGGTTGGCATCAGCCCACCTCACAAGAGTGTCAAGGTCCCTCTGGATGGCATTCCTTCCCTCCAATGTATCAACCGAACCACACAGCTTGGTGTCATCGGCAAACTTGCTGAGGGCGCACTCAATCCCACTGTCCATGTCACCCACAAAGATGTTGAACAAGACTGGTCCCAACATCGATCCCTGAGGGACACCACTCGTTACTAGTCTCCAGCTGGACGTTGAGCCACTGAGCACTACTCTTTGCGTGCGGCCATCCAGCCAGTTCTTTATCCACCGAGTGGTCCACCTATCAAATTGATGTCTCTCCAACTTAGAGAGAAGGATGTCATGTGAGACTATGTCAAAGGCTTTACACAAGTCCAGGTAGATGACATCAACTGCTCTGCCCCTGTCCATCAGTTCCGTAACCCCTTCATAGAAGGCCACCAGATTGGTCAGGCAGGATTTCCCCTTAGTGAAGCCACGCTGGCTGTCACCAAGCACCTTGTTGGTTTTCATGTGCTTCAGCATGCCTTCCAGGAGAATCCGCTCCAAGATTTCACCAGGCACAGAGGTGAGACTGACTGGTCTGTAGTTCCCCAGCTCATCCATTTTCCCCTTCTTGAAAAGGGGGGTTATATTTCCCTTTTTCCAGTCATTGGGAACTTCACCTGACTGCCATGATTTTTCAAATAGGATGGACAGTGGCTTAGCAACTTCATTTGCCAGCTCCTTCAGGACCCACAGAGGGATTTCATCAGGTCCCATGGACTTGTATACATTCAGGTTCCTAAGGTGGTCCCGAACAAGATCCTCCTCCACAGTGGGCCCAGGGTCCCCACCCTCACCGTCCCTGCGTCTGCCTTCCAAGACTTGGGTGGTGTGGTCAGAGCATTTGCCGGTAAAGACTGAGGCAAAGAAGTCATTAAGAACCTCAGCCTTCTCCAAATCCAGGGTAGCCAGTTCTCCCGATAGCTTCTGGAGAGGGCCCATGTTGTCCCTAACCTGTCTTTTATTGACAATGTACCTATAAAATCCCTTCCTGTTATCCTTAACATCCCTAGCCAAGTTTAATTCTAACTGGGCCTTAGCTTTCCTAACCTGGTCCCTAGCTTCCTGGACAACATCCCTGTATTCTTCCCAGGCCGCCTGACCTTGCTTCCACCTTTTATAAGCCTCCTTTTTCCTTCGAATTTTGCTCAGCAGGTCCCTATCCATCCAAGGAGGTCTCCTGGCCCTCCTGTTAAACTTCCTTCTAGTAGGGATGCATCGCTCCTGAGCTTGCAGCAGGTGATCCTTGAATATCAACCAACAGTCTTGGGCCCCCCTGCCCTCTAGGGCTGTATCCCATGGAACCTTACTGAGCAGGTTCCTGAAGAGGCCAAAGTCTGCTCTCTTGAAGTCCAGGGCAGTGAGCTTGCTGCACGCTCTTCTCACTGTCCTGAGGATCTCAGAATTTTCTTCAAACATGTTATTAACAATGAACATTAAGGTGGCAAGTGGCTGGGTGACCTCAGAAGAGCAAAACAAGAAGCAAGCAGTGAAACACAGAGAGGGATCAAAAGAGAAGGACAGTACATCTAGTACTGTAACATGGAGATCCCTCTATTTACAGGACATTAATCAGGCAGTGATTGATTTTTAAGAAGAGGCTGGATACTGTGGATAAATGCTCATTACTATAATAATGCAAAAAAACTGGTGCCCTGTAACCAGTCTGGAGAAGTGTTCTGCATTTGTTTAAATAATAGAGATAAGGTAATAAAAAGCTCTGGGAGGCTGGAAGTCATCCTCAAACTTAGAGGGCATAGTGCTGTGCAGGAGCAACCACAGTCAACAGAGATGGGCAGAGGGAATAAGGCAGATACTGGCTCGCAATGGGACTGCTTTTTATTCTGCCAGTTTTGTGAAGGGAGCAAGGGGGGATGGATCATTACATTCGATAAATTTGAAGTTTCTTGGCTCCAGTGGGACTATATCACTATTTACCAGGCGAAGATCTCAGCTCATTTCTATGAGTGGAGAAGTTTATGGCAGCTGTTCTGTTTTGCATTAAATAGTGTAATTCAATGGGAGGGACAAATTGCAGCATGCAATCATTAGTGGGGACTGGGCATTATTTCGGTGCTTGGGTGTCTCTTCTTTATCAGAAATGGATAGGTTACCCATAGGCAGTTCTTTCTTTCAGTAACTTGATTTTTGTGAAGCAAAAACAAAGGCTATAAATCATGGGAGTATCCAGGAGATTAGGGAAAAACTGTAAAGGAGAAAAAACCCCACTCATTAAACCAGAATCAACCAGTAAATAATTAAAATACTGACCAAAAGAGAGAAAAGAAAAGAGAACAAAAGTTTGAAGAGCAATGTCAGTTCTGTTACTTCCATCATTTGAACTTAGTGACTGGGAAATGGGATTTGACAAATTACATTTTTGCCTACCTTACCTTTTCATACAGCATCTGCTGCCAGCAAACTCCCATTGAGGAGCTGAAGGATGTCTGTCTGAGGACTCACTTTTGCCTTCAGGAAGGTGTTGGATGCAAATGGATATAATTACTTCTGGTTCCCCAGGGCACTGGAAATAAATTTCATGATTCCAGCAAATACTCTTTGCAGACCCTGCACTGATGTCTCCAAATTATTTGCCTCAGTTTACCTCCACTGTCAGACTATATTCCCTGAAGCTGACTAAAAGAAAAACCAATCAGGCACTCTGTGAGCCATGAAGGCTAATGCAAACTCAGCATGAGGTGATTTGCCCGTTGCCTCCTTCACCCACATGGTCCAGGGAGAAATGGAGGCTTTTATTCTTCCTTTGACCAAAGTTTTACAGCACAAGCTAAATCCATGAGCATTTTTCCTTAAAAACTAAACAGCCCTCCAAAATGCAGTCCTATATGAGATGAGAACCAGCAAAGCAGCAGCAAATGCTTGTATGAGCTGTATCTGGGTACCTGCATGCCTTCAGAGCCTGACATCATCCACAGGCTCTTGTGCCATGAGGGAGGTACAGAAGAGTGTGTGTCTACCGGCTCACACAGGTGTCTGTCCCCCCCAGCCTGCCAGGGGTCATGGGGAAAAGCTCCTGTCACAGTCCCTAACTCTGTAAATTCTGTTTCCATGCCGATGGTGATGCTCCCTGAGCCACTGGTGGTCTCCACAGCTGGTTTGTGGATGCAGGTGTGATACATTGGGGTTTAGTTACATCTATAATAGCAGACAGGGCAGTTTTAAATTTGGCCTGCAAATGTGGCTCTTTTAGCTAAAAATCTTTTTGTTGTTTTCAGTCATGAAGATTAAGAACCAGGAAAAACTCAACACCTTCCTTTTCCAGAACAGTTTCAGACTGTGTTTTCAAGGACCCGGTAGCCTGTTTCATTTATCTTACTGGTAAGATTGATTCCCTAAAAGCTGTATCAAGAATGCACAGGCTGGCCTTGCGATTATCATTTGACATCAATCCAGACAGGAGGACATGATCTGCACCATGGGCCTCGTCAAAACATGACAGCTTTTCCCTTCAGTGCACTTCTGGAGCTGTGACTTTCTCTGAGGATGGTTGCATGTGGTGCATGGTGCTGCAAGGCAGAGCTGGAGCGGTAAGTCAGAGAGCAGGATGGGATGCCCATTGCTCAGCTCTGCTGAGTCAAATATTCGAACTGAAAAATAAAGGCATCTGCTGAGAAAATCACATTTAATTAGAAGGGAATAAAATGAACATGCTGAATAAAATGAACATGCTGAATAAAAGGAGATTGGAGCTGGTGCAGAAAGGAAGTTGAATTAATCCATCAGGGGATTCTCTGAATAGTGATTATTATTAATAACACTGAGCACACATGTAGCATTTTTTGGGTCAAGTTCATTGTTATGAATCATCACAACAAATGTGGAATGTAGCCTATTCTCCAGCATCCAAATTTGATGTCTAATTTATGTTAGTATAATTATCACTATCATACGATATGTGAATTCTGTCTTTGTTACTGAAGGGTTTTTTCCCTGCTTCTGCAAATAAGAATCTTACCATTTGTGCATCATCTCAGTCTGTCTCCTGGCACATTATGTTTGGAATAAAATGTGCAGAATGTAATATGTATAACTTTTTATCTCCAGTGTAATTTTAAAATGTGTTCCTTTACGCAATAGGACATTTCAGACAAATCCTTTTTATTTTGGTTTTAACAAACATCTTCTTATCTACTTCAAGCCTCAGAACTCTACATGAAATGTGACAGCACTCTTCTTTAGTCCTTACAGACTGAACATGAACACACCACCAGCCAGATCCCATGCCAGCCAAGTCCATGGGAGCCCAGCCACTGAAATCAGTACATGTAGTGCACTACCCTATAAAATATATTAACCACACAGATCTGCTTCCCCTCCTTAGTTCTTCAGAGCTGGCAGTATCGGCAGATCCTTAATAGCTGGCAGCCAGGATGATCCAATGGGCATCGTACTTCCTGCAATGCCTTTGACAGATAGGATCCCTTTCTCCAATCTAGCATCAAGAGTTTGCAGCCTCAGCTGATGTTCTTACACCTTATTTACAGATCATTGTCTCAATTCAGCTACAGTTGAAAATATACACAGGTCAAAGCAAGATTTTTAATGATGATTGTTTTCCAGGCAAACTGTACATGTACTGATGTGTAATCTGACCAACTACAAAGCAGATCTCACCGTGTATATACAAGTAGTTTGTGTGAACAGAAGAGCAGTTACCAGGTTTGAAAAACAACTGTGAAACGCCTATTTTAAAAAATTCTGTTTATGATACAAATAACATCACCATTGCTGGAATAAGGGCCTGTTTTCCTGGAGTAGATCAGGCTTCAGAGCTTGAAATGTCTGGGAAAGGTGGGTTGGTACCTGCTACATTTTAGATCCTTCTTTTAGACTTTTGTTTTTATTTGTGCTGATTAAATGTAAACCAAGGCAGAAAAATCCCCGAAAACTCGAAGACAAACTCAGTGCTGTTGTTTTTAAGCTTTCTTAAGCTGATGGAGTGTCATGTTGCTTTCAGCTGCTCGGTTCCCTTGAAGAAAGGGCACGTCTGTGCAATGTGTGCTGAATTCAGGCGACGGTGACAGGCTGCAGCCATCAGAAGGGATGAGCTGGCTTTTTGGGTGCCCCTGATCATTCTTGTCGATGGTGTGTGACCAGACAGCTTGGACGGACGATGCAGCCCCTCGTCCTAGAGGTGAGGCAGTTAAACGGATGCTTGCTTCCCCACTATGTGCCTGAGTAGTTTGCCTGACATGAGAAACTGCTCAAAAACAGGAGGAAAAACAGATTTTAAGATTTCCTATGGCTGCTGCAGATTATTTTAACCTAAAAAAAAAAAAACAAAACAAAAAATGGGTTATGGGGAGGGGGGGCTTAATGTTTTAATATGGTTGTTACCTGAATTTCCATGTTCACTTCAACACTGGGGAGAAGGCCTTGCTAGAAAGCTGGGCTGGGACCCTGGGCTCCTCTCCCATGTGCTCTCCAGATCCCTGTGAGGTCCCAGTTTGGATTTCTGTCTCCAGAGAGGGAAGCTGAAACTCCAAGCAGCTGTGACCCCAGAGTTGCTGTGGAAGCTGGCGCTGTGTGTGCTGCTGATAACCAGGAGTGAGGAGGATGCACCACAGGCTTTTCAGTTGTCCCATTCAGTGAATGCCTGACCAGATTATGCAAGTGACCTCAAGGGTATTGTCTACCTGAGAATTGCTATTTTCAGAATAACATATTTTCTACTTAGGCTGGACTGAATTGCATACATGTGCATGAATACACACACATGCAGACATACTCACACATGAAAACACGATGTTTTTCTTCTATTTTTCTGTAGACTTGTTTCCTATTAATTAAACCGCTGTGTTTTCCACAATGAGGTTGGATTTTCTGCAGAAGATTGTATGCATATGTCCCATTTTGGATAGACTGTTACTACTATAATGATGGCTATTATTATTGCTACCTTCATTTGCATTTTTTCCCCCTAGGATGGGTGTCTGGCATCACTGAATGGTAACCCTCCTTTTGAAATGTCTTCATGCAGCAACACCTGCCCTCTCACTATCACTGAATTCAGACCCCAGGAGCCATGTCCCATGTTACACCAAACAGGCTAGGGCTATTCAGCCCTGCAGGCTGAATCTGTAATTTCTTCATTTAGGTAGATTCCTCCATCCCTTTAAAGCCTCAGTAACTTCAGATGTGCACCATCAGTACTTAAAGAACTAGGAAAAAGGATAAACCGAGAGATAGCTCCCATTCCTTTTCTCCTGTCATTTTTCAAAGGAGAATCATAGGGTACCAATTTGACCTCATTGACCAAGGCACGGAGAAAAGCTTGCTTTGAAAGATGCTGTGAATGAGTTTGCTCCACATATAATGGAAAATTGCAAATAGTTGTTACTCACTTCTAGACAGACACTGGGCCTATGTGTGTATCTGTGTGTGTATGTTGTTGTGCCTACATGCAGGAGGCATGCTTGAATAGCTATTGAATTGTAGCTTTGTGTATGCACTGCCCACTGCAAAGAGGAAAATACCAGGAAAGAGGAGGGTGGAGCAGATTGACGCGGTCATTCCTCTGAAGGATTTTTCATGCTGAGGGTCCTTACCTGCCTGTCTGATCAGCATCACCGGTTTTACTGCAATGTTGACAATAGCCTTAATTCCCACTAGCACAGTGAGTAGCAAGAGTCTCCTTTCTTGAGACTGTTTATTTTTGCTAAAAGGTTTTTGTGTTCTACTAATGTCTGTTTCTACCAAGATATACGAAGATGAGACCATCCAGCTTTCATTATTGCAAATATTTTGAGCAAAGCTCACTGCTAATTTTGAACTGAACTTGCAAATAGTATTGATTCTCAAAACCATGGTTTTGAATGCAAAGTAGTTGAGTTGTTTTTTTTTGGCTCCACCCTTGACTTTATCCACAGACATCGAACTGATTAATTCTTGAACGAGAATTGACTGAAACTCAGTGTCATAATTTTAGTAGGAATGTTAGAGATGGAACAATCTCACCACAGGCAGAGTTTTTGGAGGATTTACCTGTTCAGTTCAAGTTGCCTGTAATGAAGGGAAACTGAGTTTCCAGAGGCTTGTAACTGGCAATAAAGGCATTGATCTGCTTGTCAAATTTTATCCCTTCCCCAAAGACCTGAGGAACTAGAGAGTCTCAATAAACAGTCAGAAGTTACTGTTGAGTTTTAATATCTTTTCCCCAGATATCATTCTTGGAAGCAACAGGATTGTTCTTCTGCAACTCCTAGACAAATGCAAAGGTTAGCTTACAGCATGGAAGATTTATGCACAAACTGTTTACACTTGAATAGGCTATAAGCACACTGAGCACCACATCTTCAAATAGGAAAAATTACCACTGACTCTGGCATCCACATGTACTGTATGTATTTTGGGGGGTTTCAATATACAAGCTTAAAATGAAGAGGGGATAGGTGTTACACTCCTGAAAAGTTTTGCAGGTGAGTTTTCTGCTCTAGAAATTCAGTGAGGATCTGTTGAAGGGACACCAAAGGCATGCAGCCTGCTAGAAAAGTTTTACTTGATGATTCATGCTTTCATCATCTGCCTCTAAAAGTTGTTACCAAAAGAATGACGTTGAGCAGCCCAAATCTGTGTTCATCAAAGCTGTCTTGCCTGCCAGCCAGCCAGTCGATAGCCTAGCGTGACCTTCTGCTTCCAGGGCAGCTTGTTTGTGAAAAGACAAATAGCTTTCCTTCTCCTGGATTTATAGGTTAAGAGGGACAGTCCGTGTAAAGCAAACAAGGCTCCCAAACAATCTCGTTTGAAATTCACCCTGAAATTCTTGCATTCTTATCATTATACACAGTGTTTTAACATTGCTAAGCTATCACCCAAGCAGCCAATATTCTGGTGTTGTGGGCACGGAGCCGTGCACTCCATGGTCACCCCCACAGGGTGGCCAGCTGTGGAGAGCAGAGCAGTGGGCACCAGGCTCCACACATGATGCTGGGCAAGTGGCATTACCTTGTGAGAAATGGGCATCCTGATGGGTTTACCTGCTCCCTGACTTTTCCCTGAAATCCCTGAGCAGTCCACAGGTCCAGGCAGGACTTCCTTCTGCTGCATGGGTACAGTGCCACGACCTTGGCATCAAGGCGAGGCCTTCCAATGCCTCAGTGCTATTGAGTGCGGGCAGGAGACATCCGGCTGCCACAAGCAGCTGCAGGTCATAGAATCATAGAATTGGTTAGGGTTGGAAAGGACCTTCAGATCATCCAGTCCATTTTGCTTCCATTTTGCTCCTAAACACTGCCTACCGTTGAGGTGGAAAGGTGAGCAGATGGGTGGTCAGGTGCATTTGTGCTTTAATCTCTCTAAAAAGGACCATACAGGTCTTGAAATATTCTGTTAAGAGAATGGCTGCAAATGAGGTGTGAAGCCCCCAGCCAGGACCTACTGGTTCTGCTCTTTGCACTTCTCTCACCCCTTTGTCCTCCCTTGCACCCCTTTTTTCTTTCTTTTAATTTTCCAGTAGATATCAATTAGGTGAGAGCCTTTAATTTGAAACACTGGGATTTCTACTTGGCCTGCTAAGGCTGTCAGGTCTAGTTTGCTGCTGAATAGTTCATGCTTTCGTGCTGGACAATGTACGAAGGTTTAAATTGGTCGAAATGTCTAATTGAATTATCCTCAAATTACAAATCAAAATAGGAAAGGCTGTCTCTGGCTCACAGGCTCGCTCACTGGGATGTGTCTGCCACACCACTGCTTTTCTTCATATTTTCTTTCCTGCTTCCGACTATGGCTGTGTTAAATGAAACCTTAAATACTGAAAACATTTCTGTTTTCATGCACAGGGGGAAGCAATGTCGAACGTAAAGGGAAATTTATTCACGTTCTGACTCCAAGTTCTTTTTGTGCTGCACGAAAACGAGTTCATGAAATTTATATCAATGCATAGGGAAGCAAAACTGCCAGCTGCTATTTACAAAGAGACTTCCTTTCTCTTTCAGGCACAGTGATATACAATATAAAACACTTTCAGGCAGATATATGTAAATACTACTTAACTGGGTTTTTTCATGAGAGCTCACAGATTAAGGAAACCAACAAGCCAGAAAGATTTGATGTATCTAGCCAGCACTTATGATAAAATCACCTTCTTAAAGCCTTGCCATTTATACAGGGAGGTAGAAATCAAAGCCCATAGGATTTTCTTTTTTAAGTTGTTTAGGGAGGCAGAGCTTGGTCTGCATGTGTAACATTTGTACAACATCCAGCCCCCTCCCCTGCAGCACCTGAGGCTGGTCAGAAACTCTGCTCAGTGCAATAATGGTTCTTTCATAGGCATAACATTTTACGGAATTTCATAATATGTGATAAAGGAGGTTTGACCACTTACGCCCAGCCTCAGCCATTTTGCTGCTCTCCCTGAACTTGTTCAGTGTCTGACTGGAGCAGCATCACAAAGTAGGTGTTGGTGCTGCACCCTGCCCCCAGCAGCTGCCACATCCCTCCCTCTCCCCAGAAAATTCCCCTTCGGGGGCTGCGTGCTTCATCCAGGCATTGCTGCCTCATTCTGTGGCTTCTAGGGCATCCCATATACTCCATGTTAGCCACCCAGGTAAAGAGCCCTTGTCAAGGCTTGCAGCACTGCATGGTTGCTCACACTGGGGCAGGCTGGACTGGGAGAACACTAAGGCACAGGCACTGTTCAAATGCTCAGTCTAATCAGGGAATTGTTAATCCCCATGGATATACCAAACAGTGCCATGGTGCAAGACAGGAGCAGGAGGACAAGTGTTTAAATGTGGCAGTGAGTACTTTTGTTTTAACTAGAACCAAAATAAAACAAGTTCAGAACTTGCCAGGAATCTTGGTATTATTATTCACAGTATGTTTTCCTGAATACTCAAAAAATGAATTAGATTCAGGCAACTTTCAAGGGCAACTTCTCTGTTAGTTTACAACTAGACAACTGTGTTTGTGGTTTAAGACATAATAGTTACAAAAGAACCTTTAGGAAATGGCTTAAATAAAATCCTTGTTAAATGGAAGATCAGCTCTGAAGGGATATTTTTGATAGAAAAGAAGTATCTATTAACACTTTTGCAAGTGAAGACTAATACCTACTAAAACATCAGTTGTGGATTTTTTCAACCAAAAAAGATTACACCTGAATGAAGCAAGCATGCCCAAATCAGAGCATCTTTCAGAAATGGAGAAAGCTGTAATTTGAAATTAATTGTACTGGACATCTATTAAAATGATGCAGACCTTGGCAATGCATGTGTCCAGATGAAATCAGTGAAATGCACTCAATAATGATTGTATATTACCAAAATCACAGAATACACTGCATCTCTCTCATCACAAATCTCTTGCTCCCTCTCCAAATACTATTAAACACCAGTAATATAATTTCTGTCTTGGTATCATAATGCTGGCTCCCAGTGATTGGGCAATGGAGGAAGAGCACACCAAGCAACACCAGGCTCTTCAGCATGGCAAGATGCTGTGTCTCATATAATTTAGCAGTATTTTCAGCTATGCCCAAGACACAACCCTGGTTTTAGGTTTGGAGCTCTTCTGCTGTGCTCTGGACTAATCAGGTTTGCACATAACACTCCCGTTGTTTCTTAAAGAGCACCAGCACTTGGGTCATATTTTAACATGCATTGATTCCTGCATGATGAAAGCATGATGAAATCTCAGACACATGGCAGTGAATTTTGGGCTGATATCTTTACTGTCAGTAGGACTTGGGGAACCTCACCTGAATGTCACTGAGGCTGTGCCCTACCTTTTCCTGCTGACTGGTTTCTCAGCAGTCTCTTCTCAGTCATAGCAGGTTCTTCTTCAAAGTGACATCCTTTTTCTTGTGCTGGCTGGAGGTACAGATGTTGACCTGGCAACTTTGATGCCTGATGTGGAGGCCAGTGCCTTCCAGAGGCATTTTCCTTCACAGTGGCCGCAGGAACTAAAGACAAGCAAGCTGCCTCACCATTTAAAATAAAATCCTTCCCCTCCAGCTGAGCTGACCTCACTTATGCACCTGGTGGGCCCTGCAGAGTTACTTGAGGCTCCTTCTATGGCTGGGGAGGGAATAGCCCTGCTGGGAAGGAGGGTTCATGTTGTGATGGCACCCTGGCTTCAGAGGACCTCACACAGACTGTGCTTTTACCTCTGTCTGGTAAAGGCATAAAACTGTGAGGGGTGAAGAGCAGAACCACCAAAGGATTCAGGTTTAATCACTGCAAGTCAGTGTTGATCCACTTAAGGACTGGTCTATAATTTGCTTTTGTTACTGTGTGGAAAGGCAAGGGTGAAGTCCACACAAAGAGTTAGAAATGGTGCACATTATCTCTTGTACCAAAATAAAGCATGGTACAGAGCATAATGTGAAAGATAAATCAATCTAAAAGCAGAATACGTTGTTAGGGAAAGTTGCAGCACTTTTGGCATAAAAAGAAGGGGTTTCTTGAGCTTTGGGCGGCTTCAGGAATATATGAGTGCAGTTCCTTCACTTATGAAGCACCAGCAGTGCACATATCTGGGACTAAAACTGCAGGATTAGGCCAGACAGAATCAAAACCCAGCCAGACACAGGTGTGAGCAGGAGCCACAAGCTTCTCCAAAACCAGACCAGAGATTATTTCAGGAAGCAGAATTAATTTGGGCAGTAAAAGACCCTGAAGCCATTCTTTCCTTCAATGCTTCTCTTCAATGTGCAGACTGTTCTCAACATCATAACCAAAAGGACACAGGAAACTTTTTACAAGTACATTTTTATTTAAAATAAAAATTGATTATGGTGCCTTTTTAAAATAAGGTACTGCACAATCTGTATATGCAACACAGTTTTTGGTACAGAACATACTTATTGAGCAATATCCTTAAATACTAAATATACATTAATGGCTTTTTTGAGAAACATGACAACATTAATTCTGATATTTTTTTTTCTCTTTAGTCATTTAACCACGGATACAGATTTCCTATAAACAATATTCATTTTCATCTGTACATGTGGTACACAGTCAAGAAGGCAGATCTTAGAATATTTACATTCATGCACTGATTTAAACACACTATTTTTTAGTTTAAAATTATATATTTCTGTTTGTACAGGTGTAGGGAGTATTGTACATACATATCTACCATAGGCCTGATTCTCCATTGTTTGGCAGCATCTATGGTCATGACCTGGTTGGAGCAGGAGGCCCACACTTGTTTCACATGCTGTGACCATATGGCATGCAAGACTGGACAATTAGGTCTCTGTATAGATACATACCAATATATTTATATCTTATACTTAATAGATCTTTCCGCTTTCCTTCCATGTCTGTTTTTGCATCATCTATCCAAAGTAGAGATGCTTTCCTGGGCACACCGCTGTGTCGGGTCTGAGATAGGAAGGGTGGCAGGGCTGGGGCTCCAGCTCCACCTTCCTGGTGCTGCTGAGGGCTGAAAAATCTCAACACTTTGCAGCTCAGGCCCTTAAAGTGCACTCCCTGCCTGTGTCTGTTAGTGGTGATCCTTGAGAAGAAATTGTGAGTTGATGCTCTCCCTCAAACTGAACACAGCAGTGTGCTGAGTCTGTCTGGTGATGGTCAGAGCAGAGCAGTTAGCTTCTGCATAGAAACTGGCCACCTTTGCACCTGCTGGGGATGCGGCTATTCTGTGAATGGAGCTATGCAGGACCTTTCCACCCCGATATTTTGGTGGCTAAAAAGAAACACAAACTGCTTGTAAAGCTGCATTTTGGATTGCCAGTTCCCCACATGCAGGGTCACTGCTTAGTGAAGCCGTTATCCATCAAGCCTGTTCCTTTCCCTTTGCATTTAATTATAGTTCAGTATGGATGCACAGAAGCCTCTTTTAGAAGACCTTTGCAAGTAGTCTGTAGAGATAAAACACAACCTGAAACCAGCAAACTTCAGAAATCATTCCTCAGTGACACTGCTGTTCTAGCCTCTTTTCTGAGGACTTATATCTGCTTCCAGTATGCTTTTCCAAGTGCCTTTCTGTAGATCACCTTACATTTTGATGCAACATAGGCAACTGTACTTAGGCAGGAATCTAAAGGCAAAACTACCCTGTGCAAGATTTGCCATGCAGCTGTATCAGTGCTGAGAGCAAAAGCCCTGGACAAGCAGAGGAGCAGCTTTCAGCCTGTCTACTGCTGCTCTTCTGTGGCCAACAGATTACAAAAGCACACTGGAGAATGTTTGTTTAAGAAATATTATGGTGATTATGTACCCAAATACATTTATTTAATATCAACAGGTTGGATATAAGGATAGTGTATATCTGCCTATGCAAATAAGCTACATCTGTATCTCTCAAAATACTGCCACAGAGCTGGTATTCTTATCTTACCTTGATTATATGGACAGGTAAATTGAGGCACAGAGAGGCAAAATTACTTGCTAGTAAACAGCTGATCAGTGGCAGAGCTGAAAATAGATCCCAGTCCTCATGTGCTGCTCCTTGAAATGCCCTGCCTCCCTGCTCTCCATGGAGGTTTTATTGTTTATGTTCTCCTGAGGAGAACCTCAGGGGACCTGGGGTGGGTTTTTTTTGTGTTATGTCATGCTCCAGTGTTTTCTCTAGAGAGAACATTTTGCCATTGACAAAACCGAAAATCGAACAGTGTCTGTGACCATCTCTTTAGACTGTTTCTTGCAAAACCAGACACATTTTGATAGACACAATGAGCTACAAATCCCTTTTGTGATTTTGGCCTTGCAGAACATGTCTTTAAAGCTGTATTAGGAAATAATTAAAATCAACAACCTTCAGGAGAAAGTGCTAATCCTGAGCGTATCATGCTAAACTCATCTGCACTCATACTTTACACTCTCAGCTAAACATGCAACCACTCAACCTGTGCCATGGTTAGGCAGAAACAACTGCAGTAAAAAACAGAAAGGCAAACGTAAGTAACTACACCAAAATAAATGTTACAGTTTAAAGTATATTCCTGAAATATACTCATGATATTTTTATTGTAGTATTTAGGGACTTAGTGCTTTAGGCAATTAACATTTGGGATACTAGACTCGTAGTGTAAATTCTGTCATTTTAATCCCACTTGGGATCTAAGAACATATCACTGTGTCTTGTGCAAGCACACAATGTGAGTATGGCAGGGAATGATCATGCTCTTGGGGAAAGGGTTACTTATTCCCTTTCACTTTCGTAATTTCATTCACTTCTCAAGAAAGTCTAATCTTTAAAAAGTAATTTTATGCGGCTAAACTTCTACATAGTGATGACAGACTAAAAAGCTAACTTAATAACTCCATAAATTCCTCAACAGCAGTATATAGCAGCATTTCATTTTATCATTGAAAAGATACTTATATTTACATACAGCCTATTGTTCAATAGGTAATAGAAAACTACAGATGGGCCTGAGCTGAAACTGCTGATTTGAACATCCTGGAGCTGTTCTGGGGAAGGTCGTCAGAACATTGTCTTCCTCTACCATCAGGCCAAGCCCTGCATCCCGGCAAAAGACCAACCACAGACAGGAATGCATTCAAAATCAAGGTCTGTTTTCTGCAGTTCAGGCACATCCTTATATAAAACTGAAAGTATTGGTGTGTTGCAGTACTGAGGGTTGTGATGGCCAGGGCGCAGCCACGTCCTGCAGTGAAACTGGTTTGGCGCCTAGGAGTTACAGACACAAAGACTGAGTGGTACTGAATTAATGTTCAGACAAGAAGCCAGGGTGGAAATCTGTCTTTCACTGCATCACTACTTTCAGCACAGAGGTAAATGGAGACACAGACATGGAGGTGTGACACGAAGGAAAGTTTTCAGGAGGTGTGGAAAGACCAGCACCTCGGCTAGTCTCACTGCCGTTAAGGGTTATTTACTGCGTCTAACCTGAGATCCTAAGTGAAATGAATTTGGGTGGATTCAGCTTTGCTTTAAGTAGTCTGCAATCAACATCACAGAAAGCAGAACACTAAGCTATTACACTGAATTTGGCACGATCAGCAGTCTCTGCCCAGGAGACTCAGAGACTGAGTTAATACGGGCACAACCAGCTTACCAGACCCTCAGAAGTGGTCCTCCAAGGCAGAACTACAGTGTCCTCGGTGGGTCAGTTCAGGACACTCAACACTTTCAGGAAACAACACTAATCAGTGGATGAAGAGGACCTGAACGCACTGCTAGTCCTTTCAACACAATCCTGCCCAAATGCTCATGTCAAGATGTAAACAGCTTTCCTGTAGGTGTTTCCCTGGGGAGTCAGCATGGTGCAAACACAGAGAAACATGGAGAATTTCACAAAGGAAAACTTTTTTAAAGATAAAAAATGTGATGCAAAAATAGAGGATGATTATGAAGTAATAACGTTCAAAGCACCACTTAAAAATATCTCTCTTTCCATAGCAATTCTAACCTCTAAAATCTTACATTTTGATTTCTTTTGCCTGCAAAGTCTTCAGCCATGGAAATTGCATAGTCACCACACCGCAGATCAATTTCCTGGGGTAAGTCACAAGTTCATGCAATTTTTGGTTGCTCAATGGCTTTACAGTAACCTTTGCTCCCTTTTTAATAATGAAATAATAAGAATGATAAGAATGAATTATAAGTGTACAAAACTGCACAGGCTGGAGAAGCATGTAGGTGACACCTTGCACTCTTGGCCCTCAGGCCCATTTATAATAAGCTGCTGCCACTCTGGCAGATCATGTTCTCTTCAAAATGTCTATCTCAGTAGCATTTTTTGGACACTCAATTCACACTGAAAAGTGGGGGGAAAGAGAAGAAGAAGCAGGAGGCATCGTGACATAGCTTTCACGAGATGCAGCATGCAATGCTTATGCCTTTGTGAGGCCTTTTCTCCAGGCAGTCTGGGTAGGCAAGTTTATCCTCCCTTTGGAGAAACAGCAAGCCTGTAGAGCAGCCTGCTTTACTCTTCTGAATCACTGATGCGTGCGCTATTTCTGAAATGAAGTCCTTGGCCACAGAACTCCATTTGTTGCCTTATTTTACCCACCTTGCGTACTCCGAGTGTGTGCTTTGAAAGTTTACCACCTCCTGTGCCTCGGTGGGGTTTTGGGGATTATACAACCGCATTGTTATCAGCTGTTTTGTTGTTTTGAGATGAGGTCATTGCATATTCAGCCTGACTGGCTCCGTTCTCTTCTTTTCTCATTGGTTTCCTTGGGTGATCCCAGATTCGGTGATGTATAGGCAGAGTTGGGGGGAGAAGAAAGGACAGAGATAAACATCTTTGTCAATACAGATTGAAAGCAAGGACATATCATAATACTGAACTTTTCCTGTCTATTTTTCCCTTTCTGAACAAAAGCCAAACCAGCAGTTAAATTTTGTCAAGCCTCAGTGCCCACCTGGAAAAGTGAGATGTTTGGTCATAAGGCCTCACGATGGGCGGCCGGTCTCCCTGTGCTGGTCTGTGTATAGATATGGGTGTGCATGTTGCAGGAGATGAAGGCTGCTGGAAGGAGAGCCCTCCACCACCACCTTCATCTCTAGGGTGGACAATGGGGTGTTAGTTCCGGCTCTGCCTTGGGGCAGTCCTGGGCCTTTCTCCTCAAAGCACCAGTCATTCAAACTGGGATGATGACCAGTTGTGTCACTGAGGACCCAGCTCACTCACCAGTCATCATAAAACCATTGTGTTTAATCGCTAGAAGGGGACTCATCTGATCAGTGTAGATATGTAAATCTGTGGTGACCATCCCAGATTACTTTTACAGTCAATGGAGAGAAACAAGTATTTTTAAAACACAGTTCAGAACAGCTTAAAAGTGGATACCCAAAATAAGTCAGGTGCTTTGCACCCAAGGCATTTGTGTTTCTCTGTATTGTCTGTGAAGAAAGACTAGTTTGCTAGCCTGGATACATATGCCCATGTTCCAGGTGTCCAAGTTAGTGACTGAAACATGGTACCTGCTGTAATCTACCAGCCCCCCCAGTACCAACCACCTTTTAAATTTTGTTTGGTGGCCACTGGTAACCATTTGGTAACCACTGACGCTAATTGTGAGACAGTTCAGGGAATGGCCAGCAAGTACAGAAAACAAACAAGCATCTGCACATCACGGAGCAAAATCGTCTTATTTATGCTTTTAACGTGACTCTGACAAGGGAGATCTGAGCATAATTTTCCTAAAAGACCATGTTACATCATGTAGGTGTTTCCCCACAGCTTCTCAAAAGACCTTTATTTAAAGCTGAAGCTTTAAACAAAGGAGGAGGAAAAAGCTTTGTGCTTTCCACACAGATATTGCAGACATCAGTGCCTTGAGTTTAAGGAACCTCTGAGAGCAAAAATTATAGATAAATGTAATACAACAGTCAGTCTGTGCTATTGTTCTTGACATTTTTAACAAAACAACAATTAACAAAAAATGGTTAATGACATTTAATTTCAGCAAAGTGTTAATGAAAAACTTATGGAGAATTACAGGAAGATAAATCTGCTTTGCTTGTTATCTCAAAGGAAACACTTCTGACTGTGATATGTATGTGTCTTTTTAGCTGGTAAGAGTTAAGGTTTGTTAATATTAGCTACGATTCCAGCTGTTAGAGAATGAGATGAACGGAAGGGGGGAACTAAGAGCCGTTGAGACTAGGGATTTGTTGAACCATTTTTCAGCCATTAACATGCTATGCCTGTCTGTATCCCTCACAAGGTCCTGTGCCTGTCTTTCGTAACACTGTAAAGCACCCATCCACCCTGCCACAGCCCTGACAAGAGGAATGGAGAATCTGACGGCAATACATCTTATTCTTTTCAGCTCCATTTTCTTTCCCTGTCTAGCTTTCATCTTCTTTCTTCATGTTAAAAATGTCTTCCTGTCATTTTTATCTATGTTTTTCCTTTTTTCTAGAACTGATTTCAAGATCGACTTTCTTTTCTCCTGAAAATCTCTTTTCCTTTCCTCCCCCTTTTTTGTTCCAGCTTCTCTTCCTTGAGAGCTGCCATTTGCTCTTTCCCTTCCCCAAGCTGGTCTCCCAGCACAGACATAGGCAGTTTGTAGACTCTCCTAAGATAGTGAGACCTATCTGCAGACACTGGCAGAGATTGCTGGTACTCCTACACCAGGGGCACTAACATGCTTTGGAAACATGACTTGGGAGACTTGTATGCACTTGTCACAGTGATTAAAACTGACCTATGTATTTAAAAATGCAAAGTCATTTTGGCCTGCCGTGATTTTTCAACTGCCCTTTTGCATTAGGGCAGTAGCTCTTTTTGTACCACTAGCTCTGTGTCACTAGCTCTTTTTTACCTCAAATTTCATTGACTGCTGATATCCAAGCATGCAAGTTTTCTTCTTACAGACCAAGGGGAAAGCTTTTATCCCATTTTCTGCCTGATGAGCATGATTATGCATAATCTTCCTTCTTGCAATACTCCAAGCCCCCTTTCAGATGAAGTGCAATAGCCATGTATTTATGCATTTCCATTCCAGGGTTGCTCTTCATTTGTAAAAGGGATGTTTCAAGTTAGTGAAGGAATGAGTAGGGAACTATTCATATCTGACATACTTACTTGGTGGCAGGTGAAACTTGTTTGCTAACAAGTGCTTTGCATTGTTTTACAGTATGATTTGCTACACATTGTGCTTTGATGTTTAGCAAACAAATTGGTGCGCTCTTCATGCCAAACATCTGTGAATGAAAGGAATATGCAACTCTGTACAGCTTAGTACATGCCTGAAATCATGCGTCAGAGTCCATAATGACCTCTCCACCATGCATGCATTAATTTGCATAAGTCCTAAAATCAAGAAAGCATTAAACCACCACTTAATAGCGTATTTCACGTCAAACTTAAATTTCAGATGAGGTTGCGATCACATTATAAATCTTATATATGAAAGAAATTCACATTGGCTTGTCATACTGGCTTGTACCAGTTCTCTGCAGAGTCCGGTGTAAAGGTGAACGTAACGATGCACATTCAAATATAATTTGTATGTTCTGTCTTTAGAAAAATTCCAAGAGGAAACACAGGTTTTGACCCTTTGTCATGTCTAATAACGAAACTTAGTATATTTCACAAAACTCTTCCTGCCAGCTTTGGCTACTGGTGTAAATTTGGTGTAGACCTGTCTGTAAGGTAGCTGCGTGACAGAGTACTAGGGGAGGGTTTCACCTCATGTCTCACTTGCACACACTGAAGAAAATCTCTATATATTTCAAATCTCTATACATATTCAAACAAAAGATGACCAGACTTTTCATTTAAACAGGACTTTATTATGCCTTGTTACTTATAGGCTTATTGAAGCTTTGAGGAAAATAAGATCATCGAGCATCACTGCAGCTTGCCTGCCCCCCTTGCATCAGTGGTGGCATGGGCTAGGTCACGTGTGTGCTTACTGATCCCTGGGGCAAAGTGGCAGAAGGGAAGAGGCAAATCAGAAAATCAGAGAGCTGAAGATGTATTGCTTGTACGTGCAATGACTTCAAAGCTCTTTCTCATATCAGTGAGTATTTCATTAGCTATTAACACATAAAAATTAATAATTTTCATAGAATCATGGAATAGTTTGGGTTGGAAGGGATCTTAAAGATTATCTAGTTCCACTCCTGCTGCCACAGGCAGGGACACTTTCCACTAGACCAGGTTGCTCAAAGCCCCGTCCAACCTGGCCTTTTATACTTCCCGGGATGGGGCAGCTGCAACATCTTGGGTCGAACTGTTCCAGTGCCTCACCACCCTCATACTGAAGCATTTTTTCCTTGCATCTAATCTAATCTAAATCTACCCTTTTCCAGTTTAAAACCATTACCCCTTAGCCTATCTCTACATGCCCTTGTAAAAAGTCTCTCTACAGCTTTCTTGCAGGCTCCCTTGGGTACTACCCTTTGGGTAGTGAAAGGCTAGTATAAGGTCTCCTGGAGCCTTCTCTTCTCCAGGCTGAACAACAACAACTCTCTCAGCCTGTCTTCACTGGACATGTTTATTTTCTATAAATGTGGGTCTCATGCAACACACTGATTAGCTTCATAGGACTGGTCTGTCTTGATGTGCCTCCAGCAGACAGGAGCTGTTTCCAAGCTAGTTATATACCAGTAGAGATCCAGCTGCAGCAGCATCTTCCTGGGTTACAAAAGTTGCCCAAGAAACAGGATAAGTATCTGTAAGTCTATTTTCACTCAGCTTCACCTCCTAAGCTTAGACGCTGGCAGTACCTGCAGGAACTATGTTTAGACCTCTTGACTAGACTTCACTTCTGGAAGACCAGGAGATGATATGTGGGCTACAGTCACACTTCAAAAACATCCTTATTTAGCAGATACAGGGAAGGAATAGAAGAATGAATTTTGTGATGTTATTCAATAACTAGACCATCTCTCTGAATAACCTGAATGTTTATGAGAACATAGAGAATGTGAATGGAGGCTGTTTGCATCTCAGTATTGGGGACATTCATCAAACATCTGTTTGATTCATGCTGGTCACCAGCCATCGGAGGTGAATCAGTTCCTGTGACAGCATCTGGTGGGAGAAGCGAACTTACTTGCTAAGACTGGTTTGTGAACAGGGCCCCTGCTAGAGGGGCTCAGTGCACTAACAACAATTGCCTTCTGGGACACAGCCATAGGATTTTATGTAGCTGCCCATGACAAGCCTCGCCTAATGGCTAACCTGGGCTGGATAGTCTGGTGCTATGGTCCAGACATATGGGACTCATGTTAAAGAAGGACATTTCTCTGGAGAGACTTTTCAGTGTCACGGAAAGAGAGTCACATTCTAACTTCCTCCTTTGACTGGGTATCTATCTGAAGGGAGGATTTGGCCTGTTCAGATTGCAAGTAGTTGCAGTAGGTTGCTGAGCCACATGAGAAATTTAAGAAGTGGGGTTTAGTCTTCATTTATTGTCAGCAGTGCAAAGTCAGAGTAATTCCACAGACTTTGCTGGACTTCAGGAGGATTTGTTCTGATGTTACAGAGGAAGACCTGTCCTGAGAGACTAAGGTGATGCAATCACATATCCTACTAAGCCTTCAATTAAGCTGACTTCAGAATTACGCTCCTACACAAAAACAACCTTAAGGAAGAGAAGTAGCTTTATTATTAGAATACTGGTCTATTAACTGTCATAATTGATATAAGTACTTTTAGTGACCCCTCACACTACAACCCAATCTTCGCATTCCCTATAATGAGCTTTAAAAGGTTTTATTGACTGGAGGGATGTTATAGCTGCCATTATCTGTCCGGCGTTCTCAGCATGGAATACACTGTCAATATGTTTTGATGACAAAAGCAAAAAAATGAATGGGCCTAATGTAAAAAATGAGCTCATGTTACCAGCCTCAGCCTGGCAAAAAGCCTCTAAATGGGAAAAAAAGATATTACATGCATAGAATGAAGGCACATTGCCTTGAACAAAGCCAAAACATGTCTGGAGGGTGGCCATGGCTGTGCACTGGCAGTGCCCTTCGGGGGTGAGCTGGGCACACTCCTGCTCTTCAAAGGTCTGTCCTGCCAGAAAGCAGTGTAGGCAGCTAAGGTATGTTCAAGGAGCTTAGTTCATGCTGAGCAATGTAGAAACAGCCTGGGTTTCTCAATATATATCTGTAGCACCCACATAACTGGGATTACATGTAACTCCATTGCATTTGGTATGATCTGCTCAAGCACACCTATAATTTACAAAGAGTAGACAGCTCAAATTTCTGTCCTAATTTCTTGTAGAAGACAATAAGCAAGCTTGAAAAACCTAGTCTAATGAAAAGAAAGAGGGGATGGGATTGGTCTCAGGGAACTCCAGAAAAGGAAAAAGGCATTTGAAAGGAAGAAATAGGAAGAAGCCGTAGGTAAATTTAGGCTGGAGATGCTGAAAAGTTTCTTTTACTCTCAGAAGAATAACGGTTTGAGCTGAGACTGCTGGAAGAGGGAAAAGGGAGAGAGGGAAAACCATACAGCTTCAAGGAGACTGATACGTTTATGGAAAGTGCCCGCAATACTGGGGACAGACAAGGTAACCCAAGCACCTTGTTCCAGTTCCATGTTACTCAGGTGTCTATGCTGCCATCCTGAAATATCAAAGATGGAATACTGACTGCTTCAGGCAACTGAAACAACCAGTGCAACAGGAGAAATCTTTTCACTGAACTTCAGGCGCAGCCTCAGTTTCCCTGGGATTGATTCTCAGTGATCAAGGAAATACCTGTCGTCACAGCTGGACACAGGGTGCGTTGCTCTACTGTGGCGACTGGGTTTGGACGGTGGCTGCGAATAGGTAACTGCTGATAATGAAAGCAGTACACTCTCCTACTTTCCTCCCCTGCCATTTCGTGCAGATCAAAAGGGGGAAGAAAAATACCGTTTCCTGGAGCCCTTCTGTGAACATCCTTCACACAAGAGCAGACTGGATGCATTACTGCAGTAGTGGCATTATGTATCTGACTAAACCAAAGTCATGGAGCTCATGTAATGCTGCACAACAATTTAAGGCTGCCCTCAAACTGGACTGTGCATAATTCCTGGGCTTTTGCGCCACAAGCTGAATGAACATGCAAGTTTAAGCTTTCGTTTCTGCACACATGTGACTTACACAAAAGCGAGACATTCTCATAGGTGCTGGCACAAAGGCAACAAACACTCCTTTGCTTATGTGCCACTCAGAAAGACAAAACTACCAGTGGAAGCTGAAACAGAGACCTTTCTCTTAGTCCTTTAAAGTTCTCCAGTCCTTCTGAAACAGACTGAACAACACCTATCACTACTCAATGCTTTCTGCCTTCAAAGTGCTTGACAAACATGTATTCAGAAATCTGGAGAAACATGGCTTTCAAGGGCCCAGCTGTACCAATCCTGATCAATACCTTGCTTTTTTTATATAGATAACACATCTAAACATATACATTGAACAAGACATGATAATTACCTACCTGCTTCTGCTCAGCTACAGTGAGGCCAGTAAAAGACATCTATAAAATATTATTTACCTGGGATCCCAATTAGAAGTTGTCCTTGCAAAAAATATATCAATATTGTATGGGAAAGTGGAGGTGGGAAAAGACGCAGGAATACCATGCCTGTAAATTGGCTGGCTGTTGATGTCCTGCGCTCAAGGTCAGGGGGAGCATTAGTGCTGGAAAATGCGGGGTTGGAATAATAAGGGGCAGGGAGAGCAGATGAGCAAGGGCTGCTCTTCCTTGCTCTCTTGCTGTCTCAGAAGGACAGTATGTCTCTCACCAGCCGAGTGGCTGTAGATATTGCCATTTTAGGCAATGGACTTTTCCATCCCCCAAACAAAGTTGATCTGTGCTACTTTGTGCCCAGATTTTTTGCTGAATGTAGATAACTACCTTGCTATTTCTTCCCTTGCAAACATAGGCAACAACCTGAATGAGACTTGATCCCTGCAAGGCTACTGCTATTTCACAGAATCATTTAAATAGAATTTCACAAAACTATTTACATAGTTATGATTAACTTCTGTGCAGATGAATCAACAGTTCTGCAGACTTTCTGGTCTAGAAACGTCTTTAATGGAGGTGTGTGCAACACAAACAAATGCAAAGAGCTGAGAAGAAAATAAAAACTTGTAAAATGAACTGACCTTTGCAACAACCTAAATCACTTTGCATTTGAGGCAATCTGTCTCTGCCACCTACTACAGTAAGACCACTAATTTCCAAGCTTCTGACTTTCTCCACTCAAAAAAAGAGAGTGCAGAGCCAGACCCTGCTCTCTGCAAGATAAAGGCAATCCCACTCTAAGTGGACAGCACAGGGTGGTCATGGATTTCCCATGCTCTAGGTGTGCAAATGGAGCAAATCCATACAGAGGCAGAGCACTCAGCAAGTGCGTCAAACACCTTGATGTCTACACAAAGACTTGGTTTTGTGCAGTTTCGGGCTCTTTGGCTTTAGAGAGCAGTTGGCTTTTTGGGAGTGATTTTGGGAGCAATGGGCTTTAGACAATTGTAACTGTGCACAATTTATGAGGAAGGATTTCAGTTCAGCTTGCTTCCCAGGGCTCAGAGCAACTGAAGGGAAGAAACAGGTTAGCCTGTAGTTCCTCCTGCTTGGGTGTGTTAACGTCTTTCATAAGGTTTCATGCTAATGCCTCTAGAAGCAGATATCAAAGGTGGCACCATTTATCTGCCTCCTTGCATAGCCTCTTCTTGAAGGCCAGAATGAGGAATGACCCTGCTTTCCCACAGTTGCCCTGCACACAGCTGGGATCAGACCCTATACATCAGACCCTGTTAGTGTTTCACTCCATCTCCTGGCACTAGCTTAAGGAATGGGTGCTGTGATGCCCATCTCCACAAACACTGACATGGACATTTAGCCAACAGCTCTCCAAAACAGACAAACCAGAGCATCGTTCTCCAGCCCAGCCATACTGTAGGGAGCGGCTACATGCCTGCTGACAGAGGGGACACCAGAGTCAGAGTGAGGTAAGCATGTGGCAGAGCAGGACCACCCCTTCTCCCACCCAAAGCTCTGCCCATGCTGACCTACTGCATGTCTTGACTTCCTGGTAAGGCTCTCCTGAGCAGGGAGCTGTGTGCTGCTTAGCAACCCCAGAGCATGATAAATATTTAGCAGTAAGTATGGGGGGTGCAGAGAAGGAAGGACAGAAGGAGCAGAAATCAGACCATGCAGCCACACAAGTGGTGGCAGCACAGCTGCAATGGCCTTGAGAGTGGCTGCGAGTGATCCATGTGCACTAGAGGAGCACCTCGGCACTGCAAAGAGGAACCCCGTCTGCACCCTTTCACAACCCAGACAGTGTGGCTGCATGGCAGCAAACAGCAAAGCAAGGCAGCTGTGTGTGTGATTTGACCTCCCTTCATAGCAGCGGCAGCACATGAAACCAGCTTGTGAGGACAAGCTTCCCTGAGCCTTCCTTTATCAGCACCTGCTCTCAGCTAGGGCATGGAAAAGCTGAGATCTTGTTTGCACACCTTGTTGTGACTAATTAGACAAAGGTGTGAAACTATGCACATAGATTACAGCAGGAAATAACACTGCCGTGGGCAGATGCCTCATCACCTCTGGCTGACAGGAGGAAGCATGTCTGAGTGCAGCTCCTGCTGCTCCTTGAGCTCTACCTTTCTCTTGGGTCTCTGCACATAGCACTCTGGGTTAGAGCCAGGCATCAAAGTCAAAATTGGAAGCCATGAATGAGAGGAGCCAAGGACAGCGCCAACCCAGGGCTGCTGGCCCAGAAGCATGCTGAAAGATCCAGTGGAAAGGGCTATCTTCTGCATGGTCAGATTCAGGGCAACATGGGGGTGATGCAGGAAATAACCTTTGCAGAAAAGAAGAAAGGACAGAGACTGGGGAGCAATGGGGCATGGACACAGGGCTGAGAGGTGTGCTGAACAGTCCTAGTCATCTTGAAGGTGGCTGAATGCATGTGATGGACAGTGGATTGACTGGTGCTTAAGTGCTCCACAGTTGGGTTTGGCTCCTTGTAACCCTGAGGAAGATCAGAATGAGTTTGGGCAGAGCCTGCCTGGGGCAGTGTAAGGCATGTATGAACTTCTGGGGCTTTCCCATACTTTACTGGCTTTCTTGTTCTACCTCTTAGGGTTTTAGAGGTCCTGCAAATCCACTGTGTCCACTAAGCCCGCCGGGAGATGCAGCTGTTCAGCCACTGGAGAAATCAGGCTTCACTGCTTTTACTCCAGATGCACAGCAAATCTTTTGTGGAAAGCAAAACGATGCAATAAAAGCACCCAGCAGGCTCCTATGGGATTCTTGTCGTGTAGAGGGAATTTCTGAGTGATACAGAGTAATGGAGTAATGGATCTACACCCCCACCCTACTACCATGGATACATTTTCCTCTGAGTCATAAAAAAGATTGTCCCAGACACCCCAGGGTGCTGCTGGGCTCTTGCAGGCTGTAACAAACACAGTCCTAAACTCAAATATCCCAGATACAAGCCCTAAACTTTCTTTAAATGTCCCTACACATTGTGCTGGGTACATCTCAGCCACAGCTGTGGCTTTTCACCAGCAGGGTCACCACAAATGCCTTTGTGTCAGCCTGCAAAAACTATGATTTGCTTAAGAATTTAATGAATTTCTAAGAAAACTTTTCTTTTTTTTTGCCTAGTAGGACCTTGATATGTAAGAACCTTGAGTTTAAAGTCAGTTTTTAGACTAGTTGGTGAAGAGAACCCTGATCTCAGATTTATTCAGATTTCTTCAGAAGTTATGGCTTTAAGAAAAATTGTAATGATAAACTCATGGTAAACCTGGCAACTCTTCTGTATGTTTCAAAGCTCCAGTATCCACTTGTATCTTCTATTTGTGCTGGAGTAAATCAGGAGTATTTCAACCAATAAAATTAGATCAGCATGAGCAATATATTCTGCCATGAGCCTGTAAAACTCACCCATAGCCATTAGAGTTGCACTGGGGCAGTGACGGTATAATACTTGAAACTACTGCAAGACTTCTGCCCATTCAATGCAGTACCCTCATCTGCAGCACAAAACAGAAAAGTGGGAAGTCTGTTTCTGGTCACAGTGAAAAGTTAATTGATCACAGGATAGACCATAATGCTCTACAGAGTTCTGTTGGCATCTGTCAATATACCACAAATCAGGAGTGAACAAGTGCAAAATGATCCATAGGAGAGAATTCTGTGAAACACTTGGAACACTTGTTTTATTCGAAAGACTAAAGCCTTCTAAAGGCTTCCCGTATTCCCAGTTATGAGAAACATCTCGGTATAACTTAGAAGAGAGAGAAATCCTGCGCTGTAACAGTTATGTAAACGTGTTGATTATAAAAATCCCAGACTGACAGCACTGAAGAGCGGATCCTCCTGCTTATCTAACCAACATGTACTGCACAGGCAACAGCAAAGCAAACTGCTGCACAGCACCACCCATGTGGGTTGGCTCAGCCGTCTCTCCAATGAAAGGCTGTTTTATTCACTTTACTCCTCAGCCTTTGATCTGTCAAATGAACCTGCTAATCAGTAGCAGCAATATTTCTGCTGTTTTACTTAAAATTGAGGTTTATCTCATGTATACTACCCTGGAAATTGTTGCATAACCAACACCCAGACTTCAATACTGTTTGGAAGAACAACTGATTTTCCTTGTACTAGCACACAGTTTCCATCAAGCAAGGCTACACTTAGTTTAATAAATAGTGATAGTTTTGAAAGAACACAATAAAACTAACAAGAACTCAGAGAGGTTGTGGACTCTCCATCTGTGGAGATATTCAAAACCCAGCTGGACACTGACCTGGGCAACCTGCTGTAGCGGACTGTTAAAGCAGAGGTTTGGACTAGAGGACCTCAAGTTGTCCCTTCCAACCTCAACCATTCAGTGCTTCCATGAACTCATTTCTCGATGATTAAAAAATGGGATCTTTTGTAGAAAGATTGCTCAGGGTATTAAAATTGTCATTAGTAGATCATCTCAACCTCAGTCCAAGGATTCACCACTGAGAGATGACTAGGCATAGAGGCTAAGCAACACAAGGGTATGTTGGGCTTTGGTTAGAGGTGACTGGAGACCTGGACAGTGATGCTCAGTGGTAGATGCTGATCCTGTTGTTGATAAACATCAACACTCAGTCAGTGGAAAAAATAACCAGTATACAGTATGGCTGTCTTTTCCTTGTTTTTCCACTGTTTTGAAGTTTGTTTTTCAACCGCCTTCAGTGACATTCTTAGGTCTTCCTGATGAAGAGCATATGCCCTTTTAAATGGCACTTCTTAGGGGTTGACCCTTTTTGCAGAGCTGAACTGGTTTGATGCCAACAAACTGCACCAAAGATGCAAAGATCTGCCCCCACATACTTCTTCTTCTTCCCTTTGAGCACCATGGGGCACGCTCACCACAGCCCCACTCCCACTTGCTGCCCTCCTTAAGAAAGCCTCAGTGTTTTCCCCTTGCAAGCATCTGCCTCATTTTTTAAACAAAACCAACTTTCAAAACTCTGTTCCTGCTACTGAAACTATATCTTGCAGTATACAGTGCCCATAAATCATGCACTAATGCAAAGTACCTTACAAAATACCTGAGCAATGAATTTTAAGACAGTTCAAATATGACTTCTTTTATTTCAGCACAATGTTTTCTTCCATTTAATTACTATCTGAAGGTGAACTCAGTGCCTACTCAAGGAAATTTATTTGTAGGCATTTATGGTAACGTTCTCTCAAGCTCTGGGACACATACAAAACAGTGGCTTGACAAAGAACAGTGAGTAAAAGCTATACATGTGTAACTTTGCTACCATCAGCCTGGTTTCTCTGCTGACTTAGCAACAGGACTCTGTCAGCAAACCCTATGGTACATCTGAGAGCAGGAGTCCATCCTACCTAAATTCCATCAGAGCCAAGGAGTCACATCCTTAGGCACAATGGGCTGCTCATGAGTTATCTCAGACTGTGTGGATGTTCTGGAAATATTAAGTACAGGTTTTCCACATGCTAGAAAACCATCAGAAACACCTCTTGCCATGCTGCATAGCTGGGGCATCAGCTGGCATGGAGACCAGGAGAGTCAGCTTTGCTTTCTCCTGAGAGGTTTCAGAGACAGCTCTAGTATCTTAATTAATGCAGGGAGCCAGGGATTTATTTTTCCCTTTTATGTAACTATCTTACTCCCCACATAGACACTAACAAACCAGTGAGCTGCAGAGATAGGATTACATACTGTAGGTCCCTCTCTCCCCAATGTCAGTTGCTTATTTACCAAACAACTCTTGTTAATCCTCTTTACTGTGTTTACTTCCCACTCCCCTCCAGCCTGTCTTAATCATTACTATTATTATTATTATTATTATTTTTCAGGTACTTGGGAATGTTAAAAAATATTGCTTAAGAAACAGCCACCTCCAGAGCTGATAAAAGAAACTGATGTCCACTGACTGGTTTTGAGTCCACACTGATTTATACCAGATGAGTATTTGTTAGAGTTGCTGGCATTCACGGCGCACTTGGCCAAGTCCACAAACCATGTAATACTGAAATGATGCAGCTTTCTTCTGTGTTAGTTTATGTACTGTCCTTGGACGTCCTGCTTTTACTTCTTGGTGACAGTCTTCCATGGAAAGAGAAAGAATGGCAGGATTTTACAGAGAGAGACATGGAAGAGAAATACCTGGAGGTATTCCAGATTTTGAAGCTGTTTTTCATCTGCTCCTGCTATGTATGACAGAAGTCACTGGTTGTGAGATCACTTTCCTTAATCATGAAATGAGCACAAAAGTTTCACTGCTTACAGTGGATTTCAGCCTCAGCCAGTGATTAAGGCTGTTCTAGAAATCTACAGATGTCAGATTGCAATTGCTGCCTATGCTAAGTTCCAACCCTTATTTTTTTTTCTAATGTGCCATGCAAAAGTTTCTTAGGAGAAAATTTACATTTTTTAAAGAAGGAAATACTCCTCTGTCACCAAGACCAGAGAAAATAGCCGTTTCTCCACTGTCAAACTGAGGGTGCTATCATGATGCATGTAACCATGCTGCAGCACAACACAGTATCACATCCTATCTCCTCTGATGCTTCATCTATGCAGCAGCACACACCAGTACCTGGTGTGCCATTCATGCAGTGTACAACACTGCAGATGCTAGCATCACACATAGGAAATTTAGAGACTGCTTTAAGAGCCTTTGAAGAATCACCCCATATGTATCTTCCCAATAGTTTAACCTGTCTAGTAGTTCCCTGAGGATTAAAGATGATTGACACATTATGGTATTAGTTCCCTCAGGGATCAGAGAGGTCAAGTCCATCCACTGGAATGGAATTCAGCATTTCTCACAACCATTTAATATGGGGAGAACCTGAGTATTTCCAGGGGAGATGCAGAGATGGAGGCAGCAGTGTGCTTGCTTGGCTCTGGTACTTATTTTATACAAAGAAGCACCGATCCTCTAGGCTGCATTTTATCACAAAACACCTTAATGCCTAAAATCAGAGATCTGCTGAAGTTTCAGTTTTTACGAGAGAAAACAAACAACCCAAGGGAAACATTTTTTATAGGTTGGATAAAAATACAGTGGAGTTATGATACTTCAAGGCCAGTCACCCCCTCTCTTCCTGCTACAGAAAAGCAGACATGAGAGAGTTTGATTGGGTCTCACCCTTTGAAACCAGTAAATGAGATTTTAACTTAAGCACAATAGGATTTTCTTTTTCTTTCTACTTCAAATTTGATTCTTATGAAAGTGAGGGATTAATACAACAGATCCAAGCTCTGTGCGAATAAATCTCTGCCTGTATTTTCCTACTAAAACGTTTAACTCCTGCTACACCATACAACCAGGTGACTGCTGTTACTTCAGTCTCCAGCATCTCTTCAGTGGCGGGGAGGAGACATCTGGCAGAGATGCTGCAATGACAGAGGTCCCAGTTCCAGGAGATGCAGAGGAACAAGGGCGGAGAGGATGACTGTAGAAGACAGCTGGTGGGGATACGGGTGTGGAAAAGGACAGGGCAGAGCGTGGAGCCAGAGGCTGGAAATACATTGGAGGGACCCTTGGCTTCAGCATCACCCAAATTAATCCCCTTACTCTTTCTCTAGCCACCACTGCCTCACAGCAAAGAAACAGAGTGAAGGACTTCTCACACTAGCTAAAGCCAATTCATCTCAACAATATGTAACAACACTCTGTGTTGAAGGCAGAGATGCTTCTCTTGTGAAGCATCTTACCTTATTTCCTAGCATTTATCAAAAGATCTTTTGCAGTGGATCAAGGAGCCTGAACTACTGGGGAATGCTGCCAGGAACTTCAGGGCATCCTTTTAGCAGAGCTGTTTCAGGAAGAACTCATTGATGAAAAGGAATGCTCTAGTTACCCTGTAAAAATATAATCAATAAGATTTTCTTTTATAGCTGTCCATCCCATGTCTGAGCAGCTTTCAGCTTAGCATTTGTCAGCAGTGTGAACGTCAACAATAAGCATATCTAAGGGGAATTTTCACTCTTCTCTGCACCTAATGCTGCTTAAGCCACTGACTTGTATGCTGATATTCACACTGTTGACAAACAATGGGTATCTTCATCAAGTATCAGTATTATTCTTCACCAACACAAAGCATGAGACTGTTATGTGAACTCCCAAAGCCTTTTCAAGGCAGCTCTAAATTTGCTGTATACATTTCTTTTCTATTCCTCCCATATACCAGCACCAGATTTGACGAGCAATTCCTCACTAGGCACAAGTTGCCCTGAAGAATTACTACTCCCATAGGTATATTTTGCAGACTTGGCAGAAATCATTCCCAATTTGGCAGTAGGAAGGTAAGTACAATAACTGGTTTTGAAACTAATAGGAACTAATAGAATTACACATGGAATTGGACCAATCCCCTATGAGCAGCCAATGGTAGGATGTACAGTGTAGGAACAACAAGTAAGAGACTCTGCACTGTGATACCAATCTAATCGGACTCCAACTGCAGTCCTCCATAGATGATTTTTCACAAGTGCTGTCACTAGAGTGAAAGCTTTCCAAATCCTTAAAACTAATAAGCATTCATTTTAGCTAAACTAGAACAGCAAAGATACTTATGTAAATTTAATAAGAAATCAAATACAGACTTCTGTCTTCTCATTTGAAATTTTCGTTTTTTATGCTCTTGGATACATTATCCTTCAAATCCTGCATAAATTTTTCAGACAGCTACAAAGCATGTGCAATGCTCCATCATTGTGATATCCCCACTGAGACTCATCAAAAATCCTGCAGGTTTTTTCACGCAGATAACATTTTCCATGAAAGGTACTTTCATTTTTACATTTCTTTTCCCTTTTTTTTTTATCACTCAAAAATCACGAAGTTGAAAAAAAAAATTTAGTGCAAGCTGCAATTCATTTGTCGCTGAAGTATCTCAGGAGAGCTATGGATTGCCTATTGCATTCTCTACTGCAGCTGGGTCACCTGGCTGCACTAGCAGCTCCTGCGCAAGACACCTATTGTATGAAACTGTGACACCATGAAGCCATGACTGTAGGGTGTTGTCAGGGCCACACTGAAACCAACAGAGGAGAAAAGATGCTCCCTTCACCCAGGATACAATTCTCACAAGTTACTTTCTTCTCTAAATTGACACTTTGGACTTGCAGTTGGAGTACTCATACACAAATGTTAAAGTTTTGACTTCTTCCAACAGAAATATGAAATATTATTTAGGTGAAAAAATTATTCCCACTCCCATTTTTCTATGTAACTGAAGACAATACTTCCTAACTACTGGAGGCCTATGCAAGCACATCTATTGCAATGACAGTGAGCTGAAAAGGTTACTACACACCATGTTGTACATAGGCTTTACACTGGCTTTTGCATTAAAAGAGACAGCTTTTGCATTTGATTCTCTAGATGAGAATTCTGAAGCAAGAATAAATTGGAAGTGAGCCTCCAAATGAAAAATGACAGAAATTACCTTAGAGTTTGAGTTAAAAGAACTTGCATTAATTTGAAATACTACAATTAGTGATAGGCCTGAGCCAAAAACCTCACAAGTAAATTCTGAACACTTCCAGAAGTGGTAAGAGAGTGTTTCCTACCTCTACACTTGGCCAAGCCAAAGCTATTGACATTCCGCAGCAACCTGCAGCAATTTGACTTTGGGAAAGTCATTGCTCAAGGCCGGGTTGGACAGAGCCTTGGATGGCATGGTTTAGTGGGAGGTGTCCCTGCCCATGGCAGGGGGGTTGGAACTAGATGATCTTAAGGTCCTTTCCAACCTTAACTATTCTATGATTCTATGATTATTAATCTGAATATTGCGGCTGTATCCCATTTCTAGTTTTTCTCCTCCTCATACCCATGACTGTGCATTGAACTTCACCCTTTACACAGGCAGCATATTGTACGTAAAGTGACTTTCCAATCAAAACATACATTGACTACAGGATGCATTTTGCCTTTAGGATATCTTTAAACAAAACAAGGTGTCAACCAAGCCTTGGATCAAGTTTTGTGAGGTTTTGTTGCCCTAAGCACAGTAAAAGCATCTGGAGTCTTACCTTTTTATGGCTTTGTAGCAAATGATGGCAACTACAAAGAGGAACACTAGTGTGGCGCAGCATACTGCAATGATAATAACCAGTCCTGGCCACCAGGTCTCTTCAGTGGGACAAAAAGTAGACTTGGGAGCTGTAAAAAGAGTGTGGAAAAATACATGAGTTCTTCCAAATGAATAGTGTATAATCAGTTACACTTCAGTCACCCATGCGACAGCACTAAGTCAGGGCCACAGATAGATACAAAGAGATGCAAATACTTCACCTTTAAGACTCAATTTTTTTCCTAAGCAATCAACTCCTCTGTTTGGTTCTAGTTGTCATGGTCCCCAGATGACCAAATTCTCTGTGTCAGTGTTGCCCACAACCTGGTGCTCAGCTCTGATACCCACAGAAATATCTTTTCCCTCTGCATTAGCTATCTCTTGCTGCATTGGATTTAGTTTTAGAGAAGTGTGTTCTGCTGATAAGGGCAGGCTTTCAAACCCCATTAGAGGAGTTTTACTGGGAGCTGCAGCAGTGCCTACCCATCAGTATTGCAGCTGCTATCATTGTAACCTTGGAGCAAGAAAGGGGAATCTATTTTAAGAGAACAGGAATTTTATTATATTTATTAATTGCTTTTAGAGGACTATAGTTGACAAGCTTCTTGCTCATTACATTGTCTTTGAATTGTATGTCCAATATGTAGGAAATATCTATGTAAGTACCATTCATACAAGCAATATTTTGCATCAGAAGGAATGCTGGTGGCATTTGGTTAAAACATTTTCCTTCAGGGCCGTACTCCTTTTCCTGTGCTTTGAGGGGGACAGATTTCCTAAAGGATGGTGAGCAACAGACAATGCCATGAGCAGTATCAGTGTATTGCAGAGGGAGAAGAGACCCTTAGTGCAGTGTGTGCAACCACATAAACTGCAAGAGAATTTGGGTCACCTTAAATGAAGTTGCATAATGAATCATTCAATGGAAATGTCTAAATCTACATGTTCAGTTAAGCAGGGGAGAGAATTAAATATAGCAAAATATATCCTATATTCTGAACTTCCAGTTATACACATCACAAACAGCTGCACAAGTTAAAATATGTCTCAATTAATAAAACATTATAATAAATAATTGATGCTAAGCAGCATAGGTTTAGGAAAAAACATCTTGTCAAACTAAGTTTATATTTTCTGAGGAGATTACTGGTTTGGTAAATAGATGTATTGGTGCTGGTGTGATAGCTTTAGTCTTTGGTGTGACATTCAACTTAATTCCATGTGATGCTGGATTTCTGAAACTACAGAGCTACACAGTAAGTGTAGCACACATAAAGTGAGTTCAAGTCAGACAACTGGTATGTCTCGAAATCTAACTATAAATGGAAAGTCACTGCTGACAGAATGTGTTTTTTTTTAAGAGTGACTCCCTCCCCCCCGAGTGCGGTGATGGGTACTGGTAGAGTTTGTAAATGACTCAGGAAAGATGAATAGATTAGAAACAGGTCATTATTATCATTAAGGGTAACTATCCATTACAGTAGTGCATCAGCTCTGGTAGAGTATTTAACTGAAAAAAATAGTTTAAAGTAGACTCTTCATTTTCCCTAAAATAAATAAGTCTAAATTCAGCTAAAGAGATTGGACTCAGAGTAAGAATTATGTTAAGTAAAGAAAATGCTCTGTCTCTGTAAGGTCCTCATGAGCATGATGCCTTTTTTCTCCTGGCCTTAAAATGTATGAAGTACAACAGTTGGTTAGGTTTATTCTTAGAGGACCAACACCTTCTGCTATTCCCAAAAGCACCAGGCCTAAATAAATACAATGAATAAACAGACCCATTTCAGACCTACAGTGGGTGGCTGGATCCAACTTAATGAAAGCAAATTAATGAAAAAGTACTTCTAGAGCAAAGGCATCCTGCAAACTATTTCAGCACCACCAAAATCTCACACACTTGCTTTCTTTGACTACATTTGCTTTGAAGGCTCAGCATAAAGACTCGGCTCCAGTTCCAATGTTAGCAGGTATCTGTACACACATGGCTCCAGCCAGAAATGTGCATACCAGGAAAGATTAGCTCAGCTGCAGAGGGCTTCTCTCAACGCCCTGGCACAAAAATAGAGCAGAAAGGAGGCTCTCATAAAATTACATAAAATTACAAAGAAACCTCTGATTTCTTTTTAGCAAGTCTCAGAGTGGGTCACTCTCAAAATTGTCCTGAGCTTCCCAAACCAAAAAACAGTGAAGAAGCTGTTTTAGTCTTCTGGATTAAGCACTAAATCACTTTGTGTATGTTATAAAAGCACACATACTTGTGCTGCCTGCAACAGAATATAAAAACAGGAACTGGAATCCTTGGATATGCCCTCAGGTTATCTTTAGTAGTCATGGCTGTGCTTCATAAAGCTCAGATTTTGGAAATCGAGTACTCCTAACATTTATTTTGATCAGGGTTACTACTTTCCATCGTGATATGGGTTGTAGGCTAATTGCTCTGCATGGGAATGATGGGCCATTAGAAAGTAACACCAATTCTGTCAGAAGAGAGTAAGTGCTCCATCATGGGGGCTACACTGGGATCAGTTGGTGCCTCTGCGTAGTCTTCAGCAGCAGTGCTGAGGCAGGAAGCCTGCATCAGGGCACCCCTTTCCACCGGCTTTCACTCATCCACCAGTCCAACAAAGCAAAGCAAACCAAAACAGAACAAAACAAACCAAACACAGATCAAACACAGGGCTGAGCTGGAAAATATCTAAGGGAGGCAGTGACCCGTGCTCCCATGTGCAGTCCCAAGGGAGGTGTCTCTGGCTGAGGTCTGAGTGTATCAATCCACTCACAGGCTCAGTTCCAAGCAACTGGTGAGTGTACACTGATGTGACACAGAAGGGTGACAGCGACTTCCCTCACCTCTCTACAGCAACAGTAGTTTCATGCCTAAAAAAGGAAGAGCGCTTTTGAGATAAATAAAAACTGATTATTGTTTCCCCTCCTGCTTTTATTCCTGTTCTTGCAGAAAGGTGAACGGTGCTAGTGTAGCCATCTTTATATGACATCTGCCTGTTTTTAATACTGCATACTCAACAACAGGCTAAGCCCTGCCAACTCTATGCCTGCAGCACTCCTCTTGCTATTGTAGGGCTGCCTGAATCAGCCATGCACTTTTAATTAGCATGATAGAAAGTGAAACTGGATTTTATTTAAAGGCAGGCTCATATTCCAAGGGCCTCAAGCGTTTTATCAGTCTTGGTTGGAACTTAAAAGGAGCTGGAGATGCAGGTTTTTACCAACCTCTATGTATGTCACATAGAGACCTGTTGATCTGCTGGCTAAGGCAGGGTTCTACTCTCCTCTTATTTGCTTTATTATTTTGATACATTCACATAATTTGCAAGTAGGCATCTCTATTTGAAAGACAGAGAGGATCCACTAGTTCTTATAGCCATTATCACACTGGGATGCAGGAACAAGTCCAGAAAATGTGAAGAGGTTTAGATGTGATTTCAGATGTCAAGATATATGGAAAGACTTCCAGGACACTCCAGTTAAACATGGAGAGGGACTTTCAATTTGTTGCAGTTTGGGTCTCTTCACAGCAAGGCGTCCAAACCCCGGAGGAATAGAGGAGTCCACTGAATCCCCCAATTAATGTGAAATAACTTGGGCTCTGGGAGGAGAAACCCTACAGAAGAACAGTTACACACACACACAGACACCAAGGCTTGGATACTTACTCTATAATCATTGTGCTGTGTAAAGATGAGAAACAAGGAGAGCCTCCATTAGAGAGGAGAAAAAAATGGAGAGCCAATTTTTGAGAAAGCTGATTTCAGTGCTGAGCCTGAGGTCTCTGTCTACTTTTATGCTAAGGCTTTTCACTCCTTCCAGCAGTGCCATTCACCGCAAAGTGAGTGCTGATTAACTTAACGCTGATTAACTTACTTGTATGTCAGAGTGAAGCTCTAGGCAATTAATAAAAATGGGCCAAGAGCTCAAGTGATGTAAACCAGTAGAAGTGCACCCAGCTGTGAGACCAGAGCCAACTGAGGACCTTGTGCCAGCATCTGCACGATGACACTCATAAGCACTGCTCCACATCTTGATGAAGGTTAGAAGTTCAATCCCCAAAGCCCTGGAGGCCGTGGGCTCTCTGGATGCAGGCTTTGTTACCTAACCCAGAGTGATGTGGAGAGATCTGTGAGTTAGGGTCAGCTCAAGTGTCCCCTCTGAAGTATCTTGCTACGTAGGAACCGCTAGAGATGTGTTTGTATGATCTATGTGGTAGGAACCTGCTGTGTGTACCCAAAGCAGCTAACAGTGCAAGGCAGCCAGCATGGGAAAAACAAATCCTTCATAAGAACTTTCTAACAGAGCCTGTGGTACTGGTAGACCCTGATACAAATACAGATCTTCAGCTGTTATTCTAAAAGACATTTCAGGAATAGGCAAAGTATGAGTTCCCCTTGAACCATATCCATCCACATTTGGAACTGAGGGCAAAATTTCCTGTGAGGATGTGGAACAGGAGGCTGATCAGGAGATGGGGGACCTTGGTGCCCCTCCCAGGGCAGAAAGCCATGCATACATGTATGTCATGCAGCATCTCCTCTGCTCGCCCCAGCCTCACACTTGCCCCGACACACGGGCCCTGGGATGTTCTGTTGGCCAGAGGGAAAACTGATCTCATGTTCACGCTGCATCCACAGCACCCACAGAAGGCAATGCTCAGGCAGGTGACCAGATACAAAGACTGGCTTACAGAAGGAAGTACTGCCACTTTCTACTGACAGATGAAGAAGAGACTTGTCTAACCACGTCAGGTTTCTGCATGCTGTCAGAGAACTCCCTGGTGGTTTTGTGTATATATATGTGTGTATATATATATATATATGTATATATATAAACACCATACGTATGCATAGAATCATAGAATCATAGAATCATAGAATAGTTAGGGTTGGAAAGGACCTCAAGATCATAGAGTTCCAACCCCCCTGCCATGCGCAGGGACACCTCCCACTAAACCATGCCATCCAAGGCTATGTCCAACCCCACCTTGAACGCCGCCAGGGATGAAGCATTCACAACTTCCCTGAGCAACCCATTCCAGGGCCTCACCACCCTTACAGTAAAGAATTTCTTCCTCAGATCCAATCTAAACTTCCCCTGTTTAAGTTTAAACCCATTACCCCTTGTCCTCTCACCACAGTCCCTCATGAAGAGTCCCTCCCCAGCATCCCTATAGGCCCCCTTCAGGTATTGGAAGGCTGCTATGAGGTCTCCACGCAGCCTTCTCTTCTCCAGGCTGAACAGCCCCAATTTTCTCAGCCTATCTTCATACGGGAGGTGCTCCAGTCCCCTGATCATCTTCGTGGCCCTCCTCTGCACTTGTGCCAACAGTTCCATGTCCTTTTGATGTTGAGGACACCAGAACTGCACACAATACTCCAAGTGAGGTCTCACGAGAGCAGAGTAGAGGGGCAGGATCACCTCCCTCGACCTGCTGGTCACGCTCCTTTTGATGCAGCCCAGGATATGGTTGACTTTCTGGGCTGCGAGCACACACTGCCGGCTCATGTTCATTTTTTCATCGACCAACACTCCCAAGTCTTTCTCCGCAGGGCTGCTCTGAATCTCTTCCCTGCCCAACCTGTAGCTGTGCCTGGGATTGCTCCGACCCAAGTGTAGGACCTTGCACTTGGTATGGTTAAACTTCATCAGGTTGGCATCAGCCCACCTCACAAGCACATCAAGGTCCCTCTGGATGGCATTCCTTCCCTCCAATGCATCAACCGAACCACACAGCTTGGTGTCATCGGCAAACTTGCTGAGGGCGCACTCAATCCCACTGTCCATGTCACCCACAAAGATGTTGAACAAGACCGGTCCCAACATACATATACATACATATGTATGCGTATAAACAGACATATATATGTAAAAGTGGTATGTATATGATAGATATATATTTTGCATAGGTATATATAGGGGTGTACACATGTATCCATATCAATGAAACTTCTGCCAACTGCTTTTTAAACGTGCTTGCATTCTGAGTGGCTCCACAGGATTAATTAGTAAGTGCTGGTGAGAGAATGTGAGAAACTCTACCAGCTAATTTTGTCCTTTTCCTTCTTCTGTGCGCTTGAGATTCCTTACATCAGCTGAACACATAAGAGCAAATATTCACATTTGGGGCACCTCTGTATGTGTCTGAAATGATTAATTTTGAAGATATAGGAGCTATAAGATACGAATGGATGCACTTCGCTGTCTCCCTGGCAGGTCCAAAAATCATCTTGTCAACCTCCCTTCACAGTTGTTGCCTGCAGACAACGCACCAGGCCACGCGTGAATTGCTGAAGGGGAGGTGCAGGAGCACATCACATCAAGCGCCAAAGGCTATGCTGGTATCAACAGGAGCCTTGGGAGCTGGGTCAACCTCCTCCCCAGCTGGCTGGCCACAGCCTTGGAAACAGCCTGCAAGAGGCCATAATCCTCCTCTGCACTGTCTCCAGACTGCACAGCAAGTGCAGAACAAAGACTGTGAGCAGACTCCAGGAGGCAAGGTAGAGGCATTCTCAGATTTCCGCTATGGTAAATCCAAGACAGCAGGAGTCTGAGCCTCAACCACATGAGCTCGTGGTGGCAGAGGTTCCACTGCCAGCTGCATTTACACACCCTAAATTAAATCCTAAAGGAAGATAAACTGTATTTCGCCACAACTCCAATGGGAAAACTTCTTTGCCCCATGGTAAGACATGGTCATAAACCAAATGCATCTAACTGCTGGCCAGAGGGCTTTGGGCAGACTTCCTCTCTCCCAGTGGCAGCTGCAATAATGGCCCCTGTGATTTTATGATGTTTAAATGTCCAGTGCTCTGGCACTGCAGTTTCTGAGCACAATGGTTGGTATGTGGCCCAGCCCTGGTCCTTTCCCCTTGCTTCCCCCTGAGAAGCAGAAACAGAGCAAACTTTAAAGGGGAGCTCCAAATACTAAAGCAGTGTTGTGTGGATTAAATCCAGCAGAGACAACAAAATACGAGATTCGTGCTGCACTGTGGCTTCCCAGGGCTGTTCTGCTCAAAGTGATGGAGACACTGCCACTTAGAGAGTCAGCACGAGGAAAAGGTGCATGATGGGCAGCACAGAAAGTCAGATCTATTAACAGCCATCATTAACTCAAGGGGCTGGGTCAATGTAGCAGGAATATGAACCAGGAATGAATAACAACTTCAAGAACAGCTGAAGTGCGCTTGGGCATGTTCATCTCCACTAAATTCGAACATGCTGGAAAGGATTTGCTTCTTCACAGTCCCCAAAGAGCAGTGACTCAGAAAGCTGCTCTGTTGGACCTGCTCCTTGTAATCCTACACAGAGAACAGGCACAGGAGGAAGATGCTACCCAGTGAGGAAAGACCAAAGAACTGGTTTTAAACCAGCAATATCCTATCCCACCACCCTGGGCTGTAACTGCACACAATGTGCAATAGACTGGCTTAAAGAAAATAAAAAACACCTAATTTTGGAGCAAATTGTCATTCAGGAAGAAAAACCCACCTATGTTGGATTTTCTTTCCTTTGTTTTTTCTTCCTTATAGATCTGAGCCCCTTCTGTTGCTTGTAAATATAGGGCCACTTCCATAGTGCCACCAGCTAATTGGGTAAACAACTACTAACACACAAGAGTGCTGTGCTCAGCATAAAGCCTGCCCTGTTACTGCCTCCCTGGAGTAGCTAGGTTAAATAATACTTGTGGAAATCAGCTATTCCTGTAGCAGATGATACTTCTGTTTATCACAGTATGTTGCAGACAAGTTTGTATCACACAGCTGCTCTGCGCATATGTTCCTACGACACTTTTAAGGGGGATACTGCAATCACTACACAGCGGGAACTTCTGCTATAATAAAAACGTGTGGGATGATGCTGGAGAAATTCCCTCCCCCACAGCTTTTACACTATAGATGCTGTTATTCTACACTCTTGGTTCCCTGATCTGCTTAGTTTTCTCCCCTTATCTAAAAATACTTCCCTTCTGAAACAAGAAACATGCTCACTTTTGTGCTTAGTTTTGAAGACTGGAGTTTGCAGGAGGTGGAGGAAAGGGGTAGCTCTGCAGGAGTTTTCTGAAGGTCATGGGTGATACGGGAGTGCACGGCTCACTGCAAAAACAGCATTGGAACAGCCAGTGAAAAAACCTGAGCCTGGATACAGCCAGTGAAAAAGAGAGGAGATGGGTGGGGATTTTTAAGTGCGGTGCTTATGATCTTAGCTTTAGAGGCTAGTGAACACACAGGCATTCAGGTTTGGGTTTTGCAGTGGATTATACATGTTGCTGTGCTGTCTTTGTAGGTCTCATGCAGCTGCTTTTCCCTGGCAGATTTGGGAGTCCTTTAGAAACTGAACATATCACTAGGACCAAAATAAAAATAATAGCAGATGAAAGTATTGGTCGCACAGGCATAAGTGAAGCACACTGCGAGGAAGCAGCTTGTGCAAAGTCACTGCAGCTCAGTGAAAAAGCCAGGAAACAAAATGTCTTTTGACTCCTGGCCAGTCCTACCCTCTGTATCATGTTGCCTCCTCCTTGGGAGTAGATGTAAACACTGGATATGGTCATAACTACATTACAGGGGTATCAGCGGCAAACTCCCCTGTTGACCTCCTTGGCAGGTGCCAGATCTCTGTCCCAAGCTGGCACACTGACGCAGTGTTCAGAGGTCAAGACCTGTGGACAGAAATGAGGTGGGATACAATAAGGTGCCCAGGAAGGGCTGATGCTAAGCTTTTGGGATAACTTGTATTGGTTTTTCAAGGCTGCAGATGAAACTGACATTTCAGAGTCCTACATGGTTATGGAAGGACAATGATGAATACAGGAGAGCAGTCAAAAGATTATCAAAAATGGTAGGAAGGGAAAGTCTGCTCCAAAAGATCGACAGGCTGATGGCCAGATCTGCCAGCCTTAATCCAATTAGGTTGTTGGTGAAGCTGATCGGACCTGCCAGAACTGAAGTATGACCCTGTAAATAGGAGTGAAATATGGATTCAGCTGCCAAGGTCTTTTGGAGGAGAGTAGGGTTAGCAAGCACAGAGGGAGAGTCTGTTTTCTAAAGCACGATCATTTAAAGGCCTTGTGGAAAAAAGGCTTTTAAGGAGATTACATCATAGCTAGCATCTGTGTTAACACGCGGCTCTGGCATTTATCTTTACAATGGGCGCTCACGTCAGCCACCGCCCTCTGATCTGACTTTGTCATGTTTTTCTAAACAGCAGTCTCCCGTTGAGACACTGTTTCTCCCTCGCCATCTGATTCTCCCTCAGCAAAAAGGACTGAATTGGTTTTAGCCCAATTCAATCGCACCCTATCAGTTTCTGTCCCGAGCCAACAAGAATTGAAGCCTGTGCCTTGCAAGGCAGCCTCTTCCCTGCAGCAACATGGTCATTCTGGAGAGCCTCGTGGGCACCCTCAGATTTCCTTGCTCTCTACAACCTGGATCAGCGCCAGGCTGGGCAGTACCGAGGTAGTCCTAGGGAGAACCCCAGATAGTCTTACACCCTGCCGCCATGTGAAAGCGATTACTCGGGCGAACCCTGCCGTACCCGCAGCATGCTTTCCAAACCATGGGAGTCATGGATCAGATTAGTGGGTATCTGGTGCCTCTGGTCTGAAAATTTGCTGTTAAATTAGTATGCTGGAATTTATTTTAGAACGTGGCCTGATTTCCAGAGGTTCTGAGCACTGAGAAAGCCAAATGCTTTAAGTTGGGTATGTAGATATACAACCTTAAGTTTAGTCTTCTGAGTTTTAGAATACAGACTTTAACCTCTTAGGTTAAAACCTCTTAGGTTTAACCTTTTACTTAGGCAAAGTGCCACCATGAATAGGAGAAATTCCTTTCAGGATGTGGATTCCAACCTCAGCTCTTTCCATCGCTTGTTGGGTGTTTTTAGAAAGATCTTCACCCCCACCCTGCCTTTCTCCTTCTCATGGACAGGGACAGAAGTCTCAGCTCTCCAATCCCAGAACAACAGCAGCACAGCACTGACCTGAGGACAGTAATTCTCAGTTCTTTTGAACAGAGGCACCACTGAGAGGTTCAGAGACGTGCCAGCACAGTACCATCCACTTCATTGCACAAACACACAGGCTGGCTCTCTGGCAGCGAGTGACGTGCACAGAGAGTGCTGGCTATTCTTCAGCAGGGAAAGATCAGCGCTGAGGATCATCTGCTTGCCCCGCAAACCATGGGACCTCATCATGTTACGGCACTGAAGGAGCATCCTGAACCTTCACACTAAGTCTGCTTTTGCCATTTTAGCATTCTGAACCTGAAAGCGTGTTAGCATATTTCTATCAGTATTCAGCAAGCACAAACACAACGCACATATACATACATACAGACATCTATACACATCCCTCCCCCAACCTGCTTTGGCTGCCACAGATTTCCCAGAGGGGATCTGAAAATGACTATGACACAAGAGGTGAGTGAACTCTCAACACATTTTAAGGATGAACTTAACACCTGTAACAGGCTTTAGTCAGCCTTGCACACTGCAGGTACTTGCGAATACTGCAGCCCATCCCCTGCCAGCATACCCCAGGTATGCTTGTCCCATGGCCGCTCCTGTGAAGAGCCAGTTGGCTGCCCCGCTCTGTGAGGCCCTAGCTTCCTTCTGTTAAAAATCAGAAGCTTCTGCTTTGGCATTTGCTGAGGTGAGCACCCTGCCTGCTGAGCCCCACAGAGCTCAGGGCAGGCATGAGCAACTTCAACACAGGCAGGAGGAGGTTTGATGCCATGAATCAAATATGTCGAGACTTCTTCAAGTTTCTTGGAAAAAGGCTACCTTTGCTTGCAGGCTAACAGCGCTGGGCCCTGAGGCATCTGACATCAGACAAACTAGGGACCAGTGAAAGAGGTAAAGGCTCACTTCCAAACTGGAACTCACTGGGGACAGGAGATGCATTTTCCCACATTGCTTTCCTTCTCAATCACATAGACAACATCACCTCCCAGATAGACCACAGTATGAAGAGAAATGAGCCTTCTGGACAGTTATCTTTTCCAGTCAAGCTGCCTTTCTTTCAGGCTGTTTTAGGGCAGAAGATGGGCTCATCACCAGCTGCAAGATATTTCAAGGAGACAGGCCTCTGCATGGTGCAGTGCGGCTGCAGAGAGCATCTCATGAAGAAGTGACTGACAAGGAGCAAACACATCAGTAAAAAACTGGCCTAATCCTCCCTGCATCCTCCCTCACTGCCAGTCACTGCTTACCTCATATCAACAGCACATAGAAAGCATGTGTCCTCTCCAAAATAAGGTGGAGAGGGCCATGGCTCACGATGCTTGCAGGTAGTTAAATGGTTTGGAGAACTCAATTAACATCTACCTGTATTTTTAAGTGATAAAAGCCCTTAAAAAACTAGTCCTTGCTTTACTGAGCCTCAGGCACCCTGAGATGAAACCTATGCCCCAAGAGGTGCTGTGAAGGCACGTATAGCTGAGCATGTTAAGGTACTGTGGCAGTGGCACTTATATGGACACTGTAAGTACATGGAGTGATTGCTCTTCCAGGCTGTTAAATCCTGTATCTGTAGATACATGCTGCTTTGTAAGGGTTTTGCTGAAGCTGTATTGTCATCGACAGAGAAGAAATAAGACATGACATAGTGCTGTTTTGCACAACGGGTTCCTGTCCAGCCCCTCAGGCTTCCTCCTTTCTTTCATTATCATGCAGTGACGGCATGGCCGTAGGCTCTGCCTCTTGCTCCTGGCAGAGTAAGTGCCTTATCCTTCTTGCTGTGTGGTAGTGCAGCCTCCTCTTCAATGAGTGGTAGGACAAGACATAGCTGATCAAGCCTATAGCAATTACTGTTCACTTTTGAACCTAATAATAATAGTAATCTGCAGTCCTTGACATCCACTAATCCCAAATCTGAAGTTCACAGAAGCGAAAAAGTACTTCAGTTTCAGATATGATAACTCCAAGTGGCTGATAGGGTAGTTGACACTCTTTGGATCTCCCAGCAGGTCAGTGGCAGAGGGAAAAGCAGCACACTGGACTCTTTTTTTGCCATTCTCCACAGGGTGGGCATGTTGTCTCCTTTGCAGGAGTCACAGCACATCACCAACAAGCCTTCTGAAAGCTTGTCCATCTTTTAGCTCTTGCAGCAAATAGGCCTTCAAAGGAGGGATGATAGAGGCTGAAATTCAAACAGCTGAAATTGATTTCAGAAGTCTAAGCTCTTACACTGATGATCAGTCTCTCATCAGCGAATGATTAATAAGACACCTCAGGGCTGGCAGATTCAATCCCACAGAAAGATGAGATTTTCTTGGAACAATGTTCTATATATAGATCGAATTAAGGTTCAGATCTGTATGACTTCTTCAGGATGAATGGTAATCACATGAGTGGTGCCATCAAAGTCACAGGCTACGAAGTGTAAGTAAAATTCAGTGCTACTGGTACGATGAAGATATTATCTCTTAGATCTGTTTTGGCTTTCTAAAGAGCTCAGGAACTTCCAGATAGTAGTAAAAACTGGACAAGCCTCACATCTTAGAGCTAAAACTTTTGAAATTAATACCTTCAGGGAAGGCAGCTACAAAACCAGCTTCAGCCAACTGCAGACTGAATTTCCTAACACAGATTGTGGAAGACTTTGGAATACTTTGATTATTTTCCTAATGTGTTAGTAGCAGCAGTTTCTAAAATACTGCTTTGTGTTCATCTCTGAAAAATTAGTGGTTTGCCTGTTGGGCATTCAGACACTATATGGAGTGTGAGTGTGACTCTAATAGACATACTTTAGATTTGTAAGTACAGTGGCTTTAAAGAGTTCACTTTACAAAGAAAGCCATATTGCAAGTCATGTGTCTGAGTTTTAGGGAAGAGCTGGTTGACTATGTAGCAGATACTTCTGATAGTGTAGGGCATCTATATAAAAATAATCCTCTTGTTTGATATTCACTGTATCATTTTACATGTATCATTGTATCACTTCAAGGGCTCAGTTACTGTGGGAAGTAAGGGCTACAGATATCACTTAAAAATGTCCCTGAGGAGTCCAATTAGTAATTCCCCTGCCCTGGTGCACTCAAGTTCCTTTTTCAAATTGTATTCAGGTTCAACAAGAGAAATAAAATTGACGATCCTCCAAGAGTAAAATGGAACTGAAGTCTCAAACGCCTTCCAAACCAGGGATAAATTTAATGCTAATAAAAAGAAAATTACGTTTATCAACCGATAATGTTTTATGCAGCATCCATAAAATATAGAATATTAACAGATCAAGCAGTTTCACCATGCCAAATGCCCAATGTGAAGGCCTTAGTCATCACTCAGTAGATGGGTAATTCTGAAAGCTAAAAGACAAGGCACAAGGCTACCTTACAGTTGCAAAGGCAAGCAAATTGGTTACTGGTTTCTATCTGCACTTTCCTCAGGCTTTACAGACAAGTCTGTCACCATCGCTCCCTTCTGAAGCCTACAGCAGTAGGCAGCCAATGCTGCTGAATGATGCCTCGTTAAGCTGAGGTAGAGCATCTGCAGCTTGCCGAGGGTTAAACCAAACCCTCCCTTTGCTCCACTGATAGTCATTTCCTTTGATAGCAGCTACAAAATAGATTAGCAGATTATAGATTATAATAGAAACAAGATTATGCACTGCTTCCAGAAGTAAAGGAAGATGTCCAGGGATGATCCAATAGAATCTGCTCCATTGGTAAAAGTCCAGTTTAAGAGCAGCATTTGTCAAGGAACAGATTTTTGTGTAAAATATTTCTAATCAATGAACTGGTGAAATATCGGCTCCATTTAAAAGGCACTTCAAAATTATAAACCAATTCATTTTAATAACAATTGGGAATTCACATTTTGCTACTATATTATGTGGTATGATTAACCAGTGGAAGTGTTAACTTGCATTATTATTAATGACAGTATTTGCAGTGGCATCATTTATTAACCTATCTTTGTATTATAATAATGGACACTGTGTACTCACTTTGGGATAACATCCCAAATGTCCAGACTGCTGCTTCTTTGATCTGCTACGTCAACTTAAAAATTACCCGTAAGTTGCAATTACACAGGCAGTGCAACGCTTTGTATCATGTTTTTAACAAAGACAATGTGCAAAACCATTACCAGAACATACATTTCTGTGGGTCTGCTTCACCAAGGTCAGCTGCTTAGCCCTCCCTGCTAGAACAGTTTGTGCCAATTAAGTGTTTACTTCTGACTTGTCCAGTTGAGACACAACTCCTCCTGCCACAGCTACTTGTAAATCAGCAGCCTCTGACTCATCAGTAACTTCCCTGAAGATTTATCTTCATCAGTGAAATGGCTGGGATGTACAAATGGACCACCGTTCATACAGGGAATGAATGTTCTCAGCTTAGCCAATTCCTTTTGCTGAAAACAACAAAAATTTGAAGAAATCAAGCTCCTGGAGCATGCATCTCGGAGCAGAAAGGACTGTTCTACTGCAGCAGCACTTTAATATCCGATGCTTCTTTTTTCAAAATTAGACAATGCTTTTAATCTGTAGATAACAGAACTCCCAGTGATTCCTGCACTGCAGAATCTGGCCTGAGGCTCTTACTTTTAAATACTTCAAAATGTACAAACGAGTGCATTTTCAAGGGAGTGGATTTTTCCATAATACGGATTTATTACTGCATGGAAATTTCAAAACAAATCTGCAAGGTCCCAGAGCAGGGGAAAGATTCATCACTTGCCTAAATAAAAATTAGACTTGACAAAACATCTCAGAATTTACTGTGGTGAAAAACATTGAACTGGAAAAGCAATGGAAGCTGTGAATGACAGTCTGATCTAACCAGCATTTTACAAAGACTGTGAGTTTCCAAGAGCCCAAAATGAGGACATATTAGGCGCACAAGTGATAGCAGAATTCTATCATTAGAGTATTAGTATGAACCTTTCCAGTCTTACCGGCTTTCTAGTCACTAATTCAGCTCCTAAGATTTAATTTAACATCCCAGATATCCAAACTATTTCAAGCTTCATATTTGATTGCTGCTTCAGAAATCTCGCCCTAACTAATTTTCTTATTTTGACTGCAAGGTGAGCACTTGTAACTTTTATTCCAGAAATAACTGTGCTAAATGCAAAAAAAAAAATAATAAAAAAATAAAAAAAAATCAGGATTTTGAAGTCTTTATGTCTTTAGTGATAAAATCAGAGGCACCTGCAGTTTCAGACAGGCAATCTAGTTATTGCATTTCTGATTTAGATAGGTAAATTCTGCCTAAATCCCATCTTGGATGTTTAATGATTTGGTTCACTGTGCTAACAGAGAAAGTACTGTCTATGATGTGAAAACAACACAATGGGGACCTGGATTAGACTCTGCATGTGCCTTTATCCATGACTCCAGGCTGCAGTGCTGGATTTCAATTTAGATTTGAAAGCCTCAAAATCCTACTGTCAGTTCCTAGAGTCACAATCCTTCAGTAAAATAACAGTGCATGTGGGAGAAGACAAGAATCAAATTTTGGGTTTGCTTTGTGAATTATAAACAATACTCTCACACAAGACTGTAATTCACAGTATGACAGCTGTGTTACCAAAACTGAAAGGGCTTCCCTGTTTCAGCATTCTGCTTGCATTTAAAAAAAGTCACTGTCTAGACTACACTTGTAGTAAAACAATATTCTCTCACAGTAGCTGTCATTACTATCGATGTCTTGGTGTAGGAGACAATGTACCCCCTGCCATTTTGGTGCTACTGTAGTTCTTTCCCACTACTGTTCAGTTTTGGTAGTCGCGATGTTGTATGAAGTCACTAGTATTTATGAAGTATGAAGTAGGAAAACATCTTCCCTATACTGTAAGACAAACCCACCCCCATCTGTTTGTTAACAATTCCTTTGGGCATCAGCAATTGGGAGAAGTTAATCTAAGACTCCTCAAGTGTGCTCAAACATCTCAAAACTACTCAGAACTGGTCCTTCTGGCAGAAGAGCGATAGGTAAAGGCTGGTCCTGCCAGCCGAGCCTTTAGGATCAGAACTGCATTTGCTATGGCTGTTTGGAAAGGTGCAAAGCACTCACAAGACAAAAGGCCCACCCAACAGGAAACTGAAAGTCTGAGCTCTCTGAGATGCTCAGCCCATATTGCAGCAACTACACCAAACTGCCCACAGCAAATTTTTGGCACCTCACTTTTTAAAACATGTGGTGGCCTTCAGGAATATTTCAATTGAGTTTGCAATCACAACCTCCCGTCAGCTCCTGAGGGACAATCATAGGCTTCTGACAAAGACAGAAGTCCTTCTGTCATTGCGTAGGCAAGCACATCAGCATCTCTACCCAAGTAACACAAGAAGCAACATGGTGAGCATCAGGAACATGCTCAGCAATCCTGCTTGAATAGCCGTGTGGAGACAGTGCTCAACATGAGGCTTAAACTCATTCTCTGGACCCACACTGGGTCACCCTGTCTGTTCTACCACAAGGATTTCGGTCTCAGAAAACCCTAAGGAAAAACCATTTCTTATTCTTTTATGTTCCAGAGCCAGACAGTTCTTATTTCTGTAACAAGTTCTTGTTGTGAAAAGCTATGTTGTCAACAGTCAGCAAGCCAAATCTGCACATTTTAGTTGCTTTAAAACCTACTCAAAGTTTAACAAGTTGCAGACTGTTCCCGTACTTCAGATTCCTGCCTATATGCACACACATATTGTGATCATCTGTCCTGAAAGATCCAAATATCCTTAACTTTCCTACTTGCACTGAAGATACACTGCCCATTTTCTGAAATTAAGCTGTACATCTGTGCTTACGTAGCTGCCAAAAAGTTGCACCATTCCTGCAGTTGGCCATTTTTACTTGGAATTTTCACCAGCACAAATAATTAGTTAATTAGATGCACTTTCTCTAAAGATAAAGATTTCACCTTGGAAAACAAAATCATACAATTTCAACCTGGAAATAAGATCTTCTGCAGTGATGTCATTCACTTTGGCTTTGCACTGACTTCATTGTCTCAACTGAAAGCTCAGGGCAAACTTCCACTGAGGTCAGGAGCTGTAAAGACGTCACTATGGATCACCTGCTGCAAGCTCAGGAGCGATACATTCCTACTAGAAGGAAGTACTGCAGGAGGGCCAGGAGACCTCCTTGTATGGATAAGGAGCTGCTGAGCAAAATTCGAAGGAAAAAAGAGGCTTATAAAAGGTGGAAGCAAGGACAGGCGGCCTGGGAAGAATACAGGGATGTTGTCCAGGAAGCTAGGGACCAGGTTAGGAAAGCTAAGGCCCACTTAAAATCAAACTTGGTTAGGGATGTTAAGGATAACAGGAAGGGATTCTATAGGTACATTGCAAATAAAAGGCAGGCTAGGGACAACGTGGGCCCCCTCCGGAAGCTATCGGGAGAACTGGCTACCCTGGATTTGGAGAAGGTTGAGGTTCTTAATGACTTCTTTCCCTCCGTCTTCACTGGCAAATGCTCTGACCACACCACCCAAGTCTTGGAAGGCAGACGCAGGAACAGTGAGAATGAAGACCCTGGGCCCACTGTAGGAGAGGATCTGGTTCTTAATGACTTCTTAGGAACCTGAATGTATACAAGTCCATGGGACATGATGAGATCCGTCCGTGGGTCCTGAAGGAGCTGGCAAATGAAGTTGCTAAGCCACTGTCCATCACATTTGAAAAATCATGGCAGCCAGGTGAAGTTCCCGATGACTGGAAAAAGGGAAATATAACCCCCCTTTTCAAGAAGGGGAAAATGGATGAGCTGGGGAACTACAGACCAGTCAGTCTCACCTCTGTGTCTGGTGAAATCTTGGAGCGGATTCTCCTGGAAGGCATGCTGAGGCACAGGAAAACCAACAAGGTGCTTGGTGACAGCCAGCATGGCTTCACGAAGGGGAAATCCTGCCTGACCAATCTGGTGGCCTTCTATGGAGGGGCTACGGAACTGATGGACAGGGGCAGAGCAGTTGATGTCATCTGCCTGGACTTGTGCAAACCATTTGACACTGTCCCACACGACATCCTTCTCTCTAAGTTGGAGAGACATCAATTTGATAGGTGGACCACTGGGTGGATAAAGAACTGGCTGGATGGCCACATGCAAAGAGTAGTGCTCAATGGCTCAATGTCCAGCTGGAGACCAGTAACGAGTGGTGTCCCTCAGGGATTGGTGTTGGGACCGGTCTTGTTCAACATCTTTGTGGGTGACATGGACAGTGGGATTGAGTGCGCCCTCAGCAAGTTTGCCGAGGACACCAAGCTGCGTGGTTCAGTTGATACATTGGAGGGAAGGAATGCTATCCAGAGGGACCTTGACACGCTTGTGAGGTGGGCTGATGCCAACCTGATGAAGTTTAACCATGCCAAGTGCAAGGTCCTACACCTGGATCAGAGCAATTCCAGGCATAGCTACAGATTGGGCAGGGAAGAGATTCAGAGCAGCCCTGCAGAGAAGGACTTGGGGGTGTTGGTCAATGACAAAATGAACATGAGCCGGCAGTGTGTGCTTGCAGCCCAGAAAGTCAACCATATCCTGGGCTGCATCAAAAGGAGTGTGACCAGCAGGTCGAGGGAGGTGATCCTGCCCCTCTACTCTGCTCTCGTGAGACCTCACTTGGAGTATTGTGTGCAGTTCCGGTGTCCTCAACATCAAAAGGACATGGAACTGTTGGAACAAGTGCAGAGGAGGGCCACAAGGACGATCAGGGGACTGGAGCACCTCCCGTATGAAGATAGGCTGAGAAAATTAGGGCTGTTCAGCCTGGAGAAGAGAAGGCTGCGTGGAGACCTCATAGCAGCCTTCCAATACCTGAAGGGGGTCTATAGGGATGCTGGGGAGGGACTCTTCATTAGGGACTGTAGTGATAGGACAAGGGGTAACGGGTTCAAACTTAAACAGGGGAAGTTTAGATTGGATATGAGGAAGAAATTCTTTACTGTAAGGGTGGTGAGGCCCTGGAATGGGTTGCCCAGGAAAGCTGCGAATGCTCCATCCCTGGTGGTGTTCAAGGTGGGGCTGGACATAGCCTTGGATGGCATGGTTTAGTGGGAGGTGTCTCTGCCCATGGCAGGGGGGTTGGAACTAGATGATCTTAAGGCCCTTTCCAACCTGTAACTATTCTATGAGTCTATGATTTTAAGTACCTATGTGCACGCATCCAACAAGCCAGAGGTTGGTGCATGTATCCAGGCTCAGCAATACTATTACAGCTTGTAATGATCTTAGATAAAAACTTTTATTTAAGTTTCCTCCTCTAAATTTTGACTGAAGCAATGCTTGACTGGGCACTTCCACCTTTCAGAGAAGGGATGGCAATACCATGGATTCTTCACCTAATGTGGGAGACGGGTAGAAGAAACACAGCAAATGCTGATACCCAGCAAGCGAGGAGTTCATGCTAAACATCCTTTCTCTTCCTTGTACAGTTTTGAAGAAGTCACCTCTGAAATGTTTTCTCCCCAAACCCTCCACAGGTTAAAATTGATGGTTACTGCAGTGTTGTCTATATTTAACCCTTTCCTGTCTAGAAAGCCTAACTTCTGCTTCCAAACAAATTCCTTTCTTCTTTGTAATGCTCCTGGAGAAACCTGTGTGCTCACAAACTATTTAGTGGTTGACAACAGCAGTACTTTACATTTTGAAGGGTCAACATCTTTTGAACTAGCTTAATCTCATGGGTCTGTGAAGCTGGGTTTGAAATGCTGCCTACACAAGTACTCTATCTACCTTGCCCTAGTCCTGGCTGAAATCCAGAGACAAGGAGGAAAGCAAATGGAGGAGGGGAAAGACACAGTTAATTAAAGGCCAGATTCTTTATCTCCATTCAGGTCATTACAGTCACATCTAGGGAACAGACTCAATTTCATTGAAAGTTCCTTCTTTCTTTGCTGTCAGAATTTAAGCTTATTTGGCCTTAGCCCTTCTAAGCCTCATGAGCTTTCCCTTCACTACATCAATGAGCAGTTTTCTAGGCACAGGTTAAAGAGCAGGCTGCTGCTTGCATAAGAAGAGTCACTGCAGAAACATCAATATGCCAGACAGTCTGGAGAAACTGCAATTGGGTCAGTGACCATGTCTCCTGACAGTCCCCATCATCCTAGTTACTTCTACCATGGGCTGGAGCCCCTCTCATTGAAGACCCTCAGTAAAGGTACACATCTATACCAAACAAGACAGCAGTATCTCAGCAGGATGCTAACTGCATCTCAAAAGAATCTTGGGAAACTCAAAACTGAAATGCCCCATGTGTCCCGCTTCACACAAAAAGGCAAGGCTGAACTAGCAATCCACAAGGACCAGCATGGCTGATCCTAGCCTTCATTTAGACACTGTAAAGCAGATGGATTCATGGGGACAGACCAGAAGTCCTCTGCTTAGTGAGGTGGATGCACATGGATATGCTGCGATGAGGGAAAGTCCCATGACAGCTACATATTGGATGTAGTGAAGGCAGGAACAGCGGTTGGAATAGACATCAGAAATGCCAGTGGTTTGTGCGAAGGAGTTAGAAACATGGGAAAATGAGGCCTGGGGTATGGACAGTTAAGGAGGACAAAACCAGCCTATGCTTTCTCCCCTGGGCCCTGGAGTTCTGGTGACAGAGGCAGCCTCTGAATTCACCAGACCATTATTTTGGTGTCGATATTTGGAAATACATGGGCCACATGATCTAATTTAATTTCCCATATTCATATTGTTGTATGAATTATATGCTTCCTTAGGGTGCACTGAAACACACCCCACACATTCCTGTTGTAGATACATGACTGTAATGTTGAGGTGCCTCACAATTTGTTTTGAAAGTTGGTGTTTCTACCACCACTCGTGTATTTAGACTGACTGCTAAGCTGTGTGTGATTCTACTCATTTTCTGTGGAGAGAATAAGCTTACTGTCCACCAAAGTACACAAAACATTGACCAGTTATTATTCATGAATTCTGGAGTTCACATCTGACAGATTTTGTATTTATGTATCTGCAGGAAGCAGAGCTAAAGATTTGTAGCCTGATCAACCTGTCAATATCGAAATGTCTAACGAGGCACTAAATGCACTGTAATTGTTCCTGAAAGTTCCCAGGCACAATAAAATTCTTTCAGGGAGTCATTCAGCTGCTCATGAACAGTTACCTAGTACCATCCCATACATCCAACAGGGGTTTGAAAAACATTCAGGTGGGACTGAGAGAGAGGACACAAAGAGGATCTCCTGCTCTTCTATAGCAGCAGCTGGAGACCAGACAGGACACACTGAAGAGTCCCAGATCACTTCATTTAGCAGATAACTGAGCTGTCAGTGTCTGTAGTAACTGGACAGACAGGAGTTTTTTAATCTATTGGCTTTGATCATCAGGCCCAAACCAGAGTAGCTGTTTTAGAAAGATGTAGAGATGATCTAAACCTCCAGCAGCATTCATTTTGATTGCAAAAAGAGCTTCTAAGGACAGTGTCTAGCAGGCTGCAGCCTTTTGTGGCTCACAAAGCTGAAAGAGCAATGCCAGCATCTTTATGCGGTGCCTCATGGTACAGACACTGTATCTCATAAAGGCAAAAAAATTGCAACTCCTGGGCTGCTGCTTTTTACAGAGGTCTTTCTAGTACTTTAATCACTTAAATAGTGCGAGGTGCGAGTCTGGTATCAACCACTTAATAATAGCTTGTCTTGTCCCTTTACTGCTCTCTCCTCTGAGTGCTGTTTAAAAGCGGTGTCTGTAACATCAATATTTAACCATGAAGCTTGCTCATTCTCACAAGGATGGGGATTGCTGTACATGTGGGCTAAATCACAGTGCCTAGACAACTGATAATAATGAAAGCATCTTTCAGGATGAGGCACATGATTGCTACTCTAAAGCTTACTGGTGAAAGGAATGTGTAATCTATTTTTTTCCATTGCATTTAAAATGAAATAACTTATTTAAATATTAGTCATCTGGATTTATATAGTTCATTTCTAGAACTGGGTTAGCACCTGGCAATCCAGCCTGAGTAAGCACCAGGCTATCCCAGTGGCAGGCCCATTTGATTTCTCTTTCCTCTTTTTGCAGCGCATGACAGAATTCTTTTTCCCTGGTATGATTTCCTTCCCACTTCACAGGAGACAAATCCACACTCTCAGAGCAGCTGCCTGATGGCAGCCCAGGGAGGAAGGGAGGCAGCCTGCAGTGGTGCCCTCCTTCAGCACAGCTGAGCAGCAGGGCTGGTCCCTGGGCCAATGCTGTTCTGCCACACAGCTCCCTCAGGGTAATGGGGTACCTCAGGTACAAGAAAAAAGAGTGGCAAAGTACTTCATTTTCTGACTGTGAGACAAAGATCAAGGGAATATTCAATATTATTTTCCATGACATTTTGCTGAACATTGAAAGAAATTTTTCCTGCTATAAATAACCTTCATCTCTGCTTTCCAAGCTGTCTTTGTACTTCCTTTCCCAAGTGTTTCACTGGTTTTTTTTCTGGCCTCAGCCTCAAATTTCTGCAGCATGGCACAAATATGAAGCATGTTCCTGACAGAAAACACACTGCAAATTCTGCCTGTCCTAAAAGCTGTGCAGAAGCCGCCTTTGTGTCTTCTGCACATCTGGGGATGATGCTAATAAAGACGAACAGCTGAATGATGGTACCTAATGATTTATTTTCCCTTGGGGAAGCACTGAGAAGGATGCTAGATACACTTTGCAACACTGTTCCCAGGGGAGTTTATCTAAGCAAAGTGAAGAATTAATAGGTAGCCTTTTAGGGAGAGATCAATTTGTGAAAATATAGAGGCATTAAGGAGATTTGCTGGAATACCAAACATCTGGGACCTGAAAGCGTCTGCACAAGGTTCAGCCCACATCCCTGCACCCAGCCCTGCACTGCAGAGGGACTGCCTCTCTGGGGACCACTGGCGCAGCTATCACTCTCCAGAAAGGATCTGTGTGTCAGGGATCACAGGAATACTGATGTGGAAGAAAACTGGCACAGCTAGCCATCAGGAACTGCAGGCACAATGTGTATTGCACATGGGAATGCACAGCTGGAAATTAGGAAGAGCTCAGGTGGGCTGGATAAGGGTTGGGAGCACTGATTTGTATGAAGAACAATAGATGACTCTTAGCATGTACGTGCATTAGTGAGAAAACTGCTTACTTGCCGTTGACTCCTGACATGCCTCTGACTTCTGTTAGAGTTGCAAGCAATGTAAAATCAGTGCGCGTGACTCACTGCTATGGTAAAACAGTAGAGCTCCAGTGTCTCAAGGACAGCCAAACCTGCAGGATGGTCTAATCAGAGTGTTTGAACATTTGCTGCTTACAAATTCATTTGCTTGGACCACCCAGACATTCAAGCTGCACCAGGTGCAGGCAAAACAGGAGGCCAGGCACCTCAAGGGGAAGCCAGTGTTATATCTCTGTAGCAAAGTACTTCCCAGGGCTAGGGCACTAGAGAACCATTTAAAGCTAGGGAATCATATATAATACAGTGAAAGAAGGGAATTTCACTGGTTTTCCTCCAAAAGCCAAGCATTATTCATTGATCAGAAAATAAACCTCCATCTCTACTGAGAACATTTTCTCTTTCATTTGCTAAGTGGAAAATGAAAGACGAGCTAGCTGTGTCCTCTCCCGCATCCTTTCTCCTTCTGTCTGTCCAAACATCCCCATTGCTTTGCCCTCCCTGAGTGCACCACAACTGTAACCGTGGCTACTTACTTGGCACCACTAGCAACCTCGGGGGCGGTGGAGGTGGAGGAGGTGGCGGTAACGGTGGCGGTAACCTGCACTGGCAAATCCGCTGGCAGCTCTCTGTGACTTCCTCTGCTACAGGCTTGGAGCATGACTTCTGTGGCTCACCCTGAGTGATCTGTGAAGAAACAAGCCATTGCATGAGCAGCAGAAACAGTGAAAACTGATTTTCCATGAATGTGTTTCTTGGACTTGAATACCCAAGGGGCACTTCAGACCTGTGTGAGAACTGTGACCATGTTGCTCCCTAAGGCCACTAAAAAGAGGTCTCTTCCCTACATGATGCCCATTTTTTATTTTTTACTTTTTTTACATAACACAATTATCTTCAAGACTGCTTTCCCTCCATCAAACTTGGTTGAAATTGGCCAGCTGGTTTCTGAGTTATTGTGGGGTAAGTAGAAGGCGGGTAGTGGCAGACATTATGATTGTGTAAGCCTTCTTTCCTTAGGAAAGCCATCTAGCAGCATACATTATTCACAGGGTCATTGCTGCAAGCCAAAGAGAGCTAATAAAAATCACACGACAGTTTGAGTCAGGATTATGTTCATTTTCCTTATGGCAGAACTGAAAGCCAGAGGAGATCTCTCTTCTGCTTTGCCAGCCTCCTTTGATGTTTGGAGAGCATTTCACAGGGTGTTTCACTTCCCACCAAGAGGAGAGGAGCCCACAATTCACTCCACAGCGATGACATGGTCAAAATGGAAATGCCACAAACTGTCACTTGTAGCCTTTTCAACAGGCACTGTTGTCTAGCAATAAAGCTGACAACGAGGCATTGTAGAACCCAAGCGTGGGCATCGCTTTGCAATGGACAATGATTTTGCCATGAATGGTATGAAATTTAACAGTTTGATCTAGTCATTAGCAGCATGTTTTTCTTACCATCAGTATTATTTACATAACTAGGGATTTAAGGAATATTCAGTAAAATTCCTAATGTAACAATACAAATGGAGTAAGTCCCTAATGAAAAAAGATACTTGCTGAATATCACAGGAGCTTCTGAGAGGCGTCAACTTCAGCAGTTTCTAAGCCAGATCTTTTTGAACGGGCTGATACTCAGATGGAAAATACTGTATACAGTTTTCAGGAGAAAAAGTCTAAAAGATGAATAAGCATGTTATCTAACGCGCACTTTGAATGTAGCATTAGGAGGCCACCTGGGACAGACTTGTGTCTTGCTGAAGATAAGGACAGTTATGCTAGCACTTAACCGTTGTCTTGTACAGTTTGGTCTTGGGCATATTATAGTCCTAGTAGTTTTGTCCTAACATTACCTTCTTTAATTTGCTCTTTTCTATAACATGTTGGTTGTTATGAAGATGATATCTTGTGCTATGCTTTCTGATCTCTTCTGACCCTGTTTTTCCCCAGGGTCACCCAGGGTTACTTTCTCTGTCCTCCTCTCTCCTGCCCAAGCTTTGCTACCCTTCCCCTGCCAGCTCCAGGGACACAGTTTGTCTCCTCTCCCCTTTCGATCCTAGCCACCAGCTCCCAGCACAGCCTCTCCCACTATCTGCCGCTGGGCACCAAGGTTGCTGCGCTGCCTCTTGGCTGCAGGAAAGCTGTACACAGTCATATCATGCATTTCTGGGCAAAAAGACATGGCTAATTAAAACAACATCACTGCACAAAGGACATATTCACATGCGTAGGAGGTTTCTAAATGCAGGAAGACGCATTACTGTGGCCTCAGGGAAACAGAGGTAGGGCTTTGTTGATTAAATATTATAGAGAGAGAAGAAAGAGTAGAAGAGGCTATGTGCAGCAGAGTTGGAAGGACTGCTCAGCACAGCACAAGTCAGAAGGCTCAGTTCTTTAAACAGCTTGTCAAAATCTATTACCAAACACAGGGAGAAACAAATTCAGCACAAGTGCTTTCCAACTTTCCCTTTCCCCATCAGGTAACAGTAAGACGATGGCTAAGGACCATCCCAGACAGCTTCCAGGAACTCACACAAACTCTCTGAACGCTCTAATGAATCAAAGTGACTCGGCTTCATAATCCCTTGTGGCTGGTAATAAATCTGTCTGCTAAGCAGGCTTATTTATTTTTAAAGTAAGTGATCACAGGCACAGCAGAATATCCTCCATACTGCTCCAGCTATTCCAACACTGTTCACACGCTAGGTTGGGGTGTTAAGGACTCTCCCAAGAGAAGCCCCGTAGGAAGAGTGCCCACTCCATGTGGTGACAGTGGCATACCTGGGGTACCTCCTAGTTGTACTGGTATGACAACATTTACTGTGCTGAGAGAAGAGGCAAGGGAACATCTTTCCACTGGTCCTGGCATCTGATTAGGAAGCAACTATCAACTCCTAGCTACAATGACCATCCCCTACATAGCTGCCCAGTTGCTGAATCCTGCGGCTTGTTACGGTCTTAACAGGAGCCACTGCAGTGGGAGAGGATATGGAAACAGGGAAGAATAACAGTGAGCAGACTTGGAGTCAGCTTCATTTGCAAGCCAGATTCAGCTTTGTGTATGTAAGTCTGAAGACAGTGCTGGTATGGAAAAGCTACATTGACTTACTGCTCTAACTTAATATCAACCAGAACTAAAGGCTTGTTCTGTCTTTTTTTAGCACTATTGACTGTTTTTAAAGCCCTGGAGGCTCTCCTACCTTAGGCTGGCAATAGAGTGGCCTCAGAAACCAGTGGCTATTTTTCTCAGTTACTCTGCAGACAAGATTAACTCTATACATGCACAGCCACTCCCTGCTCCTCTGTAGTTTTAAAATACTATTGGGGGGGGGGGGGGAAGAAAAAAGTTGCTTGGTCTCCCAATACCTTAGTCCAAACCTTTATCACCATTCCCCATGACCATTTTTCTGGTTGTTAGAAGATACCTGTATTACCTTTTACACAGATATTACACAGATATTACCTTGCCAGGGGTTTGTCTTAGTGGGTTAATATAAAATAACAAAGCTATTGTAGGTTGGCTGAAAGAAGAAAGACTCGAATCAAGGTTGAGGGCCTTGAGGAGGAGAGAAACAGTCAAGGACTGCTGCAAGAAGATTAACTAACAGTAGCAAGATGGAATTAAAAAAAAAAGAAAAGACATTTGGCTCCTTTTCAACAAAAAATAAATCCCACTGTTGATGTCTATTAGCCTTCTTATGAAAGGAATGAAGGCTATTACTTGGTCTTCTAAAGGTAAGCAGAACAAATCACTAGAAATTATGCTTTAGGGAACAATCTTGCTCTGGCAGAGGATGATGAAATAAATTACCCCATGTTTCTTTCTTACTGTCTGCAATTCAGGGTAAGCTGCCTTTACAGGAGATGGCAGGAGAAAAAAGGCACGCTGAAAGAGCCTTTCTCTGGCCAGGTCTGCTAATTCAGGTCCAGCCTCAGACTCTACTGCATTTTTGTTCTGCTGGACACTACCATGTCCCCAGAATGGCTTTGGGAGCACTTTGCAGATAACAACTAACCAGGCACCCACTTGGCTGTTCATAACACAGAAGTTGCCTTGGCAAGGGGTCATCTACAGCAATGGACCACACAGGGCTTGCTCCCTAGTTGTTACTTCTGGACCTTCCAGCCATGAACATGTGTCTCCTCAGCCTGTCTAAAACTTGGTTGCTTGTTTGGCATGGGGCTTTCTTAACACACTCAGCAGCTGGCCAGTTTGGACATATATGTTGCCTGGATTTCCAGCTAGTGCCCTTTTTGCCCTTCTCTGAAAATACAAAGAGATGACTTCATAGATTTGTGCATTTAATATGAATATGCTTTGCAAAAAGGACAAATGTTTTTAAATATTCATGAAAATGAAAGTGTGATCCACAAATGTCCAGGGAAAAAGAAAACAAAGTGGTAACTGGTGGCTTGCTTTTGCGGTCTTTCTGTTCAAGTTTGTGCTTGTGACGCCTTTCTTTTTAAAAAAGAGATTTCCTTCAGAAAGGGGTCCTAGGCCTGCGTTGCAGAGAGTGGAAGATTAAATCTGCATGTGGTCAGAGCTGTTAAGTGTTTCAGTAGAGTCCCATAGGGTTGCAGCAGTCCACTAGCATGCTCTACAGAGTGGGATGGGAAAAGATGATTAATACAGTCTCCTGAGGGTGGCCCTTTTGTGACTTTTTGAATCAGGTAAAAGGAGGAAAGCTTGAAAAGAAAAGTGCACTTGACTGAAAAGGCACAGAGATCTATAAAAGCCTGCTGATGTGGCAAGAGCTTTGTCTCTTGGAAGCAGACTACAGAGATGAGATCTCAACACTGCTGCGTAAATCCCAGGACGGCACCGCATAATTCACATCAGAGTTAATCCAGATCCATGTTTATGAAACCAGAAAAAACGTGACTCTGTTGTTTATCATGACACTTATTGCTCTTTTTTTTAATTATGTCAAAAGCCGCAGACAGAATCGTCCCTTCCTTCTTGTCACAGTGCTGGCTACGACACTAATGAGAAAAGATTCTGGGTTTGGGTTTTGTTGTTCTGTTTTTTGTGTGTTTTTTTGTTGTTTTTTTTTTTTTTTTTTAATAAGATAAATACTTCCCCTCTGATTAGCATCTGGCTGATTCTCTTAAGTGCCTCAAGGAAGGGCCTGAAGTGGGAATGCAAAGTGTGGGAGGGAAAGCCATGCTACACATGGGTCATTGCATGGATGAATGGGTGAAGAGGGACTGTGAGAAGAGACATGAGAAAACACGATGGCTGCTATAGATGGAGCAGGGACATGACACGATTTGACATTACCGAATTAGTAGAGAGGAATACAGCTTGTGAGACTGTGAAGACAGAGCAAGGATTATGACTCCACATGGAGAATGGAGTCAAGGGAGGAATTCAGAGATTGAAGGAGTTTCGGTCTCAGGAGGGAAGGCATGTCGGTGAGCCCTCCGCACCCGCCCTTCTCATTGGTACCTGCTGATGGAAGCCTTAGCTACATCACAGTTTTGTGAAAGTTGTAAACAAACTTGAGTATGAGCAGATGTCTTGATTGCCCTTCCACAGAACAGCAAGCAACAGCACAAGTACAGTTGATGAATGGGACAACAAAACTTCCAAATTATTGCAAGGAAAAGCTGGGCCCCTCAGCATTGGCAGTTCAAATTATTATAAATGTACTTATTTTTGAAAGATTGGCTTAGATCATCTGAGTAATTTGGCAGGAAGATGTTTATGCTTTTTTTTTGTCTGCTTGATTGACTGACTGATTACAGGAGAGAGGTTGCAGAATGCATTTCTTTACACAACTGCCCTTCCCTTAAAAATGAAGTTACATTTTTAACTTAAGCTTAGCTACTTGAATCCTGATCAGGACAGCATGATGGTAGCTCTGGCAAAGACCTTTATGATGGGGGCATTGGTTTAAAGGAGGTTGTTTTGTTGTATTGCTGTTCATTTTAGTCTGTAAGGAGCACAAATCCTCTTTGTTATTCACAGCAAGAGACAAGATGCTAAAACAAACAACATCTCTTTAATCTCTAGGAGTCACCAAGTTTAGAACAGCGAGTAAAAGACGTGGAGTCTCCGCTGTGTTTTCTCCAAGAAAGCAACTGTAATTGTTCTGTTCTTGAACAGCACTTGGCTGTCTCATCAATCACTCCTCTGAAGGCATGTATTATAAATAAACTTTAAAATATCAAAGTGACGCATCTGAGTTGAGCTTTGCTGCCGTTCTGATTCTCCGAACTGAACGGGCGCTCTCCCTCACCGTATGCCAATTTTCCCCAGTCCATCTTGCTAGTCACCCCACATTACAATCAAGGTCACACAACATCACAGCGTCGGAGTTGGCAGAAGCTGATGCAGCCCTTTACTCAGAGAGCCCTCAATTCGCAACCAACATCGAAAACCCACCGCAAAGCATTACCAAAATTAGACTGCCGGAGCCTCGCTCCGTGCACTGCTTCTCCCTGTGCATCTTGTCACCTACAGCAAAATGCACTTGCGAGCTCCTGCCCGCCGGCGCCCCGAAGAAACTCAACTACATCTTGCTCAGAGACCACATCGAGTTCAGCGCTCCCGGGGCTCGGCGCCCGCCGCCCACCCCTCGCGTGCCCCGTTCCGCAGCAGCGGCCGAGGGGGAGCCAGGCCGAGAAGAGCAACAGCTCTTCCGGCTTCGGGGGCAGCTCGGGAGACCACAGCCCGTCGCTCCCCGCGCTTCCGTGGGTGCCGCCGGCGCTCAGCCCTCCGCCCCACGCCCGCCCCCTGCACCGCTCCGGGCAGGCTGCGGCAGCCCTACCTGTGCGGAGCCCCACAGCGGGTGGAGGGCACAATGCAGCAGCAGAGAGGGCCAGCAGCAGCGGAGCAGCCCCAGCAGCTCCCGGAGCAGCATCCCTCCTGGGCGGGCGGGCAGGGGCGCGGGCTCCGGGCGACCTGGGGAGGGAGCAGAGAGAGCCGGCAGGAGAGGCGTTGGCTCGCACCCATCCCCGGAGCGCGACTGTCCCAACTTTAATTCTGCAGGGGAGGGAGGGAAGGAGAGAGGGAGGGAAGGAGGGGGGAGCAGGGAGGTGGGCGGGTGGGGAGGGGAAAGGGTGGTCGGGAAAACCCAACGCCCTGCAAGCGCCGGCTGGCTCCGCTGTGAGCCGTGCCTCCACCCCGCCCCGCCTGCCTCCCGCCCGCCGAGTCCCCTCCCCGGGGTGCTCCCCCGGCAGCCTGGCCGTGCAGAGTATCTGCTGCCAGCGCTCACCGCTGGGCCCGGGGCTCCCTCACACCTGGCGGGGAACGGGCGGTGGAAAAAGTTTGGAGCCGGGCTCGGGGGTAGAGGTGCCGGGCAATGCCGGGGGCGCTGCCGGAGCCGGCAGCAGAGGCGGAGAGAGCGGCGTGGCCGCTCAGCCCGGGGATTGCATCTCCCCCCTGTCCGTCGCCGCTGCTGGTGCAGTGATTTTTCAAGCCCATCGAGGCAGTCCCTTGCGCGCTTGGCTCCCCTCGTCTCTCCCTCACCGCCCGAGCTCCTCCCGGTGGCGGCTGCCCTCCGCTCAGTCCCGGCGAGGCTGGCCCCGGGCACGGCAGCCCGGGGAGCTCCGGCGGGCCAGGGAGAAGCCGCTCTCGCATCCAGCACCGGGCCAGGCCCCGGGCCCACGGGGAGATAAGGGATCGGCCGGCACCTCCGCGTCCTGGAGGAGCCCCATCCCAGTCTGCAGCCAGGTGGCTTTTGGGTTGGGTTTTTCTGGCCTTGTTGTGGTGGTGCTGGTGGTGGTTTGTTTTGTTTCGTTTCCCCAGAGTGATGCAAGGTCTTGTCCCGTGACCGGCAGGAGTTTTCGCTGCTGCATCCCCAGCCTGTGAGGTTACTCTGGGATGTAATAAGGAAGCCGGTTCATGGCATTGGTGTTTCTATGTAAAAACAGAGCAAGCGGAAATGCTCAACAGTGCTTGTGGGGAAATGGGTAAAGCATCCGCCAATATCAAGGTGCCACAGCACAGCCCCACAAAACAGAAACAGGAAAAAATCGGAGATGAAGATGGTTTTGCTTCCAGTGAGGCAGTTAATGAGCAAAACGCCTGCTCTGTGTGAATGGGGGCTGTTGCTGCAAGTTGGGCTTGTATTGGTGTGTATCACAATGCCCATAAACGTCTGTGGTTGGATCAGTGGCACAGGGGTCTTGTTTTCAGTGGTTTGAATGCAGTAATCAAATGGGTTTGAATAAAATGTTGAGCACAGGCTTTATATTTCATACGCAGACATGAATGAGTTTGAGAACATTGATTTTAGTTTTTCTTTGTATTTCTTGCACTCAGTGGGCCAACTTGAGTAATCAGTTTCATAAGAATCTGCTCAGTGAAGCAGGAATGGAAATACATTAACCTCTCAGCTGATACAGGGCTAAAATTCTTTTTTCATATCACTGTTGCACCAACATATCTCCATTCATTTCATCCCCAACAGACACTGGTTTAAATGTCAGGACTATCAGGCCCAACAATGTCTTACAAATGAAAGCAGTGTAGTGGAATTTAATGGAGTTACACCTGAGCTTACGTAGACTTCTTGAGCCTAGACATTTATTTTTAAGTCCCCCTCTTGTGGCTTTGTAATGCAGAATACAGAGAGGCAGACACATTATGACCATGGGTATAGGCAGTAATTGTACAGCAAATATATTTTCTGTAGTGATGCTGAAAAAAATGGTGTCCTTATCTGTAAGTCTACTGTGTAACTTGCAGTGCTCTGTATATTGTGCTCATTCAATTATAGTTTTAGTGAGCTGGAGTCACAGGAGACAGCAAAGCTTTTCAGGCTCTCTGATGATTTCCTGAAGGTATTTCAGCACTTGGTCACAGTACAGAACATAATAAATTGCACTATCTGTATACATAGTTCTTGGTTACTGACGGAATGAGAGATAAGGCTTTAGGCATTGTACGCCATAAACATAAAACACAGAATTCTCCCAGTATTTACAATGCCTTAATGTCAGAAGAACTGTGGATTCTCCTGCTGTTAGCAATTGTCCAAGTAGCTGTCTCAAAGCGTTGTTCCTGTAGTTCAAAAACAAACCACGGAACTGAGGAGGCAGAGCCAAACTCGACCCACAGTCGCGTGGAAGCAAGTGTAATCGGGGATATTGTTCTGACACAAACAAGAGCAGAGTTTGGCCCAGGTAATCAGCATCTTTTCTGTTTTGCACTGTTAATTGACAGTTCCCTTGTGGAAATGATTTGACTGTGGATATATTAAATCCAGTCTTTGACCCCAGTCATGTGGTCCACAGGCAGGTATATTCCTATTAGACTGAATTGCTGAAGAAAGAGCTGAGTATGTGTCCTGTTTTTGTCTACAAGATACCAGTGCTTTTTGTTAATTGCATTGGCTTCTGTTCTGTAGTTTCTACAGAAAGAAAACAGCCCAGGATTTTTTTCCCCACTTACAAGGAAGATAAATGGTATGGTGCTTGTAAGACTGCCGGCCCTGAATCAGTGACAGGCTTGAAGTATGTTTTGCTTAATAACACATTCATGGTTTTGTAGCACTGGGACTGGTGTGAGGAAGAACAAAATGATTTGTCTGCAGCAGTCACACTACTAGAGTGTCGAGATGGATTTTGGCTAGGGTTGTGATCCATGGACCAGAACCAGGATTTCATGGGTTGTAGATCCCACTACTAGCCAAGACTTCCTCTGCTACCTTGGTGTACTGGGTTCAGCAGTAGCAGTCATTTTTCTCCTTCTTAGAAGCTGGTGCACTGCTGTGGTTTTGATTTTCAGCCTGGGAACAGCACTGATAACACCGATGTTTTCAGTTGTTGCTCAGTAATGTGTAGTCTGACCAAGGACTTTCTGAGTCTCATGCTCTGCCAGGGAGGAGGGGAAGCCAGGGGGAAGCAGAGACAGCGCACCTGACCTAAACTAGCCAAAGAGGTATTCCACACCACAGCACGTCATGCCCAGGATGTAAAAACTGGGGACAGTTACCCGGAAGGGTTACATCACTGCTCAGTCAGGGTGGGTATCGGTCGGCGGGAGGTGAGCGGTTGTATTCTCTTCCCTTGTTGTTTCCCTTATCATAATTATTATTGGTGGTAGCAGTAGTGGTTTGTGTTATACCTTAGTTATTGGACTGTTCTTATCTCAAGCCATGGGAGTTACATTTTTTTGATTCTCTTCCCCATCTCTGCGGGAGTGGGTGGGGGGAGGGGGGAGAAAGGAGGGCGAATGAGTGAGCGAACTGTGTGGCTGATTTATGGCTGGGCTTAAACCATGACACTTGGGCACAGAAGTACCTGCACCAGGTTCCTTGCCTGTCAAAACATCATGATCAAATCCAGCTCCCTTGAAGGCTGCACTGTATTTCGTGGCGGAGGCAGTAATGGGCTTCTGTCCTGCAAGATGTATTTAGGGCATCGCAGAAATCAGGGGCAATGCCAGATCTTTTGCTGGTGTGATCAACGCAGGTCCATGCTCTCGCTCTGAAGATGAAAAGTGCCTTACAGGTAAGCATTACATTTCAAAATAATGACTTAAGCTATTTGAAAAGATTTTGTTGTTGTTTTCAGAAAAAGGAAAAAGGCTGTTGAAACAGCATCATATGAGCTGTCTCTCAAAAAATTTAAGATGAATATTAGCACTCAATGGAGTGATGACCATTAGTCTTTTTCCCATTTATCTTCGGTTTATTATCAGAGAAGAGTATCTTGTTTGCTTTGTGGTTTTGTTTCTTTTTTTTAAACAATTGCTTATAATCAGAGCACTCATGATTAACACTCCTATATAGCAGCTACTCAGGAAACATCAGCAAGGACTGCAACACTGATTAGCTGTACAAACAAATATAATCCTACTCCTTTAAGTAGCCATAATGGTCTCTAAGAGGCTATTTATTTTGTGTAGATTCAGTTTACAACATGTATTCAAGTGTTCAGAGGGCACAGAAGGTTCTCTTCCAGGTTGACTTGTCAAAACTTCATTATAATCAATAGATATTCACCAATCTGACTTCAGGCAGAATTTGTCCCTATGTCTTTGAACACATGGGAGCAGGCTATTAGCTAGAGCCAGCAAAAGAGGAAGCAAAGACAACCACTTCTCAAGCTTTGTGGTCAATCAGATGTAGGAGGAATCCACTTAAGCTTTTTTTGCTAATGACATTTCTGGATGCAAGTCAATGAACTCAAGAAGAGTATCCTACCTGGTGAAACCCTAGACAAACGTAAACAGAAAACATTTTGTGATGGAGATGTCAAAGCCTTCTGCAGCCTGAAAGCATTATCTCTCTCTGATTAATTTTTGGGTGTGAGTCTAGAATACCATCGACGAGCTGATAAAAGTACAGCATCACTTTGACTTGCATTGGAAATATTTTTGTTGCTATTCTTTTGAAGATACTTATATTGCTCCTTATATCTAAAGCAGTGCTTTCAACATGTGGAAAGCAAATTTATTTGGTTTGGATTTAAAGTCTCTACCCAGGAATCCACACCAACTGGGAAGTTTTTAGGAGATCACAAAATAATGAAGGTCACAGCAGTAGAAACAGTGGAGTAATTTGCAGTTCTCCAACACATCAGCTGCTAGGGAGGGGAGAGTGTTCTTCTTGATGATCCCAATTATTTTAAAGAATACAGAACAATACTAGGACCCTTACTTGTATTTACACATACAAGTAACAGATTTGATTTTTAGAAGACTTGATTGTTCAATTGTTCTATAATTCCAGCTTGTTGGAAAAGATTCTAAACTTTGAGCACATCTAGGATAAATTGTTATAACAACTGATTCTTTAATTTTCATTGTATTAAATTAATAGTTAATTAAATATTGGAAGTGGGTTTTAAGTTTTAAAGGTGTCCGAATTTCAGGAAGTGCACTTCAAGTTTTCCCTCAGATAAATATGGCCTATTGCACTGCATTTGAAAAATAAAGGCAGAGTGTCTCTTTTCCTTTGGTACCTTAACTGAAATCAGTGGATCCAGTTTAGGTGAGGAGTGAATAGGACCAACATGAAAAGCTCTGTCACACAATCTTCAGCTTGTGCTCCAGCACCTGAATAAGAGGACATGGCATATTTGTATTCACGGCCAGAAAAACTATGGCTAATGCATCATGTAAACCTGTTCTTGCGTTTTCAGTTTTCTATCTCTGAAATGCTGCATTTAGTGATAAACAGGCCTCCTGTTTGCTCATTTTTGGTAGTTTCTCACATTTATTCTCTTCAGCAAATGGATTTGCTTAGCAGGATCACTGTTCTTTATTTCTCAATGTAAAGGTGAAATGTGTAGGATTAGTTATTAAAGTGTCCAGAAAAGTCCGAGATGAGAGGAAGGGCTTGTATGCCCCAGATATATCTGGGTTTTTTTCAGCTTTATCAATTGTTCGCACAGCACATTGCTTCTCCTTACATATATTACATTTTTAGTCTCTTGTGGCTATTACAATGAAGTCCTTAGCTCCTGAGAGAACTGCAGGTTGCAGGAATCACTTAAGTGCTGTATCAGTTTTACACTAAACATTCATTGCTGCTTAGGTTTCATCTGTCTTTACAGAAGATGAAATCCTTGTTATTTGAATGTGTAAAAAACAGTATGTAAGCACTGCCTTCACATTTACACTTTGACTCCGTCTGGCTCCCTCGCAGATCCAATGTAAAAGGCAGGGCTGGTTACACATTTCTAGGAGGAATTTCTCGCCTGCTTTACCATAGAAATTCAGTACAATTGCCTAATAGGTTATGGTCTGTAGCTGCTCCACTGGAAAATGACTGATCAGGTGATAAAACGTCATCAAACATTAATAAGCCCTGAAAAGATACCTTGTTTATTCCATCCCACCAGTAAGGTTGTGTTTGTCTATTCTTGAGGTTGTTATAGATGGAGAATGAATAAGACCAGAACTATGACTGCCCAGACCATTATGGAAATGGATAGATGATAAGGATGAAGCAGAGGAAGTGTACAAGAATGCAAGTAGCTCCAGCTGAAAGGGAAGGATGAAGAATTGCTATTTTTAAGAAAAAATATCACTATAGCTTCTATTTTTAACCCCCCCCCTGCAAGTAGAAACCTGCACATATTTTTGTCTAGTTGTTTGGACTGACTGATCTAATTTTGGTTGACAGTTTAGTGAATCCTAAGCTTCAGAATCTTTCCCAAAACTGAAAGTCCAAGAGTTTCTATGCCAAGCAAAATGTGATTGAATTGGTGACTAACACCATTGTCTGCAAGGCTATATTTGAGAGTGTGTCATAAAAAAATGCTTGAAAGATGGTCCGTTTCACGGAACATTGATTCCACTTTCTGCTGTCTCTCTCTTACTTCTTATCTCTAACAGGCATGATTCCCATTCTGAAAAGTTAGGAACCAGATTCTAGAGAGCTGTTGGTCTTCAGGTCTCAGATGTGGGTTGTCCAACCTGCCTTTGTGCCTGTGAGACACTCCAGGCTGAGGCAAATGCACAAACCTACCCTCCTTTGGGCAGGCGACATGGGGGCAAAACATGAATAAGCTCTGCCAAACTTCATCAGGGTGAGTTCTGTCTGACGCTGGTTTCAAGAGTAAATCACAAAGGTGTTATTAATTATCATAAGAAAATACTGCTAGAAACATTTCCAAAGCTATTTTTGGTTTTGTTCATGTACCCATAAACTCCACAGTGGATTTTGGTAAAGAGCCATTCTACTGTACCTATAACAATAAATTTAACAAATGTGGCATCCATTGTGGTAAGGTGGATGTGATTGTTTATGCCACTGACAAATGATCGACATTTGTTAATGGCATGAAAAGAAAAAGAAGTTGTGCCAATGTCTCACAGAATTTTGGTGAATGTTTTATGTCAGTTGAGGTTAAGAGTTAAGAGCCAGACTGCAAGCAAGTTGGATTGTAATGGGCCCGTCTGTCTCAGAACAAGAGCTATTGATCGGTTATAAGTCATTGCTAGTGGTGAACTATTGCAAAGAGACGACTGGCAGCAGAGCTCTTCATTGAGATCGGCTGCAGTCAAATAGCACAGCGGTTAATGGGCAGAGGTTCTCTCCAACATCTGGATGCTGAAAAACGAACATTGTGCTGGGACAAATATTGGCAATTCCTAGTGGCATTACTGGTAACAGCTCCCAGTTGTCCCGGCCAGTGTCTGTTTGGCACGTAACACAGGCCTTTATTTTATATATTAATTCAAAACCTTCCAGTACATCTATACTATCCTGAAAATATACTGTGGTTCTCTCTGTAGCTGGGAAGGAAGACCTATCAGTTTGTCAGTGGTTTCTAGGCTTTTACAGGGTGTTAAATCTCTTTAAGTCTTTTGCATCATCTATGTCTGAAGTCACCATGAGGCATGCCCAACAATCCAGTTGGCCATTGCTGTAATTTCTTGAAACCTGTGTGGTCTGTATCCATCTGAAGAAAGAGAAGAAAGACACCTAAACTGTTGTCCTGGGTTCAGTAGTAGCAGTCATTTTTCTCCTTCTTAGTAGCTGGTGCAGTGCTGTGATTTTTGCTGAAAGCCTGAGAGCAGCACTGATAACACCAGCGTTTTTAGCTGCTGCTCAGTAATGTTTAGTCTGACCAAGGACTTTCTGAGCCTCGTGCTCTGCCAGGGAGGAGGGGAAGCCGGGAGGAAGCAGAGACAGGACACCTGACCCAAACTGGCCAAAGGGGTATCCCATACCACAGCACGTCATGCCCAGGATATAAAAACTGGGGGCAGTTACCTGGAAGGGTTACAACACTGCTGGGTCAGGCTGGGTATCGGTCAGTGGGTAGTGAGCAGTCGTGTTCTCTTCCCTTGTTATTTCCCTTGTCGTTATTGGTGGTAGCAGCAGTGGTTTGTGTTATACCTTAGTTACTGGACTGTTCTTTTCTCAACCCGTGGGAGTTACGTTCTTTCAATTCTCCTTCCCATTCCCCTGGGAGCCGTGGGGGTGGGGGGTGGGGGGAGTGAGTGAACAGCTGCATGGTTTCTGAGTGACAGGCTGGGCTTAAACCACAGCACTGGTGCTTATGCTTTCTGGTATGCAAAGATATACAAGAGTCTGCCTGCTGACCATAGTTGGTAGGTTATCTTTCTGTTTGGTAAAGTATTGCTAAAATCTTCTTAGAATCATAGAATGGTTTGCATTGAAAGAGACCTGAAAGATCATCTAGTTCCAGCCCTTGCCGTGGGCAGGGACACCTTCCACTAGACCAGGTTTCCCAAAGCCCTGTCAGCATGGTCTTGAGCACTGCCAGGGATGGGGCAGCCGCAACTTCTCTGGGCAACCTGTGCCAGTGCCTCACTACCCTCATGGTGGAAATTTTCTGTCTTACATCTAATCTAAATCTCCCCTCTGTCAGTTTGAAGCCATTCCCCTTTGCCGTATCACTACATGCCCTTGTAAACAGTCCCTCTCCAGATTTCTTTTTGATGCCCTTTAGGTAGTGGAAAAGTGCTCTAAGGTCTCCCTTCTCTTCTTCTCTAAGGCCTCCTCTTCTCCAGCCTGAATAAGCCCTGCTCTCTCAGTTTATCTTTATAGGAGAGGTGCTTCAGCCCTTGCAGCACCTTCCACTCCTCCTGACTCACTCCAATAGGTCCACATCCCTCTTATGTTGGAGGCCCCAGAGCTGGACACAGGACTGCAGGTGGGGTCTCACCAGAATAGAGTAGAGAGGGAGAATTGCCTCCCTTGACCTGCTGGCTGTGCTCCTTTTGAAGCAAACCAGCATACAGTTGGCAAAATCTTGTTAGATTAGGCCAGTAGTTGAGATCATGATTGATCATGGCTTAGACTGACTATTAAAAAGGCACACACACTGACTACCTGACAGACCTTGTCACCTTCCTTGTACAGGAGACAGCCAAACATATGGGTCTTTCAGGACTGGTTATGGCTCTAATTCTTGCTTGGCCTTTGAAGAATATAGATGAAAGCTGTACGGAAGTTCAAAAATCTACATTATAATATAATTTAGGCAGTGAGATACTGCAAAGCATTTTATTTCTCTCTGCAACAACCATGTTTGTGTTGCCAAAGCAGTTCTACCTGTCAGTGTCTAAAAATATTATCTCCTATCAATAAAATCTCAGTTCCCATCTTTAGCTTTCTGAGATTATAGTGTTCTATTTTTAATTTTTTTTTGAAACATTAAAATCCTTGATCTATCCTTTTCTGTCTTTATCTTAACATACTGCACATACATGCACAAGGTAGAAGAAAGCTCTCTATATAGTGCCTGGCAGTCCATAGTTCCTCCAGCTGAAAAACTTACACCTTAGAGTACTCTGTCTTGTAGTCTGATTTGTCTCATCAAACAGCGAGAGAGCTCTAAGGAGGTCCCAGGAAGATGGTGGTTAAGGTTTACATTGCCATGTCTCCTAACACCAATGCCCACTGTATTCCACACTGATTGAGGTGTGCTCTCTCTTGCTTAAAATTTCCACCATCCCTGCTCAGCCTATGTGAGAAGGGATGAAGGAACATGTTACAAAATTCCTGTGCTTTCTTTGGGGAAGGGATTTCTTGCTGTGATGAGTGATGGGCCACATCATGTTTTCACTGGCAGTAATAATACTCAGCTAGTGAACACATTTTTGGGGTATTATTGTGTTTGCAACATATTGTTTGCAGGCACTGTGATATAGTCAGAGAGAAGAAAGACACGCATATAATGGATATAATTTTAGGTACTCTATCACCGGGCATTTTAAAGGGTGTTAGAAGTGCATCATTTAGGATCAACAGAGGTTGAACCTGATTGGGGACTAGAGGATGGATCAGATCCATTATTGTCAGCCCTTTTTAGGGGGCCTATAAGGATGCTGGGGAGGGACTCTTCATTAGGGACTGTAGTGATAGGACAAGGGGTAACAGGTTCAAACTTAAACAGGGGAAGTTTAGGTTGCATATAAGGAAGAAGTTCTTTACTGTAAGGGTGGTGAGGCACTGGAATGGTTTGCCCAAGGAAGTTGGGAATGCTCCATCTCTGGTGGTGTTCAAGGCCAGGTTGGACAGAGCCTTGGGTTACATGGTTTAGTGCGAGGTGTCCCTGCCCATGACAGGGGAGTTGGAACTAGATGATCTTAGGGTCCTTTCCAACCCTAACTATTCTATGATTCTTTTTGTTGCTCACACACAAAAAGGAATAGATCAAGGATTTTAATATTTGCAATATTAATAAAAAATATAACACTATAACCTTAGAAAGCTAAAGATGGAACTGAGATTTTATTGATAGGAGATTTTTTTTAGACACTGACAGAACTGCTTTAGCAACACAAACACGGTTATTGCTGAGAGAAATAAAATGCTTTGCCATATTTTGTAAATGGTTTTAATTTCAAAATGGACTAGGTTTTGAATGTTGATGTTTTAACTTTTTCCATTTTTGCTTGTTAGTCCCACATGTCTGTGCAGGACCTGGGAAAGAGTCTGTGCTTTGCTTTTCTTTCCTTTCCTTTTCTTTTCTTTTCTTTCTTTTTTTTTTTTTTTTTAATGAAGTTTGCAACTTGTTTTTTTCACATTCTCATGTCTTAGAAACCCCTGGGAGCCACTGTTTTGAGGGGAACCTTCCCATCCATTTCTCTGATGCAGTGGTGGGAGATAACTGGTGTGCAAGGTGTTACAAAGAGGTAACTGAGGCAACAGTAGCCAATTTTTGCTAATGACAACACGTTTCATCATATGTTGGCGCAGTGTCCTCGTTAGCCCACAGACATGCACAGTCTCTGAAGTGTTGGCTGGGGATGCTCCCTCCCCAGGAGGTAACACACTAATATGTGGTATTTCTCACATAGCTGACTGACCCTTGCACTGCTTGAAGGTCCAGTCTTGTTTAACTGACTCTTAGGCTTATGCCAGCACTTAGCTTTTCCCTTGTTTCTAATCCCAGGTACATCATGCCCCACTAACTGCTGATTGGAAAAGAAATGCACCCAAAGCCCCCCTGTGAGACTGACATTATTTTGCATTCATCTCGGTGCCTCCAAATCAGTTCGAGATCCTTTGATGAAAGTCATTACATAAATGCAAAGCGTTGTATTGTTAAAAGTTTAAATCATGACAGATTTTGAATGCATTCTTTTTTGTGACTCAGTCATGAACGATCACAATTTGCATATAATATTTTCCTTTATTCAGCATACCCTCCTTTTCATTTAATCATTCTGATATGTGCTGCTGTAATAACTTCAAACCTAAATTATAGAAGCAACTGTGGATTGCCTTTCTGTTAGCTTGGTGATGAGTAATATTGATATACTTATAGGCAGGAATAGTTGACAGTTGTTTGTAATGAGCAGGGAGGAAACCCATAATCGGAGGAAACATTTCTCTGTTTATGAACAAGTGCATCCATTTTGCTTTCTCTGCATCCAAAGCTATAGTAGCTGCCTAATACGAATATTATTTCCTTGTGCTTATTACTGCAGTGCCAAGGGATGAGCTGATATTGGGGCTTCACTTAATAAGGCCCTGGTCAAATGCTGACAAATAGGCAGTGATGTCCCAGTGCACTTATGGTCTTAAGGAGCAGAACAAACACCCAGTGAGAAGGTATAAAATGAAAGCATTAATGGAAAGTGCTAAGCAGTTCTCTGTCTTTGAAGTATCTTTATTTGCAAAGGACAACTTATTTTTTCTTGGAAACACTATGCTATTTATCTATTCAGCTCCTTAGCTGCTGTTTCTGGTTTCCACTACATAAATTGGCCAGGTGACAGCAGCAGTCCTGCAGAGTCCCAGTGGTGAGAGAGGAGCTGGAATGCCTGCAGCAGCCTATGTGTGCCCGTGCCTGTAGCACAATGTCCAGTGAACTGGAAATCCAGAGTCCAGCGCCACACTTTTCCTAGATGTGTAGGAATGTAATTCTGCTGTTCTGCTGTTGTATACTGGATATTGCAGCTTTGGCTTCATTCAAGCAGAGAGTTCTGGTGGGCACTGTCAGAGCCTGTTGGCACCTGCTGGTGTGAAACTCTATCAGCAGTGGACACTCTGCTTAGTTTCCTTTTGGAGAGGGGAAAATTTGTGTCTAAAAGCTTTCTCCAGTGTCAATCATCTGCTTTCAAGAACATTTCTCTTTGTCCTACTGTGAGTCTGAGCTGGGGATGAGGTTTAGCCTTTTTGAGATGCTCATTCATGCTCCCTTTTAATTTGTTTAAATTACACTCATCCATCTTGTCCATAATAAACCCCTGCACCTCTAAACACTTTGATCCATAACTTCTCTCACATAAATATGGTCATTAACATTTCTACAGGATGACTTGCATGAAGAAGATGACATATACGCTTGCTGGTAGGAAGATAAGAGTCTGAGGTGATTGGATTAGCTGTAATAGAAAATGGGTGAGCTGTGGGATGGAAATCACCCGGGACTGATTTGGAGTACAGAATATCAGAGTCCTGCAAATCTGATAGCAAATGATGCTTGTTTAGATGGCAGTTCAAGAGGCTTTATAAGTACATATCTAACACTGAATCTGTGTATCATCTATAGGATGTAGGGGGCCATGCGCTCACAGATAACACATATGCAGTATTCTTTGATGAAAAGGGGCCCTGATTAATACATTTATTCAAATTAGGAAAACTATAGGCATTTCAGCACATTTCATAACCCAGTAAAAATAGCTACCCCAAAATTTTACTCCTCCGTTGACAAAAATTTCTGCTTTCCTACTGATCTTGTTGAAGCAGAGATATTTATTCCCTGCAGTGGTCTTCAGGTCTTGCATGTGGCTTGTGGAGACCTGAAGTTTCATGTTCAATCTTGTCGAAGGTGACTAGAGAGTCAGTTCCCTGGGGCCTCTCAACTGCTTAACTCAGCCAGCATTGCCATGATATCTGCCCAGGGCTGTGTTGCCAGTGACGGAACTATTCCTTCCAAACCCTCTTTACCCTGTTTCACTTTCATTCAATTTATAGCTGTCTCTGATAGTTGAGATTAATGTGGATTTTATTTTATAAGTGTGCATGGAGTTCATTTGCAGGGTATTTATTGCTCCAGGCACACAAAGGAGATAAATCACCTTTGAAAGAAAATGTCTTGTTGCATGCAATGGGCTCACTAAGTTTGTCTAAACTCTTAAAAGTTGCCATTTATTCTCTGCCTGGGGTTAAGTCCTGTGAAACTAGGACTAAGCAGTGAAAGAGCAGTAAAGAGTACACAGGACAGGCAGTGCCTGCCTCCTTCTTTCAGGAGTACTCACCCCTTACTTCTTTCCACAGGCCCCTAGGCTCTTACTATATGCTCAGTGGAAACAGATATAACATGTTTACAGCCCTGTCAATAGCCGTCTCCTGAATGGAATAAATCCATATGTTTACATATTTATGTCCTGGGTTCAGCAGTAGCAGTCAGTTTTCTTCTTCTTAGTAGCTGTTGTAGTGCTGTGTTTTTGACTTTCAGCCTGGGAACAGCACTGATAACACTGATGTTTTCAGTTGCTGCTCAGTAATGTTTAGTCTGACCAAGGACTTTCTGAGTCTCATGCTCTGCCAGGGAGGAGGGGAAGCCGGGAGGAAGCAGAAACAGGACACCTGACCCAAACTGACCAAAGAGGTATTCCATACCAGAGCACATCATGCCCAGGATGTAAAAACTGGGGGCAGTTACCCGGAAGGCCTAGATCACTGCTGGGTCAGGCTGGGTATCGGTTGGCGAGTGGTGAGAGGTTGTATTCTCTTCCCTTGTTATTTCCCTTGTCATTATTATTATTGGTGGTAGCAGCAGTGGTTTGTGTTATACCTTAGTTACTGGACTGTTCTTATCTCAACCCACGGGAGTTACATTCTTTTGATTCTCCTCCCCATCCCTCGGGGAGCAGGGGCGAGGAAGGGGTGGGGGGGTATGCGAGCAACTGTGTGGCTGAATTGCCAGCTGGATTTAAACCATGACAGTTCACTTATGTATTTGCATGGGTATAGATCAATGTATTTGTTTTTAAAAAACCCACTCACCTACAAATAGTTCTACATACAAGGATTGGGATTTCCAAAGGCAGCTAATAATTCTGGGCAGCATTGTAGAGTGTTCTGCCTACAACAATGATGTCGGCTTCATTGAGACTTTGGAGATACATCTTAAAATACTGATGAGTCCATTCACCGAAACATATTTGTAAATATCACTTATGCCTTCAGAATTGCACCAGGTCAGTACCAGTCTGACTGCGTGCATTTTCAGATTATTTTCCACTCAGGCATGTATGAATCTACCTATTTCTCCATTTCAGCATCACCCGTGAGGTAACTAGATATACATTGATCTCTCAATCTGGCTAGGATTGGCCATTTTGGGCTTGTTTTAGGGTAAAAAATTAATTTTACTCTCTATTATCAATCAATCTATTCCTTGTGCTTGTGCTTTAGTCAGTTTTTCTGTCCATTTAGAAGTGTCAGAAACAAATGTGCCTTGTGACCTTGCTTAGTGGAAGACCAGTTCTGGGTCATCCAGAACGGCAGCTTCATTTCACTACCTTTATGTTCATGTATGTACTTTGCTTTTGCACTTTGTATTTTGTATTGATTGCGACATATTTTCATGCAAAAAATAATTGCTGCTACTGCATACCCAGCATGGGTACTCCATGGGGCTGTTGCTATGCTTATAAGACTTTCCATAATAATGCTAAGCAAACACGAGTTTTCATATAAACGTAACAGTTTAATTTGTCAGCAGTTTGCAATGGAAACTCGACAATCTTTTTATTTCTAAAATTTGTCATGTCTCCAATCCTGGGTATTGAAATATTGGAGAAAACCCGGTGTTTATTTTCAGACATTTGTTCATTCAGCTGCTTTTGATGAATACCCAAAAATGTCATATTTGATTTTGCTTTCAGCTTCTCACAGAAAACCTGCCTGTTCCAAGGGGACCTGTTGGATTGAATTAAATAACCATTAGATGAGGGGGTTGTTTCACTGTGATTTAGAGAAGCAGAGCAGGCTCCTGCAGCTCAGAAGAATCAACTCCCTGGTTGCCCAGCACTGTATGCATTTGTGTCTCTAGGTATTTATGGACACCATATGTGCTTGCAAAGAAGATAATACTTTAACCTTATTGCTCAATACATATACATTTGAGACGCATATAATTTAATCCTCTCTGTGCTCAGCAGAACTGGAGAAGTCTCCTAGTTTATCACATAGGACAAATAGCTACACATAGGGACTTGAAGGGCTCTGATAACCATCATAGATCCAAATCTCTGATGTGCTTACAGTAAAAGCCAGGAGAAAAAGGCCAATTTCTAAAATAAAACAAAGAAGAAAACAGAAGTATGAGCTAATGTGATAAATTATAGAGGACTTCATGTGGAGAAATCAAATAAATCTCTCTAAATATTTTTAGCATGCTCACTTTCCTTTCATTGCTCAACAGGAGGTTTCACTGGTCTCACCTGATACCTTATTAATACTGCTCTGATTGGTGAGCATGCAGGAATTGAGCAGCACTGGCATCTTGGTTAATCACATCTTGTAGATAATTGTGAAAAATGACAAAGGAGATACTTCACAAATGGTGAGCTAAGGTTTTGCTGAAAAACAAAAAGGTCTGCTTTCACAGCACATGGTCAATAAATCTAGTACTGTTATGGATCATAGCTGTAAGTCAGTTTTCAAATGTTCCCAACTGCATGTAGCATCTGTCTTATTCAGGAGTCTGATCACAAACAACCTTTGCTGCAAATGAAAGATGGAGCTCTTTATGCATTTGGGCTTGCTTACTTTCATTTTGTCTTCTACTTGGGCCCTTCTTTGGATCTTCATATTTCAGAAGACTATTTTTGATCAATATAATCCTTCTGCAGTGCCTAATGATTTCCTTATTTTGAACTAAAAATCTCTTTCATAAGCAAGTTCCTACAGAAATGTTCATTTTGGTCTTATGCACTACTTGGATTTTTCCTCAGGGATGGAATGTTATTTTTCCTGTTAATTCTGTTTAAACTGCTGACACTAATACTCTCTATAAAACTTGTTGTGGGCTCTGCTCTGTATCTCTTGTATATTTGGGATTAAGGAGAATTTATCATCATGTGGTCTTAAAGCAGCTTTTTCATAAGTCTTGAGTACACTCTCCTGTCAGGTGAGTACTGATTATATATCATAGGAAAAAAAAAAAGGGTTTTAAAAATAGATGCAAGAGTGAGAAAAATCTGAAGGCTTGAGATGAACAGTTAGGAGAAACAAGACTGGAAGGAATTTGCAGGAAAAGAAAAATCAGCTCCCATGGAGAATAATCAAGTGGATGATGCTGTTTCTTCTAAATGGAAGAAGCTGTGGCCTAGGAAGTGCCCAGTACTGCTCAGCAAGGCCATGGCCAGACAAGATGAGATGCCTAATCTCACCTTCCACCAAAATACAGGATTTGGAATCTGGGACTCTGTTCAATGAGGTTGGGGACATGCACAGCAGAAAGAAGAGTCACCCCCTCAGAGAGCTCAGTGCATAGGTACACATACCGCATACATAAATATACATGATCTTTTGGAACACATGTCAAGCTGAAAATGCACCCTTTGAATCAGGCTTTTTTCAGACCAAATGAGACACCTAAAAATGGAATAATCTCAAACCCAATCCATTTTGAATATATTGGCCTGGCATTTCCACTGCTTTTTGGAGAGGTAGGAAACTCGCAAAGACCTATTTTATGCACTGCACTTAAAGTGATTTCAAAGGCAATAAATCATTGGAGAAAACAAAAAAAATAATCCTACTACTCAGTGATCTCTAAAACAGAGAAGTAGAACAGAAGTCTTTGTGTTTTGTGAAGAGGAAAATATCAGAGGTTAAAGATGCAAGTTGCAGAGAAAAATGCATTTTAGGGCTAAAAGGAAGGTTATTCTAAATACTGTTGTACTGAAATTGGTATTACCACAATCTTTGGAACTGTTCAGAATTTATAACCTTGATAACTTCAACTACAGCAATATATATATAACTGGATCAATTTTTAATATGTGTAACTGCAAATCTGGCAGAGATAAACCCTTCAACGAATCACAGGCTCAACTTCTTGTTTGGAATTAACAGTCATTTCATTAGATTTTACCTCAAAAAACCACCTTGGCATGATTTAATGTTACAAATTATGAACTATCCGAATTGTTCACTGAAAACGTACCATTGAAAGATGTACTTTAAAAGTAAGCAAATATAAGCAAGCTGTACAAGCAAACGTGTAACCAATGGGTTACACATTTCATTCCCAGGAGTCCATTTCGCCCTGGGAACTGTCACACTAACTTGTCAGTGTGATTTAACGGTATGAACAGGAACATAAAAGTTGGTGGTTACAAGACAGGTGGTGTGTGACCTTGCAAAAGACATTTCACCTCTGCATTGTTTTTTCACCTGTAAAACAGAGAGCAGGGAAAAAGTAACGAAGCTCTTCTGGGGTCTGCACTAAGTCAATGTTTGTAAAACACTTTGAGGTTGTAAATGGAAAAGGTGCCAGAGAAGTGTTATAACTTAATTTATTTTTAATTATTTTTTTTTTCAAGCAAAGGTCAGATCCTCAGATTTGGCCTTTTTAGGTTGCTCTTGCATTGCAAAGAGATTGTAAATCAACCCTCACAGGGCAGCTAGTGGGAATCTCTGCACACTGTAAACTTTCTATTTATTTCTGCTGCAATTTGGTCTGTACAGAAACATCCAGTTAATTTTTTTTACTTGTAAGTTAGTAAAAGACATATGATTGAGGAAAAGAAAATCTTTGTAAGAAAACCAGAATTTCTCTATTCTTGCATTAATCTGCCTCCCAGTGTATCCATCATGCTGGCTGCTCTAACCAGCACTGTAGCTTACTTGTACTTGTGGCATTATAAAAGCTCTTCATCATTAATTTCCACTGTTGTTTCTAAACTCCTTGAACTAGTAATTGAAACTAATGACTTCAATGCTGGCTGCTGCCTTAGTTGACTTTGATTTGTGCATAGACAGACAACCTCAAAAGCGTTGAACATTTTTAACATGTTGCCCTTCCCAGCTTTGCAGGCTCCAGCTATAATTTCCTCTCCTGACTTTTCTCATCAGCAAAATTTCCACCTTAAACATTCTGGATCTCTGGAGCCAAATTGCTGCACATACAAACTTCTCTAAATATATGTATAATTTAGTTTCACTTAAAAAAAAACATCTCTGGAGTACTGTTTTTGTTCATATATATCAAAGTATGAGGTTTGGGGCATGAAAATATTTGTTTTCATAATCATGAGCAATGAGGTGTTAGTCTGAGTGTTCACAAAACAGTGATTTGTAGAAGGACAAGACTGTGTCATGAAGAACATCCTTGTAAAAGCAGTATGGGTTCAAATGCGCCATGTGATGTCTGCTGCCACGGGCCATTGCAATGTTGAATCCTTGTGCTTCCCCTGGTTCCTCTTTGTTGAGGACATTGCCTGCTCAAGGAGCATCTGTAGTCCCTGTAGACTGCTCAGTTCTGATTCATATTCCCCTCCAAAGAAGCATAATAAATAATAATAAAAAAATGTCTTCTGTGCTTGATTAGTGCTGGCTGTCACAAAACCCAGACTGCTGGGTCATATGCTTTGTGTCTGCCACCTCTTTTTTTTTTCTCGCAGTCATAAAAAGCCTTTCAGAGAGGCAAATTTAATAGCACAACATCATTGAAACATGGGCTAACTCCCATTGCGTAATTGTAACCTCTGTCTCTGGGAGTTATTAGCTAGGATGACAGGCTTTGCATTTATTTATTCTTCCAGTGGCAGTGAGAACATCAGAGAGTAAAGGTCCCTAGGGGACTGCTCCATCTCATTCCTAATTGGGGTATTTAATAGTTTCTACCACAAGCCTTTTAAGGTTGAATGTGAACTGTGTCCTATTAGCCAGAAACCACGGTTCAGCAAAGTGACAGTCAAATCTTTTAGAATGGTATTGTTATTTTTAATATACTGGCCTAAAGCTTCTGGCTATAAAAAAGGAAGAAATAATTGCTTAGTACTGGGAGAGTCAGGCACAATTTAGGATTCATTCCTGTCTATTAAAGTAGGATGATTTCTGTATTGTGTATCCAGAAGAATAACCAGAAATTAGATTTGTACATACAGAAACAAATGCCCTTCTTTTACAATTGGTTCCTGCTCACAGAAAACCTGTCAGCATGTTCTGTGAATGTATTTCAGCCTAATCCAACCTGGAAACACCTTAGTGATTGAATTCCCCTCCTTCAATATCTGATCTCCAGGGGATTTCCTCACCCTTGCACTAGAACTAACCAGGCAATCTCTGCAGCCTGAGTTCAAAGCTCTCTCCCCATTCAGTGCACTGCCAGAACTCAAGCAGGGTAAAGTCTTTTACAAGACTGTGACGTTTTGCTGTCAAGGATGCTGGCCTTTTGTTCCAGGTTGAATATATGTTGCAGAAGACCAAAGAAAAAGGCTGTAAGTCCTCCAAACATTACCCGCCTAATGTTGCTGGCCAAATAGGTAAGACTTAATTTCCAAAATAAACATGACTTTCACTCATGTTGAAAGTGATTTACAAAAAGAGAAAACATAATGAAAAAAGCTCATTTCATTCTCTCCTGCCTCAATAAGCAAAGCTTGAGAAACCTCTATTTCCATTTTGTGGGATTGTTACAGTCAGTCACATATCAAGCATGTGCAGACACTGTCTCAGATATCAACCTATTTTTGCTGGGTGTCTTCTTTATAATTCCCATAAAAACTTTGTAAAGCCCAAATTGCCAGCCTGCAAGGTGCTTTGTGCTGGTTGGTATTTCCATCCAGACATTCTCTGGAGGACAGAGGATACATAAAGAAAAGGGATAAAAGGGACTGCATTAAGGTGAGAATTACAGACTATGATCAAAACCACAGGGTATTTAAGGTATGGATTGAAAGTATAGTAAATCAGACCTATCCTATATTCAGCACAGCTTATTCCTTCTTTTGATGTATGTTCTACCACAACAGTAAGCATCCAACCAATCACCTTTGTTCCCATTTTTATTGTATTGCCTGTATTTGCCAGTGTGTTGTGCCACGTTTTGTGGTGTATCTGAAATAGAAGGTCATGGTATATACGTCTGACGAAGCAGAGAGGTCACGTAGAAGGACTTGGCTATTAATTTTGAAGAAGAATGTATGCACATGGCAATAACAGCCGAACAAGTTGATGGCCTTAGGGAAAGAGGACATACTGAGGGCCAGATCTTGAGGGTGGTAAACATACAATCTCCATGCAGATGAACAAGAGCTTTTTAATTAACTTCAAGGGGGAATGGTCTAGTCTTCAGTCTAGAAGGCCACGATTTAAGAACCCATGCTATTGTACAGCTGCTGCTATGTGAGGGAACGTACAGAGCAACCAGCTTTATATATACTGTCCTATTCCAGCATCATGGATCACCTCTTACCCATCAAACACTCCAGACAGACTGTATTCTTGCAGCTTTGTGGAAAAGAATATGAGACAACTGGTAAGCAAGCAAACTGTCCTGAGATGTGACACATTAAAAAAAATATATCCTCTTGCCTTTTTCAGCGTCTGTCTATAAATCTTTCCTTGGCAGGGTTATTAAGAACAACTGGCTGAAGCAGCACTGTTGTTAGCTGAGATTCTTGCTGTACAATGAACCTGTCAGCCAAGTTACAGGAACAAGTATAGAGAATCAATAGTCTTTTTGGCAAAGAGAAAGAGTCAACATTGACTCTTCCAGCTCTGGCAGGTTCCTTTTGTATTCTGCCCTTTGGTGTGTGGTCAAGGCCTGTCTTAGACATGTTGTGGTCCCATTATAACCTTGTAGGTTGTTCAGCATAGGAGGAAGAAGAAGAACCCTACACAGCCACATCTTCTCTGACTTCCATAATATAAGATTCCATAAGTTTTTCAAAATTTCAGACTTTCAGGGCGATAGATGGGACTGGGTGAAAAGGCTCCTCTCCTTCCTGTCTTGGTTGTTCAACCATCTGGCAGTGTTTTTATTTTGAGGAAATGTCCTCAGTGGATTTCTGGAGGGGTCTTCTTTCTTAATTCAATATATCTGACTACATAACAAGACATGGTCCAGAACCACCCTTAAATTAATGATTGTGGACTACAGACCCAGTCAATGGTGTATATATATATATATATAGACAACACAAAAGCTTGAACTTGCAAAGGTGACAGTTGTTGAGATTAACGCAAGCAAAATGAGAAACATGGTTTATCCACATTATGGTAACAAAATTTACAAGGCAGAGAGTCATAATATTGTTCCTTCTTTTCCCCCATACATTCCTATCACAGCTTCTTAAAACCAGTAATACCACAGTTGACTGATGTTGCTTTTCAGACCTTTTAAGTATTTGTTTTTTCTCAACTCAACTTTGTTTTGAAATGCTGTGCACCTCTACAAAAGCCCAGCCAGAGGTGGGCAGAGGATTTACTTTATAATGGTTATTCTTAATACTAAATGCCACCTTGTAAAACAATTACTCATAATTTGACTTCATTAAGCATTCTTTGTTTTACATCTTTAATTCATTAACCTTAGCATTGTCGGCATGTTGCCACAATCAAATGCAACTTATTCCATGTTGTGCAATGAGAGCTGTACGCAGATCTCACACTGGGCTGTCATTTAATGGACCTGAAGCTCCTTTAAATGTAATGATTCAGTACTAAATTTAGACATCTAGGAAGGGGAGAGAATACATGTGCTGAAGATGACTGGATATATGTGCAGGTTCTGAGCTGGTCACACCCAGTCATTTAATGCCAGTTTATCAAATACCTGGTAAATTTTCTATAGCCCAGACTGATTCCACCCTTGAGCTACAGCTGAACTTGAATTCATCATGGAGCTGTTTCAATTTTGCTTACTTGGATGCTGTTCTCAGAGGAGACAACTGACATACAGGCTTTGCTCAAAATATGCTGTACTTTTCAAACTGCAGATAATCAGTGGATAATGCAAAATGATGTATTTTGCATCAGAAAGATAACTGGAAAACCTCTTACAGATATTAGGGGGCATCATTTAGCCTTTTGATGTGATAACAGCAAAAGAATATTAAGGGCAAGTTCTGCTTTGTGCAATAAGTGGTGATAAACTAGCTGAAGCTAGTGACATTCTGCAGATCTCTGACACCTTTTCTCATGTTGGCCTGCCTGTGGCCAGGTCCCAAAGGTCGCTGTAGAGTATCATGGGATACAATAAGCCCTGGACCCAGCTGTTTGGAAATGGTAACTTCCTCAACTCAGGGAATCAAAAGACCTGTTAAAGCCAAGCACACTTGCTACTGCTACAAAGGGAAGGAAAGCAATAAAAAATACCCTGAGAAACTTCTTTTCAACCTTGTTATAGGTAAGAATAATTGAACTGCTCAAAGCTATCTTAATATGTCTCTATGTTACAGACAGCAGACCTGGTTTTGGAAGTGCTGATTACATTGACTTCTCAGGAGAAGCTCAATCAAATCTGTGGTTATATGGTTTTCTTCCAAACTGGACAATATGGCAGTGCTGATGTTCTCATATGCTGGTTTTGTGAGTATGAAATTACCATATGCCTCCTAGTTGGGCTTTCATTCAGTGGTCATATTAGTCCAAACTCCACCAGCAGAAACACCCTATCTCAGCTCAACATGCCAGCTTGCCTCATTCCTGATTTCTGCCTGGTTTGGTCAAGCAAACACAATATGCTACAGCATTTAGACCAGGTTTAAAAGTCCTAATATCAGGTATTATCTATGCTCAGGAGATAGCATTGTGAGAGGAAAGTGCTGTATCTCTAGGCTGTGTGAATTAAAGGGCTATTAAGTCAGTTACTGCAATGTGTGCAAGCAGAAGAGCAACACTTAGCACTTTCAGTTCCATAAAGCATGTGTTTGATTTCAAATTCTGCACCCTCTATAGCCCATATTCCAATAGATCACTGAGGTTTTCACCAGCTATAGTCTTTAAAGACAAAAGATTAATTCTGCTCAAAAGGGTAAAAAAGCCTTTGTGTTTGTTAAAAAAACATAACAATGTAAAGATGGTAGATTTTACAGATGAATATGATACTTACAGGACTGAACAAACCCTTCTGATACCTAAGATACTCTTTTTCAGAGTTTTAGGTTTTTATCCAGCCTCTTGACACTGTCATTTTATACCTTCATCTGAATCAATATGATTCAAGACCCATTGCCTCTTCTGCTTAGTACTCATTTGATACTTATTTATTGACTTTGTTCTGGTGCCTGTCCAGAGTTGTCGTTAGGATATCTCCTTGAAGTATTCTTTACCTTTTAACTGCACCAATTAATATTCCAAACTGACTGTCGGCTATCAGACTTTCAGCTGGAGGCCTGATGATATTTTATTGCTGTGATTTGCCAAATGCAAGCTATAAACCAGCAATCTGTGTGTTCATGACAAATAATACAGGTATTTATCATTGCAAATAATCCTAACTTGGTTTTCCCCTGCTTGTTCAGAGTATTGCTGAGTTATGCCAGCACATGCAATATCATACCCCCAGTTTTCTGGCACTGCAGACAAATGCAACTTCCATGGAGTCAGTAGAAGATCTGGCTGCAAGGGTAATTTAACTGAATGAAATGGCTCCTCCTGCTCTTGTAAAACTCAATGGGAAATACCCACTAAATCAACAGGATCAGAATCTAGCCAGATGGGGAGTCTCTGTTTATAGAAGGACCAATTATTCTCCTATTTCATCTGTCTGAACGCCTCAGACTCCTCTGACTTCAAAGGAACTAATCTGTATTTATAGTTGTGTAAATGAGAGGAGAATCAGAATCCAGAAGGAAAAAGAGGTCACTAAGTGAATTTGTGGATTTACTTGTGGGACATTTGAAAGCACAGACAGTGATGTGTGGCTTTTTTTTCTCTCTTTTCTTTCTTTTTCTCCTTCCTCCCCCTCCCCCCAGTCTTTATTTTCATTCTGTAGTTTCTTTTATTATTGGCTTTCAACCACACGCTTCAGCATTTTGGTCCCATGTGCTAAATATGTAACTGCTTTTAATACACCTAGCGCTGCCGTATAAAAATTTTTAAGTACAAAGCCCTAAAGCAGTAACAGAAGTCCTTTCCTATCTCAAGAATGACTGATGCATATGAAGACTTGAAAATTGTCATAAATGTCTTTCTCAAGCATATAATGAAAATGTCTCCATATACTATCTTGGGGGTAGGAGGAAGGTGGAAGGGAGCAAAGGCGCTGTGGGGGCTGGCCAGCTCCCTGTGCAGCAGCCATGCTATAGGAGCCCAGGCACAGTTTTACTTGCTTTCTCTGACCAATTTAGAAGTCTTCCTCCATGCCTTGCACAAAGAGAAACGCCTTTTTTTTCCCCTCTCAACTCTCTCCATGCACTGGAGAACAACACAACACTTCTTAGAACAAATACATATGCTCACAGTTTTTTGTCTTATTTTTTTGAGCAATAATCAGGGATAAAGCTTCTTTTCCGGGATAAACCTCCCTTCTTCTTAGAAGGAACATAAGAAAAAATGAAAGTAGGTCTTCCTACCTCAACCACCTCCCCTTTTCTTGTACTTAAACAGTAACAGAGAGCAAAGACTCATGGACACACTGAGCCTGGGAAATATATGGTGTGGTTTCATTTGTTTCTTTTCATAATAGCTGAGATAATTTGCATGAATCACATCACCTCTTAGTGGTCATCCTCCCTATTTCTAGACTAGGGGTAATCACTCATGCAGAAGAGTTCATTAAGAAAAATACCGATGCCTGGTGGCAGGTATTGCCTGTCACTATCATAGTTTGATAAATCGCAGGCAAATCCTGACTTCTTTATTGGGTATGAGCTTAGCTAGATACAGGGTGCCGAGTTTTCTTGCTCCTTCATGCCTATGGTGCTCACTAAGATATTAGAAGAGAATGGTCCTGAGATGTCAAATCCCTCTGCTACCTCAGTACTTCGTCTTCTGTGCTTTGATGGTCCTTTGCCAACTTGTCTCAAGTAACACTGAAGCCCAACTGCAGCCACAGAGAATGCAAGAGAATTTGACAGCTTTCCTTTCCTGCAAGAGCTAATATGAGTAATACAGGCTGGACTGAAAGGCTTAAAAAATGGGATAAGTCAGCCTTTAGTACACTGCAGTCTTGTTTAAATGGTAATATTTCTCTGCAAATGGATAAACCAAGCAGTTCTAAAGGCAACGGTGATTCTTTAAATTGATTGTTTGTTTTTGTAAAATGGCTCACCAGTGTTTCATGGAAAGAGAAGGACTTTCTGCAGCTGCTCTCGGTCAATGCTTCTGAAAGTTTTAATGGGATAGCATCTACTGTCTGAATATTCGCATGGATTAACCAGGATCCCTCTCCCCAGTTTTTGTTCTGAAGTCCCTAAAAACGTTTTGATTTTACTTGGGGGAAATCTCTTTCCGGGGTTTGCTTCTTTTCTTGTAATTTCATTGCTGTGTTGAGCACTGTTAAGTAATTGTTTCCCATGTTGCTCCTGTGCACTCTGCTTTTTAAATTATTCCATGCAGCTTCATATTTGTTTGAGCAGAAAGGCTTAAAATCCCTGGCAAGAGGTGTTGTTATCAGGGATAATCACCCCCCCACAGAGATGCGAAGTACAAGGTGTAAATGAGTATCTTAGCTCACAGAGGCAGTGTTAGCCAGCAACAGCCACACTCCAGGAGCCATCTTAGAGGCACTGTGGAATGTCTTGTTTTTCCACATAAATCATTTAAATAAATTACCATCATGGCTGGAAACTGCTAGCTGATACAAAAATGTCTTAAATTAAAACACAAAGATAAATCTTTTAAGCACTTACCATCACGCTATGTTCCATTTATCCATTATTATTTAATTATAGGCAAGGTGCAGTGGCAGGGAGGGGAGCAGGGGGCTGTGAAAGGACTTTCTCCTTTAGACAGGGAGCAACCAAACCATTCAATGGGGGGAAAGTTGAGGGAGGCCACTACACTTTCAAAAGAGGCTGAAGGATCCTGGCATGCCTGACAGGGGTATACAAGATTTCTTTAACTAGCTTGCTGGGCCAACTTTGTCACCACATGGACCTCTGAGCAAACTGGTTTTGCTGCTGATTTGCCAGCTCCTAGTGCCACTTGTGCAGGCGATCTCCTGGCTGTTTGTCCTTCACATCACAGGGCAGGTGTCAGCCCCAGCTGCATGGGCAAGGCTTCATCTGCATCCATCCCCCCATGAGAGGGACTGTGGCTCCTGAAGTACATGGTGACTTCAGTCTGCCTGATTCTGAGATGCATGTTTTGGTCAATGTCTAGAAAAATAACACAGTCTTTTTCCCATCTGTCATGGTTTAAGTCCAGTCAGCCACATAGCTCACTCGCTCACTCCCCCCCATTCCCCTTCCCACTCCCGGAGGGATGGGGAGGAGGAAAATCAAAAGAATGTAACACCCATGCGTTGAGATAAGAACAGTCCAGTAACTAAGGTATAACGCAAACCACTGCTGCTACCACCAATAACAATAATGCTAAGGGAAACAATAAGGGAAGAGAACACAACTGCTCACCACCCACTGACCGATACCCAGCCCGACCGAGCAGTGTTGTAACCCTTCCGGGTAACTGCCCCCAGCTTATATAGTGGGCATGACGTGCTGTGGTATGGAATACCTCTTTGGCTAGTTTGGGTCAGGTGTCCTGTTTCTGCTTCCTCCCGGCTTCCCTCCTTCCTGGCAGAGCATGAGGCTCAGAAAGTCCTTGGTGAGAAAGCTGAGGTCCTTAATGACTTCTTTGCCTCAGTCTTTACCGGCAAATGCTCTGACCACACCACCCAAGTCTTGGAAGGCAGACGCAGGAACAGTGAGAATGAAGACCCTGGGCCCACTGTAGGAGAGGATCTGGTTCTTAATGACTTCTTAGGAGCCTGAATGTATACAAGTCCATGGGACATGATGAGATCCATCCATGGGTCCTGAAGGAGCTGGCAAATGAAGTTGCTAAGCCACTGTCCATCATATTTGAAAAATCATGGCAGTCAGGTGAAGTTCCCGATGACTGGAAAAAGGGAAATATAACCCCCCTTTTCAAGAAGGGGAAAATGGATGAGCTGGGGAACTACAGACCAGTCAGTCTCACCTCTGTGCCTGGTGAAATCTTGGAGCGGATTCTCCTGGAAGGCATGCTGAAGCACATGAAACCAACAAGGTGGTTGGTGACAGCCAGCATGGCTTCACTAAGGGGAAATCCTGCCTGACCAATCTGGTGGCCTTCTACGAAGGGGCTACGGAACTGATGGACAGGGGCAGAGCAGTTGATGTCATCTACCTGGACTTGTGCAAAGCCTTTGACTCTGTCCCACATGACATCCTTGTCTCTAAATTGGAGAGACATCAATTTGATAGGTGGACCACTGGGTGGATAAAGAAATGGCTGGATGGCAGCATGCAAAGAGTAGTGCTCAATGGCTCAATGTCCAGCTGGAGACCAGTAATGAGTGGTGTCCCGCAGGGATCGGTGTTGGGACCGGTCTTGTTCAACATCTTTGTGGGTGACATGAACAGTGGGATTGAGTGCGCCCTCAGCAAGTTTGCCGATGACACCAAGCTGTGTGGTTCGGTTGATACGTTGGAGGGAAGGAATGCCATCCGGAGGGACCTTGACACGCTTGTGAGGTAGGCTGATGCCAACCTCAGGAATTTTAACCCTGCCAAGTGCAAGGTCCTACACCTGGTTCGGAGCATTCCCAGGCACAGCTACAGGTTGGGCAGGGAAGAGATTCAGAGCAGCCCTGAGGAGAAGGACTTGGGGGTGTTGGTCAATGAGAAAATGAACATGAGCCGGCTGCAGTGTGCGCTTGCAGCCCAGAAAGCCAACCGTATCCTGGGCTGCATCAAAAGGAGTGTGACCAGCAGGTCGAGGGAGGTGATCCTGACCCTCTACTGTGCTCTTGTGAGACCTCACTTGGAGTATTGTGTGCAGTTCTGGTGTCCTCAACATAAAAAGGACATGGAACTGTTAGAACAAGTGCAGAGGATGGCCACAAGGACGATCAGGGGACTGGAGCACCTCCCGTATGAAGATAGGCTGAGAAAATAAGGGCTTTTCAGCCTGGAGAAGAGAAGGCTGCGTGGAGACCTCATAGCAGCCTTCCAGTATCTGAAGGGGGCCTACAGGGATGCTGGGGAGGGACTCTTCATTAGGGACTGCAGTGACAGGACAAGGGGTAATGGGTTCAAACATAAACAGGGGAAGTTTAGATTGGATCTGAGGAAGAAATTCTTTACTGTAAGGGTGGTGAGGCCCTGGAATGGGTTGCCCAGGGAAGTTGTGAATGCTTCATCCCTGGCGGCATTTAAGGTGGGGTTGGACATAGCCTTGGATGGCATGGTTCAGTGGGAGGTGTCCCTGCCTATGGCAGGGGGTTGGAACTCGATGATCTAGAGGTCCTTTCCAACCCTAACTATTCTATGGTTCTATGATTCTATGAGAGTAAACATTACTGAGCAGCAACTGAAAACATCGGTGTTATCAGCGCTGTTCCCAGCCTGAAAGTCAAAAACAGAGCACTGCACCAGCTACTAAGAACGAGAAAAATGACTGCTACTGCTGAACCCAGGACACCATCCTTCATCCTGGTGATGTGAAAAAGGGTGTTGAAAGACACTGGGAAGGCTTGGATGCTGCTAGCTCAAAAGGAGAGCAATGAGCACATGTAGGACAGGAGATCTGCTGTGCTTGAGAAAACCTCTTCAAGCAGGTTGCTGAGGGTATAAGACCAAGCTATGGACAACATGGCTTAGAGTCTGTGTTCCAAATGCACCAGAGCTTGGGTGTTCCAGGCATGGACACTGTCTGGGGGCTTGCACAGAACTCAGTACTTGACACATCTGGTTGTGACTCAGGATTTATGGCTACTAAAATTACATGGGAAGGTGCATTCAGTGATTCATGTGCCAGGCTGCATCTGCTGTGCTTACTCTTGCAAAAGAGCCACAGGTTCTGTGTGACTGGAAGTGGCCTCACTGGCAGCAGTGTGCACAGGCCCTGTTGACACTGCTCTAGAGCCACCTCTCCTAGCAAGTTCACCATCCACGATTCCCCCAGCACAGGAGAGGGCAGTACTGTCAGCTCTCCATGACCCACAACTACTTATCCACATTGTGGATTAGCTGCTGCACAGAGGGAAGCCACAAAAAGCCAGTGAGGTGACTGTTGGACCTGCTGAAGTACCTTTGGCAGAGCAGCAGGCTTTCCCCCTTTTCCTGTTTCTGAAGCACCCCAGAACAGAGTTTGTGACCCCAGACCAGTGACTGGCAAGCCTGTCTAAGGCAGGAGCAGGGCTAGAATGTTGGAGACAGGGTCCTGGTGAGGAGGTGGTCATGGGACATGCTGTGCTGGTATACTGGAGCTGGCATCTGGCAGATATGCAGAAGCAATAGTTGGGTATGAAGTGGCTGGAGTTGTTACAGCAGTAAGGACTGGTGAAAAGCACTTTGAACATCACAAAAGGAGGTACGCTAAAAGAAGCCAAAAGCTGTAAAAATATCTTCAGACTAATTTAATTTCTCAGCTGTGAGTCTGCATTTCTCAGGATTTCCCCTACACTATGTAGACAGGAAACAAACTCTGCATTGGTTTAGGCATTACTAGTGATAATGATTATAATAATGCTGTAACAATGAGCAGACATTTTTATGTTGCACAGAAATTACCAACCTTTCTATAGCATCATCATTTTGAAGCTTAAAAGTTTCACTCTGATCATAAGATTGCTATGATCATCTCTGGCTCTTAGGTTTTATTTTTTGATTGCTTCTTTTTTTTTAATAATTCAAGCCTCCATTTAATCAAGAATTGTATCTTGCTGTAATTTTGATAAAGCTGCAGGCAACAATCCTGGCATTGCAATTTCTGACAAGGAACTGGAATCAGATCCTGGTCTGTCAGATATTTGTTTATGTACAGGTATGTAGGAAACTAAGAAAGAGCCCTGTAGCTGTGGTTAAAAATCTCCACCCCCTTGCTCAGTTGTGCATGTTGTCTTTATCAGTTTGTGCATGGAGATAACTTTCATCTTCATCTGATTTTTCATCTGTGCTAAGGAAGCATTTTCTGCACTGAGCACATACACTCCTCATGCAGGGCACATGTTGCAGACTGCAACAAATCGCTGGATCTGCAAAATATGGCTTCAGCCACCCAAATACTTGTGACAGCTATGGGGGCTTCAAGGCTCTTAGTGGGACAAGCTGGTGGCAGGATTAGCCCTCAAACTCTCCCAGTGGGTGAAACACTTCTCACCACACAATGCCACCACAATGCACACTAGAAGTACAGCAAGCTACATGCTACTGTCACTCAGCTGGCGCTGGGGCAGGCGCTGCCCTGCAGTCCTGAAGTGGATGGGACCTGCACTTGGGCTCTGGCAGCTCTCCTCCAGCCAGCCATCCCTCTTGCCATCACCAGCCTGTATAGTGGGGTGCCCTGGTGTTTGGCACAGCTGAGCAACATAGAAAGTGCAACTGCCTACCCCTGATCCCTTGCATGTCATTTCCAACCCCGACTGAGCAAATCCCCAGCTCCTCTCCCTTCACAGGGTAAGTTCTTGGTACCAGTCCAAGACCCTGGGAAGTGAAGTCCTTTCAAGTCCTGTTTTCAAGAGCAGCTCAGCTCACTGCACATCCCCAGTTTCAGGCAGAGCATGTTTTAAAGACAGTCCTTCACTTCTAAGAGGAAAAGGTCATGAATGTCAGTCACTCTCAAATTCAAAAGGCTGCTTCTTCCTAATCAGGGAGCTGAAATGTCACTGGCTCTTCTCTGCAGCTAGTGTTTTGCTCTGAGTGTCAGGGATACTCTGTATTATCATAGGCACCCCCACACCCCCAAATGAAAGGGGATCACTGGCAGACCAAAGCTCCCACTGCCTAGGACCAGGTCTCTTGCCGTAAGTCCCACTGAGCTGAACACCAGGCAAAGGTGTGCTCATGTCCACACTGCAGTATCCGTTCCTGAAGATGAAAGACCAAGAGACAGGGGAATAAGAGACATAACTCGGGCCCTCTCCCTCCTCACAATGTAAGTAGTAAATCACTACTGCCATGCTGGCAGGAGTTGAGCTGTCTCACTGGTGCAGTACAAAGTGAGCAAGAAAGTGGTATAAGCTGAACTGCTTTTGGTCAGCGGACAAGGGTTGACAAAGACCCACCACTTGGGTCTTCCAAATGTAGTGTAGAAAAGATATTTAATTGTTGTACTTGAAGTGGATGTTTGCAAAGAATAAATGCTCGATGGACATGCTGTGCAACTGGATCAATTTCAGGTTTCAACCTGTGGCTTGTCCAACAGTTTCTCAGAATTTGGTCTCTTCCTCCTGCAGTGTGGGGGAGCAACCACAGCTTCAGCTTTAGAAAGGACTTAGCTATCTTGGAAATACAGGCACAAGTATAAGGATAAAGCCTACTTGTGCAACTGGAGTGGGACTCAGCAGACTCAGAAAAAGGGAATTAGAGAACAGCTGATTGCTTTCTGCTCCTTGGACTGACAGCTAGGATCTTCCACAGAGCACCTTTTCTTAATTAGTGGAGCTTGTTCATTTTGTACCACCATGGGGCCATTCCCTACTCCTTGGTACCTCCAACAGGCCCTTGGAGGAGCATTTATCTCAGTGGGAACTAGGGAATAGATCTTTGTTGTTTCCTGGCTGGGAGGCAAAAGCAACTTCTCCCTTCTCAGGGGTTAGTGTGTGTCCTGGAGGAGTAGGCAACGTGCAGCCATGCACAGGAGACATCAAAAGCAGAAAAATGGGCAGATTTGTCTCCACTGCCACATTGCGAGAAAGCACACACTGTGTCCTCACATATTATTAGTTGCATTATTAGTACTGTTTTACATCTTGCAAAGATGTTCCCAGAGGGTGGGACCCCAAAGGCACCTAAGGGGTTTGCAGCAGTTTAGTGTGGCCCCAGTTTCAGCTGAGAGAAAAGAGGAAATGTACATGGGAAGCTGTGGCTACTGAAATTGAATGAGGGTAAGGCAGTAGCTCTGAGGATCTGGGCCAAGCTCCTCTGCCAGCAATAGTGAGACAAAGGCATCCCTTAACACCCCAGTAACACGTACACCCAAGAGGTCTGAGGAGGCCCAGCAAGACCTCATGCATGGTCTGGTGCCCCAAGCTATGGTAAAGGGAGGGCGCTGGCAAGGGAAATGCTCTGCTGCTGCCAACTACCACTACATTTGTCTTCGCTGCTTAAGGTGGAGCCAACAGTTCTGTCCACTGTCATGCTCAGCCCTCCTGGACATCCATTAACTGTCTCCTTTGCACATGATTTCCAGCTGAGAGAATACAGCACGCCCTGGGATTCCCAGCTCCCAGACATCAAAACATCACTAAATTGAACAGACAAAAACAAGGACACTGAGAAGGAAGAAGATTCTGCTTCCCTCCTGAACAGGCATCGTGAGACAGGCTGTACCTGAAAGCCAGACCCTGCAGTTGTGTGCACAGCAGGAAAAGGCAACAGTGCTGCTGAGGCCTGCGCAAGACTGAGGGTTCAGATATGTACGCTGTGTGTATAGTGATCCAGATATTAACCATAGGGGCTGTAGTTTGCTTTCATTACTGTCCAAGAGCATTCTTGGGGTAACACTATTACCCAGCACACTCAGATGCTCAAGGGACAGCAGCCTCAGGATGGACTATAGCTGGCCTATGCCCCAGCAATAAGTAGGGACTGAAAATAGACCCAGTGCTTGCACCAGGGACACAGAGACACAAGGAAGAGATAAAGATGCCCTAACCTCACCCCACCAGACACTCCAAAATTGCAGCTGCACACCAGTATGTGTCTGCTGTGCATGCTCAGGCAACTCAGAGTTTGGAGGATGCTGGCAGAGGGTTTTAAGCAGACAACTTTAATCATGTCCTCAAGATGATCTTTGCTTACTTTGAGCTTTATGTGTTACGGATTTAGGTTCCCGATCTGCACGGGTGTGATCACTTTCTTCTCTCCATCTGGGAACAGGGAAGGAGAGTATCACAAGCCAGCAAATGTGGTCTTTCTGTACTGAATTTTTTGTTTTAGTGAAAATTTGCAGCATCCTCAGTGAGATGTTCTTGAACTTCTTGCATTTTCCAGGCACTTTAAGACGCTGTGAGTTACAATGTAACTGAAAAATGAGCCTGTTCCTTTGAAATGAAGTGTAACCAATAGCCCTGGTCTGCTGACTTAATAGAGAAGCTTAACATTATTATATCTATATTAATAACAAGGCCAGTCAGCCATTAGCAAGAAGAGTTCATTCATTGCATCTGATGCTTTCCAGCTTGCTTTTTTCATGGTAAATGAGTGTTCCTTGTGCTCATTTTCTACTGAGATAATTCCCATTAGCAAGATAAACATATGGGTGAGAGATTCTATTTTCCTCTACTTCCAAATAAGAGCTGGTAGCAAGATAATGATAGAAATAATATCAGTTGGTGACAAACAAAAATATAAAGAGAAGGACCCATACAGAAAGCAGTCTGGTGCAGAAAAGCAGAGGAAGATCAGGAGAAGGGACCTGTAGCTGTGACCCAGAGCAGTTAAAGCCTTTTTAGAAACTCACCCCAAGCTAAAAGACTTGCTAATGGACAGCAGCACTGAAGGCCTGGGACACAGAGAAAGACAGCTGAACTCACTGGTACCTTACTGTCTTTAGCTTTATAGCAAGCTCCTAACTGAATCAATATCAGCCACATATATTCCCACTGGTCTTTCATTCTGTCCTGCAATCTTGTTTTGAATAAACATCTTGGCATTTGAGAGACATGTCAGACAGCTTGGATATATTTCATTGACCAGACGTACTTAATATAATCTGCTTGATATAACACTGTGAAGGATCCGTTCCATTTTCCTTGTCACTGGCAGATAATGTGTACTTAACAGGTTAGCTCACCTACCTATAAAAATCCCCCTGCTGGAGACTAGGTATTACCAACTCAGCAAAGACATGTTTTGTGGTATATAATAATCTCCCCTCTTCCCCTTACAAAGCTGCTCTGGGGTTAGCTGTTTCTTTCTGGGCTGCAGGACTTCATCATGTATCCTCTCGCTCCATTCACCTTCTCCATGGCTACCAACCAGCATTTGCACGTAGTCAGGCAGTGCTGCTGTTTCATCGATTATCACAACTAAATTAAACCCAGCTTGAAGCTTGTTGCTTGTTCCAGACCTAGGTATGATCTGTGTGTTCAAAAGCTTACCTGCTTTTTTCAGCTCTATCAGTTGCACTGACAAAATTAATTTCTACACCCTCCTGCCTTGCTCATATCAGCATGAAGCAGAACAGTGTGAAGTCTGGCAAATGGCAGTTTTTAAGGGAAAGCTATTCAGTTTCTGATGTGCAAAATGCAGATGAAACTAAACAAAGTGCAGCCTTCTTACTTGTCAAATACACAACTATCAGAACTTATTTTTTCTACAAGCTTTCTTGGAAATGGATTATCTAAATCTTCTGCCGGCAAATCAGTATACCCACTACCAAGCAATCTCTCCGGAACCAACAAGCATTCAAACTCTTAATGCTTACCACAGTTGCTAAACACCAGGCTGATACAGCCTTTTTACTGGTGATTACGGCTGCCTGAACACTGCAAAGAGCATTTGCAAATATTTGTGAAAGCCCCCAAAAGCTGCTGGATTCATCCATGTTCCTGATCCATACACTACTTACTTTTTCAGATACATCTAGAAAATTTCCCCTCTACTTTACAATTGTTGGAGAAACAGATTTTCATGACTGAAGCTCAGTCATACAAAAGACTAAAGCAAAGGACAATGAGGTCCTGATATGTTATGTTTCTGTGTACTACAGATGCAAAAATAATGCTGAGTTATTGATACACACGCTTGTGGATTACACAAAAGCAACTTTATGAAAAAAAATCCAATCAACAAACCAAACTTCTGAATTTGTCAAATTCGTTCAATTAAAAATTGTTTTTTGTGTTCTTCTTTATTTTTACTCATTTTTTGGTAACAGTTATGCCTGGGAAAGGCAAGCAGACAACAAAAATAGACTCAGTCCAGTGGTGACAACAGGTGTTTAAAAGGCTGTAAAAAGTCACTGTTAGGAAAAATCCAAACCACAGATAATAGTGCTAATCATTTTGTAGGGCCAGTTAGATTTTTTTCCTCCAAACATTTTGTAAAAGGAGGATGCTTCATTCAGAGCATTTGGATGAGGTCTGCAATGACGTTTTCAAACTCCACTTTTCACCCATGCAGCTGGCGTGCTGCATTCACCCCATGGTGGCCGGCTGCACTGGCTTGGATGTAATCTTGTTTGCATAGTCAGTCACACACAAAACCAACAGTTACTCTACTGTATGAACAGGGTATTCATTACTCGCTACATCCCATTTAAAGGTCTCATTCACCCAATCAAGAAACAAAAATGACACAATGTACACAGCTGAACTGACAATAATTACCCATTAGCTGGAACATGGGTAACCTAAATGGTCCAGAAAATAATAACTGGACTTTTCTTAGAAACAAAAAGAACTTTATTTTCGTCTCAAGGAGTTTCCGACCAGTATGCTTGCATAAATATGAACTAAAGTAAGAGCAGGAAAAGAAGGAAGAAACTAATGCATCTGCATCAAGACAGTGAGGCTACCATGCCAGACATCCTTGATAGAATTCGACCAAGCCTGTCCTAAAGGTGGTACATAAATGTTAAGCCACGAAAATTGTTCAAAGGCAGCTTTTGTTCCTATGTGTCCTGGAGTCATACCAATTAGCTGATATACTATGCCTTGCAGACTCTTGATAGCTCTGTCGCTTCTTCATTCAAAACACATTTAACAGCATCTCCAGTTTGTTGTGTTGAGTTGCTCACACTGGTAGAGATGCTGCACAGAGAATAGGATCTAGTCTGCGGTATGACACAGTGGACCTCTATTCGAATCAAACTTACCCAGTGATAGAGGTGGGACTCTCAGGTCTCTGTGCTGCTTTTCTTAGTATTTTGACATCACGGCCACTAGATTGCACAAAATACCAGGTTTATTTAAAATCTTCTCTGCCAGAAATCCTTCTGTCAGTTAAGCCCTTTGTGTGCTATTATAGAATGACAGTCTTTAACATCTTACTGATTCTGAAACCAAACTAGGCTAATAATCATAGAATAGTTAGGGTTGGAAAGGGCCTTAAGATCATCTAGTTCCAACCCCCCTGCTATGGGCAGGGACACCTCCCACTAAACCATGCCATCCAAGGCTCTGTCCAACCCCACCTTGAACGCCGCCAGCGATGGAGCATTCACAACGTCCCTGGGCAACCCATTCCAGGGCCTCACCACCCTTACAGTAAAGAATTTCTTCCTCAGATCCAATCTAAACTTCCTCTGTTTAGGTTTGAACCCATTACCCCTTGTCCTGTCACTGCAGTCCCTAATGAAGAGTCCCTCCCCAGCATCCCTGTAGGCCCCCTTCAGGTATTGGAAGGCTGCTATGAGGTCTCCACGCAGCCTTCTCTTCTCCAGGCTGAACAGCCCCAACTTTCTCAGCCTATCTTCATACGGGAGGTGCTCCAGTCCCCTGATCATCCTCATGGCCCTCCTTTGGACTTGTTCCAACAGTTCCATGTCCTTTTGATGTTGAGGACACCAGAACTGCACACAATACTCCAAGTGAGGTCTCACAAGAGCAGAGTAGAGGGGCAGGATCACCTGCCTCGACCTGCTGGTCACACTCCTTTTGATGCAGCCCAGGATACGGTTGGCTTTCTGGGCTGCAAGCGCACACTGCCGGCTCATGTTCATTTTGTCATCGACCAACACCCCAAGTCCTTCCCCTCAGGGCTGCTCTGAATCTCTTCCCTGCCCAACCTGTAGCTGTGCCTGGGAATGCTCCGAACCAGGTGTAGGACCTTGCACTTGGCAGGGTTAAACTTCATCAGGTTGGCATCAGCCCACCTCACAAGCGTGTCAAGGTCTTTCTGGATGGCATTCCTTCCCTCCAACGTATCAACCGAACCACACAGCTTGGTGTCATCGGCAAACTTGCTGAGGGCGCACTCAATCCCACTGCCCATGTCACCCACAAAGCTGTTGAACAAGACTGGTCCCAATACCGATCCCTGGGGGACACCACTCGTTACTGGTCTCCAGCTGGACATTGAGCCATTGAGCATTACTCTTTGCGTGCGGCCATCCATCCATTTCTTTATCCACCCAGTGGTCCACCTATCAAATTGATGTCTCTCCAATTTAGAGACAAGGATGTTGTGTGGGACAGTGTCAAATGGTTTGCACAAGTCCAGGCAGATGACATCAACTGCTCTACCCCTGTCCAGCAGTTCTGTAGCCCCTTCGTAGAAGGCCACCAGATTGGTCAGGCAGGATTTCCCCTTAGTGAAGCCACGCTGGCTGTCACCAAGCACCTTGTTGGTTTCATGTGCTTCAGCATGCCTTCCAGGAGAATCCGCTCCAAGATTTCACCAGGCACAGAGGTGAGACTGACTGGTCTGTAGTTTCCCAGCTCATCCATTTTCCCCTTCTTGAAAAGGGGGGTTATATTTCCCTTTTTCCAGTCATCGGGAACTTCACCTGACTGCCATGATTTTTCAAATGTGATGGACAGTGGCTTAGCAACTTCATTTGCCAGCTCCTTCGGGACCCACAGAGGGATTTCATCAGGTCCCATGGACTTGTATACATTCAGGTTCCTAAGGTGGTCCCGAACAAGATCCTCCTCCACAGTGGGCCCAGGGTCCCCACCCTCACCGTCCCTGCGTCTGCCTTCCAAGACTTGGGTGGTGTGGTCAGAGCATTTGCCGGTAAAGACTGAGGCAAAGAAGTCATTAAGAACCTCAGCCTTCTCCAAATTCAGGATAGCCAGTTCTCCCAATAGCTTCTGGAGGGGGCCCACATTGTCCCTAGCCTGTCTTTTATTTGCAATGTACCTATAGAATCCCTTCCTGTCATCCTTAACATCCCTGGCCAAGTTTAATTCTAAGTGGGCCTTAGCTTTCCTAACCTGGTCCCTAGCTTCCCGGACAACATCCCTGTATTCCTCCCAGGTTGCCTGTCCTTGCTTCCACCTTTTATAAGCCTCTTTTTTCCTTCGAATTTTCATCAGCAGCTCCTTATCTATCCAAGAATGTCTCTTGGCCCTCCTGCAGCACTTCCTTCTAGTAGGGATGCATCGCTCCTGAGCTTGCAGCAGGTGATCCTTGAATATCAGCCAACAGCCTTGGGCCCCCCTGCCCTCTAGGGCTATATCCCATGGAACCTTACTGAGCAGGCTCCTGAAGAGGCCAAAGTCTGCTCTCTTGAAGTCCAAGGCAGTGAGCTTGCTGCACGCTCTTCTCACTGTCCTGAGGATCTCGAACTTGACCATCTCATGATCGCTGCAATCAAGGCTGCCCTGGAGCGTCACATTTCCAACCAGCCCTTCCCTGTTGATGAGCATGAGGTCAAGCATGGCACCTCTCCTTGTCAGCTCCTCTACTACTTGCAGAAGGAAGCTGTCTCCCACACAATCGAGGAACTTCCTGGATTGCTTGTGCTGGGCTGTACCATCCCTCCAACAGATATCAGGGTGGTTGAAGTCCCCCATGAGAACAAGGGCCTGCAAGCCTGATGCTACTCCTATCTGCCTATGGAGCGCTTCATCCAGCAAGTCCCCTTAGTCAGGCGGTCTGTAACAGACCCCCACAATAATGTCACCCATCGCTGTTCTCCCTTTAACCCTGACCCACAAACTCTCTGTCAACTGCTCACCTGTCCCCAGACAGAGTTCCATACTCTCTAGCCTATCCCTAGCATAAATAGCAACTCCCCCTCCTCACCTACTGGGCCTGTCTTTCCTAAAGAGCCGGTAACCTTCCATTCCAACACACCACTCATAGGTGCCATCCCACCATGTTTCTGTGATGCCTATGATATCATACCCCCGTAGATGTGCACACATCTCTAATTCCTCGTTTGTTCCCCTTGCTACAGGCATTTGTATAGAGGCATCTGAGCTGAGCTGCAAATGAAGCCAGCTCATTGGCTGGAGCAGCTGGAATATCTCTACATTGCTCCGAATGTTTACTATAGGTGCTGGCAAGCGACTGGGTGTGTTGGGATGGAATGATGGCCCCCTCCCCCAACACATCTGGTTTAAATCATCCTTGACCAGCCTGGCAAGCCTCCTACCAAATCCACTCTTCCTTTCTTTGTCAGACCAGCTCCACCAGCCCCCAGTAGACCTGGCCTACTATATTGAGTCCCATGTTCAAGGTACCCAAACCCCTGACTATAGCACCACCCTTCTAACCATTTATTAACCTGCCCAATCCTCCTAGCCTTTTTAAGGTCCTCCCCTGTATCCTGGAGAATTGACGAAATTCTAACCACCTCTCCCAGAGCTCTGTAGTCCTTCTTTATGTTCTCCAAGCTACTGCTATCTATATCAGTAGCACCCACATGGATCACTAGAAGTGGGTAATAGTGGGACCGACCAGAGCAGGCAGCCTCCCTGCAACATCCCTGGCAGGCAACACACCTCCCTTGAGCCTGGGTCAGGCCGACAGGTGGGTGCCTCTGTTCCTTTCGGAGTTGAATCCCCTACTGCTATGATCCGCTGCTTCTTCCTGGCAGCACCAGTAGTGATCTTCTTTACCAGTTCATCAGCCGGCTGTTCCTGGTGGGAGGGTGGTTCCTCATCAGCCCCCTGCAGGACAGCAAAGCATTTCTGGGTGGGGACAACAGATGTAGGAGGAAGCCCCTTGCTTTTAATTGTCCTCTTACTCCTTTCTTTGTTTTTTTTTTTTTTTTTCTGTTACCTTTTCCCAGCTTCCCGGGTTAGCAGCCTCCTTTCCTGCATGAGCGACAGTAGCTACTTGAGGTCCTTGCACAGTCTGGTCCTGGAGCAAGCAGTGTTGTTTCCCCTCAGCTTCCCTGACACCTTTCAGCCTTGTAACAGCTTCCTGCAGCTCAGCCACCTGCTGCAGGAGGACCTTCACAAGGGAGCACAGAGTGCAGCCCTGCCCATTGTGCACCCTCCTCTCAGGAGAGCAGTGCAGGCACTCCCGACACCCCGAGCTCTGCACTACAGCCTCCCTTCCCATCGGCTCTGTCTGGGTGCCTACACTGGCTACTGCTAGGGCAGCCAGAGCAGAGCTCCCAGACCGGACCTGGGTCATACGGCGAGTGCTCATCATCCCGCTCGCCTCTCCGCGCAGACTGCCTCGAACCCGCCATGGTCACTCGCGCTCCCTGGGGCAGGTTTTCACTCAGTCAGGCCTGGTACCGCTCCTCCTGGCACTGCCCCCTCTGAGTCAGCTCCTCGCCTCCACTGAGCTGCAGGCTCCTGTACAGGCCCTGTCGAGGACTTGAGGCTCCCTCGGTGCCTGTTGCTGCTCCGAGGTGAAGCTCCTGGACGCCGAGCCTCCCCCCGATCAGGTGCTGCAGGCATCCCCTCTCGAGACAGTCACCTCAGCAATGGGCCGGAAATGGCCGATAATGCCCGGGTTGAATCTGCCGCTGCTTCTCCTGGCTAACAAATCCCGACAAACTGTGAGTAAATCAAATTCTTGAAAATCATGAGAAATTCCATGGAAAATAAAGATTCTGCTGAAAGGATATTCCCACCTGCTGTATTCTTTTACCACACCTTGGCTGCTCATGCTAGTGATCAACTCTGCTCTCTTCTCAACACTTCCATATCTGGAAGAATGGTATATAAAATTCCTTCTGTTCTTCCACAGTCCTCCAAATCTTAAATTGTACAGAGATGCACATTGTTTCATTGTTATTTCTTATTTATTTCTCTTTTCTATCATCTTAGAGAAAGTTGTGTCGTTACGTACCCATTTATCTCTCTCTCAACATTTTCTGTAATACTCTGCCATAGTCCAGCTGCAGAAAAAGGCAAATCTACGGGGGTGTTCATGTGTCTGGAAGGAGATCTGGCAGCCTGTGAGTTATCTAGGTCTGAAAAGCTGACAATTGGGTTCTAATATTTGAAGTGGATATTGCTGGTTTCATTGCCAAATAAATTTTTGGAAATGTTTGGGGAGCTGATGGGGTACTTTTTTTGTGGACAATATTCCTCCTCCTTTACTTGTCTTCCATTATTTATAATGCCTGATATTGTACCCCTGATGTTCGTGCTATCCATTTACTAGAAAACAGGGAAAGGTTACTTTCCATAATAGCTTTTTCATGTTGCATAAGGTAGAGTGCAAAATGACTGCTTTTTGGCCAGGAAAAAAAACAAAAAATTCTCTATTACCACAAATCGCTGTCTACATTTTACGATACTATATCTCTCTCAGCAGCTGCAGTCTAGTGTAGGGATTGCCCTTCTTCATCAATATGAAAGTGTCCTTAAAACAGCTGGAGATAAACACATTCAGAGCCTTACTGAGAACACACCACTGCATTTCCATTGGTAATGAAGAAAACATCTACAATACTATCCATCTGAAATGAGCTTCACTCTAAGCTAAAGATAACAACAATCCAGAAAAAATATCATGTCAGATGGCCACTGGCCTCCTGAAAGCACAGTAGTTCTTGCACTTGCATGTTAGCAATCAAATTCATCCATGCGATATCTCCATTAGACACACACGCTTACTTGCACCTACAGGGGAAGTTTTTCATCCCTGGAGTTGATACAGAAATTATTTTGAACCAGAGAGTGGTGTAAGACTGTAAAGAACAGGAGTACTACATGATATGTATGATACGAACAGGTAAGGATTACAGTTGCTGCATGCTTTTTTTTTTTTTGTATGTCGTATGTTTCTTTTGGTTTTTTTTTTTTAATCTCTTGCTTGCTGGAGTTCTGGTTCCTGTGTTTAGATGGCAATTTTTGTCAAGGACTGCATGAGACAACATGCTGTGTGAGCATAGGCTGCATATGATTTTTCTGAGACTACGGCTCATGGCAGAGACTGGATCTGAACATCTCCCCTCTGGCTGCATACAGGCTCCTGTGCAGAGCTGTGGTGTCGATCCGGCTCACGGAGCTCCTGCTTTGGGCAGGGAAAGAGAAGTCCCCTTGTCCACAGCTGGGCTGCCAGCATGAGTAAGGCCAGATGGGTTTCAGATCCAGGAATAGGGCAAGGACCTCATGCTCACCTGCCCCAAATTTACTCTTTCTGCAGGAGTTAAGACAGGAACAAAATGATGACTTGGACATTATTGTGCTCCCCTGATCCTAGGCTGTTGTGGTACAGAAACCTCCTGAACTGGCTTTATATGTCACTGGCTACAATAACATTGGTAGCAACTGAAGAGTCTACCGAGCAAATAATGATGGCTCCTACCACTTCCTTGCTCTGACAACCTCCCACGTGGTTGGCTGGCAGGAGCAGGAATAACGTTGCTGAGTCCAGACCATTTAGTGATTTTTACTAAAGGGAATTCTAACATGGCACATAGAATCACAGAATCACATCTTTCCATCTGGTTTTCCATGCTGAAGAAATACAAAACCACCCTCCACTCAGTAGGTTTTGTAAATGTACCTGTGGTGTTTGGCTAACTGAGACAGATGGAGTGACCTATGGCCAAACTTTGGGCTACACAGCCAACTCTCACAGAGGATACTGGCTGTTTTCCCTTTGCGAGCACCGCAGTACTGGGGCTGGCATGTGGGCTAACAATGCTCTTCGGGCTCTTCAGGCCAGATGATGTCGGAAGGTGCATCATTAACCTCCTCCCTCAGCAACAAAGTTCCCCAATCCCCGTGCTCTGTGGCATCAGCCTCTGCAGAGATGTGCAACAGGGGGAGTTGAAATGAGGTGTCTGGGTGAAATCTTTGCTTTCTCTCTTGTGTTAAACTGCCCCCCCGTCCCACTGCCCTGAGGGCAGGTTGGTGGTACATTTTTTATTTGTGATCCCGTGAGCTAAAATGGGAGGTAATGAAGCTGTAGCTGGATTTACATGAACAAGCCACCCATTGAAAAGCTTCAGCATTTTCAAAAACCCTGATTAAAGAGGTGGACTTCACTTCAAGCTCCAAGCAGGCAAAGACTGCAAATAAGACAGAGCATCTCTCCTCTCACACTTCTATTGGGAGAATTTTTTCATAAATTAAAATTAATGTATTTTTTCAACTAGGTCAGTGGAATGTAAATGTTCTGTTCCAGGGAGGATTATACATCATAACTCAGTTAAGGGATGCACAGCACAGATCAGTCCTGCTGCATTTATCAAAGCCGAGCTGTTTGGAGAAGAAAGCAACCAAAGTTTTCATACCAAAAGCTTCATTGCAGTATCTGAAGGCTCATGGGGCTGAGGATGGGTATTTATCTCACTCCTGGGAAATCTCAAAATCCTTGGCTTTTGTCTATGTGTCAAACGTGTGAATAAAATGGGACAGCAAAAACAGCTCTATTGCAATGTTTTCTAGCTGCAGCAGGAACATGCCTCCCCTGTGTTTGCAAAGCAGGCAGAACAGCTGGAGATTCAAGAGCAAGCTGAGCAAAATCCAATTTGTACTGCCCCACAAACATGCAGCTTGACTGCTCCTGCTGCCAGGCCCACATCTGGCTGCAGTCAGCTGTGTGTTGCCCTTAACAGCTGCCTACTTTGTTTCTGCTTTAGACCCCATAGTCAGCCCTGGATGGAGACACCTTGGCACTGAACTAGTGCATCTGAACCCCTGATGTGATCTGCAAATCAGTAAACAAGAGAGAATATAATTTCATATGTGTCTTCCTCTGGCTTGAATTTTCTCCTGGGCCCCAGATTTGCAAGCCCATACACACTCAAGTGCACTGAAATGAACTGGCCACCCTGACTTCCAGCCACAGTGGAGAGAGGCTTAAGAGGTGTAAGCAGGCTGCTTTCAGAACTGGACTGGGGCATTTGTTTTGATGGGCTCAGTACTATATATTCGGTGTAAGAAAAGATGCTGTGACTATAATACAACAGCAATGTAAACAAATTTTTCTCAACAAAATAACATTTTTTCATGATGGATGACACTTTGAATTATGTTACTTCCCCTTGGATCAACCTCATCTCTTCTAAAAAAGCATTTTAACTTGATCTTTCTGAGTTGCAGACTTCCTTTTGTTAGTACCAAACCAAAATTGCTATGCATGCAGAATAGCCCCAAACAAACTTGTAAATAGCAGGTGGGAGGAAAGGGTACTTTGTTTTCACACAGTTCTAGTATACTCTCTTCTTGCCTCACACTGCACAGTCATACCCAGGATATATTTTCCCATTCCTTCAGATAACAAATGCTCTAGTGAATGAGATGAAGTGTCTCTCTAGTTCAGTATTGACATCTGTAGAGTTGCTTATAAGCTTGTGCTCATGTGTTCCCCTGAACTGGGACCTATAGCAACATACATAAGGTTATACTTATAGTGGGGAAGGCAACTTCAGCAGAACAGCAACCTGTGTTTTGACTCTTCCCATTTACTTTCAGTGCAGGCAGCTCTATGGTCTATGGGTCTTCCTCTGATAAGCAGACACGAAGGTTTGCTCCAGCCAGGCTGGCAAACAGGTAATCCACTGGTCTCTTCTAGTTTACTTTATGTCATGTGTCTGTGTTAGAGCAAAAAGCTATTACTAAATTGAGGGTTGCTACAGCTGAGACAAAGTATTTCTTGTAGCACTCTGCTGTCCTTGCAGCCTGGCTCCACAACATACTTCATGAAGAAAATAATACAAAATCTGCCTAAGTATTTGAAGTGTAATACAAAAGCCTCATCAGATATAGAAGCCTATTAGATTTTGTTGCTAAGGTGCAAATTGCACTGCAAATAATAGACATTATGCTACTATTAGAAACAGCTACAAATACTTCTTATTCACCATGAGCCACTGATTATAGAATTTTGCGAGTTAAGTGCTACTTTAAAGCATCGTTTATCTGGACTAGTTTCTGTGGTCCCCATGATGGATCAGGCTGGGTTCCCTAATACCACTGTCTCTCATGTAGAGCTCTGCACATGCATGGCGGCTTGATGCGCAGATCCCGCCTGTGCAACAGTGACAGACTTTCCTACATACCAGATCCGCTGAGGGCGGGAAGAAAAGAAGACAAATGATAGACCTGGCATCAGACTTATAAAAACTGGATTTGCCACCCAATTTGGACACAATATTCTGATTGGTATTTTTCATAAACAAATAAAATATTAATTTTGTTCTTCTATCAGTATTCTCTCTGCAAAGGATGGCTGAAGAGGCTGTGTCAGGGCCAATAAACATCCTTCTTTCTCTTTTTTTTTTCTTTATTTCAGCACATTGGTATCCTGTTCTAAGTCCTTTACATTCTGCAGGAGCACATACCAAACCATGCTGCCTCTCATCAACACCCATGTATAGGATCCCAGCGGACACAAGCACTGTGATATCCCAGACAAGCAGAGGGCTCATCTGCTCCAAGTACCCAGCTCTTGTTTTCTTAACAGAAAACGTGTGGGGCAACCTAATTTGGCACCTGTAGAAATCCACATCCTGTTCAAATTCGGCTTCAGCAGGAGTAACAAGCCCAGAACTGCTGTAGTGGACACCTGAGTTCCAGCAGAGACTTATTCTGATCACTGATGCTTTGCTTAATATTGGCTTTGTGAGTTGTTCAGTTTCTTCATGGCAATATGTACTGCAGATCCCAATTTCCTCTGAAACTCTTCCTGATGCTTTATGAATGCAAGATTGGTCCTGAAGAGCTGGACTTGAGCACCTTGAAGGTGCTGAACGCACTCGGGCACCATGTAACTGGAGGCGCTTTGAGGCTGCTTAGGGCTTCGCTCAGGCACCTTTGAACCTTTTGCTCGTTCAAGGCAGGGTGTCCTGAGCGCAGAGGCGCATTCGTTTGCCCGCAACGGCCTCGCCGACCGCGCGCCGTTCAAGGCGCGGCGCCGTGCAGCGAGAGCAGGGCTGTCCTGCTGGGCTCCGCAGCGCACTCTAGCGGCAGTGCCGCTGCACGGTCCGGGCCCGGCCTCGCAGCAGTGACCTCCTCGCCGGCATGTGAAGCCGGGCCGGGAGTCAGTGCGACCTTCTCTTCCCGGAACGGCGTGATCCTGCCCTCACCAGCATGTGGGTTATCGTGATGCGAGTGTCCTCTCTCCTGCTCTGAGGCTCCATGGTACAAATACTATCAGAGCACCTCACAGGAAGGCACATGGACTGAGGTGGCTGTTTGCTGGAGCAGAGGGATGTGATGGACAGGCGTTTTCCACAGGGTGATGGTCACGTACCTGTGTTGGCACAGTCTGTGAATCAAATGCACCACGCTGAGGGGGAGACCCTGGAATACTGGCTAAGCCTCAAGATGCTCAGCACAATGCCACATGCTTGGGCACCGTCAGGGCAGAGAGGATGGCAGAAGCCAGCACTGCAGACAAGTGCTTGTTTCTCTGGTCCATATGATAACCATTGCCTCTTCTGAGGAAGTTTCTCCCTCCACCCACCTTACAGAAAACCAAGGCTCCTCATCCCCAGGTGGCTCAGCAAGTGCAGCATGCTCTTTTAAATGTATTTCCCAGCACTCACCTCCCAGGGACCCTTCTAGGGGTTCCCAGGGTAACCCTCAGCTGCAGCTGCAGCTCTTGTCACCTTTCCATACTCCTTTGAAGCATAAAGACAACTTCAGAGAAGGATATTTCCAAAACTGGGATGGTGGGATGACACTGAACTTGGTACAGGCTCTACTTCCTCAAGAAACTGCTGCCTACAGCAAAGGTGGCTAAATTCCCCAACCTATGAATAGTACTGAAGTTACGAGTCAAGACAACAGACAGTGCAGAGATTTAGAGGTGTCTGCAGATTTTTTCTTAGGCCTCCTTCATGGATAATTCGGCCCAGCTAGATTGGACACTGAACCTTCCTCCTGGCATCCCTCCAGAAGGGACAGTTGGGGCTAGAAATGCTCCCTAGCCTCCCATACTGCAAATCACCAGGACAGTTTGAAGAGCTGGTCCAAGAAGAAGGGTGTAGTTTGTCAGTTCTTTGCAGCTGTCATTATAGAAAGGATTTTTTTTTGTTTGACAGTAATGATCCATCTTATTTCTAACTTAGTTTCTCAACAGAGAGAAACTAAATTGTTGTTAGGGTTAGCTTTTTGTTCTGTATATCAATGTTATGTATGAAATACCTCAAACAAGTGTGTATCTGAGGGCAATTCATGCGGCATGAACAGTCTGAGCAAGGACTGCAATGGCGCAGAAAAACAATATGCTAAAGCCTCTGTGGCCCGTTAATGCAAGGAGGGGAAGGAGATCAAAGACACCCTCCTGGCTCAGACACTGCCTAGCTCACCCTTTGGGCAGATGGCAAAGGTGCTTTAAGCAAAGCTTTGCCTCCCTGAACTCCCCTGTCTGAGCAGCATCCACAGGTCTGGGGTGATGCTCACCCACCAGTCAAACCAAAACTCTTGCTCTGCTCTGAGCTTCAGCAGTGCTCGTGGGCAGTCTGGAAATGCAAAAAGTGAGGTAGGTAGAAGGAAATGTTAGGGGTATAACCACACACAGTGCCTTGCTAGATAGCTGCCTGCCTGCGGCTGCATGGCTGGACAGCCACAGGGGCCAGCTGAAGGCAGCACTGCCTGGCCCTGCCTGCACCTTGTCCCACTGCCAAGGGCTGCCCTGCTGCTGTGAGGCAGAGGCATGCCCCCTGGTAAGGAAATGCAGGTGCAGGTGGTACAGGAGTATGTTTCTGGCTGCACCGCAGCTGGAGAGCCCCCCACATGGAGAAGCCCTGTCCAAGAGAGTGGAGCAGGGAACAGTGCTGTGAATGTGGCCAGAACATGGGCAGGAGGAGCACTACTGCCCTTCTGGTCTGGCATGGCTCTTCTGTACCGCAGGATCAAGATCCAGACTCATGCCCTGTCCAGAGCACACTGTGCATTTCTTCTTTTGCAGCTTTGAAGAGGTCTTCTCCTTTTCACATGCTCGTATTCATATCTGTATTGTTTAAATCCTTTTTGCAGCATTATTTCTCATAAACAGAAGCTCCAGGTAGCATTTGGCACTGAATTCATCACTGATCTTGAAATACTTAATTACTGCAGAATTATGTAAAGAAACCTATATTTGGCCCTGCTGCTTCTCAGTGCATACCTGCTGTGTGGGTAGGCAGGATTTAAATCTCCAGAAGGACCAAACCAATGCCAGGCTCATTTTAAAACATATGATTTACTAGAAAGAAAGGCAGTGAAAGGCAGGATGGGCTTTGATCACGCCTAATTATGGAGTGTAATATTGGGTACATAGATACAATATTACCATGGGGGGGCTTTTTTTGGTGCAGAAAATGCAAAATTTTCCTTAAAGAAACAGCTGTGTCTTGCCTGCAGCCTGCAGAAGAACGGCATTAGTCACGTGCAGTCCAACACGTAGCACAATTGTAAAGTTCGCTCTATGAGACTGACAGGAGCTATTCATATCGGCCCCCTCCACCATCTGCCTGAATGGCAGGCTGCGGGGTAGCAGCGGCCCCCCCTTGCCGCCTCTGCGCGGCCTCAACACTTAGTGCCTGCTCAAAGTCTGTCCCCAAGTGCAGAAAATCGGGGATTGAAAGCAAAGGGAGGATGTCACTCAGGTCAAAGCAGACTGTCAAGAGGAAAAAAAAAAGAAGGGGGGGGGGAGTGAAATGAGTCAAAGCTTCATCTGGTGGGAGAGCCAGGTTGCTTTTCTCCTGGGAGCTGAGGTGTTGGCTTCAACAAGGATATGAGGAGGGAGAGCAAAGGGGATGACTGGACAGCAGGAGTCTGTGGACAAATCCCATATGCTCCCTTCTTCTTCCCTCCCTGAGCTTAGAGGACTCAGCTCAAGGGCAGGACCAGGTTGTATGAGTGTCAGTGCCAGGGTGAGACATCCCTGCTGTTGCGTGCAGTGCCTGTGTGCTGGGATGTGGAAAGGGATGCTGAGGGCTTTGGCTGCACCCTTGTGCGCACACTGTCAGGCATCCCTTGGGGGCTGATGGCAAGGACCGCAGGCCTGCAACCATGGTCACCATATGCCTGTCCCAGATATCTTTCAGGTCATTGGATTGGGAGCCAGGCTGCTAGCTTTTCCCACACCAGTTTTCTCACAGATTCATTTCATTCCCAGAAATATTTACTAAGGTACCATAGAGGGTTTTTTTCCCTTTAAAATGAACCTGCAGGTCCTATGATAGGCAGGCTCACATCCCAGCCTAAGGCCAGGCTCTGACAACCTGTTTGGAGGCCTGAACAACTCAGTGTCCCCCCTTTCAAGGTCAGACTGGATGGAGAGGGATTCATTTTCATCCTATCACCTGTTTTTCCTTCTCTTTTCCAGACACATGTTTCCTGTGGCAGAAACTCCTGCTATCAGTGCCTTAGGTGTGTGACTCCTGCAATACGTGGTTACTACAATCCTTCCCTTTGCCATTGCATTCACTCCTAAGGTCACCCAGTTCTTTCAGTATGATGTTAAATAACATCTTCCTTTTTTACGCCATCAGTGCATCAACATCCTTCCACTTCAATAACTGTCAACAAGAAATCAAAAATCAGGACCCCTGAGGAAGAGTTTCAGTAGTCTTCCTCCATTCCAGTGTTTCTCCTTTCTGGAACAATACTTCTGGTTTCATCATGAGCCATCATCCCCTCCCTTCAGGCTCCTGGCACAAAATCCTTGCTCTTTTTCTGAGTGTGAAGGCAGAGCAGGGGCTTAGGAAACAGCAGGTGAGTGAAAAGATAAAGTGCAACTGAAATGCTTCTGCTTTTATTTGCCCTTAATGGACAAAGAAAAGGAATGATTCATAGATGGTCCATCTGGGATTTTCCACCTTATTTTCTTACCTTGTTTCAAAGCAATTGGAGCCCCATTTTCTCTTCAAAGTGTGTATTCATTAGGCTCAACAAGGAGTTGCAGGATTGCAAACCAAATGGGGAAAAATAGTTGAAATTTTCCACAAAAAAATGGTAATTTGGTCTCTCTTCTCCTCTCCTCCTGTCTCCTCCCTTCCCCTCCTCCCTCCCTTCCCCTCTCCTCCCCTCCCCTCCCCTTCCCCTCCCCCTCCCCTCCCCTTCCCTCCACCTCACCTCGCCTCGCCTCGCCTCACCGCTCCTGTCACAAACAAGCAAATTCTCTACAGAATTTCTAAAGAAAATCTTTTTACCGTTGTCAAGAAGTCTTGTTTTTCAAGTAAAAATTTAAAATGTTCTATGTTGGGTTTTTGCTTGCTTTTAGATTAATGGAGATTGTCTGGTTTTAACATCCATGAGGAAGAGATAACGATAACAGTGTTTACCATACAGATGTGCACCTCAGACAGATACCCCAAATCAGGGTGGACAAGAAGTTCCTGAGAGCTGATTTCAGTCCAGGCCTGCTCAGAAACTGTACCATGTGATATGCGAAGTTGTTATCTTGACAGCAGGATGAATTCTGTGACAACACCTGTAGCTCAAGCTAGGATGAAAATAAAGTTCCATTTTACGGGAGGAAAAATAATTTTGAGTAAATTAATGTCAAAACAGTGACTTCTGTACCATCTCTGCACCACTCAGCTAGTCATTGAGCTGCTCTTTGCTTTACAGATGATTGAAGTAACCGCAGTGATTTGGGTGTTCATGCTGTTTGAACTGTTCAGGGCACTTAAAGTGGAGGGATCCCTTTTCCAGTTAATGGTGTGCATTATGGTCAGTGGGTCTGCTTGCACGCTCTATGCCGGTCTGGTGCTGGAATACCTTTGCTGAATGGCCCCCTCAGCCTGTAAGTAAGATGTGGGATGCTTTGGTGTGCAAGTGTCCAAAGATTGACATCACTTTCGATGAGTGACACTTTAAAAACACTTCCCAGGTATTTTTGTGTAAGAAAATCTTTTCTCTCTCCTTTATTCAGTCTTGAAGGAAATACTGTATGTTTAGGAGTGGCATGGATGCAACTTTGAAGTGAATGGATTTATTCTTGTGCTTTACTTAAAAAAGCAGGAGTTAGAAAACTTTACATACCAAAAATTCCCAAGAAGACAGCTGTCAAGGGGTGACATGTCGGATATGAAATGGCTCTCCAGCTGGTCCCTGTCTGCATGCTGGGAAGGCATGTGGAGACATTTTTTCAATTGCTGCACTAGTTTGACATGTTCACAGTGGAAAACGATGTATCATTCTTGAGCCTTTGGTTGGTGGACACTTCAAAGTGCATTGGCTCCTCGGAGAGGAGTGCCCTATTGTTAATTGTTCCTTTCACATGTACATTGGGATGAACATGGCCAGAGCAGCGAGGAACAAAAGGGCTCCGGTGGCCTCTTAGAGAAAATGCGGTGCAGCTCAACCTGAGTCTGACCTTGAAAGGGGGGGTTGCTCTGGTTTTTAAATCCTGCTTGCCGGTTCATTCCCCTCCGGCTCCCAGCCGTTACCCTGTTGCAGGGGAAGGGGCTGCTGGAGCAGCGAGCATAGCAAGGCGTGGGGAGCCCCTCTACCTCTCCCACGCGGTGCCCACGGAGCCATGTCCTCGGTGAGCATTCCTCCAGGAGGGGGCAGGCAAGGCTGGAGTCTGGGGGCTTGGAAAGGGTTTCTGCAATGGCTGTGTTGGAGGCGTGCTGGGTTTTACTTAACCTCCAGTAGGCAGGCAAGCCATATACTCTCTGCTCAGTCTCACTGACCCACTAGCCCTCAGTCTCAGAGCGCAGCCCAGGGGTCTTGAGCCCCTATGACTGAAGATATACATATATGTGTATAGACGTACATGGCATGAGTTTCCCAGGCCTCTGAGGACACAGTTCATCAACATCCTGAGACAATCTTTTGGTCCCAGGCACCTGTCCTATGTCTCTCTGCTTTCTTCTCACCACCTTGGACGACCAGCTAGCTCTACTGGGAGACTGAACTGTGCAATGTGATGTCCAGGTTGGGTTCAAAAGCTCAGGCACAGGAGGCAGTTTGTTCCCGCAGACAGAGATGTGCTCTCTTGGTGTGCATCTCTTTCAATGCGCTAAACAACACCTCTCATTCAGCCTCAGCTGCACAGAAGGATCTGTGTTGTGTCACAGAAAGGCCAGACCCCAGCTAGCACATCCTTATACAGATGTTCAAGCAGGTGACTGGAAATTGCCACCCCACTTTCCCCAAATCATCCAAAAGGAGAAGCTTGCACAGAAATTTGCATGCTGATGTGAGGTAGAGGAGAGAGGATGCAGGCAGGGCTAGGTGCTCCAGGTCTTCTGTTGTCAAGACGGCCAAAAATCACACACACAAGTATTTTCAGTGACTTCATAGGAAGAAAAAATAGGCAGGTGCTTTATTACTACAAACCACTACTTATATACCTTTTCTAACACACACGTGTCTTTTAGCCATTGGTTAATATTAGTTAGCAATGGTACATTATTGGATAACTCTTTACCACATTATATAAGTCCATTGTTTTGCCAAGTTCTTCCTTTGTTGCTAGTTGCTCCCCTTATCTGACTCGCTCCTCCAGATTCCCTTTACTTTCCCATTCGGATGCCTTCTACTTTCCCACTCGGATATCTTCTGTTTTCCCACTCGTATGCCTTCGGTACCTCATTTCTCAAGGGTACACTTTAACATCTTCGAGACTGAGTTCTAACTTCATGCCTTCAGTCAGGGAATCCAAGGGCCTAACATAGCGCCCCACCACAGTCTCCTAGGGAATGAACTGCTTCTGAAAGAGAAACTGGGAAGAGAGAGACATATCTATGGTAGCAAGTCAACCACAATGTTACAGTCCACCATGGTGTCAAAGGCTCTGCAGCGCATTCTGCTGCAGGATGTCCTGGCCCCAGGGTCTTCCTAGACCTGAAACACCTGAGCCTGGGCATCAGCACATGTGGCTCTGGCAAGACTGTGAGAAACTATGAGAAGAGGGATGGCTGCACTGGATGCACCAGTATTATGGGGACACTGAAGAGTTATCCCTGAGGCCTTTGCCCAGAATTTGGTATAATGGCACAGTGTAGATCTTGTCCTTCTCCAAGGAAAATCAGAGTAATATAAATACAGCAAAATAACCATAAAATGTAGCTGGTTTTCAACCCTCAGTGCTCAGGCCTTTGAAGCCTCACATCCATAAGGCAGATTTGAGTTGCAAAATGGCTTGGACTTCAGTCCTTGTTTTCTCCAGGTCATGCATGTTTGGTCCAGCATCACCCTGACAGTGCATGCACAGGTCTGTACTCCTCTCCCCTCTTCCCATCCACAGGGTGCTGCAATCTGGAGAGCAGGAGTAGCACTGCTGTGGTCATGGGAGGCAGCAGGTCCCAGGCTGGCACACAGGCAGTCGGCATGTCTGGTGCACACTAAGGGCAGCCCTTCTGCTCTCCTCTTCCTCCAGCTCTTAGTTTTACTGTGCTATTAAGTTATTGCCACCCCTTAGGGACAAGCCTGCAAGAAGGCGGAGGGCTCACATAACTGCATCAGTAAAGGAAGCAGCTCAATTAGCATTTCACACGCCTTTTCTTCCCTCTCTTCTTACCTTCCCTGCAGCGGGCATGCTCTCCCCTTAAAGGATTGTCCTGTTTCTGCTCCTTGCCAGCGTTGGCAGGGTGACAGTAGTCGAGTGTGCAAACTTGTGCTATTGTCCCCAGGCCAGGCGGAGTCATGGAGACCCACTAATATGACACAGGAAAATGTTTGCTGATGGCAATTCTATGGGCTTTGTCTAACTCTTTCTCCATCATGACGACTCGATTTAAGTCTCTAACTGTTTGACTACAGATGCAAGAGTACTATCCAACTCCATCCTTTTGTCCGGGTAGTTTGAATGGGTAATTCAGCTTTTGTGTAACTCAATTGAGGGGGCAAACATAAAGACAAGATTCTTGAGCGCTCAAGCTCCCTTTCCATGGATATGTGCACATCTCTTTAGAGATTTGTTCCTTCCCTACCTTTTTCTGACATCATCCTCCCCTTAAAAAAAAAAAAGGGGCTGTGATGGGGAACGGTTAAAAGTAGGCTAGCCCGGTCCCCCGTATTACATTGTCCTGTGCCAATGAAGCATGGTTAGCATCAGCCCCCAGACAGCTTTGGGAAGTGCAGAGAAAAGGGTGCCTAAGCTTTCCTAACTCATCCTCAACATTTTCACTTTGGATTGTGTCATTTTTTAAAAAGAAAGGCTTCGGTAGGGGTGAAGAGGATAGGCAGAATGGTAGAAATCGCAGGAAAATGATTGTATTTATTAGCTGTCTCTCTGTGTCTGTCCCCATGGCGACAATTTGTGATGGCAAAGAATGCGAGGAGGGGAGGCTGATGCCTGATTGGGATGCTTTGTATTTGGCAAAGTGGCTTCTGATTGGCCTGGGAGAGCCCCGAACTCGCTGGAGTCGATATTCATTCAGCTTGCTCAAGTGCTTGCTAAACTGCGTCCAAACACTGGCAGGCCCTGGCTGCCTCCGCTGAGGTTGGCAGTGTGTAACCTGCCTAACGAGATTAGTGGGAAAGGGGAAGGGGCTCTTCTCTGCAGCGACACTGCAGCTGCCAGCACCGGCGAGAAAAGCTGCCGCACGCCGGGTGAGTGTCCGCACTTGCTTGCAGGGAGGCGGGAGTGGCCGCCCAGCTTCCTTCTACCTAAGCGCTATCTAACAAGATTAGGCACCCGGCTGGAAGGCATTCGTGAGCTAGACCCCATGCTGGTGTGTGCTGGGGCAGCGGTGTGGGGCGGTGGGCTGCAGGCATGAGGAGACCCCAGTGAGAGCTTGCTGATGGACAACTTTGTGCAGCTGAGAGGCTTGACATGTCCCCCCACCCTCCCTTTGTTTTTCGGTGCTGTTTGAGCCAAGGTTTCCCGCTTTTAGGTCTGCCCGTCGTGTTTCACAGGTTTGCCAAGGTTTGCCTGAAGGTGAATTATAAACATTTCATGGGAAGCTTTGCACGGTGCACCCAGTGAGATGGCATCAGACAGCGAGGTGAAAACCCTACTGAACTTTGTCAACCTGGCCTCCAGTGACATCAAAGCGGCTCTGGATAAATCGGCTCCCTGTCGCCGGTCAGTTGACCACAGGAAATACTTGCAGAAGCAGCTCAAGCGATTTTCTCAGAAGTACTCTCGGATCCCACGGTGCCACCCTAGCAAACCCCCCGAGTGCGGATGGCGCAGGGGGGCAGAGGACCGGGGCCGTGGACCCCCGCCCGAGGCATCTGACCCCAGCCCCCATGGCGGGGCTGCTGCAGAAAAGGTGCTGCAGACAGCAGGGGTGGAGAACAGCCTGGCTGAGGAGCGGGTTTTGCAGGAGCAAAACCCTGAAGCCACCAGACCAGACCAGGTGCCCATGAGGAAGCGACAGCTCCCTGCCTCCTTCTGGGAAGAGCCACAGCCAGCCCAGAGCCTGATGGCCAGGGCCTATCCCACCAGCCCGGAGGGGCTCCCGGCCCCCAGAGACTCTCCTACTTCTGAGGGGAAGAAAAGCAAACGGAGCCCGGACACTGCTGGCCCAAAGAGCCCCCCCGAGCCTGCCCCACATGCTGGGGACAAGGATCCTGCTGGCATCCCATCGGGCCGGGGGGGTGCCTGGACCTGCTGCCCATTCCCCTGCCCTGGGCCGGGGGTGTACCAGCCCCCAGGCACACTGTCCCCTTCGCCCTTCCTGGGGCTGGGGCTGTGGAGGAAGAGTGCTGCCACACTGTCGGTGGAGGTGCCGCACTTCTGCAAGGAGGCCAATGGCATGGGACAGAAAGTGTACAGGCCTGTTGTTTTGAAACCCATCCCCACCAAGCCTGCTGTCCCCCCACCCATCTTCAACGTTTTCAGCTATCTTTAGCTGGGGAAGTTGGAGTCACGTTGAACACCTCAGCTCCTGAGAGTGGATTGAAACGCCTGATCGGGCACCAGGCGTGAGCTGCTGGCAGTGTGGAGCAACAGGGGGAAGGAGGCGGGCAATCACAACCTCTTCCTCGTGGGCAGGCTAGAGTGAATTAGTAACTGTTGGAAAGCTACTCCGGCTCCACTCTCCGTATACAGGTGTAAATCAGGAATAAGCCTTACAAAACTGGTGGCATGGAACATGAGGCAAACCAGGGCTCTTTCGTCGAAGGGCATTGTCTGTGCTGCAGCAAGCAGGGCTGTGGGTCATTCATGTAACACCTAGGAGACCTCCTCCATGTGGGAAGATCTTTCCAGGTTTGCCCTGCAGCAACAGCAGTGAAATTAAATGAATTAAACCCGTTCAAAGAGTTTTTGTACTTTAAAGTAATTCCAGAGAAGTCAAGATATTCAGCTCACTTCCTTTTGCGTGCAGGAGACTGGAAGGACGGTATTTAATGTAGAAACCACACTTGTGAATTGATTTATGCTCTTCTTGCATGTAAATACTGAGAGAATTAAAAGAAAAAATTATGGGAAGAAAGGAGGTAATTTTATTTTGGAGATTCTGCCAATGCAGTCTGTTCATTTTTGCCCCACTGGGTAGGACACAGGTTTGATTTGCAACTGGTGGGTAGATATGAGGGCTGAAATCTCTGCCTATTAGAGTGATATGAATCAAAAGCAATTCTTCTGGGGCTGGGAAATTAGCTAGTGTTAAGCTGGTGCAAATGGAAGCGGGATGAATTTTCACATCAGGAATTGTTCTGCGTCAACAGAACAAATGGGAAATTGTATTACTTGATTACGAACCCATAAAATATGATAGAAGAAAAAAAGCATATAGAATACACTGCTTTGATTTCTGTCTCACAGGCATCTTCTATTTTGCCTGATTTTAAGATGCTATCACAAGACCTGTCTACAAATTATTTGCCTGGTAATTTCCCAAGTATTTTAACAAGTTGGCATTAAAGAAGTTAATAGGGGATTTTTTTAACCTTCGATTTCTCTTAAACTCTGGGCTAAGTGCAGCTAAGGGACAGAACATTAAATCTGAAAGGTTTAATATTGCAGCCCTATGTATTTATTCAGTTATACTGGGGTAAACCACTGAGGTCAAGAGAAGTGTATTGCAGGGTGAGGGGGTGGGGAGGGAAAGAATGGACACCTGTGATCTTCCAGGGCCTGCTCTTGTTGAAGCTAATGGGAACTTCTCCCAGAATTCAATAAAAAGTGGCCTCAATCGGCTTGGTCTCTGGCTAACTTAGCTCCCTGTGGCCCTTGGTATCTCTGTTAGGAGGAAACCAGGCAACACTTCCTTTGAGTGCATTGCAGTAATGAAAAATTTATCATCTAAGCAATTGTAGAGTATAATTTTGGATCTTCTGATGGGGCTTGGTGTTATATAACCAGGTTGCAACTTTTGTTAGGATATGAACTGTTCTTAGGCTGAAAATAGCTAATTCTTTTCCCAAACCTTACAGCATATCCCACTAGTGTTTAATTACAGAAAAAATGGCTGTAATTTTTTCCAGCAGGCAAAAAGCAGAAATGGATATGGCTTTCACTGCTTTCTGCCTATCACCAGCACTTAATATATGTACCAAGCTTGTATAGGTTACTCCTGTAGGAGAGAGAGCAGGAAACGACAGTACATACCTGCAACTGCATGCAAGGTGCCAAAGAGCTGATCTAAGTGTTCAAGACATCAGGTGAGCTTTTGGTCCAGAAATTAAGATATGAATGCACTTAGATGTTTTTCCTTTTTCTTCTGTTTGAAAAAAAAAAAAAATCCATGAAGAAACTCCGCCTCTCTCCATGAGGTTTTCTAGCAGAAATCAGAGGCAGTACCCCTATTTAAGTAAATGGGAGGAGAGCTATTTCTGAATTTGCAGAATTCTAGACAAGGAAATTGTTTTACATGGAAATATGTGTGCTTTCTCACACCAATAGCCCTGTGTTACTATTGTAATCCAGATGAAGCCAGATGCTGAACTCTGTCTCAATACTGTCAATGCAGAGGAGCCTCCTTGGTGTTGATCTGGATTTCCATCTGGGTGATCAGAGAAACTGTGGAAAGAACCACGAGTATTGCAGTGATTGCTGTAGACAAATGTTCCTGCTTGAACTCAGAAGGGAAATTTGAAAGTGCTGCATATTGCACCAGAATATGGGTTTCTATCAAAATTAAAATACTTGGCAAAATGGATAGCCTCTGTAGAAATTTAATTTCTGAAGAAATCCATAGAAATAAGAGAGTTAAAGTCAAATTTCTACCTTTCAGAGATTAAATTATTTTTTATTTTTTCTGCTTTTAAACTGTCTCTTATTTGAATGTATGTTGCTGTATATTTTCCATGTAATAGAATAGCGTGTTTCTAAGTTATGATGAAGCATTGAACCAGGCTGTTCCAAATGACCTCTGACACAGAGATATTTATGCACTTATCCTTAGATTTAAACTGTTACTTCTTAAAATCCTTTCTGACATGGAACTTTCCAGCCCAGGGCAGGCAGTGGCCCTTGTTGGGGCTCTAAACTGAAGCAGCAATGAAGTAAAACACAAATGAACAGAAGATAATTGTTAAGTATATTCAAGATTATTGAACGGGGATGTGTGAGATTTTCCAAAAGGTTTGAAAAGTATAGCACCTCTGTCTGCTCTTTAGGAATACTTACTGTTCTCTCATCCCTGAGATTAACATCAAAATTATGAAGTGTTCAAGCTTGGATTGATTCAGACTTTTCCTGGCTATTTTTGTGTTTGGTTGTTCAATGTTGCTATTCTGGACAGCTAATAGCCCTTCAGAATCGACTTATTTATTCATACTTTGTTTGAAAGATGGAAACATAACACTCAAAAGCTGTTATTTACTACAACAAAGCAAATTTAAACTGTTAAAACCACAATACCTTATATAAATAATGGGAAGGGAGAGGTGAATGAAAAAGCTTTCATATAAAATGAAATAAAAAATCAGAAAGTGCACAAGAACATCAAGTGAATTACACATGTTGCAGTAAAAAATGTACAGTAACCTGGTCATGAAATACTTGTAGAATATTTCACATAAAGTCATCATCTCTGAAGAAGTCTATCTATCACATTCAGTAAAAGCAAGCTACTTTTCCTTGCAATAGAACTACTGATCTGCTTACAAAGCCTGGTTTATTTGGGTTTTGGGGTGTTTGTCTTTTCACAGTAACTTGTCGATAGATGCATTAAATGCAAATTGAATTTGTGCAGATTCAGTACTGTGCACAAAATACTGTCAATGACTGGAGTGGAGAGGTAGCAGGCTCCATTTCAGTGCAAATAAATGTAAAAAACTAGCTGTGTGAAGATCAAGCAGAAATGATTCAGTAACATTGGAATTACCGGATTCCCCCTCTAACAGACTCTCCTCAGCTTCTGTGAGCACTGTGCACTTTTCCTTCCTGTGGTTGTGGTACATACCCATCAGACCAGTGCTCTCCAGCTCAGTGAACCTCCTGATCAGTACAGCTGGTTGAAAGCAACCAGGACATGGGTGTCCCAATGGAGACGAAAGTCACTTAGTTGAAAGAAGAAATGGAATTTCCATATTTGCTCCACTCAAACCCAGTTTCAACTTCTCCAAGGACAGAAAAAGACACTGCAATCCGCAAGACTTCTGTGTGCATAACAGTGTTGCCTCAGGGGAAATTTCCAGTTTGGGATAGGTTATGAAATCCCACCCGTGTGGTTATACATGCAGTTGGTAACTGAATCCTTCTACTAGCCAGCTGTCTCCAGGGCTGTCATTGCACACTAAACAAGCACTCATGTAAACAAACTTCACCCAGCTGTGTCTATATCCATCACCCTCTATGACTCTGTCATACTCATTTAATTTCAAGGAATTTTCTTCTGATTTATATCAATATGAGTAAGACCCAGACCTTCACTGCTCAAGCCCCGCAAAATGAGAGGTGCACAAACACCATAGGTAATTTTCTATTAGGCCCTTTCTAAAGGTCCTACAGGGCCTTTATTGGCAAAACTGGTCTAAAGATTTCCTATTCTCCATCCCTTTCCCTCTACCCAGTATTTTTCCTACCTGAAGCAATTCTCTGTTCACACTGCAGGAGACAAGGGGGTAGATCTTAAACTGGTAGTGACAGAAGCCACTTGACAAAATTTCAGTAGTGGGGGATTCTCACCTGACTTTCCAAAGCTTTGCAAGAAGATCACTGTTCAGTGTGAACTGAAACTTGGTTTTTCAACTTCCTTTGCATCTGGGAAGGGGACAGCTATGGACAGAGTGCCCACAGCTGTAACCAGTTCTTCTGCTCACATCCTGTCCTACAAGTGCTGAACACATTTCACACAAAACTATCACAGAATCTGAACTCGTGTGCCCAGACTTGTTTTGTGCAACACACTTCTACTCCTGTGTTAAGGTATAAAACTCCACACAAATAAAACTCGGTGCAATGCATTTTTCCTACTTACATTTGTATCTGATTCCATGGGCGACATGCAGGCCAGCAAACAAAACCAGATCTTTCAGGTCTCTGGTGGGGAATCCAAATAAACCATGGTGCACAGCTTGAGGTAAGAACGAGTGTGTGTCTAGCATAAGATGCACAAATATGTAATTCCAAATGTGGGGTTTTTTTCATCCTTATTTAGGTGCCTAGTTAAAAATAAGGCACTCATCAAATCAGTTCAGCAAGTCACACCTGTCAACTGAGCTGTAGTCACTGCCAATAATCGTTCATGGGCTCCTCGGCCTCCCCAGATGTGAGGGAATGTGACTTGTTAAAAACTTGAAGAAAAGAATTTCACGGACAATTATCGTAGTTCAGCTGATAGATGGTAACTTGTTAAGCTGCCATAAATCAGTTGTGGATCTGAGTTGTAAATAAGTGATCTCATTTTCAAAGAAGCTGAGATAATAACTTTCAGTGTCAAAGGGAGCTGATAGATACTTCAAACCTCTAAAGTCAGGAAATTCAGGGCTAAATCCTAGGGCATTTATTCTGCCTCAGTAATATCTGACACCAAATGTGATCCCACTGGCTTACCGGAGCTACACCTGGCACAAGCAACTTAACATTGTTTAGGCACCTGAATAAGGATTTGGAAGCCTAATTCTGGGTATTTGTTTTCATAAATCTTAGTCTGATTTCCATCATTTTGAAATAATCTCTTTCTTCCAGTGATGGTATTATAGTTACTGAGGTCCAAGGAGTAACAGAGGCTTGGCTATGTAGGGAACAAGACCTCCTAGAGAAGGAACAGATAAAGTTGGTTGCGTCTCTCTACTTACCTCACCTCTCTCCTTCACATCACTTTCTGTTCCTGTTCCCCTAGGGCTTTGTTCTGTCGTGACACCAGCTCCATGACAATGTAAAGCTACTGTTCACAGCGCAGCCACTTCTAATTTACATCCCACCCTCCCCCGCAAAAGAAACAATACCAGAAACTCAGAATTGCCTTCAAATCCCCAGTCTAGAAAATGTTCTCAAGCAGAATTTAACTTTCTTCTTACTAAAAACGTAATGCAAAATGAACTGTATTCATTATGTGCAATACCGTTCTTACATCCTTCTTAAATAAACCTTTCCTTGACTTTTACAAGAATTAGCATTTCTATATTTTAGTCTATTGAAAGTCTGAGATTTGAATGTTCAGAATGGTACTTAATAAGAAAGGTCCAAAAAATGAAAACAAAAGTGTTATCAAGATGGTGTCAAAGTATCAGAGAATTAGCAACCAGCACACTTAGCAGAAATCCAAACAGTAGAATAGCAACTGAAATAAAAATCTCAGTTGGTGAATGAGATGTGTTTGTTTTCCCAAATATGTTGAATCTTGACAATTTCTCAATTTTGATTGCAGAAGGGATGCTGAGCTCCACCACAACCCCAGAACACCTTTGAATTCGTCACTGATACTTCCTTCAGCACTACTCATTTTTCAGTGCTGGCTTTCATTTTTTCTGCAAACCAAGCTTTGAGGTGAATCTGATATGTTTTCTCTTGGAAAACCTAACAGTAGTCCTATGTTTAGTTCTCTGTGTCCTCCATTTTCTTCTCATTCATGCTTCAAAAGCCTATGTGTCTTCGATTAGTCATTGGAGGGCTCTTGACAAAGCCAGCAGCAATTCCTCCCCACCATGCACAATGTGTGCCCTCGTCATGTTGATGATGCTGGGTGTCATGCCAGGAAGCCGCTGTGTGTCCAGTGTGCCTTGGGTCACTGTGTGTAATTATGCTGTAAGTATCGAATCAGTCTGTCTGGGAGAGGCAAGGTGTCAAGAAGTTTAATGCGGTTTCTTCCAACCAGGCTTCGTACCTTGATGCGACAAAGATGGGAGAGAGGTCGTGGGGGCTCTGAAAGACAGGCAGGTCAGAAACATGAGCCAAACAGGTTTGAACTTGAGAGAGCTGGCTTGGCTTGGGTAAGTCAGTGGCAAGAGCAAAAAGGGAAGAGGAATGAAAAAAGGGGTCTTTTTCTGTAATGGAGGGATGATATAACTTGCATTGGTGGCAGTTTATCTATTCTGAGGCATATAGGACATACATACGGAAGGAAGTGGGGCTGGAGAATGGCATGCTGTATCTCATCTCAGCCTTAGCAATGGGCTTTCTGGGAGGATTTAAACAATTTGCTTCTCAGTACTCAGCCTTTCCACTGAAAATAAATATAATAAGGACCAAATTTATCTTGGTGCCACTAAACTAATTCTGGTATTGCCTATGAAAGACTTTGGATCCTGAGGGAAAATATATTTAGGAAAGCAGAATATTAGTAAAGTCTTTAAAGGCCACTGATGCCTTCTGGGTTGCTGTGGAGATGGTCATGCTGTCCAGCTGCCCTGATCTGACTTCACCCCAGATGCAGACACATGGCCCTCCTACACTGACAATGCTCATTCCCAGACAGATCCACTGCTGGTGTACATTTAATACCACAGAGTCGGTGACACCTCAACAATTTCTAATGTTTCATACCTGGTTTAAAATGTCATCTAGTCTCAATAGAGAAATCCCATCAAGTTTAAGGGATGAATACTAATTTGGAGATGGTGACTGAGAGTTTGAATCCAAAACCAGGACTATTTGTGCCAGACTCTTTCAAGGGTGAACATACCTGCTTTTTCTTTAATGACAGCCCAGTCCTCATAACTGTCAATATGCTCCTTGAGCCGGGAACAGAGCTGCACATTACCCACATAATCCAGAAGAACATCGATGATTGGCCCAGCCCAGCGACTAATCTCTGGAGCAGACACCATTTCACAAAACTTTAAATTAAAACAGATTGACCACTGTTAGTGGAACATGAATGCATCCGTGGATATTGTAATGATAGCAACTGCCCCAGTGTCTTTGGTGGTCCCACTCTACTATCGGCTAAGAGGGCTACTACCAGTTTCCTCTCAGAAAACTTCAACTAAAACTTATTTTTTTTGCAGCTGAGGTTAGAATCCCCTCTTTACAACCACAGCAGGACACAAACCCATCAGCTTAGTCACGGAGACTGTCTGCAAGCACCCTCCAAGCCCACCCTAAACAGGAAAGAAAAGGTACTAGCTTGAAACTCTTTCAGTTTAAGCTCCTCTAACTAGATCAAATTTGATTATATATGCATGAGCCCTAACTCAAAATGCATTAAACTTTTGTGTGGATAATGTTATTCAGAAATAAAACCACATTAGCTCACCTAGGAAAGAATAAAGCTGCAGAAAATTATAAGGCAATTTTATTGATGGTAAGAGCATTCACAGAGGTGCTTATACTACTCTTCTGACTTTTTTTTTTTTCCCCACTGGGCATCACCATGTAGTTTCTCCCAGGAAAATTAGATACAGCAACGTGAGGAGGATCCCAGCGGACAACCCAGTTTCCTACCTGGAATGTTTATAGGAAGTTCAGTTTAGTATACCTAGCTGTCATTCTCCAGTGCATGTGCCATTGACTTGCAGTTACCCATAGGACATGCAAACTGGGGATCTGCACTACTATCTCCAAACAGTAACTCCACTTTGTCAGAGTTTAAATGAAGACACATGTGTAAGGCAATAAACCACTGGATCTCACTTATTGCTTCCTTACTCTGCCAGAGAGTCTGCCTGTCTTTTTCTCTCTTCCCTGTTGACAAGCTCAGTCTACAGAAACATTTTCTGAAATAAAAATGTTCCAAAACATGTTGCAGGAAGAGCAGCATAGCTAAACAAGGAAAAATAATGCAAACTACAAGCAGTGGGATTGACTCAGGGGCAAAGTGACTCGGAACCTGCAGCCTCGGTAGGCCCCTGAACGCCCTCTCGCGGCAGTAGAATACTTCACTCCCCACTTCCACGGTTTTGACGCTGCGATTCTGGAAAAGTGGAGTGAGTCAGCAACCATTTTTCTGCGCTCACTTTCTCCAGGACACATTAATTTAGTAGCAACAGTAGTGATTTATAGCTACACATTTTTCAAATCCACTTCCAGTAGCCCATAGTCTTTACTGTATAAAGACTAATCCTTCAGATTTATTATCCTTATGTAATCTTATGCAAGAAAATAATAAAAAAAGAAAGCACATCTTTTGTCTGGAGAAGTCTATAGTTTCATGAGATTCTCTGTACTTCAGAATAAAAACCATATCACAACTATGTCATGAAGCTGCACCACACAAGCCTTACTTTTGTTGGCCAAATTCCTAGCAGCGGGAAGCAAATTTAAAATAATATTGGAGAGGAGAGACTGCTTTTTCTCTGTGCGCATTTGTCCCTCACCAGTCTCTCGCTAGGCACATCCATAATTTTATTATTTTATTAATTTTTCTGTGACAAAAATGTGGCATGCTAAAGCAATCCTAAAGCTGTGACAAGCACTTTCAAGGAAAAGTCAGCTCTTCAGGATATGAGATTTTTTTGATGGACTCTTAAAATCTTCTTTCTAAGATTTCTTTTTGTTTGTTTCCCAGACATGTTACTGCAGAGTAATGGTTTTTGGAAGTAGGGCTGATAAAAAGGTCAAGATTTTCTAGGATCTTTTAATGTATTCTTTCATTCTTTCTACCACTGAGGAACATTTTTGGTGACTATTTCTTAAGGCAAATGACACTTTCTTCTGAATCCCTCAAAAGTATACTTACAGTAGATAGAAGCTGATTTATTTCTTTCCTAATTCTTTGCAAAATAGAAAGACTGACGTGCTGAGATTTCTTTATCATGTTGCATGTTGAAGGGTAGCAAATTTTGGTTGGAAGGTCAGGTTTTGACTGAGATATATTGGAAGAAGTCAACATTCAGAGATCAGAAAAAAAAGCGTAATCTTAGACTATACAAAATCCTTTAGGGTATTGAGAATCCAGTTCCAGACCAATGGAAGATAATCCCAGCTGCACTTTGGAAAGGATTGCGAAGATACATGCGTAAAACTTGGATATTTAAAATCTGTAACTGGCTTTGAAATCATGGACCTAAATCTCCTAATCTCTTTTCAAAACTTAAAATGTAATGCACAGTCATATAGCTAATATAACAATTTACTCTCTCTCTCCAGGGCTGCCTATCCAGTAGACTTGGAAATTACAACTATTTACATTCACTGGTTTACCTACATGAAGTGAAGCACCAATTTTAATTTAGCCAGGAGCTTAAATTCCGTATCAGACAAAACAAATCTTACAGGGCAAATAAACCAAGAAGCAAGTAGACTGCCCATATGCTACCACCCGTATGCTACCGCCTGTATGACTTTGCCTGTCAGTCCTGGCGCTTCAGGTCCAGAGGAAAAAATTGCTGTAGATCTGACAGCAAGGCTGTCAAGATGGCTATAACTCACTGTAAATTCAATCTAGGGCCACGGTGGGTGTTGTCTACCATCCTGATGTCATTGAACATGGACTTGAAATGTTCACAGACTCTTATTAAGCCTTTTTTCTCAAAATAAAGTAGGAATAAAGGCATCTTCTCTCACAGGAAAGATGGGAGAAAAAATACACTAAAGTTGTCAAGATACATGAGTATGAGACACCCTCAGAAGTACTAGTAGACCAGGCAGTGCTTACCTGTACTACAGTTGGCTCCTTGGACAGTTGAGGATCATTAAGTCTGTCCCGTCTGTAATTTAATGCAGGGTGAGGGCCATTTCCATACTGACACTCAAAACAGGAACCTGCGTCACAGCCCAGATCCAGCAGATACTTCAGCACAGATAGGTACTTCATTGAAAACATGATGGTAGCTGGAAATGTGGTGGGGTGGCTTGATATATAGGCATCAATGTTTGCTCCATGGTCAAGGAGCAGTTTCATGGTCTTCAGGCAGCCATGGCGGATGGAGATAAGCAACGGGTTAATGAGGTCAACATTGGGGTTGGCTCCAGCTTGCAGCAGGAGCTCTGTTGCGTAGATGTTGTTGTTAAAAACAGCAAAATAGAGGGGGGTGGTGCGTCTGTCTTCATAAAGGCAGGACCGTTCGTTGGACAGCGCAGTGTTAACATCATAGCCAGCATCAATCAGCTCTTCCAAGATGTCATCATTGTTGCGTTCGGCCGCTAAATGCAAGGGGCTGATACCACTACGCTTGATGCGGGTGCGGCTGGTCACTGGGATCAGCATGGAGACAATCCTGCCGGGTGGAGAGTCAGTGGACAGCAGTGAGCTCCAGGGGATCCAGGGCATCTACAACCACACAGCAAATTGTAGCCCTCCATAGGAGAGAGACTGCTAATTTTGCCACAGGAAAAACTCTCTCTGAGAGAAACCAGGGTGTGAACTTGAAACCTATCAGCTGTGTGACCTCCTCTTTCATGGCGGAAACAAGTGTTTTTGAAATTATCGCCCCGTTTCTATGAGATATTGGCAGCTACAGGGGCAGTTATGATGGAAGAGACAACATGCTGGCACCCACCTATGCTGTTGTAACCTCTCTTAGGTGCCACAGCCAAATGGCAGACACAAGGCCAGGATCCCCCAGACATTCAGTACCTTCATCACCATGCTGTGGGTAGGACTGGAGAAACAGGCATGGCCTGCGGGCCAAGGTGCTAGCAGACAGGCCATATCTCCCACCTCCATTGAGCTTGCTGGTTTACTCCACAGAGAAGTGTGCCAACGCAAATCACTGGCAGGCTTTATGGGTCACAGCCACAGCAAGAGGCTTGAGACCAGAAAGGGGGTGAAACCAAACCTTCCTTTGCAGGAGTGCGCAAGGATAGACTACACATTTGATTCCCAGGCATCACCACCAAATTTTACAGTTTGGTTTTTACCCTGGATTGATCCTCATCCTGGAGGGCCTCGCCGTGTGACTTTTGGTTATGGTAAATCCGTGGGGCTATCAATGGCCATCCCAGATCACAGGGAGCCAAAAAGACAATTAGGAAAGAGGAGGAAAAAAAATAAAAATATTTTCCAAGCTGGTTTCCATGCTTTAGCCCAGGGAGAAAAAATTTTACAGCCAAGTCCTAAACCTCAGTAATCAGGGATTGTTATTGGAAAGTGTGATGTGGCCTTAAATACAGCAAAATAAATCAAGCTGCTCTCATGTAACATGAAGTACAAATATATGATGCACAGAAGCCCCACAGTTGCAAATCCATGATTGTTTTTATGTCTCTTTAGCTGTCATTGGAGCTGCATGACCAGCCCCATCGGTTAAACCCTCAATTCCTGCTCATAAAGTTGGGTGGTTCAGCGAACACGCTAGGCTGATTTTGTCAGCACAGGCAAGCCACCTTAACCGACTTCCAGAAAGAGACTGGGACCATGCAACCTGAGTTTTCCTGCTGTGTCAGGAGATGCCCAGGCTCCCTATGTAATGCCTGTGGAGAGAGGGATATCTAAAAAGGAACTTGTGGGAGCAAGCTAACAAGCAAAGCACACCTTCTCCTCCTCTCCTTCATCCCATGCAGACTCCTCTACCTAACAGTCAACAGTTCTAACACAAATATGCAAAGCTTATTTTTCTATCATGTATCATTTAAAATGCTGCATATCTTCAGCTTGACTGCAACGGCTGGTCTCAACCCTGGGACCTCGAACATACATTTGCATAATGAACAAGCAAAATACAAGTGTTAGCCTTAGAAAAAACTTTGTGACAATCCTGTGATCCTGTGAAATGATCCTGTGGAAGACTGAGCCCCTGGAAGCTGAAATATGAGTTGAAGATGCAAAACACTTTACAGGATTATGTTCCTATTTACACAATGGACTGTTGATGTCTCCAAGTCACTTCTACATCTCATTTTTAAACCAAATGGCCTTTTAAAATGTGTAAATATCTAAATATCTTAGGAAATTAAGTGCTTCCCCTCCCCCTTCCTACCCCCTCTACCCCCCCACCCCCCCAGCAGCCTCACTAATCTTCTAGCGCTGTGACGCTCACCAGGGAGCAGGAGGTTTGGATGCTGGTGAGCTGGCAACATCCCACCATTAGCAAATGTTCTGTAAGAGCCATAATAACAAAAAGGGCACAGGGCGCTGTGAGGACACCATGCCAAGTACCAGCATTAGTCATCCCATGATCAACTGATTTGAAGATTTAAGGGTCTGTTTTGTTCTTTCCCTCCAGCATATGTACTGCAGCCAGCTCTTCACATCTGCATTAAAGAGGCACTGCACCATTTCTGTCTGCAATGGGGACCTGAACCTCACTGCAGGGGTGGCAAGCTGAGGCTCTGCATCCAAATGCTGCAGTGTCCCAGACCTCAGCACACTCCCTGTACCACACATTTCTTTTGGGAGGAAGAGCAGCAAGCATCAAATTTGTAACAGAGTTTAATTTTGTAACTCGAACCTGCCTCTCTTCCTCATCCTCCAAAGTGGGCTGGTTCAGTAATAATGGTGCCTCCACCTCTGCAGTCTTTCCCATCTCACTAGAGAGAAGGCAGCTCAAGTGAAGTTAGCCAAGGCCAGACAAGCCAGACCACGTCCCAGGTCTGTCGCAGGGCTGAGCTTCATGTACAGGCTCGAACTAGTGCTGAGTTTCCCCTTATCCCTGACACCTGCTTCTGTGATTTCTATTTGTTAGAAGTTACATGGAGAAGAAGGCAAAGTATTCTTAGTATGAGTGCATCAAGAGTCTAATGACTTGCATTTACTTCATAAATCTGCCCACACTTCACAAAGTCTTCTCTTCTCAGCATCTCAGTTCTGAGGGGTAAGGAGTTAAACTGACTGCTTGCAATTGTCCTACAGCTGATGAGATGACCCTTATGAATTCGAGGTCACTATTGACAAGGTGTCATTTAAAATAAACAAACACCATGCGACAAGAGTTGACAGTTGAGCCTTGGGACCACATTCTTGGCTTTTTGATGGTAGGGAGTCTTCATGTTCTGGCAAAAAGTTGAAGCATGGAATTCCTACAGAATTACGTATTAAATCTGCAGGAATAGAGAGGTCACTGTGAAGGGTGTTATTTTACTGAATACCAAAAGAATTAAGAATGATCAGCCAATTAGGCTAAAGCTTTGTCATTTAGATAAATATTTATAAGAGAAGATCCTTTTCTTTTTTCTTTCTTTTGCACTTAGTTTGCAGCAGTTATGGACAAAAATCTGTGTCCAGTCTTTTACAACTGAAGGAACTCAGAATTTGGACTGAAGTCTGATCTCATTTATGCTGCTGGGTTTTGAGAATAATAGATGTGAGGTCTGAATCAGGCCCTTTCTTTTGTAACATGGGGATGGCTTCAGATTGAAAATTTTCCACGTAAATTTCTTTTCAGGTGAGGATGTGGCACTATTGAGGGAAATAAAAGATTCAGAGAGCGGGTCCTGACTCTATACAAATTGGATTCAGATCAACCTACTGTACTTCCAGATGAACTTTTTTGGAAGTGAGCAACTGGAGCTGGGTTCTGTATCTGGCACATTTCTCATCTCCAATGTGTTTGTTTTCAAGAAAATGTATTTGTAACTCAAACCCCAGAGAAAATTGTGAATCATGCCTGCATTAGTCTATGCATGGTATTCACATGCATGCTCTAAGCATATAAACCCATTAAATTCGCACTGGGTTGCCCTTTAGAATACACAGCTTGCACAAAGAAGCAGGCTTACTCCAGCTACAGAAAATTAATATCCTCACATCTATTAAAGTGATTTAAGAAGCTATATTGGAATTCCCAAGCAGACCTAAATGCTAGGATGAAAGATGCTATGTGTCGTAGTTTAAGCCCAGTCAGCCACGCAGCCTTTCTCTCACTCTCCCCCTCCTTCCTTCTCCCACTCCCAGAGGGATGGGGAGGAGAATCGAAAGAATGTAACTCCCACACGTTGAGATAAGAACAGTTTAGTAACTAAGGTATAACACAAATCACTGCTGCTACCACCAATAATAATAATGATAAGGGAAATAACAAAGGAAGAGAACAAAACTTCTCACCACCCGCAGACCAACACCCAGCCTGACCCAGCAGTAATCTAACTCCTCTGGATAACTGCACCCAGTTTATATAATGGGCATGACGTGCTGTGGTATGGAATACCTCTTTGGCTAGCTTGGATCAGGTGTTCTGTCTCTGCTTCCTCCCGGCTTCCCCTCCTCCCTGGCAGAGCATGAGGCTCAGAAAGTCCTTACTCAGACTAAACATTACTGAGCAGCAGCTGAAAACATCAGTGTTATCAGTGCTGTTCCCAGGCTGAAAGTCAAAAACACAGCACTGCACCAGCTACTAAGAAGGAGAAAAATGACTGCTACTGCTGAACCCAGGACACTATGGGAAGGTGTAGTGCTGTCAAAAGTTTTCATTCCTCAGACATTGTGAAATATATAAGAATCTGCTCTAGCAGTTGTTTGCAAATATAGCTTTACTATCCAGAAACAGTCTTTGCAGCAGGATATACTTTTTCCTTTGATTATGGCTGAAAGGATTTTTATAGAACCTGTGATAGTCAGAGGAGTTCACTACGGTCACCAAAAGGATCTATCACCTCCAGAAGTGACTGTGTTTTGCAAAAACAACTGTGGGTGACTCACTGTTCCAGCAGTGAGGGATTAAATACAGGAGTTAAATTTGCTCTAAGATCAGAAGTAAATGCTCAGGAGTTCAGTCTCAGAAGCATGCTTCAATGTCCCAGGTCTTAAAAGAGCAAGGTAAACACTACTTACATAAATGTGCAACAATCCCATCCCTAAACAGCGTCTTCTAAATTGATATTCTGTATCATGGGCTGTATTGTTTCTCCCCCTCCTATAAACACCTGTACTTCGGTGGAATGGTAAATCTACCCAATTCACAGTTATTTTTTCTATTAGTTACTTTCCTCACTGTTTAAAGAATGTGCTCATCTCTATCCCAAATACATTTAATTTCAGAAACAAACCACTGGATCTTTTTATGCATTTAAGAGTCATTTAATAACTCAGTAATAAAGTCAATTTTCCAGACCATGAATAATTCTTTTGCTTCTTTTCTGAAGCCTTTCCAATTTCTGAAAGGTTTTCAAAAGGGAGGATACCAGAGCTGGAAACCATATTCTAGCAACATTCTCACTAATGCCCTAGAGATTCACTTAACTGCTTCCTGCTGTCAGCATCTGAATTATTGTTAATAAAACCTGAATAAAACAGAGGTGAATGAAACATGTTCTGCTTGTGCAGAGGAATCATGTAGGAAAATGATTGGAAACTATCCTGTAATAGCTATTGAGGACTAACCCCACCCCCCCATGCTTTTTTATTCCATCTCAAGCATATTTTTTGGAGCACGGTTTACTCCCCTTCCAAGATACATGATGTTATTTCACTGTAACAGACAATATCTTGGCAAAGCTAAATGAATCTTGCACCCCCCATTCTTGCTACCCAATCCCAATCCACAATCACACTCATTAGTTTGTAATTTTGAACCTGAGCTCTTCAAGCAGAAAGCCCAGTTCTCAATTGTCCTTTTCCTTGCTTGCAATGCTCAGAATTAGGTATGGGACATTACATTTTGATTTTTATAAGGACTTTGCATTCTTTTCTAAAAAATGAAACTATGAAATGAGCTAAAACTTACTTGCAAATCCCTTTTTTGGCTGCTATGTGAAGAGGTAACAGGCCATCCTTATTGGCTTTGTTAGCATCTGCTCCTTGGGACAAAAGAAACTCCACGATAGGTACATGTCCATTTTTACAAGCTTCATAAAGAGCAGAGGCATTATCGCTGGCTTGAGTATTTATATCAGCACCTAGGAAGAAAAAAAAAAATAAATCTTAGTAAAACAAAAAGGTCAAAATCAGATGGAAATAACGTACTTTGAATGAACGTGTACATCTCCATGACACTGAAGCTACTAAGTGTGGTGGAAAGAGATGTCATCACAGGTGGTACAGTTGTATCAGTTATGTCTACCATAGTTTTCCACTGGCTTTGAACATGATGCAAATTTTATGAGGAAAAGTTTAAACTTGGGTGGAAACCATTATCTCCCAGGCATGAATCCAAGCTCCATTCAGCATCAGGAAGAAACTCTTTAAGATGAGGGTGGTGAGGCACTGGAATGCAGTGTTCAAGGCCAGGTTGGACGGGGCTCTGAGCAACCTGGTCTAACAGAAGGTGTCCCTGCTCCTGGTAGGGGGGTTGGAACTGGATGGGCTTTAAGATCCAATCCAACCCAAACTGTTCAATGATTCTAGGATTTTTGGGGTCATTTTTTCTTGAGCTCTACTGTGTGCTTTTCTAAATAAACATGATACAACTATAAACTAAGACCTAATACTTCTTGTCCACAAACATTTGGAATCTAACTTTTTCTGTGTTAGATACTTATGGCCTGAAATCCTGGGTTTCAACTGTAATAATGTACTGTCACGTCCTCAGGAAGGCTGCTTTATGTGTATCCTAAATGGGAATGACAGTTCATTGGAGTTTTGCTTCTAAACTCCAGTAAAGAAGCCAATCAGTCTCCTGTTTTATCATGAAAACTCCTTGTCAAAGAGAACATTTCCTTGTGCTCTCACCCCAAACTGAAACATGTGCTGTGTTCGGTTCTTTGAAGATGTTGTAGCTGGAAACATTAGGGAAATTGCTGTGACAAAACATAACACACGACTACTTTCCTAATAAAAAAGAAATTAAAAAGAAATCCTTTTCATGATGAACATTGCTCATCATAAAAAATGCAATGATATCATTCCTGGGATTCTCTGAGGAGCTTTTCAGGGCTTGAAAAAAATGGACAGTTTTATTGGATTTTCTCCTGTGTATTTTTCTCAAAATTGAACTTTAAGGGAATCTTAATAGCTAACTAAGCTGAAACTCAAAACACATTCTGCCTTAGTTTCTAAAACTGTAGGCAGTATGACAGACTAACTGACTTGACAATGCTAGCTGGACAGCAGAACACTTTTCGTTCCCTCTCATAGCTTTCTTAGCCACACTAACTGCTTCAGAAGTTTTTCTTCACCACTTTTTAGCTCTTGTTCCACAAGTGCAGGACACAACTCTTGCCTACGTTCAAGACATTAGTCCACACTGAAAATAAAATATGCCTCAGAATAGTGGTGAAGTCTGTTGTGCTTGCTGTAAAGCTGTTTTACGTGAGTGGAGAAGTAAAAGTTATGATTAGTGTAAACTAGATTCAAAGTCACTGTTTGTATGTTTGAACATATACACATGGGGAGGGTTTCTGCTTCTCAGTGTTAACCTGTGAACTGTACTATAGTACTTAATCTACTTTCATCAGGATTCATTAGTGGAGGAGAGCTAACCTTGTCCATCCTGCGCATCTTCATGAGTAGATGAGGTTGGCTAATATTCAACTTCTGCCGTCTATTACAAGCTATAGTTGCCTTTTATGATTGATTGGGTTCTAGCCTACACATGTGCAGCAATATGGGTTTTGAAAATTGTGACAGAAAAACTAAGACAGGGATAATTATGGGAACTTTGAAATATTAAGAATTAAGTGAGTAAAGGCATGTAATGGCACAACTGTACTCACCACATTTTGCGAGGTATCTCAGAGCTTCCAACTGCCCACTCTCAGCTGCCACAAATAAAGAAGTGATCCCATAGGCATTTGCAGACTCAATCTTGGCACCCCCTTTCACAAGTATGTCAATAATCTCCAGGTCATTTCGGGAGACAGCCTCATGGAGAGCAGTCCACCCTCGATTGCAACGATGGTTGGTGTCAGCATTGTACTGTACCAGAAGTCTTGCAGCCTCTGCATTCTTGCGCTCACAAGCTGGTTTGCGAAAAAAGAAAAGTGATTAGGACAGGCTTTTCAAAAGATTCTGGATATTGTGGTGTCCAGTTCGTGTACCACAGTGATAAGGCAATATAATACAACTAGGCCATAGTGAGCAAGATCAAAGACCATCCTGAGTTAAAGATATTTTCTTGATAATTAACAGTATCTTATTAGGGATTATTCTACCTATTTGTTCCATTGCTTTTTGAATCCCAAATCATGAGGTTTTCTACACACTTTTCAGTGGGACCCCGAAACAAAGGTACCTTGAATAAGCAGCCACATTTTCAAACCCCAATTAGCATTTGTGGTACAATGTACAGAAAGGGAGGTTAGCACATTCCGTAGCAGATGTGGGGTTTTTTTCATTGAAATAATAGTACCTTTTTCTCACAGAGGTCCCATGTTTTGGTTTTGATTCTTCCCTCGGGATACCTCCACAACTTCCTTTCCCATACACAGGAGTCACATGCACTGAAAACAACTTTGTGATTAGATACTTCTGTAATTACCTATGCACAGCTCTGCAGAATTTAATTTGCTTACATACTAGGGATGACTAATTTGTTATGGTCATAGACCAGAAGATTTTGCATCAAGACTAGCACATTCTTAGTAAGTTCTTCTCTGGCTAAAGGTTGATTTCATATTATTGCTCCTATTATTACTGAGTACTACTACTACTACCACTACTGTGTGTTTAATGCACAGTTAAACAGCTTTCCTGTAGCAGACTATAAGCCAGAATTTTGAAATGAAAGCATTTTAACCTGAGCAGCTCTAATGCCAGGTATCCAAAATCAGAGGCCATTAGTTTTAATCACTAATATGTGATTTTAATGTCTCAGAGTGCTAAAAATAGCCATGACATGAGCAGTCAGTCAAAGGGGGATGGACATGAAGGTGTGGGAGATCATCTCCTTCTCTGAATCTTTGTGATACCATGGTTGTAACACCGTTCAGCTAAAGAAAGTACTTTTTCTGACCAACAGCAAAGTAATATGTCCATGTTAAACACCAGCTACCTCACTGAATTCTTTATAGCTTTATGCATCATCCATAGCACACAGCCTGGCTTGGCCCACACAGTATCAGAATCACTGGCGTACCTACAGTTATTGTACTCGCACACCTAACAGCGACTTAGGTCTTGCTGTTTACAAAAGCATACGTATTCCCATACTATCCAGCTTTCCATACATTTGGGACATTGTGCAGACACCCTGTGCTTAGGGCCCCTAAGCATCTCACATCTCACACCTCACTGATCTCAGCAGCACATCACAGCCTGCATCCTGCAGCGTGGCCACTGATCCTACCTCTGATGTGAATAAGAAGAAAAGCCATGGCATAGGGTGTCAGACATAGGAGACAGAGGACTACTGGAGGGAGGTAGAAAGTGGGAGCTAATTGCTGAGTTTCAGCCCTACATCACAAGGTATCCTGCAGCTGTCTTGGTGGTGCCAGAAGAGCTCAGCATCCTTGGAAAAGCAGCCACTCACCTTTGTAGAGTGGCGTTTCTCTGGCCTTGTTGGAGATGTCAGGCTCAGCCCCAGCCTGCAGCAGGGTAAGCAAGCAGTCCAGGTTGCCCCGGCTGGTGGCCAGGTAGAGAGCCGTCTCCTCATTGAGGGTGCGCTGGTCAATCGTGCTGGGGTATGCTGTAGAGAAACGGCAAGCCCAAAGTCGTGACATGTAATGCACAAGTACCTTCAGCATCATCACTTTTCAAAATCCTTGGAGTTTTTAGTGGGTTTTTGTTGTTTATTTCTTTTCCTTTTCCATGAGCAAAGTAAACTAAGTATATACTATAAAGTTACTATAACTCTGATTAAGCATCTAAATCAGTTACCTGCTTAGATTTAAATGTTCAGCTATGGTCACTAGTGATACAGAAAGTTGTTGAATAACTGCTCTTCAGTAGCACTTTCAAAACAAACTACAGTGGCTAATCACCTTCAAGCACCAGGAAAGAGGTGCTAGGATGAATCGCCAGCTAGTGGGAAGTGGGGTAAATTCTGTCAGCTGTGACAGCTGAGCAGCTCACAACAGCCAAGAGCTCAGCTAAAGGCTTTACTGTGAGAAATCCAGAGCTTGACAAGATCTATCCAGATATCACTTTCTCCTGAAGATCCTGACTTTAGAGGCTTCCGTCTGGAAATCTATGCTCAAAGAGAAGGCAAAGTGAATGTGTACTCAGAAAGGCTGAAAGAAAGCTTAACACAGACCCAGATCAGGATTGGGCTGCTGTTAATTCTGCTTTTTAGTTAATTCATGTACTTGTTTTCCCTCTTATAATTAATTAGTTTTAACTTCACTGACCTTTTTGCAACAGGCTCAGGCAACCCACTTGGCCATAGTATGCAGCTTCATGGAGGGGTATCCAGCCGTCCTTATTAGGTTCAGAAAGGTCTTTTCCTGATTTCATCATATTTTTTACTGCTTTTTCATCTCCATTCTTGATTGCTGTCACTACAGGGTCAAGTTCTCTTTAAAACGAGATTAAAACTTGATTACTGCTTCCTTCATTACTGAGAAGCTTTTGGCAGCATCATCACTGTGTAATTTGGCCAAAATACTGAATATCTACAGGATATACAATAAGTATTTGTTGCCCTAAGGTGTCCTGCTACAGTGACTGTAGAGGTAAAATTTGTCTTCTCTGATTTGGCCATTCACAATAGTTCAGAAGAACCGCTGGAAATGCTGATCTCTTGGAGTGTAAGGGAAATTTACTTGTGACTAATCTCTGACATAAACACACTTTAGATATCTGGAGTTGGGGGCTGCTAGCTCTACAGTTGCTCTGTACACTGCCATGCGTGTCCATGGCTATGGTAATTACATCACCCTGCCATTTGCTATTGCATGCGGCAAGGTGTTCCCATATGAGATCCTTAAATAAGATCAGCCATGAAGAGGATTGCCCCTGTTCATCCCTGAAGAAATTTAAAATTTGTTTTGCATGTGGCTAAGCCCTAAAGCAGAAGTTCTCAATAAATCTTATTCTTGTATTTTGAAGATACTTCCCATTTCTCTTATGCAAGCCCATTTTCAGAAGTTAGCCAGTCCAGTTATGAGGAAAGGAGAGGTCTGGTTAGACTGTGTGAACATTAGGGTGTTGGTCTGGGCTCTCCTTTCTTCTGCCAGGGAGGATTAAAACAATAAAACGACCCACCCAAATGAAATTCTGAGCTGCCCTTCATGACCATGCCCTAGATATTGCCAGCTGTTATTTCAGCATTGAGTACTCAAATTTTCAGAAATTATAACTACTTCAGACATTATAGACCTTCAAAAACATATTTGACACTTCTGAAAATCTGCTTTTTAGGAGCCTGCTTGGGAGAAAACCCATCAGCTCCATTGACAAGACCACTCTTGTAAGCCTCTTAGCCAACTTAGCAGTTCCCCCAGTAACTACAACAGTCAGGGGCCTCTGAAACTGCAACTGGGACCTGGTGCCAAGTTGTGAAGTGGTTCATGTTCCAGACCATTGGAACCCAGCAAACCCTTGTCAGGCTCCAGAGGGCCAAGTAACGTCAAGGTGTAGGAATAAAAGGAAAATGAAAAAATATTAGGGAGGGAGGGAATACTTTAAAACCTCTTCTGAGCAGAAAGTCATTGAAATGTGTAGAATCACTGAAAAGTGTTAAAACAGTGTTTCAGTGTTTACCAGAGAACATACAAATAACATCAAAGGCCTCTTTTTTTTTTTTTGGTGCTACCTAATTCTGAGGCTTTCAAGAAGAGTCTCACTGTGAAAATCTACAAAAAGCATGAAGTGTGTTCCATGCCACCCAGAAGTGAGACACAAGGAGCAGCCTACAAGTGAGCTTTGCTCTGACAAGCATTCCCTTTCCCAAGCATGCATTCTGCACAGTCTGGGCAGCAATCTATTTCTCCAAGCTGTGTAAGAGTAATTGCAGAGCAGGGCTGACATGGGCACACCAGTCCTTCTGCACAACAGCAGTGACAGCTGCTGCCTGACAGTCACCATACCCCTGATCAGCAGTGACTGCAGCAGGACCTGCCTCCCTGTTTGAACCCTGACTGAGACCACCGGCAGCACAGCAGAGGCAGGAATCTGGTACCCTGCAGCCAATGCAGGCAGGATCCTTGCCCATGGCAGTGGCAGACAGTAGCCCTGTGCATGGTTGCAGCTGTGCCTTCCAGCACTAGCATCTGCTTGTGCTCCTGCTGAGCTGTGCTGGGAGAAGGCGGCCACTGCTTCCTTTTTCTGAGGCACCAAACAGCTAAGCTCCAGGACTACAAACACCACAAGGAGGAAGCATTTTCTTAAGTTCTAATGGTGACCTGTAGAAACTTACTGTGAGCTGTGTTTTCAGAGAAGAATAAGATGTTGAAAACACTGGAGAGTTTGTGGTTTGAACTAACTCTAAAGAGAAAATCTTGCAGCCTTGAAGGTGGAGAGAATGGGGAGGGAGTTGTGTGTCTCAGACTGGCATCTCCTGGGTAGGAATACAGCATGTGATGAAGGTCATGCAGGGCAGTGACAATGGGAACAGCCAGGAACTCTGGTTGTGAAAGGTCTAAAATGACACAGCAGTGAGATCAGAGATAGAAAAATAGGGGCAGCTTAGCACAGGAGTCTTCAAAAAGCAGATCATTGACACAGCCTCTGTATTTAGTGCAAGTTACAGGAGCAGCACTGGATTTCATTGCCTTGCAGGGGCTGGAGAGACCAACAGCCTGAAACTCACACAGGCGTCACTCATTTCAGCTTGTTCAGAGGAATCCAATCTGAGCCATAAACTGATATTAACACTGAAAATAGTCACCAAGCTGCTTCTCTGAGGATAAACTCAGGATAAATTCAGCATAAACTTCCTCCTGGAGCAAAACAGGTGAGCACAACATGTGTGCCAAGGAATGGGAAAGACACTGTTTCCCAGGTGAAAAAGTACATGGTGCCACTTGCTCTATATCTATAGCTGGAAGCAGTGATCTCAAGACAGCAGATTCACAAAAAAAAAATATTAGCAGTGGAATGGGGGAGCTGTGGGACCCAAAGGCAGGTGTTTTGCCTGAGGAGATAGCTAGAGCAGGCAACTGCCTTCCTGTCCCCAGCCCACCCAGAGGAACCAACTGACCTGATAGCAGCTGGGCAGGGGTCCCAGGGATGCTGCTGTATCTCCATACTATTTAGAGTGCCCTGGGGACTAAACCTAAAATTGCTGATCTTGCCTAGATGGTAGATTTTTATACAGTTTTGCAAAATTGAGCATTTTGTTGAAGTCAGTTAACAGCAACAATTGGCATGTTTGGCTGCAAGAGGAGGCGGAGGTGCGGGAGCTTCATTTTTAAAAGCCTCTGGCACAAGACTGCTGAAGCCACCTGCTGCTCTGTGCAAAGGTTCATGTTACACATGCAGGGCAGCACAGAGACCTCAGGATTTGGCACATAATAGTTACCAGCACTTTAACAGTTACTGCACCACAGATGGGCCATGGCAGGAGTCTGCATATGGGGCTGGCATGCAGCAAGTGCAAGGTAAATCACCTTAGCTGAGACCTCAGTGAAAGTAGAGAGTACCTCAGATGTGTGGTAGGGTTAAAAATGTGTGAAGAATCAGTTAGTATCCGCTTAAGCCCTTGGATGTTGAATGAAGCAAACTTCTGCCAGGCTCCTTGACCTTAAATGATTCCTGAGTAAGATGAGGGGGTTTGCTGGACCAGGCTATAGATGCTTCAGCCAAGAAAATTCCACATCAGTACAGAAAGTTTAATGAATCTCCATGTGAAATCCTTGTTTTCTGCCCGGTTCATAGTTGGCTGCTGTAAAACCAACACATTCCGCTACTTAGATTTCATCAGATATAGAAAAAACAGAGTATTAAAGCTATAGAGGAAGCCTGGAGTTCTGACAAAATCTTAATCTTAGAGGTGACTCGAAAGAATCACCGCATTTCAAAGGCCAGTAGCCAAGATAATAAATACCCAATGCAGGTGAGATGTATGGTGTGGTCAGTTCAGAATGCTGCAGAATATGTTCTGTGGACCACAGAAAGGTTAAGCAAGCTCCTTCTTTCCCTAGCCGCCTTGTGAGATGCAGGCAGCATGAAGGAATGTCATCTACCCAGGTGAAGCCAGCTGTCATCCCTTGCCTGGCTCTGAGACCAGGGCTATAAAACAGTCATGCCATGATGTTCTCCTGTGGCTTCCCAGCCACAGCTTGATCACACCTGGCAGAAGAGGAGGGCCAGCTTACCAGCCTTACACAAGCCTTCTTGTGGCTTAAACTCTATTGAGCTACGAGGCAGAAAAAAAGCCTGCCCTCTGGTCTTTGCACCCAGAGCAGCAGAGGCATGCATGATGAGCAGAACACTTAATGAGAAAATGTGATTTTAGTATGGCCAAGGGGAGCTGGCAGGTGACAGGGATGAGGGAGGCTTCATGTTCCAGCAGAATGAGGTTTTTCCAATGTCAGGGAGGGGAAGATCAGTGGAGAGCCAGGGACAGAGCCTGGATCAGCCACAGTGCAGGCTGAGGTGGGAGTACTTCAGAGGTAGGTGAGGGATGAAAGGAAGAAGGGAGGTGGAAGGGTAGTTACTACAACCATGCATCTGGGAGGGACTTGTAAGATGGATAAAACATAGTAAATTTGAACTGGGTAGATAAAAAAGGCAGGGAAGAGTTTTCTGCAGGACTCAAAGAAGTGCTGCCTACAGCACTCCTCTCTGCTAAAGGCAGGTGTATGCATCTACTCTGCCCTGCAGAGAATTGTAATAAACCCATCACGGTCCAAACATTTCCATTACACGCAGGCACTGGGGCAGAACATGGGCCACCCCCTTGCCTGTCTGCTTTCCTCATCCATGACTGTGTTCACCTAAGATTATCTGTGGTCTCCACCAGTAGAAAAACTTAGCCAAAAGGATCAAAGTCAGTTACTCTGGTTTCCTCTTTGGGTAGGTAAGATGTAGTACATCCCTCTACTAGCCCTCCTCAGGGTGGCAGGACAGTGCGGGTATTGCTGGGAACATGCCTGGCATTTATAAAATATTTGATTCAAAGGACTGGACTTTCTCACCCCGTTTGTCTACTGCAATAAAATCTTGGGTTCCTGCACTCTTTCCCCATATTCGTACTGTGAACTTTACACTAATGTAGTAAATATCAGCACCTGTCTGCCTCATCTACTGTGTTGATATGGGAGCTAGCCTATAAAAATAAACAGCACAGGCATCCCTTCCCTGCTATCCCTGTCACCTCGGAACTACCAAATGACTCAGAGCTCCCAGGACATGTGCTCTGGAGAGAGAGAGGGATGAATAGGGAGACAAGAACAAGGGAGGTTTGAGATGCATCCGCAGTAACAACCTGGGCATGATCCACGGCAGCTGGGAGGTCAGAAGGAAGAGTGGAAAGGCACCTCTATTTCCCCCCCCCCCAAACACCATTACCACCCAGAAGGTGTAAGGGGGAGAGTGGGTAGAAAGGCTTGTTTTGACCGCGGGGGAAGGCAGGAGAGAGAGCGGGAGGCACTTACACGGGCTGGGATGCGCTGAAGAGGCTGCCGTCGTACCTTCGCCTGACCCCCCAGGCTGCCCCCGAGCTGGACAGCTGAGCACGGCCCCTCGGCTGGGCTGCCAGTCTGGAGTGGCGATGACATGAATGGAATAAAGAGAAGTACTCTGAATAGGAGAAACAGGTCATGTTGAGGCAGAAACAGAGACGCACATCCACAGAGACAAAGTGAGAAAGTGTGCCGGTCAGAGCTTTGAACAAAAGCAGATGGCCACAGCTTGCTCAGAGCTGGACTCAGCTGCTCGCTCAGCTTGGGTTTATTTTTGGCCCTCTGAGGAAGCGTCAGGGGATTCAAATGACCATATAAGACAACAGTGAGGTTAACCCTGCCAGCACCACACAGGAAGCAGGCGAAAGGAAAGGTCAGGTGACGCTCATCACCTCTGAAGTGCCATGCAAGCAGGTTGGAGGTGGGGGTGGAGGAGGACCCAGGGTCCCCGGATGGCAGTTCTGTTTCTAGCTTGGCGTTCCTAGGTGGCAGAAGAGTTCAAAACCACTACAGATATGGAGCTACAAGCTGCAGAGGTTAACTCTCCAGTCAGAGGTCAAATGCTGCTGGGCTATGGCAAAGGTAGGACAGGCTAATGCAAAGGAAAGCAGATGCTGCCTTTTGCCAAAATAGCAGGTGTCAAAGGACCCCCAAGGAGGACAGGATGAAATGGCCAGGGAAGCCCTTATTTCCTCTGCATCAGGCCCCTGTGGCAGAACTGACAGCACAAGCGAATGGTAACAACATAGAGAAGCCATGACCTTCGGTGGGAGCAGGACTACCTGCTGTACAGCATCCTGATTCTGCAGCTATGAAACACATTTACTACTCATCTAATTGTCCTGTTTCCCAGCCTTGGAAATCAAACAATCACAGGTGGTAATGACTGAGGCAACAGAGGTTGATGGAGTTATGTGAAAGGAGGAATAAAACTTCAGTTACTCCCAGCTTATTTTTAAAAATTGCTTAAAAAATACATTTTTGCTTGGCTTTGGAGTGACTTTATAACCTCTTCCCTCCCCCCTTGAGAAATCTGCCTTTTAAAACATGGAAGGAGAATAATGTCTGAGTTTGAAACTGTCAGCAGGGCTCTGCAACCTACAGCCCAGAATCACAGGGGAGGGGGATGCCATCACATTTTGGTGTCTGGAGCGGCTCTTGGCTGAGAGTGGTGTGCTTGAGGTCAGGCTCAGGTCTAAAGAACTACATCCTTCAAAGACTGCAGCATCTAGAAGGTAGCCAGTTCACACTGATTTATATACCTATTTTTGGCCTCTCTCCTGTGATTTCCCATTACAAGTGCTGTGCTCCCCCTCTGGCAAAACCTAAGCTGGGTGTACAGTGTGTCCCTGTGGGGGAAAGGAGTCACTGGCTTCAGCAGGGCTGTCTGTCTTTCAGGAAAACTTGTAGCAGTGTCCGTTTTCTTATTTTATTTGTTACTTAAAACAGACAGCATCAAGCAAATTCTCTTTTCGCTGTGAGGGTGTAAACTGTTGACCTCATCATATTTATAGCAGACTCTGGCTTTCAAACTAATGACAGACTCGCGGAGCAGCCGCTCAGTAAAGCTAATTAGAAAGCACGTGTTTTGACAGGGGAAGCTGTTTTCCCTCTCTGAGCAGGGTGTTTGTTGGGATGGCACAGCTCGGGCAGGCGCTCACTCACCTTTGCCAAGGGTAGACATGGTAGTTTGGGTTGTGGCCACTGGAGTGGCTGGGGGCAGCTGCCTCACCGGGGTGTGCCACCATCGACTTCTGGTGGGCGTCTGGCTGACACGTGGGGTCCTCTCCCAAGCTCTGCTGGATGGCCATCTTTATGAGCTCGTCTTCACTCAGGCTGCTGTACAGACTGTATTCCTCACAGCCTATAGTTTGTCTTTGAGTGTTTGCTGCTGTTGTAGCCATTTTTTATTTATTTTGCTTTCCTGTAAAAGGAAATTATGACCATCAAAATCTGGAAAATGGAAGGAACTCAACCAGATTGTGCTTTTGTTCAGCTCTGCCTCTTGAGTAGACTGACCAGAAAACCCCTCAGAAGTCCTCCACCAGAGAAAGAATATTGTCAGCTAAAATCTGCACTTATCTGCAAAACTTACTGAACTAACTCCTTTCTATCACATGAAAGTAAGCGGTTCAGCTTGAAAAAGGGAAGGCAGCTGCTGCCAGCAAGGAAGGTTTTTACTTACTTATTCTGGTTACAACGGCAAAGAGAAAAGCAGGCAAAGGAAATCCTCATCAGATTTAAGAGATACAGCTTTGAAAATATTTTATTTAGGAGAACGCCAATAGACATCGCTTTTGTTGTTTTGTTTGTTTTGATTTGGTTGTTATTGGGGGTTTTTTGTGGATTTTGTGTGTTCTGTTTTGCTTATTTCTTGTTTTAATTGCAGAAAATTAAGGGAAGAGGTTTGTGTGTCTGCTGGTTTTTTGCAAGAGCAGGTTCTCTGCAAAGTGCAAGGAGACTTAGAGTAATTTTTTCCACCTTATCGGGAGATCTCTTGGGCAACATGCAAATCTATTTTTTGAAGTGACTTTGTTTCACTTAGCTAGGAGAGCAAAATCACACTGATCAGATTCACTTCCGATTTTTTGCTTTTCACAAGACAAAGTTCAAGGTCATGATCTTAAGGCATAATAGTCAGACTCTCTTCTAAAAACTGGTGGTTGAGAGCTGGAAATGAGAGAAGGGGGAATTCTCAGGGCACACTCAGCAGTTACAGAATGACTGGGAACCATCACCACAGCGTCGAGTCAAAAAAGGCAAAGGCAGCCCAAAATACTGCAGTATTTCCAGCAGTAATAGGGAAGTACTAATGCCATGAATTGGATGGCTCTCTAGCAGGATCTCATTCGGATGCTAGAGAGAACTCTGGTCACCAGAGTTCAAGAACCAAAGTCTTATTTCATGGTAGGAGATGGAAAACCTTGCCTCTGTTAAAAGGATGACAACCAGGGAGGAGTAGGCTTGCTTTTTATGAGCACTGAGCAAGAGCTGTGCAAAATACTGGAGAACAATGGGTACAAGCTGCTCAGGAGGACATGGACTGGAGAGGTGAGGACAGGGAGCCAGCAGAAGGGGACTGTGGAGGTATCTCCCCAGGTGCAGAGAGGAGAGGGGCATCAGTGGGGCTGCTGACAAAGCTGCCTGCCCTCCCCAGGGCTGCCAGTTCCAGCACCTGGATGCCTATGGGTAGGCAGAGACACATGCGTGAGGAAGGCAGAGCCATGTAGCCTCCCGCTGCTCAGGACATGCCTCCCTCCAGCCACATCAGCAGTGCTGACAGAGCAAAACCTTCAGCTCCCCTTCCCTGCACAGGGGCTCTCTGCAGCAGGCTGGGTTTTGACCTGGCTCACCCAGAGCCCAGGGCAGCCTGGCTTCCCAGAGGCTTGCACCCACTTCATTGGCCGCAGGGTCCAGCATGCCACAAGTCTCATGCAGGAAATCACCCTGCTCTAGCAGTCCTTGCTGCTGCATGCACATCCTGACCTGGAGGAAATGGCACTTCCCCAAATGGCAGCGTCTGTGTGTGTCAAGACACTTGTGTTTGTTTCGTTAATTATAATTTAAACAATAATAAAAGAAGGAACTAATACAGTTTTAAGAAATTGAAAGAGCTTGAATCAAGCCACAAGTAACTTAAGATCTTGGATTTAAGCTTTCCCCTTCAGAAATGGTAGTACCTCCCACATCAACAGCCACCTCAGGCTCCAAGCACTCCCCAGAACTGGAAAAAGGGTAGAGAAGCCCAACAGATTTCAGATTGACATTCTGACTTTTAACAACAAAAGTTGTACTTTACAGCCGTGAAAACTACGGAAATAAAACCTTCCATTGCTGTAAATAATGCAACACAATTTTGTTGATCTTTCTTTTATTCCAGTCAGGTCTTTCCTGACTGCTGCTGGTTCACTTCTCCAGTAAGAGCTGGTGTGCTCCAGCTCTGCTACGACTCTCGCTGTCCCAGGGAGCCAAGCCCAGGCACCAAACTACCGATACCTCCTGCACAGAGTCACTGCCTCCCTCGCAACCCCAGCTGCTTCTGTACCTGTCCTTGGCTATGCTCCAGCCAGTGGCTGGCCAAGAACCATGACACAGCTTTGTTGTCCCAGTAGCTCCTGCTGCTGCTTGGCTTGCTCAGCTCTGGCATGCTGGGCAGCACAATGTCTGTCAGCCTAGGTACTCACTTAGAAGCTGGTGCGCTGCGGATGTGTGAAATCCACGGGCTGGAGTCAGAGAGCTTGTCTGCAGCGTACAGCTGCAGTGTAGGGACCTGGCCCCAGTGATGATTCAGACACTTCACTAAGCAGTCAGTGGAGAGGGCAGGACCTGATCGTAAACTCCTAATGGAGGTGATGCACAATGACTCTTTGGAGGAGGCAAGAGTGGAGATGAGACTGCTCCTCTCAGAGGGCAACCTGTAGCTTTGCACCCTGGGATATAGATCCCTCCTCTTGATCCTCCCCAGATCCACTGCTGGCATCCCAATGGCACAGGAGGCAGAGCAGGCAGTGGGTCCAGCTTCACTGTGCTTCTGAGCTGGTGTCAGACTCCCTTTATGGGCAGTCAGGCCTGAGACCACTGCCAGCACAACTCCACAGTCTGGCACAGAGGAGATAACTGGTTAGCTGCATCACCAAATCCCCAATGAAACTGGGTATAAAGGCATTTCTGGACATATTTCCCTCCCTCCTCCTTTTGTGTCAACCTCAGTAAGGTATATGGAGGGGAAAGGAAGATTCTGAGGATCACTTGTATTTCACCCTCTTATCTTTGTATGGGTTATCTGGGTCCTACCCACTCAGAGAGAAAAGGGGGAAGCTCCCCTATGTGTTGGTGATTCTTGCTAAGCTAAATATTTTGACAGGAGTCCCACAGAGTGCAGAAACAACAGTGCTGGCTGCAGCTCCCACCACTGAATCAGCCTGCAGGGAGAAAATTTGAAGGTCCTAGAACAGAGAAAGCTCTCAGTTCTGCTCATCTAACTGGCACAACCCCAGCAAAGGTGTGAGTGTCACATCCTGGGGCTGCAGGAGCTTTTGAGCCCACCCTGACAGCCAGGGACAGCCTTGCCTGCCCCAAACCCTTGCAGAGACTGTTCTAAGTTGAGTTTGAAGCCATTCCTTCACCCTATTCCTCAGCCAGACCTGTGTGGTATGCCTGAGTTTGGCTCCCTTGAGCAATGGCCCCAGTGGAGCAGAGTAGAGCCACCACCCTCTCCTTCCACCTGGAGCTGCTGTTGTTTGAAGCTGCAGAGGCACTGGTTAGAGTTATTTCTGTAGCAAGCCATGGTGAGCCAGCGGAGCTGCAGTGACAGGCTGAGCACATGCCCTCAGTCAGAGGCTGATGCAACACAGCCTCATTCAGTTCAATCTTATTTCAGTGCGGCTAAGCTTAGTGGCATCACCTGGCACTCCTGCAGCCACCTGGACCTACCCTAGCTCAGCTGACACAGCAGGGCTAAGGTTACCCCATCTGAGGCCAGTGGTGAACTGCCAACCATGACTTTATGAAAGCCCATTAGACTAATGCTCTGTAAGTTAGATATTTTCCACCTTCTGTCATGAGGTTGTGTCCTGGGTTCAGCAGTAGCAGTCAGTTTTCTCCTTCTCAGTAGCTGGTGCAGTGCTGTGTTTTTGACTTTGGGCCTGGGAACAGTGCTGATAACACCAGTGGTTTTAGTTACTGGTTAGAATGTTTAGGCTGGCCAAGGACTTTTTGAGCCTCATGCTCTGCTAGGGAGGAGGGGAAGCCGGGAGGAAGGAGAGACAGGACACCTGACCCAAACTGACCAAAGAGGTATTCCATACCACAGCATGTCATGTCCAGGAGGTAGAAACGGAGAGAAGAGACCCGGAAGGGTGGTGGGGGTGCACTGTGGGGGGGTGCACTGCTTGTTTGGGATTGATGGTGAGCTATTGTATTCTTTCCTTGTATTTGCCTTGTCATTACTATTAGTAGTAGTGGTGGTAGCAGTAGTGATTTGTGTTATACCTGAGTTACTAAACTGTTCTTATCTCAACCTGTGGGATTTGCATTCTTTTGATTCTCCTTCCCATCCCTCCAGAAGCGGAGGGAAGAAAGAGTGGGGAGTGAGTGAGAGAGGAACTGTGAGTTTATAGAGACTTAAACCATGACAGGTTGTGAAAAAAAGTCAATCTTGGTTGCTAGGAATGGTTGAACCAGTTTGGATAAGTCAGATCTGGCCAAAGTGTCTTTCTAAATGCACCTTGAATCTATTTGCTTACTCTAAGCCTGCTTACTGTAGGTTTAAAGTTCTGAAATCAGATTTTTAAGTTAAATGCTTGGATTACTGTTCAACCTAACTTCAGGTTCCTGAGGGATGTTTGAATGTTTGGCTGTCCCCTGAATTTCTGTGGCAGCCCACGGGTCACACACAGGTAGCACACAGCATCACATCTGCTGTAAGAGGACCTGATTTTTAAAGCTGTGGGTATAATGCCCTTATTATTCCTTAGAGATTGCTTTGCCTTTAGTTCTGAATCACTTCACTAGTGGTCTCTCTTGGCAGATACACATCTTAGGATACTGCTGCCTGTGCTGCCATGTAATAGCTCAGTCTGACAGGATCTTCTGGATCTAAATTTACTGTCATTTCCACATAGCGCCTGATCTTAATTTTGCCATCCTGATTTCAGTCAAAGTTTGTTTATTTAGATGTAGAAACCAGACCTGTGTCATAAGGGGAAACTTGGCAGCATACAGTGACCAGAAGATAGGGTTAGAAATTAAATACTTGTTCCAGTGCCAGGCTGCGATGCTCTGCCCTGTGTTAATTGAGTAGGGCAGAGCATGTACCTGGCAGATCTCTGAAACCAAAGATACCACTCACCAGGGTGACTACTAGTAACCACTCACATTATGGCAAAAGCCACAGACAAACACAAGTAGATTGCTATTATATTTGGACTACAAGCTCTGTCAACATACAGTATTTGGGAGAATGGGCCTCTGACCCCTGATGCAACATAAATAAACAACAAGGATTACAGCTGGCTTTGAACATGCAGAACCTCCTATTCAGTGCCATTAGCATCTGAAAAAACTGGTCCCCATTGATAGCACTTCTTTAAAGAAAAGCTTAACAAGGCTGCCTGTCCTCCTGCAGTATAACCTAGGCAGCAGCATTAGCAGAATTATTGCTGTCAAAGAAGGGTGGCAGATGAGTGACAAGGTCATTGAGGGAGCAGAGCCAGAGACTTTGCCTGTCTTTGCACTGAGTTTACTCCAGTCAGCTTGTAACTCAATACAGGACCTCAGTATTTACGGCTCATGGTGCCATAAAACACATTTCTAAACCAAAACCAAGTCTTTGGAGGCAGCACAAGAGAGAGAAGAGGACCAGTTTACTCGATTTGCCTTTTGCAAGGAATGCCTGAGCCCCAGCTTCTGCAGATAGGTGTTTGCTTTTCTGTGTGATTGCCTTTACTTCTGAAAGCAGCAGGAGCATGCACAGAGGGAAGGTAAACATGGCTGGAAGCCTTCACATTAAACCAAGCCTCCACTTCAGCTCTTGCAGCAGCACCTTTTAGGCCAGGTCTTCTGCTGGCAATGGAAACCAGACCAACTTACAGCACTTAAAGGACTCACATTTTTGCTGTATTTTAGGTTGGTTTCCAGATAAATCTTTGCAATTCCCCAAGGATATTGTGTTTTATAACTGCTGCTGGGAAGCAAATGATTTTTTAAAAACAGCGATCTCTGTGCCCATCAGATCTGCCAGAGCTGAGGCATCAGAAGAATGACACCTCTTGCTGTCTGGCTGCAGCAACAGGCAGGCAAACACACTTTGTAATGACAGCTTATGCAAACTGCTCAAGTTCTAGCCCAGTACTGAAGAAGCAAAGCCAGGCTTCCCAGAGGAATCCTCCAAGCAAACAAATTCCCTTGTCCAGCCCCAGCTGTCAAAACAGGTCACCTATCAGTCTGACATATGTTATGATGCCATCAAATCATTCTATGATGATTCTATGATTCTGCGCAAATTCTTTACTGGAAACACATACACCTGCAAGCTTTTATTGCTTCTCAGAAAGCACTAATGCACAGAGCAATCAGTGCAATATTAGCTTCATGTCATACCAACTGGACATTTTTAAACAAAAGAAATCAAATCATTTGCTGATGTTCTGTTTTTCCTTCACACTGTGCCTTGCACACTACACTGTACCTTAGCATGTTATAACTACAGCAATGATTTGTGAGCAGGCTATTCTAGGGACAAAGATATAAGCATCACCTGCCAGTAAAATGAGAAAAAGGAAATGACAGAGCTACAGTTCTGCTTAAAACCAGTGAATGTTTCATGGCTCATTTAAAAAACCCAAACCCAAACCAAAGGCAAGCCACAAAAACTCCCAAGACAGGTGCACAGTGTTAAGGTGTTAGGCTACAAAGTGCTATACAAATAAATATTTGCATAGAAATAGCAAACTGACAGATTGAAAATGCTAAACAAGTTCAAAACATGCATATTTGCATTACCTTTTTGTTTTGAAATTAAAGGGTAATAATACTGTTGAAAGGGGTTATCTTCTTGAATAAGTCTTAATTCAGAATATCCTTCCTGGTCTTCATCTCCCTGCTTTGTCTGGGTGTTTCAATCAACTGCAGGACAGCTTTGAAACAGTCTTGCTTTGAAGCTTGGAGTTTATTTCTGGATCACCCCATGATCAGAGAATACAAGCCAAAACGTAAGTTGCTCTGAATCTCAGGTTTCCTGCTTGAAGATGCATGACAGAAACTTTCACCCATCCTAAAGTTCTTCTTTGTTGAATTATCTGTAGAACTTCACTTCATCAAGCATCCTGTAGCTAAGTGACACAAAGTTGACCTCTCTATTACATCATTATTTACTGTCCCTGACAAGTACACCATATATGGACATGTTTCTGGAATCTAAAGAAAGAAAAAAAAAAAGGCCATATAATTTTGAGTTGTTCTGGAGAGTTTTATTCACTTGGGGAGAAGGAGGCTCCATTTTCTTTTTGCTGCTAATTGTTAAACAAAACAGCCAAACATTACATAGGTATTTACTGGTGTTTTAGAGTGGTTTGTATATTTTTAAGTCTGCAAGTTTGAGACGTCAGGATTCCAAAAGATGACAAAAGCAGCTGTAAACTTGTTCCAAGTAGTATTTGTAAGGGCTTACTAGTGCTCTTATACCCATAAATGTAAGACAGACCATCTCTCAGACTCCTCAAGGCCATAAATGTGAAATGGTAGCCATATTTCCCACATCTAGCACAGGGCAAGCTGGCCAAGGAAGAGATAGCATTCATCCAGGGATGAGCTATAAGAAAATAGCACATACAGGAGAACTGACCCTTGGACTAGCTGGAACAGGGCATAATACTCACTTTGGGAAGGTTTCTATTTATTTGTCCAGCTATTACAATGAATGAAAACTATAATACAGTACCAAAATGATGCCTATGTTTTTTCCCTCAGCTCCTGCTTCACTGATTCCTGTGGCAAAACATAGCACATAAAGAGAATAAGTCCTAGATTGCAATTGGTCTGGTTTCCTTTCCAAGTACCGTGTCAAGCCTCAGACTAGCTGTACTCACCCCTTCAGTGCATAAACACCCCTAAGGCTTAGTAAGACCAATCTTGAAGGAAACAAATTTAGTTAGACTGTATCATCCACTAATACGTGATCCCTTCCAACTCACCTGCTTTGCTGGTATGGTCTTTCCGTACCAGCATCATTCCCTTTCCACGTTTGCTCCTTGATCCAACTTACTTTGACATGACATGGTGGCCAGTATGTGACTCGTCCCCTTTCCCTGCTGCCTGCAAAATCATCTGCTCCTCATAATTAGTGCTAGGGATGTTTTTCTGTCAAAAGTTAAGGACATTCAGCAGTTGCTGCAGCAGGCAAAGAAGCCCTGGATGTCGTCACCAAGAGGGTGTGAAACTCTTACACCCTTGACAACATGTCAGCCAACCATCTCTGACTTTTAAACAACGCCCAGCACTTTTTTAACCCGATATTACTTTAAGACTGTAACCAGGCTTGGCGTAAAACCAGGAGTGAATACACCCACATTTAACCCTTCTGCTTGCCTTTTGTCAGACTCTCATTGGATCCACACCCTCGGCATCCTCACGGCATGCTTGATGTCCCACTGAACTCAAGGAAAAATGCCGAAACTGTGATGCAGCTTCACACAAGGGAGCCTATGCCTTCCAGGATGGACCATTTGATTAGAAAAAAGATATGAGACTCAAGGTCCCATGGCTATGAACGTTGCAGGTGGTTCCCCATGCCACTCACACCAAGCACACTGCAACTCCCTTCCCTCCCACATTCCTGGGTTTCCTTTCAAAACACTGTGCACCTCTGATGTATTTGGAGCCCCTATGAATGCTGTTTACCATTTTCCAGTAAAAGCACAGGACTCCAGAAGATCTATTCCCAGATACCACTAACTCTCCCTTTTGTCTTAAGTCAATCATTTAACTCCTCTGTGTCTCATTTTCTGCATTAATGAAGTGGAAATAATCAAATGCACTAAGTTCAGAGAAGAGCCCAACATTCCTTGCAGATGGGAAGCCAACAATACTACTTATATGGATAGACATTGCTGGATAAGACCTTATTTAATTAGTATCTGTGAAATACTCAAAAGAAGACCTCATAGAAGTTTGAAGTATTAAGTACAGAAAAATTACTATACAAGAATGAAATCACACATTTGGGAATTGATTTTTTTCCCAATAAAACAATGTTGTGTCTTTATTACAACACATCCAAAGCATAAAAATAACTATCATTATGATTTATTAGTATTGCTAATATTTCCCCTGAGGCATGCAGAGTTATAGATCTGCATTTTCAGCTTAACCCCAAGACATTCCAAGAGATTACAAAATGCCACCTACAAAAAAAAAATAACACCACCATAAATTTACACCATTTTCTGGACAAATTTCAAACTCAGATACTGCATATTAGATCTGTTTGCTTTCTCTTTAAATAGAAAATTATGGAAACAGCCAACTCATGCTGATGGGGAGTCAGCTAGGGTCTCACAAACAGGTCATGATAAAAGGTATTTGAATATGAGAGAAGACAAAGAAGGACAACATGTGAAAACAACAGATGGTGAAATGAACGCAAGATTCACTTTATTCTTCGTGTTTCCCCAAAATAGCCAGCAGAAGCCATGTTAGGAAAGAACATTTAACATTTCCTTCATTTTCGGTTTTGTTCAGAATCTCTACCCCCATTAGTTGCATGAAGAGGCCCCTCAGCTCTACTAAGCTGCACAACTGAATCAGGCAGCTGAGACTGGTGAAAAAAAGAAATTCATTTGTGCACCCAGGAGACTGATGAACTTGTTACAGACTCATGCTGTGTGTCAAGGTGCCATAAATATGCCCACACATGATGAAATGCAGGTGAGAATGGACATTATCACAAACTATACTTTTTGTCCATAGCCTATATTACTATCAGCGCTAATTAACTCTACTGCATCCAAACACTTGGCTCAAGCATGGCTGTTCTGAAAGGAAGAAAATACTGATTAGTTGTGACACTAGCAGTGCCTGGACAGAAAATCCTCATGATGCTCTGCCACAGAACAGCGTACTGCTTTGTGCACCAATTGCCTGGAACTCTTTTCTTGTTAGTTGTATGTTGTCTGAACTTCTTTATTGCAGAAAGACAGCAAGATGTTTTGTGGCATATTTCACTGACAGCACAGACCTATGGCACACATCTCTGTACTTTTGCCATCATATTCTGCTTCCATCAGACACTCCCAAGATTAAACACAAACACCAGAACCAAAAGCAACTCTCCTGTGCCTCCTGCTACACAACCCACATCCAAAGAAGAAGACAGAAACTCCCACAGGAGAAGGTGGTTTCAATTTCCTTTGCAAGAACTAATGATTACTTTGGCCAGAGTACTCTGAGAGAGGCAAGGAGTCAGAGGCACTTGTGTGGGAAAAGGTGCAGGATGTCACATGTGCCCAGGGTTAAGGAAAGAAATATACATTATTTCTTGATGACTCTGCTGCCCAAGTAGTTCAGTGCTGGAAAGGTGTAGGTGTCTTGAGATTTCTCTACTAAGAACATAATTCTCTTTTCAGGAGGAATTCATCCCACTAACTGACTCACATCCCAAATCAGGGCGGACTGCAGCTCAGTGTATGACTTTCACCTCTGCACAGTGGTTCCTCACAGATAATGTTTATATTTCAGATACAATCAAAATGGACTCCTCTCTCCTTTGGAAATATGACATGAGCACAGAGGGGATCACACAGTATCCAGGATCCCAAGACCCATTTCAGGTATCTGATGACTCAATCTAGACCTGCCCTGACAGTGAGCTTTGGAAGAGGGCACAGCTACCGCAGTCACTGCCTTTCTGCAAATGTCATCATAAGGTCACATCCAATGACTCAAACTGAAAGAGGAATCAGTCAAAGAGAACACGAAAAACTAATATGAAGTGAATACAACCCAAAGACTGTACAAACAAATACAAGTTCTTTGGAGAAAGTGGGGAAGCATAAACATTATCATTTAGCCACATTTTGCAGTGCAAATATCATTTATGTTATAATGTATGTTAGTAAGAATTCTAATGAAAGATTTATCTTTTTCTTGACCTTTACAAAATCCACAAAATTCAGAGAAGTTGCTGCAAACCTTGGTTGCTCCAAGGCTCTTGCAGGGGAGCAGGAGGATAAGAATGGAAACACAAGCTTCCGTGAATAGCAAAGATCCTGGGAAAAAAACAGCAACGTCAAAACAACAATGATAGAAAAGCAAAATCAATTCTGATGGGAAACAACCTTTCCACATTTTTTATTAAAGCAGTCTTTGGAAATATACAAGGGGTGTTTACCTCTCTGTTCAATCCCTTTGGCTAGTTTATGAGCAAAGCATCTTTCGATGCATTTCTCTGGTACCCTCTAATTCCTTTAAGACTGACTTGTGTCTAACTATTGGGCCTGCTGTTTGCAGTAAGATCTGTTGCATTGCTTTCTAGATAGTGATCTGTTTTGGCTTTACTATTGCCACAGATAAACAGCTCTCAAAAAATAAAAGATGCCCCCGCCAAAATTCAGCAGCTTGGGAAATGATCGTTACTTGGAGCACAATGAAGTTCAAGGAATTATGACTTTCTATATACCTATATACTTAGAGTTAAACTAATGCAAGTAGGTGCTACCAAAGTGACAAGGCAGAGCAGGACCTTCCTGTGCACAGACCCAGGGAGAAGTGGTTGGTTTTGATTCCTTGAGACATGGGCTCCAGCCTGGCGTGAGATGAATGCTGAAAGTGGCTTCTGGCCACCCAACTGGACATGGATTTGCTGCCACGGGTCTCAGAAACTCAAAGCAGGGGGACAAGCTGTGATCCATGCTGACTCCTGCCATGCCAAGCTGGTCTCCTCCTGCAAATGAGCTGGCCAGGCCTGGGACATCATAGAATAGTTAGGGTTATAAAGGATCTTAAGATCATCTAGTTCCAACCCCCTGCCATGGGCAGGGACACCTCACACTAAACCATGCCATCCAAGGCTATGTCCAACCCCACCTTGAACACCGCCAGCGATGGAGCAGTCACAACTTCCCTGGGCAACCCATTCCAGGGCCTCACCACCCTCACAGTAAAGAATTTCTTCTTCATATCCAATCTAAACTTCTTCTGTTTAAGTTTGAACCCGTTACCCCTTGTCCTCTCACTACAGTCCCTAATGAAGAGTCCCTCCCCAGCATCCCTATAGGCCCCCTTCAGATACTGGAAGGCTGCTATGAGGTCTCCATGCAGCCTTCTCTTCTCCAGGCTGAACAGCCCCAATTTTCTCAGCCTATCTTCATACGGGAGGTGCTCCAGTTCCCTGATCATCCTCGTGGCCCTCCTTTGGACTTGTTCTAACAGTTCCATGTCCTTTTTATGTTGAGGACACCAGAACTGCACACAATACTCCAAGGGAGGTCTCACAAGAGCAGAGTAAAGGGGCAGGATCACCTCCCTTGACCTGCTGGTCACGCTCCTTTTGATGCAGCCCAGGATACCGTTGGCTTTCTGGGCTGCAAGCGCACACTGCCAGCTCATGTTCATTTTTTCATCAACCAACACCCCCAAGTCCTTCTCCGCAGGGCTGCTCTGAATCTCTTCCCTGCCTAACCTGTAGCTGTACTTCTGTGCAGACAACAGCAGCGAAAGAACCAGAATGGGCTGTGCTAAAGGACACTGCACTATCAACTCTATTTAGCCAGTGCTGGTTTTGCTCTGCAGTCAAATTTTATGCAATAAATACAGTATCTGAAGCCCTAATCAAATGAACCATTATTTATACTGCCACTGAGAAAGCTTTGTTGTTCTGCACTGACTGCTTTGAGCACGCATAAGAGAGGACCAGAGGTTTATGCCCCCTTTAAGTTCAAATCATAATGCAATGAGTTTGTTTTGCAGGGCTGACATTTAATTATTATTATTATGCTCTACATCTATCAGGTTAAATTTAGATCAAAATTTAGGACAAGTGTCTGGACAGAATGTCATGACACCAGTGTATATCTGTTGCACAGCATGCCATACAAACGTGTAATGTTCAACTCAGTTAAAAATAACCATGCACTTACCTAATTCAGCAGGCTCCTGGACTCGATCTACTGAGCTGGTAAGCAGTCAGTACAATAATAAGAGTCACAAGTATACTGAGGGAAGAGATATCACTGGATGTCAGGAGTAAGAAGACAGAAAAAAATTAAATCTTTCTCTGTATTTGTTCTTTTTGTTTTGTATCAAGTAGTAATTACTGCCCCATTGCAATATATGTGTGACAGTCTAAATTATCCTAAAACTTGGTGTGACTGTGAAAACAATTCTAGAGTTTTTTCCCATCAATGTAAGAGATCTCTGATTCCTCAAAAGCAGAGCTAAATAGACATTAAATCTTCCACCCCAAGCCTAGAAAAGGACAGATTCTTGCCCAGCTATGAAGTAGCTTGCTACATACACGGTTTCCTCAGCTACAACAGAGCTAGATGACACCAGCCAGGACAGCTGAGGCAGGGAGTCCCATATCTTCAAACTAAGCATCATTAGCTTCTAGAGCTGTGTTTGGAAATCATAGCTCCAGGGAAAACCTGAGCACAGGAAAACAAACCCAACTGTTTTACAAGTGCCAAAGCCACAAAGGTAAATGGAAAATCTGTTTAACACATTTACAGATAAGATGAGAGCAAGCACAACAGCATAGGTGAGGTCTAGAGTGAAGAGTTGGACTTCAGCCAAGCTGCCTTGATCTTAGTGATCTGTAACCATAAACAAGATATATTTTCTCATTTGGCCTGCTGCCAAGCTTCTGTCCTTTGGCATTTATCTAGGTCCTCACTGCTGAGAAGGAAAGGCTAGGGTGTTTTCACCATGTTGCGGATGGTAGGGGTCTGCAGGTGGATTTCCATCCACATGCAGGGGATGGAAATCAATGCGGAGCTCTCCTCCAGTGCAAGGAGCTAGCAGCCTCCATGGCTCCTTGCTGTGAATATATCTCACACAGGTCCGTAGGTTCCTAGTTGGTGCACAATCTCTGTCCACCAGCATCGCCAGAGCTACAGCCTGGCAGAGGGAAGGTCACTGGGATTAGGCAGAAAATGCAGGATGCTGCTGGCCATCAAAAGGAGGGGCCACCAGCTATAATATGCAAATCAGCTTGTTATCAGGGTGCTCTTGAGGGCACCAAAACAGTGTGCAGCATTGCTGAGCTAGCAGCAGGGTAGTGTGTGGAACCAGTGCTCCTGCGACAGCTGAGCAAAGAGAAAGCTTTGTTTCAAAGCACTAGAAATGGGATACAAAGAGCTCCCTGGGTCACTAGGCTAAAGCTGGTCCAGCCCAAATGAAGGGAGGGTGATACCTGAGAGTTACCCAATAGCTGATGCTACTTAGAACATTCAGGCTTGGCCTGGGTATAGGGAGAAGGATGATCAATCACATCATGGGTTACAGTGGGTACTGCCAGGTATCCTCAGCACAAAACTCTCACCCTCAGGTGGGACAATCTTTTGGGACTACAGCAAGGTGATACCATTACCATGTCAATGTAGGGAAATCCATCCATCCACTTTGTGCTTGCTGTCCAGATGCTAAAAGACTTTGCTGTGAGGGCATGCCAGCACAATACCTTTCAACAATGTGTAAGTCATATTTACCATTTTTCAACTTTGATGAGTGATTTCCTTTTGACCTGAGATTGTGAGACAAGTTTAGACATCTTAAGCTGCTTGCACTATATATGAGTGTAAGTGGGTACATGAAGAATGTAAAAAATATTGTTATAGAAATGCTGCAAAGACTGAGTCATTTCTTGGTTGGCATGTTCTATTTTTCATAAAAATGTTTTTGCTTTCCGCAGTTGTGATTGTACATCATGTCTGTCCTATTAGTTGTGGTCACAGTTCTAGATCATGGATTAATCTCTGACATAATCTTATTTTCTGTTGTTTCATACCTAAAAATCAATCAGGCCAGTGGTCAGCTTAAGAAGACCCCATGGACTGACTTTGACAGTGGTGGTTTAGGAGCATTTGCAAGAAACTTCCATCAGGATAAATAGTCCCCTTCAGAGATATCCTGCCAGCTCATAGAGACTGGTTTAAACTTTCAATACTTGGCGCTTTGCAACCATTACAAATATTTTTCTGATTATTTACTTCTCAACAGTTCTGTTTTCATGTAACACTGAACCCAGATTTGAATCTTGCTAAATTTTTATCTCCGTGACATTTTGAAGCAGTGTGTCCCAGAGCCACAAATAGCACATTTCTGTGCTATTGTTGTCAGCCTTCAAACAACCTCTTGCTATGTACCAGCAGAGATGCATATGTGGCTTGGACACAAAGAGCAGAGACCTGTATCCCTGATGGATGCCGGCACTGTGAGCCAGTCACTAGAGGAAAGGCAGGCTGCACACACCAACTTAGCTTTTGACACATGGAGTCCCACGGAAATGACATTGGGGCATGCTGAGAACACCAAGTTCAGGTTGCACAGGAAACTGTGGTTAGCTTTAAAACATAGTTAAAGCAAAAAAGTCCCAAACCTCATACACTCATCAAGACTTCACTTTTGTAGTCAGGAACTCTCAGTGCAGGTGCCCACACACTCACTGGGGCAGCCTGTGCAGCGTGTGGACCAGCAGAGCTTCAGACACATTCGTGTCTGGCAAAAGCCAAAATACTCTTATCACAAAACAGTGATGAATAGTGTGAATTTTCAGCAGTATTATGAAACGTCTCTGGCTATTGGTTCACTGCTGAGGATGTGAATGGGAATAGAGTGTTTCATAGTAATTTTATTTAAAAATATTTTTTAAGGGGGAAAAAAGGGGAAGATTTACCAGAAACCACTGGCGTAATTTGAGGGTGCTGTCCTCATCACTGATCTTTGTAACCACAATTCATACCACATGTTTGGCCTCAGAATCAGTTTGTTTCTGCTCTGCATCACATCTGTATAACAAAGCATGGGAACCAAAACTCATTTAGTGGTATGCTCAGGTGTATTGATTCAGTACCAGAGAAGCTGATGGAGTCACAGTGCTGTGCGTTTAAGGGTGGCATCCCAGGAAATAAAACCAAACTGGGATGAAGTCAGTAAGTATTCACCAAACTTCAATCTGTCTTACAAAATGGGAAAGGGATATTGCAGAAGGCAATGAGATGATTCCTCATTGCAAAATTAAAATTTATAGCAGATAATATGGAGCAACGAAAAACAAAATTACAGAACAACACCATGCATGATATGACACATATGTGCACAGCTGGTTGGCTTAGCCCTGGAAAAGCCTAGGACAGGTCTGGGATACTGAGTATGTGCAGCAGCTGCTCAAGTGTGAGCCTATCTGATGCATCTCTCAACTGTAACGTGCTCCCCATTGTGGTATCTATTTACATGCTGCAGAGCTGTGACACATACATGCATCCACCTGCTTTATCTAAATTGCTGCCCAGACGTACTTGTTTAGATGCCTAGATGTAGCTGGCTTGCCCATCAGCCTTCTCAAAACGGTGCTAAAGATCGGAGGGGCACAGTCCTTCCTGAGTGTGTTGGCAACATTTCCTTCCGATAGAATATCTCTTCAAAAGAATAGGCAACATACCAGACATGCCCATTAATTTTGCATATTTTGAGACCATTCTTTTGCAGCTTGTCCTCCAAGACTACCACCCCCAGTAATAAAAGACTCTAGGCTTCCAACATTTATGACCATCAACAAACCAAATACGTAAGATCACTTAAAACATTTTGAATGCGACCAACCCTGGAAAAGAAGCCTCATTGTACATCCCATATTTGCAGGCTTATCAAGTGCCCAGTGGAAAATAAGTAGCTGGGACCATATCTCATTTTCCAATTTGTGAAACCTATGAGACCAGGTACTTTCTTCAAGGTTCCAAAAGTTGTATCCACTGAACTAATCTCTGCAGGGTTGGCAGAGCAAACATTCCATCCGAAGAAAATCTTCAGGAGCTGTTTAGCATCTGTCCATGCAGAAGGATCCATTCAAGAGACCATCACGCTTGGAATTATACTGATAAACATATGTCAATCTTGCCTATGGGGATCTGGGCCCACAGATTTATAAACTTCAAATATTTGGGGTTAAACATTGATGTTAAACTTAAAAGAGAAATGTGATGTATTGAATCTTCCTGTTGGAAAACCTGCCTGTCTCTTGAATGCCTTTATCCATTTCTCCACAGAGCAATATAATGCAATGTATTGGTTGCCTGGCCCGAGCGCAGTACTAAAGTATAATCATTGCACCAACTTCTCAAGAAGCTGGACAGGTCTGTTTTATATTCCTTCAGTCTTAATTTAGTCCACTTTGTCCTCATAAGGAGCCCTGCCCATATAGATATATATATATATTTATAAAACACCCATCCATTTTGTACACAGAGCATTTCAAAGTACAGTCATCTCTGTAAACACTCAGACCAAAACCCTTTTGGCACTGAAAGCGTTGATGCCAGAAAGAGACTCTTTTCTTTGTCTCAACACAACCCTTTCTCATCTTTGCTATCATGCACTACCAAGCACAGCTATGTGATTGTATGCCATGACAATGCACCACATATCGTTACTATTAACAGGCTTGAGAAATGCTGCAACTCCAGGTGAGGAGCCCTCCAGGTTTAACCCCCAGGACATCAGCTGGTGATCAGCCACTTCTGGAGGGGTTCAAATGTGAGCCAAAGCAAGAAGCTGCTCTACCTGAGCAGTGCTGGGCATGTGGCAACACAGACTTTGCAGCTCCCAGGGTACTCTCAATGTCTATGGGAGAGTGCTGATTAGAAGGCTTTCAAGAGGCTGTAGCTTCCAACGACAGTATGCAAAAGGATGGTGTCCGACATAGCTGTAATCCCAGCTCCCAATACACCCAGTGATATATTGTTCAAGACCCCTCTCCTCTGATTACAAACATTCTTCTAATTGACTCATGGTCCTTTTTTTCTTTTGCTGCCAGCTCTGTTCTTTAGCTTAACTGGCTCTTCATTTTCCCTGGTGTTATGTCCTTGCTTTGTTTGTAGAAAGCACTGGTATCTGCTCTGGGATACTTTCTCTCTAGCGTTAATCCAGCCAAGTTCCACTTGTCCCAGAGAGGCTCTCAGTTCCCCTGCTCTGCTCAGCTCTCCGTGCCTGAACCTGTGTAGTGTGTCTGCCTTTAGTGAACACTGCACATAGTATTTGAGAGTAGATCTCATTAATGTCTAGTACCACAGGATGTTAATACTTGACATTATTAACTATTCTGAAGAGTAGTATTCCTATTATTTCTGGAAGCCACTGGGAGGCTTAACTGTCAGAACTGCCAAATTTCCCCCTCTAAGGATAGTTGTTTTTACATACTACTCCAACATCATGGAAATTCTCTTCGTGTAACATAGCACAATTAAAAGCTCCTTTGACACCAAAGATACCTTTAACATGCTTAATTCTCACTGTTTGAACTAACTCACCTAAAATAGTCTTGTGTATTTCTTCATTTTCTCTGCAGGCAACAAAAGCTGGAGAAAAAAGTTGCTAAGTACAAAGTATTTGATGATTTCCTACTGAAAACCAGTGGCAAATTGCCTGACAGTAAGTGTTACTCTAAGGCACCTACTGGCTCTTTTACTGCAATACCAGCAACTGTCACTGCCTCCCTTTGCTCCAGAGCTGTGGTCCAATAATACAGCCACCAGCAATCAGCTGTACAGAGAGCCGTGCTGGGATGCAGGCAGCTGATGGCAGGAGCAGCTGGGAGCAAGTCAGAATAACTTTCTTGGAGCTGAGTCTTTGTGCCAATCAACATTGTCAAGCTGTACATGGAGGACAAAGGACCCAGATCCTTTCTGTAACAGCTGCAACCCAGTTTGACCATAGGATCTGCGCAACATTATGTCTGGGAACTAGCAGCACACACTTCTCCAGCTCATACCAGCACAAGGGACAGAAAGGGCTGCTGTGCCTGAAGAAGAGGGTAGTGATGCTTGGATGGCTCCACCACACTCTCACTGCAACCACAGACTAAACTTAAAGTGGCTATGAGCTTCCTGACTCCCTTGTTTCCCATTTCACAGAATCACAGAATCACAGAATAGTAAGGGCTGGAAAGGACCTCAGATCATCGAGTTCCAACCCCCCCGCCATGGGCAGGGACACCTCCCACTAAACCATGCCATCCAAGGCTACGTCCAACCCCACCTTGAACGCCGCCAGGGATGAAGCATTCACAACTTCCCTGGGCAACCCATTCCAGGGCCCCACCACCCTCACAGTAAAGAATTTCTTCCTCAGATCCAATCTAAACTTCCCCTCTTTAAGTTTAAACCCATTACCCCTTGTCCTCTCACCACAGTCCCTAATGAAGAGTCCCTCCCCAGCATCCCTATAGGCCCCCTTCAGGTATTGGAAGGCTGCTATGAGGTCTCCACGCAACCTTCTCTTCTCCAGGCTGAACAGCCCCAACTTTCTCACCCTATCTTCATACGAGAGGTGCTGCAGTTCCCTGATCATTTTCGTGGTCCTCCTCTGCACTTGTTCTAACACTTCCATGTCCTTTTTATGTTGAGGACACCAGAACTGCACACAATACTCCAAGTGAGGTCTCACGAGAGCAGAGTAGAGGGGCAGGATCACCTCCCTCGACCTGCTGGTCACGTTCCTTTCGATGCAGCCCAGGATACGGTTGGCCTTCTGGGCTGCAAGCGCACACTGCCGGTTCATGTTCATTTTTTCATCAACCCACACCCCCAAGTCCTTCTCTGCAGGGCTGCTCTCAATCTCCTCCCCGCCCAACCTGTAGCTGTGCCTGGCATTGCTCCCACCCAGGTGGAGGACTTTGCATTTAGCATGGTTGAACTTCATCTGGTTGGCATCAGCCCACTTCACAAGCGTGTCAAGGTCCCTCTGGATGGCATTCCTTCCCTCCAACTTATCAACCGAACCACACAGCTTGGTGTCATCGGCAAACTTGCTGAGGGCGCACTCAATCCCACTGTCCATGTCACCCACAAAGATGTTGAACAAGACCGGTCCCAACACTGATCCCTGGGGGACACCACTCGTTACAGGTCTCCAGCTGGACACTGAGCCACTGAGCGCTACTCTTTGCGTGCGGCCATCCAGCCAGTTCTTTATCCACTGAGTGGTCCACCTATCAAATTGATGTCTCTCCAATTTAGAGAGAAGGATGTCATGGGAGACAGTGTCAAAGGCTTTACACAAGTCCAGGTAGATGACATCAACTGCTCTACCCCTGTCCATCAGTTCCGTAGCCCCTTCATAGAAGGTCACCAGATTGGTTAGGCAGGATTTCCCCTTAGTGAAGCCATGCTGGCTGTCACCAAGCACCTTGTTGGTTTGCATGTGCCTTAGCATGCCTTCCAGGAGAATCCGCTCCAAGATTTTGCCAGGCACAGAGGTGAGACTGACTGGTCTGTAATTCCCTGGGTCATCCATTTTTCCCTTCTTAAAAATGGGGGTTATATTTCCCTTTTTCCAGTCATCGGGAACTTCACCTGACTGCAATGATTTTTCAAATATGATGGACAGTGGCTTAGCAACTTCATTTGCCAGCTCCTTCAGGACCCTTGGATGGATTTCATCTGGTCCCATGGACTTGTATACATTCAGGTTCCTAAGGTGGTCCCGAACAAGATCTTCCCCCACAGTGGGCCCAGGGTCCCCACCCTCACCGTCCCCACGTCTGCCTTCCAAGACTTGGGTGGTGTGGTCAGAGCATTTGCCGGTAAAGACTGAGGCAAAGAAGTCATTAAGAACCTCAGCCTTCTCCAAATCTAGGGTAGCCAGTTCTCCCGATAGCTTCTGGAGAGGGCCCACGGTGTCCCTAACCTGTCTCTTATCGGCAATGTACCTATAAAATCCCTTCCTGTTATCCTTAACATCCCTAGCCAAGTTTAATTCTAAGTGGGCCTTAGCTTTCCTAACCTGGTCCCTAGCTTCCCGGACAACATCCCTGTATTCTCCCCAGGCCGCCTGACCTTGCTTCCACCTTTTATAAGCCTCTTTTTTCCTTCGAATTTTGCTCAGCAGCTCCTTATCCATCCAAGGAGGTCTCCTGGCCCTCCTGCTGAACTTCCTTCTAGTTGGGATGCACCGCTCCTGAGCTTGCAGCAGGTGATCCTTGAATATCAACCAACAGTCTTGGGCCCCCCTGCCCTCTAGGGCTGTATCCCATGGAACCTTACTGAGCAGGTTCCTGAAGAGGCCAAAGTCTGCTCTCTTGAAGTCCAGGGCAGTGAGCTTGCTGCACACTCTTCTCACTGTCCTGAGGATCTCGAACTCAACCATCTCATGATCGCTGCAATCAAGGCTGCCCTGGAGCGTTACATTCCCAACCAGCCCTTCCCTGTTGGTGAGGACGAGGTCAAGCATGGCACCTCTCCTTGTCGGCTCCTCTATTACTTGCAGAAGGAAGTTGTCTTCCACGCAATCGAGGAACCTTCTGGATTGCTTGTGCCGGGCCGTACCATCCCTCCAACAGATATCAGGGTGGTTGAAGTCTCCCATGAGAACAAGGGCCTGCAAGCATGAGGCTGTTCCTGTCTGCCTATGGAGCGCTTCGTCCAGCAAGTCCCCTTGGTCAGGCGGTCTGTAACAGATCCCCACAATAATGTCACCCATCACTGTTCTCCCTTTAACCCTGACCCACAAACTCTCTGTCAACTGCTCACCTGTCCCCAGACAGAGTTCCATACTCTCTAGCCTATCCCTAACATAAATAGCAACTCCCCCTCCCCGTCTGCCAGGCCTGTCTTTCCTAAAGAGCCGGTAACCTTCCATTCCAACACACCAGTCATAGGTGCCATCCCACCATGTTTCTGTGATGCCTATGATATTATACCCCCGCAGATGTGCACACATCTCTAATTCCTCTTGTTTGTTCCCCATACTACGGGCATTTGTGTAGAGGCATTTGAGTCATTGGCTGTTAGCTCCGTGGTACTCCTGGCTCCTCACAACCACACAACACTCTGGTAGAGCCAACCTGAAGAAACATGTCTGGACAAGCTGTAGCCTATTGGCCTTGCTTAAAACTCTCAGATGACACAGCCCCCAGGACTTAGGTTTTGAGTGTGGTTGGATTATTTCCCTCCAGGTGGCTGTGGACTTTGCCCTAGAATGGTTCCACAGCACATGTTTGCATGGAAATAGCTTGGATGGGAGACAGTTCTGAACTTCTGCTTCCACCCTTTTGTGAATGACACAGTCTGTGCTTCTCCGTTTTTCTACTATAGAATTAGAGTTTCAGTAAAGGAGCCTCCAGATTGTTTTATAGCTCAATATTTTTCAGCAAATTGGTTGTGACCCCTGTAGTCCCATACGAAGCAACCAAGTGGGTTGTGATATGCTGAAACATTTACTGCACTATAAAATAAATATAGTCCTGCTCCATGCCCCCCTGTTCATGCCTAAGGTCAACTATGTTCTATCAGCTTCTCCAAACAATCAAGTCAGTCCAACAAGCTTTGATAACTATTTCTCTTGCTTTTATAACAAATATACTGGGGTCAAGGAAATATTTGTGTTACAATGAGGGGCCACCACCCAGCGAAGGCTGTTAAACATAGATCCAGCTTGCAGAAGGCTCATTTAGTGTAGATAAACCTATTTGTGTTTTAATTCTGTATTTAAACATTTAGGTGATTTTTCTTTTAAGTAAATTCACTGATTCGCTGTTTATATACAGGTAAGGGACTTGCCTATCATTACCAAAGATTCTGATCTTGCTGAGTTACACATACCTGACAGAAGATGCATTAAATGCACTTTCTTAAATGCATCTTAAATCCTACCTGAACCCATTTAAGCATTCCAGGTCTTTGGGTATTCAGACCAGTTCTGTCTTAAGTGATATTTCTGTACCAAAACGTTTATCAGCAAGAGCTATTTAACACCTAGTCAGGTGTTAAACCTATAAATAGTTTCTCTCTTGGCAACATTTAGACCTTCCTCCTTGAAAAGTCACTGGCTTGCTTTCACTGTGAGGTCAGGTCTGTTAGAAGGAGTAGCCTGTTTAAAGGACACAGAAATCACAATGCAGACTTAAAAAAGGCCCAACCCAAAACCCCACAAAATATCCAAATGACCAAAATGAAAAAAAAAAAATCCCAGCCACAAAACCCAAATCAAAACCCAAAATAAACAAGTTCTCTTAAAAACCCATTTCACTTACTGGTGTGAAGTCTTACACTGGATTAATTTCCTTGTTGAGTCACTGCAGGCTCTGCCTGTATTCATTCTCTATTCACAGAGCAATGCCTTACTTGGTGAAGTTTTCCTCCTTTCCATCCTTATCACTCTGTTGTCCAGAAATCAGGTTAGCTGGAATTAGACACTTAAAGCCTTCAGAAGCAGAGGTATGAAGCCAAGTACTTTTCCCTGACAAAACCTTGATATTAAAATACTTCAGCCGCCTCATTTTCTTACCTTTCCACATTCTCTGAGTAGAATAGCGCTGTTTTCTTTCATCAAATATCCACCAGCAGAGGCACTTTACATAATTTTCTCACACCTCAGACTAGCTGTTGCTTTGGACTCAGCAGATTAAGCAGCAGTCTCCACTCTTCAGGCAGGTGTGGGGAAGGAGGCATGGTGTATATTTTTCCTAAGGAGTCTGTTTCAAGCCTCTTCAAAGTTGCAGGGAAAGGGCCTGAAAACGTGAAACTCACATTTAAAAACTGGATAGCACAAAGAACTCCCAGTTTCTGTTTTTGGAATTCGTGACTGTGGAGATGACCTCCAGATGCAGTAGAGGGGAGCAGGCTGAGTGCTGAGATACAAATGCTCCTAACTAATCATCTTGAATCGATTCCCACTGCTAGACACACTCCCCAGCAGTGAGATTAGGCTGTTATGCAGAGGTCCTGGTCCTTCATGGATTTTGTGAGGTGCAGGCACTTCCTCAGAGGTGCATGAGCAGTCAGAATAACATATCCTACAGGAGGAAATCTGTACCTCAGCAGGATTTGGTCCCTAATGTGCAAAGAAAGGACAGAAAGGTATATGTGATAGATGGTAAGTGGCACCTATAGCCACTTTATGGTCCATTTCCCTAGCTCTCTTCTACCGATTATTTGGAACAGAGTGGAGACCCCTTGGTGAGAGCTGTCATCAGAAAGCACAAGAGTGTCTCAGCCACAAAACAGAACTTGAGAAAGAGTTTAGTTATCTTGTCAGATGACTAAAAAAAAAGCCAGCATGACCTTGCTACGGGAACATGGTACCACAAAAATCATAGTATTATTAAGCATATTATTTATGGTTTATAGGGTGTTATTTAGGTCAACAGAGTCACACCACCTAAAAATCAAATTCCCTGTGGTGCTGAATGTCATATTCTTGCAAGAAATCCTTAGGGCCAAGAGTCACATGTAACAGCTGAAGAGGAGAATGTTTCTCTAGTTATTGCTGACCATAAATATTAAATATATCCCCCTCATTTGAACAGGCTAGAAAAATTCCCTGTGTTAAACGACTGGTGACAGTGGCCACTGCACAACCTGGTTTCCGTCCCTGCTGGAAGTCTCTCTGGGTATCAGGTGGGTTTCTGGAGGGAATCCAAGTGCAATTCAGGCCACAGCGATACACAGACATGGTTACTGAAGCCTAATTTTGCCCCGTGTTTTACAGAATGTTGCTACTGAAGCCAGTTTCTGTGGTTAAAAGATCACTCCTGATATTTTTAATCAATCACCCTTATTCATTATTTTAAGTGGGTTAAATTGAAAGACCAAGAGAAAGCTGTTCTGCAAAAGCCTCAGATCATTGTCCTCGATCTGATTCTCCAGGCCAGGTCCCAAGGATGCTCGAGTGGTGCTCGCCAGGTTTGGGCTGCATCCAGGCAGCACTCCTTTCGGCGCCGACCTTTCTGCTCAGCAATGGCCGAGGGCTGACACCAGAGCTGCTTGAGGCTTACCTCAGCATTGGTGGTAAAAGAAGAAGGTGCCCCTGACAGCAAAGGCAGAGATCACAGCCCCTTGAGCAGCCTTGGTGCTTGTGGACCAGCCTAGCCTTCACTTGCTCCAGCCCAGTCCCAGGAGCAGGTTTGGTAAATTTGCAAAGACATTTATAGCCACTTGGAAAGTCATTTGGTAACTGGAAGCCATTACAGCTGGCCACCTTTCTGCAGTGAGAAGCACAACAGTAGAGAGAGAGCTTTCTGCTTTCTTCATCTGGATGCTGATGAGTGAGCTTTATCCGCTTCAGACAATGGGCAACAGCTCATGGAAAAAATCAAAGAGCTGGAGCTACACATCAGCTACACCCAGGCGAAAGGCCACTTCAGACAGCAGGTGAGCAGGTTGCACAGAGGCCAGCCGGAGTCACAAGGAAGAAACAGGGACAGGGATAAAAGCTGCAGTGCCATCTGGAAGCTCCCAGAAGAAAACCAGTATCTCCCAAAGAGATTTGTACCGGGCTGGAGCCTGCTCTGTCCCGTGGGAGCAATGTCCTCTTCTGGGAACTTGGCAATCCTAGGCTTACTGTGGGGGACAGAAATTCATGCAGGGTTTTAGTGCTGGGCCAGAGCCAGGAACGAGGCAGCTGCTGTCAGCCACCCATCATATGCAGCCTTGGCAGGAGGCTGGGTTGCTGTCAAGCTGGGCATGCGACAGGTAAGTGACAAACACACTTTGAGCATTGCTGTGTGTGGCACTGCTCTGGGAGGAGCACACACACCCCCATGGTCAGCTAAACACCCAACAACTCACCCCGCTCACCAAATGGCTCTGGCAACGGCACTACCACCCAGTCCAGCAGCATCACTGACGAGATAAGTGGTATTGCAGTGGTGGGCAGTGTCTTGAACAGCCAGGAACAGGAAGATCCAAGCTCAGCCCCACTAACTTGCTATGAAGAGTCTGTGAAAAAGTCATGTAACCCCATGCTTCATTTTCCCCACAAAAAGCAGTATTTCTCCACCTCTCACATTTTCTCTGAAAGTTAATAGATGCATTGAACTACTGAAATACTGGGTGGAAAGGTGCTAAAAGGGGCTATATATCATCAGTAGCACATACACCTATGCTTGTGTGGTATGCACACTGCACAGAGCATTGCTAGTCTGATCTTGCTGCTAGTCTGTAAAACTAACAGCAGTGGATAATGCTCCTTTCAGATGATCTGACAACAGCCAGAATATAAAGCCAGAACAGAGAGACTTGTATTTCTTGGCCAAGATACGTCACAACATGTTTTTCAAAGCTGATCTTTTCAAGATTCAGCCCCTGGGAATGTAAACCTGAGGAACAGAATATCATTGGAGAAATCCACAGAGCACACAGTCTGCTGGGATAAATTCGTCAACTTGGACACTAAGTTTAGCTATATATGGACATTTCTAGAAAGTGAGAACTGCAATGTTTTTTCCATCAATATTTTAAGGGCTTTTTCCAGCCTTTTCCAAAGCCCTGTATTAAAGTGGATTAGCAGCATAATCCTGTCTTGACAGAGATAACAGAGATATAGAGAAGTGCTTGGTCAGAAGAAGAGCCAGGGAAAGTGCCAAGTGTAGTATCTAAAGACAGTTCCCAAACTGTTACAGCTTCGGGTCTAACTCTGAACCTTGCCTCATCTCTCTCAATCTTCAGTTGAAATCCTGGCCCTACTAAGAACAGACAAATTATTTTACCTTGCGAACATAAAAAGGAGGAAATCAGTTCAGATTATGGTCTCTCTGCATCATGGACCTAGTCTGCATCTATATGCATTTTATAGCAAGGGCAGGAAACCCTAAAGATAGGATATGCTAATAAATAATCCCAGTACTGTCCAGTACAAGTTAATAGGGTACAGAAACGGACTCCTTTCTTCACTTTTTCTGATCCATTCTGCCTGCTCTCCTGGCTACAGTACATGCCCGCAAGGCACAGCACAGCCCCATGTTGACATCCTGTTGAGCACACAGGCTGAGGAGAGCAGAGCTGTAGACTAAAATCCTGCAGGTTAGGACAGGACTTGAGGCAATTAATGGTTTGCTGCAGAGGAATCCTCTCATTTTCATCAGCAGAATTCACTTCTGAAAAGATTCATAAGTACAACTAATGGCACAGCCTGATGAATCTGCAAAGTTGCAGTCTGACTTCACAGATAAGGCTCAGTGCAAGATGCTGCGAAGAAGGCATAAAACAGGCTACTGGTAGGCAGTGGCGAGAAAAAACGGGAAACATATCTTAGGTTAATGTTCTGCTGCTTCAACAGATTAAAAATGTGAATCTCAGTATCAGGCTAACTGGTTTTCTGAACTAATTCTTCTTATAATGTTCATTTCATTTATTTTTCCTGCATATTGAAGCTTGGTAAAAACAGGTGTAAATGGCTGGATAATGCAAACACACTAGCAATAAAATACATTGACATTACACTGTTTGTGCTGACTCTGATTCAGGGCATCTACTTTGAAATTAGTGCAGATCCCTTCATTTTATTTCCCTCTTCTCTGTGAGAAAAAAGGAGTTACAAAATGGACAAAGAATTGCATACCAGAACACCATAGGAGTAGTGATGAGTGATGCTATTAGAATCACTCACAGTGCTCAAACTGTATCATGATACTTCAGAGTTTTTTCAGTGTGAGACCAGTGGGACTCATAGGCATTTGGCCTCTTGCTGTCCCCACACTAGTTCTTCACTCCACCTCATTTTGCCCACAGGGTTTACACTAGTCCCTCTAAATTCCCTTGAACCTGAAGTGGAACAAGACTGCACTGAGTCTGGTCCCTCATCCCTCCTTCCCTCAGGGCACACCTCCCCAGTCCATTATTCAAGGGCTGAGACCACTCGGCAGCTCTGAGATCACCAACAGCCAAAAAAAGAGAATGGGGTGCAATTCTGTTCCACTCATCCTCCTTCCTACACTCCCTCCCCAGTGGCAATCTGATCCTGGGGGCTCCTCAACTCTGGGGTGGAATAGTTAGAGGAGGGCGCCAGGAGCAGAGGCTCTCCAGGGTCAGATGTTGTGAGCAGGAATGAAGAAACAAGGAAGGGCAGGATGTGTACGCAGCACTGCAGATCCCATGATACTATGGCAGTACTTGGGTACTGGCCAGTAACACACGCACTGCACTATGTTATTACAACATCCATCACTCTGTATGTGAGGTGACTCATTACCTACAAAACACAGGGGCTCTACTGACTTATGCCTGGTGAACATCTTGCCCAAGATTTCCAATGTTGTAACAACATATTCCATTCACAGCATTCCTGCAGGCTGCCAAATCTCTATACTAGAGTAAGCTTGCTGGAAAACACTACCAAACTGGAAAGGAAGCATCTGACAGTGTTGACTTCTTCCTCACACCAGTCTAAGCATGAGAGCTGGTTGCTAAAGTTTTGTTTCCTAAGAGTCGCTGAATTAGACACTCCTAAGTGATTCACCAGCTGATGAAGCTAAAGGTGCTCATTGCAGGCAGAGTCAAGTTCTTTCAAATCTAGCCTCAAACTCCTTATCTTTTGTCTTAGTCCAAAGGAGGCATCCATTTTAATAGCTCTGCCTTCAAACCACTCCTCAAGACCAGCCCTCCTTGAGTCACCAATTATCCAGCTAGTAAAAGCCCTGTGGGACAGCAGCTGAGTACTGTTCATGCCCCATGCTTGTTGTCAAGCTCAGCAAGGAGTGGTACTGGTGCCAAGGATGCTAACCTTCAGGACAGGTGGGCAAACAGTGGTAAGAGCTAGCACTGGTGCCTTGGCTGGCAGCTGTGGAGCTGGACTCAGTGCATCTCACAGATGCTGTTAGCAGTGGAACCAACAGGTGTGTCAGTTCCATCCAGCCACACCATGGACTGCGGAGGTTTCAGTCCACTGGAAATTCAGGAAAACATTGATTCCCACCCAGTTTGGATCAAAACCAGGTTTTTAAGAAAAAAAAAATATTAAAAATTTCCCAAGACCTCTCACTTTTTTTGGTTGCCTCTGCTTATTATCTGTACACACAATGCTTCATGCGCAGACCCTAACCCGGAGAGAGGTCAAAGATGTACAGTGATACCAAGCACAGAATACTGAGGCCAAGATCCAAGACAGAGACAAACAGAGATTTGCCTCAAAACAAGCAATCCCAATCTTGTTTTATCCTGTTGAAACTTAACCCATAGCTGACTTGGTATTAGAGCAATGGGATCAAACAATTGAAGCTTTATCCATTTTAAGCAAGACTGACTTTGTTAAATGAATATAAAAATCCATCAAGAACACTGAAGTCCTAAACAAGATTTTTAATAGCATCTGTCAAATTAATTACTTACTGGAAAAGGCAGCAAGAAGAGTTCGTTTTATTTTTATTCTAATAAATGCGTACCAACTGGTGGGATAGCAATCTGATGAAGCTGTATCTGTTTCCCAAATTATCTGCTTCAAAAAATTTTACTTTCATGAAGCGAGATCATCATGCTCAAGAGAGATTTTTTTTCCATCACATATCATGTTCTGCATAGAACAGCCATATCCTTCCACCCAAAACATATTCTCCAGGGACAAGGCAAAGAGAAGGAAAGGAATGGGAAGAGAATAGGGTAAAAATCAAGCTCCCACAAAGTACACCAGCTGCTCACAATGCTGGGTTTCAAAGCTTACTCCAATCTCTAATTTCTGGGATCAGTATGAGATCTCTGTGCAGGACCGATTAACTCGCATCTGCCTGTCCCAAGTTGCTGGGTTTTTGTAATGTTCCTTCTCAACAGCTGCCTCTGATTGCTGTCAGTGATGGAAGCTGGTCTACTGCTGCCATCCGCAATAGCAATTCCTACATCTCACAGATCAGCCTATTGCCAAATGGCTGCATGCCCTCAGTAGCTACAGGTACATGTGTATCTCATTAAAACAAGATAATTACCACATCAGCATTATAGGATTAAACACAGCAACCGCAATTCAGTTCAGTTTCCTAGCTGAAGAAGCATTTTTGTATAACTTGACTGTTATTCAGGGAATGTCTTGCTCCCAGTGTTAGGGAGAATTAAACCTGGATAGTGTTTGATGTTATGGATTGAATTAAATCCAATCTTCTTTAGATTCATACTCTCAGTCTTTCATGGGAACCTGAGGGGGAATTGTAAACTTTAAGCAGTGCTTTGGTCCTATAAAATGGGAAAATGACTGAAAACATTGAATACTGACAGCAAAAATGTTCTATCTGACTTACTTTCAGGTAACAGAAGTACATAAAACTGAGTATAAGCACTGACTGTTTAAAAGCTCATGAAACTTGAGAGTGAAAAGTAAAAGACAAGTATCTGGTAGATTCCCCTTAAATATAAAATCCCCCATGTTTGTAATAGTTATGACTTGAATCTAGATTCCTATATTCCTACAACCTTGCTCTGGCTCAGTCATCCCACTAAAGGGTTCTTGCAACTCTTGAACAGGCTTTCCAGGATGGCAGCGTGAGACCAAATGAAGAAGTGGGAATCCCTAAATCATTGTTTGCTGAGAAATAGGTGGATGTATCAGGTGCAAGCAGGCTCTGTAGTTGCTCTATTTGTTTCATGTCTTTTATAGCCTGGCTTCTGGCTTGAGGTTTTTGCCATCAGTGTTTATAGCAGGAGCAAGAAATCAAAGCCAGGAGAGGGCACGTGCTGTGGGCAGCATCCCCTGCTGTTTGTCATGGCTGTGCCAAATGCCCCAGGAGTTTATGCGGACTTGGCTGGAGAGCACATACCTACGGCTTTTTCCTGGGTTTGTGCTTTTGCAAGTACCAACAGCACTTAAGCAGATTGGGATCCAGCTGCTCCAGCATCTTGGTGGAAGCTCAACAGTGGGTAGCCTGTGGATATCCACACGAAGATGTGCTTGGCAAACAGCCCCACTACATGCAACCAACTCCCATGGCTCTATTGCTGCCCCATGCCAGATCTGTGTGCAGCTGACCAGCGTAAACGGTGACCATCACAATCAGAAGTTTATAGAGTCTAAGTACCACTAAGTGAAGCACCTGAGTGAGATTTCCCTAAAAGAGGAACCCACAAAAGCTGTCTGTGAGACCATTTACCAACATAAGTGTGGAGAGTTAAAATATCCTTGCTTCAGGCCAGAGGCACATGGGGAAATAAATCAGTCCAGAACTGCTGTGACTGGACAGCTCTGGAACAGTAGTAGGGTTTCTTCCACCTGATTAAATAGTGCTGGTCCTCATTGTCAAGACCCACATCTGTCTGCTTGCTTCACACCACTGTTTTGTTTAGACCTTTTCCAACTCCCTTTGCCCTGCCTCGCTAGGGTAGACCCAAGGGACAATTGCAATCATTTTCATTCATCATCATCACTCAGTATGAGTGAACAGTGTGCTGCAGTAGCAAAGAAAGCCAACAGGATGCTGGGATACATTAAGGGCATCACCAGCAGAGATAAAGAAGACACTATCCCACCCTACTCAGCACTTGTTAGGTCACACCTGGAATGCTAGGTTCAGTCCTCATCCCTGCTGTACAACAAAGATGTGAACAGGCTGGAGAGGGTCTAGAGAAGGGCCACAGGGATGATCAAAGGACTGGAAAGCCTGTCATATCAGGAAAGGCTGAGAGGGCTGGGTTTATTCAGTCTAGAGACAAGAAAGTTCAGGGGAGACCTTACCACCATGTCCCGGTATTTAAAAGGTGGCTGTAAAGAAAACAAAGACTCCCTCTTTACAAGGAGTCATATGGAAAAGATGAGGGGTGGTGGGCACAAGTTACTGATGGGGAGATTCCATTTGGACACAAGAGGAAAATTTGTCACAATAAGAACATCAGACATCACTATAATCTTCTCAGGGAAGTGGTGGATTCCCCAACATTGGATACTTTGAAGACTCAACAGGTTAGGGCGCTGGGCAACCTTGTCTAGACTGTGCTTTTGCCAAGAAAGATTGGATCAATGATCCTTGAGGTCCTTTCCTTGTCCTCTATGTATCTATGATTTCTGGGACTGAGCATACACAGGTCAACATGAGTGCACAAGAGCAAACTGCTGAGGATTTAAGTGAGACTGAAGCCTAGTCTGTTCCATGATCTTTGTGATGAGATAAATGAGTCACCAAAAAAAAAAAAAAAGTAAGTTTGGGCAAGTACAAGGGGCAATGTTGGTATCCAATGCTCGTAATTTAACCCATGAATCACAGAGGAACATTTACAGATAATATATAAACTTGGCCTATGACACCTCTTGCAGAAACTAACGAAGCAGAGCACATTACACTGGTGGTTAATAATTACTCTGGTCACATTCCCTTATGTTTCCCACCAAGGTGCTTTCACTGCAGAGGCCCAGGTTTGGTCCCCGGGAGAGGAGAGGATGCGCAGCGCTCAGCCTTGTCCAGCCTTTCTCTGGCTTTGCAAATGCATTTCTGCCATCTAGCGTCTCCCTCACTACCGAAATGTCCCTTTTTGAGCAGCCACAGTTGTGATAAAGACATTCTGGAAACTAATTAGTTGGCTAGTTGCTAACGAGTTTACCTGGGTAAAGCTACACCTGAGACAGAAGATGCACAAACTGCATTGCATCCATAGGTACACAATCATCGAGTCATTAAACGAAAGGGAGAGATGGACAGGGTTAAGTTAGTTCTTTCTGCCCGTCTCTTTCCTGGATACCTATGGAAAAGAAAGTACTGCAGTTTTGCCTTCTGGGAACCACGCAATGAAATTCAAATCAGAAGGTATTCAAAACTCCCTCAATATGTTTTTAAGTGCTTCAGAGCACTTGGATATTTCCCTCTGGAGAGAAAGCAAAAAGTTCTGTTAAAACAGATGTTAGAGTTGACATTCCAGAGATAAATGAAACATAAAGTGCCTCAATATATTTGCCTTTTCGCTAATTAATAAGATGCTATTTAATCGTAGCTTTCATAAGCCTCTGTTCAGATGGATCTGCAAGAGCAAGATGGCATCTGCTTATCAGAGCCCAAAAAACCCTTATGTATATGCAGCAAATGGGATCTTCAGTACAAGATGCCAAAGCTATGTGTGAGTGGAAGAGAGCAAAGGGAAAAAGGCACCCTTGGTGTTGGTGGTTGCTGCTGGGGCACCAGCTTTCCTAAGGGTCATACAGATGTTTTCATCTAAAAAGTCATCGCACTCCACAACACAGAGGAGGGACACCCACCCCTTTCCCCCAAGTAATCCCACAAACCAAATTCCAGTCAGTCTGAATTTTACTACAATTGTTTAAATAAGACACCAGAGTTTCAATTTTACTTTTTTTCCCAAGCCCTTAGAAACAATAGAGCATTTTATCCGACGTGTATGGTTTCAGAAAATACAAAAAGGCTTAAGCCTTACAGAAAAGTCACTCCCTGGCGTTTGCTGCCTCCTGCAGGAACTCTTTGACCCGGATACTGGCCTAGGGAACCCTTTGGCCTGGCCAGGCAAGGTGTCCATGAGCTCTGCTTATCATGGGCAGAACAGGTGAGTCAGTTGCTAAGTAAAAGTCTTGCAAACAGTGCTGACATTTTGATGCGAATCTAGAAAGCACATCAAAGCAGCAACATGCAACAGCCTGAAACACCTTCAATGACGTGATGCTTTCAGTACGGCTGAAAAAAACCCACCAGACAGCACAGACAGGCTGCTGTGTTTAGGGGCAGAGCAGCTGAACACATCTTTAAGGCACTGAGTAACATGTCACAGAGGTGCTGGAGATGAGATCTCCTGCCTGATGTGCCTCCAAGCGATGTTGCAGCTGCCTGGTGGCTGCAGCTCTGTTTTACAAAGAGCCAGATGGATCAGCTACTCAAATACAAAATGTTTCTTGCAGAAACAAGCCAAGGAGCAACAGCCAGTTGCAGAAAATTGGACAAAATATGAACAAAAGCAATGACACTTTGGGAAACCAGCAAGACTCCAGAAAGCTTTTCTACTTGTACTATGGCTGTGGCCAGTGGATCAAGATGTAGAACTGAAACAAGCCTGGCTATTCCAGAAAAGCCTCTATTTTCTCTTTTTCTGTCTGTGTTTTGGGCTGTCCCAATCCTTCACCAGTCCTGCTCTCCTCACTGTGGGTGAGATGGAGGTGGCTGCTGGCAGAGCCACCAGCGCTGAGGCCAGCTCAGAAACACAGCTATTGCCACCAGGAGGCTGACAGGAGGAGTACCCAGACTTCTGCTCCACTCAACAGCAAGGTATGGTGGCTATCCAGGAGGTGAAACGTGGGAGGTTTCAGCAATTTAAGTAACTGTCATGTTAATGCTGGGTTAATGGGAACAAAGGACAAGTTTAGGCCCTCTCTTAGCTCCCCCTAACATGCTCCTGCCTGCTTGGGAAAAGGGTTATTGAAGAGGCTCTTCTCAGAGATAAGCTGACAGGCAGAGGATTTTGCTTGGAAGAGTAAGGGAAGGGAAATACATTGCCCAGACAAGGAATCCCCTACCATTAGTAGGATTAAGTTCAAAGAGCATTGTCCTATTGCAATTTTTTTTTAATATCATGTTAGCAAGAGACATTTTAACAACTCAGATGTTTGCTGTGTTGTTGTTTCCGTGAAGTGAACAATCAACAGCAGTAGTACTGTGAGTATTTATCTTCTTTCAAGAACTCTCCTTGTCTTCTCAATCACTGCAGTGAAATGACAAATGGGAAGGCTTGGGCTGGAACTAGATGATATTAAGGTCCTTTCCAATCCTAACTATTCTATGATTCTGTGATTCTATGTAGAAAGCTGCAAACGTAAAAAGAAGAGAGAGATCAATAGGGATTTATATTCAGCATGGTGATAACCAGCAAGAGACAGAGTAACAACTCATGCTCTGTGTGATGGTTTAAGCCCAGCCCTAATTCAGAAAAAACACGCAGTCTTTCTCTCACTCCACTCCTCCCCTCTTCTTCCCCCTCCGCTCCCAGAGGGATGGGGAGGAGAATCGAAAGAATGTAACTCCCACACGTTGAGATAAGAACAGTCCAGTAACTAAGGTATAACACAAACCACTGCTGCTGCCGCCAATAATAATAATGATAAGGGAAACAACAAGGGAAGAGAATACAACCACTCACCACCCGCCAACTGATAACCAAGCCCAACCGAGCAGTGACCTAACCCTTCTGGGTAACTGCCCCCAGTTTGTATACTGGGCATGATGTGCTGTGGTATGGAATACCTCTTTGGGTAGTTTGGGTCAGGTGTCCTGTTTCTGCTTCCTCCCGGCTTCCCCTCCTCCCTGGCAGAGTACGAGACTCAGAAGGTCCTTGGTCGGAGTAAACATTACTGAGCAACAACTAAAAACATCGGTGTTATCAGCGCTGTTCCCAGGATGAAAGTCAAAAACACAGCACTGCACTAGCTACTAAGAAGGAGAAAAATGACTGCTACTGATGAACCCAGGACACTCTGTTATTGTGGTAACGCCTAGGGAAGAGAGGCCGAAAGGCAGAGTGGTAACTACAGGCAGTGGTGATGGACCTTGAGATAGAAAACACTGAGGCAGAACTGAGAGGAGAGCAGGGCTCTTTCTTTCATCCTACTGTATTTAATTTCCCTCTTGCAAGGAAGAGGTGGGATTCCACAAGGAGAATATCCACTGTTCATGCAGCAGCATCACCCTGGTTAAGTTTCGTACAAGGGACAAAACAGTATCTCCATAAGAGACCTCTCCATGAAATTAATACAGGAGTTAATCGCTGTACCAGCTTATCCCTCAATGTATCCAGTGCTGCAACGTGCTGTGCACTCTATAATCCAATAGCAAAATAAATTTGTTTGCTTAAAATTCAGTGCTAGCTAGGGAAAAGTGTACTATCAGATTTGCCAGGATGGATAAAGCCAATGGCAGAAGCAGAGAGAAGGCCTGTTTACTTCTCACAACAGCAGCAGCCTTATGAATTTGAAGGTTTCCTTCCAGAGCCTGATAAAAATTTTTGAACGATTACAGCATTTTTATGCAAGGGGCACACAAACACTGCGTCTGATAGTCACCATTGACCAGATGAAGCCAGAATCTTTTAATGTGTTAATTGAGGATGATGCCTCTCTATCCCCTGGACACAATACAGTCTGCTGAACTGCCTGGGTTCTAAAATGACAAATGATTTGACACCCAAACAGGCTCAGGCTTACAGGACTTGGACAATCTTTTGCTCAGCGTTTGTTAAGCAACCAGCACACAGGGGCCTGGTCTGCACCTGGTGATTCTGGCTATATTAGTGGTATTGGATCAGTAACTAATGAGAGCTGTCAGGAAATGGCAAGCTCCACTTGTAAAGCTGTCCCTCGAGTCCAGTTCTGCCCCCCAACACTCCAAGTTATTTAACCAATTTTCCTAAATGACTGTTTACTTTTCACATTAACTCATTTGGAAAGTTACACTGATAGCTTAAAAACAAAGCAGAGACGAAGAATGTAGTTCTATGAACTGCAAGGTCATAGCAAAACTTTTTCTTGAACTCCATCCTCCTTAACACCTCTGCTTTGGCCATTCAGTAGCGCAAAGCACATTTCTGGCCCTGTGCATACCTGTACATTAGTCCTCTCTTGGGGAAATGATGCTGTTCATTCAGGAGCCTGACTTGCTTTTCAGAGCATGTAAAATGGTCATAAATAGAAGTACACTGAAGAGCATGTTTGTTTATGGCATTTGTTTGCCCAGCAGTGGAACCAGTGTCTCACGGCTGTTTGTTCTTGCAACATAACCCAATCCTGGGAGGCTGTAATTCATTGTGAATTGAATTCCGGTTTCACCCTTGTATAGGAGGAACAGTTTGATTAAAATGCAGGAATAACAAAGACAGCTTCCATTGACATACAGTGGATAAAACTTTCTCAGTCAGTCTGATGCCATATGAGAGGCAATTTTCACAGTGTAGGTTTTTGGTTGTTTTCTGGTTTTTGTTGGGTTTTTCTGTTTGGTTGTCTTTTTTTTTTTAATAATAAGGCATTGTGGCATAATGAAGTATAATAGAAAATGCAAGTGTTTTCTTCACTGAAAGCAGAAAGCAGCCCCTGGCTATTAGTACACCCAGACTTTTGCGTACTGGGAAGTGCTGGGATAAATGATGGGAACCCTTTTCTAATAAAACAGTTCCTGATAAATGTTACTCAATGCTTATTTTTGAGACGTCATGGATCATATTTTAAATAGGAGAAAACAACATGGAATTTCAACTTGATAAAGCTGTCCTGGTTTTTAAACTCCAAATATCAGGTCTTGCTTCCCTTTTCCTTTTAATGCCAATGAACCAAAGTCACTTTTGTCCTTGGATGGAAAATAGGAAGAAGAAAGGTGAATCAGTATCAGGAATCCTGTTTTACCTTAGAGGAAGGTGCATGTCTTAAGCTGAAGTTCAGTTGAGATTGAACCTTGAGATTTTCTTGTTTCTTTTGAAAAGTGCAATGGCAATAGTTTTTCCAGCCCACATTTATTTATCATTTGGTAATCCTTACCAAAAAACTAGGTCCACACCACTGCCCTGTGGCTTATTACGCAACTCAACTGGATCCTGAAGTGGCCAGGAATAATTCCTGTGTTAAAGCAAACCAACCAACAAACTATCATATAAAGAAGTAGACCATTAGCCCTGGGTCACCCAACAACTGTGCATATCCTGCATGAAGCAGAAACTGGTTCTAAAGTAACATGCTACACAAGTGTCCCCACAAATAGCACATTGCTATGAATGAATGATTTTAAATGTGGATAATATTATTTTAGAAAGTTGCAAGGTTTTGAATCCAGCAACTTCACTGCATGTTCCCTCAGATGGTGAGCCACGCCATGACTGTGTTTCACTCCAGCCACCTACAGGAAGATCTGCAGGGTCAGTCTCTAGAGAATTCAAATCTAACCCTTTTCACAGATGCATCTTTCTACTATGTGAATGGAAAATGACACACAGGGTATGCAGTGGTCGGAAACTTAGAGGTACTTGAAGCAGAACCTTTACAACCCTTCGTGAGTGCCCACGGGACTGAATGAACTGCACTAGCATGAGCAGCCTTGTGGGGATGTAATCAGCGGATAACTATTTATACTGATCCTGAATACACTTTTGTAGTGTGTCATGCAGTGGGTATGCTATCAAAAGAATGAGGTTTCCTTTCTTCAGCAGAAAAGAGTATTTCTAATGGAACTGAAATCCAAATGCTACTGGAAGCTATTAAGCTTCCAAGGGACATCCCTGTAGTATGCTGTCCAGCTCATATCAAAAGATCCAACAAAACTGAGATCAATAATCCAGCTCAAATATATGCACAGGCTACTCAGGAAGAACATGCTCAATGGGAAAGCTGAGAGGCTTTGTGAAATATGAAACTGGAATTTGGAATTTGGACTAGTGGGGGAAATCCCATTTTACTAAGAAAATAGACTAGGTTTTCATGATAAAACATGTAGATGGATGACAGCAATTGTTAACAGACTGAAAAAATGTGGGCAGCCCCTGGAATACATATGGCAGTAGAAAGGCTTGTGAGTTCTTGTCGCACATGTTGGAAGTTTTCAGATGCAAAACCCAAACAGAAGGTTGGAGGACGACCATGAGCACACTTCCCATTCCAAAGACTGCAAATTGATTATGCTTACATGCCTCTTGCTAGTGAATGTAAGCACCTGCTGGTAATTGCGGATCAGGATGGTTAGAAGCTTTTCCCTCCAGGAAAGCTGATACTATGGGAGTGGACAAAGCACTCTTGTGACAAATCATTCACAGATACAAAATACCTGAAACAATAGAATCAGATAGGGGTTCTCATTTTTCAGTGGGAATATTAACAGTATCTATAAAAGTTTAGGAATACAGTGACAACTACACAACTATCATCCCCAGTCCTCAGGACAGTTGGAAAGAATGAATAGGACTCAAAATTGCTTGAGCTTGTAGTCAGGTAGGTTTGAAAAGGCCTGAAGTTTTAGGGATAATGTTATGGGATATTAGAAATACCCCTCGCCAACCTCTAGCATTGTCATCAGCAGAAATGGTGTTCGGCAGGCACTTAGCTGTACCTGGGTCCTTTGTCCCTGCTAGGACCAGCCCCTTGGATGGAAATGTACAACTTCCCAAATTTGTACTGGGGATAGAAAAACATCTACAAGAGGGTACAAGCCAGAGAATTTCAATCAGCATTAAGCAGTATCAGCTGGAATGCAAGTGTATGACATCCTGCCTGGGGATGCAGTAAAGATAAAAGTCAACCCCTTGCAAAAGAAAGTTGAACCCTAAATGGGAGGGTCCATATATTAAGTTATTAACCTCTCACTCTGCTGCAAAGGTTACAGAAAAGGATAACTGGATTCACTAGTCTTATGTTAAACGGCTACCCAAAGAATATGAGGCACATGGACTACCATCAACCCCACAGGACTCCATCAATCCTAAACTGGAGATCGAAATTGGGACTGTTTGAGTTTACAAAGGCTGAAGGAAATCCCAGGATAAGGTAATTTTTCTTTTCCTTCTAGAGCAACCTGGACCAGAGAGTCACCCACTTCTTGACCAAGTGGACCATCAGAGACCATAAATCAAGGACAGTGCCTTGTTTGGTCCTTATAGAGTGGTAACCACTTCAGGATCAGATCCAAGAAGGAAAGTTCTGAGATGACACCAGCCTAGTTGGCTTTGGTTATCCTGCAATAATTGTGGCCCATGTCATCCTGGAGTAATAAGTAACTGTTATAAAGGTCATTGGGAAAACCATCATTGAGGTTGGAGATGAGGAAATATAACCAGAAGAGGTGCAGCAGGATACATAAACTGCTGCTGTGTATGCAGGTGGCACCAGGTCGCCCAGTGAAGGAGAGTTAGCCATGAGACTTGATGGTTTATTATTAGGTTAAGATTATCCTCTATACCTTCTTAAAATAGGAGTAGAGTGGTTACCCTAGTTCTGGTATCAATCCTATCAAGCCTCCTAAGGAGGTTTTAGCTCCTTTTCTTTTCTAGAAACCAACAGAATGAGTCAACTTCACAAGACCAGTCCAGCAACAGTGAAAATGAATGAGAAATCAAAAGACTATTGAACAGAATGAAGTGATTGGGGATTGAGTGATGGGTGGTACATGTATAACTGAGGGGCGTTATCTGGGGCTGGGGTCCCTTCTCCAGACCCAGCTTGAGCTGTAACCTCAAAACTAATAAAAGAGGACTTGGAAACTTTCACTCAGACTTTACATTGACCAGTGAGATCCTAGGGTGGGACCCTGTTGTGGAGAGGCTGGCATGTGTAAATCTGTAACAGCTGTCAATGCTAAAATTGCTTACACTGGTGTAAATACTCCCATGACAAAAGGAAAATAAACTCTACTCCTACAGAAGGATTCACAGTATTGACTGATATAATTGCATCAATAATAAAAGAACATCAGACCACTTATTAGCCCAGTGGTACCAAAGCCTGTGGGTACTTGCAGTGCCCCTTCTCCTTTGCCAACCCAGTATTTGGTTCTGTGTTCTGCAACTGCAGCCCTCACCTACAGAAATTGGGCAATTTGTATCATCTAAAGTTGGTTGCTCTGGAAACATGCTACAATTTCTTCCAGCTTCTCAGCAAGAGCTGTTGAACTCCAAGACAAACAAGCCCAGCAGTTCACTTGCTTCCCCAGGGCAATGAATGTGTCTCAGAGTATTTTCGTCTTTATTCTTATCCACTCTGTGGAGCCAACCCCAGGAGAAGCTTATGATTGACTTGAGGAAACACTGAAGTTTTGAAGTACCTTTCACAAAAGGAAGCTGGAATAAGAAACCTCACACTGTCCAGAAAAATATCAGACAACTGCCCAAGCACCAGAAGGGGGCACAGAAAGGGTCTATGGATGGTCACAGAATCAGGACCATTTCCTGAAAGACAGCCTTTCTATCTGGTGCCTTTCTTCTTCTCCCCAGTTCTATGACTTCTGATGCCCTACTTTTCTGCAAGGACTATTGGATATTACTTATATACGGTTGTCTGCTGTATTATCAGTCTGTTACTAGTCACTCAACTCATGGTCTTCTAACCCCTTCATTCACCAAGCCAGTCATCAAACTGGAATCACTCAGGCATCAAAACTGCACCCTGCCAGCACAGGACAAACCAGTGGGCGTTTTAACACCCAAGAAAGCACAGCTTTTTTTTTTTTACCAGATTTTCTTCCTGGTGTCAGGCTGCATGAAGTGAGATCATCGCCTAGTGCCCTTTCCCAATCTCCTTTTCCCCTTCGGAACCTGGATACACGAGTGACTGCGGGAAGTGTGCCATACACGGCCCTTTCCAGTAAGGTGCAAATTACCTCCCTATGCCACATGGCCAGCCATGTGCCTGGGCTGCTGGCACACGGCAAGGCAGCATTCCAGACCCTGCTCTGCTAACTTGCTGGATTATTAACATACAGGGGAGAAGGGAAAGGAAAGGCATGGGGAAATTCAGGAAACTTTGCTTCTACTGTGTTGAGATCCTGCCCAAACTATCTCCTCAGCAGATGTCTTACACTACAGGGACTCTTCCTTTTCTTCACAGGAGTATGACAGACCAGGAACTCTGCAGCAGGATGTCAACTTGCCTCTGCTACTTACAAAACGAAAAATGAAGGCTCAGAAGCTATCAGGGTTTCAGTTTTCTACTACGTAGTACTGGTTGCTCTGTATCAGCTTGTGCCCCACCAATACTCTGCTGAACTCACACTTTTAAAAATCTACATGGAAGTTGCTGTGACAGCCTAAATAGACTTAATTAGTCCTTTAATTAATGGGTATTTTAGCAGACATAAGATGACACAAAAAGCAAGATTACGTGCTTAAGGCATTAGTCTAACTGCTGTGCCAACAGAACATTAAAGAAACAATTTGATACTACGTATTTCATTAAATACTAAAATTAAACTGCCCAAACCTATTTGATATAAAAATCTTCATGTCTAATGTGCACCAGTGATGCACATGCAAATGATCAGAACTGGAGAAAACACTCTCCTTGGCCTTCCTCCCTTCCTGCAGTAACCTGGTTCCCACTGGAGGAGGGCAGCTAAGTGGTAATATTTTCCAGTTATTGTTTAATAATTTATTTAAATGAGGTAAAGCAAGTATAAGGTTTTCCTCTAGGTAGAGGACTCAAGGTATGCTGGTAAGAACAAGGCAAAGCAGGAGGCCACAAGAGAGCTTTCACAGCACTAGAGAAGTATTCTTTTTAAGACACAGAGGTATTTATAGAATGATAGAATAGTTAGGGTTGGAAAGGACCTTAGGACCATCTAGTTCCAAACCCCCTGCCATGGGCAGGGACACCTCACACTAAACCATGCCACACAAGGCTCTGTCCAACCCCACCTTGAACACCACCAGGGATGGAGCATTCACAACTTCCCTGGGCAACCCATTCCAGGGCCTCACCACCCTCCCAGTAAAGAATTTCTTCCTCAGATCCAATCTAAACTTCCCCTCTTTAAGTTAGAACCCGTTGCCCCTTGTCCTCTCACCACAGTCCCTAATGAAGAGTCCCTCCCCAGCATCCCTATAGGCCCCCTTCAGGTATTGGAAGGCTGCTATGAGGTCTCCATGCAGCCTTCTCTTCTCCAGGCTGAACAGCCCCAACTTTCTCAGCCTATCTTCATACGGGAGGTGCTCCAGGCCCCTGATCATCCTCCTGGCCCTCCTCTGCACTTGTTCCAACAGTTCCATGTCCTTTTGATGTTGAGGACACCAAAACTGCACGCAATACTCCAAGTGAGGTCACACGAGAGCAGAGTAAAGGGGCAGGATCACCTCCCTCAACTTGCTGGTCACACTCCTTTTGAGCAGCCCAGAATACGGTTGGCTTTCTGGGCCACAGGCGCACACTGCAGCCGGCTCATGTTCATTTTTTCATCGACCAACACCCCCAAGTCCTTCTCCGCAGGGTTGCTCTGAATCTCTTCTCTGCCCAACCTGTAGCTGTGCCTGGGATTGCTCCGACCCAGGTGGAGGACCTTGCACTTGGCTTGGTTAAACATCAGGTTGGCATCAGCCCACTTCACAAGCGTGTCAAGGTCCCTCTGGATGGCATTCCTTCCCTCCAGTGTACCAACCAAAACACACAGCTTCATGTCATCGGCAAACTTGCTGAGGGCGCACTCAATCCCACTGTCCATGTCACCCACAAAGATGTTGAACAAGACCGGTCCCAACACTGATCCCTGAGGGACACCACTCGTTACTGGTCTCCAGCTGGACATTGAGCCATTGAGCACTACTCTTTGCGTGCGGCCATCCAGCCAGTTCTTTATCCACTGAGTGGTCCACCTATCAAATTGATGTCTCTCCAATTTAGAGACAAGGATGTCATGTGGGACAGTGTCAAAGGCTTTACACAAGTCCAGGTAGATGACATCAACTGCTCTACCCCTGTCCAGCAGTTCCATAGCCCCTTCATAGAAGGCCACCAGATTGGTCAGGCAGGATTTCCCCTTAGTGAAGCCATGCTGGCTGTCCCCAAGCACCTTGTTGGCTTTCATGTGCCTCAGCATGCCTTCCAGGAGAATCCGCTCCAAGATTTTGCCAGGCACAGAGGTGAGACTGACTGGTCTGTAGCTCCCCAGCTCATCCATTTTCCCCTTCTTGAAAATGGGGGTTATATTTCCCTTTTTCCAGTCATCGGGAACTTCACCTGACTGCCATGATTTTTCAAATATGATGGACAGTGGCTTAGCAACTTCATTTGCCAGCTCCTTCAGGACCCGCGGATGGATCTCATCATGTCCCATGGACTTGTAATATGTTCAGTTTCCTAACATGGTCTCAAACCAGATTCTCTCCTACAGTGGGCCCAGGGCCTTCATTCTCACTGCCTCTGCGTCTGCCTTCCAAGACTTGGGTAGTGTGGTCAGAGCATTTGCTGGTAAAGACTGAGTCATTAAGAACCTCAGCCTTCTCCAAATCCAGGGTAGCCAGTTCTCCTGATAGCTTCCGGAGGGGGCCCATGTTGTCCCCAGTCTGTCTTTTATTTGCAATGTACCTATAGAATCCCTTCCTGTTATCCTTAACATCCCTAGCCAAGTTTAATTTTAAGTGGGCCTTAGCTTTCCTAACCTGGTCCCTAGCTTCCTGGACAACATCCCTGTATTCTTCCCAGGCCGCCTGTCCTTGCTTCCACCTTTTATAAGCCTCTTTTTTCCTTCGAATTTTCCTCAGCAGCTCCTTATCCATCCAAGGAGGTCTCCTGGCCCTCCTGCAGCACTTCCTTCTAGTAGGGATGTATCGCTCCTGAGCTTGCAGCAGGTGATCCTCGAATATCAACCAAGTTTTGGGCCCCCCTGCCCTCTAGGGCAAGCTCTGCTTGAGCTCCTGTGGGGGTGCAGCTTCAGTAGATTAAGCATTGAGAACTCATGATGAGTACATCAGAGGCTGTGGGAGAAAACCAGCAGCAGAGCATGCCCCACAGGTGAGCATGAAGGTGGTGAGGAGGGCAGAAGTGTCGAGCTCCATCTTGGGGGAACTTAGCAAGACAGTGGGCTAGGAGCGTGAGAACTAGGTTGGTAAACACAGGGAAACAAGCAGCTGAAAAACTTGACAGCAATGATGGACAGGAAATTATAACCCCCCCAATGTCACCCAATTCAGTTCTCATAATTACATGGAATTATAAATTGCCAAAACTGTCCTGCAAATCTCAAACAAGGGAGGAGATGCAGAGCTCTAGTGTCAGGATCCAGCCTTGATTTTGCTGATGAATTGTACGCAGTAATATATCACAAAATGCACAAAAGGCACACCTGGTCTTCAACCCCTTCAGGGATGCAAATTCAAAGCAAGTTTCCTTTCCCTAATGTAAGAATGTGATTAAAAAGGCACAGAAAAGGAAGGCAGGCATGCTTGTCTTTGCTCAGTTATTTTTTTTTTCAGCTTTCCTTACAAGGAATGTCCTTTAAATTCCTTTTTTTTAGATGTCACATGAACTTCAAAGATGTGTCATCTTCTCACATGGGTGAGGAAGCAGAACCCTATCATCTCTTCCTCAACAAAACTTCCCCCTTTTACTCCGAAGGGCATTGGACAAAGAGTACAATGCAAGGAAAGCTTCATACATAACTGATAAGCTCTGCATGCTTATGTCAGAGCTCTTCAGTAAGGCAAGGAAGCAAAAGAAAAGCCCTCCAGAGATAGGAGGTTGGTGGGGACTTAATTACTTACATAGATGGCTTTGCCATTCTCACATAACCAGCAAGTGGTTGGGGGGCACTCAATGCCACAGATTGCTCTTTCACTACCTGAGTAAACTGGTGCCTCCTATCCTGACAGCAACACTGGTTCTATACTGTGTGACACACAAAATCTCAGCCCAATCTAGAGCTCACAGCTGAAGGCTCCCTGTGCTCCCATCAGCACAGATCCCACTGCTATTTCTTACCTTTTGGGTGCTTTTCTCCTCCCCTTGCCTGCTAAGTGCAAACAGCATCTGCTACGAGGAATTTACAAATCTCAAGTGACTGAAAACAGACACAGGCTTTGGGTTTTATAGCAGATATGCTTTAACAAAAATTAAAAATATATTTTTCTGACATATTTTTAAAGATACGTTTAACAAATTATTTGCTCAGGTCAGGTAAAATGATTTACAAGCATAATTCTTAGGAAGCACTCTTCAGAAGTGACATTTCACAACATCTGCCCCACTCAAGCAAAGGTTCTAACATGTTTTCAAATACAGACTTAACTCCAAATATTAATTAATAGAACACTGAGTAGCAACACTTATTCCTCAAAAATCTACACATCTCCCAAGGTCAGTCCTGGCCCATTGTCACCTTGACTTTTCTTGCACATTCTAAAACGTACTAACACAGGACTGATGTAATTAGATCCAGTGGAGAACAGAACAGAGAAATATTATCAGAGGAGAAAGAAAATTGAAAGAGATTTCCATAACCACAATTACAGACTTGCTGGTAACACTACCTATATTTGCTGCATTTCTCACTGAACTGGCTGCAGTAAAAGCCAAACCTCCCACTAACACCAGCTCAGACTGCACTTGGACTGTACACAGCCTATCTTCCCCTGTCTTTTAAGGACATTAAAATTCAAATCAAGTTCTGTTTAAATCTGTTAAAAATTTAAATCAAGTATGCCCACAGGGAACTTTACCCAGTAGCTTTTACCCATCTCACAAAAGGGAGCAATAAACAGTTATTTCAAAACAAATTAACTACTATTAATACACAAAGTAAGAAAAAAAAAATCAGTTAAAAAAATAATAAGAAAACAAGATTCAAGACAAGATTCAACTGTAACTACCTAAATGTTAACAGAGCCCTTTAAGTCAACATTTTGCTTTGTGCCTGCACAACCAAGACACAGGCAACATCCTCTGATCCTACGTGTCTTTTAGCTGAGTTCCTCCATAAGTACTGACAGCCTTGATAAGGATTGTCCTCGCTTCCATCACACTAAGTGATCTCACTCAGTTACCTAATTCAATTTTATTGATTTCTTCTTCTTGGCTTGTTGTTTGGACATGGTACCCAGAGCAGATTCTGACATGCTCACTGATATCTGAGGCAGAAGTAGTTTTCCAGACTGTGTTGGGTACTTGGTTTTCATAAGAACTTTAAACAGTGGCTGGGACAACATATGTTTTAATTGTTTTTTCATCCCCTTCAACATCTTTTGCTTCTGGCTTTCTTCTTCCTCACTAGTTTTTCTTCCTTTGGGCAGAAAAGAAAGACACAGAATGTTACAACAAGAGAAGAACTTGCATTGGCCTCTTTCACCAGGCTTTTGTAATGCTATAGTGAGATGCTAATCTCATCTTTCTCTAACAAGGTCACAACTCCCATACAGTTTGCCAGTCATCTGTGACACTTTCAGATCACCAAGGCTGTCCACAAGATAACAAGATCAAGAAGAATCCTGACTACTGAGCAACTATAGCCCACATACTATTCTACTAAATCATTCAGTTGACTCTCAACCCTGAACGGACTCAGGAACAAAAGGAAAGGAGTCCAGAATACAAGGTGTTAACTCAAGAGTTTCTACCTCAGGCAGAAGCCGCTTCTGTGTATTTTGTTAGTTTATGCAGCCTCATTTCAGCATCTGTAAACCAGGAATCCCTTTCCTCCTTATACATGAACACCAATGAGGTGTTCAGACTTAATAACATAGGAGAAAGAAGGGCACAGAAGAGATTTGAGAGTTAATAGGGTTAGAGGCTTGAACTGGAGAAAATAAATGAAATCCAAGGTTGCTGTGATGTAAATTGAAAGGACATTACTCAATTCTTTGTAACAGCATAAGAGGCATCTACTTTATGGGAGGAATGACTGTGATTTTAATTGGTCTCCAACAAACTGCAGAAGAATTAGAGAACGAATAAATTTTAAAGCACGAATATGGCAAGATTCTGCATGGCAATTACAAAGTGCTTCACTTGAGAGCCACAACTTACTTGGACTGGATGTGCTGTTTTGAAACTCATTCCAAAGCACAGCACACTCAGATTATGTCAAAACAAGACAGCAGAGTGCTGATTATCTGAGAGTGCTCCTGAGCAATTTGGACTGAGACAATCAGTGTTTGCTTGCAAAGTGGTTGAGAACAAGTTAGTTCAGCCATAAATAAAGAAAAAAATTAATCTGAACATGTTTCAAAATTAAGGCATCTTCATATTTAGCAGCTAACACATTAGAGACAGCTTAAGCTGAAGTGGTCCAGGCAGCACGCCTATCCAGCATGCATTCAAAGAACTGTTAAGAAATCATGCCTTCAGCTCCTAAAACTTGAATACAATGTGGCATTTTACAGCACATCTAAGCATTGCAAAACTTCATGGCACTGAACTAATAGGCACCTCCAGCTACACAGGCCTATTCTGTGCAGCCCTATTCTGAGAGAATGCACAGCCTGCATAATCTCAGGCAGATTTCAGAACATTTCATTTTTAAATTTTAAGTAATTATTTACTTCTATAACACCACCAAAAACCTCAGCAATTTGAATCTAAGTATTGGCTGTTTAGCCCACACAGCTCAACCGAAGTAAGGCTCACACAATTTTGGTGTTAGCTAGCACTTCCTGGGTGTTCCCACACAGAGCTGTCAGGCTCCTGTCCTGCTGCCTGACTACAGGGGGCTGAGAGATAAACAGAAGTAGAGAAACAGCTTTTTCTTTGACACAGAGGGGACGAAACTCAAGCAGATAGTTCTGGGCTCTTAGATTACTCTAAAATGTTTGCCAGAAGCTAAACGGTTCTTGTCCTATGACATGTGGACTTGTCTGCAGCTTGCCACAGTTGTCACACCTCACTCCGTCAGCTCCAGCACTATCTACTGCACAATCAACCTGGAAATACCAGCATCACTATGTTCTAAGTAATGACAGTCCTTTCCTTCTCCTTCTGCCCTGTATGTTTTAAGAATTTCTCTGCCATGGTGCAGCTGCTTCTGAACACCAGTTCTATCAGAGCAACTAAGCCCCATGGGTTTATACCCATAAACAAGCAAAAATTTCCACTTGCCCATAAGCATGTTATCATCAAGATCAATCTCAAGAGCCTCTGCAGCTTGCTGGAGCCAGGAGTTGTGTTGCTTTGCCCGACTGTTGAAAAATTCTGCCTTCTCAATTTGCCGTGCCAAATTCACCCGCTCCTGCAAAAAAAGTACATTTTAAACACTGTGACCAGGTTTAAATATGGGGTACTTCAGCAGAATCAGTGCTTGAGAGCATGCATTACAATGCAACTGAGATGCAGAAACACTTCTGCTCCCTATTGATATCCCAAGCTGATGCCTCACATAATAGACCATTTGCTGAAGCATTCTGCTCCTTCAGTTCCATGATAGAATATGACTTCTAAAACATCTCAACTACTAAACATGCCAAAATGTTAACCCCTTCTTCTTTAAATGAAACATTACAAACACTTCAGACAGATAAAGAACAAACCATGATTCAGACATTTCCAAGGTACATGGTTGCACCTTAGAGTAAAGGTGCTAGTCTCAGGAGTAAAGGGCAGCCACTACCTTCATCCGACTCTGAAGAAGCAAGCTCCTGCCACCCATAAGGAAGAAGGTACTCCTGTTTTCAGAAATGCACCTGGATCTTGTTTGGGCACAGGACAAAATGTCCTGTCCTTCTTCCCAGCTGCACACAGATAGAACAAGGATGTCCAGCAAACCTAACATGACCTGCAGCCTTCCAGCTGGGCTAAGCTGTCTTAGATCTTATTCGTTATAGAAAGAAAATCTGCACTGACAATGCATAATAATCAACCCATCAGCAAGTTCTGTGGCTTGGAACATGCCTGAGGATACACAAAACAAACCCTGCGCTGGATACCCTGACCACCCCTACTGAATAGTCTGGTGCTACACAGTAACTGCATCAGCTAGAACTGCCAGATAATTAAGAAGCAGAGAGAAAGGAAATTAAATGTGCAGTGAGCTAATAAAATAAATCAGTCACATCTTCTTAGACCATTACAAGCAATTTTAAAGACCTTCCATCTCTGTAAAACTTGAGTTCTCTTTCAGTTTTTCCTCCACCATGGTTCACCAATTCTATTCCTCCCAAGTGTGAAATCCCTTCAGACTTTTCCTGAACTTGAAAGGAGGCAAGCAGAACCAGGAATGAGCATGCCAAAGGGACAGACATAAAGACCCAGCAGCACTAGTTGTCCCAACTATAAGGGCTTTGTGACTAAGTCCAGGGAAAAGTGTAAACGCGACCTGACCCATATGAAAGGGCCTATGAGGCTGAAATCCTGTAATTACAATTACAGGCATCTTTTCTAGGAAGAGGAGCCCTACTACATGTAGGAGAGATCGTGAGATGGTGGCAGGAAAATTTGAGGGTGGAAACAGGATCTATTTACTCATTAATTGACAGAGCATGATAGGAGCCAAGAACTCATCAAGAAACACAGAAGGGACCTCTGAAGAAACACTCTAAAAACAACAGATTTCTTCCAGTAACCACAAACTTTTGGTGGGTGGAGGGGGCAGATGGAGGAGGAGATGGAAGAAAAAAAATAATTATCAAATTTCTTTGTTACAAGAGGAGAAACATGAAACTGTGGAAGCATTTCTTTAATTTCTTCCTCTTTGAGTAAGCTAAATCTCCTGAAAGATTCATACTAAATACTGTTTTGATGGGGTTCAGTAGCCTCACAACATAGGAACTTTTAAAAACAGCAGACAACTCACTACATCAACTGAGAAGAGGTAGATGAAGATCACTGAAGATCCCTGGACCTGCTACTGTTCTTTAGTCTAACACTTAACAGAGCCATCCTAGCACCTGAGCCACAGATCAGACTTGCTTCCCTGTACTCTTTTTGGGAACCTAGTCAGGAGAAGCTCTATGTATCAACATGCAAGAAAACTGTAAGTGATATCTATGTGTGAACACCTTTCTTTGGCCAGTTATTGAAATCATAAATACTGTTTAAAATAAGGTAAAGTGTGATTAACTTCATTTTCAAATCCAGGTCCTGAAGGATAAATTTCATCTGAAATCTGGAAAGAAAGTGATGGGCAATGCAAACGTGTATTATAAGTAAGCAAGCAACTACACAGGCTGCAAAGAGATTGTTGTTTCTCTACCTTGATAGAAGTCATGCACTTGGTTTCAACTGGGAAAAAAGGCAGTTCTTCACTTTTCTCCAATGTCTTATAGATTTTCCTAAAATTGATCAAGTCATCAGGGCCAATCAGGAGTAGGCTGAGGCCTTCATTGGCAGCTCGGGCTGTTCTGCCGCTTCGGTGTACGTACAGCTCAGAAGTACGAGGGACCTGCAAGTATTCGGAAAATACCATGAAGCTCACCACGGAAAACTAGCAGCAACCTAGTGTGCTCTGGCCAAGAGGTTGCCACAGGACATTGTTTTTTATATACACATGGCACACTGCAAGTAACACAGCTAAACGTAATATAAAAGATGATGTCTGGAGACACTTTCTGTTCTGTAGTCCTCTATTCTTCCTTGCATAATCTTTTGTGAATCTCTCCTAACTTCTGACCCTCTGTCATTTAATTTGCAAAAAATTGTGTCTTCAGAGTTATTTGACACCTCTGTACATCAAAGTTAATCAAAAAGCACAGAGAATCATCTGTTATGTCATTCCTCATATATAATCACATATTGTATATAGTCAGCCACTGCAACAATGAGATCCTTCAGTAAAAAGCTCTAAGTACAGCTGAATTAATGATGATTAAATCTCTATACTTTGGGACTATACACAGGACCAAGAATCACAGATTTAGTGTCCAGGATCAGCAAAATTTAATTACAAAAACAGTAAAAGCAAAAAAAATAATATTTAACCTGGTAGTGGATGACATGCTGCACATTGGGAATATCAAGGCCACGAGCTGCAACATCTGTTGTCAGGAGGACACAGCTGAGAAAGTGATAACATTTAATGAACATAAAATTGAACAGGAAGCCATCTGCCAATTAACATAAAATACAGCAACCTAGAATTCTGCCACAGCAATTTAAGGAACAGATTTGTACTATATCATCTGCTAGAAATACACTGTTTGTTTGGCCTTACAGAAAATAACACCCAGTATTGCATCAGAGGCAGTCTTGAAACAGCAATTCTTAAAGTAAAACAAAAAAAAAAAAAATGCAAATGCTACCTTCAGGAGGTCTATCCCATTTACAGTAAAGAAATTCACTACCTTGCTGGATCCTGCTTTCCCATGTTTTTATTCTCTCCCAATTCACAGGAACGCTAGTGCATATGACTATTCAATAACCTAATCCAACCATTTGGAAAGGGGATATGCTCCCCTTCATTACGTTTTTCAGTGCTTGGCTCAGGCTGGGTTTAAAAATACCTTTAGCTTGATATGACATTACTATTAACAACACAGCTGACCTTTTGGCAGTACAGTTTCACTAGTTGAGAATCACATTACTACCTTCGTAATTAAGAGCTTTTGGGGGCTGGAATATCTTCTACCAAGTTGCACTCAAGTAAGTTCTCTCAGAAAAGTAAAAGCTAGAATGACAAGGGGGGGATTCTGTTCTGACAATTAGTATTTCTCCTTACCCTAGAAATGAAGGCCTAAAAAAATTAATGACCTTTTATATAAACAGTCTACTACAGAGAAGGATGTTTCCTTAGAGTATGGAACAATTTGATTTTAAAAATCTCCCATCAACCGAAATGAGTTATTTGTATGTGACAGGAATTTCTTAAGATTTTATGGCATCCAACTGTATAGTCTGTTGCTACAAGGTTCAAAGGAGAAATAAACTCAGAAAAATCTATGGCTTGAAATCTGCAAGATGCCATGACAGATGGCCTCACAGATTTCTTCTTGCCTTGAAAATGTGCAGTCCTTGAAAATGCCCTATCTGGCCTAGACCAATGCTATCGATACTACATTTTGTCAAGGAATACTGCAGATCTGTCACAGCAATTCAATCTCTGTTCTCCCTGCTTGAGTCTATTAAAAAGGTACAAATTCCCACACTCAGACAGCATGCAGCACTTCACAGCAGGACTAAACTGAGGTCTCTGGATTATAGAAGTACTGAGACCACCAACCTCCTCCCAAAGGCCATTCCAAAGCCAGCAAACAGTAACTCTTCAAATGGCAAGACAGGTCTGCATGGGCAAACCTGACTGCCTACTGCTGCTGAAAGACATAACTGCCCCTTCTCTCCCATTGCTGCAGAATACCTTGACCCCCAGGAAGCCAATTCATCTAATTAAACCTGCAAAACCCTGACTCAGCAAAAAGTGGTTAGCTTTCTGATGGCTTAGTGAGATGAAATGACTTACAGAAGTATTCAAATGAGCTGCAGAGCTAGGGCACAGGGGCAGAGTGATGTACAGGATATTTATAAGAACATATGGCTGCAAATGGGGCAAGTGACAGCTCCTTCAGCAGCCATGTGCTGCCAGACCACAGGATAATTCAGACTCCAAGAGACCTAAGGAGGTCTCTAGTCCGACCTCCTACTCAAAGCAGAATGAGCGATAATGTTGGAAGAGGTTGCCTACCGCTTTATCCAAGCGAACCTTGAAAACCTCCAAGAACAAGTAGCCTGTCCCAATGCCTGAGTGTCCTCACGGAGAAAATCTGTTGTTTTAACTTATACCCCTTATCTCTCACCCTCTTACTATGCATTACTGTGAAGAGCCTGGCTCCATCTTCTGAATAACCTTCTTTCAAGGTATCTGAGGGCTGCCATTAGGTCTTTTTCTCAGGTGATACACAAACCCTCAGCCTCTCACCATTACAAAGCCAGTGCTTCTTGACCATCCCTGGTGGCCTTCCACAGAACTTGCTCTAGTTCATCACCTCAACCATCCTATGAAACCTCATCCTTAAATTGTCAATAACCTCGCTTCCCCAGTTACCTTCCCCAAGCTGCTCCTACTGTAACAGAGCTGTTTTCTTTCCCTGCTACCCTTTACATGATTTCTTCTACTAGGAAGTAGAAAAGCAATTCACCTCTCTCGCTCAGCAAACCTTTCCAGGTTTTTCAGCCTTTGCTTTTGGTGCATGTTGGCGTGCAAAGGAAGAGGATCACAATTTAAGATTGTGAGGAGAGAACTGAGGCGTTTTACACAGTCTATGCTGTTCGCAAAGACCATGGTTCTTCCTGGATACTGGAGAAGAAAATAATACAGATAATAGTCCTTCTCATTTGTATTACAGTGGATTCTGGTTTCTGTCAGTGTCTCGACAGTAGCCTCTTTTCTTGTTAAGTCTATTACTTTGGGTTTGCCCTTTATTCCTATTTTTTCCATTAACAATTCTAGTTTGGTCTTCTTGTCCATCTTTTTAGCATTCTTCTTCTGTAAAACTCTTGTGGGAGTCTGATGGACTAAAGTCAAAGTGGCAGAAAAAACAAAAGTCTGTCGTTGAGGGTTATACTGTGAATCATTTAAGATTTCCAGCAACTGAGACAGCTCTAAGAAGTGACCTTTCTCAACCATTCTGTCTGCTTCATCAATCACAAGGCACCTGTCAAACAGAAAACACAGAGTAAAAGTTCACTCATACAGATAAATAAAAACCTGATATGCTTAAAATGAACTTTTCCTGCCGAATACATGAGGGAAGTTCAGCATCTAAAACCCAAAGAAACACCAGGTACACCAGGGTAGCTACAGCAGCATTACACTTTTTTAAAAAAAAAATGTTTTTAAATGAAAAAGGGTGGTTTTGCTACTGGTTTTAATTAACATTTAATTGTCATTTCTCATCAATTGACCCTCCATCAATATAACCACTGTGCATTTCAATAAAACACCCTGGCAAAGAAATACGTGATCTTACGTAGTCTAAATTATTCAATCAGTTAGTAAACACAATTGGCATGCAGTGATGCCCTTTTCAGCATCCAGCAGTTAGTCTAAAAGGCACCATTACCTGAGCTGCCGAAGATTTGAAAGATGTGGATGTCTCTCTTTAACTAACTCCCACAGGCGGCCTGGGGTTGCAATTACAATTTCTGGCTTTCGATTCAGCACACGTTCTTGCTTCTGTGCAGCCATGCCTCCAACTATAATTGCAGTCTTAATGCCTAGAACATGTAAATAACAGGTTTGATTTCAATAATTTATAAGTGAATGTCTTTACATCCATCCACCCAAAAGAATGATTTTAAGAAGTCTGCAAACGCAAGTTTCAGCAAGCATTTTAGCCAGGAAACTTCAAGGGTTTTATGTAACACTGAATGCACAGCAATGCCCTTAATTTTACAGAAAAATCCTCATTATAGTTGGATGCCAAAAATAAAGTAGTTTTTCTGTTACTGTACCTACCTTCCAACAGCAGGAAGAATCACATATGCCCTCCATAGCTGTTAGCTTTGTTAACCCATATTTCAGAATCTCATGTTTTGTCAATGATATCTGCATGAACAGGTATGTTCCTGTTAGGAATAACCAGCAGGCCCCTCCAAAAATAAGACTAAGAAATGGTTGTCTTGCTCATAACTGTTCATTTGCTACAGAATAACCCTAACAAGAATGCTTCTGCTCAATTAATGATTTTCTGGTCTGCACGGAAGCACAGACCCTAACTCAGCTTTAATTAATTTGCTCAGTTACAAAAGGGAGTTTAGCTTTGGAAGCAGAGTCCACACATGCCTTATTTCACCCTATTTCTTCAAAGACTACACTGGCCCATGACAAACTCAATGCTAGCGTGCAAGATTCCTCCAGTACCTGAGCTACCACTGCTCTCTCTTCCTGTTTCTTGTGGAACCCCATTCTTCCAGGTGGGGATTCTTTTCAAAGTGAATTTGAGACAATAAAGAAAGCCCTGCTTTCTATTTCCCTTCTGCTGCAGCAATTATACATCACTTGGTGAGCAGATTTTTATGCACAAATAGAACTGCTCCTATCAGAACTGTACTGACATAAATTGAGGAGTTAAAATTAGCCTTGCAATTAGCTGTAGACTGATGAGCACAGCAGGACGACACCAAAGGAAGATGTGCTTAAGATGCACTACATATCCTCATCAATAACTACTACTATTGGAGAAGTAAGTAGGGAATTGTTTCCCAGTTATCCCTACCTTGAACAGTTTCACATCCTTACTCAGTCACTTAACAGATGTGCTGACCTCTGGTTTGGAGGAGAAAGGAACAGGATGGAATGTCTTTCATCAGGCATGTTACCCAGCAAAATGCTGTGGCCTGACTGCCGCAGGAGGTAAGTCAGACAATCCAGCAATACCTTCCTATACACCCTTGAAATTTATGGCCATAATTTCTTTTCCTGATACACAGACAGGCAGATGAAAATGATATATATAGATATATCTGCATCTATTAGCTACATAGATTGAAACATCTGTCAAAAAGAAAATTATGATCTATATTTTTATATATATACAAATTAAATGATTTTTCATATATAACCTACATTATCCAAAACCAGGACAAAGCTGTGGCTGAGTACTGATTCTGTGTTGCTAAATCACGAGTTAATAGCTGTTTGAAAAAAGAAACAACTTAAAGCAAAATATCCCATATTAACTGTTTACTCCCACACGCAACCCATTGAAGACTCTAAATGCAATTCTCAAATACCAGGGACTACAAACCCTAGCCTTGCAAAAGCCACCCCAATCTCATAATGTGGAAGAAACTGTGGCACACATTCTGGCTCAATACAAATGCTAAGATCCAAACCCAGCATACTCTGGGACATGACCCATGGGGTCTACATACCCGTAAACTTCGCAATTGCATCAATGTGGTGCTTTACTTGTACAGCTAATTCTCTCGTGGGCGTAAGGACCAGTCCTAAAAGTGGCCTCTTCTTATGGTAGTCAACAGTATGAGTCTCGTCACCTGAATCAGACACAAAATTTTCCAGCACCTTCACACAACCTGTTGTGAAAGATGCATCATCTTCATCTCCGCTATCTTCAGCCTGCTGATGGGTTAGTTTTTCTGCTTCATTCTCATTTTCCCAACTTGCTTCATCATGATGCTGATGGGAGTCTTTAGAAACACTGTCATTTCTGGTTGTTGAGCTATTTGATTTTTGCCACTGCAGCACAGAATGAATCATTGGAATTGCAAATGCAAGCGTTTTGCCACTTCCTAAAAAAAAAACAAGAATAATAACACAGACCAACAAGTCATTTATTTGAAAAGATGAGAAAAGCAACAATCGCACACTGTTCTTAGAACATACAGTTGTAACAGACACACACTATTGATTTTCAGAAGACCAAAAACTTGGAGCAACAGCATCTTTCCTCCTGTTCCTTTTGTTAAGTCTTGAGGTCACCAATAGCATATTTCCGGGAGAACAGGTATTTTTCCAATCACTAGCAGGTCAGTCAGATTCATTTGTTCTCAAAGTGTTTTTTAAAAACTGCAGTTGCAGTCAAGGTATTTTTATGCCCGCAAGGAGAATATCATGCCCTAATTGACAGTTCCAACCCATGTTCTCCAAATAAGGGAATAGCAAATGAGGCCAAGGACAAACTGTACTTCAAGGATTCGCTTCCATCTTCAATTTACAGCACCGTGTTTACTACTTTCTAAGAAACTGTATTTGGAAATACTCCACCATCTAATCTGCTGATCTCTCACCAGCTCACATTTTTACAATCAAAACACATAAATCTGATCCAAAACAGATAATGCACTTTGGAGACAAGGGAGTTGTCAAATACAAAAATGCTCCCTGACTTAATTTCAGGGGTCCACTGTACCGAACTGTGAATCTCATTCCTACTACATATTCCCTTCTGAACTGTCACTAATAAAGATATCAGGAGAAGCCTGGTAGCACATCCACCCCAGTTAAAGTTCCCATCCATACCAGTTCAACAGCCACAAAAGCAGCATCCAGAGCACAAGACACTATTATACCACTCCTGTAATAGGCAGGCCAGTGCTGGGAAGCAGTCCTCTGGAAATCTCAGTTCCTTAAGCATTATTTGTCCATCTCACAAACCCATAACGGTTTGCCAAATTTAGTAACACAGGATTTTGCCTGTTTAGGGGAGAACCTTAATATCAGTTAATATATAGCTAAGCCCACTACCATTATTCACACTAACACAGCTGTGGAGTCTCTTCATATCTCCTTTCCCATCTTTCTCCAAGTCTGAGAGGTCTCTTACCATTTCTGCCCTTGAAGCAGAAAATGTTTATAATACGGATTTGCAGAGCACTTATATGGTAAGATTCTTCATTACCAAAATATCTGTTTTTAAGGTGGAGAACACTGCTGATCTTGAATAACATGTAATGCAACTTGGCTGGTGCAAATATCAGTACTGCACCCAGCTAGATTAGGGCTGTGATATTCAGAACTATTCTGCAGGCACTAGATTCACAATTAATCAAATAATCCCCTCACAGCGCACATTATCTTCACAACACACAGTTCACATATCATAGTCAGGCCTGCAAAATCAGGAGAAAAGTACATCTTAGCAACCCCCAGACACTACAGCTCAAGTTAATTCATGTTTTTAATGGGTTTAAACGGTAAGATTTTTACACAGATAAAATCGGGTTCCTTAACCAAACACTTCACAAGTTCTACCTGGTAATGAACAGAACTGGGTAGATCCATCGCAGAAACAATGAGCCTTGATATTCCCCACATCAGATCTCCACAGGAATCTACTACCTTATACCGCATGATATTGGCGTATCAAAATCTTATTGTTCTTCATGTTACTACCAAAAAGGGGGCATGAGTAGTTCTTTGACCTGTCATGTTTCTCCCTCAGGCCCAATACTATGGGAAGTGCTAGAATATAGGGGGAGGAGAAACGAGAAAGCTTGTCTCAGCTGCATCACTTCCTTACAGACAACTGTCCCAATCTTCTCCCACGTTTCTACAAGAACACTGATGACCCACTGGGCTCTCTGGAGAGAACCTGGCTTTCTCTCGTGAAAAAAGAAAATAAATGAGCAAACCACAGTTCTACTGCCTCAGTGTCATGCAAAACTAGACAATAACAACACAACCTGCCACCACCCAATCTGAAGCTAGAGAGGGATTTGCTTTCCAGCAGTGCCCAAATGGCACTTTTTTGCACCACAAAAACACCATTTAAATTTTCAGTTCATTTTCAAAAACTCTCCCTGCAGGCCCTTCTAATCTTATTAAAGTTAACAGCACCAGCCTAGTTTCTGATTAAAATAGAAATGCAAATCACTGCATATCTGATTAGTTACTACACCTTCATGCTCACAAGTAGTAAATGCCTTTACAAGACAAGCAGTGAGATAAGGCAACTAGAACAGATTAAAAGGATGCAAAGGAAGCCTTTAAACCAAGGAGCTTCTAATTACGCTTCCTATTTTTAGGGGTTTTGAGAAAAAAAAAAAGTTCCACTGCTAAAGACAACAAAACTTCAACGATAAAAGCAGCAATATAATGCTCTGAGACTTCACAGCAGTAAGTATAAAAGGAGTTATAACAAATTTCACAAAGGCTAGCAATATTCAAAGACAAAGGTAGGAGCGTATCAGAAGATAGACACGAGACAGCACCTCTCTTACAGTTGTATACATTACAGCTACCAATGTAATACTTCAAGCACAAGCAGTGAGAAGGGCTGGTGACCACATACAGGGCAAGCCCAGAGGTAGAGCCTCTTTTGCTACAGTAAAGGCCTAGGCCATATTCACACCTAGCACTGTGCTCCAAGGTAGTACTGAGTCCTCTTCTAAGGAACCTACTCCTTTGCTTTGCCTTGGCCCAGACACATCTACAGAAGTTAGGCTGCTGGAAAAATGACCCTGTCTGTTAGTTCCCAAATGAGAAACAATTTGAGAAACAACACAAAAAGACTTCTGTCAAAAGCAAAAAAATCTCACTGAGACTTCAAAGCTTTGCACTCCGTACTTTGGAAAGATGGAAACTCCTGTATATGTAAGTTACAAAGCTGTAACACTACACAATGAATCATTACTAATATGTTGGATACACAAAAGATACAAGCTCTGCTCCTACATATAAATGCTGCTTCTGTTACATACGTAAACCTGTAACCATGAGCTGTGTTTAAAGAGGGAAGATAGCAAGTTCCCAGCACATACAACTAGTATAACAGATCTGTACCTGTTTCCGCAGCACCAAGAACATCCATATTATCCCGGATGGCAGAAGGCAAAGATAAGGCCTGAATAGGAGTTGGAGCACTAAACCCCAGGTAGCTCAAGGCCCGCAACACTGGTTCAGGCACAAAGAGATCTTTCCATGCAGACACATCTGCTTTGCGATCAGTTGAGGCAGACAGAACTTCTGTTGTCCAGTTTTTAACTTTTTTAGAAGTATGTACCGATAGAAGAGCTTCCTGAGCTTGAGAAGCCTTATTTTCAGCTACCTTCTTCTTTTTCTTTGGAGCATCTTTTGCGCTTGACGTACTGTCTGCCACATGCCCATGGTCCTCATCATCTACCAATTTGATTATTTCTTTATGCTTTGCCTCTTTATCAACTGGCTCATCAAATTCTGCTGCAGTAGTATCATTGTTTTCATTTGTTTTGCTTCTCAAATCTTTGGTTTTCTTCTTCTTTTTGGGAGGGATGACAGGTTCATCTTCCTTCTCCTCACTACCTTCTTCTGAAACACCCTCAGCCTTTCTCTTCTCTTTTACTTTTCCCACTTTGGAAGAATTTACTTGCCTGTAGTCTGTAAGTTCCTCCAAACACACTATATTTCTAAACTCCTCTTCAGCAAATAGATTTGGGTCGATTTGCACAGTTTTCCATTTTCCTATTACTTCAATGCCTTTTTGTTTCAACTTAAAAGAAGATCTAAAACTTCTTCCTTTCCTGGCCTTCATTTTTACCTAAAAAAAACCCAGACCTGTGGGTAAAAAGAAAGCAGGGAATCAGATCAAAAGAATGAGAACTACCCTGATGATACTCAAACAAATGAGAATGCAGGACATAGTTCAACTTCCCCTTCCCGGTTTTTTGTTTTTTGTTTTTTGGGTTTTTTTTGACCTGTGATTGCTATGAATGGCCTGACGAGAAAATACAGCAGGCCAGGCCGAAGGCTTAGCTCCTAGAACAGCCCTGGGGATAACACCAGAGTGGCCGGATAAATCCCCGCAGGCCGCGGAGAGCTCCCGCGCCTGCCTACCCCGGGCGTCACCGGGCCCGGCCAGGCCCCCACTGCCGCACAGGGCAGAGCACTGGGCACCTGCGTGAGGCCCGCGGGGCCCCACCGGCCTGCAGCCCAGGGGCGAGAGGCTCCCCCGCCCCCCCTAGCGCTTACCGCGCTCTGCAGCCCCAGGACGGAGAGAGGCAGAGAAGGAGGGAGCGGTCCCTCGGGACTCTGCCTGCCACCGGCAGCTGCCATTAACGCCGCCACCCGCCGCCTGCACACGCGGGCGCCGCCATTGCCGCCTGACGTCACTCTGTGGCGCCACGAGCGCGCTCTCGGGGGGACGTAGCGGAGGGGCTGGAGTACGCATGCGCCCTTGGAACAGGCGGGGTTGTGTTCTGCTGAGGAGGGCGCTGGGGGGGGCTAGTCTGGTTTGGCTTTCGTTGCTTGTTGTCCTTGGTGAAGCCGCTCGGGGTGTCCTGTGTGTGTGGGCTCTGTGGGCTGGGAGCCGGCCTGCACAGCGGAGGGCTCAAGGGCAAGCGCCTGCGCTAGCGGTGGGCTCCCGCGCCCCCGTCGCAGTCGGGGAGGGTAGAAGGGTGGCCCCGGGGGCGCGCGGCTGTATGGCAGCTAGGCGCATCGGCCGGTCCCGTCCCTCACCGCAGAGGCTGGCCGGGGGCCAGCGAGGGTGCTGAGGTGCGCCGTGTGGGCGCCCGTATTTGCCCTCTCTCTCAGAGGTAAATATGGTGTGCTGGTCAGGGGTGGGGGTTGTTCTCAGTGAGGCCTCAGTTTAGGTGCCCTAACGTGGTCCCTAAGAGTGCTCAGACTCCCTCAACATTTGGCTGTATGACTGACCTTAACGAGAGACAAGCTTTCTAATATGTAAGCTACTAACGTGAAGAAATGAGGATGTATACCCTGTTCCTTCCAGTTTTGGGGTTATGGCAGAGTAGCACCCGCTTGCTAGTGTTACTATCAATATAACTTGTTACTGAAGCTTACGTTTTGAACAAAGCAAACAGCAGGCTAGCTGTGGCTTGCAATCCCTTGGGCTGACAATGCAGATTGTGTCAGCCACTTCCCCAGCATGAGCACATAGTTTTTTTCCTAGTCAGACACTGCCCTTACCTTTCACAAGAACCTTAGTAGCTATGGTGCTGTTCATGTAACAATAATACTAAAGGGTAGAGTTGACATACTTCTGCAGCCCTGCAAAGAAGAAATAGGAAAATTTGTTTACCTTACTGCAAGTGAAGAATTATTTCAGAATGTAATCAACATCTCTATAGAGTATTATTGTGTGCATAATACATTTCATTCCAGAAAGAATGTGTAAAGGGCCTCTTAAATTTCAACTCTGAAATTAGCAGCTAAGGTTGAATGTCATCAGCATTGCTCATTCAATAAAAAACTTGTTATTCATGCTTGCTTATGTATTAATGTGTTCTTTATCATCCCCTGTTCAGAAGACTCTTGTGGGTAAAGTAATAGAATTTAGAGAGAAGTTGCAAACAGCTATAGATGCAAGCATGCCACTGAGGTCACATCATGATTTTTTTTCCTCCTGTGTGATCGAGTGCCCTTGGCAGCTTGATCTTGGTGTAGGAAGCAACATCATAAATTATATACTGTGATAATAGAAGATTTTTATTTCTGCTGAAAAACTGGCAAGTACTCTGAGTGGCTGCTTTTGCTATGAGAAATGGGGAAGAGAGTTAAAAACCGGGAGGTTTTTAGGTGGTAGAGACCAGGCCATTAGATTAAGGTCCAGTTACAGCAACAACTACAATTACTTCTCTGTGGTGTCTACAAGTGTTTCTTGGTTCTGTGAGGAAACAGGGAAAAGGAGGGTTGTTTTCTTTCCTGTGTTTTGTTGGGGTTTTTTTGGGTTTTGGTATTTTTGTCTGGGGTTGTGTGTGAGTTTGTTTTTTGTTTTTGTTTGTTTGTTTATTTTGGAGGGTTTTTTTGTTTTTGTTTGTTTGTTGTTTTTTGTTTGTTTGTTTTATATTTTAAGGCCAAGGGCAGAAATAAGCATATTAAATTTCTCCAAGGACAGTTTCAGCTTCAGGTACTCATTAATGCTCTGCCATGTTGTGACATGAGGAGTTGCTTCCAACTGGTATCCTTGTGTGAGCAAGGCTAAAGGGCATTTGATGTTCTGCCCTCATGTTCTGTAACAAATTGGTTGAAATCAGCGAGAGCACCAGAGTGACTGGTACTTGATGCCTCCTGTGCTTTGCAGGCTGTAGAATTTGCTCTTCTGTCCTTTCTGCATCCCAATGAGGCCAGTCATCCTGGTTCTGAGGTAGGAAGGTAAAATCTTGGTTCTCGCAGACTTGAAGCCTTTGCTGTTGTATTCAAAAGTTCTGGAATATAGCCCCAGGGCTGACATGATCTTGAGACATAGCACCATAAAAATAATAACTCTGGGAGATGGTTTGTTAACTGGATAAGAGTTTAAGGTTGGACTCTACTGTATGTCTTCTGTAGCATTCTGGAACATTTTTTTCTATGTTTCTCCAGTTTACTAGTTCTCTACTGTTAAACCTCATTTGAAAACATACCCCTTTGTTTGTGCTACTTTTTTTTTTTTCATTCTTTTTCTCTCTTTTTTTTTTTTTTTTTTCTTTTTCCTAACTTCACAGATATGTTGCTTATGTGTTGCTTACCTCTGAAGCATTTTGGTATATGGTGCGCTTTGTCAAAGACATAGTGCTGCTCCTGCAGCTAATGTGTTCACAAAGACAGAACAGGATAATCTCCAGGCCTGAGATTGAAGAGTACTAGCTCATTTAATTCTAGTTACAATAGCAAAGGCTTTTTCAAGTACAGATATATCAAGGTGAAGATTTTCTTCTGTATGATTGCAGAATAGCAAAGACTCCTTCATTTGATACAAGAGAAACATTTCAAATGGTTGCAAATGCAGTCAGGCGCAAAAGATACTTCAGCATGTATTTTGAAGGGGAGAATGGTGAAGGAAGTTACAAAGTAACAAAAAACGAAATAAAAGGCTGTAGTGGTCAACCAAGAGGGGACACAAACTCAGGCTATGTCTGCCGATTGAATAACTGGTATTCTGGGCAGAAAGATAAAGTTTAATCTATCTGATCATCCTCAAAATGTTTTTATATGGGAAATAATTAATAACAAGGAATAGGAGAGAATTTGGAGGTGAAAGTAGTTAACTAAAGAGGAAGGAAAATGCATGTTTCATTTGAGGGAGCACATTAGTGTGTATATTGATAGATTAACTTATCAGGTATATGGAGTTTAGTCAAGGAGTTTCTCAAAGTCTTGAGGACTAATCTTGTTAATAACTGTAACACAATGTTAACTTTGCTGATGTTACAGCTACTAATACAGTGGGGAATTGTAATATCCAGAAGAAAAAAAAGTACCTCAAGGACCAGAATAATTCAGTTAATTTAGTTATAAAAAGTGCAGCACCATTCAGCTAAGGCTAATACTGAGAATTGATGCTATTAAGATGGGAATTAATTAGTTTTAGATCACTGTGTATGACAGTATTAATTGATCACAAGATAACTGTGAGCTGCCAATGTAGTATATTTGGTAAACTAATTACTGTACAGATATTCATTCTTCACAGGAGACATTGCTTTCCTAAAATGTTTATTTTCAATGCTATATTCTGACCCCAATTCGAGAGAGTTGAAGTCAAACTGCAGCAGATACCAAGGGCACTGTGGGGGTGATCAGGACAATGAAGAGCCTGTTTTAGAAGAAGTGAAGACTAAATGCTAAACTTAGCTTGTTCAACTCAGGATTATAGCAGATAATGACTGGAGTCTTTAAATAACAGGAAAGGAAGAATAATTTAAAGGACAACACTGTCACAAGAAGAAACACAGTAAACTGGCCAACAGTAATTTTAGGTAGGAAATCTGAAGTTTCTATGGCAACCAGTGAGTAAAGAGTACTTGAAGGCAAAAAGTTGTTAGTTTTAATATTAAATTTGACACGTGTATGACAGATAGTGTTCATGGTTGTCATAGCAAGGAACTGGACTCATCGGCTACCTCTATGTTATGAATATAGCAATGCCAGGCATTGGCTCTGAGACAGACTGGTGTGGTTTAGCCAAGTCCTTACTGGTATACTCTCTTCCCCTCCCAGGTTAGGGTGTTTGCATCCTTACTGCCTTGCAGGGAGGTGTTTTAGGGGCACTAAGGCCTGGCCTGAGTCAGGGAGCTGTGTGGGAGTGTGCAGGCTGGCCTCAGGGACCTTGGGGACTGGCGATTTCACTGCATGAATAATGGAGCTCCAGTCCCTGTACCATCTGTTGTTTAATGCTATTGTTTAATCTGACACTGGTTCCAGAGATGTTTTCCCTTCCCTGCTTATTGTTAAGGCTTGAGAAAATTTACAGTAGAATGTGGCACAGACCTCCATGCTGAAATACAGATAGCCCTGAGATTTTTGTTGTTATTTCTATTCCTAAAATGTAAACAAATTCTGCTTTATGCAGATATTTGGAAATTAGAAAAAGTAAACCTGGAAAAAAAATGTTCTTTTACAACAGAAAATAATTGATTTAAACTTCATAAAGTAGTTAGCTATTAGATCCTACTCTCAGGTCAAAAATCCTACAAATAGCTGGAAGATATGAGGAAAAGTGGCACTTTCTATTTGTGCTGTTGTTATTCTGTGTTTGTGCCTGTGCTATAACTACTTTGGGACAAAGGGTAGCACATTAGTCACCATAGGATGAGATTATTATTATTTATTCTTACAGAAGGACAAAAAACACAGTGACTGCAAACTTACAAATTTTATATATTACATGAAAACAAATTAGAGGATTTGTTTTTCTGTATGCTTGTGGATAACGTTTTTGGGTTTTTAGATCACATTGGAGGGTATTAAGTTACATGAGAGAGTATGGGAGGCCAGGCTACATATGATGAAGGCACAGTGAGTACACTCCAGTGGCTTTTTCCTTTATAACCCTTTCAATTATATAGCTATTAGAACAAGATGACCAAAGTGACAAAAGAACAATCAGACATTTTCTGCAAATGACAAAGTAGAATGAAGCAACAGTTTCTTAGCAACAAACTGGAAAATAACCTAACTAATACTTTTTTCCTGCTGAGGTTGTGTATGCTATGTTCCAAGCATTGTTCTGAAGTAGACCCTGATTTTTGTGTGTTTTGTTTAGATTAATATATACAGGTGTGTCTCAACATGGAGTTTTTCTGCAGTGCCACTGTTTGTGCAAACATTTGTACCTGTGAGTAGGAATGGAAATGAAATAAAAAATCCTGTTTTGTAAAGCATCAGATGGAACATTAAAGTTGCAGGGTTTTTTAATGGTTTAGTGCACAGAGGCTGCTCACTTGGATGGTGAGTGACAGTTGATAAAGCTGTGGCCATCTCCCAGTGGTGATGAACAGACTGAACTGAACTTCTGCACAGTTTAGCTGGTGAGTCCTGAGCAGAACTGTAATTACAGAGTTCATGATCTACACAGTGTACATTATGAAAGGCTATTTATTTTTTGTGGAGTATGAAATTGATAGAAAAAAGGAAATGACGAATGAATTGTTTAGTTTAATTTTGACCTTTATGGAAATTCTTCAGTAGTCCAAATAATAATAATTTAGAAAAAAAGATAAAAACCTCCAACCAAACAAAAAAACACAATAAAACATAAAACGTGAAAGAAAGTATTACTTGGAAGTTGAACCTAAATGTGTTGGGGTTGTTTTGTTTGTTTATTTTCCCCTCCCAACATAATAAACAAATATTCAGTTGGATTTTTCCTCCTTTTTTTTTTTTTTTCTTTTTTTGTTTTGTTTGGCTATTGAATAAGGAATTGTGGCTTGTAATCTGGAGTGCACACATTTTTGCCTGAAAGCATTTTTTGGCATGTCCTTCTAAACCCTCCAAACCAGTCCCTTTACATTAAAGCTGATTCAGGCATTTCAATACATTCTGACACTTCCTACAGTGTCAACTTCTCTGTAAACAATTGATTTACAGCTTAATTCGTTGAGAATGTGTAACAGGTAAAGTAAGAATCACAGCCTTTTCACAGCAGTTTCCAGAAGGCAGACACCTAACTGCTGAGTAGCAAAGGAGAGCTGTACATCTCTGCCACATGACAAATCCCTTCACCCAAGAGCCCTTGGTCAAGTCAGTCCAGTCAGTGTACCTGAAGAATCATTCAGGTACACTTCAGGTACCTGAGGAATCCTTCAGGTCCTTTTGCCTTTTTTTGTTTTTGACCTTCTTTTGTATTGCATTTAGAGTTTATTGCTTTAGAAAGCATGAATAGCACTATTTCTTTTCTTCCACTAGATATAAGTGCCATTTTCGCAGGTGCTCTGTAGTTGTCCCCATCAAGGAAGGATTATTTAAAATCAGCCCTGTTTTGGCTTCACAGGCTTACTTCACAAGCTCCTGTGTTAAAATGGAGGTTCCAATTCATTCTGGTTTTCACAAAACAGTGCGAAATATCTCTACAATCTATTACAATTAAGATAGCTATGCCAAGGTTAGAATGAAGCTGCAAGTAGAGCTTTATTTAGGAAAAAAGAGGAACGGAAAAGCGAGGAGCTGAAATCAGCAGCAGTGAGGGGAAGTCATATGTGACTTTCACCACAAATGAGAATGACAGACCACTTGGAGTGAATATGCCCACAGATCTATTGTCAGAGGGGATTAATTTTTATATATGTGGATTTGGAACAAAATATCCATGTTTTTGGTTTGTTGGTTTGGTTGCTGTTTGGTTTTTTTTTTTTTTTTTTTTTTTTTTCCTGGCAAATGTGTGGGCCAAAAGGAGATATGTTTATATTGAACCTGGGCAAGCTAATTCCTTCTGTGATCTTTATTCTGGCCCAGTATTCAATTTACAGGGAAAGCAAACAAACAACAAAAAACAAGTCTTATTTTTATTCTGCTTTTCACATTTCCAGGATATATGTAGGTCTCTTTGACAGGTCTACTGATTTTAAAATCAATGACAGTCATGAATGCACAGTGTTTTACTGGACTGATTTATACGGACAGACTTTAAAAGGAATTAAGGGAGCTGTTTACATGCTTATAAAAACCCCTCTTCTTTAGTGGCTTACAAAATTTATATAAAACATAATATATCAGCCTAATTGTACCTCTAAACTCATTTTCAGTCTTTAGAACCGAGTTATGAAAGACCTGATTTGAAAAGTGCAACAAGTTCCTAATTCAAGGCACTTAACAAAAATGTTATTAGTCTCATAAGATCTTTAAGTTTCATGAGAACTTTCTTTCAGGTGAAATAACCACAAATTGGCTGTGAAAGAACTTGCAAAAGGATTTTCCTAACTAATTGTGATTGAGATTTGTTCTATGATTCTATGTTTCCCTCATACTTAATCATTGGCAGAAACCTGAGTGTCAGGATTCTGAATTCCATAAATCTGTATTTTCTTTTTTCTCTTGCGCACCTGGTTAACTAACTACTCTGAGAGGACTTAGTTCAGTTATAATTATCGTATTTGCTGTCTGATGGTGTCTCCTGGTTAAAAGAATAATGCAAACGAGATGTACAAAATATAATTTCTCATTTTAATATATCATCATGCTTTGAAAACTCCAAATGGTTTTGGTTGTCTGTTACATAACCGTTTAATTATTTATATGTACTTTGGATTAGATTCTTCTGCTTGTAATTCTGTTGTACATTTGAAAATAATGGAGATGCTTTAATTTTTTACTGTTTTACTGGTTTAACTGAAACAGGATTTGGCCTAACAGGCACACAGAGACACAAATACTATACTTATTTTTATGTTAAACAAAAGCTGAGGTACGTACAAATTATAAAATAGAAGTTAATAAAATTCTGGGCATTGTATGGCATAGTATTATCTAATCCTTACTTTTTTGGAGTTATTTTTATACTTTGTCAACAAAACTTATTGGGTCATATGGGCATTTCACAGTAATAGTGAAACGTTGCTGCCACTCAGATAAGCCCTTGTGAAATATTTACAGGGGTTTTTTAACTCCTGGTGTGAGTGTTGATTGTTTAGTTGTGTTCCATACAATCATAGAATAGAATCATAGAATAGTTAGGGTTGGAAAGGACCTTAAGATCATCTAGTTCCAACCCCCCTGCCATGGGCAGGGACACCTCCCACTAAACCATGCCACCCAAGGCTCTGTCCAACCTGGCCTTGAACATCGCCAGCAATGGAGCATTCACAACTTCCCTGGGCAACCCATTCCAGTGCCTCACCACCCTTACAGTAAAGAATTTCTTCCTCATATCCAATCTAAACTTCCCCTGTTTAAGTTTGAACCTGTTACCCCTTGTCCTCTCACCAAAGTCCCTAATTAACAGTCTCTCCCCAGCATCCTTATAGCCCCCCTTCAGATACTGGAAGGCTGCTATGAGGTCTCCACGCAGCCTTCTCTTCTCCAGGCTGAACAGCCCCAACTTTCTCAGCCTATCTTCATACGGGAGGTGCTCCAGTCCCCTGATCATCCTCATGGCCCTCCTTTGGACTTGTTCCAACAGTTCCATGTCCTTTTTATGTTGAGGACACCAGAACTGCACACAATACTCCAAGTGAGGTCTCACGAGAGCAGAGTAGAGGGGCAGGATCACCTCCTTCGACCTGCTGGTCACACTCCTTTTGATGCAGCCCAGGATACGGTTGGCTTTCTGGGCCACAAGCGCACACTGCTGGCTCATGTTCATTTTCTCATCAACCAGCACTCTCAAGTCCTTCTCCACAGGGCTGCTCTGAATTACTGCAAAAGCCACTGTCTTGAGGTCTGGAGAATTAATTAGTTCAGTAAATGCTATGTGCAACTGGGTGTGTTGATTCTTGACCTGCATGCATTTTGCACCACTAACCCTACCCAAAAAAACCTCTCACGAAATTAAAAAAATAAATAAATATATATATATATAGTGTTTTCATGGTCACTTGTACACCAATTAGGGGTAAAAGCAGTATACCTTTATTTTTAAATAAATGCTTTCCCTTGTACCTGCAATGTAGTCTGTATTTGTGAGCCAGAGCAGTAAATCCTACAGCATAAGATACCTAACTTCACGGATTGGGAAGAATATCTATGGCTAAATCTGCCCTGCTGTATGAGTGGTGTGTAACCTGAGTTGGGCAAAGGACTGTAAAGATGAAGAATAAGAAGTTAGGAAGAGCCGAAGTGATGCCTTTGGTGCAAATTCACAATTCACTGCCAAGGACGTCAAATGTTTTCCTGTTTTTTTTTTTTTTTTTTTTTTTAAATATTAATGTATAAAAGCACTGGGGCAGGAACCTGCTTTGGACTTCTCACCAAAATCAGCATGTTTATAGGTTTCTTCTGTGTGATTCTGCCTTGAAATGGCTGTGACAGCGGGGCAGGACACCGGTGAGGAGTCTTGGCACAGCTGGAAAGGGGCGTTACAGGAGCTAAGAGAACGGCAGCAGTGGACGAGGAGCTCCAGGGAGGCGGCAGCTGCAGCGGGGAAACCCGGTGGGGCAGGCTCGGCTGGGGGCGAGGCCCCGCGGGCGGGTAGCGGTCGCTGAAGAGGCGGCGCTCCCCGCGCGTTCGGGTACTGCCGCGCTCGGAGCCGTTTCGCCCCGCGGAGGCCGCCCTAGAGCCGCGTTGCCCCGGCGACCGGCTCGGCGGGGCTGGAGCGGCCCCACCGCGGGGGCCGGCGCCGTGCGGAGCTGCCCCGGCCCCTGGTGCCGCGGCGGTCGGCTTGCGCTGCCGGGGAGGGCGGCTGGGGGGGCTGCGTCGCTGCACCGCAGGGACGTCCCTCCTCCGGGCTGGAGGGGCAGAGGCGGCAGCCGGGCACCTCACGCCGCGCCCCGCCCTGCCCCGTCGGCGAGGGGCGAGCCCAGCAGCCCAGGCGCTGCGCGGAGAGGCTCTGCCGTCCCCTCCCACGGTGCAGCCTGCCCCATCGCCCCCGGCGGGCAGGGGTGGCCCTTGAAGAAGGGAAACTCGGCTCCAAACTGCCTCCCGCCGAGGTACCACCGTCTGCACTGGACTTCAGCGCCGGTCCCGCTCCTTGCCCGCCCAGGGCAAGCGGAGAAAGTTTCCCATCCGGAGACTCGGCGGGGGCGAGCGGCTGCTGCTGTCGCAGTGTGTGCGCCGAGGCGGGCGGCGGGAGCGCTCGGAGGGGCGCTGCGCGGTGCCTGTGCTGCCTCCTTCAGTGCTATGTGAGAGAGACTCGGGGAGAGCATCGCTTGCCGAAGGTTTTAGTTGTTACATGCATCCAATAATCATCTTCTCCAAAATGGATTTAAGTCAGAGCAATTTGTTTGGATACATAGAAGACCTGCAGGAACTAACTATTATAGAGAGGCCAGTTCGCAGGAGCCTGAAGGTACACACTTCAAAATACAGTGATCCTTTAAAATCCATTTGAAATTGTCTCTGATTAATTTATGCACGGCTAACTGAATAGGCAGTTTATTTTTTACAGAACCAGGGTATTAAAAACTATTTTCAGGCATTTTGGAATAAACAGTCTTAAATTCTATATAGCAGGGGCTTAATATTATCAGTATAAGCAGGGAGAAAAATATACTTAGATCTTTAGATTAATCTATAGGTGACTTGTTTATACTTTAAGTGATTAGTAGTGATAGTGTCTGACATGGAACTGTACTTGTATTACATTCAGTCTTTCCCTGGTGAAAGATTTATTTGGTTGAATTTGAAATGTTGGCTAGAGATTTCAGGGATTAAATTCAAATTACTCATGAAACCATCCCTGGATATGTTGGGAAGAAAGGGTTGTTTTAAGAAGATTAAAATGATGAAATAGTAAGGCATTGTAAACTCATAATTTCTATTTCATGCTTGACAGACACCAGAAGAAATAGAAAGATTGACAGTTGATGAAGAACTCAGTGATATTGAAAGGGCTGTTTATCTCCTCAGGTATTTCCTAAAATATTACTGTGAAACACTGCTGACCATCATGCTTACATCCAGCTTTTTTAGTGCTTTACTCTTCACTCATTTTATTTTCTGTCTTTCAGTAGCAGTTCTTTTTTACTTTTTGCTATGTAAAACCTACAGGCAAGATAAAATAGGTACTGTATTTTTATTTTAAAAAGAAATGCATAGAATAGGATAACTATGTACATGTATAAACATTTCTGAGTTTCTGATATGGCCCTCACCAACATTGAGTTGTACTTCATCTTCTTTTCCTCTGCAGCTGATTTTGCAAGATTCCCTGAATGTTAACATTAATAACACCAATCATTCAGTGATTTTGTATTCATTGTAAGATAATATTCTCTCATGAACAGTTACCACAGCCTGATAATAGGGCTGTTTGAGCATACCATATATGTCTGGGCTTTCAGAAGAGAAAACTTGAGAGATTAGTTTTGTAGTCCTTAGGAAATACTGTAGAAGATACTATATTAACACTTCCCTGTGTTCTGGTTTGTCATTTTTTGTCTTCCTTCTTGTTACTTAAAGTATTTATTTGCAGCTACTTACATCTGCAAGTTTAAAACAACTTATATCTGACAGTTCAAAGATCTTTCAGCTACTATGTAAGTCATCTTTGAGAGTACAAATGTTCTGAGGGATTTTGAGTTGAATATGCATTTTTAAACAATACCTAGTAATTGGAGAACCAGCTGCAGCTCCCTCTCAGTTTGCTTATTCTGCTGGTTTAAATGCTCTTCTAGTTTATGCCTGTCATCAATGTTCAGAGTAGATATTCCCAGTGCCTTAATTTTCTCTTTTTGGGGCACGTGGCATTATTTTCAGGTAAGCAATGATGCTACTTTTGATACTGAGTTTTGGCAGGGTGTTTCTTGTTATTGTTTGTTTGGGTTGTATAATGTTGAACTTTATTAAATAGTGGTTTTTAAAACCTGGTTTGCTAATAGTTCCTGTAATGAAAGCAGTCTGTTGACTCTAGGGAAATGCAGAGGCAATAGTTTTCATGTTGGTGCATATAATTGCAAAGGTTTTGGTATTGGTTTTGGTTTTTACCTCACAGCAATCAGCACAGTTGACTTCCCCTGTGTGGCAGCAAATTTATTTGCTGTTTTCCTAATTAAAGATCATGTTTCCAGCAATATGTCTTTACTGGATCATTGCCTTGTTAAAGGGTAAAAGGTCCCACTTCGTAGCTTTATCTTGCTAATTGTTTTTCAACCTGGCCTTGATTTTCTCCTGACATCTTCGTGTGCTTTCTTCTTGAGCAGCTGTTCTGGAAACTTTATTTTCCTTGTGATGAAATTTTCACTTTTGGCTGTGCATTGTCCCCATTGCAGAAAGGTAGCTTCAACTCTGCTTGATAAGCTTTTCGTAAGACAATCACTTGCTGTGATTGTCCAAGTATGTAAATACAATAATCCAGTGGAAGCTTTTGTTGTTCAGTACATGTTGCCTTCCCTGTACTGAGTGAAGTATAAGCAGAGTTGAAAAGCTGCCTGTAACACAGGCAGTATCCTTTATATGATGTACAAAGGTATATATTTTTGGCTTGTCTGGCATTTTTCAATCTATTATAATAAAATAACTCTGCCTGTTCCTGTTTCACAGTAATGTCAGCCTGGTCTCTTCATGCCTCATTTTCTCACACAGATGAATAATTTGCTGTCCTTTAGGTTGTCCCTTATGTGGGACTTTCCTTGATGTTATCTGGAAACACACTGCCTTTTCTGAATGTCCCACTATAAAAATTGCTTTTGTGAGATTGAAATTAATAGTTAATTATGTTGGTGTTGTGCTCCATTTGGAAAGGATGATGTTACCTCCATATAATTAAATAATATGCAAGAACAATAATAGAAAGCAAATCTCACGCCTTAAATATCTACAAATAGTATGAAAATACTTAATGTTGTGTCACATTGTCTTTTCAATTGTCATTTATGTAACCCTAACCTGCAAGTTGGTGATTGTTAATTTACTGAGGAGGATATCTTTAGTGTTGCTTGTACAGTACAGTGGAGCTGACTGAGTGAAACCTTAGTATGATACAGCAAAGCTAATGTTTACTAATTATTTTCTATGAAGGTCCATGAGTAGTCGTTATATTTCAATGGCTTTGCTTCTGAACAAAAAAGCTCAACCAGTTTCTTCTAGTTTTGCATTCTCCTGTCCCTCCAAAACCTTTCCCAAATTTCTCCTCCCCACCATTGAACTTGGATACATATATGCAGAGTTGTTGCATGTTTAGTATATATTTGCCTTTTCTAGATTTATGCTTCTGAAGGCTTTTACTATTGTATTCTGAAAACAGCTACATTGACATCCTAGTGGGAGAGAATAGTACAGCCTTTTACTGTCTGAGGCTTTTGGTGCCTGAATAGTGTGTGTGTGGGGAGTTTGCTTGTTTTGAGTGTATGCTTTTTGTTTGGTTGGTTGCTTTTTGCTGTTATCCCCTGATTCTTGCCATACTGTGTATATGCAAGCGTATCCATTTTCCACTTGGTTTCATCAGTTAGTTCTTTTTTCACCTCTTGAGTTACTTCTTGTTTGTCAGTAATACTATGGAGTTTTTTGGTATGCTCCTTTACGACTTGATACTGTAAAAAGTTACTTGCTTTGCTCATCTATTATACGTTGGTATCCAAGTAATGATTATTTTGTATTTCCAAAATGTTTTGTCTGTCTGTATGTAGCCAGGATGTTTTGTCATAGATTTTGTAAGTTTCTGTTCACTGTCTTTTCTTATGCATGACATAAATCCCCATCTATAAATGTTCTTAGCACATGGCGAGTACATTCACACATTAATCATGTTTGAGATCTCATTTTCATGGGGATGTGGCTTCATTTTAATTGGTTTTCTACTGTTAACTGTCATAGTTTAGTTTTACATTCTAAAGTGCTAATTGTAATTTTGATAATCCTAACAACTCTCTCTCTCCCTCCCCACCTCATTCTTGGGGGGTGACTTTGCTTTCAGTCTCCCCACTTCTGCCAGTACTATTCTTCAGGTAACTATGCAGTGAGGTAGGTTGACAAGATGATCTATCTGAAGCTGATAATTTGTAGTTATATTAGTTTTCATCTAAATCAACTCCTTGATTTGGCTCATCATGTGAATATGGAAACAGTTGTGCAAACAAACAGAAGGGGACTTGGTAGCTCTCCTGATGGCTAAAGTCACTTTTTGATGTAAGCATGGGTGAACTTCAGCTTTAGATCATTGTTGCTCAGAGTGCTCAGTGTTAATTAGATAGTGTTGTGCAATTAGACTAAACAAGTTCTAATAAGAAGGTGGTAGCAAATTGGGTTGCCATTTGTCGTAATCTCAATTAACCTTGATTCTGGTTGAGGAACTGGGCTTCCTTAGACCAGGTTGTCAGGGGTGTTTGTGAACTTCCCATTGAAATCAAATGGCTTTAGACACTTAAAGTGCAAGAGACGTCTGAGTGTCTCGGATCTATGTTCTTGAGCTTCGGCCTGAGTGCTTAGTAGTTACTGGAGGATCTGCCTGGAATCACCAACGAGTTGTATTCTGACTGCGTTTTGCATGTTGCTGGTGCAGCAAAGAACAAGGAGGGCAAAATGGCTTTGTGCATCTCAGCCATGTCGATGTCAAAATTGATGGCTTATCATAAAGCCATCAACAGATTAGGACAAGCTGCCAAACTGCACTGAAGCGACTGAATAGTTTGCATTCAGCTTTAGGATGTTGTGACCTCTACTGGCACAGTGGCAATAAGCAGCTCAGGGACAGTAATTTTTATTCCTGTTATGAACTTCTGCCTGTAGTCTTTATTTCCATGTTAGCTGACATTTGATTGATGTCATTACTGATTTTTATTAGTCTTACTGCAGCTTGCCCTTTTAATGGACACAGCCAATAGCAAAATATTCTTTGCCTGATGTGAACCTGTTTTGGATACAAGGATGCTTACTAACATGCACACTACAAGAATGTTTAGTTTTCTGAGGACTTTTCTGATAGATTTCCCTAGGGTTTTTACATTGTTCTGTATACTTTATTAATTTGTATTCAGCTACTTTTTTGTTTGTTTGCGCCTGCTTAGTGTTAAAGCTTCCAGGCCTTGACATTTCTGTCATACTCAACTCATTACTACCCCATTATTTTATTAAGGTGGAAGGCTGGACTATTCACCCTTTTTGGAACACACTATACTTTAGTTTTGCAGTGGTCCTATCTCTCAGCTTAGGAAGCATCATAGTCCCCCTCCAAAAGAGTTTTTGAAGACACAATAGATATTTTATCTAGATTAGACAGAATTCAATGCCTATAAACTTAGCATGTCCTTAAGCAAAAACAAAACAAAACCAAAACTAAATCAAAACTAAATCAAAACAAAACCCCAAGGAGCTGTGCTTTTGTAGTCATTCTTGATTAGTTAGAGTGTTCTCAAATTCTAAGCACCTCTTCATAGTGTATGTTGTTAATTGTGTCAATTCCACTACTGTTTAAAAGGTTAACTTTTTTTCTTCCAGCTTTTAGCCTTCATCATGTTAGTCTTGGAGATTTTCTTTTCTCTATAAGTGCAGGCATCTCACCTTTGGATTTAAATGAAAGCTTTCTTTTAAATGTAACTCTTGAGCTGATCTTCTAGTATACATATTGTGTCATTTTTTTTTGTGCTATGTAATCATGAGAACTGGATAGTCTATTCAATTTATAGCACTTCTGAATTTATGGTACTGATGCACATACATAGGCTACTGAAAGATCCAGCTGCCATGCTAGGAGCATTGGGAAGCAATTCTTCTGACTATACTGGCAAGCTGTAAATACTAACATAAAACATTTTTCTTCAGTTGCTTCTTCTCCCCTCCCCCCCTTATTTTGTAAACTGCAAGTTGAGTTTTATAAAAGTTGCGTTCCTGATTCACATAGTTGAATGGTTAAGTTAGTTGCCTTGCTCTGTTATGCAAATAAATTCATGTATATGGAATTGATTCTTTTACCTTCATGTGAAAAGTGTACCTGTAGTCTTCTGAAATTACACTGTCACATTATTTTTTTTTCCCCCACATACATTAAAATTTAGACTTGTTCAAATACTTGTGTCAATCACATTTGCTGAGTTGGAATGATAGCTGAGGAACCAGCAGAAAGATGGCAGTGCCAGTCCTCTCATCCTTCTAGTGTTAGTGCAGCTTCTGCCTATATGCCTGCACAGGATATTGGGGATTTTATCTGAGGGAAACCCTGAAAATAATGGTTAGTTTTAAAACAGATCAACTATGTGATATAGGACGTTGTGCACCTGAAAGACTTATACCAGCGCAATGGGATTGGGTAGCAGCATGGGAACTGTGCTTGGGAGTGGGTGAAATGGCTTTGAGCCTTAGCACTGCATTTGGCTGGCTGACAGTGTTCATGGAGCTAAGGTTTCCTGATGTATCATTTCACACTAAGGTTAAGCTGAATGAAGCTCTTCCTATTTGAGGAAGAGTACGTCTTCTTTCCTTTCCTTATGTGACAGCATGTTACTGGTAAGTCATGTGTGCCAGCAGTAGTCCTATAGCAGTCATGCAGGCTCAGTCAGGTTAGGGAACTAATGCTAGTTTTAACAAATCAGGTACTCACTTCCAACAGAATGTGCATCTGCATGACTGCTCATGCTACTGTAAGCGTGAGGGTGAGCAGAGAAGTCACAGCTGGTAGATTGCTCTCTCATCAATCACAGAACAGATTTAGTACAGATTACTCTAACCTGGAATCTATACTTTGTATCTGTGAATTCAAGTACTGGTTGAAATGACCAGAAAGTGTGAAGTATCTACTGTAGTGTACTTAATGAGCCCTTTGACATGAAATGAATTTCTGGAAGTCTTATTTGTGAGCTGCAGTGGGTGAGAACAGTAGTAGCTCTTCCTTACGCATTGTCAAATTCTCCTCTGGAGTGGTAAAGTATGTTTCAGAGCATCTTTGGGCATGACATAATAACGAGAAGCTAGATAGCTGTCTGGATGGCTTTCTTAATAGTAAAGAGAGTTGAAAGAACCTTGGATTTTCTTAACTTCTAAAAATTGTTCTGTTGCCCTGAGAAAAATTTATCATGCTTTCCTAGAAAAGGTCTACACAGGAATATCCAGCTAAATATTTTCTTTCTATATCACAAATCTCATACAGCATGTTGCCCAGCAGGAGACTGAATTTGTTTTGTTTTTGTTTAGAGGAGCACGGGCATTTAATAAATAATTTCAACAGCTGCACAGTTCATTTTGAGATGGCACATAATTAATGTGTAAGTATAATAATTTTCCTTTGTGTCACCTTCCTTAGGGATTTCCAAGTGTTTATAACAATATTTAACACCTGTAAGGAGTGTTTATTCTCATGCTTGCTCAATATTACTAGTTTAGGTTTGTATCCTTTGCCTGATTTGGCAAGAGGAAGTAGTATTGCGCTAGTTTATGTCAGAGCCTAGAGATACATCCAGTGAAAACTGCATGAGGATGTAGATGGGAAAACGTAATGATTTGTGTTAGGATATATCAAGGGTACAAACTCCTCAAAGAGGCAGGTCAAGCGGTTGGTTTATGGCAACACAATAAAGTGCTCTGAGAGCACTTGCACATGATTGTGCCATGTACTACAATGACTGTCTTGTTAGTGGCTAAAACAAGTATCTAGCAGATTTTCTTGCAAATTCCTTCAGGTGTTTTGTGGGCTACATTGTAGGCTTTTGGAGCCCTTCAGATGTTGTGGTGTGATGCTTCCATGGCTCTGCACTCTGACTCTGCTTCATTTGTTTCTGACAGAGAGAAGCAGCAGTTAGTACTGGTCCAGCTACTCCTCCCCTAAAAACAGTAGTAAACATTTCCGTTTTGTGAGTATCACAATAGTAGCATGCACCATTACCTCTCCCAAATATATGGGACTCTTCAGAAGAAAGATTCTTGGTGCTGATATGCTGCGTATCTTTACATTCAGAGCTGTGGAGATTCCTCTGAATCTCCATAAAGTGAGGCAGATAACACTGTTATGCATTGATTCACATTGCTACACTTTGTAGACTTTGTTGAAGGAGCATTGTTTCACTGTAATGAAATTCTGATCATAATTTAAGGACTTCAGGGACTAAGACTGCAAGCTTGGGCCTGTGCCTCAGCTGATAGGCTATGACGGGAATAATTTGTAATGAGACATGAAATAGCTTCATTGAGATTCAAAATTAATCCTGTTCTTTGGGGTATAGAATTGTAGAATCAGCCAGGTTGGAAAGGACCTTTAAGATCGTCGAGTCCTACCTTTACCCCAGGACTGCCAAGTCCACCACTTATCCATGTCACTGAGGGCTTCATCCGCACTTTTTTTGAGCACTTCCAGGGATGGTGATTCCACCACTTCCCTGGGCAGCCTGTTCCAGTGCCTGGTCACACTTTCAGTGAAGAAGTTTTTCCCTAATATCCAATCTAAACCTCCCCTGGCTCAGCTTGAGGCTGTTGCCTCTTGTCCCATCACTTGTTATTACTTGGGAGAAGAGACCACCCCCCACATCACTACAACCTCCATTCAGGCAGCTGTAGAGAGCGGCAAGGTCCCCCCTAAGTCTTGTCTTCTCCATATTGAACAACCCCAGTTCCCTCAGCCACTCTTCATCAGACTTGTGCTCCGGACCCTTCACCAGCTTTGTTGCCCTTCTCTGGACCCGCTCCAGCGCCTCAGTGTCTCTCTTGTAGTGAGGGGCCCAGAACTGAACACAGTATTTGAGGTGCAGCCTCACCAGTGCTGAGTACAGGGGGATGATCCCTGTCCTGGCCCTGCTGGCCACACTGTTTCTCATACAGGCCAGGATGCTGTTGGCCTTCTTGGCTGCTTGGGCACAGGCTGGCTTATGTTCAGTGGCTGTCATTCAGCACCCTCAGGTCCTTTACTGGCAGGCAGCTTTCCAGCCACTCTTCCCTGAGCCTGAAGCATTTCATGGAGCTGCTGTGGCTCAAGAGCAGGACCTGGCACTTTGTCTTGTTGAACCTCATACCATTGGCCACAGCCTATTGATCCAGCCTGTCCAGATCCCTCTGCAGAGCCTTCCTACTTGTAGTACTGTTTCATTTAGCTATATGAGAGTTAACTTTAGTGGTATTAATGTTTTCATCTTTGTTCCACCAGCTGGTAGTCTAAATGCCAGCGCTGTGGTAAGGTTATGCTAGATATTTGTCAAGCCTCAGATCCCTAAGATTTATGTCATAGGAAAGAAAGCAGAGTTGTTTAATTTTATTTTTTACATCAGAAAACAGAATTGGAATATAGACAGTTCTTGAGACTAAGCAATTCAAGGAGGTCTCTATCATTCATTGAGAATTTCTTCTACTTTGGTAGGAGTGTCTTATTTAATCTTTAAGGGGCAGCTTGTTTTATAAGAAAAGTTCTCTTTAGGTTTTGAAGACAAACTACAAAGGAAAGTAGAAGTGATTTCTATAGTGAGTATTTCTATTCACATAGTCTGGAAAAGCCCATATTACAGCTAAAGAACCAACTCTAAAATCATATGCAATTATAGGACTTCGTGCCTGAGAAAGAAGTCGCTTGAGATTCCAAAACTGGTGCCACGAGTAGCATCTCTACCTAAAGGGAGTTATGTCCTCAAGGGAAGATTTTTAAAGATAGGCCAGTCATGCAAAAGTAGTAAGAATCTTTTCATTCGAAGGTGATAGTGATGGGAATGCTATGTAGCTGAGTTCTTGAAACTCACACTTTCAGAGATAACATGTCACTGGCATTCTTGCATCTTGATTCCAGTGTATAATTGCCTTCCTCGAACAGGTTGTGTATGGGTCTTTCCAGTCTGTAAATAACAGTATCCTTTGCAGGCTTTGAAAATAAGTGTTCTCTAACTCTTAGCTTCTTTTGCATTCAGGCATGTTTCTGTGTGTTTGTTTTTGCAACGCATTGGCCTATGAGGGGTTAAGGAATGAAAATATGATCCTCTGGATATGTCCCTCCGTACCTTGGTAGCTGTTGTTTCAGTAGCAGTTTTGTTTATTCCATGTTGCGTGACTGTGGGTTCTGAGAATGTGTACAGCTCTCATGTGCAGATTAGCTGAGTCATTCCTTGTCAGTTGTACTGATTCATAGCAGAACCAAGGGGAATTGCTGTGCTTTACTGAACTTGTTAACTATTGTTGGAAATGTCTTGCCCATCCACCCCTTAATTACTAATGGATTTTAGATACCTACCCCTTTCCTGACAGATTCTACAGATAGACATTACTACTTAGTTATTGTATAATTCCAAAATTACACACCATTTGTTTACAGAAACATGCTACAGTGTGATTTTAGTCCTGGTGTTTCTCAGTCATTCCTGCTTTCCTGTTCTTCTGCTCCTTAATTTACTATAGTTTAAGAAAGTCAGGCTCGGGTTGATTGTAAGCAGGAATAGATGAGCTGGCGTGAACTTAATCGCATCATTTTGAGGATATGAATCCAAGCTGAGTGTCGTAACTAGGGGTCTTGTTTTACTGACTTTATCTGCTTAGAGCAGCTGGGGAGGTATTTGTAGGACTTAAGGCTTTTTTTTTAAATTTATGTTTTCTGTAAGAGTACCTAAATAAAGGTAACCAGCATCACCAGTTCAAAATAATGTTTAATGATGAATCAAGACCAAAACCTCAAAGAGCATAGTTTTACATTCCTTCTAATGGGAAAGGAAAAAGCCATTTATCCATTCTTCTTCTTACTAATTTTTCAATAATCATCAAGTTTAAGAGAATTCTTCTGGCTTTGCTGATGACTCAATACAGATCAATACAGGCAGTTTTCTCATAGGTTTTTAAAGTTATATTTTCCACTTGATTGTAGGATAAAAAAATGGGATTTTTTTTTTTTTTTAATTTCCCCAGTGTATCTTAAATCAGAATGATGTAATTTATTTTGTTAAAAAAGCAATGCACTATAACTTGGAGTAAAATTGCGAGAGTTGCCACAGGGTTTTCTGTGGCAGTCTGGGAGCATGAGGAAGGGTATAAGCAGAAAGCCTCAGAGCCCCGTTTTTTTTTTTTTTTGCCTATGAAAATAGCTTTGTGTACAAACTGCCAATTACATCCCTAGTAAAAAGTCCACATTTCTTGAAGTAAATAGAGTGAATTAACTTTGGAAGTAATCACCTTTCCCATCCGACAACTATTCGTGAACAAATAGCAACATTAAGCACCGGAGCCATCATTTTGTGCTAAGATTAATTAAAGTTGTTCAAAGCTCCAGCACACTTCTCTTTACCAGTTGGAGAAGAGCAGGAAATTTGGAGTCAAGTTGGGTCGAAGCATTAATAACTCAATTGATATAAACAGCGCTGCACAGTAGAAGTGCTGTTGCACTCAGTACTACCATTACATTTTGCTTGCAAAGGGTTGTGTCTGAAAAATGGGATGATTTACTGTTTACTTGTGTTGCATGAGAAGTGCAGCTCATCAGCTTATGGTCTGACTTTCTAAAGCAGATTATACTTGTTTTATTTTTTTCTCTGCCCTATGTTACCAAGAGTGTCTTGAGGACGATAGACTAGGGACAGCAAGGAAATGCTTTAAAAATGCCAACTATGTTTTTGTTGTAAATATGAATCGATTGTATTATCTCTGACAGAATAAACATATGTAAAAGAGAAATGTGAAGGGCATCTGCTTCAATATTTGTATTTACATGGTAATACTACTTACATTGTTGGGTAAGCCTGGAGATAAAAATGCTGGCTTTAAAGGGAGAAACAGAAAAGATGCCATTTTCACTGTTGAAATTGTAACGGAGCTTTTTGAGGAGGAGGATTTATGTCCATATTAAATAGAAAACATGAGTCACTGCCTCATTGCTGCTTGCACCAAAATTCTTCTGTTATAAACAGTTAATCTTCTTTCTGTAATTTCATTTAAAAGCTCTGGATTAGGATACCTATTTCTCTGCCTTTTTGGGAGATAGGAGTTATTTAGGTGATAGTCTTGAAGGCGAGATTTAATTTTATTTTTGCTTTTTACAAATGCACGAAGTGATAACCACTGAATCAATGGAGAAAAGAATGAATGCTACTTAAAATTAAACTGCTTCTTTAGTACAGGTTTTAGCCCAAGTGTATGTCTGTTTCTTCTGATTTTTATTACCATGTAGGTATATTTTAAGGGCTACTTGTAACTTCTTTTGAACCTTGCTTGCCTTTGTATTACACACAAAGGAAATACTTGCACCATGAGTTTGTAATAGATGATTAGGTGCATACTGGTATGGAAAAATCAACTTTTGAGGGCAGATAAATGTATTTGTGCTTTGATCACTTAAACTATCCCATGTATTTGAGAATGATGTGTTACAGAGTAGATAAAGCACTAAAATTAATACCCAGATCTTAGTTTCTTACTTATTTATTGCCAATTCTGAAGATTTTAAATACCTTTCCAGTGCCTCATCTTACATTTTGACTCAATTAAGGTGCCTTTTCTTTTTCTTCAAATGAAAAGTTGGAAAGTGACTGCTTCTGGATCTGTTGTGTATAATGCCCCACACCTACAAGACCCATGAGTTGAGGAAGAGTCTAAGTAGATTTTAGCACTTAATAGTTCATTTGAGGTGTTCATGAGTCACTACATGCTTTTTGGTGAAGGATGCAAGTACTAAGTGTATTTTATTCATTCTGTAGCTCCTGCTTTTTGAGATTAACATACAGGTGATTGATTTTATTTTTCCCCAAATGCTATTCCTTCCCTTGCAAGTGCATGCAGCTTATTTTCCTTTTCTTTGCTTTCATCCCTATAACTGAGGGTTTACACCTGTAAAGACTATTGTCCCTGTGATACTTGTACAGAACTTTGGGGTTTCTGGCTGCACTGCAGTAACATCAATACTCTAAGCACTGTGAGGTGTTTTAAAGGTAAATTATACCTGTAGATATCCATTAGAATGGATGCCATGTCAGATAGCTAATGAAAGTAGCATTAATACATTTTGATAACATTTCACAATTAGTTTAAACTGAAAATTTACTGTCCCACAACTTTTAGTAATCAGTTAATTCTGTTCATTTGCAGTAATAAACAAACTGAAGTGGAACTGAGGGGAAGTGATATGCAAATGGTGTCATACCAGTGATTACCTTTTATTGTATTTTTTAATTTTTCCATGTTACTTTTGCTTGCGTAGAAGGATATTGATACTAACATAGTGAACAGATAAACCAGATAATCTGGTGGTTAACACTGGTGTGCTATGAAGGATCTATGCAGTGGAACGTATTTGACACGCATTCAAAGGAAAGAGATATTATTTGCTTCCAGAGATGATCTGAACTAATTTTAGTAAATGTGGGTGGAATTACTGGTAAATGCTTTATTTATTCTTTCCATTGCAGAATGTCAGAGTCTTTGGGGGATAATTATACCATTAGAAATAAGTTAAAATATGAGTATGTAAGTTAAAAAATGATCTAACAAAAAGCTATTTAAGATCATTGTAGTTATTTGGAAGGTAGGGAACATTATTGGGATTATAATTACCCAAGCCTAGTTGGGTAGGCTGGAAGATGCTGGTGGTGCGCTCATAATGATTTTAACAGAAATGTAAATATGAACAAATTATCTGTATATATAATACTAATTTTTATCTACTTTTTGAAATTATTCTGCCAGAGAACTGGAAATTTGCAAGACTTGTGTCATCACTTCAATTTGTTTATTATGTTAATTGCATTCTCTGGTTTGATTATCTGTCCACTCCAAGCTGTATGCTGTCAATGAAACAAAGTTCACATATTTCTGAGAGACATGACTCTGACTCTTTCCTCATTTTATTTAAGTAGCTGAATTTCATCCTACTTCCCAAAGTGAACATGAATCAAGTAAAACTCTTTTGTTTGACAGAGCCTGAATCAGCAACAGCTTGAAGTTGAGGTAATTTTTAGTTATTTGCATGTTTATCTCAAAAAGCTGCTTTTGATCTATGGTTGCTTCTGACAGATGAGAAAGCAAGAGTAGAGTTAATTCTTTGAGATTGTATTGCTGATGCATATAACTGCATCAGTTTGAAGTAATGTCCAATACTACTTGAAAATACTTGAATAATGAACAGAAGGCAAACAAGCAAAGCTTTCCACTTCTGAGCTGTGTAAAAAGTAGCTTATATGAGGAGTAAGTTCACAGTTTAGTGTTCATTTTCTAATTATTTTTTTCTTTTGAGTCACCAGGCCCTTAGAGTATGACAGCAATAATTTGGTAGAAATTTAGTGTTAACTAAAGTCATTCTGAGATCACAGTCAGATTTCCTCGGCTGGGAAAAAAGAACCGCTTCTACAGCTAAAGCAAATTTTTTAGACCTGTGAGTCCATTTGCTAAAGGAGAGATTGAAATATACAAACATAGCTTTCTGGATCAAGAACCTTTAAATATTTCTGAGAATATTCTTAATACTTCCACAACTATTAGATGAGAGTTGCTATGAACCCCCCCACTAAACAACCCAGAATTGATACAAGGTGAAGTATGTTACTGTAAGAGAGGATGAGTATGCATGATTGAAAGACACAGATAAGTAATAAAGTAGGAGCTTTTCAATCTGTTGTTTATAATGCCCCACACTTAGACACATGAGTTAAAGAAGACTCTAAGTAGATATTAAGTACTTGTTAGGTCATTTGAACTGTTCATGTCTTTCATACCACAAGCCACGTACCACATCTCTGTGGATGAAATATACTGGTACAGCAAATAAGACTGGAGAATGAAAAGAGGTCCTATGTCTAAATTAGACTGTAAGATAAATTTAGGTCAGCAGAAGTTATTTACCCTTCTAGAATTTTGTTAGCATGTGATTCTTTTTTTTCTCACTTTCTGTGTAGAAAAATTACTGTGTAGAAGAATGTACTTTTTCAGAAGACTTCTTATATCATATAATGAATGCATGTTGTGAAATGACAAATCTTGTTGAAAGTGAAAATTAGAATTTCAGGGTCAGTGAATAAGGACTGGGCAGAGAGGAAAATACCAGCTACTGGCTCATTTGTGTTATGTGACCCAGAAATTGGAAATTGCATTATCTTGATGTTGGAGTGTAAAGACTGGTTTTACTTTTAAAATTTAGATGCAAAAATAAAAAGCACAAGATGAATTCTACTCAGAGACCATGCAAAATGCAGTATGTTTTATACATCCTCTAAGGAAGAGGAAAAACTTATCTTCTGGGAGATAGTAATGTTGATACAAGGGTAATGTTTGAGAGGAAAAATGTGTTCCTTTGAGGCACTTTTTACATTTTTGAAACTTTTATTAAAATTCAACAGGGAAAAGATTAATGTTTCTTCATAGTAACTATTGTCTAAACTCACAGAAACTGATGATATTAGAAAGAATGATGTGATTGGGTCATTATAGTGCATTCGGTTTGGCTCAGGAGCAGAAAGGAGTATTTGTTTAAGTTAGACACCCTTTTTTTCTTTGGCAGTTCAGCAAGCAAACAGAAATAAGAAACGTCAGTTGGCCAAACTGATCCCAGTAAGCAAGGTTGCTATGAATATGAAACTATTGTGCAGCTAAATCTTGGGTTTCCATTCTTATTTAATTGCACTAGAAGTTTCATGTGTATTGGTGCATGTTCAGATATGCGCTAAGAGCTGATTAATTTCTTCTTTTTTAATATGTAGATCATGTAAATTTTATTCAGATGTGCTGTAAAATCGCCATGGGCACATATATCTGAAGTAGAAGATCAGAATGAGAAATTGGTTTTGAAAATTAGATTTTAATAGAAGGGGTACAATGTCAATTGCAAAGGGATGTTCATACTGTGATATTATCAGGACTTCTGACTTCTTGAAAATGGATATTAATCACATGCTACATTTTCAGATTCATTTTCTTCTGTCTTATTTTCAGAAAAATTATAGCAGCCTTTATTTGCTATGGCTAGACAGGTAACAAAAGAAGGGACAGAAGAGCTAAAAGACAAAGCTTCTTAATGCTTCTTTGGCTCCATCACAGTCTTGGCCTTAGTTATAGTCTGGTTTCTATCTCTATTCTCGAATCTTGCCTATTATCATGAATGTCATGTACTTGAAGGCTTGCATACATAAATGTTATATAGTGCATTAGTACATAGATAAAAAGGACATTAACTTCTAGGACAATTTGAATTGGTTTTGACATTGTTACATATGCTCCCTGGCTAACTGTGGTCTTCAAAAGGCGTTCTGACAGTGAAGAAATTACAGCATATTGTTTAAGAGCCCCAATATTGTATTTGAATACATGAGATTAGTTATAGTGTATAAAAGAGTTAATATGATACATAGATCTGTGATTATGTGTATGTGCGTGTCTAAATGAGTAATCCTTTTTAAATTCTTGTGCTAGCTTTCTTTGAGAAAGAAACCTCTTTTTTATTTAGCAGTTACTGTACAATTCCAGAAATGTAAGCAGTTTGATCCATCGTATCAGATACCTGATTAAAAAAAATTATCCCAAATATCTTGTGTATCTTTACAATTTCAAATCCTAAGAAAAAATTATCAGGTGAAGCATTGTTTTAATTCCAGTTACTTTCGTTTGTCATTTGCAACATGGCAGAGGATAACGTACAAGCAATTTTGTGCAGCACTTTGTCTATAAAATCTCCCCTGTAATATATGGCTTCAAGGCTGTGTTAATATTTGCACAGCTCAAGCTTCTCGGGCTTTGTTTAACTGAGGCTCTTAAAGGAAGTTATTTTAATGAAGTGACAGAGCCTTTCATGGGACTGGGTCAGTTTATAATATGCATATAACAATATATGTCAAATAGATGTTTAAACAGTCCTGTTGTATAATTTGTTTACAGAACTATAAATGTAAGCATACAGAACAAAAAATAAAAAGAAAGTAACTGCTTTACACCAGTGTTAAGAAAGGATTATACTTTTAGAGAAAATGCCAGATTTTATTTTATCAAAGGAGTATTCACCTTAAAATAAAATGGAAATTAGTCTTAAAATCACACATATTTGTTATTTCAAGGCATTTTTTTACTTTCTGGTGTTTGTTCCTGTCGTGGTTGAACCCAGGACAGTTACCTTTTTTGTTAGAAAACCCCCTGAAATGATGCAAAGACAAAATTAAAAAGAAAACTTGTAAAAGTGTTAGTTTTTACTTAACAAGAATAGTATGTAGAAAGCAGTTTAATAAATTTAAGTCTGTGTCTACCCATCTGTGTAGCAAAGATTGCTATGTAAAAATCTTTACGATGAAATAAAGAAGGTTCTCTGAGGAAGTCTTACGGGACAAGCACTTTTATGTTATTGACAGAAATATTTATCTGGATTTCTAGTTTGCCTTGGCAACCAGTATGTTGTACAGGACAAGAGAAATCCTGGAAGGAGAATTGATATTGAATCTTTCTGAATAGGCTGAATCGTGTCAGATGCTGAACTTTCATACAAATAGGAAATTGAGTTTAGAATTTATGAATCATGGGCAAAGCATAGTTTAGGTGGTTAGGGACCCCTGGAGGTTATTTGGTCCAATGCCCTGCTCAAAGTAGGGCAAACTTCCAAGCCTAAAGTAATTTAGTGTTAGATCAGGTTGTTGAAGACATTGTCAGAGGAGCTTTGAACATCTCCAAGGATTCCCCAGCCTCTGAAACCCTTTTCAGTGTTTGGTAATGCTCTTTGTGAATTTATTCTAATACCTAATTAGTTATTGACTACCTTATTCAATTTTTATCTTGTTATTCTAATCCCTCATTTACTGAAGTTGGTAAATTTTTACTTTTTTTTTTTTTTTTCAACAAATGTAGATTTAAGTCAACAGAGAACATTTTGTCATCTTGCACTGAAAATAATGTCATTTATAGGGGGTTGAGTTAACATTGTCATCCCCTGCAATCATCCATCAGAACTACTTGGTCTGTAAAACTGTTACACAAAGCACAGATTTCAGTGGTTGATTCAAGAATTGCTATTTAGCAAATAATTTTTTGCTGAACTGATAGCCACACTTTGAAGAAAAGTCAGTTCATAAACACAGTGCTTTAGTTAGAGTTTGGGTAAACACTGTGCTTCAGTCTTTTTTCCAATGCAACACTCTGCTCCTGCTATTGTATTTTTCAGGCTAGTGCAAACAGAGTAGAGAGACATGTAAATCTATCTTCTCTTTTTCAGACTCCTTTGTGGTAATATTCTCTTGGGGAACATTCAGTGACTAATCTTCTTTCTTCATGCCATAGAAGGAGCTGTAGTCCTTCATTCCCTTTCCAGATACAAATGCTCCTAATCGAGTACCCAGGGACTTTTTTTTTTTTTTATTCTGGTTTTGCAGAATCTGATTTTTAAAATGCCTTTAAAATTAAATTTACATTGAATTTTTAAGCATACATTTTCAAGTAGTTAGTTATTTTAAATATAAGCAGTCTTATTGTCAGCCCTGAGCTTGCTGGAAGTTTGTAAACCTGGAAATACCTATCCTGCACATAATCATAGTATAGCTGTGGGAAGGGACCTCTGGAGATTATCTAGCTCACCTCCTTGCTCCAAGCAGTGCCTATTATGGCAATGTATTCACCTGTCATTGCCAAAGGGATGCATTGCTGGCTTCTGGTCAGCTTGGTATTCACTGGGACCTTCATGTTCTTTCCTGCCAAGCTACTTTCCAGTTGGCTAGCCCCCAGCCTGTGCTGGTGCATGGAGTTATTCCTTCTCAGCTGCAGGACTTGTATTTCCCACCACTGACCTTTGTAAGAGCCCTCTTTGTTTCACCAGCTACTTGAGGCATCACAATCATCTGGTCTATTAACCCCTCAGCCTGGTTTTGTGTCATCCCCATACTAGCTGAGAGTGCACTCTGTCCCATCACCCAGGTCATAAATGAAGGCATTAAACAGTATTGCCTGCAGTGTAGACCCCTGAGGTAAACCACTCATGGCTGGCTTCCAGCTGGCAGCTTTGCCACTGATCACAACCATTTCAGCTCAATAATTCAGCCAGTTTTCAGTCCATGTCACTTTCCATTTAACTAGTTTGTCCTACATTGATTTGTCTATGAGAATATTATGGAGCACAGTGTCAAGCCTTGCTAAAATAAATTAAACCACTTCCACCATCCAAGCCAGTCATCTCACTGTAGGAGGCTGTCAAGTTGGTTGATCAGGCATGTTTTCCCTTTCACTAATCCAGGCTGATGACTCCCAGTCACTTTTTGTCGTTTGTATGTTTGTAAATGATTTCTAGGAGGATTCGTTCCAGTCTCAAGGCACTCCCAAAAATAACACAGACTTCATTTTGTGAGGGTAGAAAAAAGTAAAACTAACTGCAGGGGCTAGAGGGAGAGGCTTATTGCTATGCTTACACTTGAGGAGGGCTAGTTCTTCAATGAGCTGAGTAGCTAGACCAGCGCTGGTGCTGCTGGCTGGCAGTGAGCAATTGGTGTTGCAGAGGCAGTAAGTGGTAGGACAGAAGCACTCAGGCATGAGAGCTTCCCCTCTGGTTGAGGTTTCCTAGTATTGTAAAGTCAGTGGGATCTCCTGTAGGATGAACTCAGAAGATGAGTCCTGAAGTTTTATATGTAAATGTTATCTATTTGCATTTTGCTAGCATTAAAGAGGTTGAGCAAAACTGCTTCTAAGTATAGGGCTCTGTTGAGTTCTTCTATAGTTAGCACAGTTAATAAAGGAATAGCATCTTCATTACACTGAGCTTACTGTGGCTCTAAAGAAAAGATTCAGCGTTTATTTTAATACATTTATTATACAAAATTGTCTAAATTTGAACATCTAGCAATAATTCACTATAATCCTGAATTATTTAATATTTAAAGAAAATCTATGGCATAGCTCCTTTAGTAGATATAGAACAAAAATAAAAAGCAGTTGGAAAATTACAGGCTGTGTAGGTGTTGAAATGCCTCCTGCTTCACTTTCTTAATTGGCAGCAAGCCAGATACTAAGCATTTCTGATTTAAAGCGAAATGCTCCCCTTTGCTTTACATTTCTGGTGGATAAAGGTTGCATTTTGTTTGCGTTTTTTAGCAGTTAGGATTTATTCCACCTAGATACAAAATGAATAAAATTTTCAATTAAATAGCTTCTCCAAGTTACCTTGAACTTTTGCATTATTGCTGAGTAATCCAAATATACAGATCTTTTTCTTGCAACTTGTGTCATAAGAAGTTGTGGATCTCATCCATGTTGTGACCCTTTTTTACTCTGGAAGCTTTAGATTTCTCAGTTTTACTTTAAAGCTTTGCCGGAATTAGTATGTGGTACTCAGAGAAATCTGCTATAAACATGAAAGGCTTTAAATTAGGTAATAAAATGGCTTTCAATTAGGTAATAAAATGGGTTTGAATAATGCAAAAATATTGCAAGCTGTAAATAGATCAGTTATTAATCATTAATTAAATCCATTTTCAGTAGTTGTCAGAATTCTGTCCTTTCACTGAGTTTAGATGTTACTGGGAGATGTGTTTTCGTTGAGAGCTTGTAGACGTTTACCAAATAAGATTGCAGAGTTGCTAATATTAAGGTCAGTCTGAAAAGCTGTACTTTCATCCATTCTTGCTGGTTTGAATGGCATTAAAAAGGGCTTTGGTGTAGCTTTGTCCTGTCAAAACTTGTCAACTTTCTTGTGTTTACAGACAACAGTTAAAAATGTGGAGGGGTGTATATGGTAACCAGCCAGAACATTGGTTCCTAACGTCTCTTCAGAATCATAGAATAGTAGAATGGTTAGGGTTGGAAAAGACCTTAAGATCATCTAATCCTGACCCCCCTGCCATGGGCAGGGACATCTTCCACTAGAGCAGGTTGCTCAAGGCCCTGTCCAATGTGGCCTTCACATCAGCTTAATTTTACATTAGTAGCAGTCATAATCTATAATTTCATTTGATCTTCTGGAAGACATGAATGTTGCGGGTGATGCAGAGCATTAATGGAATGTGTAAAGATGCTGCAGAAAGGCTTTGCATCTTAACTGTGAGTTCTTCAATATACTGCAGAGGCAAAACAAAACGAGAGGGTGGTTGTGCAAATTTACTGTCCTGTGATCAATTTATGTACCTAGTCCCCTTCTTGAGCTCATATATTTCACTAAGAAAACTTGGAATGATGATGGGATGGGGAGTGATATATGGAAGTATTTTAAAGTAGGTTTACTATGAATTTCTTTTGAAATTATATGTATAATCATATTGTACATTTAGTTGTAATGTCACACTAAGCAAAATGCTTGCATGGGTACAGATGAGCTTTGTGTGCTTATTTGAAAATGAGCTGCTTAGCTGCTTTAACAAATCTGAATTTGTTTAGCAAAATGCATTTTATGCATTTAAACAGGAAAAGGAATGTTTTGATATTTAGTTTTATCCAGAGCTTTTCTTGTACTCATTTGGTTCTAGAAGTTTATCCACTTGGGTAGTTTTTGTTTTCACTTCATGCCTTTTCTTCATAGGTGCCTACCATTTCCCTCCCATTCTGCCTTTTTTTTTTATCACTTCAGTTTTTTCAATTATGGGATACCATTGAGAGGCATAGGATGAGGAGAAAGGTACAAGATCTGTAATCTAACTAGATTTTTGTATCCTTCTTTAATCATGTTTGTCAATATACATCTGATTATATATCTGACTGTTTTCCCTACAGAAGGAAAAAATAGTAGATTTCTGTTAAAATGTATGTTGAATGTACTTTTCATTTATATTTCCTGTTTGTTTTCATTCCCTATGCTTTACTACTTATATTGTTATAATATAGAAGCTTCCAGAAAACTACTGCCTTGATCATAGAGTTTGAAAGATCTCTCAAACATTTTCTGTTTTTTTGCAAAGCTACACTAAAAATTAGAACATTCTGTATTAGAGCAGCTTTTATGGTAGGTATATTTTTTAATGTTGTTTTCTACTATATACTGTACAAAAAAAGAGTAATGCCTCTCTTGAGTTATATGAATAACCTGGGTAGTGTGTTTGGGTTTTGTCGTGTTTTTTTCTTTTTTCTTTAATGAAAGCTATGAGCTTATAATCATCGTAGAGATTAATGTGTTGTATATATATATTTTTGTAAGTTCCGGCCAGGATATCCAAGGAACAAGTGTGGTGGCAAATCTTCCAGTCCTGATGCGACAAAATCCTGCAGAAACACTTTGTCGGGTCTTGCCAAAAATCAGAGTAAGTTACTTGTAATGAAGTTTGAAAGTATCTTTTCCTGCCAGTATAAGTATCATAAAATTATAGAACCATAGAATAGTAAACATTTAGTAGTTTAACAAAGGCAAAAAAAGGCCAATTTACTGCGAACTCCATCTCTAGGAGAGGTGTGTCCAGTTGATCATCTTCCACATTAATTCACTGAGGCTCTGAAGTATTGCAGGCACTATATTTTTTTCTTGTGGAAAAAAAAAAACCAACACCACCCCCCTCCCAAAGATAACAAACAAACAAACAAGCAAAAAAAAAAAAACAAACCACAAAACAAAGCAAAAACCAGGAAAAGAATGCAGAATTTATACTATTTCCATATTCTAAACATTTACCAGTGATTTGACAGCTTTTTGAGAACTCTTCTTGAGAACCAGCCAATCATAATGGTTCTTGTTGAAATTTTAGTTTGAAAGCATTGAACTGTGTTCCTAATTTTGTGGACAGTCTCAGTTTCCCCATGCATTTTTGGAGGTATGTTTGACTTATTCACTAGTGTGACTCAGTCATGATTTTACCAGGACACTTTGTAGACTTTTTTTTCCTCCATATAATTTAAAATTCTTTCCCTTTTTGACACAGTTTGCCAATAGGATTGTTATTTTATTTTGCAAACAACTAGTGCTTAAGAAAATTATTTACATCACTTCAGAAAGGAGGAAAGAGTTTAACTAGTTGTCCTTCAAGCACTTCAGGGTTGAGAGGAAAAGTCTTCTGTAGTAGCTGAGTAACTGCTGTGAGTTTTCTTGATCTATCTGTATCAGATTCTCATTGCCAGCTGTAAGACAGTATATAATTATATTAGTAATGAAGGTGAAATGGCTGAGTCACATGCTTGCGTTATAGAGTTTTCTATCAACCAAGAAGGTGATTACTAAACAGCAAAGTGAGCCCATGTGAAAATGATACGTATTCCAGTAAGTTCTCATTTATATTTCATTGCTTTCTTTGTTGAAGTTTGAAAGAACTGAATTGCATCTTTTATTGAAGAGCCGTGTGGACATATATCTCTCAGCTTTTTTTAATTTTTTCTTTCTTCTTTTAAGGCTGCTACCTAAACATTCTATTAATAAAAGAATCACAGAAAAAATATCATATTATGAAAAATTGGTGTATTTCTTGCTACTTGTGGAATTGGTCTTAAACTGAATCCTCCTTCTATCCCCTACTCTTCAGAAAGAGGCTGCTCAAGGGACAATTTAGTATTTATGAACAACTGGTTTAGTGACTTCTGTTCTGCTCTTTTGTTATGAATTTGTTGACTGAAAGATATATATGTAATCTTCAACATGATTAGTTAGCAAATATTCTTCTGGAGGGTATTTAAATGCAAGCACTACTGTAGAGGAGTCTTAGGTTCCATGTGGTAGATTTATTCGTTAAAATTCTGTGCACCAATAGATGTATGGGTCACCCAGCTGAAAACACATGTGGGTCATTATGGACACCAAGTTGAACAAGAGCTGGCTGTGTCCCCCTGTGACAGGGCATCCTGGGCTGCATTAGACAAAGCATTGTCAGCAGTCTGAGGACAGTGATCCTTTCCCTCTACTCCTCCTTCAAATCTACTACACCTGGAGCATCCAGTTCTTAGCTCCGCAGTACAAGTGACACATGGACGTACTGAAGAGACTACAATGAAGGGCCCTGAGAAGGATTAAGGGACTGGAGCATTTCTCTTATAGGGAAAGGCTGAGAGGGCTGAAGCTGCTCAGCCTGCAGAAAAGAAGCCTTGGAGAGGATCTTATCAATGTATATAAATACCTGAAGGGAGCATGCAAAGAAGATGGAACCAGATTCTTCTTAATGGTGCCCAGTGACAGGACCACAGGCTATGGGCAGAAACTGAAGCACAGGAGGTTCCCTCTGGGCATCATGAAACACTTTTTCACTGTATGGGTGACCAAGCACTGTCACAGGTTGCCCAGAGAGGATGTTGTTTCCCTCCTTGGAGGTATTTAAAAACTGTCTTGGACATGTTCTGGCTCTAGGTGTCCGTGCTCGAGCAGGAAGATTGAACGAAATGACCTCCAGAAGACCCTTTCAGGCTCAGCCATTTTGTGATTCTGTCAATATCAGATATCACCTTTCAACTTTTTATTATTTCCTGAACCTTTTGTGATCCCGAATGAGAACACAGCTTTTGATTCTAGTCTTAGGTCTTTATATAGTAATGGAGAAAAACTTGTAAGAGGATGATCATTATCATGATAAGGGCCTAGGGCCTGGAAAATACTTATTTGGTTAGAATTGGAGTTCAGTGTGTTTAGATCAGGCAGTACTTAATTACTTCGTAAAAATATCTTCCTGCAAACTATTGAAGGACATTTAACTCAAAACAGCATATCAAGAAAGAAGAGTTAGAAACTGAAGACAAAAATATTAGAAATAAAGCAGGCAATTGTAATAATAACTGAGAAAAATAGCGTGGTTTTCATCTTGCAGTGTCATTTAAATCAAAACTGAATGCCTTCCTAGATGATAAATTAAATGAAACTTAATGTACTTAAGACAGGTAAAAGAATGAAATATAATGAGGTCAGTTTAAATCTAAGTGTTTATTTCAGGTTTAAACTTTATAAATAGGAACTTTCTGGGATGTATATGAGTTAAATTTTTTTCTGTGGCTGCACTCTTGCAAAGTAGGTTCTTCACTGGTGCTCTGTTATCTCATAATTATTTAATCTGTAATAAAAGAACAGTCTGTTGTACCCATGTTCACTGCACTTTTAACTGCAGAATCATTAACTTGACCTATTTTTTTTTTGTCTTATCCTTTTTTTTTGTTCGAGGAATAGTCCTGACTGTTAAATGGACACTGTTATAGTCTATAAAGTCATAATTGAACTCAACTGCAATTAGAATTTTTCACATGTAGTATGGCATTGCGGGGAAGTAAGCTGACTTAAATTACTGCACTTGGTTTCAATTCTCTAGATCAGGAAAAATCATTTATGTATTTTAATTTGCACATAAAGCTACTATACAGCTCATTTTTCATAGAATCATGGAATCGTAACAGCCAAAACAAATCTTTAATACTATGAAAATACTATGAGTTGTGTGGTAGTTTCAGGGTGCTGTTTATCTGAAGGTATTGTCACCATATGACTGATAGGGAAATCAGTGTATTTATTTAGGATACTTGCAGAAAACCAAGGCAAGAATAAATACTGCTTTTACTAAAGCTGAGGATAAAACCGCCAGAGGAAGTAATACATGCAATGAATGTTCTGTCTGGATACATTAAAAATTTTTATTTCACTTGTGAGTAATTAATAAACCTGGTTACTTTTATAAGTCAATATAGAAATTAATATATGTGAATTGCTTATCATTCCTTAAAACGTAATTAAATTGAAATGATATCAAAGACCCTATTTAACGTGTTTCACGTCTGAGATGAGAGAAATCAAACATATTGTATGTCAATAAATATGCCAGATCTAAGTATGATTAAATTGTGCATCAGTATTTTGGTTATGCTAATAAAGCAAATACATTGTATATCAGTTAGATGTTAATGTAAAAATGAGATTATGAAATATCTTTTAAAATTCGATAATTAAAATGAAGTGGCATCCTTGCATGGGTTCTTTTGCATTGAGATCCTCACTCTGGATTTCTGCGTGCACCTCCTCATGAACCTTGAAAGTCATTGAAATGTGGATTTAGGGAAAGCTTAGACATTCTCATCAGCATTTCTTCTTGTGCACCAAATGGCTCTTTTCAAATGATATTATTACTATTTTCCCTGTTACCCATCCTTGAGCACCCCCACTGAAAGAAGTGGAGGTAAATTGCAGGTGTCTGATTAACTAATAGGAGACTTTTCCAAATGCTGTGATTGTGGAAAACTAGTTAATCTTATTGAAGGGTATACATCAAGCCTTACTTATTGCTGTTTGACTAGTTCCAAACTCATTTTCACAGTTACTTAATTTTCCCAGTATAGCAGTCTCCCCTTGAAAGCTTCTATTATTCCCTAGTTGATTTTATAGTTTAAGAAGAGGTGGGGTGATTTTCATCCTGTCTTATACCTAGTATATATTTTAAGGTTCATCTTCATTGTATCTTTGAGTTTCTGTAATTTCCATTATTTCTGTGTCTTTCTAGTCCTAAAGGAAGATTTTTGTTATACCAGTACAGTTACTGAAACAATTGACTGTTTCTGCTTGCAGTATTCTTTTAAGAGAATTCTGTTGCTGCAGCACAGAAAGTGGGTTAAATTAGAGGTGAATTTTCTGGTTCCCAACTAATGGAGTAAGCCTGGCCTTCTAAATTTTGCAAGTTTGTTTGCCTGATTTTAACTTGTAGACATAACAGTAGTTCAGGAACATGCTAATACCCTCAAATTCTGTTAAATGTGCTTGTCTGAATAAGACAGGAAAACCTTTTTTCCTCTGGAATGAAAATTAGTGGAGGATCCATGTATGGAAAGATAACATTACTTTCTAAATAAATAATTTTCTATTAAGAAGATTTAAGTCACTCAGGTTCAGTGAAATTAGAATGAGACCCAAACATTTGCATATGTGGGACTGTACAGTTCTGAGTGCAAGCAGCAATGTAGGTAGGTGTGTAAGCAGTCTAGAAATTTACATTTCAATGTCTCCTGAGGTCCATGAGGAGGCACATCCAGAGAATGTGTTCTCACACATGGTTATCCAGACTTGTGTGGAAATGTGGAGACTATGTGGAAACTTGATTTGATGGTAAGTAACCCTGTTTGCATTGTGTACAAAGTGAATACACACATAAAATTGAATTCAGCTCCATTATGTTCTGTTCTGCAGTGCTTTCTTAGTATCCACAGTTTGTAAATAGCTCTTTTAATTATTTTGGGCATGTTTTTTTGAGCAAGTGTAAACCAAAATCCCAGGACAGTGTGCACAGGTATTTTCGATACCAGAAATATTCAAATTATAAAATTGGTACGTGTCCTTATTCTTGGCTTTGGCTGTTGCAATAACAATGGAAGAGCAAGGACAAAGTAGGCTGTGGAGATAATAAGAGGGTGGTTTCCATGGCTATTGAATGCAAATATTTTATCACACTTTGATTGGTAAGCTGTGCAGTGCTGCTTCTTTTATTCATTTGGGAGAGCAGGGACACAGAAAATGCTTTTACAAACATATGTGGCTGTACACTGAGACAGCTGTTGAGAGATAAGTAATGGTTCTCTCTGAAATCAGATAATCTAAAAGTTATGCATTTGCACACACAAGCTGGTTGACATTTCTGTAGTGAAAACTTGTTTTCGTGTTGCTTTGAAGTAAGAGAAGTCTACTACATTTCTCAGATGTTCTCTGCAGACTATTTTCCCAACAAAATTGGTATGGAATACTTAGGTTCATAATGAGTGTTTTCTTATTCTGGTCTAGGTTCTTTTTCTTTTATTAAAATATCAGCTTATCTTTGATTTTTGATATGGGATCTGAGAAACCACTGTTCATGTCAGCACTTTAAAAACAGAAACAAACCCACATATATAATGTGCTATATAGGAAGTATGGGCTTTAAACTCTTACTAAGTTTGTAATCAATTGTAAAATGAATGTAATGCTTTAGTAATACAATAATACAATTTATTTTGCCATGAGTGAGACATGTTTAGACAAGTAAATAAATGTTCACCTAGCCAATAGGTATGCACATACTTAAAATGAATGCTATGTCATAGATTACATCCTACAAGCTCTTTGGTGTGTGCATAGATCTGAAATTGAAATTTCCTTGTTTCATTAAAAAATTTAGTAATATTTTATTCCCTTATTATATTTGGTTAACTTGTGAACTGGTGCTTTTAAAGACAACCTGATTAATTATATTTTTATATGGTTAAAGCTAACTACTTATATGATTTTACTAAGTACACTAGTAAAAGCTATGTTACGTAGGTAAATATTCTACTACATATTGCTCTATTCTGAAGACTATGTGTGTGTGTATATATATATATAAACACTCACATTTTTATTTGTGTTCTGTGTCAGTTGGCAAGGGACAAAATTTGAATTTCCTTCTGCTGCTTTAGTGTCTCTCACTGGATGAATGAAATATTTTTTAAACCTTTGTTTGAATTCTTTTAATGTGCATAGACAGCAGAATTGAAACTGTTAGCTGGTCTATTTTTACCTCTCATTTTATACAGTAGAAAAACCCACACATATGCATTGTTGAAGCTAAAAGTCACAAAAATATTATAATTTATTGTTCTTTAATTTTTCTGTGAGAGATTTTAATATTTTCAAGTGATTACGGTTAAGAAAAAATACTTTTACAGCCAATTCTGTAAGTTCCCCAGGTTGTTGTATATTCACTCTTAAAACCAAATGTACAAATTTGAATGTTCTTTCAGTACATTTTTTTCCCATGTGTTCTAAATTGATATAATTTTAAACTATACAGGAGGTGCTGCATGTTGCAGGAGTGGAAATGCAGTTAACAGCTGCTGTTTCATTTTTGACTGTTCTGCAAGAGGAGTCGGTGTCCATTCATACATATTCCCACTCCTTCCTACACATCATTCTCCAAAACCTGGAACACAGAGATGCAGGTCAGGGCTGTACAGCTATACTGATGACTGATCACTTCTGCATGTTTTGTTTCTTTAGTGACTGTACAATCCTGTGTAAAGCAGTGAGTGCAATCACTGTCACTTTGTATCTAGACTTAAGTGAATGCAAAGATTTTTGCATGCTGACTACTAACATACTGATATTTAAATGTAATTCTGATTGAAGCAAACAAAAAATACTTTGTCTGGAGAACTAAAACCCAGTTGATATTGTGCCCAAGCTTCTACTGAAGTACCAGGATTTTGTTGCTGAGAAAAGGGAGGGAGGATGTTTGAAGTTTCTTTTGTGATGATTAGTTTTACTTAACATCTTCGACACTATTCTGGGAATAGAAAGTAAAAAAAAAGCCTCTTAGAAAACTAGAAAGTTTCAGTGGGCATCAGAAAAGAATGTGCTTCTAAATGAGGGAAATAATTTTTTCAAAACAAAGAGAATAATTATTTTTGATCAGGAATCTAAAAGATATAAGAAATGGGGGCAGAATTTGCTTCTTGCATATCCTACTTCTTAGTTTGAAGTCTTAAATGTGTAATTTGGTGGCTTTTAGATAAATAGCTCCTTGAAGAGGTGCGTGTATAAAGCAATAGCTAATTTTGTAAAACTGAGGTGCGTTTTGTTATTATATGTACAACATAACGTATAACCCATTTCATTGTAACAGGCGTCAGCAATGCATGGCTAGAGACTCTTCTTGCTGTAATAGAAGCTTTACCAAAAGAGACTATCAGACATGAGGTAATAATACTTTCAAGCTTATGCTAGCAATAAATTAATAATATTTTGTAAGATCGTATTTCCCTGCAAATTTCATTCTTGAGTTAAACGTAAAAAGCACCTTTGAGGTAGATTGGTTCAGAGAAGAGGCAAAAGGAGATATTAAGTCACAAAATGAGCTAGGCTATTTTTTGTCATCCTTCTGTGAGCATTTGAACTCTGGCAACTTAAGTTGCCTTTTCCATAGAACTGTAGAATCATAGGATAGTTTGGGTTGGAAGGGACCTTAAAAATCATCTAGCTCCAACCCCTAAATCATTAAGATTTGTGGAAGTTCTATGCCTGTGAAAACAGTAATGCTTGTAGAACATATTGTAAGAGAGGAATGTGCTAAAAGGTGAGACAGGGAGGTGATATTAAAAATTTTAATGTTCTTCAGCAAATTAGACTTTTTACTGTAAGACTTCCACTTCACTTAGTATTCTCTGTAACATGTTTTCATGTATCCAGTTTAAGTTTACAGGTTAGTATCTCACTCTGTGTCTTCATGAAGAAACTACATTTTGTTTGCTACTGGGCTAAAATTCTGATTTCTGTTAAATGGAACTGAATGCTAAAGATCCATTTCATTGTGTATTTCAGCTGTCTGTTACACACCAAACACCTAATGCCCTGAAAACACTCTTAATTTTTCACTGTGTAGCTCAAGAAAGAGGAAAGAAATCTGTCACTAATTCATAATATTACTTCCCTTTACTCTGATAATTTATTCGGTTTTGGTTTAAGCATTCATATTTCATCGCTGAGTTCAAAAGCTTTGCAACAGGCATATTTTACTGTGTTTATAATTTAAAGCAATATTGAGATTTAAATATATGATTGTGTAATATAAAAATATTCATTAAAATTAGTGGCTAATTGAAATTCAGTACTATTTAGAAAATAAACTTCTAAAGGGTAAAAAATTAGGTGGAAAATAAAAAAAAAATTAAGTCTTCTAGTCACCTCCAAAATCTAAATGTAATACAGTTTTACAGGTGCCATTTAAAGATGGTGAAGGTTCTCCCTGATTTGTCTCTAGGAACACATGTATAAGTTTTCACAAAGATTTGCTTTGGGAAGATCACAGCTGATGAAAGTTTTGGTTCAGGAGCTATACAGAAACCTAAATCTGAAAAGAGACCTTTTATGTTACTTGAAGAATCTTTTCGCGTGGCAGGGGGGTTGAACTAGATGATCTTTAAGGCCCCTTCCAACCCAAACCATTATGCGCTTCTATATCAGAAAACATGGAATATTCTGGAGGGGTTTTTTTGAGGATTTGTTTGGGGTTTTTTGTTTGGTTTTGGGTGTGTCTTCTTTTTCATAAGTAAAAACCATAGGACTGTCATAGACTCCAAGGATATAAGGAAAAGTGTGTGTCTCAGACCAGAGGTCAGCCTCACCCAGTATCCTGTCTCTGGCAATGGCCACTTCATGGGAGAGACTTCATCTAGGTCCGTGATTGGAGTTAGTATTACTAGATATGGTGTGTTTGCTGTCATAGTTCAAAGACCAAATAAGTAATATACAGTTTTTAGATAACTAATGGCATGTTTCTTTATGCAGTATTATAGGTAGAAGCATATTTTATGTACTAGTTCTAGGTTGGGTGATCTATTCTCACAGAGGTAAGATTCTCTCAACTAAGAATTTCAGCTGGTATTTTAGAATATTGGTGGACTTTCCTGCCCTGTATATTATCCTCTTGTGAAGCTCTGAAAAAAAGACTGAGTGAGGAACTGTGGCAGACAATGAGATACATGTCTGTAATGCTCCTCTTGGCCTGACACCTGGATATCTGTGATTATTTCTGCACAAAAAATAATATATCAAAAGGCCTTTCTTAGCTTGTTTCTGGTACCATAGAGGTGATCCAACAATTGATGGCAGAGCTTCCATAAAGATGCATTTTTTTCTGCATCTGTATGGAAAGGAAACCTCTTCCCTACAAATGTCCAAAGTATGCATAATCGAGAGGGATCATTGCCTCAAAATTTGACATCAAAGGATGTGTTTCCTGGGAAAACTTGTAGAAAGAACCTCAGAGAGGCTTCCTTTACCTTTCGGTGCATATTTCTTTTTTTCCTGTGCAGGAATAAATTTAACAACTTTCATGAAAATTACCAGCTAAAAGCTATAAATATTCATATACAACATAGCCTCAAAATAAAGACACAAATAGACAGATGTAAAACTGTGTCTGTGATATGAATCATGAACTGCTATTTGGGCCAAGATTTGGGTTTGCTATAATTAGTAGTGAATATTAAATATGGGTTTCCAATAGGCTATTAAGACATAGTACATAGACATCATTACTGCTAGTGATGATTAATTCCATGAGAGGGGTAGATGACACTTGGGATATGTTTTTCTAGATGATTTTTTTTTTTTTTTTGAAGAGGAATACATTATTTACTGCTCACATTTATTCTGTTCATATTTCTTCTTTTTTCTTTCATATAGATCCTGAATCCACTTGTTTCCAAAGCACAGCTTTCTCAAACACTTCAGTCCCGCGTAGTTAGTTGTAAAATCATGGGAAAATTAGCTAACAAATTTGAAGCTCATATGTAAGTAGATTGTACCCATATTTTAATTTCGCAATATATACCAGTATTTCTTGGTTAGTGGGCAAAAATTACTGCAAGAAAAGTAGACTTTACTGCAAAAATTAAATGCTTTCTTTTTACAGATCCCTTTATCTGGATATTAATTAATGATAAAAAAATGTTCTCTATGTAACTAGCCTATTCAGACTTGGTGATGTTCATCAGTTTATAACTTCAGTTTGTATGTTCTTCCAGAGGTTCAAATGTGTTAATTTTCATGCCGTTCTTCCATATTGTTTTTCTTACTAGGAAATACACCAAGCAGTTAATTTCTCTGAAATTTACAGGGACAAACAACATCACCTTAGAGTTTCTTGTTATAAAGAGAAGAATCCTGTTCCTAACTTTTGATTTGTATACCCAAATTTAACATGTAGATACTTTTTTTTTTTTTTTTTCCCTATCCCTAATTATATGGAGATGTATCAGGATCTCCTGTTGTTATCTGATATTATCCAATTCTTAGATTCAGTGTCTGTGGGTTTGGACAGTGGTGTAGAAGAGGGAAGCAATGATGAAAGTAAATCAGCCCAAAGCAGTTGGTATTGCACATTCTTTGGACAGTTTATCCTGTCTTATGATGGTGGGGTCATTTCACCAAATGTGTTTTCTATCCAGGTAGTTGGCCACATGTAATTTTGAATTACAAAGAAATCCACTGAAGGCTACTAAATGCACAGAAACCATGTCTAGCTGACGATTTCCTCTCTAATAATGATTTTGATTTGCCCTAAAATGCAAAAATTCGGTATAACGGAAAAGGTGAACAACAGGACAATATGACAAGACATATAGAAATATATTTCCTTAAATTATGATTTTTTTCTTCGATAAAAAGAACTAGAAGTAGCCAAACGGAAGCTGTCTACACCTTCATTTGCTTTGTAGAATACACTTGTTGGACATATAAAAGTTAATGAGCATGGTAAAGTAGTATTTTTTGATCATATTACCAAAGCCTTCAAATCTTTATCTTCAAAATTGGTAGGATTCTGGCAGAATTGCTTTTATTTAATTAATGTTACTCTCTCATGAAAATCAAGTGACTTTCCAGATTACTTGGAATCTTATGAGAAATTTTAGTAGCGTTAGCCATTATAAGTTCAAATAATCATACCTTCTTCTGCTGGGTTTCTTTAATATGATTCCTTGCTGTTAGAAGTAGGAAACCCCTCATTCCAGTGAGCAGATAGTAGCACCATTTCTGTACAGAAGCTACATGTTGAGAAGACAGCTGAGAATTTTCTGGGATGTAGTGATTCTCTGGTAAAGTGGTCTGAGCGCATGCAGTTCAGAGGGCGGAAAAGAGACCTGAATTCACAGGAGACCTGTATCCACAGGTTTGAAATGTCACAGGCTGAGTAAGATTAATGATACACTGTTATTCCCCTAGCAGGAGGGGTCTTGCTTCGTGTACGCTCAGGAGACGTACTTGACCTCCGAAGTAGGCAATATATAAGATCTATATCTTCATGTTCTTCTTCAGAATGGCATTATTCTTCTTCTTGAAATTTATAAGAAAATTAAAAACTTTTCTTTTGCATTTTAAATGACTCCCAAGTTGTTTTTTGGAGTATCGAAAAAATCCCAATCTTGGAATAGAACATCAGTTTTTCTAACCTCTGTTCCAACAGCTATTTAAAAACAAGTATTTTTTTGGAAGTAGTCCCTACTTCAGAATATTCTTACAATGCCAAATTCCTAAGGCCTTGTACAGTTTTAAGAACTTGAGGCCAAATTTTGCTCTAAGAGGTAAATTAATTTTTACTGTAATTAGGGGAGGCTGAGCAAGCTGGCTTGAAAATTTCTTGTATGTCTCTTCATATTTCTGTTGAGTTTTGCAACAACATAAGGATTTGGATAGAGATATTTTATGAATACTCATGACAGCATCTTGGGCAGTAAAAGGAAACACAATGGCTGATTTTGCCAAGATTTAGTATGTGTTCTTACTTAAATAGATTCAAAATATTATTTTGTATCTGCCATTGAAAACTCGGGTTTACTTCTCCGTAAAGGCACTGCAGCGCTGAAACTTTTAATCTTAAAATCTTTTTCTATTTTTTCCCCCAAATATCTCCTCAGTGATACATGTATACAAAAGACGAGGTATTAGCTACTAATTGAGATTTGCACTTCCATTTATATAATAGTTTGTATTCTTGAAGTGGCTGTTCAGGAATTGTACTGAAGATGGTTATTAAATGAGGACAGCACCTCTAAGCCTACCTATTATCTTTGTAGTCAGAAAAAAAAAAAAAGATGGAATATGAGCAAATTACAGTGACTGTGTCTTTATAGAAATGTGTCTGATGTCCATACAATTTTCTGTAGAAGTAGTATATGGGTAAAATTTGTATACTACAGAGTGGAATTTATATATTCTTGTCCTGTAATAAAAAGTGTTCACATTTTTAGTATTAAAAGAGACATTCTTCCATTGGTAAAATCACTGTGCCAGGACACGGAATACGAAGTTAGAACTTGCATGTGTCGGCAACTGGAACATATAGCTCAAGGAATAGGGTGAGTATAATTTGCATAACAGCTTCTAAATGCAAAATCTTTCTCTAAAATATTTAATGGTAATCTAAAAAGTCCTTTTAAGATTTCTAACTTAATTCATGTGTATTCAGTAATGAATTTGGAGTGTACAGATGTGTTCTTAGGAATTAGTGGTTGGTGCTTGGCTCCTTTCCATTTTCAAATTTTTGTTTCTCTGTGATAGTAAAATTGCTGAACTATACAAACAATTTCTTTCTGGTAAATAATGAGTTCATTTACGCTTCTTGAAATCATCTCAATTATCCATTGGTGTCACTGTGTTTACTTAAAAAGGGAAGGGGATAATGGCAAGTGTTAGCAGTTTCTAATAATTACTCTGCAGTTATTTGTGAAAAGATGCTAAATGTGTTCAGTAAGCAAATTTCTGTTCAGTATCAACTTTTGCTCTAAGATGGAAGAATTTCAGTATTGCACATATAGGAATAGAAAAAGTGTGGAACTTTTATTTTAATAAATAGTACATGTTAACTACCCACACAGGAGTGGTCTCTGAGTGAAAAAATACATTAAAATTCCAGGTCTCCACCTGTTATTGTGTCAGGAAGAAAGAAAGCAGTAAATTCTCTTACAGACTTAAATAATCAAGCAAGGTTCCCTGCCCTGTGTTACACAGTGGGAACAGTTAGATAATTAAAGTCCCTCTAGCTTTTTAAAAGGTGAATTTATGACAAATACAAGGATGAGGCTGAAACTGAAGTGTAATTTGAAAGATACAGTAAATATGCACTTTAGCTTGTTGGTGCTGGTGCTTATGGAAAAGATGCTTTCCTGTCGCTGTGGAATGATTTTTTAATTTATTTTTTTTAATGGAGAATTATGTTGTGATTGTAATTCTGAGCTGCTAAAAAAAACCAACAAGCAAGCAAAAAACCCAAACCAAAACAAATAAACCAATACCACTAGAAATTTTTGAATCAATGTGATTTACCTCTCAGCTGTGGAATACTGCAAAAGTGTACGTTCAGGCAGTGTTTTAGCTTACTCAGATATAGGGAATGAATATCCGTGCCAAGAACTAAACATTACTGCCATATACTTAATTGGACTTTGGTTTGGCAACGCCATGCAGGACAGTAATTTCTAGATTCCTAGATAAACTTGTCTTTATTGCATGCAAAATAGTTTTTTATATGTGCTATAGGCATCTCTTCTGCAAGGTCTTTGTCCTGCAAAAGTTCAGAGGATGTGAATAATGTGAAATCACAATATAACTCATCTCAATAAAGTTACTCATTTGGTTTTGTGCTTATTATATAACAAAGCATAGGTTAGAGTAGTATAAATCATTTAAACATTTTCCATATTGAATGGTTTTTAATTTAAAAGAGCTTGTAATTGTAGAAATTAAAGGTAGTATTTGTCAAAATTGTTGATTTGTGAAACTGGAAATTTAGCATTCATTTTACTAAATCGAATTACTGAATAATTTGAGCTTGCATTTATTTTTGCTGATTACATGTATCTTTATGTATCTTAAAATTTACTTTTGTTTAATGAGAGATTAAAGGTGAGTTAAAGAAAGGGTTCTGTTTATCTTCAGGGAGTGAGATTTTTTTTTCCCATAACTACCAAGATTTGAAGGGAGGAATAGTTCTAACTGTCGTATTCGTTTGAAGATTTTTGATGCCACCAAAACAGAAATCCCCAGAAACATATTTGCAAAGCATTTATTCCCTCCTCCCCATTTGTTGTCATGTCTGTCCTCATTTCCTCCTACAGCTAAATGTTCCAGGTGTGAAAAAAAGGATGTAGTTGTACCCTTCTCTCCCCTGACCCTTCCTGGGCCGTATGTTCTTGTCCGTCTCAATCACCTTCCTTCCTCTTGTTTGTTATTGTGCAATCCCATGAGATTTTTTTGGTGTCTTATTTGAGATACCATCTGTATTTCCATGGGGAAAAGGTGGAAATACTAAATATGTCTTCCCAGTTCTTCTTGATTGTAGGGCTCCAAAAGAGATTTTTCTAATCTCTTAAAGCAGTCAAGAATTGGGTATTGTCATGGTTTAAGCCCAGCCGGCAACCCAGAAACCATGCAGCCATTCAGTCACTCCCCCTCTTTCGTCACTCCCCCTCTTTCCTGCCCCAGCTCCCTGAGGGATGGGGAGGAGAATCGAAAGAATGTAACTCCCACGCATTGAGATAAGAACAGTCCAGTAACTCAGGTATAACACAAACCACTGCTGATACCATCAATAATAATAATGATAAAGGAAACAACAAGGGAAGAGCATACAACTGCTCACCACCTGCTGACCGATACCCAGCCCGACCCAAGCAGTGATCTAACCCTTCCAGGTAACTACCCCCAGTTTATATAGTGGGCATGATGTGCCATGGCTAGTTTGGGTCAGGTGTCCTGTCTCTGCTTCCTCCCAGCTTCCCCTCTTCCCTGGCAGAGCATGAGACTCAGAAAATCCTTGGTCAGAGTAAACATTACTGAACAGCCACTAAAAACATTGGTGTTACCAGTGCTGTTCTCAGGCTGAAAGTCAAAAACACAGCAGTGCACCAGCTACTAAGAAGGAGCAAAAATGACTGCTACTGCTGAACCCAGGACAAGTATAGGCTGGGACATGGTAAACTGTGCTTGTTGGCAGCTTCTACAGCAGCTATACTTTTGTTCCAAGGAGTGAATCTCTTTTGAACTTACTATGCCAGTCACCTTACTGTGTAAATGTTACTGTGTCAAGAGTATTTCACTCCTCCTCAGTCACCTCTCTCATTAAACTCCGATTTCTAAGTCAGAGTTTACGGGACAAAAATCTGCTGGCAGTGTATAGATTCAGGTTGTCAGGACCATCACACGCAGCAGCAGTGCTAGTAATTACCAAGTCAGAAACAAACAAGCAGAACCCGTTCCTTACTACTTTAAAATAAGCCTAAGAGCTAATATTTGGACTAGTTTGGAAACCATGTTTTCTCTGAGCAGTAGTTGCTTACCCTCTGTAAAGAAGGCTCATCTTTGAAGCGAAAGATTTTCAAACACTTCAATCCAGCATGATATTTAATATTTTTTGGCTTTGGATGATTGCATTGAGCAGTTTCTGCATATTTGATCAGAATAGTTTTTTAATGACGCAGTGAAGTAGCTGTATTCCTTTGATTTTTTGCGTTTTCTCTGATTTGTTTTGAGCCAATTTGAATGCTTTTTTAGTGATGAAGTTTTGCATTTTTTATTTTCATGTTTGTTTGGTTGACAAAGAAGAAAGTCCTGAGGTTGCCTGGAGGTTTTTATTTAATTTTTCTTTCTTTACAACCTTGTCAATTTTTCATTCTTGACTGCCCAAAAAATAACTAAATTATTATTTCAAGGTAGTCTGTTTGGCTGTGGCATTAGTTTCATTATAAGTTTTCTCTTGACTGCTTGCCTCACTTTGCAGGGCAGAACTAACCAAAACTGTTGTGCTTCCTGAGTTAGTAGAACTGGCAAGAGATGAGGGCAGCAGTGTACGCCTTGCAGCTTTTGAGACCTTAGTGAATCTACTTGATATGTTTGATGCAGGTAAGAATTTACTACAGGCTTACTAACCCATTTCTTAATGCTTTAATGCATCTTACAAACGTATTTAAGTGTTGTGTTTGCATTTTTCAGGCATTTCTCATTTTATTTTGTTTATTGTTTCATCCTTCATGTATTTCATGGCTTGCAGTGCTTTATACATAGTAAGTTTTAAGGAAAGTGATCCAGTTGTCCTTGAAATCCATTATCTTATTCCAAGTTTCTGCTGTAATGTAACTAAATAGAATAAGTAAAATTACCATATAACTGATGGGAATATTGGTTTGTTAGTATTTAGTTAATGCTATCAATATACAGTACACAATACAAAATGTTAGCTCAACAGATGCCATTGCTTGGAGTTAACTAGTTTGCTGGGTTTTTTTGCTGTTAACTAGTTTTTGCCTCTTAACTGAAGCAAAGCTAAAACTAATTATGGACTGCAGCCTGCCTTCTGAGCTGAAGAACCCTTACTGGGGCAATGATATGGTATTTGTGTGTGTATCAGTAAACCTTGCAGGTTTTAACATCTAGTGTTATACATAAAATATAATAAGAAATTTTGGAACAGAAAATATTTCATTATGTCCCATAAACTGCAATGTGCACAGCTGATCAGTTTAAGAGGTACTAAGTGTCAGCAGTTACTGTTTAAATCCCTTTAAACTTGTTGCTGTATGGCACTGAAAGCTTTCTTTGCAATGATGTAGTGAATGTATCTTATAAAGCTTTTAGTTGAAATAGAAAATGTAAATGCTTGTATTTTTGTCAGTGCTCTGTATCTTTCCTGTGATCAACACGCCTATTTCATGCTTCTCCAGGTCTAGGGGTGAGTGTCTGCATCTTCATGTGAGGAAGGAGAAATTCTTTGTTGTATCTGGTTCTGTAGGTATAGTGGTGGGTTACCTACATGCATGGTTCTCAGGTTCTCATCATAAGTTGAGTTCAGCATTGATTGGGACAAACTTTAAGGAGAGCTGTTGTGACTGCTGTAGTATAGGAGCATTCTGGGTAACCGCTGTGCCTTGTCCTCCAATCAGCTCAACTGCTCTGTCGAGATTTTTTCAGGGGGATGTAGAAGACAGCAGCAGCCAGCTTTTCTGGCTCAGTTTCGGTTGCGTTTTCAGCTGCTTGGATTTTTTTTTTTTTTATAACTGGAAATGTACAAAGCAGTAAAGTATATGATAGGTCATTGCTATAGCATATATGAAAAAATATTTTATATTGTTGACCACTGCTCATTATTTGCCACTTTGCCTTTTATACAGGTGTTTCCCAAATTCTTCAGTTGTTTATTACTAACTCTGTCTTTTGCACCACATTTACCACATCCAATCCCATCTTACTGTCTCTGCTACTGCTTTCTGATACAAAAATGAGGAACAAGTATTTACTGTACAGAAACTTGGTGATGAGCTACTAAAAAACATGATTGCATATAAACCATATGGAGGAGTACATAAAGAAATAAGATAGTTTTGGGGAGAATACAATAAGTGAAGTTTTAGTAGTTGCTGTTTATGTTAATAGTATGATAGTAGGTTAATTTTTAAATTATTGAGCCTTTTCATTGATGCTATCAAGTTTGTGCTTCTCTTTGCCCCTCTCAGTCTTTACTCCTCTTCCTGCATTCCCCAATTGCTGTAACTACTGCTTTTAGCCACTGAAAAAAGCTTTAAGAAAAGCAATCAGGGATTATTTATATACAGGTTTGTAATGAATGTGTTTCTAGAATTTCGTTTCGTGCAGTTTTTGGTTTCATGGCTCAACTATATCAAAGTATTTCTGTAGGTCAACCTAAATATTTTGTTCAGCCATAATTGTGTGCTGAATTTCAGTGTTGATTTTTGCATTAAAAAATACCAATCCCTTTAAAACTTTTAAAATGTATTTGTACACAAATGAAAAGGTTTTAATTAAAACAAGTCAAAACACATAAATTTCTTTAAATATTTACCTGTTCATTTTATAAGGACAAAGATTACTTGGATTTAACTTTAATTTCTAAATTATTTTCTTTCCTTTCTCCATCTTTAATTAATTTGTTTCTCTGTGAATTTATTATTTACCAAAAGATTTTTAACCTCCTCTCCTCACTAGATTGAAAAAAATCACTTCTGATGTATCCAGATTTTTATTTTACTGTCATGTTTGGTCTTGATCTCCCTGTATTCCTACTATTGTAGGAAATCTTACTGTAGGAGTACTGCAGTATAGTTTCACTCCCTGTACTCTTGGTGAATGAAAAAGTATGTCTATGGAAAGACTGTTCCCTTATTCTCTGTCTCATCCTTTACTGAGTGATGGCTTTTCCCTAAAATTCAAACAAACAACAAAATAAAACAAGTAAGTATTAAAATTTAGGCCCTGCATTATAGTAGTATGTTCATCATTCTCCTCACCTCTTGTTTTCTACCTCCAGTGTGTCTCTGCCAAAAATACTCCTGAAATACTAAATGAGATTTTTCATAACTTATTCTGGAAGTCCACTCTCTGTGCTCTTTTTTCTGATGTTGACAAATGACTAACAGAAATTATTATTTATTTTTTTTTTTCAGATGATAGGAGTCAAACTGTGCTTCCCTTAGTGAAGTCATTCTGTGAAAAATCCTTCAAAGCAGATGAATCTATCCTAGTTTCTTTATCTTTCCATTTAGGGAAACTGTGTAATGGATTATATGGTATGATTTAATTCTTTATTTGTATATTTTTAAATCTTAAAAATGAGGAAAGATTGGAGAATTGGAAGCCCTTGGAAAATATCCAGATTTGAATATTTCAAATGAAATTACAGTTATAAAAGTCTGAAATCATCTATTGCACAAATACTGGATTTTGTGAACTTCCTCTTTGAGTATACATTTCTTTATTGTTTACGTTTTTGTGCATGTATGTTCATACTGGGTCAGAGATAGAAACTCAGTGGTTTGTGTTTATTGGTTTGACTGATTATTTTGATCTCTTTGTGGATATTCTGAAGCTTGTGAGTTGGGTGGTTGAATTTTTGTAACTAGAAATATTTGAAAACACGGTGTGATGTTAAATGTGTACAGTCACTTCTGTGATTGATAACCATTTTGAGTCACAGTAGAGAGTGTGGCCCTTAAGGAACTTCAGGGAAGAAAGAAGACCTAATGGCTTGTGGATTCTTAGCTTCAGCTGAGGCCAGCTCTTTACCTGCAATTTCTCTGCTTTTCACTTGAGCATAGCAGATCTTTCCTTGGTAATTCTGCTCACCACATGCCCTCTACACAGAGCTTACCTGGAGAGGGACAGCACAGAATTATAGTTTTACGTTTTATGTTATGATTTCACCATAGACTGTTAAACCCTTTGATCTTTCTTACATATCTTTATAATGATCCTTTCTGATATGTTAGAGACTATCAAAGTGACTGTTGCTTCACTACAAATAACTTGAAAGGGCTGTTCCACGGCGTCAAACTTATTTACAGAAGCAAGGAGCTAGGACAGTCCATCCTGTTTTTATTGTGTCTTCCATGTCTTCTTTTCTCTAGGTTGAAGGACCTTAATTACTGATCTCTCTTCACCTCTGATCTCTGTTTGGCAAGTTTGTGTTTTTCTTGAAGTATTATGCCTTAGGAGAACTGAACAATGTGAAAGGCTTGCTTCATGTCTTGCAAGCTATATTGCTGTTTGGTTTTCAGTGTGAAAAACTGCCTTTTTCTTAAGTTTGCGCTAGTTTGGCAGTATTTGTTGAAGTGCAGCCTATGAAGACTTCTACCTTAATATATCTGGAATCTAGTTAGTCTTTCTCTTTCCTTGTGCAGGCGATGTGGATCTGCCTAAGCATGGTACCTTGTCTCTGTCCTACTGGAATAATAGTCTAAATTTTTAAGACCATATGTTCAATATCTGAAGATCATTTTAAACTTTACCTTTTGAAGAATAATCAGGCTCCCTCTTAGGTGTTATCAGAATACTGAATAAGTTTTTAAGCAAACATCCAGGAAACCCAGTGAAAATACTGAATAGTAGCAGAACAAGGATAAAATTTTCTTTATACAGTTGCCAGTTCTTGTCAATGAACCATAGGTAACTTTCTTTTAACTGTTTTTCCAAACAGTTTTGTAGCATCTTTATAGTTTTCCATCTCTCTTTACTGATTCCTAACATTGCTTGTGAAAAAAATGATGTTTACTGCCTCTTTGTATTCACAGATCCTTTTATCCAGTCATAAAAGGAAATGGAATTATTTTGACAAGTTTTGCTTTTGCCATGTTAGCTGCTACTCATTTTCTTGTTTTCTTTTCAGTATTTACAAGTAGATGTTTTGTTGGGTGGTTTATTGTTTTTTGTTTCAATTTTTAAAAAAATTGGAAAGTAATCTGACTGATCTGTAATTATATGGCTTGTCTTTCCCCATTCCAATGATTAAATATCAGTATACTTCAGCCCTTGTGCATTCTGATATTTCACTTATTTAAGATTTCAGCAGCTAGTACTTTAAATACTTTTGAATACTGGAATGAAGCACATCTGACCCTACACATTTTGAAAACCTCTCGTGTTTAAGTATTCACTGACCTATTCTTTCTCTACTTAAAGCTTGAATCTTTGTCACAGTTAATTGTACTGAGCCTTTCCTCAATTGCTTCCTTATTACTAATGTACTAATAAAATTAACTGTAACTTTTGAAGTAATTTTTCTATTTGTATTCTAGTTTGTTCAGAGTTTTCTACTTTTATACCTATATCTGTGGCAAAATGGCCTAATTTTTCAACTTTCTGCAGGCATGCATGGTTCATGTGACTGAGTTCAGTAAAGTCCTGAGTATTACAAGAATTATGTAGACAGAAATTAAGATTCATTGTTATAGTTAGCTTTTTTCTGTAATCACTTTTTCTGTATAATGTGTAGTGGTGGTGCTCTGCCAGACTGAAGGTGAGGGGAAGAGGAATAAAATTTTACATATTTGATAGGTCTGTAAATAAGATTTGTTTTGGGACATTATTACTAACATTTGTAATGAGAAAAGTAATTTTTTTTGTTTTTTTATTTGAGGCATTTTTACTCCTGAACAGCACTTACGGTTTTTTGAATTTTATAAGAAGCTTTCCACACTGGGTTTACAGCAAGAAAATGGACACAATGATAATCAACTACAACTTCAAACTCTGGAACAGGAAAAGAAGTATATTTTAGTTAGGAAGAACTGTGCTTACAATTTTCCTGTAAGTGACACTAATATAACGTTAAATAATTTGTGTTGTGCATACAGTTTACTAAGTAGGGACTGCATGAGTGATAGAGAAGTTATTTTCAAAATGTACATTTTTAGCTAGACTCTAGCTCTTTCCTGGAAAGTTCAAGTTGACAACTTGAAGTAGAGGTTGTCCAAAAGAGTCCAGGAAAGATTACTTTTACCAAGCCTCAGAAAATTATTGACAAGTTTTGACTGAGCAAGTGTTGCTATTCTGAGAGGTTACTGGTGGTCTCAATCTTATACATTTTCTCCAAACAGTTAGCACAAACGCTTTTAGAAAACGTCTGTGAAACAGAAGTCCCCAAACCATTCAAAGCTAGGTTTTCACATTTGCTGTGTGTCATGGCATTCTAGGGAGTTAAAGATTGAATCTGAATGGTTAGATTAATATTTCAGTCGTGTTCGTGCCTGAATACAGAAAGTCTTTTCAAGTTAAAGTGAGGTCTTTAAAAGTGCCACTCATGTTTCTGTAAATTTACTTTGTATTTTGACATTCTGTATTTATAGTAAAAGAAAATATGTTTGTAACAAGCCAGTAGACAGTTATTTGTATTCTGCCTTTTAAAGACAAGCACCTTTTATGTAGATAGACATCTGTTGGTTTATTTGAGCAAAACCAAGGTATGTACACAAAAAAATGTTGAAATTCAGATGCTTGCTTTGCTGCTTGCTAAAATGTTTGTTGTTTTTGAAGTCTTCAATTGCACCTTCCAGTAGTGTATGGAAATGTTAACAATATTTATAGAACTAAGGTTTTATATCTTGTGGATTTAGTGTATGTCATGAGAAAAAAAGCCTGCAGCATGTCTGGAAGATACGTAAATCCAGTTTAGTTCTCAACTTCAGAGTTTGTCTTGTGCCTGTGTTTTGACACAACCATCAAAAAGTGCTACACTTCCTCTTTAAAATCACAACCTGTTACCTCCTGAATGTCTTTCTGATTGTAGCTCAATTTTGATCTGATAGTGCGGCCCTTTAATTATGCAGTTAATAGAAGACTATCTTTCCACAGGCCATGATTGTTTTTGTGGACCCAAAGAATTTCCATTTAGAACTGTATTCTATATTCTTCTGCCTTTGTCATGACCCTGAAGTTCCTGTCAGATATACTATGGCTTTAAGCTTCTATGAAGTAAGTCTACATCAGTTCTTTGTTAGTACTTTCATGTTTTTATTTTGTTTTCTTCTTTAAGCTTACATGTATGACTGTTCGACCAAAATAAAAAGACTTGAGAAAACTTGTTGAAAGGATTCCGTTTGTCAAAGTTGTTCAGTCCCTTCTAACCTCTCTATATAGCCCATATACACGCATTAGTCTAAGTTGCGTAACGTTTGGCTACAGGAGCCTACTGTTATGCGAGCTTTTAAGGAGTAAAACCTAGAAGAAACTTAGAATGGTCTAGTACTACAAACATAAGCAATTGTAGCAATTGCCCTATTTGCAGGTTTTCAGTGCTACTAGAAAATAATGAGACATTTGAGAGAAAGGCACTTGCCACTTTTGGTCCTGAAAACCTCCTTTAGAATGGCAGAGTTTGCTGGTGTATGCTGGTATTCTGTGGAGAATATTTATATGGGTCGAACCTAAGTTAAATGCTCAATTTATTATGAAACTGCTTGGAAATTTATGCAGATGTAGAAGAATGTGTATTCTTATTACTCCATTCAGTTTACATGTTTCACTGTATTATTTTCATGAAAGTTAAGAAATGTACAACTGTGTAGATATTATTAGCTATGTGGGGTGAATTCCAGGAAAGAAAATACACTCTCTGCAGATTGTAGTAACCTCTATAGGATGATCTTCAAGGTTTTTGTGGTATTTTACTGAGAATCCTTGTGTTTCAGTCTTCGAGCTAGCCTTTTATCCCATTTTCTTCTTGGGGAAACTGGTAAGTTAAGAAGCTTGCTGAAAGCATTTAAATCACTAGTAGGGGCCTAAATGGTTGTATTTCCACCATTATAAGAAAGATGGATATATTTCCAGTTCTCATTACCTATTGATTCTTTGTCTTAGGGAATGATATTCCAAGGTAACTGTTGAAATTATAAAATTAGCATTTAGTTCTGCATAATATTTTGTGTTAGATGTATAATACTTTTAAGGCACTGCCTGAATATGAAGTATTTTAGCTCATTTTAAAAAGCCTGTAAAACTATACCTTGGTCTGAACGTGCATTTGGTGCTTGTTGATTTAATTTTAACACCATAACTAGGCAACCACATGACAGCCAAAATGGGTAATTTATGGTATCCACTGCTAGGTGGACTTTTTTTTTTTTTAATATATATATATAGATATATATATAAAATATTTTAATATATATATATATATAAACTCCTTGTAGACATTTCCTTAAAGCTTCACCTTGATTAGAAGCAAACTTTTATTTTCACTTGGCTTACATAAATAAAGAAGATCATTAAAAATCATCATCGAAATAGTCAGTATGGCAAAAATCTTATTCCTCGAGGTTTCGTCATGTGAAAAGAGTTAAAGCTCTTTTAACAGTCTGGAGATGGACTGGGGATGGTTTTTAGAATTTCATATGTGATTTATGAATGACAGTCAAAAAAAACTAGAGGACTTCAGATGGAAAGGTTGGGGAAACTTAAAATCCAGCACAGGCTAAACCAATTTTTATGTTTTATCTTTTGTAAATTATATAACAGTCTGAAATGTTAATTCTCCTAAGGAGCATGATCTACAACATTTGAATATTCCATTTTTCCTAGCTTTGCAGTCTTAAAATTTTTTGGTAAATGTGAAAAAATGTTAAATTTGAAAGCATGTTTGATTGTTACACAATAGGCCAGTTTCTTGACTCGTATTCTTTATATTAGCATATTTTAATGTGATCTATGGGAAAGCACACAACTTTAGAAATCTGATACTAAACAATTGTTCTTCATCCTGTCTTCATGGTTGCTGTAAGGTAAGCACATATTGTTGTAGTGGCATGAAACTAGAGAATGTTTCACCTTGCTATTTTACTCTTATTTTTTAGGTGGCTAAGCTTTTAAATTCTGGTGTGTACACAATACATAAAGAACTGGTTACACTATTGCAGGATGAGTCCCTGGAGGTAATATACTTTTACTAGAATTTTATTTTGCTTGCTACATTGAGGCAGATTATCTTGATGTTTAATAACTCTTCAATAAGACAGTAGATTAACATTTCGAAAGGGTCGACAGCTTTTACTTCTGTTTCACAGATGCTTCAGAAAGATGACAGCCTTCTGTGAATAAAAAAGGAGGAAAATAGGAAGGTGTTTGAATTTAGTAAACCCACACTGAATTTATTAGCTTTTAAAAATACTAATTCTAAATTTTTTTAATTGCCATATTATTTATTACCTTATAAATTTTATGGAAATGTTTGGTTTTGATACTGTGTTAAAATAATCCTTGACAGTGTTCAAGGTTTTTGCTTGGTTTTATTTTCATTTCTCCAGTTGAAGGGGAGATTAAGAAGTTGTGTATGGTTCAAAGATTAAGAATTTCAGTCCAAGGTCTGGTACAGAATCTGTGAGTGTTTATGAGATAGTTTAGTGTACCTCAGTTTCAACTTGCATAAAACGTGAATCACTTAGCTAGATTACAGCTGACATAGTGAGACCTTTTGGACTTGAAAAAAGACAAATATTTATTGAACCAAAATCATAATTTTCTTTTGCTGTCAGGTTCTCTTTTGATAACTTTTGTTAGACATTTTCAAGGGAATTAAAAGTGTTCATAGAACATCTACTTATAATTTATGCAATTCTGACGCATCTTTAAAGATTTCTCAAGTTGAACACCTGGAAGCTGAGACTCAGAAAGCAGCTGGTGATGCTAAAAAATTCCCTATTTTGATACCTATAATAAAAAGTATTTGGTACCTTCTCTTATTTACCACCTCAGTCAGAATTGGTGCAAAAAATATTTAATTATGTACTTTCTTAGTCTATTTTTAAGTATTGCAACATTTGAAAGTTTGGCTATTTTATTAATACAGGCTATGCATTTCATTTTAATTTATCAACTGCAGTTTTTCTTAAAGCATGAAAAATTGCTTTTAAGATTCAGTTGACAAATATAAAAAAACCCAATTTCTTTGTGCTTGTCAAGGCTCTTTTGTTTAAGGATGAACATTCATTTTAAAATATTGTATGCTGTGAATAGCTTAGACAGCATTGACTATGGTATTCATGTAAATCAAAACTACAGTTTGTTTTCCTATACTTGTAACCTATAGTACTTATATTACTGCATTAAAATATTACTTAACTACATTGAAACATCAATTTTAAATCCCAGTCCTCATCAAAGCATATATGTCGCATCTCATTCTTTATTGTTGAGATGGATAGGACAGAACAGTACTGTAAGAGATGTCACTAAGGACATTGTTGGTGAGAGATAAAAATTGAGTCAAGTTAATTTACAGGACTCATTTATGCAGCCTTTCTTTAAATAGGTGCTAGATGCCCTGGTAGGTCACCTCCCTGAAATACTTGAACTAATGACTAATGGAGTAGAAAACTGTGGATCAGAGAACAGCAAGGTGGGTGTTCTCACGTTTTTTAAATTTGATTTCTAAGTAAAGGTAGTAGCAAAGTTTTTCAGACATATATGGTATGAATATGCTTTTGTTACTAGTTTCCGCTTTGGTGAGATATAAAGTTTCTGTGGTTTTTAAACTGTCCTTAGACTTTATAAACTTATAATAATAATAAAAGAGAATTGTGAAAGACTTGACGTAATACAATGTTCATCCATGTTCTTTTTCGAATTAGCCACGGATTTGCTGAAATAAATAAAAATTTGAAATGTAATCAGTAAGTTAAAACATAAGTTGACTTCATGCTAAAGGAATGACAACTAACACAGTATTTTTATTATTTGGTTTTTTATATTTATGTGGCAACTGCCCATGGTTGCCATTTTCAGACATACTTTCTGCTAGTAGAAAGCCTGTTTGCTGAAGAAACACACTGAATTCGGTTTTAGGAGATCTATATTCAGCTCCCAACTTCACTAATTTAATTTTATGTGGCTCTGGATGATGGGTTATTCAGTGAAACCTTACCTGTAAAATGGAACATAAAAGACCATCTCCTGCTTCAAGATTCTGTTCTGAGCATACTTCCTAAGTGTATGGAGAAATTGAAATATTCCAACAATATAAGAAATGAATAACTTTATTTTCTTGTATGGAGAAAAGTTGAGCGTGTAATTTAAAAAGTGAACTTTTCAGATATTTACTGCTGAAAATCTATATAACATGCAACAAGTGCAATGTCAAATGTGGCACTCTGTTTCATTTTGCTTAGTGCTGAAGAGACTTTAGATTGGCTGCTACAGTCTTTGCTTCCCACTGAGAAGAGGTGTACAATTCCTACTAAAATCAATTAGGTAGCTGAGAACAATAACTGCAAAATCAAGAGGCTAGAAGGATAGTGGGATTTATTTGGTTTGAAAAAGAGAAGACTGGGGAGAGTTGTCATAATCATAGAATCATAGAATAGTTAGGGTTGGAAGGGACCTTAAGATCATCTAGTTCCAACCCCCCTGCCGTGGGCAGGGACACCTCACACTAAACCATGTCACCCAAGGCTCTGTCCAACCCAGCCTTGAACACTGCCAGCGATGGAGCATTCACAACTTCCCTGGGCAGCCCATTCCAGTGCCTCACCACCCTTACAGTAAAGAATTTCTTCCTCATATCCAATCTAAACTTCCCCTGTTTAAGTTTGAACCCGTTACCCCTTGTCCTATCACTATAGTCCCTAATGAAGAGTTCCTCCCAGCATCCCTATAGGTCCCCTTCAGATATTGGAAGGCTGCTTTCTGTGTAATGCTCTTTCATATCTCTATAAGGGTATGGTGATCAGTTTTTCTTTGTCAGGAGAAGGGATTGGAAATGAAAGTTAATTTACTTAGGTACTGGAATAGCTTTTTGAGTAGTAAAATGGAATTTCCTGCTTAGGGGAGATTGTTTAAACCCGATCATTACATTATTTTAAAACTAAGTTAGACTAACATCTGATGAAAGTGGTCACAGTGTAGCTGATCCTGTCTGAGGAGAGGAATTAACTTACCCCTTAAAAATCTTCTCCCCTGCTGCATTTTTGTGATATGCTTTTTAAGCATGGTAACATGACATAAAGCTAGAACATGTAAAATTATTTTAATGTTTATATTTTTATTTCTAGTTACTGTCTATTCCTGACTTGATTACTGCATTAACAACAGCAGAACAGAGAGCAGCAACTTCTTTGAAATGGAGAACTCATGAGAAGTTACTACAAAAATATGCATGTCTCCCTCATATCATATCAAGTGATCAGATTTATTACCGCTTTCTTCACAGAATGTTGACAATCATTTTGACAAATGTAAGCCCACCTGTCTCTTTCACTTTGTTTTGTGTTTGTTTATGCTATTTAGAACAATGATCACCATATATTTGCTATGCGTAGTGTTTTTTAATTGTCTTAAAGTACTACTTCTCATTGCATATGGTATATCAGGCTGTGTTTTTTTTAATATAAGACTGAGAAATTGCTCTGAGAACTTCCCTCCAGTTTGGGGAGCAAAATTTGGATTGACAGGTTGTCATATTTTTCCTCCCACCATAAAGTTCTTTTTTTTTCCTTGTGCTCATTATCAATTTGTTTCTAGGTAAATCAAAACTTTTTCCTCTGAGATATGCCTTCCTTTTCTGATTCCATACATTATATCACATTGTGTTTCATTCCTTATGAAAGAACACTTTATTCTGAAAATGAATGTTTGTTCTAAGAGATGCTTTATTTTCTAACACCTGTAATACAGAAGGCACCTCCCAAACATTAAATACGTCAAGGCTTTTAAGAAATAACTGAATAAACAGCTTAGGCAGAAGGGATAAAGAACCAGGTATTTCATGAATTGGCCAAACTTCCTAATTCTCCATTACATTATGCCAATTATTCCAAAATTGGTAAAGTTAGATGCTTTTTTAGCTATTTTTTTCTACTTCTAGAATTTTTATACATTTTTAGTCATATTTCTTCAGGTATATTTAATTGTGTTCCCTTTATTTCTTTCAAGAATGTTCTACCAGTCCAAAAAGCAGCTGCTCGAACTCTCTGCGTTTATTTGCGTTATAATCGCAAACAAGAACAGAGGCATGAGGTTATTCAGAAACTGATTGAACGTAAGATAATTTTTCCATGATTACTTAGAGGTGCCAGTTAGTCTTGACTAAAAATCTATTTCTATATATAGTTTTATTTATTCAGTGTAACTTTCTGCCTTCGTTGGAGGGATTATACTCAAAAGACATTCAGTTGCTCATATTTTCTTCAGGCAAGACATATTCATAGAATCATAGAATAGTAAGGGTTGGAAAGGGCCTCAAGATCATCGAGTTCCGACCCCCCTGCCATGGGCAGGGACACCTCCCACTAAACCATGCCATCCAAGGCTATGTCCAACCCCACCTTGAACGCCGCCAGGGATGAAGCATTCACAACCTCCCTGGGCAACCCATTCCAGGGCCTCACCACCCTCATAGTAAAGAATTTCTTCCTCATATCCAATCTAAACTTTCCCTGTTTAAGTTTAAACCCATTACTCCTTGTCCTCTCACCACAGTCCCTAATGAAGAGTCCCTCCCCAGCATCCCTATAGGCCCCCTTCAGGTATTGGAAGGCTGCTATGAGGTCTCCATGCACCTTCTCTTCTCCAGGCTGAACAGCCCCAATTTTCTCAGCCTATCTTCATACGGGAGGTGCTCCAGTCCCCTGATCATCCTCGTTGGCCCTCCTCTGCACTTGTTCTAACAGTTCCATGTCCTTTTTATGTTGAGGACACCAGAACTGCACGCAATACTCCAAGGGAGGTCTCACGAGAGCAGAGTAAAGGGGCAGGATCACCTCCCTCGACCTGCTGGTCACACTCCTTTTGATGAAGCCCAGGATACGGTTGGCCTTCTGGGCTGCAAGCGCACACTGCCGGCTCATGTTCATTTTTTCATCAACCCACACCCCCAAGTCCTTGCAAGAAATATCTGAAACTTGTGCAAATGAATTGGGAAAGAGGCAATGTGGGAAATTCATAATATGCCAAGACCCCTCCAGCCCTGCTTCTTGAATCTAAAATTGCTCAGCTGAAAGTGCTGCAATATACAAAACAGAGTTCCTCTACAGAAATAGAATTCTCTAGAGGCTTCATCATAAGAAGTGCCGAATAAATCTTCTCAGAGATTAATTTATGAATGGGTTAGTCACCTGCAGTGACTTTCTGGTCTATACTATGTGTTTTAAAGCTAGATTAGAATTTTTAATTGTTCTCATTAGCAATCCTAAAGTTCACACAGTAATTTTCATACACAAATGACATGGTTTGGATATGTCATTGGGTATGATGTGGATGGCATACAGCCTTTGTTCAACACAGTAACTAGTTCAATTACTATTTTTGATTTTTCAAATGGTTAGAGAGGCCGATTATTTCTGAAAACCAATGCTCATTGACAGGTATGGTCATTGAATTCAGAAGGCTGGGTTTTCACTGAAATGAAGAATTGAGATAGGCTGAGAAGGTGTGTCTTGTGATGAGTGTGATTATCATCTTTGAAATGTTAGGTTAAGCTTTGAAATGTTATCTATCTGACACTGAAAACTTAATAGATAATATTTATGCATTGTTATTTTTCAGAACTGGGCCAAGGAAAAAGTTATTGGAACAGACTTCGGTTTTTAGATACATGTGAATTCATTATGGAGCTGTTTTCAAAATCATTCTTCTGTAAATACTTCTTTCTACCTGTTCTTGAACTTACACATGATCCAGTGGCAAATGTGAGGTACTGTGCAAAGATTATGCAGCAGTGTACAGGAAATAAAAACTTTAAATGCTATATATAGAAATATTGCTACAGGTTTCATGTCTTGCTTAACTAATGGGACTTGATTAAAACATCCAGAGCCTTTAGGGTGACCAGTATTTAGGGTGTAGGGCACTGTGGGAATGGTATTGGAAAACCACATAAGTAGGTCAATCTGAGTGTTGGGGAGACTCATCAAAAATGTCAGGTTTTGGGACTGAAATGAACAGTGAAGCAGAGGAGCCAGCTGTAGGTGAGAAGAAAGTAATTTGCTGTTTCACAAGTATAGAGGGGGACATGTAACTTCACAGCCTCCATTGTTTTCCATCCATTTCAATCTCTTTATATGCAAAGTAAAACACACAAGCGATTCTTTAAGTAGCCTGAGCTTAACAAGTTAGCATAGGTTTTACCTTATTTAAAAGGTTTCTACTTCATTGTTAAACTAAGTTAAAAAATAGAAAAATATAAGGGAATTTGGTATGTGTATTCATTTTTTTTTTTTGCTTTCGACAAATATTTTAATTAAAAGCACTATTGATACAATATTGAAATTTATTGGAAACTTGGAATAGCTTGCAATCCCTTAACTGACATTAAAATTAATTATGTCATAATTCTCTGGATTGTTCCCTAACACTTTTTACAGAAAGGATGCACCACATATATAGTGGACGGAAGTTTAGAAGTCAGACATAGTTGTTACCTTCTGATTTTAAAGTTAGCTTATGATTTTAAAACAAACACAAGGAGATATTCTAGCTTTTCACAGAGTGGTGTAACTCTGTAATGGAAGTTGTGAAGATTAGAATGTTTTGAATGTGTGAAAACAGAAAGATGAATTTGTATATAATGCTGACTTTATTTTATGTCAGATGCTAGCATGAAATACAAAAACTAATGATGATTCTTAAACGTCTGCATGAAAAGACAAATATATACTGTTTTGTTTCTTTTTCTAGAATGAAGCTTTGCTATTTGTTGCCAAAAGTTAAATCTACTCTGAAAATACCCACTGATAAGCATTTACTTCAGCAGTTAGAGTTATGTATAAGGAAACTTTTGTGTCAAGAGAAAGACAAAGATGTCCTGAGTATTGTAAAAAGAGTAAGCATTTTTCTTTTCCAGCAGCATTTTGCTTTGGGGTTATTGTTAAAAGAAGATCAATCTTATTCTTTTTGTTGATTCTCTTAATGTAAGAACAGGAGACTAAAGAGTTCATTGTCTATCATATAATTTTTGACAATTAAGAGAAGATGTAGTGCAGTGCATTCTGTCAAATTTGAGAGTTAATGTTTCCTTGGTTACTAATATTGAAGTTATTTTATACTGACTGGAATTCAGGACTTGAGCTCAATGGCCGTTTGTGAAAAAATAACATATGTATAAAGATAGGATTAAATATTGACTTTAGTAAAAATGGTCAAGTTTTTGAGGTAGAGATATCTAGAGATATATATTTACAATATATAGATAAAGGATTCACATGATTTTGAAACATTACAAATGTCTTTGTACGGTGAATCTTCATGATTCATTCACGGTACATCTTTAAGGGGTGCCCATGCTTAGTTTCAAGGAAGCCATGAAGTGAAGTAGCTAAAGTCGGTGGCTTCCTTATAGGGCCAGTCTGCAGGAGAGATTGGGTGGACACCTGTGGGGAGCATCCTGGCTTATTCACAAATTCCTGAGTTGTTTTTATAGCCTTGGTTCCTAGTTCCATGCTTCAGCCATTCATGCTTTTGTGATGTCCTTGAGTGTAGTTTGAAGTCTAAATAGATAGTCTGTCAATTATTAGTCTGAGTCTCAGCACGGCTCTAAGAATACTCTGACAATTTTTAACTGCATGTGTAGCAAAAAATGCAAGCATAGGCTTCGAATGAAGAAATTGCATGTTTAATTTTGAATATGACTATTCTGAGCTTCCTAGCTGGACAGTTTTTTAGTTGAAAGTGTGGCATGCTGCTGAGTAACAATGTTTTAATTTTCTTTATAGACAGTGTTAGAATTGGACAGAATGGAGATCTCTGTAGATGCTGTAAGTACTCAGTAACTTTGATACTTACAAAGTACTTTTAATTCCCACTTTCATGTAGTGATTTTTTTATTTTTATTGATTTTATTTTGAAGTTTCAGAAAAGATTTTACGAAAATGATTTATTGGATCAAGAAAAAGAAAGACAAGAACATCTCCTTTTGGAAATGGTATTACTTATGAGTACAATCTGTTCTTTTTTTAATAATTAGTAGCTAAATATTAATGAGGCAATAATTTTAATGTGGAGGAAGTGCACATTATCAAAACACCTTGTAGGTTCATAATCTGTGTGTGGTTTCATTTAAAATTTATGATTGGGATAAAACATAAGTAACATATAACTTCCTTTTCTGTATTAGCTAAATTTTGCTGTATCAGTTAGAAAACAAACCGTAATTTCTTGAAAAATATTCATGTGTGGTGCCTCGATAGTTCTAAAATCCACGCTCTTCAGCACATCTTTATGAAATCTTTTTGATGGAGCTTAGCAATTTTTCAGGTGTGTATAACATAATAAATTGAATAATGAAACACCTCAGAATTGACAGACAGCTTCCATCGGCAAAGTAATGAATGTCCTAACTTTTGTGCCAAGGAAGCTGAAGAAGGCTCTGTGTTTTGGCAGCCTTTCCAGTTAATCAGAAAAAAGGCCATTGACATCTGCTGCCTCTCAGGAGGGAGATTTAGTGCAGGTTGTATAGAGCAAAAGGTGCTGCAAGTTACTTACTTAGGATTTGGAAGAGAAGTCTGCAGAATAGTTTTCCAGCTTATAAAACTATTTATCTTCTGTCATGTCTGTAAGTGAGAGCTGCAGCAGGCTCTTCGCCACATAGCCTACTACATTTTCACAAACCCTAGATGAAATTACTGCAGTCCTCTGTTCTGTTACCTCCTCTCCATCCTAAGATGGGAGAAGCTAAGAAGCTGACAGGATTTAGAAGAGACTGAATTTCATTGGCATGGTTTCTCTGACTTGAGAAAATGAAGCTGCTCTGTAGTAAACCAGAACAGGTTCAAGACTGTCCAAAAAAACGCTTTCCTCTTTGAGATTCTGCAGAGCCTTTATTTCTGGCCCACTGATGTCAGTAGGTACTGCAGGACTTTTCTTGCATAGCAAAGATTCAGCTTTGTTATCAGGACCTGCATACATATATTCAAAGGCTTGAACTTAGCTTTAGCAGTTTTTAGGTAGATAAAATAAATGTTTTTATAGTGAAAGCAGTGGGGGCTGTGGTAAAATAGCCCCTGGTATGCTCTTTGTTACCTTGTATTGTATAATGACAATTTTTTACCCTATTTCTGCAGCTAGACTTTAGAAGAGCACCTGTATTTTTATGATATATCCCACTGAAATGGGCATATTTTCTGTATCACAAGGGTTTCATTAAGAACTGTCTGTGAGAGGCATGTTTTTGAGGAACCGGAGATGTATACTGTAAATTGTGACATCCTGGCAGTGTTCAAGGCCAGGCTGGACAGAGTCCTGGGGGACATGGTCCAGTGTGAGGTGTCCCTGCCCATGGCAGGGGGGTTGAAACTAAATGATCTTAAGGTCCTTTCCAGCCCTGACTATTCTATGATTCTATGTTGCAAATAGATGAGGAACGGGTGAACCTACTTAAATGTATCTGACTGCTACAGATTTTAATACTGAATATGTTAATATGTTTCCTTAATTTTAGTAACTGACTTGTAGAAACTAGATTACAGCAACCTTGACCTGTATGAATAATATTTTTTTTTCTTTTATTAACTTGGGTAGTAATTAGAATGAAATGGAAAAAAAATAAAAAGAGTAGAACAATTACGGTTCACTTGGCACTTTTTATTATTAACATAGTACAAAAAATAAGCTAACATTAATTAGCTTTTTGAAAGTGGAGTGGTGTCTATTCAACAGCAATCCTGAATCAAGTACTAGCTTTTGAAGTTATTGATGTAGCTGTGTTAACACTATATTCTGTCTATGAATGTTCTTTCAAAAGGTTCTAAGGTTAGCTAATATTACAAAAGGGCAAAGAAATTCCCTAAACTTGAACAATTGTAATACTTGGTTTTGTTTTCATAAAGGCTTATCAAACACAGAACCTCAGCTCTGAGGTTCCTTCATAACTGCAGTCAACATTTTTTGGTGTGACTTTTGCATAGGTTATGTTCCCTGATTTAGTTTTGTTCTACTTGATTGGTTATCAAGATATTTACTAGGGGCTGTACTAAAAGCTGGAGCGAGTAGGAATTAACTGTTATTTTGGTGATTTGGAAGCAATTTCCAGTTGGAAGCACAATTTATCTTTTTCTGAGGAATATCTAAGAAAATTATCCATTTTTTAGGAACAATTAGAAAAAGAGAAGCAGCAAAATGAAGGAAGATCTACAAATATTAATAACAAAATATTTGAAAAGAAGCGTAAGTTTGTTTATTTGCGTACCTTTTGTTTGTGCATGCATTGCTCTTCTGCAAAAGTTGGAGAAAGGAGCAGAGAAAAAACATTTTATGCAGTAAACAGAGTTTTAGAAAGTGGCAATAAACCTTTTTTTCTATATATTTCTAAAGATGCTTACAAACGCTGGCCTCATTATATTAGAGGGAAGACTTTTGGCTTTGTAATAAAACACATGACAGTTTCAGTTCTCTGGTATTTTTAATTTTGGCATGTAGTGTACGTACTTGTCTGTGGTATTTCTGAAGTATTAGTAGCACTGGATTTGATATTATTGCTCTTTACCCCAGGGCTGTAATATGTTATGACATCTTTTTTTTGAAAGTTAACCTTTAAGAGAGGAGTATTTATACTTGGAATTTTTTTAGGCAGAGACAGTAAAACTTCATCAGTGTTGGCAAAAAGTATCACACTCTCTGTTCCTGGAAGCTCTTCTGCTATGTCAGCAGGTAAGAACACTTTAGAAATCTTCCAGAATGTTTTGGTGTCACATCAGCAGGTTAAAACCCAGCAAAGCTGCTGTTGGAATTTGTGGGCTAGTTTAACCTTCTATGCATAGGAAATGATTCCACTGCTAAAACTGAATGTTTTCTATGTTTTTTAGTTTTAGTTTAATCTTTAGTATATAAATGACATAAAGTTTATTTATTGTTATTGAGGTATTTACAATCAGTTCCTTCAGCTAGCAAAAGCTGACAGGAAATTATATTAAAAGTTATTTTAATTACTGGGGAAATGCTATTATATCTATGTTAAAAAATTTTCCTACATATAATTTTAGGCAAAGAAGACAAAAAATCCAAGTTGGTTCGAAGCCAGTCTTTCAGTACTCAAGCACTGCATCCAAAATACAACACCTTAGACAAGTGTCCTAAGTATCTTTATTATCTTCATTCCTTACCTCATAGGCAAATGTTATGAAATTATATGCAGAAGACTCTATAAAAGCAGTGATGTGCTCACTGAATTGTGACCTTAATTTTCAGCCTGTTTAATTGCTTAAGGCATGCAGTTTTGAAATGAAGGAAGATATATCAATTTAAGGTGTGCTGAATCCTACTCATTTATTCCTTTTAAGTTAATGTGTCACCTTTTATCGCATATTAAAACAAGTTTCAATATGACCTGCTAAATCTAAAGAAATTTCAATATAACTTTCTCATTTAATTTTTTCATATAAACTCATAAATAACCTCCAATATTGTATAAAGAGCAGGATCATACAATTGGGAGAAGCATGTTTGATGTAATAAGCAGTTTGGTTTTGATTTTTTTTTTTGTGTGTGTGTGTTTTTCTTTTTTTTTGTGTTTTTTTTTTTTTTTTTTTTTTAAGTAAAAGCTCTGCTGCAGGATATACGTCTTCAGTATCAGGAATGGGAAAGAACTGTATGTTATCCTTTACTGGTAAGTAGGTTATTCTATTACATTTGATATTAGTTTTTTGTGGGAGTGCTGAATATGTGGGCCTCACGTATACCCTGTTTACCAGGCATACTGTAAGATATCATTCTCCTAAAGAACATGGAATAATATATATCTGATATGTTTGGCCACTTAAATGCTAGTCTAGTTAGTCTACTTTTTTTTTGTCGCATTTTTTGTTTTGCTTTTTTGTTTGTTTAGTTTTTTTTGTTTGCTTGTTTTTTGTTTTGTTTGATATTTGTTACACGTAGGTTTAAAGTTATATTTAAATGTAGCAAAAGTAAAATGTGCTTGACATTTCTTGATATTTTGGATGTCAAAAAAATGTTGGTTTTGCAATTTGCCTCCATCCATTTTACATAGAATCATAGAATCATAGAATAGTAAGGGTTAGAAAGGACCTCAAGATCATCCAGTTCCAACCCCCCTGCCATGGGCAGGGACACCTCCCACTAAACCATGCCATCCAAGGCTATGTCCAACCCCACCTTGAACGCCGCCAGGGATGAAGCATTCACAACCTCCCTGGGCAACCCATTCCAGGGCCCCACCACCCTCACAGTAAAGAATTTCTTCCTCAGATCCAATCTAAACCTCCCCTGTTTAAATTTAAACCCATTACCCCTTGTCCTCTCACCACAGTCCCTAATGAAGAGTCCCTCCCCAGCATCCCTATAGGCCCCCTCCAGGTATTGGAAGGCTGGTTTTATTATGTATACCTTCTCTTGAATTAGGAGAGGGAAACTGCTATCTGGAAGTGCCCCTCTCCACTTTTACTGTTGAAAAGTATGGATCATTAAAGACTGGAATGAGATTAGTGGCTTCCTGGAGCAACCTGTCTTTTTTCCATTCAGTACCAATAGACCCTAGACAATTAGCTTGGATTAAATAGATACATTTTAAGCACCTAAAGACTGGCCAATTAAATCCCCCTATTTTCATGCATGAAATGTATTAATCCTATCTTCCAAAGTGTGTTTTCTGATTATTTTTATTTTGTATTTTTTCCACAAAAGAAGAAGAAATGCTAAGTTGAAACCATTCTGTTACAGAAAGTTCAACTTCTGGATTATTGCCATAGGAAATATGCCACAATTGCCACAGGAAAACCAGCTCATTCTGTTTACTCTCTGTGTACGTTTTTCAGACAAAGTTCTCTGTCTGAACTGCAACTCTTTATTTCAGATGATTCATTTCGGACTCATTCTGGTGGTAATAGTGGGAATGCTGCCTTCCCTTCCAGTTCTTCTTCTCGCAACTTATTTAACTCAGCTGACCAGAAAAGCAATGGAAATAAGGAGATTCAGTCCCGAAAGATGAGCATGTAAGTGGTTGATAAGAGGTTAAATCAAGCTTATGGGTAACATTTTTCAAATGGAACTGAAGAGACCTGTGTGAAATTAAGCCTGTATTCATGATACGTCTTCACCCAGATTTTTAAATACTAAATTAGCATGGTAGAAATGAGATGTGTGCAATTACAAGAGTTTCTAAGATTGCATTCCCTTTTAGTCTTTCGCATTGTTTCATCTGTGCATGTTTGCATTCAGCTGGAGCATTATGGGGAGGGTGGAATACGACAAAGTGACGGTTATTGCATTTGATGTATTGTAACTACAGTCACAGCGATTTAGCTGCCTGTAGTTGGAGAAACAGAAAATATGCATTGTTAGATGATTTAATTTTTCCTTTTACTTTTTATGTACTTCTATATTTTCGTGTTTGAGAGTTATGTTGAAGTGGTACAGCTATTTGTTATTAAGGCTGCTGCCTTTGCCTTACCTTAATCATTTATATGAAAAAATTTCAATGCTAGGCATCTCCCTCAGGCTGGTTTTCTTTAAACTTCACCCTAAACTGTTCAACATTTTGCAAGAATGAAATCAAAGATGATTTTTTTTTTTCTCCTGTGATAAAACTAAGTCCTAGAAATTTGCTGTGATGTGTACATACTTAGTCAAATATCTGTAGACTCTAGCAGCTACTTCCCTTCATATTCCTTTCACACTATAACTTGTAGTTCTACATTACTGTCATTGGACAGGCTGTAATTTTGGGTGCTCAAACTGAGATTTTTCTTTGCTATTGGAGATTTGATTTCTTAGCCAAGTCAGAATGGAGAATGGAAAGGAGCCAGCTATTTCAAGAAATGGAGGTTGTTTGGGAAAGTAGACTTAAATGTAGTAGGAACTAGAACTGGGAGCTATAAAAAATGGGGAAATTCAACTAGGGGCCTTGGAATTCTGAATAGGTATGAAAGACCAAGAATAAGAGTCCAGGATATGAGGTTGTAACTTGCCTCAAAGATAATGGAGCTGAAATAGATGTGTAGATGGAGTCTACACCAGACAGGAAAGAGAAAACACCTTACGCTAGTTTGCCAGTTATAAAGAGAAAACAGTAGTGAAAGTGATATCTCTCAAGTGGTCCTTTCTGGGGTTTTCAGGCTACTTTAAAACACAAACCAAAACACTCCCGTCACCACCTTTACTCACAGATAGAAGTTAATAAAATTCCCTAATTGTAAAATAAAACACTCAAAATTTTAACAAATATATGAAGTTGTTCTCTGAACAGCTTGTGTTCAACTACTTGTATACATTGTATTATGATACACAGTCTTTTGCTGTGTGATTATGTAGTGCTTTTCTGCTGGAATTTTACCACCTTCACTTCACAAGATAAATTTGTTCTGGAATGAAATCAAGCTTGCATAGTGACTTATTGTTTTTAAAACTGGATTTTCTTTTTAGAAAAGGTTGGAAGATAAGTAGTGAATGAAGGTGGACTGTTTCTATTGAGTCAGTGGTTTCACAGTACAAGTACTTTGAAGTACCAATTCAGATTGCACACTACCCCTGCCTTGGCCAGAGTCTAATGCTTTCTTCTGAGTATTAACCCACAGTACTTCAGACTTTTTATAGGTGATCATTAGGTGGTCACTAATTTCAAAGCACATGATTTCAAACTCAACAGTTATATCAGTAGACATGTTGATGTTTTCAGCTATCTATAAAGTAAGTGGGACGGGTATCTTGAGTACATGAAATGGCATACAATGCTCAATATTTTCAAGAATTAAGTGTGGTCAAAACCCCATATGCTTTCACTCTAATCACTGTATACCTCTGTTCCTTCTGCTTAAAACCAGAAAATTAGTTCTAATGCTATAAATTTTTTAGCAGTCATTGCAGAAATTCCAATTACTCATCTGTCTCACAAAATTTTGGGGAAAATAAATGCATTAACATTTACAAAGCAAAGGCTTTTCTGTCTATCTGTCACTTAAAATAAAACTGATATCTTTTGCTTGAATACAAAGGGACAGAAAAAGACTCACACAGAGCACTTTATACCTTTGTCTTCAGGCAGAAAAGTGGAATGTAAGAGTCATGGCTTCAAGTCGCAGTGTGCCATTGAGGTACATTGGTGAATACCTTAACAGCAGACTATTTGAAAGTAGGTATCTGATCAAACACCATGAACTGGATGATTTCCCTAGTTCAGAAAGTCCCTAAACTGCATAGTGTTTCTGGAGAAAGAAGAGCAGGCTTAGGATTACCTACATTCAGTACTGAATATGAGTTTTAATGTTCTATGTTCTTATGGTAAAAATGCATGCCTCAAGTTGGCATACTGTCTGCTGCACTGTAGATCCAGTTTCTCTTTTGTAATCTAGACCAATACTTAGTTGTACTTTCATAACACAATGGAGCAGCTCTATAAGGAGATAAGAAGAGGTACAGATACAGGAATAGTTGGTGTTCAATGCATTTATCTACGTAACCTTGTTGACCACAGACATATTTAGACCTCTTCTATCTTTCTTTTGTTCAGAAAATCAGCCCTGGTATTAAATATGCACGTATTAATGAAAAAGTCAGTTTCAAGGAAGAATGAGGGGTACAGGTTTTCCATACTATAAAAGTGAGAGTAGATTTATTGTTGCATAGAAATCAATTTCATAGTAACGAATTGATATGAGTATTTCCTAAGATGTCCTCAACTGACCTTTAAGTCATCCACATTGGTGTATGACCATGTAGTAAGCACTATATGCATAAGTATTTCAAAGTAGCGTCTTTCATGCAATATGTTTGCTTAGGAAGCTGAGCACAAGGTAAAGTAGTTCTGGCACTGATCTACTACACTTTGAGTTAGTTACTTAAAGCTTCTAATCATGTTTTCATCCTGCTATTCAAGGTGCTAAGATTTCTGAGGTACAGTGGGTCTGATATGTGGTTTGGGTCCCGTTTCTAAGATGAAACTAGTAGGTATTCTGACACTGATACATTATCATGATGGGTTTCATCAGCAATTTAAAAATGTGAAACAGGACAATAGATTGTGTTGTTTGTAAATGGTACTGTAAAATATTGATTCAAATTAATATTTCCGTAGAGTTCTAAAAATTCACATTGTTTGACATATTTCTGAACAATAAAAACAAGTTGATAATTGGCATAGCCACAATTCTGTGAAGTTGAGAACAGTATGTTTAAAGATTAAAAGCTAAGTCTATGAAAAATCAGAAATTGCCCAATTAACATGGTCAACAGAAGACCTAAAAATAACGTTGTATTCTCTCTCTTGCCCATCTCCACTTTCCCCAGACTATTGTGGGTTAAGATGGAGACTTCTGGCATTATTTGTAGCCGCCAGCAGACTGCTTGGGCTACCTTAACGTCTCACTTAGAACGATCTCTACACAACCTTCTGTAGAAACCTTAATGGAGAAAAATACACTCTTCTTGTGAAGAAAACCCTCAGATTGTGTCCATTTGGCTTTTTCAGTGGGTACATTAGAGCAGCTAGTAATTTTTAAAGTACAGCAGCTAAGAGTTATATTAAAATGTTACACACAATAGCAGTTTATGTTATGTTATTTAAAAATATAGCAGAAACATATTATGTGTGTTTCTTCTTTTGTATGAAGAAAATCCAGAAAATCAAACTCTTAAGATCTTCTGACAGAAAAAAAGGGAACCAGAGAGTGGTGGAAGCAGCATTCTGGTGCGATAATGTGGGAGCAGCAGACGGACTCTCTAATGCCTGGAATGAATAAAATGCATCTTGCAATGTTAACACTTTTTGTCTTTGAAATAAAATCCCAAGATGTAAAATAGTTTCCAATAAATAATGCAACAGTTGCAGAATTCTAATGTTGTAGTGAAATGTTATGAAATATAACTTCAGTTATGTGCTCTTAACCTGCTGCAGCTAAAGAGAGAATTTTGTTTTCTTCAATTATGCCTTTGTAGTTAAATTCTTGGATTCAGAAAACACATATCCATTACTTAATTGGCTTAGGTACAATTTTAGCAATTCTTAGCACCATTGTTTTGTGAAAGAAATAGAAGGAAATGTAATGAATATGCAAAAGTAATCCCACATTTTAAGGAATATTCAAACCTAATTTAAGACCAAAGTCCAGAACCATTGATCAGTCTATATCATAAACTTTAGTAGTATTATGCTGTGAATTTGGAGGTAATGTTTATACAAGTACTAAGTAAAGTTCATAAAAATACTGTGTAAGTTTCAAAGCAATCTAAAAGCAGATGTCTTCACATGATATAAAAAAAGCTTTATTTCGTAAGTTTTGTTGTAAAAATACCTGGTTTAATTTTTAGTATTTCAGATTGTATTTTCACTTGAATAATTTATAATGATGAAACTAGTTTTTAATCAGCTGTTATTGCAAGTTATCATGCTTCAGTGATGTCATCTGCATTTGTTTGTATTAATGCTAATGTTACTATCAAAATTTGCCTGTGGGAAAACATGTAATTCTATTTTCAAGAGTTCTATTTATGACACTACTAAAGAGAGAGCCTATGAAGCTATTGTCAGCTTCTCTATTTCAGAATGGAAGCAGCATAAATATATTGATATCAGAAATATGTGGTTTTTAAAATTTATTGGTGTATGATAAAGGTGATCTGATCTGTGAATGCATATGCGTGTGTGATTACTTTTTATAATGTAAAAATATGAATGATGATTTACTCAAAATAAAATGTAGGACAATGCTGTACATGCATGTTCTTGAAAAAAACACTCTCAGGGCATCTTTTATAATTAAATAAAATCATTTACCTGTAGAAGGTATTTATTTAAAATAATAACAACACTGGATGTATCCTGTCTTGTGTGAAGTACAAAATTTGTCTTTGGATTTAGCAGTGTTTTGCTGTCTGAATTCTTAAGCTTCTTAGATAGCAGTTGGATATAGGAGTATTCTCTGTTTAGTTACAGACATTGTTTGGATTCTGTGAAAGCACTCAGGTTTTCAGTTTATTCTGTAGCCTGGCGTAGGATCTTGTAAATCACAGATTTTTTTACAGGTTTCTTCAAGTATTATGATGTTTAACATTCAGTATTGGTACAGATGCACAGATGACTTATACTGGCTCCTCCTAGGTTCTGCTTTTGTCTTATTAATAAAACCAGATACTCCCAGTTCCCCAGGGACAACTAACATCCCAGCTACAGCTGCTCACCCATGGGCGGCCGGAGACTGCTCAATCTGTTCAGTCTGACTTCTGCCAGAGGTCAGACTCAGATCAGAAGTGGTCAGCTGCAGAACAGGACTCAAAACTGTGTTTAGCCCTCCAATGCCTTTACTAGAGCAATGCAGAACAACAAGTAAGTTCAGAAACTTGAATCCAAGCTATTTCTCCCCTTAATAAGCATGTGATGAGTTCTAATACAGTCTGTCTTTTGTTTCTTATTGGCTGTCATATGTCTGTCACTTCTAACTGATTAATTCATTTAATGCTGATAACACATGCTCCACTCAATAACCCTACTGTGTATTAAATCCCTGCTATGTAAGCTTTAATTGCTTTATTTAGACATTTTTTGGTCTGCACATCTTCCTTGTACAATGCTCCCAACATCGTCTGTATACTTTCATAAGTCTGTCACACTACAGACCTCCATCCCAACAGTCTTTTTTGGGGCTGCTTACTTCTGGGTTACTTCTGTTGGACAACACCAATACTTCTGAACCCTTTGCAGCATTGTTTTTACCTGCAACTCGGAATAACAGCTGTAGGTCAACTGTACAGTGCTAACCAGGTGGCTCTTATACAGAGCAGCATTTCTCCAATTACACGTTCAGAAACAGAAATGAGTGATTGTTTTTCTTTCCTGGTACATTCATACTGCAATGTGGAGTTAGGTTAGATGCCCTTTGTATTTTAGTCAGATACCAGTACCTGTCTGCTAAATACTTTTGCGAGCGGCTTACACCAGTGTCTGGATTGCTGTGGGTAGACCTCTAGTGGTAACTGACATGATTTTTAGAGATACTTATCAGCTTTACATTGTAATATATCTTCTAAATCTTCTCTTGCAGATGCATCTGTCTGTGTACGTTTACTGATAAACACCTTTGAAGCTTCTATGTCAAATGATTTTGAAAACTCTTCTGCCCCCTTTTAGGCAGCTATTTGTGAAGGTTGTATGAGCAAGTAGAGTAGTGCTTGGGTCTCCTAGTTATATATAGCTGGAAGCATCTTTTCACGTTGTTCCATACTTAATTCATAGGACTGCTGCTATTAAAAATGTACTAAATGTTAAAGATCTTGGTGTTTGGTTGGAATCACTGCACTGCTTGAATAGAGTGAATTGTATCTTGGTTATAGAAATATTTTTCTGAAATATTTTTGCAGCTCCTTTTGGATTTTAGGATCGGCTCTGTGAACAGTTTTATTCCACTTTTATGGAGGTGCTTTTTTTCCTGCCAAAGTCTGTCTTAATTCAGGCATAGAGAATGTTATGTAGTTCACCCTGACATCTAGATGGTAATACATGCAGAAATTCTGGTTTTAGGAGAGGCCCGTCTTGGTGTTATGAAGCAGTCCAGATTCAGATTTTACATGTTCAGAATATCTAAGTTATTTTTCAGAATTATTTTGTCTTTAATAGAAAGAATATTCTAAAAGCAGACACATCACATACCCGGAGAAAATGAGGTGCTTTGATACTCTGAATAAGCACTCTGAAAGAGGTCACACTCCAAGCCACTGCAGACTTCATGATAGACTAAGTATAATTTCTGCAGTAATAAAACCTCTAGGCAGAGGCAGTAAATTCTCTTTTAGGGCTTGATCCTGCTTCTATTTTTATAAGTGACAAAATTCTACTAACACTGGGGTCAGTGGGTTCTTAAGTCTCCTTTAAACAGAAGATAATATTGAGGAATATCAAGCCTGCAGTGTTTGGGAATGAGCTTCCTGAATATTTCCAAAGTTCAGTTTTGTGTTTCCTTTCTTTTTTTTTCTTTTTTTTTTTTTTTCTAATTTCTTTGTTGTTTGTTTTTTTTTTTTTTATTTGCCTGGTACATTTTACAAGACACATTTTTGTCACTTTGGACCTTAGTGAATTTAGCTTGTTACTTGAGCATTAATATAAATAGGATGGCCTATTGCTAGCTGGAGAGACAAAATAGGTTTTTATATTTTCATATTTCACTGTCTTTTTACTCTAATGTAAATTAATAAAACAGTGTCTTGGTTTCAGCTGGGATGGAGTTAATTTTCTTCCCAGTAGCTTGGCCCAGCAGAGTGTTTTGGCTCTAGTCTGAGAACAGTGCTGATAACACACTGATGTATAGCTGCTGCTAAGTAGCACTTACCTTGGTCAATAACTTCTCAGTCTCTCATGGTTTGCCAGTGAGGAGGGGCACAAGAAACTGAGAGGGAGCAGAGACAGGACACTTGACCCAAAAGCAGCCAAAGAGATATTCCGTAACACAGCATGTCATACCCAGTATATATGGCCACCATGGGTGGCCAGAAAGGGCTGCTTGTGTCAGGCTGGACATTGGTCAGCAGGCGGTTAGCAGTTGTATTGTGCATCACTTCCTTTTCTTGGGTTTTATTCCTCTTGCTCTCTTTTTGTTACCTCCCTTTTCATTACACTTATTATATTTTATTACAAGTATTAAACTATTATCTCAATCCATGGATTTTACCTTTTTCCAGTTCTCCTCCTCATCACACTAGGGGGATGAAGGGAAGTAAGCAAGCTGCTGCATGGTACATAGTTGTCAGCTGGGGTTAGACCATGACAAATGGAAATAAAGCCTCTTACATAGCCCAGTAAGCAAAGTGCTTTCTTTATTTACATTTCTGTTGGATCAACTAACCTGCCAATGAACAGTAATGTTTTAAAAGTTTCTTCAAAAATCATAAAAAGGAACGGTCGGTCCACTTTGATGACAGGAGGCACTGTGAATGCAGTTATTTCTGACCCACTAGCTGCTGTGGCTTCAGTTCCTTCTTCATCCACTTCAATTACTGCCTTTTGGACAACCTGAAATGCAATTTAGAAATAAGCTATGTAACAGAAATAAATATTAACATGACAAATGTTTTTCGAAGTGCAAGGCACTCAGTTTAAATGAGCTTTTATTAAGGATTAAAAGGAGTAGGCCTGTGCAGTCTAGCTCTGTCTGCTGGACTGGTAGACCCTTGTGCTGTCTACTTTAGCAGCAGAGGAGATAGTACAGCCACCATGACCACAATGCTTAGTGTGGATGCTAGTGTGCTTTTCTACATTTCTGAGCATAGAAGTTTTGTTCTTGCAAGTGGTACCATGAAGCAACCACTGCATTTGTATAGTGCTCCTCTTTGACACCTAACATGGGAGAGTTTCTCAGAAGTGGGAAGTCTGTTTTCATCAGTCACAAAAACTGACTGGCTGGATATGTAATTCGCAGTTGCTTTTGTGAAAGCTTAGGCAAATTCGCCAATCATCTTGGCTTTTTCTCCTCTAAATTTTTTTTAATTTCTATATTTCATAGCACAGAGTAAATATGTAAAGCAATGAGGTACAATCCTGGATTGATCTGAGGATCTTCTATCCCCATTGAAACTGCGGCCTGGCAAGGTGTGATACTTTGCCCATTTTTGTTCTTTCAGACTGCATGTATTTCTGAATACTGTCTCTGTATTTGGATCTGTATCGGCGAACTGCTTAGGCAGCTAGTGCATTCCCAACTCCCAGACTCCTAATTCTAGGACTGACTTATTTGACGGAAATTGAAAGACTTCATCAGTGTTGAGCTCTCTGCTAAACATTCTTCAATAGTGAAGCTGGATACCATCACTCACGGGGACAGGATGCTCCTCTGGCACTTTGTAGCTGATGAATATATTGCTTTGAATTTCAGCAAGCACTTACTCAAGTGTGATTTTTTCATGACTCAATAGAGTTAAGTGCTGGCAATCAGCATGAAATAGTTGTATGATTAAAAGAAAGGGAGAAAAATGCTGCAGATTGCCATTGTATTTCATGAAAGTGAAATAGTTTAACCAAACTGAAAATTACCGTGCTTTATCTGTTACACATTTGTTGTTAGGATGTTATGTTTTACCAGAAAGGTTATTTTGTTAAACCAGCATAATTTTTAAAAACTCTAGTTAGGGCTTAGTGCTTTTGCAACTTGTATAGAGGTGTTTATCATACCGCCTGTTAGAAGTTTTGGCAAATCACAAAGGCTTCTGTAAAGATTTGGTCTAGGGAGACTTGCAACAGCATCACCAGTAGCTTAGAAGGTTTCTTTCTGATAGGGTACAAATACCTGAAAGGAGGGTGCCTCCCTCTCTCCTCCTTTTCTCCTTCTTTCCCTCCTTCTTTCCTTCCTTCCTGCCTGCTTCCCTCACTTTCTTCCTTCTTTCCCTCATTCTCTCCCTCCCTCGCTCTGGCTTTTCTAATTTGACTGTCCTGTCTTTCTTGCTCTTGTTTTTGTTTAATTGTACTCATTCCTTGCCAGCCATATTCTTCTTCAGGCAGAGCTTTCCTCCATCGTTGGGTTAACTTTGTGTTGAACACATATGAAATATAACTGCCACTTATGTATACCTCATGCTTGAAGTGAGATCCATACTGGTTAAGGTGTGTGGAGTGCATACGTTTGGCAGATGAGATCCATTCCTGTTAGTGCACCTGTAAGTGTGTATTACATTATCTCTTGCCTGGGCCATTTATGTACTATGATAATCCAAATAACAAATAATTTTGGAAGGCTTACCTGTGAAACTGCTACATATTCTTGATCTGTGAGATGACTGAGATCTGCTGAACGTGTGAAGAGATTTTTAATTCCAAGAGCATAAAGTAACTTCTTCATTTTGTATTTTTGCTCCAGTTTGAACTTTGGAAATGAAATATCCATTTTCCTGTTTGGAAAAAAAAGCCAAGAAAGTTCCTTGTTATGCTTTGTTGCTTTGTTGAGATAGACGTAAAAGATATTATGGCCAGTGAGTTTTAAAGCAATACCTGGGTTTCATGTTTCCCAGCCAGGATTCCACAAGCTCTGTAGTCAAATGGTCTTCAAGTGAAATGTAATCTCCCTCCTTTTCTGGGATGACAATCAGCATGTGGGCTTTCCCTCTGTAGGGTATCTTTATCACAGTGCATCTTAAGTTCTCATCAAAAGTTGAATTAATTTTATCTGACTTGAACATCATGGGTACCTGTACACTTCTGTATTTGTTTATGTGGAAAGTCTCCATTTCTGTGAATTTGGAATTAAATGGGTATAGCCACTTGCCTAGGGAAAGAAAAAAGTTAAATAATTCTGTGCATTCAGACTTGCTCAGAAACATGTTCAGAAGCACTTTAAAAAATGTAGAGGATATTTTCTGTATCTGGTTGAAGTGGATGTCAGTTGCGTCTGGGATAAGTGGATAATAATTGCGGTATATTTAGCGTATGTGCTTTATTTATTTTTTTTTATTATTTTTTTTACAGCAGAAAAAAGAAATAATGCACAAAATAAACTCCTTCATTTGCAGGAAAAGAAGAGAAATCTTTTCCTAAGGTTGATTACTTGCCACCCAAGTTCAGAACATTTTTGTCTGTTAAATGCTATATGATCGTCCATCTTTAATTAACATAGCACCTTCTCCAAAATTCTCCACCAGCTGTTCAACATCCTGTCATTACATTGATTAGGCAATATTTTGGATGGGGATTCAGCAGTGCGCTGACTTGTAAGGTGCACGGGAATGTGACCTATCCCAATTATTCTGATCTCTGCTGTTGCTTTCAAATGTAGTCACAGCCATCTATCTCTTTTCTCTGACTTTCTGCTTTCTGACTTTCTAAGCCAGTGTCAGAAAAACCCCAACAACAGAAAAAAGAGCATTAAAAAAAAAGTAGAGGTCTTCTCACAGAACAGTCTCTGCCCTCTACAGGAATTTCTTTCCCTTGCCCTGTAAGGTAATATAGTAGGGTACTTTGGTTCATCTGGGGAAAAAGATTCTTGACTGATATAGAGATTATTTTTTTTTTGTTATTTTGTGTACTATGCACAGTTAGTCAATTATTTTGTACCCCGCATCCAGCATTAAAAAGACTATCATGAGTAAGGCTTTTTCATTTTAAGTGGTCAACAACCATCAAACATTCTTTTTAGTCATAAGAAAGGGTCATTCAGAGATGGATTGAAATTGTTTGTTGCAGGGCTTTTTGTTCTCTTTCAGATGCTGTTGTATGAAAGAAAGCATAGAAGAACTTATCATGAAAAATCATTCCCTATTTGTCGTGGTTTAAGCCTGGAGGGGGGGGGAAGAAAGAGGGAGTGAGTGAGCAAACTGCATGATTTACGGCTTAAACCACGACACTATTGAATAAATATAACATAAGAAACTAAATTTAGATAGAGACATAGAGCAAACAGGACACCTAAATTATTTAAAACTTCATCTAATGTAGCTGAAGTTAGAGTCCTGATTCTTTTATTAAATAATCATTTTGCAAAATAAAAACAACAGTTACCTTTAAAGACAACATAGTCCACAAGTAGCAGTTTATTATGGCGGTTAAACTCTTCAAAAAGCTCTGGGATTTTTCCATTGGTCCTTTTGTTAATGTTTTGATTTATGACAAATTTTGCCTGCGTGAAGTTTTCAAAGTCCACTCTCAGGAATTCCATATCAAAGTACTTCTTGGATAAATTGAGGAAAGACTCCTTGAGTCTGAAGTCCTTTTGGATAAAAGAAAGAGTACCTTGCACAAGGAGAAGCTCTTCATTCATTGTGATGTTATCTTTCAGTTGTTTAAACAAAGCTGATAAATGATGGCTATCCACTCTGTCCTTCAAAGCATGGAGATTTAGACCTTTTACTATTTGTCTGTGTGTTTCCCCTTTGGCTGCCAGCATATATGCAGTCATGAGAGCTGATACAGAAAGGGGAGAGATGATGACATTGTTATCATGTGTCATTGCAATTTTTCTATATAGGTTAAATCCAAAATTTGCAGTCTTTTCAGTGAAGTTGTAAAGAGTGAATTCTTCGAGACCTTGGTCTTCAAAAGGCTTAGAGGTATTTTTGTGATGATGCCACTCTTCATAAATAGTGACATTTTTATTTCTTTCCAAGAAATTATTCTCTTTTTCCTTCTGTGGAATGTTAGGTTTGATGCCAGCATTGATGATTTCAACACATATTTCACTTAAGAGGAGTAGGTAAAATCCTGTTTTCATGTTGACATTCAGTAATGAGCTCTTTCCTTTTCCTAGTAAAAAAAAAAAAAAAAAAGGGCACCACAATGACTTTTTAGTTTGTCCTAAAAAGGATGTGGCAAGGTACACTTTCTGCATCTTCAGTGTATTACTCTAAGCCTAAGATCTGGTTCTTATCTGAAAGTTCAAATTTAGATTAGTGAAAGAGAGAACTTTCCAGCATCATGAAGTGAATCCAGAGATATATCATGATCTTCTGGTACTGGTGGTTCACATAAGAAGTATGTCACCAATTTTTCCCTTTCCAACTTGCAATTCCTTTACAAAATGAAACCCAGATTTCAAGTTACAATATGCAGCTCAAAGATTAAAAACTGTCTCGTTGGACCTGTATCTCAGCTTTTGCTCCTGTAAAATTTCTGACATCTATAAGCACAAGAATTCTAGGCAGCATGTGCTGAAATGACATGCTTGCCTTTCATAATTTCATTTCACTTTTCATCCTTCTGCTCCAGGTTTTTATTACTCCCTTCAGATCATTCTCCTGATCACATGCCAAATGATTCCCTGTTCTTTTGTGCTTTACTGTCCAGCAAATGCTGAAGCAGGTTTGTCAGTACCATCTCTGAAAATGCCAAGTTTCAGTGTCAAATAGCACAAGGATGAAACAGTTGTTCTGTGCCTAAAATTACAATTTTTTACACAAATTTTGATTCTGAGCAAAGTTAATACAGGGTCTCTCATCTTAACAAACTGTTTGGAGAGGACTGTGCGCATCTTACAGGAGGCCTTGGGCAAACTTTTTCATCATAGAATCATAGAATGGTTTGGGTTGAAAAGGACCATAAGATCGTCTTGTTCCAACCCCCCTGCCATACTCAGGGACACCTCCCACTAGATCAGGTTGCTCAAGGCCTCGTCCAGCCTGGCCTTGAGACATTACATGTGTAAATTTGCACATACTCACTTTTTAAGCACAAAATGCAAATAAGCTTATTAATTTATCTTTCCATCAAAGCAATATATAAACTTCTCTCTTGAAAAACAGTGTTGAATTGCGCCTTATGGAAAAATTTTGGATGGCCATAATCTTCAAAAACGCATTTTCCCATTGTAAATTGGATGTTCAAATTGTAAATTGTAAATGGGTGTTCAAGACCACCAAGCCTGCACAGAATCTTTTTGTCTAGCAATGGCATACAAATGGATATATGAGATGAAAAGATGGATTAGACAGCCATCATTAAAGTAGTAAGTATTTCAATAATCTAGAAAATACGTGGGAACTATTAACTACTCCTTTTACGTTAAGGATCTGTAACAGCAAATTACAGTCATTGTATAATTTGTGACTTGGCATATGGGAAAGTAGGTTTTATTTGATTGCTGTTTATTCTGAGTTCAGCTGAATTTCACAGTTGCCTGATTCAGGCTGTGGGAGTTTGTCCTGAAAAGGTAAGTTGATGTGAGCCCTGAGACATTTGGGTGCCAAGTCACAGGGTGCTTTTGGCAGTCAGGTGGTGTGCTATTTTCATTGGAGATAATAGGTCATGTTCTGTACTTGGTGCAACACAGATGGGCTGTAATGACTTAATCGGGAGGCAGTGAAATCCCTGAATGTTATGGCACCTCTTGAGTGCATGGCAGGAAACAGAACAAAATATGCAGCGTTCTGTGGTTGTGAATGTTTTTCGATTTTTTTTTTTCTTTGACATTAATTCCTGCTTGATTTTCGGTGAGTTTCCATGTACCTGGATTTGCAGGACTGGAATAGAGAAGGGATGACTTGACTTTATCTGCTGCCCTGCTGGCCAAACAGTGCATGCGACTTCTGCATGGTTGGAATATTTACCTCCCTGACTGTAAGCAGTGCTGTTAAAGAGTTATTACAGTAACTGCTAGCCATTTCTGCTCCTTATGTAGTGACCCACTTCTGTGGGAAGTAACACAGGCACTGAGGTACTGTTCCTGCCACAGTGCTGTGCCTGCCCTGGCAGCAAGGAAGTAGTCCTTTCCCCTGGGAGTCATCCCTGCTTCAAAGAGGTATCCTTGCACATTGCAGAGTCGGCACTATCAAAGAGGCAGGGATTGCAAATTTTTCCTTCTGATCATATTCAGTCATGGAGAAAGGGCTTTCTGCAACAGCAGCAGTGTATCTACAAGAGCATCAGGCCTATCTGCTCACAAGACATTGCAGAGCACCAGCTCTTCATCTTTTTTCTGTGCATGGTGCATCCTATGCCACATCTGACAGTGTCGTGTTTGGCAGACGTCACTGTTGCGTCTCTCTCTGAGAGTTCTGGGACAGTACACAGCTCTGCCAGGACACCAGATCCCTCCAGGAGATGTAAAGGGGCTTAATGGGGAAAGCAGTGATCTGCCTTCCAGAGGACTCTGCTTTCCTAAAACAAATAGGTTTCATGCTGAAAGGACAGGACAAACACAGAAGCCCTTGTTTACAGGCACATCCCAGACCATTCAGCGCATAGAGGAGTCCCGCATCCTCAGGTATACACAAATGCTACTGATTTCAGTCTTATGAATATCACAGGAAGAAAAACCCCACAATTACACTAAGCATTCACTGCAAATCTGAGATTAGAAAAAATCGAAGTTAACATTACAGCAGCTTTGTCATTTACCGTTAACCTTTTGTAATTGTTAGAAATAAAGCATGTCGCTTAGGCCTAGGAAAAACAGTTCTGGAAACAATAAAGTGATATATTTTTTCACATTATAGACTTGCATTTTTAGACCTAGTGAAGCTAATTTTAGAGAACTCACTTTATGCATAATGTAGACAATTCATTAGTAAACATATTAAGTATTAGAACAAAGTGAACATTCTTTCCATTTTAAGAAATACTTCTTTCTAGTAGTCTCAGATATCAAGAAGTTTCTTGCTCAAATATGTTTTTCTTTTGAAAGCATTAGAGCAAGAGAAGAAATATATTAAAATGCTGATTAAGATCTAGAACCATTTAAAACATCACATCTGGAGAGCAGGTGATAAATATATAAAATTACGTGTATATACATATATATATATAAATATAATAATCCAGCCCTTTACAGTTTAAATGCTTAATATAAATCTTGTCTTACCTATTAGGTAGCTGCCCTGTAACTTTTCTCCATCAACTACTTTTAAAAACAAGAGGAAGGTATCTGTCCCATATAGAAGTTTTTCAACAAATATTTGCTCTTCCAAGCCAGTGATAATCTGGTTTTGTCTGTTACAAATTAACTGCTTTATAAATACCATGTATTGTGGTTCCCATAAATGGCACAATGAGCAAGGGTTATATTCCAGTAAGTATGTTGTACCTTTCATGAGGAACAGAACAGTACACTCTTTGCATCCAGCCCTTAGGCACTCCAGTAGGATTTGGCCCTGCACATCCAATCACCCATGAGAATTATTTTACAGACAGGCTCTGAGCTGCTCTGTTGTGGAAGCAGTATCCAATCCTGCTTAAAATACCCCTTTTCGTAAAAGAATAGGTCACTATTCACTGTGGCAGGGGAGAACATGAGAGAGGGAAGGAAAAGGTACAGAACATTTCTAAGGGTGTTGTTGGCTCTCTTGCTTGGCAATTAGGCCATTTCTTTAGGGGAAAGTCCAGGGCTCCACTCCCTGTTTCAAGAACACGCCAGGTATTCAGTAACATATCAGTATGCCAAAATTAACCAACTGATAAGTGCTGAGTGATGTTTCTGTTATAAGAGACAAAATGTGGGAAGCTGGTATTCCTTCAAAAGTACAGAGCTATGGGAAGTAAGGTAAACTTTTTGAATTTTCAATTGGTCTTGCTTGGACAGCTATGGCAGGCTGGTTTTGGGTCTTGAGCACTATTAGTTGGGAATGCTCATTCCTTAAGACAGCTAGTTTACTCAGCAACTTCTGCAGTGTGTGTGCATGATCTAAACTCACTATTTTGATAATTGGCCTAATCGCAAATAAAATACAAACATGGAACTCCCTATGCTCCCCTTGCACTCTTAAAACACTTTTAAAAATACCAAATGAAACACAACATTTAATTCTGATTTGGATTGTAAAAGAAAAAGCATTTGGCCTTAAAATTTGAGATAAGGGAACAAGTCACTGTTTTTCAACTGAACTGAAAAAAAAACAAACTATATTCAGTCTGAATGGAAACATTGTGAGAGGAAAGGATGGCATTTTAGAAAGCCCATAAAGTACTTGGGTATCCAGTACTCAATGCAAAAAGGCTTTTGTTTGTTTTTGATGAGTATCAACCGCCCATGGCAGGGGGGTTGAAACTAGATGATCTTAAGGTCCTTTACAACCCTAACTATTCTATGATTCTGTGATTACTTCTATGAAAGTGACAACACTGTTTGCTTACAAAGTGCAAGATTTGAATAGGAAGGGCTTAAGACCTGAACATATATAGCTTCTCTGTGGTCTGACCAGGTTTGTATCCACCATTGCAAAGACACATTACTGGAGGGCACTTATGGGTCTTGTACTCTTCAGAAGTTCGGCACTGGGGACATGAAAGATCACAGGATCTAGGTACATAAATTCTTCCTTGGTTTAAATTCTTTTAAAATATTCTTCTGTTTAAAAATATTCTTCCTTTTAGAAACGATCTTGGTCATGATAACCCCAAGTGCAGGTGTTGTATTCAAGAACATGTGAACATAAGACAGAGTTACTGAGTGAAGGCTTTGCCCTAACATCATGGGGTATATTCCCTAAACATAAAAAGCCCCACTGTGAATGCCCCAGAACTTCAGTTCTCTGTCTGGAAGACTGGACATTTTTTTTTTTTCTACTTCTTAGGCTGTATTTATTTGTGTTTAATTCAGTTGGAGTTGAAATTCAAATGTTTTCTCATTATATGGAAGCAATTTGTATCTGATATGGTTGAACAAAACTACATTACTAAGATGTGCGTCTTCTGGAGACCGTGGTACTGTGGCTGTGGCCCAAGAAGACAGTACAAGGAAAACCTGATGTACACAAAACCCATACCCATCTTTTGTGCTCAACAAAATTATCAATGTTATTTTCAATTACAGTAGCAATCAAACCTCTTCCTAGCAATCAAACCTCTTTCTAGCCCTAGCATCATGACTCTGACATGCATGGTCACCACTGGAAGCCCTGCCTGAATTAAGATCCAACAATGTTAATATTTAATATTCAAAAAGACTTGTTTATAGATGACAGTGAAAATAAGGGTTTGAAGAAATCTTCAGTCTTTGAATCGGTTAAATCTTTTCTGGACTACAAAAAGTCCATCATCCCTTAAAAAATTACATCAATCCTACTTTACCTGGAAGAAAAAGGAGGCTGCTATGAGAAATATTGTCTGTGTGCAGAGATCTGAGGGAATTGTCTTTCTCTGTAGTTACACACAAAGCCCTTGCTCATTTTTTATGCTGGGTAGCACCTTGCTTAGAGTATCCTCCACACACTATTAAGAGTAATGTATTCCTCCCACCAGCTACTGTTTATATTGTCAGTCGCACCTTGGATTCAGCTTCCTGAGCAGTAGACCACCACACAGCATATGGGTAATGCTCTGCTAAACTATATAAGACAAAACCACCCCTGAGACCAGAACAAGGAAGGGCAATACAGGTGTACTGCTGCCCAGTTTCACCTCTGCTGGGCACCTGTGCCAGCACAATGCTAAGGCTGGGTAATGGCAACTGGTATGTCAGCAGCTGAGCGAAGTACTGTCTGTTCTCTAACAACAAGTGGTTTTGTATGCATATACAACTCTGAAAACTTGGCAGTGATTATGTAGTCCGGGTTCTCAGCAATCTGTCAAAAGGCCCTGAGACTCTTGAGTACTGCGGGGGGGGGGGGGGGGGGGGGGGGGGGATATGCTGCAGAGTCAGGCCCAGCTGCTTGTTCCAAATATTCAGAGGATTTGTGTTACAAGCCTCTTTCCTCCTTTTACAGTTCTTGTGAGGCTGACAACACCTCTGCTTCAGTGGGTGTTTTTCCTCTTACTTATTTTCCCCAGTCTCATTGAGGAAAACTTCAGTGACTGTGGAGCAATCAGTCATCTCAATAATTGGTTTGTTTTGGGCTCAGGTTCTCTGTGCTCTCTGTAGTTCCTTCCTGTTACAAGCTCCTTAGTAAAGCAATAGTCCTTGCTTAAGTAATGCCTCTATTTTACATGCCATGCCCCATTTTAGTAATGTTTGTAACTCGACCACAGCTGAGCTTCAAAGTAGGCTATGAGATATGATGGGCATGATTGCAGAACTAAGAAATCAGATTCCAGGAAGGAAACTGGTGGGTTAAATAAGTGTATCTGTACAAGGTTCCCAGTAAGAGATTTTTTAGGAACTGAGTTTCTTGTCTGGCTCAAAGAAGGCAATAACCAAAAGATACATTTCATTCAAGGCCCTGTGCATTTCTGTTCCCTGCTAGTGGCTACCCATTTGGTTTCTCCAGGGCAGACACAGGATATTTACACCTTTCTTGATGGAGCTAGTTGAGATCAGTCAGAAATACTCTCCAGGTTGGAATCTGATGAGAAAAAGAAACATTAAGGTAAAAAGTGTTGATTTAGGAACATTTTTGCATTGAACGTAATATAACCTCTTCCACATTTCTTAGACTAGAAAAAATACCAGTGTACCAGGAGTAGTGCAGAAGATACACAGAGATGATTTTGAAGGATGTGTATTTCTTCTGAAGTTTCACTGTGAAATTACTCATAAGACATAAACTAACATGCTCTAACAGTTCCAAACCAGGTCTTTATATAGTCTCTTGAATATACTTAGTTTGTTAACGAGATGATTCATCAAGGTGGCTGCTGCGTCTCCCACTCAAAGACTGCACATTATAATTGAAATCAGCAGGATGCAAACATTCTGATGGCTCCACACTGTTTGTAAGTCTGACCCTTTTCGCAAAGAACTAGGACTATACAATTGTTCATATGGGAGGACTTGTGTAGTAAAAGCATCTTTGTAAGGTGTGTATTCCTGTGTCTCGCTGGGGTTGGATGGGTGTGTTACTGTACAAGATGGACAAGGCATTAAAGCTGTAGTATTTCATAATGCATGGCTAAAATATCCCTTCATATTTTAAACATCAGAGTCAAATACTGTCTAATTGTCCTTGAACACACAAATAAAATTCTAATCGTCTGCTATTAGGACATCTTACTATGGAAGCTTTTATAGGGAATGAAAAAATTATGAAACACTGTAAAATAACAGGTAAAACAATCATGCCTGGGGCATGCCTTGGGTGGCATGGTTTAGTGGGAGGTGTCCCTGCCCACGACAGGTGGGTTGGAACTAGATGATCTTAAGGTCCTTTCCAACCATAACTGTTCTATGATTCTATGGTTCTATGAGGGAAGTAGCACGAATCCTACTTTATTCCACAGGATGGAGTAAATGACCTTTTAGAATCACTCCCAGCCTTATTTTTGGTGATTCTCTAACTCGCAGCAAAGGAATATTTTCATTCTCAATAATTTATTTGGCCTGTGTTTTCATATATTAGAATTCAAGAGCTGCAGCAGGGCTTGGTGTTGGCCTAGTCCCTGTGGAGCCAGCAGGTGTCATCAGAACCTTTATTTCTCTGATGAGAAGGACAATTTTGTGTGCTTGGACATCTGCCCTTCTTTGTGCCTTTCTGAGGTTGTATCATGGGGCAGGACTTGAGCAGACAGGACACAGATTTTAAAAAGGCACTGGAAGATATTTCTGTTGTCTTAGTAGGGCGTCTCACAGTTTTTCCAGTAGATGTGAAATGCAAGTTCATTCCTATTTTAAATTCCTGAAAAAAAATCAACTTTAAAGTCAGGAATTGCAAAGTGTTGGGGGCGGGAGTAACTCATAACTGCATCTTCAAAGTGGCAAAAAATTTTGACATCGATGACTTCTGATCACCTGAACTTGGAATATCCTCTATCCAAATTCCATACTTACATGCACTGAGCATGCATCTCCTTACTGCTGTGATAACCAAGCTGAGTTCCTGTGACTTACAGTCTTTGACTGTCTGGCCTGAAGCAATTACCTGATATAATGAAGAAATCTCTGCACTTTGGCCTCTGTAAAGGACAAGCAAATGATGCCCTCTTGCACTTGTGAAATGTGCTGAGGTTTACTAAGTACAAGTCAGTTACCCACATTGCCAGAGTGGCTAGCAAAGATCTCTGCATTGTGGGGTTAGGTTTTTTGGTTGGTTGGTTTTGTTTTTTTTTCCTTTTAAACATGGATATGAACACAGTAACCTGCTGCAGGTCTGGTGCTAGTTCTCATGGCTTGAGTGTGGGCTTCCTGTAGGCTGCATGTGGTGGATATTCAAAAGCAATTCTTCTTCCTAGAGAAAGTATGCATCTACCTGGCTGTGCCTTCACAAAATATTTAAGCAGGGGTTAGTTTCCCTACAGGACTTGGTTTCTCTATTTAAACTGCTTCAGCACTTTGCCTGGTCTTCAATGAGACGAGACAGTGTCTGTGTGCTTCTGCTCATTCCTGCATGCTGGTCTTGGGAACAGTCCCTTTTTAAAAGGCAATGTCTGAGTTTACCTGAAAACAAAAGAGTGGAGAAACAAGGGCAGATAAACAAATCTTTCAGAAGATACGAGCATTTTCCTCAAATTCCATATGAAGCTGTCATAGGGCCACAGCATAGTTCTTGTGAGGTTGAGTTAAAAGCATAATAAATTACATGCTGCTACATACAAGGGACAACCATAACAGTCTCAAATGTAAGGCCAGAGACATTGGATACTTGTATCTATCACTCAGTCATATCTATAATATTAATTTTCAAGAAACAGACATAGTAAAAATCCATTATCAGTTGAAAAATTGTAACTAATAATTCCACTGTTTCTTTCCCATAAGGAAAAATATTTAGACAGTGAAGTAGTTAAATGAACAACAACCCCTGTCTGTGAGCTGTGTGGGAACTCAAATATGGTTTCCTTTCTGTTTCATAATATGTGGGCAGTGCCAGATGTGAGGTTTTAATCATTCATTTCTTTGATTTAAGTGCTAATGTCACTTAGCAACCCTACTCATCTTCGAAATGTAGCTCTTTAAGGATGCACATACATTACTAGTGAGAATAACATTTATATTAGAAAAATTATTTGGGAAATGGAGCAAATGCATGAATCTCCCTCCTGATGGAAACAGAGTGAAAAGTTTATAGTTCTTTTGAGAGGTTTCCTTTAGACTACTACAGCATTTGGTTGCTTTCCTGGCTAAAACGCCATCCAACTTTGCAACTTTGACTCAGTGAATTTTCAGCTTGGTTGTTTTCTTTAAGGAAGCTCAGGTTAAACTTTCTCTGTCTCATTCTGTTTCACCTTCTCTCCATTCTGTTTTACAAATTGGAAAGTATTTTTGCATCCGATCTGACAAAACAATAAAGGTCTGAAACATACCAAATTCATACAGATTTCATGAAGTTGAATGACCTGATCTAGATTAGAAACACTTACTGCCTGCACTGTGGGAGGAGCTGATGAGCCCATCTCTGGTAGACATCACAGAATCCACACCAGAGCAGCTATGGAAACCAGGTTCCAGTGAATCATAGAATCATAGAATCATAGAATAGTTAGGGTTGGAAAGGACCTCAAGATCATCGAGTTCCAACCCCCCTGCCATGGGCAGGGACACCTCCCACTAAACCATGCCATCCAAGGCTATGTCCAACCCCACCTGTAGGCCAGATAACTATTTCTATATTAAAAAAAAAGTGCATAGGTTTGCTTTTTGATATTTTTGTGCTGGCAAGTTAGGCCCATCAGTGTGTTGGAGGGAAACAAAACCTTCATACTCACTTGGTGGACAACAGAGAGTAGTAAGATATGTTTATGATGAGCAATTTTTATGTAAGTATCCATACCTAGAGGGTGAGGGGACAGCTGGAAGGAGGTGAGAAGAAAAGATAGGCAATCAAGGTTGCAGGAAGCTGAGACTTCACTGAAGAGAGAGGTCAATTGAACAGAAGTTCCTTGGCTAGCAAGAGCATTTTGCCATGTGGTTGGTGCTGTCAATGCATCCTCTTTGGATGCTGACTCACTTGGAGTAGGAAGTTGTGTTCCCACAGGGCGCAAACAATCGGCCAGCTTAAAGCACCTTCACCGTTAGGGCCTCAGTGAAGATTCAGCTGTAGGATAGTCTTGCTTTTCTGTACTACAGCCATAAGCACAGCATTAGCACTGCTCTATATGTCTTTTCTTGGAAAGTTTCATGGTCTCCTGCAGTCAGGATTTTAAGCCAAACTGAAGTGTTTAAAAGCCTGTAATGCACTGTATTACATATCTCTTTAAAGAGAGTGGCGTCTTCAGTGTGGATGCAGTGCTATTTCAGACTCTTTCTGGGTTTGTGGCCAGATCAGAATAAGTCACTGAACACATCTGAGACACCCTTCTTACCATCCAGAAGGTCTCATCTAGCATCTTCAGTTGTTCCTTCTTAGACGTTTTTGATTGAAAGCAGCTATTTTGTTTCCCATATAATGAAAAAATTTTTGGATCCCACTGAAGTCACTCCATAGTGAATGATAGTAACCTTGGTCAGCAGCTGATTATAGAATGAATATGAGATTTCTGCATCATATAATTTGCCTTTTGATAGAAGTATTCATTTTTCTTTTTGGCATTGTAATAAGCATGGAAGCATTTGCATTGACAGGAGGTTCAAATTACAATCCAGCACCCATTCTTCTTCAGTGAGCAGTGATGCCTTCAAGTTCCAGTAATTGTCCTAAAGAACAGCCAGTTCTGCGGTCAGACTTCTTGTCAGCCAATGTTTCTATTTAGTAGAAGATAAATGTTGGGTGAGTATCATATTCCAACTACATTTTATTGAGCGAGTGACTATATTGAACAAGACTTTGCTCTCTGACCAACAGGAAAGCAAGTGCTCTTGCGAATACCAGTGCAGTAATAGCATGAAATTGAGGAGTCTGTATCAAAAGAGCACTTGAGAACAGCTGTAGTCTTTAGCATCATGGTTCATACACTTGAAAGCCAAACTTATATCTTCAGCTTGACCATAGTTATCTTATAGCTTGGGCGTATCATATCTATAATATGCACAGGAAAATCTAAGTTTGGATGCAAAGATGTTCTGCAGTCTCTTACAGTAAGGATATAGTCATTGGACCTACTTTGATACCTGTCAGACTCAGTGATAATCCACCTTGTCAGTACTGCATATAGGTAGGAGTGTATAGACAAATGTGCCAGGCGTCAGGTCTCAACTCCTTCTTAGACTTGTATATGAGTAATGTGAACCATATGTGACAATGTGCTCAGATGTTCAGACTCCTGCTATTGTTTATCAGATCAAATTGTTCTTCCCAGATAATGCGTAACATGGTGGGCTACAGAAGAGGCATGTGTGCTACCAGACACTTTGGAAGCACTAAATAGAACATGGGAAATGGAGAACTGTATTTTTTCATCTGAAGAAAGAAACCTGTAAGATACAGACCATTGCAATAATAAAGAGAGGAAAGCTAACAGTCTTTTCAGTGTGGATATGTTTTATCATTGTATCAGACTAAGTTTAACTGACATAGGGCTGTCTTCATGAGGAAATAATGCAGTGGAACTGTGATTGAAAAATATTGCTACTCTAAATCCTTGCGTAAACTTTCATTCCAGTGTAAGAGTGACTTCTTGGTTGAGTTTAAATTCTTTGCCAGGTGACAATAAAAAGGAATTTCATATGACAGAACAAAGGTTTCTGTACAGAAACATTTTACTTTAGAACTACATAGCTTTAAACTAATCCTTCGTATCATAGGAGAGCCTTGCTCTTGTGTGCATGCAGTGTTAATGTGAAGGTGAAATTATTAATTAAATACATATATATATATATTTTAATTAATGCAACTGTTTCTGCCTCTTGGACCAAAATTCAACATGTGAAGCCTTGAAAACTCACAACTTCTGCTGCTAGATGGCACCATAGGAGTAGGTGTATTGCCCTGCTGTGTCTGTGTGACTCTTATGCTTACCTGACAGAGCAATTCTCACTCTAGGTGTGGCCAGACCTGCCATGGTGTGATGGGTTTTGAGTTCTCACTGGGAGCTGGGCTGGTGAGAGATTCATGCTGCCCAGGGGAAGTGGCATAAACAGTCTCTGTATGAAGCCATTGTATGATGACATAACCATATTACTTCACTGAACAGGCTGTTGGTTTAACTGTTTTTGCTCAGGCAAGGAGGACCAATTTAGTAATTAATTGTGTACATGCTGCAGTTTTTGTTGGTAACAGCACATCCAGTTCAAGCAGATGCGGTAGATGCAGATATTGAGGCCAGTCTGCAGCATGAAAGCCTGTAAGCAAACAAGATAAGATGCAAAAGGAAAAGTTGAATACAGGCTGGAAATTTGGTTGTAAGCACTCATAAAATGAGTTCTGCTGAAAACAAAAATAAGCTATGTAATGGATTCTTTGCCCAGAGGTTTATTTCCTAGTTTAAAATCAAGCAACAGGGTGTGGGGGTGGAAGAAGTATGCAAAGTCAGCATGCTCACTGCAATGCAAACACAAAGACTATCTTAAATTTACCCCAAGAGACTGAGAATATATATATGTATAAGCTAGCAAAACATTTTCTCATAGAATCTCTATGACACATTGAGAGTGTCTTAGCCACAATCTGCTATAGAGTCATTTGGTTTAATTATAACAGGGGTTAATTCTCTTGTGTTCCCAAAACATACACCAAAGATGAGTGTGTGTGTGTGCATGTGCATTTGTGTGTGAATGCATCTGCAGGAAAGAAATACAGTAACACTGAACACAGCTAGATGCTAGTACATCAAGAGAACAGGTGTGGAGCTGGTGGGACAGCCTTGTCACACAGTCTTGGTCACTTCCCCATCTGCATGCGGTGTGAGAGTCACCCCTTTCTAAAGCACTTCACAAGTCATTGAGGTGTACCCTGTGCTGGTAAATGTAACCTGCACTAGTTACAATATGATATACGCAGTAGGAAGAGCCTAGCTGAAACAAGATGTGCTTGATGTCCTGAAGTGTCTATTTTTGACTCTGTAATGATACAGTGATTCCAGTTGCTATATCTGAAATATTTGGGGTTTACTTTTATCAGGTTAAAAGGGATATTTGGAAATAAGTATTTCTTCTGCAGGGGAGATAATGCCTCCAAATCTGGCAGCAAACACACACTCCCAACTCCAGACTTCCAGCTTCCCCTGCTGTCCCTCTGTGTGCTACCTGGGGAAGGACAGCACAGGCAGGGGCCCAGTGTGGATGACGCGGGGACTGTTGCATCATGGTCAGCGGTTCTCCTCTTGGCACTGAGTTTGGGAGCCACAACCCTGTCAGTCCTTCCACCCAAAGTCCTGTTTATCCTCAGCCTTCACTGTAGGGATGTCCCTGATTTCTCAACCCAAGTGGCCTCTCACAGAGTCAGGCTTGGCATCAGCATCACCAGTCCTAGTGGCCATGGGCAGAAGCAGAGCGAGCTGACGTCCCATGCTAACCAGGGAGGCTGAACTTTTCTGCAGCCACCAGATTAAACGCACCATTTGTTTCTTGAACTTTGCGTTTGTATGTCACTAAACCCTGGAATAATTGGAAAGGTTTTCTTCTGTGACCAGGGAAAGCCAATCTCTTGAGGAATAATGCATATGAGATCTACTTGTTTAGGAAGACTGCTGAGTCTGCCATGCTTCCCTGACTAATGCCAGTGGGCTACATAGGATGGTCCCACAGCCATTGCCCAGTGTGGCAGGCTGAGCTCATTGCCACTGTAAAGCCACTCTGGAAGTTTGTCTTTTCCCCACTAATGTGTGAGGAACTCAAGATATATTTTGAGAACATATTAAAAGTAAATTCCTCCAGTATATATTGCTAAAGCTTTAGTTAAAGTTTTGGATGCTATGCAAATATTAAATCATGCTAGACTTTTACCTGTGGCCAAGCATGTTACGTTAGTTAAACAGTTATCTCCCTCACTTTGAAGCCAGCTATTTCAACATACTAGGGAGTCTGATAATCTCTCAGCTGTATCATTTAGCAGGCAAATAGATTCTCTGTGTAAAGAAAATATCAACATAGCAAACCCAGGGATATAACATAATGGATAGAACTAGATGAAGCCATAACATGAGTACTTAAAATCCATATACTCAAATTGCCTGGCAAGAGATCAACAAACACAACCAGATTCTCACATTGGTCTCCTGTGACCGATAAGCTGCACAACCACGTTCACATCTGGCCTGCAACAAACTGTCCTTGAAAATGCTGATAGCCATCAGTGCCCCAACACCAACAAAACTGTATGTTTCAATGACAGCTCTGGTTGAAGGCTGGGCACTCTGGGAGCGGTGATTCTGGCACACATGAATGAGCAGACACTGGTTTTGCCATAGCAGATCTGTGTAGCTGTCACAGAAGGAGAATCACAGTCTTTTACACCTGGGAAGATTTGTTTTTAATAGTTTTTTCATGTAACCATGAAGAAACCAACCTACTAGAGTTTTTAAGCTGTGATTTCTCATCCTCTTGATGAGCTACTATCCCTTGCCAGTGAGTAGGGGCATACCAATGCCTTCCACTAACCTGCAGCTAGTTGGTTCAGTTACTGAAGATAAGACAGAATAAATAATGATGAAATCTTGTTTCTTATGGCTATGCAGAAAAGGAAAAAAAAAAAAAAAACAACAGAAAAAAAAAAGGTGCTTTTGGTCAAGTTGCTAAATGTCTAGTGACTGAGTAACAGTGTATCAGTATACCAGATAAGATAAGAAGGCAAAGAAAAGGGAGTCATACTGATGCCTGTTATACTACCTTCCTCAGTTTCCAGACTCACAAAGTGGTTTGAAATACTCTCCATGGGTCTGGTGTCCTCTGGCCATCTCAGCAGAGTGGAGGAGTGCCTGTTAGTCCTGGAGTGGTCACCAGAATGTCCCTGGGCTGTGGGACACAGCCTCCTGCCAGGGGGTGTCCCCTTGCACCCAGAGAGAGTGAGGGAGGTCAGGGTGTCCTCCCTCTGCTGCGCAGATCTTGTCCTTCCATGACATGGAGAGGTCATGTCACAGCCCTGTGCCAGGCTTCCCCTGTGGTCTCTCCACCCAGCTGTGAGCAAGAGCTAGAACCACTGTGGTCCAACATGTGACAGGGAGCTTGAAGAGAAGGCAGGCCAGGCAAAGGTCCCTAGAGGTCCTTGGTGTGCCCTGGGGCTCCTCACCAGCTGCCTTCCCCTTCTTGCCAAAGAGATGTGTTGGACATGTCTGTTGCCACTGATACATCTTTGCATGTGATATGTCAGCCTTTCAGGTGTCACTTGGTAGAGGGAAGAAAAGCTGTAGACAGGCAGGGGTAGCAGGTGCTGGTGCCTTCCTGGTGAAAGCTCCCATCTTCCCCAGCCCTGGGGTCTACCTCAATATCTCTGACATCCTGCAGTTATTATTATGACAAAGATCAAGTGAGATATTAGACATGCTTGTTCACATCTGTGGCCTGCAACAGCCTCCAACCTGAGTCTCAGTCAGGGGAGCACTATATTTTCTGGCAGCACTGTCTCTTGAAAAGACAGGGTTCTGGTCATGCTCCTCTTCCAGGTCCACTTATTTCAGAGATTACCTTGCACTCTATGGGGTATTTTCATACTGCATATAGGAAGCAATAAAGAAGTAGGCCTGTTCTATACATTGGCTTTACGCAGGTATGTATGGGACTCGCTGATATTATCAATTTTTTTGTATCCAAGGAGCAGAGTAGCTGGCTTGAATTCCCACCAACTTATTGTACTCAAAATCCTGTTCTGGTAAAAGAAACACTCCTTGTATGCAAAGACGAGAGTTTGTTAGTATATTTAAAAATCATAAGAGTCTCACCCAAGAATTATTAGTGCGATTACAATACTAAGACTTGCAGTTCAGATTATGCATAGTTAAAATTAATACACACAAACTTTTTAGTATTTTCCCCATTCTGTGGTTTTATGCTTATCCTTTCTTCACCCCGTTGGCTCCTCAGGTCAATGGCTTCAGCACAAAGGAAAGGGGACAGCAGGACAGCCACATCCTGCATTTTTGCCAGGAGAAGCATGAGGGTGGTGGGTGCAAACTGTGCTCTGGGGTCTGCTTGGGGTCATTTTTATACACTTAGTCACATGCTCTACCCCCTTGCTTTTCCTCCATTGGTTCACAGGTCCACATTAAACATCGGTTTACTAACGGTGCTGTGTTTTACATACACTGGAAACTCAATCTCTGCTTTCCTAATTATCTCTGAAACTGATTTTAGCCAGCTGCCAAGGCTGCAGTCCTTTAGTGACTAGTAACTGGGCCCTGATGAGCTGTTTGTAGCCCTGAGGCTTCCAGTATCACCCTACGCCTGTGCTCTCAATCCCCTGCTATCATCCTGCCATGCCTGTACTCACTTATTTTTCATTCTAGAGCCATAGACACTTCACTCTATGCAGAATAACCTTGCTTGTTCTTCATACCTCTAGGTACAGAAATGTCTATATGTGTAACAATATATGTGTTATACCATACGATTATATAAAGTTAAGAAAAAAATAAACAAACTAGGTAATAGCATCTGATTGCTGAATAATTGCTGTTGCAAACAAAGAAGCTAAACAAAACCCCAGGCAGGCCAGGACAAGCCCAAGCAAAGCCTGACAAGAACAGAGACCCAAGTGCTGCGCTGTTAGCTTAACACAAAACAGGTAGCTGTGTTACAAGCAGCAACACTGATATACTTGCAAAGCTAAAGACTATGCTGACCCATGCCTTTCTTTATGCTGAACAAGAACTATCAGATTGTACCTGCCTGAAGTGTAAATGGGGAGTTTCTCCCTTAACTCCTCTTCGTAGGGGGGGATGAAGGACATGGGATGGGAAGTGAGATGAGTTTTGTTCCCCTTCTCCAGGTACAGCCTTGGATGATGGTGAGAAAAGAGTAAAACATGCCTCAAATGCCTCTTTCTAGAAAGAGCGTGTGAGTCAGGAAGGCTGCTGCAGTCTTGGGATGTGGTACTTGGCTGTCAAATCACAGCTGATGGCATAGCCCTGGTGCCATCAATGAAATAGGTCTTTCTGCTTGGTCACAGGACAAACAGGTTGCCCAAACCTGGGATCACTTATTCTCACACTCTATAGCTGTGTCAGCTGTATCAACAGCTAATGAATCTGGCACTTAACTGTTCCTGAGATGCACCTGTGGCTCATCAGTATCAACACATTGCTTATCACATCAATGTGGAATAGCTCACTGACCTGAAACCTTGCCTTTCTGCCTAGCCTTCCCTGCTGTTCTACAAGTGCTCTTAAGGTGGTCTGCAGGAGGCAAGGAACCTCCCACCTTCTATTTTTTGGGAAGGAGAAAAGTAGAACCTGGTGGTGGAGCAGGTGCCACAGCCGGGTCAGCAGTGTCCACCTCCTGCACAAACAAATGGTGCTGGTGAGTGGGACGGATAAAATGTTAGTCTGCAGCAGGGAGAGTGGGAGGGTGTGAAAAAGAAATGTTAAGAGTGAGCTTAATGGGGAAAAATCCTTTCAGCGTTGCTTGTAGCAACGAGAGCAGGATTAGGAGAGCAGGACTTGGTGGATGGGGGCAGAGATGAGAATGGGCCACGTAACAAGCAGTGTAGTACAGCAGAGATGTAGGCAGGGAGCAAGCTATCTGCTGCTCTTTTGTGCTAAGTAAGTGTGGTGCCTGCCTCTTCTTCAACACTGGCTGGCATATCCTGCAGTGAAAAATCACAGCACTATGTCAATACAGCAGGAGCTATTGCCTGATGAACAAGTCTGGCAGATGGCTCCCAGACGCTGGTCTTGACATTGGCAGGAAATCCCCTGTGGGAATGGCAGACATCCCTCACCTCCCCATGGCTGGCACACAGGTAACATATCATTCACTGTCCCTCACCATCACATTTCACAAACACAAAGAAATAATATAGGAAATGCAGTGAGAGGGGAAGCATGAGCTGTGAAGTGCCTGTTCTGAGTAGCAGCATGTCTGCATCTGTGCCTATCTCCTATGGTCCTGTGGGCTTGTTTTCTTGGAATATGGGAGGAAAATAAAATTCCCATATCCTGCTTCTGAAGGGGGCATATGTCTGTGAGAGCACCAAGCTACTGAAGGTGGGAAAGAAAGGTGTCTCCTTTCCAAAATATGGATTAACAGCCTCAAAAAGCTGATTGAGGGATTCTCTTAGTCTTCAAATCTCCCAAAGAACCACATGGGAGATATTTTCCTCCTGCTATGCTGTATTTCTAGGTATGTGTCTCTATCCTCTCCAAAATGGTTTGCAAGTGAGTGAGCAATATTTAGTCCTGCAGCTGCTCCAGATAACTGCATCTGGGACCTGTTTCTTCTCCATCTCTTCATGTAGACTGATGGTCACTATACTGAAATGAATTATGTGAATTTTTCAAGTGGTGCAAATTGGTGTGGCTCTAGGAAATTCAACACATAGCTGAGGATCTCACTTCTGAGCTCTCTGATCCCTAAGCTTTTGCTATTGCTTTGCTGAATGCCCATTCTCCAACAGCACTTAACAGCTGGAACCAAAATGACTTAGACTGATCCTATCAATGCAATGTCAGCTGTAAAGCCACCAAAACAGGTAAGTGCAGGAGGAAGCTGAGAAGGTGATGTAGCACACATGCATTCTTTTCACTGGGAGTCCTGCCATTGATGTCTGTGAGCTGTTCATGCACTTGTCTATATAGAGACTGTATCTTTTTAGTCAAAAAACACTGCCAAGCACCATGTATGGGAGTTAATAGAAATTTTCTACTAAGAACACAAAGCAGAAAGGAAGCTTTCCTTTTGACTGTGAAAGGGGACAGTGCTTTGCACTGGACTGATAAAATCACACTTACTGTTAATTTCACAGAAGACACACAAGACCTTGCTGAGGTTGTGTTAGCTTCCCGAGTTGTCTGACTCCTTGCAATGTGAGTCCCAGTGCCATGACATCATTTCATCTCCTTCCAAAAACACAACTGTAGGGAAGAAAGGGGCAACTCTGCTCTTTCTGGTACCTGTTGCCAAGGCAGGTCTGTTGAAAGTGGTTGCTAGCCAGCCCTCTAGCTGCCTGAAGTCCTACCTGGGTGCCTGCCACCCCCCGGGTCAGGCTATCTTTTTAGTGGGTGGTCACTACCTGCTTTTTCAGTTGGAAAAGGACAACACTTGAAACATTTACAATTTTATAGACCCTCATTATATATTTTCCACAAAGCTGATGGTATGCTTGTGTAATTGTCACCCAAATACTTCACCTGCCCATCCAGCTACATCCTCCTTTTGACCACTGATGGATACATGTGTGGGAAGTTAGCTACTTGCATGGGCAATATATAAGTCCATCGAATTGGCAATATGTGGTTGAAAGTCTTCAGGTTGAAGAGTGGACTTGATCCTCCTGCTCTGTTTTGAGCTGCAAGAAACTCAGGAATATTTGCTGCCAGATTGATACCAAAAATGACAATAAGTGTCTGGTGGAGAAAGCAGATTTCTTTCTCTGTTGATGACAGCTTTTCACATCACCAGTGCTGTCTCCATTAGAAGCTTCTGTTTCCTATGACCCTGCATTGTTGATCCAACTCTTCCCATCCCTTGTTTACTTACTTATGGCAAATTACAGCCATTTCTGCTTTGTTTGCAAGAGTGTTAATCATTTCATCTGCCATTTGGCTGACAACCACATATTAAGGAGGAGTCTTCCATTATAATTTAGATGTCTCTCTCTGAATGTTGGCAAATCTTAGGTCTTATCTTGGCTTTCAGTCAAGTAAAAGAGGCATTTTTTGCTAGGTGAATTTACAACATTTTCATTGCTTATTTTGGAACAACTGTCATGGTCAATATCAATAATTTTTGATAATGGCATAGAATAAAAACTCTTGCTAAAAAAGAGCCACATACTAAGCTGGTACAAATGAAAATAAATCACGTCATGCAGTTTCACATCTTTAATCAGTAATAACAATCAGAGTTCATATGTCACTTCAGCTAGTGATAGTTGGGTTAACTATTTTTCCTATGAAGAGGGTACTGTTTGTATCTCTATCAAAAATCAGCATGAGGAAGGGACGGTTGAATTCAATGGCTGGAGGAAGAGACATTGTCATTATTTCAGCAGCAGTTGCTGCTGCTGCCTCAGTACCTCTCTCATCAACATCCAGAGAAGCCTTATGAACAGCCTAGGAAGAAAGAAAAGACAGTCATTCTGGGCAGAGAACAGCCACCTGAGAGATGTATCAGACCCTTTTAAAGCAGTCCTGCTTCTGTAGGATCCTCTGAAAAGCGAATAGAGGCAGCAGAGATGTGAGCTGTGTTGTTGTAGCCATGGCTACTTTAAAAGAGGACCAGGACAGAGTTACAGAACTCTGCCTCAAAAAAAGAGAAAAAAAACCCAGACTATTTTTCCTTTGTTTAAAAGATTGGATAAAGAATGTGTGTTTGGGAGCATTAGTAGCTTCCTTTGAGGAGCCGGAGGTTGATGTTCCTTTCATGTTCCACACACTGCTCATGAAATCTTGGCTGATACCAGTCTTAGAAAAAAACAGATGTGCAGCAAACTAATCCAACCTCCACTGTCCCTGAGGGCTAAACTCTTTGTAAGCTTGCTGGCTGAGGCCAGGGTGAGTCCAGCTGCAGGCAAGCTGGGAATCTGGGAGCTGTATTTAGCTGGTGTTTCTGGATGCTACCACAGGAGGATTTCCCTGCATGGTCACGAAAGAAGGGAGAGGGCCAACAGCCATGGACTTACTTTTGAAACCTTTAGATCTGGGGTGCCAGTGATGCCAGAGAGATCTGCCTGGTCAGTGAACACATCCACAATTCCCATCTTGCTAAGCATATTTGTTATTTCATAGCTCCCGGAAATGGAGAACTTGGGGAAGTAGAGGCTCAGCAGTCTGTTAGGCAGAAGAGAAACACAGAAGGTGGTGAGAAGGATTTTTCACCAAGGTAAATGGTAGTAAGAGAGCTGGGTACTTCTCACAAGTGTCAAATCCCAGAGGACTGGACCCTGAGTGTAAGTGAGAACTAATTCAATTGCTGGAGCATATTCTCGTGGTGATACAGGCACTATCATTCATCATCATCATAACAGTGATAGCTATCTGGTGTTTTGCTTCAGCAAATCTGAGAGCACTCTGCAATGGAGGGCAGTAACGAGAGCCCTTCTTTAGAGGCAGAGAAGATGAGGTGTGTATGTGGCAGCCCATGTCACTCGAGCAGTTGGAGACCTGAAGTGGGGCACAGGGAAGTGGGAAATAGTGTGGCAAATCCCAGCACTTCAGAGCAAAACAGTGTGTGTGGCATAACTGTTATTTGGCATGGCTCCAGGGAAGGTCTGTGCCCTGCTGCCTACTGCTTTGGACACCTTATCCTCTAATTGTCGTCTTCCTCCCATAGGCTGGCCATGATCGAGTTTGCCTTTGACTAGGAGGTATCTGTAGGCAGCTCCTGCTTAATATGCTTTCTGTTGAATTTCCCTTCATGCACTGTCTAGGGATCCTCAGGGCCTTCAAGTGGCATGCTGCAGTGATCACCCTTTAGGTAGCTGAAGTCCTTTGCTGTCTCACCAAGAGACACACTGGGTTGAGCAGCAAAACATACAGGATCCAACCTGCACTGCTGTAGCCTGTATGCGATACTGCCCCATGCATTATAAGATGATGGGACCAAGTGTATTAGTGCTGGTATCAGCATAATAGCAGAACTGAAATTGCCATCTGGTTTTCAAAAAAACTCATTCCTATGTTGAAGGAACTTGCACCAAGAATTCATTTAGATAAAAGTCTTCCTTATTTTGCAGCTGAGAATTACACATTTTCATTTTTCATATTTGAGGCCTCATGTTATTGGTTCATATCCAATTTGCTACCCATTATGTTTTTATTCACTGTGCTGGCATTTCTGTAATGATGCTTCAAGAATCATGGGTGTGAACTGCACTGCCTTATTAGTTGTGAATCACGGCACAGCTTGGTAAATAAGGCACATATTAACTTGATATTACTCATCTACTGGTGCTAACATATCCTCCTTCCCCAAACCTTTACAAACAAGGTTGTAAAATGCGTTAACTGATGCTACTGTCAATGGTAGGAGCTAACAAATTCTTATGAGATTTTTATAGTTTCAAAACCAAAATGCCAAAAAATCAGGACAGACACAGTTAATTACTAGCCTGTTCTAACAGACACTATGTGCTGCAATGGTTCTTGTAAGGAAGATATCTGTGTAGGACATATTACGTATGTATGCATTACTACAAACTGTTTAAGTTATGGTTTATTTAAGGTTTAGACATATGTCTGAGTCACAGTGTGCCAGTGACATATAAGAAGTAAATCACATTAGCTGAAACCTCAGTATAGAAGATTTGGCTTAGAATTGCCACCTTCCCACTCAATCAATGGGCTGGTTTAGAAACATCAATCCAGGCTCGCTGTTCAGGACTCCTGGGAGCTCATCAGTATGGTCTCCACTCTGATGGGGTGAACAGCAAGTCACTCAGGCATCAACAAAAGAATAGTTAAATACCAACCGTCTGCACTATTTGTACAGACAGGGTACACAAGCTAAAAATAACCCACTCATTTCCCAGAATCAGTAAGTTCATGTTTGCACTCACAAAAAAAGAAAAATGACTATAAATCTACATGCTGCTGCAGCTGACTGGCAGATTACCTCTTGAAGAGATGGTCTGACCATTCCTGGATGGTTTCCTTGACCAGAGTTTGTTCTAACTGCTTCATTTTGCCTTTTGCTGGCAGAACCAGAAATGCAGTAGCACTCCCATTATAATGAAGCCGTACCACAGTGCATGACAGATCCTCATCAAAATAGAAGTCAAATCTTCCTGTCTGGTGCATCATGGGGACTTTCACAGTAGTTTCAGCATCCACAAAGAACTCCCTTTCTTCAGTATGCTCTGGTTTAAAAGACTTTTCCCAGTTGCCTGATACAGAGAAGAAGAATGCAACTGAATATCCCATGTCCCATGCCATAATAAACTGAATTTCATATCGCTAGGAATAATATTCATCTATTGCTCCATTTGTTAAATTCAAAATCTTCAGCATAATGTTTTAAAATGTGTATCACAGTAAGGCAAGAACCTGGTCGAGTGCACTAGACTCCGATTTCAGTTTATTTTCCAGACGCCAATAATGAACTGATTAGGCATTTCTTTTACTATCTATCACTACATTTCTATTCAGGTGATCTAAGTGGCCTTTCTGTAAACTGTCATTTAAGGGCTTTCCTGACACCATCTGTATACTCACATACTGTATGCATTTCATTTCTATTGACTTTAATCATAATCCTCAATTTGTAGATAAAATTAATGTAGAATCTCGTATCTGAGTGCTGTTATGTCAGGCTTAAGAGCACATCATCTAACCCACATTCAAAATACACTTTGTTTCTACTTTGTTCCTTAAAATGTCCTCCACTGTTCATTACTAGCTTCTGTATATAAATAGGTTAGTGTGTATACATAAAGCACTCTGATAGAAAAAAAAAAAAAGAGTATGTAGTAAATTAGGCCACTGAATCATGCATACTTTTAAAGAAATGCATTAAAAGGATTAGGCCATGCACACTTCTCAGCGCCTTTACAGAAAATTAGAAGAACACTGGGCAATCAGAGTTACAGCTAAATCTGTGGAAGCCAGCTTAGGCTGCATGGAAGGCTACGACTTCAAGCAGAGCTCCCTTGACTGCGACAAAGAGAACCAAGCCTGCGTGGTACCCAGCTGCCTCCCCATTCCAAGTAGGGTCCTGGCACCTCTCCACCTTCTTCACTACGCCATTAGGGACCCTTGTGGCCCAGCAAAGAACATGAGAAATTTCCCCCAGGCCCATTTTCAAATGAGGTAGCTGACATTAGATCTGTTGATAAGAATGAATAACATGAATGCAAATCTTAAAGGACTTACCTTTAAAGAAAACAAAGCTCCCCAGAAGCATTACAGTCTGTGGATCCATGTCCTTGACCAAATTAGTAATTTTTCCATGTGTTTTCCTCTCTACATAATCATTGATTTGCTTCTCAGCTTCCCTGGGATTGTTAAAATCAGTGGTAAAAGCCTCCAGCTGATAAAGGGCTTTGGCATCATCTAAAAACTTCTTTAGGGGTTTCAGCTTTTCTGTTAGAAAGATGGCATTCACCATGTTGAGCTGGACTTTGCTCTCGGGATGGCTCAGCATGTGGATGAGGTTGTGGAAGCCTTCTTGTATCTCTTTCTCCTGCATCTCTGTAAGGTTGAAGGAGAGTCCTTCCAGAATCTGAGTCTGAGTGGTTGATCTAGCCCCTAGGGCCAGCATTGCAAATGCAGTGGAGATGCTTACAGGGGAGAAAAAAACATTCTTATTGGGTACCTCCAGTATAACCTCTTTAAAAAATTGAAATGCAAAGTCAGCATTGTTTGGAACTAGTTTGAGGCAAGCAATCGCTTCACCTGCATGATGCATATGGTGTTTAGGTTCATTTGGATCATGTCCATTGTGGTGGCTGGGTGGGAGCTGACCATGGGCAACAGCATGAAGGCCTGCCAGTAGCAAACTTATGTAGAATGTGGTCTTCATCTTCTTGTATTAAAATCCTATGGAAAAAAGGAGAAGCTACTACCAAGTAAATTAATTAAGTAGAAATAGTTAAAAAGGGAAATATAACCCCCATTTTTAAGAAGGGGAAAATGGATGACCCAGGGAATTACAGACCAGTCAGTCTCACCTCTGTGCCTGGCAAAATCTTGGAGCGGATTCTCCTGGAAGCCATGCTAAGGCACATGAAAACCAACAAGGTGGTTGGTGACAGCCAGCATGGCTTCACTAAGGGGAAATCCTGCCTGACCAATCTGGTGACCTTCTATGAAGGGGTTACGGAACTGATGGACAGGGGCAGAGCAGTTGATGTCATCTACCTGGACTTGTGTAAAGCCTTTGACACTGTCTCACATGACATCCTTCTCTCTAAGTTGGAGAGACATCAATTTGATAGGTGGACCACTCGGTGGATAAAGAACTGGCTGGATGGCCGCACGCAAATAGTAGTGCTCAGTGGCTCAGTGTCCAGCTGGAGACCAGTAACAAGTAGTGTCCCCCAGGGACCGGTGTTGGGACCGGTCTTGTTCAACATCTTTGTGGGTGACATGGACAGTGGGATTGAGTGCGCCCTCAGCAAGTTTGCCGATGACACCAAGCTGTGTGGTTCGGTTGATACATTGGAGGGAAGGAATGCCATCCAGAGGGATCTTGACACGCTTATGAGGTGGGCTGATGCCAACCAGATGAAGTTCAACCATGCTAAATGCAAAGTCCTCCACCTGGGTGGGAGCAATGCCAGGCACAGCTACAGGTTGGGCGGGGAGGAGATTCAGAGCAGCCCTGCGGAGAAGGACTTGGGGGTGTGGGTTGATGAAAAAAATGAACATGAGCTGGCAGTGTGCGCTTGCAGCCCAGAAGGCCAACCGTATCCTGGGCTGCATCAAAAGGAGTGTGACTAGCAGGTCGAGGGAGGTGCTCCTGCCCCTTTACTCTGCTCTCGTGAGACCTCACTTGGAGTATTGTGTGCAGTTCTGGTGTCCTCAACATAAAAAGGACATGGAACTGTTAGAACAAGTGCAGAGGAGGGCCACGAGGATGATCAGGGGCCTGGAGCACCTCCCGTCTGAAGATAGGCTGAGAAAATTGGGGCTGTTCATCCTGGAGAAGAGAAGGCTGTGTGGAGACCTCATAGCAGCCTTCCAATACCTGAAGGGGGCCTATAGGGATGCTGGGGAGGGACTCTTCATGAGGGACTGTGGTGAGAGGACAAGGGGTAATGGGTTTAAACTTAAAGAGGGGAAGTTTAGATTGGATATGAGGAAGAAATTCTTTACTGTGAGGGTGGTGGGGCCCTGGAATGGGTTGCTCAGGGAGGTTGTGAATGCTTCATCCCTGGCGGCGTTCAAGGTGGGGTTGGACATAACCTTGGATGGCATGGTTTAGTGTGAGGTGTCCCTGCCCATGGCAGGGGGGTTGGAACTTGATGATCTGAGGTCCTTTCCAACCCTTACTATTCTATGATTCTATGATTCTATGATTCTGTCATTCCCACTGAATAAGAAATCTCTTTCTTTCGGCCTCGGCTTCCATGCTCTCCAACTCTAGTCAGGTATATTCTTTTCAATTTTCCCAGGCCTCCTGGCATATGTCCACCAACTCTTTCTGCCACCCTCACCCTAAATACCTGCAAAGGCAAAATTCGGCATGGACTTGCTGAATACACAGCACCCTCAGCAGGCCAGAGAACAGAGCATATCCCATCAGAAAACACACATGGCTAATCACTGGAGGGCTTTGATATCACTGTGCTTTTGCTACTAATGGTCTAAGATGATTCCTACTAGTAACTGCATCATAGAAGTCTGGGTGTTTTGTGAATAAAAGGAGAAAGAGGAAGTTCATGGAAGTGGGCAGCAATCAATAGCCACATACAGACAGAATTTGAGCAAAAAGGCATGAAGGAAATCTTTAAATAAACTTTTGGTCAGATTGATTGATAAGCCATCCTGTTTCAAGAGAGGACAAATGTCACAGAATCATAGAATAGTTAGGGTTGGAAAGGAACTTAAGATCATCTAGTTCCAACCCCCCTGCCATGGGCAGGGACACCTCACACTAAACCATGCCATTCAAGGCTATGTCCAGCCCTGCCTTGAACACTGCCAGCGATGGAGCATACACAACTTCCCTGGGCAACCCATTCCAGTGCCTCACCACCCTTACAGTAAAGAATTTCTTCCTCATATCCAATCTAAACTTCCCCTGTTTAAGTTTGAACCCATTACCCCTTGTCCTATCACTACAGTCCCTCATGATGAGTCCCTCTCCAGCATCCCTATAGGCCCCCTTCAGATATTGGAAGGCTGCTCAGTGGTTGTTTTTCAGTAGCAAACCAAATATAAAGCCTTATGTGTCTAAGGAACAGGAGCTCTTTCTTTCTGAATGAAAATGATGCAACAGCTTAAATGAGAACCTGAAGTAATGTGTTGTCTCTTAACCAACAAACCAAACCATTGGAGTGGGTTCATTTTCAGCATAGCAGAGGGAATCAATGTCATTAACACAACCAAGGCCTTATTTTTATCAGATGCTGTACTGGTCAAAGGTTGATACATTTATCAGCCTGTTACTCTCGACTGTGGTAGCTGCATTCCTTTGCAGAGTGGACACTCCCCCCCAAATAAGCTCTTACAAAGAGACCTTGGAAATGCAGATATGAATGTCCCAGTGGGCCTCATTTCTGAGGAGTAATCTAGGGCAAAGAAAGGGTGAGAGAGTTGCAAAGGATTTGGGGAGATAATTAGCCAGATTTGCTAAAACTTGTGCTAGGAGACATGTATTAAATCAGTTGCACCTTTTCTGCTCTGGCATGATTCAACTTGAGAGACTGTCTTCAGAAAGTGAAGCTCATGGCCCTGCTTTCTCCATAACATCAAAGGGAGAAATTTGTATTAGTAATTAAATATGCAGTTACAGTCAGACCTGAATAAGAGCACCAAAACCTTTGAGCTGTAATCAAATATTCAAACATTTGCATATTTGATATATGTATTTCTAAGAAGCAGGCCTATTTGTAATAACACCTACTGTGTTACTGACAAATGGAAGAACCATAAGGGCTCTTGGTAGCTCTGTTCTCTTCAGTTACTCTGCACAGTAGTTTTAAATTATAGTTTGGCCTCCTCTGATTTTGACACTGAAATGATGCTTTTGATATATCTAGCTATTTGTAACTCAACATAAGAGCTCCAGTTCTGAATTTTTAAAACTGCTATCAGTAAGCCAATATATTAGTCAGACTTTGAAAAGAAGGCAGCTTCCGAAACACACCATCAGAGCCTAATCTATTTCAATATACCCAGGCAGATTCAGAAGCTGCCTCTGGGTAAATTACTCACTGTGAACTATTTACTCAGCTGCAGTCATAATTTAATAAGAATAACATGAATACTAAAGAACGAAACATTTCATTTTAAACATAAGCCATCGCCTGTCCCCTATCCCATCACATTTCTTATTTATTACAAAGCACAGCACATAGATGGACTTTTCTATAAACACATTGACCTGCCAAATTCTATTTATTTGGAATGCAAAGTTGACATGGAATTTAACTGACCTGGCCTGAACATTATGGTTAATGGATATACCATGGTTTTGCTGTAAAACCCCTGTAAATTATTGGTTACAGAGTTCTGAATGGTTTTTTTCCTATCCAGATATTTTTGCTCTATACAGTTATGACATGTTTGCATTTTGTGGTTACTTTATGTACTTTCATGGAATTATTTTCATTTTGTTACAGCTCTGAATTCACAGATAATTAAATCCAATTTAAATCTGAATCATCCGTTACTCAGTACTGGCCAATCAGGCAGTCAAGACTCATGAGTCAGCTCTCATAAAAATCTTGATAATGGTTGATTTTAAAGTCTTAAGATTATAAAAGACTCAACAGCTGCAGCTTATAGAGGTCTTTGTTATTTAAGACTTAAAGGTACAAGTGGCCCACTCTATTAGGCCCTTCTTTGAAACGTAAAGGTACTTTTATCATAGAATTTGCATTATGTAGAATGGAATTTAGAATATGATTGAACATTGTTACTTCAAACTCCATATTTACTATTTCATTTAATAGTATTATAGCTTCTAGGTTAGCAAGTGAACATCCAGTGACAAATTGACAACAGAGATCCTTTCAGTATGAAGCAGGAGATGCAGATTATCACATGGTTCTAATGACTGAGAGATTTTTGTACCTAGCATACTTGTTAACAATTTATTAAAAAACAAAGATCTGAGAACCTGCACTAAAAAGCTCTTAGGGAATTCCCTATCTTAAGGGGCTAATATTGCATGAAGCTTCCTATTTTAAGATCTTTATCCGTATGATTTCCAGAGAAACAGTTTGTCCATAAGCATTAGAGTAGCAGCGAAAAACTCTTCAATCCTAATCCCAGATCTATACTGACTTGTTGAATACCTGCAGAAGGAAATCCATTTACCTCTCTACCTCTTTGATTCTCTTTGTCTATGTAACAAAATTACAGTATATTTGTGGTATTCAAGAAAAGGTTGGTTTCATGAAGAGCTTTCAGTCAAACCAGACAATAATGCAAGAGCATGCCAACACCTGGAGGACAGTGTTCCTTTAAGCAATTTATCTGTAATATGTTTGGTGATAACACTTCTTGAACATATTACCTTTTCCCTATCACACAGTCTTTCCTACCATGAAACCCAGAATGGCAGTACTTATTTTGCACCATATATCCTAGAAAGAAAATGGAAAAAAAATGGAATTAGCTGAAGTTACCTAGAACAACTTCACTTCAAGTCCTGGAAGTGAGCTAGATTAAGTTTTCTGACTGACAGAACTTGCTTCTTTGTGGGTACAGCTTATTTATCCATTTTAGGGCTGGTTTTTATCTTTGTGATTTAGAGAGACAATTCTGAAGACAATTTTCTGCCATTAGAGTCCATCGTAATAGTCCAGGAGATGAATAGTCATCCCATGCTATTCTCATAAGGGGACCTCACTGGTAATCTCATTTCAGACAACATGAAAATTTGCACTGCTCAGAAACAGATGTAGGCATGGAATAGAAAGCTCTCTGCTCACCAGATGGTGCTGCTTCCCTCCTGATTGCTTCTAAATGAGGAAATCTGAGAAACCTGTTTTCTGAAAGGTGTCCTGTGCGGGTATCAGGCACATCAAGACATGGTCCCGCCACCACAAGTGGTGTCTGATGAACTAATCTCAGCTACTCAGGGCTATATCCAAAAAAATATTTGAAAAAATAAATCACCTCAAAATACACACCAAAGTCACTAAAGAAAGACTTGAGTGGCCACATCTATGTGTGAGAAAACGACCACAGAAGCCTACTGCCCAGAATCACCTACACACAGGAGCATCACAAACTCTGCATTCCCCACTGTCTGCACACAGACAGACTCAGGGGATTTTCCAGACTGATCAGCCAGACATTTACTTCTTCTGTGATTCATAGTTTTGATGCCTCTGTGCCTGAGGCTCTGAGAAGACTGTAAGTACAAGCCAAGGACACTGGATTCTGCAGAGAATCCAACAACTTCATTAAAAATAATTGCTTTTGTAGAGAAAACATAGAAACCAAGTTTACACTCTCATTTAGAAATGTATGTTACTGTTCACAGAGCATTTCCCAGTGTCTTCTATCTTCTGTAAGACATCTTAGCACTGGAGATCTCACTTGGGAACGACATCCTCCAAGAATGGCATCACCTACTTCTAGGCCTCCTTTACCTGGAAAAGTGAACTTTCACTCTTCTACCAGGCCATTATCAATATTTGCTGTCAAACCTGAGTTACTGCACATACTCAGGATGAAGCATCATTGAGGCTAGAGGATAAAAAAAAAAGATAAAACAGAACCAGTGTAGTGGTTAGGGCAGTTGGGTGGGACAGAGCAGCATCAGTCCCAAGAACAGATCGGACCAGGCTCCCAGTTTCTACTTTCCAGTGTGCACCTAACCACTGCCCAGTCTCTGGCTCTACGCATATGTTAACCTCACTGTGATCTTCACTCCCCTGAGCATGTGGACACCATCTTCTCTCCTCTCAATGATCCTCTAACTTGATGATAATTAGAGGAATAAGGAAATGTCACAAGCAAAAGGGAAGCACACATTAGATAACCCATTCCATAAGCAAAGATATTTAAGATCTTGAATATAAAAATCACCAGAATTACTTAAAAAGAATTACCAATACCTTAAAAAAATAATAAAAAAAAATGCTCTAAGTGCCCATCCTCAGGCTTTTAATGGAGCAGAGTCTGTTTCCTTTAGCAGGAGTTATATATGAGAAAGACCCACTTTTAGATGCTTAGGATTTCCTGGCTCTAGAGATCACCTTGCTTCCTTGCAATGCAGCTGGACGCCCCACTCTGGCTTTTGGATTCCTACTCCTCCTGACAGCCACGTGGCAATGTGCAGGCAACTCCATTCCTAAGCTGTGATGCCTCTGTTCTTTATATCCATCCAACCCTATAAAAACCTCTTTGTTACAGGAGCAACTGCTAAGACAGATTTCAGTGTAAGATACAACCCCAAGAAAGATTTAAAATCAATTGCATGCAACAAGAGGACACACTTTTGAAGTCTCTATAGGAAACGAAAAACAATCACTACTTACAGCAGCTTCCAAGGATCCTGCTGTCTTCACTAGGACTACTCTGCAGTTCCTTCTCTTATTTATACAGTTAAACAGCATTAGGAAAGCAAAGCGTCCTCTAGAAAACATTAACCAGGACAGACAAGTGTTATTACATTAGGAATGGTGCAGAGTAAACAGTGAAGACAATTTTTTTGGGGAGGCACCTGATTTTTGCTGTACATGCACGGCCAAACCCAGCCTTTGCTTAAACAGTTGTAAGAGCCCTCCTGCATTTCTGCAGATCCTCCTGCTGGGAATCCAGCCCCTCACTCTAGCAAATATTTCACATGCTTCATGAACTTCTGTAAACTGCATGAATTCATACTGAAATTATTAAAATTGAACACATACATAATACTAGACAAGAGCCTAAGGAAAACACAGCTGGGTGCATGCTGCAGCCACGTCTCATCTTAGTATTTTGCATAGAGATATCTTGCTTCCTCTACACCAGACTTTTAATAGCTTTTATATGGTACGTTCAAGTAACCCACTATTCTTAATTATCTACATCGCCATTAGTAAAGGCCAATTTCTGGGGACATCACTAGTAAACTTAAAGCAGTAGTATTGATGTTTTAAGTGGCTGAGGGTTGCTATAGGTGACATAATGGCAGAGATGGGCACTCAGGAGCCCATGGTACCCAGCACACCCACCCAGACTGATGTTTACCTGGTACCCCACGCAGCATGGACTGAAGGACAAACTGTTGGCCTGTGCTATTGTGTGAGCTGGCACTAGGTGCAGGCACTGCTGAAATGCAGGTGAAGAAGGGTCAGGTTGGTGCACCAGAGCGTGCTTTCAAGCAGAAGTGGACCCATGTGGTCACGCAACCTCTGCTTTACATGCTCCCTCCTTATAGCCAGACACCATGTACGAAGCTATGCTCCTGCAACGCCCACAGAGGGGCAACCACAGGGGCTGTGCTAATGTGGGTATAACTGAGGGCCTCGAAAAAGCTCAGGTCAGTGTCCCGCCAGTACCCATGCAAAGGTAAGCAGAGAAGTTCAGTGAGAGTTTTGATCCAGCCTGCTAGAATACATGTTTGAATTGTTTACCGACTGGTAGAACAGCAGCTGGGCACATGCAGCCTGCTTCTTTTTAAAGTAACAAATGAAAAGCTTCTGAAGTTACAGAGCCTCACCTACAACACGTGCAGTCTAAGATGAATGAAATATACACTGAGAGACAAGTGAGAACACAAAAGTGCAGCTACAGTTAAAGTTACTGAGAAAAGTTAAGAGAAACTAACTGACTTAACATGACTTCGTTTACGAGCAGTTCAGTCTTGCATATGAAAGCGACCTTTACCTGCTGATGTTTCTGTGGGAGTGCAAAAGGGAAAATTAATAAAATCAAATTTATTCGATATCAAGCTCCAACGTTATATGCAATGTGATAGCCAATTTTTTTCCTTTCATGTATACATCAGTGTCAGCCAATCGTGTAAATTATCCTGAAATTTGCAGGGACTCTGTTTAAATATTGGGTCGCAGAATTGTTGCATATGAATTTGCAGCTATCTTTTTGTGCACACAGAGGGCTTATGTAGGCTCTATGCTGGTATTTTGAAAAACAATTGTTAGCAACTGCTGTTAGGAATCCCTCCATTCACTCCTCTTGGTCTGGAACATTAGGTATCATTACTTTGAACCCCAAGTTACTTGGGGTTTTTTAACACTATTGTTATTATTACTACTACTGCAAGGTCTTAATACTTTTTCATTTTCAGTAAATCGGCAACATTAACAAGTCATCCAGCATGAATTCCCTTGGAAACAGGCTGGCTGTAGTCCAAAAAAAGGAATTAATATTTTAATTTGGAAGAACTGTATGCTTGCTTCTCTGGCTAAGAAACACTTTCATCTTTTTTAAATATTTAACTAATTACCCTGAAAGCCATTTTAAAGCATGACGGGTTGCTGTTGTTCTGATGATGCCCTCTGGAGTACAGAGAGCACATGGATCCCTCCTACTATAGTGCTGAGATTAAATGTCGGTGTGGAGCTGGTGAAGGCTGTATCTTTCTCTCTACTGCCAGTGCATCTTTAATTTGTGGAGCTCTGTTTCTCACTGTGTTTCAATGGGAAAAGCACTCGTAATTACATAAACATTTCAGCAGTGACCCACAAGTTACCCAAAGTGCCAATAGAGATCAGGTACAAGTATGTCAATTGTCCACTCCAGTCCTTCCAAGTGAAGACTTAAAGTCTTCGCCTTTAAGTTGCTTCTCCCTGGATTTCATGCTGTACATTTTTCTTGCTCCTTTCCAGCTCCTCACAGTAGGTCCAGGCTCACTCCAAGGGGGTGTTAATTCCATCCTCAGTAAGGGAACGCACACATAGCACTCTCCCCTGAGCCACCCCAGTGAGTCTCTACCCTTGCTTTCACTCTACCATTAGTTTCTTTCTGCAAGGTATTAAGACCCTCTGGGTTCAAGGAGGTTCTTTTTTTCCTTCACTCCTAAAATTTGGCTTTGAATCCACTTCCTCCTTTTCTCAGGCTGTGGTCTCACAAGTGCTTCAACTTGAGCAAAGCATAGGATGCTGCTGCCAGAGGTATCTCCCCAGGATGGTCAGGGGGGCTAGGGCCCAGGAAATGTGAAGAGGGGCCTTGCCATCTGGGCTTGTAATGGATGGGAATCTAGCTGAGAGTTGATGCCCACTCATGACTGAGAGACATAGCAGAGTATGTTTCTGCCAAAGTGTATTCCGTAGAGTATATATGTTTATATTCTTTGCGCCTGTTTGTCAGAAAGAAGCAGGAAAACATAGCTGTGCAGCTGTCTTATGACCCTCATACTTGGCCACACCAGGTTGGCACCAGGTGCCAACGCTCTCGGCATGGACAACAGTGAGATGATGAGAAACTGCATGGCTTCACGAGTAGACAGTCACAGACCTGGCATAAAGCTGTTTGTTTTTCTAAGGGTATAAAAGCAGGACCCTCTTGTGGCCAAATCTGAAACCCCACCCATGGGTGGTTGTGCAGTGTAGGAACTTTCCCAAACACCTGAAACTCCTGGCATCAGCTGCAACAGGGCTTCCCAGCTTAAACGTGGGCCTGGATGATGATTCGGTGGCAATTGGTGATGTATTTGTTCTTGATCTCTGCTCTCTCTATGCAGTTGCGGCGGGAGAACATGGACAACGCAGCAACGACCAATGTGATCGAACGTTGACAATTTATTAAACGCAAGCATCAGCTTTTATAGAAAAGTTACAAAGTACTGGAACAGTCGTTATCTGATTGGTTAACTTGTGAAACGTCCATAGCAACAGGCCCAGGCCTTGCAAGCAAGGCCTGCTCCGTGGTAATCTGATCTGGCGCCAACATCTTGCTCAGTGCCTTTGTGGCAACCTGAATCGGGTGCTCAGTGCCTTTGTGGAAACCTGAATGCAGGTGCTCAGTGCCTGATTGCGGTGCTCAATGCCTTTGTGGTAAGCCTGCTCAGTGCCTCCCCAAGGCAACGTCCTCTTCATGTCGGCACGTAGGCATCCTGTGTTGACCCTTTCAGTAGCCTGTGAAGCCCTCAGCTCACTACTCGAGTGAGGCTAAGTCAGAGGCTGGATTGCTCACAACAAGAAACTCTGCAACATGCAGTAATGATTTGATGCATTGCTAATTTTCCGCTGTACTTTATGTATGCAGATCTCTGATTTGCCTTATTGTACTAATTTACTATGTGTATAGATATACACAACTCACCTTAGCGTGCTTATTCGCTTTAGTGTGCTTGTTCAATAAACTGTGCATGTTACACAGCTAGTGAATGGTCGTTCTGTTGCATACCCTGCCTGTGAGCAGAACAGGGCTTGTTCAGCTTGGAGAAGAGAAGGCGAATGGGGAGTCCTCTCCTGCATAATGGACTAAATTAAAGAAAAGATGGAGCCGGAAGTGCACAGTCATAATGTACAAGGCAGGGGACGCAAGCTGCAGCAAGGTAAAAGCAAATTATTATAATAAAAGTAATGTTCACAGGGAGGCGAAGCACAAGGGCAGGTCACCGTATGAGGCTGTGAAATTGCTGTCCTTGAGGCTGTACAAAACCTGGCTGGACATGGCTGTGAGCAACCTGGACTAGATCCTGAGCAGGTGCTGCTGCGAACAGGTGGTAGGATTGGATGACCTCCAGAGGCGCCTTCCAACCAAAATGATTCTCCTTTTCTGATAAAAATGACTGTGAAACCATGCTCTCAGAAGTCTCTGTCTCCACTCACACTGCAGGTTTGCACCTCACCCAGCAGTGAAACCTCCCTCTGCTTCTCACCACGTGACTTCAGAGGCTTTTCCCTGAAGCAGCCTCCCTGGGAAGGTGTCATCTCCCTTATCCTCTGGCATGTCCCAGTGGAGCCAGCATGAGGCAAGCCGACAGCCTCCCTCCCTGCTGCCCAGACTCAGTCTCTGCCAGACTGCAGCACACAGTGTGCATGCTGGGAACAAACAAATCTGGTGGACCATCTGCTGAGCTCCCGGCATGACAGAGACATGCACCCCTTTAGGATGCCGCCTGGGCTCAGGCTTGCAGCACAGCACAGGACTGTGCTTTTCTTCCCAGAGACTTTGAAAGTTTCCAGCACTGGTTGTGACCTCAGCAGGGATCCACATAGCTGCCTTGATTTCTCTAACCTGCCTGCAATTATACCTGATAATGACATGCTTTTAAAAACCTGTGTGGGAGGGGGAAAGGAAAATGGTGAACCTTGGAACAGGCGAACTCAAATGCGCAATTTCAAAATTAGAAGTTGCTGCTAAAGATACTGACATTTTGCTTCATGTATCTCTATTAAGAAGTTAAGTTTTCAGGTATGTCCTTTGTGGAGCATTCAAGCAGTTGAGTATAACTCCATTTGCTTCCTTAAAGATGCAAAAAACATGACTGCGGGTGTCTCAATAGGTCTGATTCTTTGCTGTCTAGCCTCAGGACAAGATAAAGCATCACCAAAGGTGAACCTGTGTGATTGCAGTGAAAACTGTCTCTGATTATTGACAAAAGCCTTTAGCACAGAAGAAAAGACTTTGGAAAATGTTCAAATGCATGCTAGTTTGTTTTGGACGTTTACATTTTTTTTATTATCTGAGTAGACTGATGTTCTGCTTTCTTATGCCATGAATAGACAATACATGTGAGTGCGTCTGAGAACAAATTTTGACAGCTTTCTACCTTTTATCTGGGAAAATTTCAGTCCTCTTTGAGTTTATTTGCAATTGTTCCCTCTGAAGAGCCATCGGGAAGAGGAAGATTCAATGACCCTGCTGGTTTTATGCACTAAAATTATGCAGTCTGAATGCTCAGTGGTATATATTATTTTTGTAATGGTTGGTTCTTTCACCAAAGAAAAGCCTTAGATTTCTGCAGGTTTAAAAATGCCTGCACACCTCTTGCCCTGTGCTGTGAGACAGATATTCATAAGAGATTCAAACCCTGGAAGCTGCCCAGGGAGTGCCAACTTCTGCACATGCCCCATGGGAACACTTTCTTCTTTTGAATCCCTCCTTAAAAGGCACATCACCCCTGCCAAGATGCATTTATGTCTCTCTGAAATGGCCAGGAAATTGGAGAGTGGCCACTTACTGAAGTACCCAGCAGACTGTAAACTAGCTTTTAATGTAGCTTGATTTTTAACCCTGTGAAGTCTTAAGTCTACTATCACCTGTGATTGCTGATTGCTCCAGCATTTGCATTATTTTCTCTTCCCCCAGAATCTCATTCATTGTCTCATCCACCATCTGTAGTGATTATAATGTACTTAGATTCCTCAGAAATAAGTATTGTGGGATACTGCATGTGATAAAATCTGGGACTCCTGGATGGGCATTCACATGCCAGGTACCTCAGAGGGACATATTAACTTCAAACTCCTCCTGCATTTAGGAAATGCCAGGATGAAGTTGGCAGTGCTGAGCTGTCTGGCCAGAGAGCTGGAGTCCTGCTCTGCTGGCACTGATTTGACATTACATTTCTCTAGAGACAAAAGTGGAGCCTCCCTGTTCCTGTACCTTGTTGCTGCATCCTGCCCCTGGGCTGCGTTTTGCCTCCCCCTCCTGTCATATCTGCTGTCTTTATACCAGTGATAATGAAAATAGTGCATCAGTTTACACAAAGAGCACGCCTCTGAGAAAGCCCAATTTTTCCTTCATGCTGGATCACTAAAACCTCTGAAAACAGTTTCCTACCTTGCACCAATCTTCTAGAGAATATTTCTGTACCTTACGTCAGAATGTCGTCTAAGACAATAATGTCTTACTAAACCTAAAAAAAGTTTAGCTGTTGCTTAGCTAAGCTACACTTTAGCTCAAGTATTTTCTAATGACAAGGTATGTTACTCTGCCATTGGAGGGGATTAAGTTGGTCTGATGTGGTTTGTTTTTGGCAAAAACATTTTCATTTTGTCATCCTGCTTTTTTTTTTTCCTTGTTATTCATAGTCTTGTTATTTTCTAGATGCTTGACTAATATTTTCAACATTTTTCCAAGAACGAGAGTTGGGCTGAGTGGCTTATAATTCCCTAACTTTACTTTTTCTCTTAAAAAATCACCCGCCCTCCCACCCACCCACCCACCCACCCACCCAAAAAACCAACCAACCAAAATTTGAATCTTTTTCCTGTGATCTGAAAATGTATTTTTTAGTTTTGGGTGGGGTTTTTTTGGTGTTTTTCTGTGTAAGGTTGGCTTGTTTTCACTTAGAAGCACACAGTCATGTCTGCCACTTTGCAGTGGCTGGAAGAGACCTGAGGAGCTTAGAGGGGAGATGGGGCATCCTTAACTGAGGTGAGGAACTGGGGAAAGCTGTAAATGGAGGGAAATGCATGTAATGGTGACCCCCGCATACAGACTTTTTCTCACCACTTCCCCAAACTACTGCTTGAGTAGGAATTTCACAAAATCTTAACAACAAAGTAGTGCCTGTTTATGTAGAATTCATTATAATCGATGCTGGCAGTGTTAACCCCTCCAAATGAAAGCTTTTAATTAGCAACAAATTGACCACTGTGGAAATACACCTTAATAGCCACCTTCTGCTGTTGATGTGAACACGATTTACAGATCGACTGTAATAAATGAATCAATGGTGAACTAGTGTCTACATAGCCTGTTATTTGTGACCTAAGGGCACCTGACATTTCTGATTGTTTTATTTACTGCTTAGTCCTCCAGTCAAGGGAAAAGTAAACCATGGTTCTTAAACCAGTGCTTTATCCCCATCTAAAATATCCACAGACAAAGGAATAGCTGAAGGGCTACTTGTGAAATAGTTTTTACCCATGGCTCAGAATTTATTCAGACAGGTTATCTTCCATCCCCTTCCTTCATTTGTGATTTATCAGGAAGGGTGAAAAACCCGCTGACATTTCCCACGGAAGATAACCGAGGAAGGCCCAGCAGCTGCTCACCCTCGCCCAGGGTGTTCACAATACATTGTTGCCCTGCAGATAATACACTTGTTTGATGATCTGCAGGAACATCCACCTCCTCAGGGAGTTCATCAAAGTTTTTCTACTGTTGGCTTCTGGCAACTGGAGATAGAAAAGCTTATGTTTTTAGCATTTAGATTTTTGTCTTAATCTCCAAAAGTGCCAGCTTTACACACTTTCTCTCCAGAATGAAAACTGAAACAAGAGTCAGGAAATGTGTATTTTGTGTTAGTAGTGTGTACTGAAAAGGCCATTTAATCTTTGCCAGGACAGGAAATTCAGGGTTTTTTTTGCACAGATCAAGCAAAAGTCTCCATTTCAATGTGAACTGTTCATGATTTACTGGGGAGCTATGACTCCCTGTCTATGTACTGGCTAGTTTGTGGTGCTTTCTGATGCCCAGAGATAACTCATCCTCAGGAAGGGCCCAGGGAAGCTGCTGTGGCCTGACAGCAGTGTGGGCAGTGCAAGAGCTCATCTGATTACCACAGCTCAAAGGATGCACTACACTTGATCACATGGATGCAGAAGGTTTGATTTTCCTGAGTGAAATCTCTGCCAGCTTATACCTGTAGCTATTAAAAATATATATTTTGATATAATCATATTGATTTTGCTGATAAGATTGCTTCAACCTAAAACTTTTTCACTTGTCCCCTGCTATTTTTATTGGCATTTAGACTGTATTTAGAGATTTCACTTTTGTATTTGGGAGGATTACACAAGTTTGAATGCTGCTCCATTGTGGCATGTTTTCTGCAGGGTCAGAAACACTCGGGCACTTTGCAAAAAAAAAAAACATTAAGCAGGTACCGTTTATAATTATCTTCTTTATCATAATTAAATAATATTTTGCCATTGCCTTTGCATTTGTTCTATGTTCTTCCACCTGAGAAGAAGTATTGTCTGGAACGTTTGTAATTGTTTGTGGTACATTTTAAATACTGTATTCAGCTACAGGTGTGATATATAACAATATAATTCTAATTCTATCAGATGTGTGCAATACAGCTCTAAAATCTCCATGGTGACTGTGAATTATGAATTCTTTTGGGAAGTCCCTAGTCATAATCCCCTGCTGGGTCTTATTGCACAAGTATCTGACAGTGAAATGCGTATGCGCTCTTCAATAGCTCTTCAGTGAATTTTTCAGTAATTTTAAAACAGTATAATTATGTTTTCACAAGTTACAATGTTGTTTGCACTAAATTGTTTTAAAATGAAATCTACCCTCTTTCAGCTTAAAGCCATTATTCGTTATCCTATCTCTACATGCCCTTGTAATAAGTCACTCTCCGGATTTCTTGTAGGCCTCCATTGGATACTGGAAGGCTGCTATAAGGTCTCTCCAGAGGCTTCTCTTCTCCAGGCTGAACAAGACCAGCTCTCTAGGCTTCTCTTCATATGAGAGGTTGGGGGCCTCAGAGCTGAATGCAATACTGAAGATGTGGTCTTAGGAGTCACTGCAGGTGTCCATCCGCTGAGATGCTCTAAACAATATTACTGTCTGTAACTCAGTCCGTGCCCCTTGTGGTTTGCTTTATGCGTGGGCAGAAGTAGAAAACAGTAGAGGATGGCTAAATAGCATCACCAGTAGATATCCATGCTGCTATCTGTACTGATCATGATGAATGCTAAGAAGTCACCAGGGGTTCAACATACTTTTATGACAAAGGCAAGGCAGCATGGCATGAACTACAGTCCCACTGTTCTTCCCTCTTTCTGTTGCTCACAGCTCACCAACTGCAGAAACACTAACAGCTGGTCATTACTAGGGAGGAGTTGGGATAGTTAAAAAATGTTGTGTTTCATGTCTAAGGACAGAAGACCCTATAAATTATGTGCTTTAGACACCTGCAGATTCCACATTGCAGTTCATCATCTCATAGGCTATCTGTGGTTTCTTGTTGGTTTTCATCCAGTTTTAATTTACTGAAAATTGCTATTCTTGATCCTGGCCAGAGCCACAGCATTCTTCCTGCACTGCTTTTGCAAATGTGAATTTGATTTATTGAGCAAATAACTGCACATTTCACGTTGCTAGATCACTCTCCTCTGTTTATACTACTTGAGTCTAAAAGACGCAGGGCCTCCTCTGGCTGAGGTGATTGATTTGCATCTCAGACTTTGGATGAGCTGCTGTCTCATACCCATCAGTATTGTGCTCCTCAAACACACCTGAAAAAACCAGGAAAAAAGCAAAACTCAGACATGTTTCTTAAGAGGCAATACTTTTAATAATATTTCATTGATTACCAGTATTTTCTATGCATCTTGGGTGTAACCTGTGTCTTCTGCTTTCATGGCTTTCAGAAGCTTCAGTCACAAGGAGCTGCTGCTGAAGTAAGTGTGCATGAGAAGAGAGCCTTTCCTCTTGCAGGCAGGTTGATACCTGTTCATAGCCCTCCACACCCTTCACTAATCCCTGCCAGTCTCATCCCCAGATCTGCCCCTGAGTTAATGAAACACCATGCAGTGCTAGCTTCCAGTTTCAGATTTGCACTTTGAATGAAAAACATCTTCAGGAAAACATTTTTCATTTTCTCAGTGAATGAACTGAAAGCTTCTCTAAGTCATCAGCATGCCTTGCCTGACCTCAGCTGAAAAGTTGTGCATTACTGAGCTAGGGGAGGTATTATAAGAGTCAGACAAAATTTGAAAGAATATCTTTGTTGAATACTTTTCAGGTTCAGAAACTGTGAATGCTTTAATTTTTCATCTGAAAAATATTTGGGGAGAAACTATTCAGTAGATTCAGCAAAAGTTTCAGGAGCTGCTCTGGGAAACCTGACACAACATGCTTGGATGAAGACAAGTTTTGACGGGAGGATTTCACCCTGTCAGAGGCTCTTTCCTCCACCATACAGCTGACCTCCCTCTAAGTAGAGTAGACCTCCCTCATCATTTGTGAAAAAAGGAACACAAGCAATATCTACATTATTTGCTGTTCCTCAGGAATGAATATCTGTCTCTGGTCTATTTAATATTTGTGGTATAGTTTGGGTTAATAACACTGTTCCACAGCTGAGGAAATATGAAGAACCCAAAGAGCTCTGTTGCTCTGACCTTTCCCCATGCATTGGAAATAACCAACTAGAGCAGGAATAAATGTCTTCAACAAATGGCCAGATTTAGAAGCAGCTAAAAAGATCTGAGCACCAGATCTTTCACCACAAAATGAACCTAATGGGACCACTGGTAGTGACTTCCAGATGTGCCTTTTAGCTTGCCATCTCCAGTCACCTCCATGCCACCACCTCCCAAAAGCAGGGTGTGTAAGTTGGGACCTTGACAGGATTGAGAGCTGGGCCAGTGCGAGCCTCATGAAGTTCAAGAAGACTAAGTACAAGGTCCTACACCTGGGTTGGGAAAATCCCAAACACAAGTACAGGCTGGGTGGAGTGTGGATTGAGAGCAGCTCTGAGGAGAAGGACTTGGGTGTGTTGGTTGATGAGAGGCTCAACATCACCTGGCAATGTGCACTTGCAGCCCAAAAAGCCAACTGTACATTGGGCTACATCAAAAGGAGCATGACCAGCAGGTCCCTATTCCTTTGCTGCTGTACCTGTCAGTCCATGCAGCAGCAGGAAGGAAGATGAGGGAAATGTTGGGCAGTGGCTGACAGATCTGTTCCACTGAAAGGAAATGGGCAAATTCAATTTTAGTAGCACAGACAGACAGTGTAGTCAAAGGATGAGTACAGCATATGGGGTTCTTTCGTTGTTTATATTTTTCTTTTAAATCAGGGGCGGTGGTGCACAAAGGTTTCAGAATCGAAAGAAGGTGTTTTTAGTGAGTTGTTATTCAAAGTTGCAGCTCATCAACACTGGGCAGGGATGTCCTTCATTGACTCTGAAGTGAGTGTTATCTGAAATTATTAATAAGCTTTTGGAATAAAGATATGAACTGTCCCTTCAAATCCCTCTGTAGCTTCCTAGGTTTTTGGTCTTCAGGATTTCCCCAGAAAGCCTGAAAACCTGCACTAGAATCTGTTGGGAAGATCTAATTTTCTTTTCATTCCTGGTTCTGAGAGAAGAGTTTGTTTCCCTGAGGAGCACTGCCTTGGGGTCACAGGACTGCTGAGGGGGAGCAGCACTGCTTGCTCCGGGACCAGACTGTTCCTGGGCCTCGGGTGTCTACTGTTGCCCATGCAGGAAAGGAGGCTGCTAACCCAGGAAAGGAGGCTGCTAACCCAGGAAGCTGGGAAAAGGTAACAGAAAAAAACAACAAAAAAAGAAGGAAGGGGGTAATTAAAAGCAGGGGGCTTCCTCCTACATCTGTTGTCCCTACCCAGAACCGCTTTGCTGTCCTGCAGGGGGCTGATGAGCAACAGCGCTCTGCTATCCTGCAGGGGACTGATGAGCAACAGCGCTCCCACCAGGCGCAACCAGCTAGTGCACTGGTAAAGAAGGTCACTACTGGTGCTGCCAGGAAAAAGCGGCGGGTCGTAGTAGTCGGGGACTCTAATCTGAAAGGCACAGAGGCACCCATCTGCCGGTCTGACCCAGCCTCAAGGGAGGTGTGTTGCCTACCAGGGGCTCGGATCAGGGATGTGGCTGAGAAGCTGCCTGCTCTAGTCGGTCCCACTGACTATTACCCACTCCTGGTAATACATGTGGGTGCTACTGATATAGATAGCAGTAGCCTGGAGACTATAAAGAAGGACTACAGGGCTCTGGGAGAGGTGGTTAGGGGCTCTGGAGCTCAGATTGTCTTTTCGTCAATTCTCCAGGATACAGGGCAGGACCTTGAAAAGGCTAGGAGGATTGGGCAGGTTAATAAATGGTTAGAAGGGTGGTGCTATAGTCAGGGGTTTGGGTACCTTGACCATGGGACTCAATATAGTAGGCCAGGTCTCCTGGGGGCTGGTGGAGCTGGTCTGACAAACAAGGGGAAGAGTGGATTTGGTAGGAGGCTTGCCAGGCTGGTCAAGGATGCTTTAAACTAGATGTGTTGGGGGAGGGGGGCATCATTCCATCCCAACACACCCAGTCGGTTGGCAGCACTTATAGTAAACATTCGGAGCAATGTAGGGATATTCCAGCTGCTCCAGCCAATGAGCCAACTTCAATTGGATCTCGGCTCAAATGCCTCTACACAAATGCCCGTAGTATGGGGAACAAACAAGAGGAATTAGAGATGTGTGCACATCTACGGGGGTATGATATCATAGGCATCACAGAAACATGGTGGGATGGCACCTATGACTGGTGTGTTGGAATGGAAGGTTACCGGCTCTTTAGGAAAGACAGGCCTGGCAGACGGGGAGGGGGAGTTGCTATTTATATTAGGGATAGGCTAGAGAGTATGGAACTCTGTCTGGGGACAGGTGAACAGTCGACAGAGAGTTTGTGGGTCAGGGTTAAAGGGAGAACAGCGATGGGTCACATTATTGTGGGGATCTGTTACAGACCGCCTGACCAAGGGGACTTGCTGGACGAAGCGCTCCATAGGCAGATAGGAGCAGCCTCACGCTTGCAGGCCCTTGTTCTCATGGGAGACTTCAACCACCCTGATATCTGTTGGAGGGATGGTACGGCCCGGTACAAGCAATCCAGAAGGTTCCTCGATTGTGTGGAAGACAACTTCCTTCTGCAAGTAATAGAGGAGCCGACAAGGAGAGGTGCCATGCTTGACCTCGTCCTCACCAACAGGGAAGGGCTGGTTGGGAATGTAACGCTCCAGGGCAGCCTTGATTGCAGCGATCATGAGATGGTTGAGTTTGAGATCCTCAGGACAGTGAGAAGAGCGTGCAGCAAGCTCACTGCCCTGGACTTCAAGAGAGCAGACTTTGGCCTCTTCAGGAACCTGCTCAGTAAGGTTCCATGGGATACAGCCCTAGAGGGCAGGGGGGCCCAAGACTGTTGGTTGATATTCAAGGATCACCTGCTGCAAGCTCAGGAGCGATGCATCCCAACTAGAAGGAAGTTTAGCAGGAGGGCCAGGAGACCTCCTTGGATGGATAAGGAGCTGCTGAGGAAAATTCGAAAGAAAAAAGAGGCTTATAAAAGGTGGAAGCAAGGTCAGGCGGCCTGGGGAGAATACAGGGATGTTGTCCGGGAATCTAGGGACCAGGTTAGGAAAGCTAAGGCCCATTTAGAATTAAACTTGGCTAGGGATGTTAAGGATAACAGGAAGGGATTTTATAGGTACATTGCCGATAAGAGACAGGTTAGGGACACCGTGGGCCCTCTCCAGAAGCTATCGGGAGAATTGGCTACCCTGGATTTGGAGAAGGCTGAGGTTCTTAATGACTTCTTTGCCTCAGTCTTTACGGGCAAATGCTCTGACCACACCACCCAAGTCTTGGAAGGCAGACGCGGGGACGGTGAGGGTGGGGACCCTGGGCCCACTGTGGGGGAGGATATTGTTCGGGACCACCTTAGGAACCTGAATGTATACAAGTCCATGGGACCGGATGAAATCCACCCAAGGGTCCTGAAGGAGCTGGCAAATGAAGTTGCTAAGCCACTGTCCATCATATTTGAAAAATCATGGCAGTCAGGTGAAGTTCCCGATGACTGGAAAAAGGGAAATATAACCCCCATTTTTAAGAAGGGAAAAATGGATGAGCCGGGGAATTACAGACCAGTCAGTCTCACCTCTGTGCCTGGCAAAATCTTGGAGCGGATTCTCCTGGAAGCCATGCTAAGGCACATGAAAACCAACAAGGTTGTTGGTGACAGCCAGCATGGCTTCACTAAGGGGAAATCCTGCCTAACCAATCTGGTGACCTTTTATGAAGGGGCTACGGAACTGATGGACAGGGGCAGAGCAGTTGATGTCATCTACCTGGACTTGTGTAAAGCCTTTGACACTGTCTCCCATGACATCCTTCTCTCTAAGTTGGAGAGACATCAATTTGATAGGTGGACCACTCGGTGGATAAAGAACTGGCTGGACGGCCGCACGCAAATAGTAGTGCTCAGTGGCTCAGTGTCCAGCTGGAGACCAGTAACGAGTGGTGTCCCCCAGGGATCGGTGTTGGGACCGGTCTTGTTCAACATCTTTGTGGGTGACATGGACAGTGGGATTGAGTGCGCCCTCAGCAAGTTTGCCGATGACACCAAGCTGTGTGGTTCGGTTGATACATTGGAGGGAAGGAATGCCATCCAGAGGGACCTTGACACGCTTGTGAGGTGGGCTGATGCCAACCTGATGAAGTTCAACCATGCTAAGTGCAAAGTCCTCCACCTGGGTCGGAGCAATGCCAGGCACAGCTACAGGTTGGGCGGGGAGGAGATTGAGAGCAGCCCTGCAGAGAAGGACTTGGGGGTGTGGGTTGATGAAAAAATGAACATGAGCTGGCAGTGTGCGCTTGCAGCCCAGAAGGCCAACCGTATCCTGGGCTGCATCAAAAGGAGTGTGACCAGCAGGTCGAGGGAGGTGATCCTGCCCCTCTACTCTGCTCTCGTGAGACCTCACTTGGAGTATTGTGTGCAGTTCTGGTGTCCTCAACATAAAAAGGACATGGAAGTGTTAGAACAAGTCCAGAGGAGGGCCACGAAGATGATCAGGGGACTGGAGCACCTCTCGTATGAAGATAGGCTGAGAAAATTGGGGCTGTTCATCCTGGAGAAGAGAAGGCTGTGTGGAGACCTCATAGCAGCCTTCCAATACCTGAAGGGGGCCTATAGGGATGCTGGGGAGGGACTCTTCATTAGGGACTGTGGTGAGAGGACAAGGGGTAATGGGTTTAAACTTAAACAGGGGAGGTTTAGATTGGATCTGAGGAAGAAGTTCTATACTGTGAGGGTGGTGGGGCCCTGGAATGGGTTGCCCAGGGAAGTTGTGAATGCTTCATCCCTGGCGGCGTTCAAGGTGGGGTTGGACATAGCCTTGGATGGCATGGTTTAGTGGGAGGTGTCCCTGCCCATGGCGGGGGGGTTGGAACTCGATGATCTTGAGGTCCTTTCCAGCCCTTACTATTCTGTGATTCTGTGATTCTGTGACTGCCTCTGCTACAAACCCGTCTTCCTCCTGTTAGAGCTATTTCGCGCACCCTGACTCTCCCCTACCAGAAGTTTAAGATGTAAGGAATAGTTGCTAAATGCATCTTCCTAGTGCCAATTACAAATATTGAGGACACCACAAAGTCAACCTTTTTGCCTTGAACTCCAGCTGGAATTTCCATGTGTTTGTTCTAGCACGTGATTCCAGTGAGGGCTCTCTCTGTTCCTTAATATTTGCAGATCAGCTACTCAGATCTTCCATGTATGTTTTGACCAGTTAACACACCAATGCACAGATATCATGAATAGGCAAATGTGATCACCTCAGAGTGAGAGGCTCTGTTCCAAGTGCAGGTAATTATTACCACAGTAGAAGTGTTATGTGAAGTCTGTTTCTTTAAAAGTTTAATTCAAAGATCATCTTCACAGCAGTGAAAGCCTCATCCTCCCTTCCAGAGCAGACTTCTAGAGGCAAAAGGACTTTTTCCAAGGAGAGTGAGAAAGCATTGCCCCCTTAGTATTGTATGAAAAGGAAGAGGCTAGACTACATTTGTATTGCCAAGGTGCAGGTTTCTGGCCTGTTCTGGTCTCAAGTGTATGTAAACATAGCAACTGATACAAATTTGTACTCCAGTGTTTTTTTTCTGTTTATATAGCATTTCATTCCAATGGGCCTTCTTTGCCTCTTTCATTTTCATTTCTGTAAAATAAACAAAAGGAGATTTACCCTGTCTATGGGATTTTGCCACCCAGGCAGGCAGCCACCCACCAAGTGCTCATGGAACTCACTGTAGTTTTTACACAGTTTGGTCCTCATTTGGACTTTAACTGATCTTTTGCCCTCAGACAAAACCAAACACAATCATTCATTTTGTAATAAAATTCTTTGTTCCTGAGGCTTTAGAGAAACAGTGAAGAATGAAACTAAAAGAAGCAAAAGATAAATAATTAGGAAATAACCAATGAATCACTGTTTAGATAGTTATTTAATTTTTTTTACCATGGAAATCTTATTTCTGCAATGGCTTATCTACCCTGGAACCAGATGGCTGGATTCACCAAGCAGTACTCATAATTACTTGGTGTTCTGAAAGTTTTATTAGCCAGTAATATTCCTGGTGAAAGGCAAATATGAGAAATGAATGGAAACTGATTTTCTTTAAGTCTGAATTTTTAGGAAAGCTAGTTTTATAAACTGGTTTTGGAAGCTGTTTCTGCTGTTACGCTGAGGCCCTTGCATGTGTTTCAGATCAGCTCCAGATCAAACTGTCTCATTTTTAGAGGTGTAGAGAAATGAATAAACCTTCTATTTCCTTGGTGCAACTGAGAATTTTTCCCCTGAACCCTTAGACCATGTGGTTCAGTGACTAAGCTGGATCGTTTAGCTTGTATCGAATTTACTTTCCTTCTGTAATAACACAGGGAATGCAAGAAATAGGGACCTACATGGGAAAGTGACAGGCATTCAAAGTTTTTATTAAAGATACCTTTTTTTGATTCGAAATTGTTGATGTAATCCAACTAGTTTGAAAGTTACAAGTGGACAGCACACCCCCCACCTACAACCCTCATGGACTACCAAAAATCCTTAAACCAAGCAGCCTGCAAGATGGGAAACCAAATTGTTCAAAATTGGTCCTGCCAGGGAGAACAAATCCTGTTGCTGCTTTCTTCCATTCCCACCCATATGCACGTGTGGGCCGTAGCAGGGCTGTAGGTGGGGAAGAAGGGACATTTGGGGGACTAGCATGTTGAGCCTGGTCTAGTGCCATCTGCTATTTTGGGGAGGGGCCCATGCCTTCCATGTGAGCTGCTTCATGGTCAGCTGACCACTTTCTGAACAGCTACAACACTTCAGCTATCTATTATTTTTAGGCTGTAAGGTGAATATTCAGAGAATCATAGAATCATAGAATAGTTAGGGTTGGAAAGGAACTTAAGATCATCTAGTTCCAATCCGCCTGCCATGGGCAGGGACACCTCCCACTAAACCATGCCATCCAAGGCTATGTCCATCCCCACCTTGAACACTGCTAGCGATGGAGCATTCACAACTTCCCTGGGCAACCCATTCCAGTGCCTCACCATTCTTACAGTAAAGAATTTCTTCTTCATATCCAATCTAAACTTCCCCTCTTTAAGTTTGAACCTGTTACCCCTTGTCCTATCACTGTAGTCTCTCATGAAGAGTTCCTCTCCACCATCCCTATAGGCCCCCTTCAGATATTGGAAGGCTGCTATGAGGTCTCCACACAGCCTTCTCTTCTCCAGGCTGAACAGCCCCAATTTTCTCACCCTATGGTCATACGGGAGGTGCTCCAGTCCCCTGATCATCCTCGTGGCCCTCCTCTGCACTTGTTCTAACAGTTCCATGTCCTTTTTATGTTGAGGACACCAGAACTGCACACAATACTCCAAGTGAGGTCTCACGAGAGCAGAGTAGAGGGGCAGGACCACCTCCCTCGACCTGCTGGCCATGCTCCTTTTGATGCAGCCCAGGATATGGTTGGCTTTCTGGGCTGCGAGTGCACACTGCCTGCTCATGTTAAGTTTCTCATCCACCAATACCCCCAAGCCTTTCTCCACAGGGCTGCTCTGAATCTCTTCTCTGCCCAATCTGTAGCTGTGCCTGGGATTGCTTCAACCCAGGTGTAGGACCTTGCACTTGGCATGGTTAAACTTCATCAGGTTGGCATCAGCCCTCCTTACAAGCATGTCTGAGTCCCTCTGGATGGCATTCCTTCCCTCCAATGTATCAACCAAACCACACAGCTTCATGTCATCAGAAAACTTGCTGAGGGCACACTCAATCCCACTGTCCATGTCACCAACAAAGATGTTGAACAAGACTGGTCCTAACACTGACCCTGAGGGACACCACTCGTTACTGGTCTCCAGCTGGACATTGAGCCATTCACCACAACTCTTTGCATCTGGCCATCCAGCCAGTTCTTTATCCACCAAGTGGTCCACCTATCAAATTGATGTCTCTCCAATCTGAAGACAAGGATGTCATGTGAGACAGTGTCAAACGCTTTGCACAAGTCCAGGTAGATGACATCAACTGCTCTACCCCTGTCCGTCACTTCCATAGCCCCATCATAAAAGGCCACCAAATTGGTCAGGCAGGATTTCAGAGTTGCAGACTGTCCCTCACAGAACACAATATACAGTGCTCAGGTTGGGGCACTTTGTTCTTGAATGAGAGTTGAACAAAGAGCAGTGTAAAGGCATTGTGCATGCTGTGAATGCCACAGACCCTGCAGAAGTTTGAAAAGAATGGCTGTATTCCTGAGTTAGACAGAAAATGTGGATATTTAAATGCTAAAATCAATCCCACCTGCAGTACCAGCAGTTGATATGTATCTACAGTTCACATTAACTTCCACACAATATGTGGGCATGCAAAATTTTGATGTAAATGTGGTGAACTTGCCTAAAGAATCACAGATATACTACAAATAAGGACTAAGAAATTTCATGGAAAACATTAACTGAGCTAGTGATAGCTACAGTTTCAAAAGACTGAAAACTTGATGGTGCCACTTTGTTCCAAGCTGCCCCAGCACTGCCTACGCTGTCATATATTTAAAGAAAAATAGCTGGAAAGAAAATTCACTTGACTGTGCATATAAACGCTCTCAGCTAACCCAGCAGTTTTCCCAAGGGCTCATGAGGAATTCTTAATCAACGAAGAGCTCCAGGTGCTGTTAGAAATAACTCAAGTGGACTCCCAGTGCCTGCTTCTCTAAGCAAGGAATAGAATCATAGAATCATAGAATAGTTAAGGGTTGGAAAGGACCTCAAGATCATCGAGTTCCAACCCCCCTGCCATGGGCAGGGACACCTCCCACTAAACCATGCCATCCAAGCCTATGTCCAACCCCACCTTGAACGCTGCCAAGGATGAAGCATCCACAACCTCCCTGGGCAACCCATTCCAGGGCCTCACCACCCTCACAGTAAAGAATTTTTTCCTCATATCCAATCTAAACTTCCCCTCTTTAAGTTTAAACCCATTACCCCTTGTCCCCTCACTACAGTCCCTAATGAAGAGTCCCTCTCCAGCATCCCTATAGGCCCCCTTCAGGTATTGGAAGGCTGCTATGAGGTCTCCACACAGCCTTCTCTTCTCCAGGCTGAACAGCCCCAATTTTCTCAGCCTATCTTCAGACGGGAGGTGCTCCAGTCCCCTGATCGTCCTCGTGGCCCTCCTCTGGACTTGTTCTAACACTTCCATGTCCTTTTTATGTTGAGGACACCAGAACTGCACACAATACTCCAAGTGAGGTCTCACGAGAGCAGAGTAAAGGGGCAGGATCACCTCCCTCGACCTGCTGGTCACACTCCTTTTGATGCAGCCCAGGATACGGTTGGCCTTCTGGGCCACAAGCGCACACTGCCGGCTCATGTTCATTTTTTCATCAACCCACACCCCCAAGTCCTTCTCCACAGGGCTGCTCTGAATCTCCTCCCCGCCCAACCTGTAGCTGTGTCTGGCATTGCTCCCACCCAGGTGTAGGACTTTGCACTTAGCATGGTTAAACTTCATTAGGTTGGCATCAGCCATGCATAAGAGTTCTCCACAGTCTTAGGGAATTCCTCTAGCCCACATGGACCTGAGATTCACAGATGCATTTCTGACCTCACAAAGCAGTTGTAAAGGTGATACCTTAGGAAACTGAGAGTTACAGTAACCCTTCAGAAAAGGGGGATTTAAAAACAACATAAAACAGAAAAAGACTCCAATGTAACAGGATGCTGTAGTACATTTCTAATATACAATTTTATGTTAGCCAAGGGCAAATCATGTTGGGTTTTTTTCTGACACTTTCTAATTTGGTGGCTATTTATGGTTATTATTTCAGTAAGTTCCTTTCAGAGAAATCAAGAGAGTTCACAGTAACTTTGAAATGCAACCTGTTATTTTTCAAATATGCCAGTTTGTTGCCTACAACATTTCCTACTGCTGCTCATTAACTGTAATTTTACTGGATACCAGGTCGTACTGTTTGGAAATACAAAACGTAACCACTTCTCAGTTAATCCCCATCCTCACTTAGGGCTGACTGTAGGTAGTGCCAGGTCAGGCTTCCTGTGACTCCAGCAACAACATTACTGTCTCTGAGCAATTCAGTAATGCCTGTTTTCCCAGACAGGACCTTTGTACCAAAAGTATCAGAGATAGGTGATTAAAGAAGGCACAGAGAGACTGTCTGTTGAAATCTATGCAAAATGGAGGTAACACATTGTAGTGTTAATGCAGTCTAGTTTTGCTCATTGTGTTTACAGATCCTGCATGTTCAGTATTCCTCGTGATAGGGGGAGATGCTGCTGTTTTTGTTAACAAGGGAAGTCATCAAGGATCAAAACCCATGTCCTTGTTTTTTAGCTAACTGCCTGCCGGTGCAGTGCAGATGGAGGATGTAATTGAGGCTAGTTGTCCCCTGGTAGCACAGGGGTGCAGCACACTGTGCTGGCTCCAATTTTTGTCTCCCTTGGGTCAGTACGTCTTAAGTGTGAGGAGTATCAGGATGTCAAAATGTGGCCAGTGTTTCTTTGTCCTCTTCAGAGAGATTTTACTCTCCCACCCTCCTCTTTCCATGTTGCTCCCAAAAATGCAAAGGCTTTACAGTTAGCTGGTGTTGTCTTGGCCCAAGGTGATACGCTTTCTGATAGGTAGAATTTCAATTTCAGACAGAGCTAATTTAGGGTGTCTATGTCTGGGCCACTCTGTTGCCTTAGTTTTATGGCAGACTTTCTGAACATCTGTAAAGTTTTCACTTTTTCTGTTAAATCATCTTGGTTTTGCTATACTCCATCTAATTTCACCATGGAGCTAAAATTCCTGAGCAAATCAGCTCAACACTTGTGCTTGTTTCCAACATTTTAAGGCCCTTTCCAAACCCCATGTAAATCTTCAAGGAAGTCTTTGAACTTAACTGCCTATTTGAGAAATCACTGGCCTGCCTTTTAAAACCTTTTTGAGTGGTTTTTATTTGCAGTTGTAGTGAAGATACAAAAGCATAGCTTGGAAATATTGTCTTAGCTGAAGTAATTTTTCCACACTCAAATAACTGCTTTTAACCCATAGGGCACCAAATGGACTTGCACTTTTCCCCATAATAAAATCCCATAGTTCTGATAAGAAAATAATCATTTTTGCAAAGGTTTCTGTTTCAGATATCTAATATTTACTACTAATCAGAAAGACTGGGGTTGTTCCTGATTTTCGTTTTCCAGAAGTGGGCAGATAGGGAGGGAATAAATGATGCAATGTGAAGAGTTTCCTATTTACTTTCATTCTTGCCTTTCTTCTAACATGTCCCAAATAGTGCACAGTTAACTGCTCACCTAAACCTCACCACTTCCACAGCACGGGAGCAATGACTGTGCAAGCTGTATTAGTAGTTGTGGATAAACAGACTTGCAGTTTGGCAGCTCTGTGCAGAGCTGAAATCCTTGGCTTGGCTCCAGCAGCTGAGGTTTGCTCCTTCAAGCACTGCTGAAACAATTGATTTTATTTTTCTGAGAAGGAAAATGAGTTAGATAGGTATAGCTGACTCAGATTTTCCATGGAGCATTTTTCAAGCATTGCTGGCTTTCTTTCTTTAGAATCTGGACACAAAGGGATGACTATAGAGAAAATATTTTGAATTAAGCAAACCTTTAGGGGTGTTATAGGTGTGTGAACAGGTTGTTTAAAGGTCTGTGTTTCTGTTTCCTTTCTAAGCCACTGAGCTCTGCAAGGACTTCAAAAATAAAAGACCCTTCTGAGGTTCACAGTGGAATGAAAGGAAGCGAAAAGATGATTTCTCAGCTGAAGGGGATAGATTTGTGGTTTCTGAACTGAGGACTTGATATGCAGAAAACGGAAGGTATAGGTTGTTTCTCAGCCAGGAGGAGAAGGCTTATTTGTGTGCAAGGGGCTGTGGCACCAGAGATGAACGAAGTAAGGAAATGTTTGTCTGTTGAAGATCCTATGGCTGCCTATTTGGCCTGGGTCATTTTATAAATATGGCCCACTCATGCTTTTCCCCAACTGTCTGTTTGTAAGTGAAGAGTAACTTCATATAACATTTATTTATATGTTAATTGTGGATCAATTCTAGTCCCTTTTTGTAAAGTGTCTGGGGTGTGCACAAGATCTCTTCTCTGCACTGGGGGGTACAAGTGCTCTGGCCTAGTCTTCCTTATTTGGGTTCACAATTTTCCCCATGAAAAGGATGCTATGGGTGATTTTGTCAATAATAATCATTAAGAAGGGCCTGTTGAATCTGATGCGAGGAGGAGGAGGAAACTCTGCAGAATATGGTACCACTTCTATCAAGGTCGCTGCAGCAGCCTCTGTGCCGTTCTCACTAACATGAACCATGGCCTTGTGAATTACCTGCAAGAGAAGCAAAGATTAAAATCTAGGTACAGAAGAGTGAGAAGTATCTGGAGACAAACTTGCTTGCTTTAACACTGTGAGAAGGTAGTTTTGGACACTTGCTGATACTGAGCAGCATAGATAATATTTATTGTTCTGTTGTTTGTCAGACTAAGATTTTGTCCTTAGTATCTAACACAGAAGAAAAAAGGTTTTGTATTGCATCAATTTCTGTGTATGCAAAAAATTCTTCCTGCAAAAACACAATAGGGACAAGCTTTGTACGTGTCTTTCTGTAACAAAGCCCACTGACATGACTTTATAGGGCTTTCTGTGATAGGTATAGCAAACACATATTTCTGATTTCACATGGTCTTATTTCATTGTCTTTAGTCTGCCCTTTATGGTTTTCCTTCATTGTGAATAATACATCTGAAATTTCCTCTCATGTGGTCCTTCTATCCTACCTTTATTTACTTGTCCTGTATCTGTAATCCAGGTGTTTAGAGATGAAATAAAGTATTACTCAGTATGAAGAATCACAAAAACATTGAATAATATATGTTGGAGGGACCTCTAGAGGTCATCCGATGAAACCGACCACCCTACACGGTGTCAACTCTGACACTAGATGACGTTGCTCAGGGTCTCGTCTAAGCAGGGTCTGAGTATTTCTAAGCATGGAATTTCACAGCCTCTCTAAGTAACCCATCCTAGTTTTTGATCATCCTCATGGGGTTTTTTACACATATCTGATGATATTCCAGAGTGAGGTGTTCCTGCCTATGGCAGGGGGCGTGAAACTGGATGATCTTAAGGTCCTTTCCAACCCTAACCATTCTGTGATTCTATAAGAATTTCCTATTTTCTATCTTGTGTGTGTCTTGTCTCTCATCTTATCCCTGTGCTCTTGCAAAAGTCTGTGTCCTTCTTCTTTACACCCTCCTAATAGATATTTGCAGCCAGCAGTAAGAACCCTCCTTCACCTTCCTTCTCCTGGCTGAACAACTTCAAGTCACTCAGCTTGTCCTCATATATCCCATGCTCCAGCCACACAGCCACCCTGCTCACCCCCCACTGCATTCACCGTTATTTAGTATGCCCCCATCTCCCTTGCGTTGGGGAACCCCAAGCTAGATTTGCAGTACCCCAGAGGTGATTTCACAAGTGCAGAATAGAGGGGAAGGCTCAATTCCCTCATGACACAAGGCATATATTCCCAGGGACACTATGGAAGTCACTTTGCTTGTCTGCATCTCAATATCTTGTTTGTGAAATGGGGCTATCTCTGACCCACAAGTTTGTTGTCCATATAAATTCTGAGGTATTTCAATAATCATAGACTGGTCTGTGTTGGAAGGGACCTTAAGGATCATCTAGTTGTACCCACCTGCCGCAGTCTGGGACACCTTCCACTGGACAAGGTTGCACAAAGCCCCATCCAACTTGCCAGTAATAGTGCAGTAATGAAAAGTGTATACATAGGATAAGAATGACTATTCCCACACTTATGTCATAACTATGATGCTAGTCATGTATTAATTATTTTACACCATCTTTTTGTGAAATTATTCTGTTTTTCTTTCCAGATCTGTTTTCTTCTTCAGAGACTTTCAAGTGAATTTGCAGGATTGCTGTGCAGTAAACAATTTAATATTAATTAAACTGTAGGAGTAACAGCCATTTAATGCCTAACCTTTTCCTTCCTTTGTTAATGTCAATAAGCCATGACTACACTCCAGATGTGGGATTAGCCTATTTATGGAGATAAAACCTGCATGAAAGCAAGGCAGATAAATCTCTTGATTACTATCTCTGTTTGCATGCTTACTTTGGAAACCTTCAGAAGAGTTTTTTCTGCCGCTCCAGAGAGATCAGCCTGGTCACTGAACAACTCTGTCACACCCATTTTCTCAAACAGGCTCTTGACATCATAGGTGCTGGAGATGGAGAATTTTGGAAGGTCCAGGTAGATTTTTCTTTTCACAAATGAACAAAAAATGTGTATTTGTTATTGCAAGATTCTTCAACAGCTGTTGCAGGTATATGCCTATTCCAAATGCCTAGGGAGCTAAGGCTTGGCTTTCTAAGACAGAGATAAATCCTATGTTACAGGAGCAGAAATTGAGCTACCTGTTCCACCAGCTGTAGTCTGATCAGTGGTGCAGGGAGAGATTGCTGGTTAATGAAAGTGACTAGCTGGAAGGTATCATTCACATTAGAGAGAAAGAAATTTATATTCTTTTTAACTGGATTCTTCCTACTCGAGAGAGGCTCCCAAGGGCAATGTACCTGTGTATGGGGTGGGGGATCATCACAGCAGGTAGCATTTCCATTACTGTGACTGGGGAAGAAGAGGAGAGTGTTGCCTCTAGATGCAAAATCATCCAATGCTTGTTTTGAGTTAAAGGAACCATGCAGTGCTTGCTCCTTAGAACTGTGTTTATCAACTCATTGTGGCATCCTAAGTTTTACCTTGCCTGGATGAGCAGCTATGGCCTGTTCAATATTTAAAAAAAGCAGCAGTTAAAAGATTACCTGTTTTCAAGTGATTGCATCCAGTTATACACAGTTTCTTTTAGCAGAGCATCCTCCACTTGCTGCATTGTCCCTTCATCAGGCAGAATGAACAATGAAGTAGCATTTCCTTTGTATGGGATTTCTACTATCCAGCAAGACAAATTCTCATCCCTGTGGATATTAAAGCGTTTTTTTTGATGCATCATTTTGGCCTTAACAGAATTCTTGGCATCCCAAAAGAAGTCGTCATCTCTGGTGTACAAACTGTTGAAAGGTTTTTCCCAGTAGCCTTTTAACAAAAGAATGAATACAGACTTGAATAAACTGAAAAGGGGACTAATAAAAGCATGTCACATTAGTTGATGCTTGAAATACTTTATTTGAAATGTAAAGGCAAAAAGCCCATCTTGTTTAGGGATGCTTGTTCCTTGGCCATAGAAAGAAGCTTTATGTCATTTCGCTGTCTCTAATAAAAATTGCACAAAAGACATACAGGCTGAGGGTTGCCATGGAAAAGACCTGAGCCTTTTCCTGCTAAGGCAATGGTAAATCTTTCACAGACTCCCACTGTACAGGCTTCAATCTTATTCCTTTCATATAAGTGTCATCCTTGTTTGCCCATGCTCTGCACAGCTGAACACGTGCTTATCAACAAATGGTCATAAATTGTCAAGCTCATCCATCCTTTCTGGTTGTTTTCAGCTCTGAACCCAGCTTAAAATTGATATGATATTGATTATTGATTTGATATTGATATGATATTGATACTATTTTTTTAATTATTATTCTTTTTTTCTTTCTAATTATATAGAAAATGAGCTTCCATACCTGGCTTTCAAATTTTTCCTTATGTCATTTATAAGTAGAAACACATACAGCATAGGTTCACAGTGTAAAAAAAAGCTATGATTTTAGATCTGGATAAGACATCCAGAGATTATGTGTATAACTGCTACACATGTTTGCCACTCACCTTTAAAGAAAATGTAGTTAACCAGAACCATCACAGTGTCTGAATCAAGACTCTTGAGTAAATCAACAATTTTCCCATGGGTTTTTGTTTCTATGTACTTATTGATTTCCTTTATAGCCTCCAGAGAATTCTGGAGGTTACTAGAAATAGCTTCAGAATAATAAAAATACGTGACATCATCTAAAAATTTTTGGAGCAATTTCAGTTCATCGCTTATAAACAGGGCATTGCCCATGTTCAACTGGACTTCCCGGTGAGGGTCATTCAGCAGCTGGAGGACATGCTGAAATCCCTTATGGATCTCTGGCTCCTCCATCTCTGTCAGGTTGAAGGAGAGGCCTTTGTGCAGCTGACTCAGTGTATTTGATCTGGCCCCAAGTGAGAGCATTGCAAAGGCTGTGGAGATGCTCAAAGGAGAGAAGAAAATGTTCTTGTTGCTCGCCTCTTCTCTGGCCTTGTTGTAAAACCTAAATGCAAAGTCAGCATTGCTGGGGGCTATCTTCACGTAAGCCAAGTTTTCACCTTCAGCCTGGGAATGGTCTGGGGAATAGGGTATTTTTTGTTTCTGCTGTTCGTCACTGAGGCTGAAGACGTATTGACCCTGGGCTTCAAGTGCAAGAAGCAGCAAATACAAATACAATGCAGACTTCATATTCCTTCTGAACAGTTCTGTTAAGAAAGAATACAGCGACCTTTATATAGAGAGAATTTTATCTTTATCTTTCCTGCATAAAAATAATTTCTGTATTCTAGATACTGATTTTCAGATGTCAGTCTTTGGGATTACTCTTCTGCTTGGCCTCCTGGAAAGTATTTCTAGGCAGTTCTTTCAATATTTGACAAACAAGCAAAAGAAGGAAGATATTAATGTGGCATTACCAGTGAAGAATTGATGTTTAGGCTTTCAGGAGGCATTATAGAATCATAGAATCATAGGATATATAGGGTTGGAAAGGAACTTAAGATCATCTAGTTCCAAACCCCCTGCCATGGGCAGGGACACCTCACACTAAACCATGCCACCCAAGGCTACGTCCAACTCCGCCTTGAGCACCGCCAGCGATGGAGCATTCACAACTTCCCGGGGCAACCCATTCCAGTGCCTCACTACCCTTACAGTAAAGAATTTCTTCCTGATATCCAATCTAAACTTCCCCTGTTGAAGTTTGAACCCGTTACCCCTTGTCCTCTCAGATTCTGACTGAAATAGTTCTTGCCTTTGACCAGCGTGGCCTCAGTGCACTCCTAAGAGCCTTGGGGTGCATGGCTGAGTTCACCTATTGACCCCCATGTATTTGGTAAGCACTTTGTCAGAGGGACCAGCTTTTGCTGATATGTTTATGTGGTATTGTCATGGTTTAAGCCCAGCCAGTAACTCAGAACCACGCAGCTGTTTGCTCACCAGAACTGTTTGCTTGCTCAGGGTAAGCATTACTTGACAACAACTAAAATATTGGTAGGTTATCAGCATTGTCCTCAGACTAAAGCAGAAACACAGCACTGCACCAGCTACTAGGAAGGAGAAAAAGTTACTGCTACAGCTGAACCCAGGACAAGGTATGCATGTTCTTATTACTTGGGTTTTCAAGCACTGCAGTGATACAGACATAATGTCAGTTATAGCTGTGAATAAAATGCATCTCAATACTTACCTCTTAAACTGTGTATATCTTTCTGCGTCTTGTGTAGCAGCTCTGAAATCAAGAAGCGTATTATTTCAAACCATTACTTTAAATGTTTTAGCAAATTGAGGATAAATCAAGGTTTATTGACTCCCTCTACTGCACATAAAATATCCATAAGGTTGCAAAACCCAAAACTCAAGAGCTTAAGAAAAGCTCTAGTGGAATCTGTCTTGCTGTGTATGTGCTATTCAAAGACCTTTTCTCTTCCTTTAACTGATGTAAGCATATTTTATGTAATCCCAGTTTGTCTTCTGCCCTTTTCAAGTGAAGAACCATACTGGAGAAGAGCATTATCCCTAGGTTGCCTCACCTAAATTATCTCAAATGACAAATACTCAAAAACATGAAGTAGGCAGTTTGGGCTGCAGTAAAACAGAGATGATCTGAATGTTGTTCATAGCAGCTGTATACTTATTCTGGAGCATGGGATTCTGCCCCAGTGTCTGCCTCAAGCTGTGTGTCTAATGCCAGGTTTAGGTCCTACATCAAATTTTTGTGTGGAGTTATTAATTCTGGTTTCCCTCTTTTCTAGCTACCCAATATAAAACACTGGAGATGTAAGCTGTGGAAGTGCTGAGTACAGGAGCTGTGCTCAGCATTTCTAAAATGCTGGATGAAAACACTGACGCTGAAAAAAAGAAAGCATTCTAAATGGAGGTAATTCATTTTTATCTGATAGAATCATAGAATCATAGAATAGTTAGGGTTGGAAAGGACCTTAAGATCATCTAGTTCCAACCCCCCTGCCATGGGCAGGGATACCTCCCACTAAACCATGCCATCCAAGGCTATGTCCAACCCCGCCTTGAACACTGCCAGTGATGGAGCATTCACAGCTTCCCTGGGCAACCCATTCCAGTGCCTCACCACCCTTACAGTAAAGAGTTTCTTCCTCATATCCAATCTAAACTTCCCCTGTTGAAGTTTGAACCTGTTACCCCTTGTTCTATCACTACAGTCCCTCATGAAGAGTCCCTCTCCACCATCCCTATAGGCCTCCTTCAGATACTGGAAGGCTGATATGAGGTCTTGGATATAAGTACTCTTTTCATAATTTCTCAAATCTGCTTCTGAGAGTGGCTAATTTCCAGCCACTTGGCTGAATGTAGTCTGATGTTTAAGCACACTGGAGATACAAGGATGCTACTCCATTAGCCCTGCATCAGCCTGGAGTAGTCAGTACACTGAGATCACAACTAAATTTACTCCTCTTGGAGCAGAGACAAGGTTTTTTTCTTCATCTTGATATTTACTGTTGAGTACTCATTTTGGACCTCATCTCCCAGTCATCCTGGCATGATATCTGGAAGCTGGATCACTGACTGAATCCTGTTTCCAACACTTAGAACATGCTTCCAGAAGCTAAAATAATTTCCAATTACCGTACAAGATGCATTAATCTCAGAATTAAATATTGTGCAATAAACAGCAGAGATTACAGACAACATGAATTCAGGCTTCTAAGAGAGTATAATATGCTACTTACAGTGCTGGGCCTCTCTTCCACAATGCTTTTTGTCTATTCTTCATTTTGCTGGGTAATATTAAGTTAATGCCCATTGGTAACTATTAAACAGAACAAATAAGATTTATTTGCAAAGCAAAGACTGAGTAAGCAATTTTTTTCTGGACATCAAACATTAAGAGTCTATCTTCCTGGCATACAGGCAGAATGATGCCAGTGTGTGGGGCTCTGAGGGGAGAGAAACAGGCACAATTTTCCTATTTAGAAGGGTATTAAAGGATGAGATGCATGGCACTCAGCCTAATTAGCAATGACTCATTATTTCCATTGAATGTGGGTGATTTCATCTGAAGCAAACCTACAATTTATATACACACAGGAATCTACTCACCATAGTTATTGCTATGTAACTACTATCTCTTGCAAGATAGTGGCAGAGTTGTTCAGAACATATTTCTGCAAAGAGGTTGCTTTTTTTCATGATGCGTGCAAGTACCCAGAAAGTTTATTGCAGTATTATGTAGAATGACCAAGGTTCAGAGAGGCAGTAAATATGCTGTTGCTTGTCTCTAGCAAAGACAAGTTATTTTTCTCAAGTCTGGGCCTGGCTACATAGATATCATGATTTTTTCAGTCCAGTCTAATGTTCTCAGGAAGAAACTGCTGGGAGCAGCAGAGCTTCCTCAGTGATTCTTCTGGTTTCTTCCAGGACATGCAGCAGCAGTTGATGTGTCACGCAGAGTGAAGAAAGTCACTCCTGCCCCTGCTCACCACTCCCACGAACCAGCTCCAGTCACCCTGGCCCAAGTCTTGCTCTAGGCAAGGTTAGGACCAGCAGTTACATCAGACCCATAAATGACCATTTTCAAGGCATTCAGCTCCCAGCAGATGCATCAGCATGGTTAATAAGTCCATCAGTCACACCTAGTCCTTTGAAAATCTCCCTTAGGTCATAGGTGCCAGAAATAGGGACTCTTGGTTGAATGCAATGGAAAATGAGGATGAATCACCACACATAGATATCACCAACATACCTGCCAGATGGCAGCATCTGTGAGAGTCCAGGGAGGCGAAAGCAGTTTGTTCTCTACACAGTCCTGTTGGTGCAAATGGCTGTGTCCCCAGAACAGATGTCATTGTGAAACACGAGGCTGAACTGGAAAGTTCGTGCAGAGTTTTGCAGGAAGGGGGTCCATCCAGGGGAATTTCACAGAGGGAGGGTACCGAGCTCCGGGGTGCTTCTAGATAAGCAGTAGCTGGAACAGAGGGACTCTTGCTCCAGGAGTGAGGGGAATTATATAAGGGACTGACAGACATGCTTTTCCCATTGTCTTGATTATGGTCTATATGTAAGGAATTAAGAAATAACTTAATTATCTCTTTCCCTATGGTCTCCAAGTGACTCTGTTCAGTTATGCAATATGTCTTAGCTCTTCCTTACAACCTCCTTGGTTGTCAGATTACTATATGCTAGCTTTTCAAGTTATATTTCTGAGGTTTCCAGGACAAACAATTTCTGGCTGTGGAAACAAAACTTCAGCAAGATGATAAGGGCTGAGCAAGAGAAATGCTCACTTTGCGTGATAAATCCTTATGCAGCCATTTCTTGTTGCTTGCTGCATCAAAAGGAGCGTGACCAGCAGGTCGAGGGAGGCGATCCTGCCCCTCTACTCTGCTCTCATGAGACCTCACTTGGAGTATTGTGTGCAGTTCTGGTGTCCTCAACATAAAAAGGATGTGGAACTGTTGGAACAAGTCCAAAGGAGGGCCACGAGGATGATCAGGGGACTGGAGCACCTCCTGTATGAAGATAGGCTGAAAAAATTGTGACTGTTCAGCCTGGAGAAGAGAAGGCTGCGTGGAGACCTCATAGCAGCCTTCCAGTATCTGAAGGGGGCCTATAAGGATGGTGGAGAGGGACTCTTCATGAGGGACTATAGTGATAGAACAAGGGGTAACGGGTTCAAACTTCAACAGGGGAAGTTTAGATTGGATATGAGGAAGAAATTCTTTACTGTAAGGGTGGTGAGGCACTGGAATGGGTTGCCCAGGGAAGTTGTGAATGCTCCATCGCTGGCGGTGCTCAAGGTGGGGTTGGACATAGCCTTGGATGGCATGGTTTAGTGGGAGGTATCCCTGCCCATGGCAGGGGGGTTGGAACTAGATGATCTTAAGGTCCTTTCCAACCCTAACTATTCTATGATTCTATGATTCTATATAAAGATGTAACACTCAAGAGCTGTCTGCAAAAGTTTGTATAAATAAACCTCTTGATATAAATAACTCCATTAAAATTAGGAGATTGGCATAATTCAAAATCACTGTAACTAGTGTAAAAATTAAGTTCTATCTGTATTTGATCTGTTTCTATAGGGGCATCCCAAATACGCTTTTCATGTCTTACAAGTATTCCTTTTCTCCTTCGATAAGGAAGTGATTCTGGCTCCATTTTAAAAAACAGTATGACTAACAGAAGGAAAAAAGCTGAAGGCTAAGCAAAGAGTCTGACAGAACTGGGAATATAAACTACACCTTTTCTGCTATGTTTTCAGCTTCTTTCACCAATGCAGTAGGAATCTCTGAACTAAAATTTCATATGAACTCATAGTTTGCTAGATGAAAGCTGTATAAACAATTAAATAGTATTGTTATTTTTTCTTCTGTGCTATGCCTCAGAAGGAAATGAAGTTCTTTTATTACCAGGGTGTGATTCCATTTCTCATAACTGACATTTCACCTCAGATCATTTTCGTCAGTTTGCAGAAAACATTTTAAGTTTTCTGCTTTGTCTATACCTGATCTTCTAGCAGTGAAAGAAAATGTGTTTCCAAGAGCATACAAGTATTTAAGGCCTGATGTGAATTCCACTGAAATCAGCCAGCCAGCATTTTAATGTTCAAGATGGGAGAGCTCTCACTGCGAGCTCATCTCAGGTTCTACTGATATATTTTCCATAAAGTTCCCAGATAGAGACATTGGACTTGTAGACCTGTGTGACACTGCCAAGGCTTTTAGAACTAGTTGTTGCAAGGGCTTTTTTTTTGTTGTGTTTTTTTCTTTGTCTTTGTTTTTGGTTTGGTTTGGTTTTGGAGGTGTTTTTTGTTCATGTTTTTTTGTTTGTTTGTTTCTTTTGGGGTTGGTTTGGGGATTTTTTTTTTGTTTGTTTGGTTCGTTTTTTGTTTGTTTGTTTGTTTGTTTGTTTGTTTTAATCACTAGAATAAAATGGGGGGGGGAGTTGAGGAAGTAATAGTAGATAAACTACAAGACCAAAATTTTTCTCTCAAATTGAACTGTAGGTTGATTTCTTTACCCAGAAGATACAGCAAACTCAAGTAATTAAGACAATGAACCAAACCCCTTAATGGTACAAGAACTTAGAGATGGCAGGTATAACACCCAGAATTAAAATAAATGATAGTAAAGGAAGGTGGTGAGTCTTCCTGACTGTCAGTGGAGTTAAAGCCCAGCCCTTCCAGCCCCTGAACCTGGCTGGTGGGTCTGCAGCTCAGGGCCAAACTGGAAGGAAGCATCCATGTTGCTGGGGACTATCCCTCAGTAAGGATTTCCGTTGTGGGGCTGCTGCTCCTGCAGCACTTTATTTTCTTATTCTGCTTGTGGCCACAGGACTGCTGACAGCCAGGAAAAACAGGCTCAAGTGCAGTAAAGGAGCACTGCATGCAGTAATGGATAAAGACAATATAAAGTCAAATCAAGATTTCTTGATCTAATTGTAAATAGATTTCATATCTGGATACCATTCCAGAAACAACTCCTTAATTAATCCATCTGGCCCCTTGAGAACTTCTGTAGTTATTACTTTACCAGGTTATAGCAACACTTGTCTTTCTGAGCTGTCAGTAAGACCATTTCTAAAAATTTTCAGCAATCAAAAAATACAAGTTTCCCTTTGGTCTGGCACTGTCTATGAGAATGAATTGGTCACAGGGGATCTGCTTGCATCTCTCTGATTCAATATGAGTTTGGCAGTGATATTACTGCAGTCCTGGTCTGCTTTATTTAACATCACTGTCAGATTCAAGAAGTGGGGAGCCATGCCCTTCACCACCTCCATCTCTGCCTGCCTCTGTGCAGTCATTGGAAGGAGAGATGGATGACATTGGCATTGGGTGCTGAGCCTTTCTCAACAGCAGGATCCAGCTGCCAAAGGAGACTCTCCAGTGGCCTTTTTCTGCCAGCTCATTCCAGTTTGCAGGGGCAGGGTAACGCCTAGCAAGCAGTTTGCACAACTGTCAAAAACTTGTCAGGTCTCTGAACTAGTGACAGACCTTCTTGTTCATGAGTAGAATCTTAGTTTAAATGCTTTTACGGAGGAGAGGGGAGATGGAGGAGGGACAGTGGCTATGCCTTCATAGTAAGATCTGTCACATTTTAAACAGTATTTAAATTCTTTTACATTACAAAGTAATGTAATAGAATTAAACTTGCATGTCTTCTACTTCATGATAGTTTCTATGTGTTCAGCTGTGAAGTGTTTCAGGTATCTGCATCATCGAAACATTGCTGTATCATCTGAGGATTGGCACAAATCTGTAATGAGGAGCAGCCTTTTGAAAATAAGCATGCATGAGTACTGTGACAGCAAACGCACAGGACTGATCACCTGAAGAAACCATCAATACAAATATATGGGAAGTACATGGAAGTCTCAAAGTTTGTGAATTACAGTAATTTTGAAGGGTGTTTCCTGAATTGCCTAATCATATTCCACAGAATGGGAAAGGATCTCCAGTTCCCTCATTTTTGGGAAGCAGCTGGTGAAGGCCTATCAACATGACCTGGAACTCATTCAAAAGAGGCAGGTTGCCAGAAGAGGCTGAGGTTTCCCCTCGGTCAGTCACTCTGGTTTCATTTGTACTAATACACTGAGCAGTGCTGGAGCACAAGCCTATTCATCTGCCTGCAATCACTCACACACTTATATTTTAGCACAGTTTCAAATACAAGTATCAGTCAGTCTATACATGATTCTTCCAAACAAGTACTAAGCATATATTTCCAATAAGCAGCCTGGATGTCTTGCACGGCCAAAGTTAAGCAACATTTACTAGCATAGATGCAAACTCTGGGGATATAATTAATCTCATTTTTGTTTTAACCCTTCCAGGTGTTCACAGCTTACCCCTTCTGAACTTCTATTTGTTGGTGAAACACGAGAATAGATCTATAAAACAATGCCAAGTAGCATCTTTTGGGTGTCTAGCCAACTTAAATATTCTCCAGCTCTTGTTTAGTCACTGTTTTCACATAGGGTGCTTGTGCAGAGTTTGTTACCTTAAAGGAGAACTCTAAGAAGTCAACGCAGTGTGGATGGAAGCCATTACTTGTGACTACTGTAAAGGAGAGCATGGCAAAAGACTTGATCTTCAAAGAAAGTTCCTAGGCCTTGTCTGAAAGCAACTAATTTCCTTCAATGCGTGATTTGAAGCTGTGCCTTCCTTTTCCTAGAAGCTCTACCAGTGTCCCAAGATATCACTGCTTCAGCCACTACCCACTCAGCAGTGTAGTTTGCAGAGAATACACCAGGATATACCTGCCAAACGCATTCTCCATTCAGGGGAGGGCAGACTTCAATTTCCATCTTCCAGGCAAATACCCTTACCCACCCTTGTCATGGTTTAAGCTGTATATCTCGAAGTTTGCTCACTCACTCCCCGCTCTTTCTTCCCCCCAGCTCCTGGAGGGATGGGGAAGGAGAATTGAAAGAATGCAACTCCCACAGGTTGAGATAAGAACAGTTTAGTAACTAAAGTATAACACAAACCACTACTGCTACCACCAATAATAAGAATGACAAGAGAAATACAAGGAAAGAGAATACAACTGCTCACCACCCAATACCAAGCCCAACAAAGCCGCGAACTGAACTCTTCCAGGTTCCTGCCCCCAGTTTTTTCCATCCTGGGCATGATGTGCTGTGGTATGGAATACCTCTTTGGTCAGTTTGGGTCAGGTGTCCTGCTTCTGCTTCCTCCCGGCTTCCCCTCCTCCCTGGCAGAGCATGAGACTCGGAAAGTCCTTGGTCAAACCAAACATTCTAAGCCCTAACTGTAAACATTCGTGTTATCAGAGCTGTTCCCAGGCCGAAAGTCAAAAACACAGTGCTGCACCAGCTACTAAGGAGAAAAATGACTGCAGAACAGCCCTCCAGATCCAATTCTAGCTCTCCTTTCACAGGGTTCATCCTGACCAGCCCGGAGTTTACGAAATTGTCTGCCTTCAAGAAAGGGAAAGATCTGAACATGAATATTCCTGAATATCCTGTACTCAAGGCAGATGGCCTAACTGCTTAGACTGGTGTGGGCAGGTAACAGTTGCCTCAGAGAGGTTGGACTCTATAGAATAGCTCCTTCTTGGAGCTTGCTCAGTTGTCAAATTGACCTCGTGACCCTGTAGACTCAAACTTCTGCTTTAAAAAATTAAACTCCTGATCACCTAAACTGGTGCACTTAAAGAAGTTGAATGAGGTTCAACACACTGAGAAGGGTCTGTTTTTTTTAACCTAAGTATATGCTGCTGTACCCCTGAGCAGTGTTAAATACATTTATCGCAGGTAAACGTCTGTTGATCGCACAAGGTAGAAGAGGGAGGGTGTCATGCTAACACCACACCAGACTGGCTGTGTTTCTTTTGGCATGCATCCCTTTTCTTGGTGATCCAGATCCTCACGAGTGCCAAGCCTTTGCTCTGGATTTTGATTCTGCCTTGGATCCACAAGGCTGCTTTGGAAGGGAGATGTCAGATTAGACACAGGCATCCTCCAAGAGGCGAACAATCATTTTCCCATTGAAATACAACCCATCTCCACCAATGACATTCATGTGGAAGAGAAGAACTAATATATCCCTTAGTGGACTGCATTTGTATTTTAAATTTCCACATCGGCCCTTCAGCACCAGGACCTGGTGAGAGGTGGCCACAGCTGGAGCAAACCTCAGCGGTTTCCTTCATTCCCACCCACAAATCAGGAGCGGTCTCTTGGTTCAATCTTTATTTAGTTAAAATGTTTTAAACAGATTCTGTCAGCTGGGTAGTTGCCTTGTTTTTCGAAGATGACACATGCTGGTTGTCAAATGGCTGATTTATATGAATCTTCATAATTAACTATTAGGTGTATCTCAGTGGTTACTTTCTACTGGAAGAGAAAGCAAAAAGAGTATTTTAAAAAAGACCACACTCTTTGCATGTGTGACATTTCTTTGCAAAAAGAAAATTGTTAATAACTGTTATGATATCATTTTAATCACAATTGTATGAAGAACACAAATTAATTCAGTAAGACCAGCTACTGACCAGTCATTTTTCAGTTGGGTTTACAATTTTTCACATGAAGAGGATGATCTGAGTATATTGATCAGCAATCAACAGCAAAAACATATGGCTGAATTTAATAACAGGAGGAACAGAATGAGGAAGAAAATCTGTGCCAGTGACTGCTGCAGCCTCTGTGCCATTCTCATGAATCTTCAGCAGAGCCTTGTGAGCAGCCTACAGTGAAATAGAGCAATAATTAATGTATGTGGAGGACAGGGTGTGAAATGGTTCATATTAACACTAAGTTAATTCAGCTACTGCCATTCACAAAAATTGCTGATATACCAGGAGCCAGGAAGAAGGAGGTTATAGCTTGTGGTGTTTTTTAAGCAATGTTTTCTCAATAAGCAAGTATTTTCACATTCAGTGTTCCTCATCACAAGTGTATGCAACACAGACCTTAGTGACTGTATACCTTGTGGAATTAATTGAAAGTAGAGTATTCAAGCAAATTCACAAGGAATGACAATTTCAGAGGGAAAGGAAGTTGGACTCCAAAACTGCTCTGTATGTATCCCTAAAAATAGCACATGCATTACAGTTTTGCCAGTAGAAATTCTACCTTGATACCTTTTTTTTGTGTTGTTGTTTAATTATTGTTGGGCATTTTTAATCTTTTTGTTTTACTGCCCTCAATACATTACAACTTTGTAAGTGCTGCATTCAAAATGGCTGTAAAAATGCTAGCTTTTCTCTTCACTTTGTCTGTTTCTCCTCACATTATTTTCAATAGATGGGATGTTTTCCTCAAGTCTGGTCATTTCACATAATCAGCACTCATCAGACGCTTCAATGGCATAAGAAGATTTTAAGTCCTTTAAAATTACAGAATGCACATGTTAGAAAAAGGCCACATTTTCTGCTAGATACGCTGATGCAAGGCATCCCCAGCAGAGATATCCATGGGCGCTTACTTCACATACAGAAATTGGGCTGTGTTTAGTTTCTGGGACAAATGCTAAGACCCTCCTAGTCATTGCCTCAAACAGAAGACAGTATCCTTATCTCCAGATCTTGGAGAAGTCTGATAGAGCTTAAAGTTTTTTTATCAGCCAAATGTTCTAGTTTAGAGTATCAGCTAGCTCTAGCAACAAGTAAAATCTCACAACTTAGTTTAGGGCATGATGATCTCTTCCTTCATCGCCAGGCAATGCTGATTTTAATTTTTGTTGAAAATATCAGATCAAACCTTTTGGTCTGTCCCTATATACCTATTCCATTGTTTAAATCTCCAATCAAAGCAAAGGCTAGTAACTGTAAAATCTGATCATAGTATTCAGACTTTGGACTATGTCTACCTTGAATCATCAAACCAGAATTCTATATTTGCTGTCTGACAAGTGATTTTTTCCATTGAGACACAGTGTCTTTGTCAGGGCATCTTCCAACTGTTTCATTTTTTCTTCATCAGACAGGATAAACAACGCTGTAACATCTCTCTTGTAAGGAATGTGCACCACCTCACAAGAGAGCTTCCTGTCAGAGTATGCTTTATAAAATCCACCTGGAGTCATCATCTTCACTTCAACTGAGGTTTTCTCATTCACGTGGAAATAATCCTTGTGAGTCCCCTTAATATTGAAAGGATTTTCCCAGTAGGCTTAAAACCAAAAGAGAAAGAATGCAATTGAATGCTTGTTTCAAGGAGGATATAGTGATATAGTAATATAGTACAGTGATGTACACAAGATAAACCCATATAGATGAACACATATTTGAAGTTTCACACTCATATTCAAAGTATTCCAAATTTTTTTAAGATCTTGTTCTTTCTCATCTTTGCTGTACTCTGCTGAGTAAGAACTAAATATCCTAGGTTAAATTATGTGTAGACTTGTACAACAACTTTTTATGTTGGATAAATTAAAGGCAGTAACTTCATCATATTACCTTATATTTTATTTGGAGAAAATGAAAGCTGATCAGGATCCAATGAATTCCTTTCTGGTTTCAATATGTTGTTTGGAAAGGAAGTTCCACAGCAGATGTCTGCCTTTTAAAAGGTAGCATGTTAAGCTCCTTATATATGTTTTTTCATATGTTCTTCATCTTGTAACACTAAAGAAAAGCTTACATGCAAGAACAACCTGAGCTTTTGGGCTCCTAACTGATGATAACTGCATTATGTTAAATGGAATAAGGCTTCAAGGGCTTTAATCTTCAAAATTGTTTTCTCTTGATGTTTGTTCAACTGAACTTTCTATGATATTTTATTTTGCATTAAACCAGTTCATTCACTGAACAAATACAGAGGGATCACCACTTGCCATTCTGAGTATGTTCTCTTTTTTTAATGTTGAATGGAAATAAAATAAAATTGGAAAAAAATAATGGAAAAAACTCCACAGTACTCTGCTTACTTTGTAAGTTTGAGGTTTCCTCCTGCTTGTCCTGTAAAAATATATACCCTGTTATCATAAAGAAATGCCTCAGACCAGGGCATCTGAGATTAGGACATCCAATTTAACAAAGTACTTGAAATAAAATTTGTTTTACTGAAAGTTTGTCTATTTCCAAACATATTTTTCTGAGAGTTAAATTCCAGGTATGTCCTGCATGCTGCTACTAACAAATATAATGTGCAAGAGGAAGTTAATTATTGTCACAGCAATGCATTCACAAGTTCTGTTGCACTCTAGCAATTCCCTAAAACCTGAAGGTTGCAAATAAATGAAATTTTTATGTGTAGGAGCATAAACATATGGTAAGAAAACATAGATGTAGAAGAGGTTTCAAAGCATGAGAAATTTCAATGTTTCTTATAACTTCTAAAAATAATTCAGAAATAATGTGATTTGTTTTAGTGCAGGTGAAACTGGGGTATTGCTCTAAGTAACATCTATGTAACTTACCTTTGAAATAAATGTAGTTAACAATTACCAGTGGAGTGTTTGGATCAAGATGTTTAAGAATTTGGTTTACATTCTCATGGGCTTTGTTCTTTATGCGACCATTGATCTCTTTTTTAGCTTCAGCAGAATTCTGGAAGTTACAAGAAACCACTTCTTCTTTGTACAGTTTTTTCACATACTTCAGAAATGTTTTTAGTGGCTTCAGATGTTTGTCCATGAACAGGGTGCTCCCCATGCTCAGCTGCACCTGGCTGGCAGGGCGGTCCAGAAAGAGGAGGAGATGATGAAAACCCTTATGTATCTCCTTCTCCTAGGTGTTGCTGAGGTTAAAGGCCAGCTCTTCCAGCACCTGAGTCCAGCTGATGGCCCTGGAGCCTAGGGCCAGCAGGGCAAAGTCAGTAGAGATGCTAACTGAGGAAAAGAAAATGTTCTTGCCAGGTTTCTGGATGGCTGCTTCCCTGTAAGACTTGAAGGCAAAGTCTGTGTTGCTGGGGGCTATCTGTTGGCAGGGCTCTAGAGAATCTCTCTCACAAGGATGCTCTTCCTGGTGGTCGGTTGTGTTGGGCTCTTCATTGTGGTGGTCGGTCTCTGTCAGCTGTGGACAGTGATGTGAAGTGTGGCTGCCAGCATGCACAACGGGAGGGTGGCCTTCATCATCCTCCACAGCTACTGCATAGAAAAAGGATGAAATGGTATTGGATGCTGGAGGTCAGCTCTGTCAACATCTCATCTGTTATTTCTATCTGGTACTATTTTCAACAACTGTCTGATAATCACTCTTATCTCCTGATGTGCTCCTTTATAATGGAAATATTTTTTAAATCCTTGCGCATTTATCTATAATTCCCATCCACTGCAGCCTACCTGCATTCTGCTTTCTCCAGCTACAAAGGTCCCTTGTTACTGCAGGAAGAAACATGTGGCAAAAGAAACACGAGTCCCAGAGAGAGAACAAGTGAAAAGGCTTATATTTTTTTCTGTCTCTGTGTAAATTTTTTACAGTAAGGCAGCTCATAGGGAACAAATCTTAATTCTTTTATGTTTATCAGTATTATTATGTGTCCTGGGTTCGTCGGTAGCAGCCATTTTTCTCCTTCTTAGTAGCTGGTGTAGTGCTGTGCTTTTGGCTCTCAGTCTGAGATCAATGCTGATAACACCGATGTTTTCAGTTGCTGCTCAGTAATGTTTACTCTCACCAAAGACTTTTTGAGCCTCACGCTCTGCCAGGAAGGAGGGGAAGCTGGGAGAAAGCAGAGACAGGACACCTGACCCAAACTAACCAAAGAGGTATTCCATACCACAGCACGTCATGCCCACTGTATAAACTGGGGACAGTTACCTGGAAGGGTTAGATCAGTGCTGGGTCAGGCTGGGTATCGGTCGGTGGGTGGTGAGCAGCTGTATTATCTTCCCTTTTTGTTTCCCTTGTCATTATTGTTATTAGTGGTAGCAGCAGTGGTTCGTGTTATACCTTAGTTACTGGACTGTTCTTATCTCAAGCCATGGGAGTTACATTCTTTCAATTCTCCTCTCCATCCCTCGAGGAGTGGGGGGGAGGAAGGGGAGGGAGTGAGCGAGTGGCTGCATGGTTCTGGGTTGCAGGCTGCGCTTAAACCATGACATTATGCTATTAGTAATTGAATGAGGCTTATATGAAATGATAGTGCTACATCAATGGAAAGCAATATGAGATTGCAGCACTCACAGGCAGTAGTCTTTCTCTCATTCCTGACTCATTTTAACTTATGCAAGTGATATCACAAGATAACCTGTAAAGATTTTCTGCTTCAATACCAGATTAGATCAGAACATGTTAATTTATTTTAAATGGCTGCTCATGTGACAGATGTCTTCCAGATAGATTCCTCTCTGTGTATACACCCCTATCCTGGTGACATCAGGGATATGGACTTGGCCCCTCTTTCCAAACCTTGTATCAACAAGAAAGCCTACTTTCATAAGGCAAATAAGCCGGAGTAGCAGTCAGCAATTAGCCTGGATTATGGCACCTTGGCCATTTCTGATAACTGTGACCATTTCTTTCTTTATTGATTTCTCTTTTACTGGTTAGACCACAAACATACTTGAGTGATTTGCACTAAGATATCTAACCAGTCAGAAAACAGGTAAGAACTATTACACCTTAAAAAATGTACTAATGGCTAGAAAGTCAACTCCAAATAGCATTCGTGTAATGTTCTATTGAAGCAGAACAGACTCAAGGGAGACAATTGCGTGACTTACCTACTTACCCCCTAGTCATTGGCAAAGGCACTGAAAGACCCTGGTTTAGCCGAGCAGATGAGATGTTTATTGTGATTTCCTCCACTGTGTGTCAGCACTCTGACCACCAAGATTTGGGTGAAAAGGAGCCAGCTTTTCCTTCAGCAGCTTTGCTCTTTGAGATCTGAGTAAATCAAGACTTATGGGGGAGGTTGGCACAATAAAATTGACTTGTGAATCCTGTCTAGACCATGTTGATGTAAATAAGATGGCTTATTCACCTCATTTTCGGTTAGCTAGTTGTAAATTTTAGGGAATATAAATAATAACTAAAATACAAAATTGGCCGTAGGAAGAATAGTTCCCCCTTTTTAATGAAACAGAGTTCAAGATGTGTGTCCTGGGTTCAGCAGCAGCAGTCATTTTTCTCCTTCTTGGTAGCTGGTGCAGCACTGTGTTTTTGATTTTGGGCCTGGGAACAGCACTGGTAACACCAGTGTTTTCAGTTCAGGTTTAGACTGTTTTGGTCTGACCAAGGACTTTCTGAGTCTCATGCTCTGCCAGGAAGGAGGGGAAGCCCGGAAGAAGCAGAGACAGGACACCTGACCCAAACTGATCAAAGAGGTTATTCCATACCACAGCACGTCATGCCCAGGATGGAAAAACGGAGGGCAGAGACTCGGACGGGTGGGGGAGCACTGCTTGGTCGGGCTGGGTGGTGAGCGATTGTATTCTTTCCTTGTATTTCTCTTGTCATTATTATTATTAGTGGTAGCAGTAGTGGTTTGTGTTATACTTTAGTTACTAAGCTGTTCTTATCTCAACCTGTGGGAGTTGCATTCTTTTGATTCTCCTCCCCATCCCCCCAGGACTGGGGGAAGAAAGAGTGGGAAGTGTGTGACAGAGCGACTGCGTGAGTTATAGAGGCTTAAACCACAACAATGTGAAAGAGCTATTTGGGATAAATCTTCAGATCAGAATTTTGCTCTAGAGCAGCAATAATGTATCCCCAGAATTTGCTATTCAGTATTTCTTGACATTAATCCTGCTGTCATTTTAGTGCTTAGAAACCAGGTTTTGCCCTTCAAAGTGGATGTGCTTCGTGACTCAAGACCTAAATGCCATACAGCTGCACCAAAATCTTAAAGGTAAAGATAACTGGGTACTTATGTTACATTCAGAAGGGTCTTGCTCTCTCATGGGTTGTGCTGTTTCTTCCTGCTTTACCCATAGTGTTGCTTTCCTCTGTTAAATATTAGGTGGCTTCAAATACATATTACTGAGAAGGGAAAAGCTGGACGCTGATGAAGCTAGTTTTCTTGGACATCATTATGTGTATGTCCACATCTCTCCACTCTAAACAGAAAGCAAAGTCCATTGAGCCTAGCTGGTATTATTACATGCCAAGGTGTGCAAGTCTTCAGCAAATATTTATTGGAAATGATAATTCGTCTTGTTTTGGGGGTTTTATTGTACCAAGTTTGTTGTTTTTTTTCTGTACCAAGGGTAGCTACTTTGCGCTATACACTACCTGAAATAGATAATAATTCATCTGTAGACACACAATTTCAGCACAGCACTAAGCTCTGAAGGTCAGAGCAAGGGAGTTGCAGCTTGTGTGTAGCTGTGCTACCCAGCCTACTGAGCTCCACTTAAGTGTAAACATCTCATATTTTATTTCTACGCAGTAGCGACCCCACTGTTCACTCTTTAGAAGCCAATGAGTCCTCTTAGACTCATCAATAGACCACCTCATTCAATTGTGTAAGAATGGTGTATTTTAGCTGTAGTCTTGTATTCTTTCAGACACAGTGTTTTCTCACAACCTACCAATTCTCTCTTTGTCAAGGACCGCCTAATTATCAAGTTCTGTGAAGAGCTTAATGTTTTATTTAGCAATTGAAAAAGCTGTATAGAATGTGTGCCATCACTGAGTATCCAAAAATGACGCTGAACAAATGCAACTGTTGTAACATACATAAACAGTAAACCAAGGTACAGTCACAAATCTCTCAAAGAATAGCAAATAACAGAAGAGAGCAGCCCAATAACATTAACCAAGGCAGTCTCAAACAATAAGCTTCAGCCTTCTTGTAAAGAGGCCCATTGCTGAGGTGACTGCCTCGCGAGGGGAGGCCTGCAGCGCCTGATCGGGGGGCAGGCTAGGCATCTACGAGCTTCACCTCGGAGCAGCAACTTGCCCCGAGGGAGCTTCAAGTCCTCGACAAGGCCTGCCCGGGAGCCTGCAGCTCCGCGGAGGCGAGAGGCTGACTCAGAGGGGGCGGCATCAGGAGGACCAGTGGCAGACCTGACTGGTTAAAAACCTGCCCCAGGGAGCGCGAGCGACCCGGAGCGCGGCGAACAGGGCGGGCTCGAAGCAGTTTGCGCGGCAGTTCGCGCGGGCAGGTGAGCGGGGTGGTGAGCGGGATGGTGAACACTCTCCGTACGGGCAAGGCTCGGTCTGGGAGCTCTGCTCTGGCTGCGCTGGTGGTGGCCAGCGTAGGCACCCAGACGGAGCCGACGGGAAGGGAGGCTGCAGTGCAGAGCTCGGGGTGTAGAGAGCGCCTGCATTGCTATCCTAAGGGAAGGGTGAGCAATGGGCAGGGCTGCACTCTGCGCTCCCTGGTGGAGGTCCTCCTGCAGCAGGTGGCTGAACTGCAGAAAGCTGTTACCAGGCTGAAAGGTGTCAGGGAAGCTGAGGGGGAGCAACACTGCTTGCTCCGGGACCAAACTGTTCCGGGGCCTCGAGTGTCTCCTGTTGCCCCTGCAGGAAAGGAGGCTGCTAACCCAGGAAGCTGGGAAAAGGTAACAGAAAAAAAACAACCAAAAAAGGAGGAAGAGGGTAATTAAAAGCAAGGGGCTTCCTCCTACATCTGTTGTCCCCACCCAGAACCGCTTTGCTGTCCTGCAGGGGGCTGATGAGCAACAGCGCTCCCACCAGGCGCAACCAGCTGATGCACTGGTAAAGAAGGTCACTACTGGTGCTGCCAGGAAAAAGCGGCGGGTCGTAGTAGTCAGGGACTCTAATCTGAAAGGCACAGACGCACCCATCTGCCGGCCTGACCCAGCCTCAAGGGAGGTGTGTTGCCTACCAGGGGCTCGGATCAGGGATGTTGCCGAGAAGCTACCTGCTCTAGTCGGTCCCACTGACTATTACCCACTCCTGGTAATCCATGTGGGTGCTACTGATATAGATAGCAGTAGCCCGGAGACCATAAAGAAGGACTACAGGGCTCTGGGAGAGGCGGTTAGGGGCTCTGGAGCTCAGATTGTCTTTTCGTCAATTCTCCAGGATACAGGGCAGGACCTTGAAAAGGCTAGGAGGATTGGGCAGGTTAATAAATGGTTAGAAGGGTGGTGCTATAATCAGGGGTTTGGGTACCTTGACCATGGGACTCAATATAGTAGGCCAGGTCTACTGGGGGCTGGTGGAACTGGTCTGACAAAGAAGGGGAAGAGTGGATTTGGTAGGAGGCTTGCCGGGCTGGTCAAGGATGCTTTAAACTAGATGTGTTGGGGGAGGGGGGCATCATTCCATCCCAACACGCCCAGTCGGCTGGCAGCACCTACAGTAAACGTTCAGAGCAATGTAGAGATGTTCCAGCTGCTCCAGCCAATGAGCCAACTTCAATTGGATCTCGGCTCAAATGCCTCTACACAAATGCCCGTAGTATGGGGAACAAACAAGAGGAATTAGAGATGTGTGCACATCTACGGGGGTATGATATCATAGGCATCACAGAAACATGGTGGGATGGCACCTATGACTGATGTGTTGGAATGGAAGGTTGCCGGCTCTTTAGGAAAGACAGGCCCGGCAGACGGGGAGGGGGAGTTGCTATTTATGTTAGGGATAGGCTAGAGAGTATGGAACTCTGTCTGGGGACAGGTGAGCAGTCGACAGAGAGTTTGTGGGTCAGGGTTAAAGGGAGAACAGCGATGGGTCACATTATTGTGGGGATCTGTTACAGACCGCCTGACCAAGGGGACTTGCTGGACGAAGCGCTCCATAGGCAGATAGGAGCAGCCTCACGCTTGCAGGCCCTTGTTCTCATGGGAGACTTCAACCACCCTGATATCTGTTGGAGGGATGGTACGGCCCGGTACAAGCAATCCAGAAGGTTCCTCGATTGTGTGGAAGACAACTTCCTTCTGCAAGTAATAGAGGAGCCGACAAGGAGAGGTGCCATGCTTGACCTCGTCCTCACCAACAGGGAAGGGCTGGTTGGGAATGTGACGCTCCAGGGCAGCCTTGATTGCAGCGATCATGAGATGGTCGAGTTTGAGATCCTCAGGAGAGTGAGAAGAGCGTGTAGCAAGCTCACTGCCCTGGACTTCAAGAGAGCAGACTTTGGCCTCTTCAGGAGCCTGCTTTGTAAGGTTCCATGGGATACACCCCTAGAGGGCAGGGGGGCCCAAGACTGTTGGTTGATATTCAAGGATCACCTGCTGCAAGCTCAGGAGCGATGCATCCCAACTAGAAGGAAGTTCAGCAGGAGGGCCAGGAGACCTCCTTGGATGGATAAGGAGCTGCTGAGCAAAATTCGAAGGAAAAAAGAGGCTTATAAAGGTGGAAGCAAGGTCAGGCGGCCTGGGAAGAATACAGGGATGTTGTCCAGGAAGCTAGGGACCAGGTTAGGAAAGCTAAGGCCCACTTAGAATTAAACTTGGCTAGGGATGTTAAGGATAACAGGAAGGGATTTTATAGGTACATTGCCAATAAAAGACAGGTTAGGGACAACGTGGGTCCTCTCCAGAAGCTATCGGGAGAATTGGCTACCCTGGATTTGGAGAAGGCTGAGGTTCTTAATGACTTCTTTGCCTCTGTCTTTACCGGCAAATGCTCTGACCACACCACCCAAGTCTTGGAAGGCAGAGGCGGGGACGGTGAGAATGAAGACCCTGGGCCCACTGTAGGAGAGGATCTGGTTCAAGACCACCTTAGGAACCTGAATGTATGCAAGTCCATGGGACATGATGAAATCCATCCGCGGGTCCTGAAGGAGCTGGCAAATGCAGTTGCTAAGCCACTCTCCATCATATTTGAAAAATCATGGCAGTCAGACAAAGTTCTCGATGACTGGAAAAAGGGAAATATAACCCCCATTTTTAAGAAGGGGAAAATGGATGACCCAGGGAATTACAGACCAGTCAGTCTCACCTCTGTGCCTGGCAAAATCTTGGAGCGGATTCTCCTGGAAGGCATGCTAAGGCACATGAAAAGCAACAAGGTGGTTGGTGACAGCCAGCATGGCTTCACTAAGGGGAAATCCTGCCTGACCAATCTGGTGACCTTCTATGAAGGGGTTACGGAACTGATGGACAGGGGCAGAGCAGTTGATGTCATCTACCTGGACTTGTGTAAAGCCTTTGACACTGTCTCCCATGACATCCTTCTCTCTAAGTTGGAGAGACATCAATTTGATAGGTGGACCACTCGGTGGATAAAGAACTGGCTGGATGGCCGCATGCAAAGAGTAGTACTCAGTGGCTCAGTGTCCAGCTGGAGACCAGTAACAAGTGGTGTCCCCCAGGGACCGGTGTTGGGACCGGTCTTGTTCAACATCTTTGTGGGTGACATGGACAGTGGGATTGAGTGCGCCCTCAGCAAGTTTGCCGATGACACCAAGCTGTGTGGTTCGGTTGATACATTGGAGGGAAGGAATGCCATCCAGAGGGATCTTGACACGCTTGTGAGGTGGGCTGATGCCAACCAGATGAAGTTTATCCATGCTAAATGCAAAGTCCTCCACCTGGGTCGGAGCAATGCCAGACACAGCTACAGGTTGGGCGGGGACGAGATTCAGAGCAGCCCTGCAGAGAAGGACTTGGGGGTGTGGGTTGATGAAAAAATGAACATGAGCCGGCAGTGTGCGCTTGCAGCCCGGAAGTCCAACCATATCCTGGGCTGCATCAAAAGGAGTGTGACCAGCAGGTCGAGGGAGGTGATCCTGCCCCTCTACTCTGCTCTCGTGAGACCTCCCTTGGAGTATTGTGTGCAGTTCTGGTGTCCTCAACATAAAAAGGACATGGAACTGTTAGAACAAGTGCAGAGGAGGGCCACGAGGATGATCAGGGGACTGAAGCACCTCTCGTATGAAGATAGGCTGAGAAAATTGTGGCTGTTCATCCTGGAGAAGAGAAGGCTGTGTGGAGATCTCATAGTAGCCTTCCAATACCTGAAGGGGGCCTCTAGGGATGCTGGGGAGGGACTCTTCATGAGGGACTGTGGTGAGAGGACAAGGGGTAATGGGTTTAAACTTAAAGAGGGGAAGTTTAGATTGGATATGAGGAAGAAATTCTTTACTGTGAGGGTGGTGAGGCACTGGAATGGGTTGCCCAGGGAGGTTGTGAATGCTTCATCCCTGGCAGCGTTCAAGGTGGGGTTGGACATAGGCTTGGATGGCATGGTTTAGTGGGAGGTGTCCCTGCCCATGGCAGGGGGGTTGGAACTCGATGATCTTAAGGTCCTTTCCAAGCCTTACTATTCTATGATTCTATGATTCTATGTGTTTCAATTTCCGAGGATTATTCCGAAGGAAGGCAAGTGCTGTGATGCTGGCTGACCAGCGTTCATGGCCGTTCATGTGAAGCTGGCTGACCAGCATTCATGACTGTTTGGGTGCGTCGTTTGATCAGCCAGCTGGGAAAATGCCTGCTTAGTCCCTCTATGCCTCTGCTGCACCTTGCAGGACTTGTTACCATCAGCTCAGGAAGGTGTGGTGCAATCCCTAGGATCCTGCAGAAACTAGGAGCTGCTCAAGTAAAACAGTGTAAGCATGCCTGTGCACAGCCCCTTGCTGTGTTTCTTTAAAAGGTATTTCTTTACCTACCAGGAGCATAGAATCATAGACTTATGGAATAGCTAGGGTTGGAAAGGACCTTAAGATCATCTAGTTCCAACACACCTGCCATGGGCTCATGGCCTTGGTCATGCATCTAGGCTCCCTGCAGATTATCTAAAGCCTTAGCCCTTTTCTCTCCATAACACAGCTGAACTCTGCATGCCCTGTTGGGATATAGCCAAAGTTTGCAGTTAAGTATTTTGAGTGGTTTTTTTCTTTTACTAAAGTACCAGTTGTTGCTGTCTCCTGCAAAGCTTGTGTAGGTCAGGTGGAGCTTGATGGAGCAGACTGTTCTATTTTGCCAGCCACAAAACCCCTGCACTTGAATTATATGAATGTATAAGCTAGAAAGCTTGATTGCACAAATGCGGTTTTTCAGGAAAAAATCGGATGCTTATAGTTCTCCAAAACAGTTAGGCTGTTGGCTGTTCTGTTTTACTTCTTTAGTCATACAGCTGAGTGGTGTTAAGCATTTACACTTATGTTAACTATTACATGGATCAAAACAAGATTATCTGAGGATGCAGACGAATGCTGTTATGGCCACGCCAAGCAGGTAGAAGTCTGTGACTTCAAAGACAGATGGCTTTAATATTTCAGCTCCTGAACATGCATAATTGACATAAGCAAACATCCTTTAGGGAGAAGGGGCTATGGCAGTGAGCAGCTGTCCTACCAGATGTGTCTTTAGCACTTATACTTCCTTAGCTTATTGCCAGCTGAGACATCTCCTGAGGCATGTTGTGGTCTGCCTTGGGGCTTTAGTTTCCTGACCATGCTGCTTGGACACCTGCTACAACTTGCCAAACCAAGCTAACTTTCTGTTCTATGAAAAGCTGAGCAGAAGGGGCAATTAACGTGCAACTTATTTTCCCCACACACAATGAACTTGTCATCAGTTCAGAAGCAGTCACACTCTGATTTCCTGAAGCTTTTTCAGAATCTGCCTCTCTTTACTTCAGCTATCAGTGTTCTCATGAGATGGCAGCCTTAAGAGGTCCATCATCCTATGAGGGAGGTTGGCAGAGGTTCTGCAAGCCAACAGCTAGTCCACCACAGGGCCTGCTTCTGGAAACTGTAACCTACAAAACGTGCCTACACTGCTACTTTGATTTACGCTGTAGTTCATTCCTAAACATGTGACTGCACTCATACTATTTTACTCTAAGTGTCTCTGGTATGAGCTGCCTAGCTTGAAGAAAATGTTTCAGCTCCAAGACCTCAATAAAAAAAGGATATGAACCCATTTTTTCACTCATTAAATCTTCAAAAGTTTCCTGTCCATGTATAGTACTAATTGATTCAGAGAAAAACTAAAATTTATGTATTTTATAAAGTTTTCTGTGTCATGTGGAAAGCAAATTTCTTACACCAGAATGGCTGGAAACATTTTCTAAATCCATGTTTATGATCCAAAGCCAAATTTTCTTAATAATAATCTGTACCTCATGCTTTCATTTGGCAGCTGCTTGAAAGAAAACTTAAGGTACTTGATATTTGCTAGCCAAGTCATCTTTCTATGCATAAGCCCTGCTGGTACTTAAATAGTGTAATTTTAAAACTGCAGCTTTGAAAACTCCAGTTATGCTAGTGGAAATTTTGTCCATGGAAAAGCGTTACTGGTCCTAACCAGCTGTTGTTTAACCTTTTTTTTCTGTGTAGTAATGATTGGCTTAAAAAAGCCTTTTAAAATAGCAGCCTAAAATTTTACATTAGGCATACAAACACAGATTCTGGATGCATTAAATTGTGTCTCTCTGGCTTGCTTCATTTTTCTCATTGGCACATTTGCTAATGAAACAGTTTTGGTTTTAGCTCTAATTTAAATACAGTTCATGTGTATGGTTATTCTGACCTTGTGTATTCTGTTTATGCTTTCATGGGAGACAACCGTGTTGATTTCTGTAATTTATATTAAAGAGAATTCTAGCCTCACATTTTTACTTGGTTAGGGCTGCAAGAAGTAAAGAACTTCTATGAACAGTTACACAGTGGCTGTTCAATGAGCCATGCCTAACGAAGTAGTAAGGTTTAATTAGCCCAACCTAATCTGACAATTTGCTGCTGGTGCACTATCTGTTAGTAGAGTTGGCTAGTGATGCATGTATGCATATGAGATAACGATCACTCCTTACAAGTTTTCTTTGCTTTTCAAGTGTTGAGTGGTTGAAGTCTTGTAATTTCAAGTTGTCTTTTCATACAAACTTTGCTTCACCCCATCTAATTTAGAAACAGGTCTCAGTTAATAATATTAACAAATTCTTAATTTTGAATTGTGAGAGGGGCTGGTTTTAAGCTAAACACTAGCAATGCCTATACAAAATTCATGTTTTATGTGTTTGAACATGGCAGAAATTCAGATAACCCAAGAAACCGCAATCTAGGTGTGGCCAAGACCTAAGCCAGTAACATCTCTAACATGTACCACAGTGTCAGGGTGCAAAATCCTTGAGTACAGTGCAGAGCTAGGCTTCCCAAAGAATTATTAGGCGTGCACAGAGATAGTCACATATTTAAGCTTACAGCATCCTCATTTATACTTTCAAAAAGACACCTTTTATTCACATGTTGATGTTCAAAGTAAACGTGCAAGATCAAAAAATTGCCTTACATGGATTTCCAAGCCCACAACTGTAAGCAAAGTTTTCCTAATTTTTTTGGCAGATTCAGTTTGATCTACAGTCACAATCAACGATGACCCCTGAATAGTGAAAGGACAAGAATCAAACCTATATTTAGTAACCCCTGCTGGTGGCAGCCTCTTAGAATCATAGAATAGTTGGGGTTGGAAAGGACCTTAAGATCATCTCGTTGCAAACCCTCTGCCATGGACAGGGACACCTCCCACTAAACCATGCCATCCAAGCCTATGTCCAACCCCACCTTGAACGCTGCCAGGGATGAAGCATTCACAACCTCCCTGGGCAACCCATTCCAGTGCCTCACCACCCTTACACTAAAGAAGTTCTTCCTCAGATCCAATTTAACTTCCCCTGTTGAAGTTTGAACCCGTTACCCCTTGTCCTCTCACCACAGTCCCTAATGAAGAGTCCCTCCCCAGCATCCCTAGAGGCCCCCTTCAGGTATTGGAAGGCTGCTATGAGGTCTCCACGCAGCCTTCTCTTCTCCAGGATGAACAGCCACAATTTTCTCAGCCTATGGTCATACGGGAGGTGCTCCAGTCCCCTGATCATCCTCGTGGCCCTCCTCTGGACTTGTTCCAACAGTACCATGTCCTTTTTATGTTGAGGACACCAGAACTGCACACAATACTCCAAGTGAGGTCTCACGAGAGCAGAGTAAAGGGGCAGGATCACCTCCCTCGACCTGCTGGTCACACTCCTTTTGATGCAGCCCAGGATATGGTTGGCTTTCTGGGCTGCAAGCGCACACTGCCGGTTCATGTTCATTTTCTCATCGACCAACACCCCCAAGTCCTTCTCCACAGGGCTGCTCTGAATCTCTTCCCCGCCCAACCTGTAGCTGTGCCTGGGATTGCTCCCACCCACGTGTAGGACCTTGCACTTGGCTTGGTTAAACTTCATCTGGTTGGCATCAGCCCACCTCACAAGCGTGTCAAGGTCCCTCTGGATGGCATTCCTTCCCTCCAATGTATCAACCGAACCACACAGCTTGGTGTCATCGGCAAACTTGCTGAGGGCGCACTCAATCCCAAGTCCAGGGCAGTGAGCTTACTGCACACCCTTCTCACTCTCCTGAGGATCTCAAATTCAACCATCTCATGATCGCTGCAATCAAGGCTGCCCTGGAGCATCACATTTCCAACAAGCCCTTCCCTGTTGGTGAGGACGAGGTCAAGCATGGCACCTCTCCTTGTTGTCTCCTCTATTACTTGCAGAAGGAAGTTGTCTTCCACACAATCTTGCCTCCCTGTGCTTCTCAGCATAATTCAGCAGGGCTTTGTGAACATCCTGCATACACTCAGTAATAAGGTCTTGCTCAAATTCTGTCCAGCTGTGCTGTCCAATGGTTTCTTGCAGCGGCCTTATAATCAACCAATATAGAAGAGAAATATTAAAAACTTGGAGGTTATAGTCAGACAAAACATTATATGTCTGAAACTGTCCTTCCGTAAAACATGTTTAACTTTTATAGAGAACATAGTAAACAAGTGTGCCAGTGTGTTTTCCTCACAGGTTCTTACCTCTGTGCAACAGAATCTCACAATAGAAATCTAGGTCGAAAGAAACCTCCAGAGATCAGTTAGTCCAACAATCTGCTCAAAGCATGCTTACTTAGATCAGGTTCCTCAGGGACATGCCTCCAAGGAGGGGGATTTCATGACCTCTCTGGGCAATCTTTTCCAGTATTTAACTATCACATGGTAAAAATAAGTCCTTAGTTAGAATTTTCTACATTCAAAGTTTTCATTGATCTTCTCTTCAGTTTCTGCCAGTCATGAGTCTCTGTCATTGTCCAGAAACTTCTGACCTGCCATTTACAGACAAGGCATTACATTTGCTCAAGTAGACCTTGCTTGGCAGTAAATGAAAGAAAACCTTCATGGACCTCCTGCTCTTCTGTCTCTGTCAGGAGCAGTCTTTGTGTATCCAGTTCCACATCAACGCTTTGCTCCCCCAGGAGAGCATTGCAAATGCACTAGAAAGGCTCAAAGCAGAGAATAAAATGTCCTGTCCCCTTCCTATGCCATGACCTGCTTGTGAAACCTTAATGTGAAATCAACACTGCGGGTGGCTACCTTAAGACGAACCAGATTCCGATTACATTGCTGCTTTCCAGGAGATGTTTAGGTAATTTCCATCTGTCAACCTGTACTCTTTATGAGGGTGGCCAGTTAGTAGGTGGGAGTGAAACCTAATCACTCAGTGGACTTGATTGCTGGATGTCATTTGCATGATACTGGGGAATAGAATTCACATCTGAGTAAGAAAGCATCATGAAAATTACCCGACTCTCCATAGAATGCATCAGTATTTGTTACAGAGGTTTATCTTATGCTAGTTAAGATCTATGACTGAACTCAAAGAACAGCATGCAAGCAATGAGAAAAAAGGGTTTTAATTGATGTTTTTGAAGTAGTTTCTAAATAAAGACTGAGGCACCCATTAAATCCACAGAGTGCCAAAAATAATTCCTCATTTTTGCCCAGAGAAATGAGATACAAGGCTAAGGTCTCAGTGGTTAGCTCAGTGTTGCCAAACTCCATGAATACAGAAGTGTTCAGAGAGGCTTTTTTCCCCTTAAACTTCTCTTGACCTTTCATCATCTTCCACTGCCTAAATTCCACCTTTATCCAAAGCACACGTCACATCCAACTGGCTGCTTTGGAAAGAAAATAGAGCTGGATTTCTTGGGAGATCGTGGAAGAACACTTGGGGATCAATCTCAGTAAAAAAGAAATGAGAGATAAACATTGCCTTTAATGTTAAAAAATGCAAAGATGGGATATATCAGACCCCTCTTACTGCCCCTAAACTAGTTTGCTCTTTCAATTTTGCTGTGCTGAGTTACATGAAGATGCATATCTGTGGTGCCTTCATCTGTACAGCAACGCAACTGTGGAAAAGTTTTTTTTTAAAAGAAGGGTGAATTAAGATTATGTGCTTATTTCAACTGTGGTTTTGTCTTCCTCTTTTTCTTAATTTCTTTTTAGTGCAGAAAGTGAATTATTTCTTTCAGGAGCCTCCACATGTTACACTATCCAAAACCTGACACAACAGCGAATCACCTCAGATTGGGGTAGCTCTGAGTTTCTTTTATTATTCATAGGACTTTATTGAATGAGGTGGATGCAAATGGGTCTGAACTAAACACTAAACACTAAACACTAAATGTCACTGTACCAGATCTACAAAATCAAAAGAGAGAGGTATCCATCACCTCACTGAGCTTGGCAGAGACCAGTCTTTGAACAGGTACTGAAGTGGAAATTGCTGGCAGTTAGAAGAGGTAGAAATATGTCTCAGAAGAGAAACTCCTTTTGCTGCAGTGCTCTAAAGATGCTACATGGCTTGGTGCAGGGAGAGCCCCATGTACTTCTGAAATAAGGAAGAAAGAGCAAGAAGTGTTTTCATCACATCAGCTGCCAGCCAGCTCCTACGCATGAGCTTACCTTAGAGAAGGGAGTTCAGGAAGCCTGGCCCAAAGACTCAAGGATCTGCAAAAACTAGTTAAAAGCTTAAAAAAAACATCCTTATCTATGCTATAAACATAGCAAAAGCCAATTCAAATGCAAATTTGTCCCAGTTAACCTTGGAATCCAAGAAGCAATAGTGCACTTGCACTTGCACAGGTCTGAGCCTGTGCCTTGTGACTAACCAACATCTGACTGAAGAAAGAGAAAATCTTGTTCCCTACAATAATTTCCTTTGATTCTCTTTCCATTGACATCATGTTCTGGCTTATTTATGCTGAAATCTTTAACATCTACTAATTAAGTCCAGACAAGCCTTAGAAAGACTCAAAGTCTAAAATTGTGTGGTGGCCTGCCCAGACAGATAAGCTAATTAGCCCCAGTGTACTGCTAGCCTGCTGTCACTTCCCTGTCTCATGGCAGGTTCAAGAAGGACCTCAGCTTGTACCTCTGCCTCTCACAGCACAATGGGGACGTCTTGGCCACCCTCGCAATATCCCTCTCCTTGCCACTTGCTTTTATAGACTTCTGCTTTTTCTTCAAGGAAGCCCAGTGTTCTTCAGAACGTGGCATGTTTCTTCACAGAACCTCCAAGAACATTTCCATTTTCCCACCATTTCACAAGAATAGCTATTTTCCCAGTTCTTGCTTTACAGAGAAGTGATTCCCTTTATCACCACTCCCAAACCCACTCCTTTTACACAGGTGAAATAAGAAAATGTACCATAAATAACACAGGTAGCATGGTCTCTAATGCAAGTGCTTTCTCATGTTCCCACCACTTTCAAGATGACCCCTTAGCCAAATTGTTCTCTTCTGCTCTTTGTTCCATTGCTTGCACTCCACACAGCCTAATGCAACCAGACAAGAAGTAAAAACAATCCTGGAGACTATAAATTAGCTTCTGAGGAAGGTTTCTTCCTTTTTCTCTGTTTTCAATCCAGGCATCTGGTGGTTCGGGTGCTTTAGAAGCTGTTGTGATGAAAATCTGAGATGCATTTTTCAATTAACTCATAACAAACACTTACAGGTCCATTTTAACTGGACAAATCTCATGAGAAATCTCATAATCAGCTACCCAGAGGGAACAAGATATGAAGAATGGGATGGAAAGCCTACAGCTCAGCTATGCATGGTTTGCTTATGGAACCACTCATTGCTCATGGTCAGTGTAACCCTACTTCTTTTCCAGCCCTTTTTCTGCAGACTGAAATGGCTTATGACTGAAATTGTTTCTGACATATGAAGCTGTTTCTGGTTTATGGCAATCATAGGTTTCTGGATGTTGAAGCATGTGGCTATTCCTGGAAAGTTGAAGTAGGAAGCGCTAGTGAAACGCTCTAACAGTTCTATAATTTCAAACTCTGAGGCCATAATATAGAAGCATTTCTCAGAAGGTCCTTGGGAAAAGCACTCTGTGAACCTTTATCTGGAAGAAAGCTGCAGCCAAAGTCTGGAACCAGGTAAACTTCACATGCAAAGGAGAGAAGTTCTAAAGAAGTAAAGGAGTGAAAAGCATCAATACTTATAGTGATTGACTTGCCTGTGTGCATCAGCATTTAATTATCATAATATTGTTCTGTCTTCATATGTATTTTTCTAATAGGAAAGAAATTTCATGCTATGAGTAAGGCAGAAGTGACCAAACCATGTTGTGTTTGAAGAAGAAAAATAATACTCTTTGCCAAGACTTTGCAGGAGTCAAATATCCACAGACCTTCCATTCTTCCCCGCGGATATTTTTTCTCCTGGCCAAATGAGAGAGAACAAGCCAGGAATATAATATATAGCAGAATTACTGAGTTAACATTATGGCTCTCCATTTAAAAGGCCTGGAAATTTTTGTGTGAAATGCATTCATTTTGGTCTGGTTTTTGCAGTCTCTTAGCAGCCAGTGGTATGATTAAATACACTCCCTTCCAGAAAACATCTTCTAGATCCATTCCAACAATGAAACTGTTGATGCCTTCAGACCCCCCCATTTTGAGCCCAAACCACGCCTCACACAGGCGATTATGCTGCTGGTAACTCCATCTGACATATGCCAGGGATATTCATGAGGTATTTGGGGTTACCAAGGCTCTGTGTAGGCTGCAAGAAAGAACTTCCTTGAGCAATACATCTTTCACAATGGCTTCCTGAGCCTAGGTGTTAGTGTGATTAGCAGGTGATGGACACTGGCTGTGTGGATCTCAGCCACAGCACATTCATAGCTGCCAAGTTTCTGGTGGCAATAGAAACCAGGTTTTTAGCCATAAGTAATCACTAGGTTCTGCAAGAGCTGAGAAATTTATATAGTATTGCCCAGAAATTTCTATTAATTACTAATTGTGTGAGAATTGCTCGAAAGTCTGGATACATAATGAAACACGTGACATTAGATTTTGAAAAATCAGACACCCCCAAAGGATGGCTATGTGACATGAATGGCACTATTTTCCCATAGGGATAATCATTTTCCAATTAATTGGAATGTGGGTGTGCTGATCAATGAAGAGCACCAGGAAAAGCATGCTGTCATTAAGGAGACACTCTTACCTCACCATCCCTGAAGTATCATGGTGTCTATCCCTAACAGAACTTTATAAAACTTACTAATGTTTTTCTTTGTCATTATGTCCTAAAAGTGACATGCAGAAAGAACAGTATCATACAGTACAAGAGCGCAATAGGTTATTTGGTATCAAGACAATGCTAACAGGATGTGGCTATTTAGTTGTTATATATTAGAAAACAGATTAAAAGGACCTAAATTATGATAAGAACCTGCTATATCTCTTGTCTGATGAGAAACACTGTCTTGCAGAAACCATGACTGCCCTGTATTTGTGATGACCTTAAGGCTGACAGTTTTGGGAGTGTTGCGCAATTCTTCTGTACTTGTTATTTACCACACAAATTTGCTGCACACTTCCAGTGATGGACGTTTCCTGATTTTAGTCAAAACAGCAAGAAAACCAAGTTAAGACACCTGTATATGGTTGCTACTCCCCCTTGTAGACAGTTCCCTACCAACTTGATATTTCTTGGTTATCCAGATCTTAATTCAGCTTAAGTTTTCTCCATCTACTTTCAAATGAATTGAACAACAAGGTTACCCCTCAGTGAGATCTGATTAACAAAATGTCATTTAGTTTTGGTTTTTGGTTGATTTTTTTTTCCTGCTAACAAATGGAGATTATTGATCTGACGTCCATGAGGTACAACAAACACAGTCTTTCGGTATTTGCCTACAGAGTTGTTTGTCATTGCAAAGCTGGACTTTGGCACACTGTCCTGAATTAGCCCTGAGATTTGCCAAGAATGTTTAAATGATTTTCTGTAGAATCTGTGTATCTGTATTGCGCCAAGACCAAGCCCTTTTATGTGTAGAAGTATGAAGCCAACTGTTTGTCACTAAATATTGAACAGATTAAACACAATTATGAGTAAGAAAGTTTTGTTAATAATTTACATGATTTTGATGAGGGCTTTGAGGGTGAATATCAAGTGTTACATGGCTGGCAGTTTGATATAAAAAGGTCCTTATGTTCCTTATTGGTACACTTACAGCTACAATTTGCTAATGTTGGTATCAATAACTTAATTTCAAAGAAAGTAAAGATCCCCAAACTAATCAGAATAATTATATTTTAGAAATATTCAACATAACTTTTAAGTTATATTTTTGCCTGGCAAAATCTTGGAGCGGATTATCCTGGAAGCCATGCTAAGGCACATGAAAACCAACAAGGTTGTTGGTGACAGCCAGCATGGCTTCACTAAGGGGAAATCCTGCCTAACCAATCTGGTGACCTTTTATGAAGGGGCTACGGAACTGATGGACAGGGGCAGAGCAGTTGATGTCATCTACCTGGACTTGTGTAAAGCCTTTGACACTGTCTCCCATGACATCCTTCTCTCTAAGTTGGAGAGACATCAATTTGATAGGTGGACCACTGGGTGGATAAAGAACTGGCTGGATGGCCGCACGCAAAGAGTAGTGCTCAGTGGCTCAGTGTCCAGCTGGAGACCAGTAACGAGTGGTGTCCCCCAGGGATCGGTGTTGGGACCGGTCTTGTTCAACATCTTTGTGGGTGACATGGACAGTGGGATTGAGTGCGCCCTCAGCAAGTTTGCCGATGACACCAAGCTGTGTGGTTCGGTTGATACATTGGAGGGAAGGAATGCCATCCAGAGGGACCTTGACACGCTTGTGAGGTGGGCTGATGCCAACCTGATGAAGTTCAACCATGCTAAGTGCAAAGTCCTCCACCTGGGTCGGAGCAATGCCAGGCACAGCTACAGGTTGGGCGGGGAGGAGATTGAGAGCAGCCCTGCGGAGAAGGACTTGGGGGTGTGGGTTGATGAAAAAATGAACATGAGCCGGCAGTGTGCGCTTGCAGCCCAGAAGGCCAACCGTATCCTGGGCTGCATCAAAAGGAGTGTGACCAGCAGGTCGAGGGAGGTGATCCTGCCCCTCTACTCTGCTCTCGTGAGACCTCACTTGGAATATTGTGTGCAGTTCTGGTGTCCTCAACATAAAAAGGACATGGAACTGTTAGAACAAGTCCAGAGGAGGGCCACGAAGATGATCAGGGGACTGGAGCACCTCTCGTATGAAGATAGGCTGAGAAAATTGGGGTTGTTCAGCCTGGAGAAGAGAAGGCTGCGTGGAGACCTCATAGCAGCCTTCCAATACCTGAAGGGGGCCTCTAGGGATGCTGGGGAGGGACTCTTCATTAGGGACTGTGGTGAGAGGACAAGGGGTAATGGGTTTAAACTTAAACAGGGGAGGTTTAGATTGGATCTGAGGAAGAAGTTCTATACTGTGAGGGTGGTGGGGCCCTGGAATGGGTTGCCCAGGGAAGTTGTGAATGCTTCATCCCTGGCGGCGTTCAAGGTGGGGTTGGACATAGCCTTGGATGGCATGGTTTAGTGGGAGGTGTCCCTGCCCATGGCGGGGGGGTTGGAACTCGATGATCTTGAGGTCCTTTCCAGCCCTTACTATTCTGTGATTCTGTGATTTTTCACAGGTATTTAAAGAGACTAAAGTCTAGAAATTTGCCATTTATATTTTACTTCTTCTCTACCAGTTTGAGATTCTACTGCGAAAAGTTTTAATCAATCTGTAACTTAAGCACTTTCATTGTCTTTCTATATTTTACTAAGACATGCTGAGGATGTTTATTTAAAAAATTTAAAAAAATTAAATATTTACTGATTGATTTGTGTTTCTTTTCACAACTGTACAACTATCTAGTGTAGCTGGTATGTTAAAAACCTCTCAGTTGCCTCACTATAAAACAACACAATAGCAATAATTTAGACTCAAGAAACCTTTAAAGTGAAGAGGTACAAACATCGATTCACAGTCTGGTTTTACTCCATAACAGTAACCCACTCCTACCATTTAGGCAGTTGACTTCTCAAACATTACCTGCATTTTCTATGTGTCTCTATGATAGTTCAAAGCATGTTAACAGTCCCTAGGAAAGCTCTGCTCTTCCTACTGAGGAAGTACAAACTCTCCAGGGTTATAATCTCTTATTTCTCCTCTTTTCTGCTGCAGTCGGACATGTCTATCTGGAAAGTATAATAGTAAACATGGCGTCAGTAGGAGAAAAGAGAAATGACAGCGATGATAAACCCATAATAAGGAAACTGGTGTTATGCTGTGTGCTGCTCCACCATACCTTTATCTCAGAGCATTGACAATAATAGCTGTATTAACAGAATAAAACAGAGTCTTTTTGCTGCTATGGCTTCCTTGTTTAGTAGAATAAATATTATTTGTAATGCAAAACCAACCTTCTTGTCTTCATGAGGAGGGCTTCCTCTGAAGAGGAAAAAGGGGGGCAAGCTAGACCAGCTGCACTCATCGACCCTTTACACTGGTGTATCCTCCAGTGACCCAGTCACTGATCCTGCAGCTTCACACCATACTTGGTTAAAAACCAAATAAATTAATGGAAATTCACTCCAGTATTAAGGAAATCTCTATTTAAGGGTAGCCATCAAAAGTTAGAATATTAAACAGGCAGGATTTATACCTTACACCTCCTTTTCCCTGATTCCTTTTTCCTGCTGTCCAGTGCACACACTGTGAGTGTACAGCAGTAGCTACATTATCCAGGGCTTTGAGCCATTTCAAATAACCCACAGGAGCATGTCAGGAAGAGCTTCTTACAAAACTGGTGAAAAATGATCTGACACTACAAGTTATCCCCAGCTATAGACTGGTGGAAATACCAGTGACTTTTGGACAAGGAAAAATAGGGTTTGTTTTTTAAGGGATTAATAACGTATATAAGGATAATGGGTGAAAGATGAGCGCTAGTACATAATGGCTTGCATGCACAGATGTTTCACGGGATCGCAGGGATTTAGCCAGCAATGTGTATAAGTGCACGTCCTCTGGTGGATCAGTCATTTTTCAGAGGGTTTACGATTTTTCCTATGAAGAGGATGGTGCGGGTGTATTTATCCAGAATCGCCAGGAGAAAAGGCCTGTTGAATCTGATTCGAGGTGGATGAGGAAAATCGCCAGATCGCCAGGTAATCTCCTTAACCGTGGCCCCAGCTGCTTCAGTGCCGTTTTCATGAATATTCAGTACGGCTTTGTGGATCGCCTGCAAAGACACAAAGCCAAACAACCTCCAGATGATAACCTGGCAAGAGAAGAGCAGCCTGCCACCCTCCTTGGTCTCATCAAAGAGAGCACTGCCTGGGTCAAGACCCAGCAGCACCAACCTCTGGAAAGATCATCACCAGACACTCCCCTTCCCACTGCAGCGCAACCAGCTATCAGACCACTCCTGCTAGCCTCCTTCACTGCATGTGCAGAGAGTAACCCTCAAACAGCAGACAGCTGAAGAGCGATCAAGATGACTGATGACAAGAAAGTCTGGAAGCAAAGAAACCTGATAATTTAGCCTAGGCTTAGTTTTGCCTTTGGCAGCTTCATGTATTATTGTGAATTTACCCTACCATCTAGCTGAAAAAAAAACAACTTTTTTGAAAGTACTAGAATGGCAGGAATAACAGCCTTTTGCCCTTTGTAGGCAGAATTAGGGGAAATTTTTACCAAAGCTAATGTCCTAGCTTTGGATAATTTTGTTTAGTAGCTAAAACAACAGTTAATTATGTATATGTCTTCTTCCTTGTTCTCCAGCCATGTACATATAGCCTTGCAAGCATGTGTGGCTTCAGATTTATGAAATACAGGGAATGCTTTGCCTCTAGTCTGGCAGCTGTTGATGCTTGAGTGGTGCTTCAGAGAGACAGGGATAAGCTTTCCATGGGATATTAATGTCAGGTTCCTTGGAATAGACAAATCCTGTGGTCACTGTGTTTCATGTGCTGACTTACTTTTGCAACCATTAGTCCAGGCTCCTCAGTAATCCCTGACAGATCAGCTTGTTCAGTGAATAAATCAATCATCCCCACTTGTTTGACTATGCTTTTCACATCATATGTACCAGAAACACAAAGTTTTGGAATGTGCAGATGTATTTTCCTGCAAAAAATGACACAAACAGGGACAAATTGTCATCTAGGTAACACTCCTCAATGGCTTCAGTATAATGACACTTCACATTTATTTTTCTAAATGTTGAAAGGCTGCTTTCAGGGTTCAGGTAGCGCTTCTGACCAGGTTTGCTATCTAATGCGGAGGGTTGGAGCAGAATAAGCCTGTGTTATTCTCTGCCTCCACAGTGGGGTGAACACCACACAACTGTAGCAACTCTGTGGCAAGCAGGGAGCAGGGTTTTTTCAAGAAATCATAACTAATTGTCCTAAGGCTGTTTGAATATATAACGGGGCTTGGACCACCACAGGAGTAGCTGCAGTCATGGTGAATGAGTAAAATTCTTGCTTTTACCTATAATGCGCTCAACACCCAAACACCCAACAGCTATTCCATTATAGTTTCAAAATGCCCTTTTGAAACAAGGGTCTGCTATCTTCATTCTGGCGCTAAGCAATTTTTGGTTGAGCCAGGAACTTAACCCTAAGTGAATTGCAAGTTCAATGCCCTATTTGTTTGCTAGCCACAGTTCTTTTTAACTTTCGTACTAAGAAAGAAGTCCTGCATAGAGAGGTACCATTAAGTGAATTACGTGTTAAGTATTCAGTAGAATAACGTAGCCTTTGATATTTCATCTTGGTGAGATAAACTCTACTAATCTATAATATGGTCACCTTTCAGCAAAAACACATACCTGTCTCGGAGGAACTTTCCCCATTTAGATACAGTCCTTTTCAAGAGAGCATCTTCTACTTGCTTCATCTTCCCTTTGTCAGGCAAAACAAATAATGCTACAGCATTTCCATTGTAAGGTATCTGAACCAGCCAACAGGACAGTTCTTCATCAAAGTAAGTTCTGTAGTAACCCTTTCGATACATCATGTCAACTTTTACAGACGTTTCCTGATCAACAAAAAAATCCTCCTGTTTTGTATAAGAAGTACTGAAGGGTTTCTCCCACTGGGCTTAGGGCAAAAAGAAAAATAATTCAGTGGAGTACAAAGAGGAATGGTCATGGTGAATAAAATGGGATCTAGTCCCACAGCCTTTCTTTGATTAGAGCAAATATATTTTTCAAGCTACTGCATCCCCAGGTGTTACAGCAATGCAGCTCTTTTGGTTTCTATTTCAGGTGTTTAAAGAGAATTGCAGAAAAATAATACTGTAAACATCATCTTTCAATAGAGCATGAGCCTATAAAACATTAAAGAATTTACCAAGCTCAACAAAGATAATTGTTAAAAAAAAGCCCCAAACCACTAGTCTTTCACTCAACCAGATGAGGACACACCTATGCTGATAAGGAATACACATGAGTTTATAGCAATATGTGGTATTTTCCAGATACTGAACATGTTTTCCTCCATTTAAAATATTTAATCTACAGTTTCTTTCTCTTGCTTTCATTCCCTGTAATAAGCAGGAAACATCTAAGTTGCAACCTTCACACCCTTTGGTATTTCTTACCTTTAAAGAAGACATAGTTAACAAGAACCATTGTGGTGAAAGGATCAAGATTTTCCACTAGTTTAGCAATTCTCCCATTTGTCTTTTCCTCAATATAACTGTTGATCTGATTCTCTGCACCAGAGGAATTGTTAAAGTCAGTAGAAAAGACTTCAGATTCATAAAAGCTTTTGACATCATTCAGGAACTTCTGTAGTGGTTTTAGTGTCTCTTCTATAAAAAGGGCATTGCCCAGGCTCAGCTGGAATTCACTGTCTGAGCGGTTCAGCATGTGGAGGAGTTGGCAAAAACCTTCATGTATTTCCTGCTCCTGAATCTTTTCCAGGTTAAAGGCAAGCCCTTCCAGAATCTGCAGCAGTGTTGCTGACTTGGCACCAAGTGCCAACATTGCAAAGGAAGCAGAGATACTTATGGGTGAAAAGAAAATATTTTGATCTGCTGCTTCGGATGCAATCAGCTTGTAAAATGAAAATGCAAAGTCAGCATTGCTGGAAACTAGTTTACCAAAAGTATTGTTCTTAACTGGATAAACTCCTTTCCCATGGGAATTGTGTCCTGGGTAATACATCCCTTTAGGATCATCCTGCTTATTGGGATAATGAGGATGCTGATGACAGTGGGCAGCAGTATACAAACCAGCCAGCAATAAACATAAGGAGATGCTGGGCTTCATTTTCCTTTTAACTGTTTCTGGAAAACAGATAAACACAGAAAATATGGCATGGAAATGAATTTATTCATCCTGTGTGTCCGGCCAAGTAAAATGAGGCTCGCAGCACACACCTGTTCTCTAAAATCCCACACTTTAATATTTCACATTCCTAATACATGCCAGTTATCCCCAGAAAGAATATAGCTCCTGATACACTACTTGTATAACCAAGTACCCTCTCAAAAGCAGTCATTTGGATCATATTGACTTTTAAAAAACAGGGCAGGACTGAATTTTTAAAAACTTGCAAATAACTGGAAGATTATAAACTTTCAAGTGGAGGAAGTTGGTTTTGCCCTCAGTACTGTAGGATGGCAACCGGAGCCCTGTTAGTCTTCCTCAATTCATCAAATAATGAGAGAATGAAATGTGTTTTAAACAAAAAATGAGGTATAAACACACATGTTACTGTCTAGGACGAAAATTTCAAAGCACTTACTGTTTCTTCAAAGATAAAATATTGGATCACTGAGATAGCAAAGTCTATAGGCATCTTTATTGCTACCAAAACAAATTTTTATTAAATTATGTGGAGTATCTTCTTCACTAACAGCCAGTTTCTGCTGGCTTTCGGCACGTTTTGTTTTTTTGCGTGTGAAGTATATACCTTTGTTTACATGTAAAAAGGTGTCGTTCCCAGGCAAAAATATAATTCCCCCCACATATAATGTGCAAACAGTCCAAGGGCAAATTAAAAGGGTACTTACAGTGCTACAAAAAGTATCTTGCTGTGTCCATCTGGTCTTGTCTGTTCCTCCTCTTCGGTATCATTGAACAGGATTAAGCAAAGCGCCCCCGTTAATCATTGATTAGTTCAAATAAAAATTGCCAGAGAGGATGCACAACAACCAGCAATGACACTAGATACTCTGGACGGTTTGTCCGACCCAGCCACAAGCTAACAGTGCTGGATGCTGGGCTGCAGATGACGGGGAGCAGAACAGGGACTATGTGTCTTCTGGAGTAGTAACCTCACTGTCAGGATTTCAAAAGAAGATTTGGATTTGGAAAGCCCTTCTGCTTCTACTTTATACCACAGTCACATCTTTTGGTACCATCTTTAGTGGTTTGGGGTATTTTATTAAGGGGAGCTGACTGTAAGTTATTAGTGAACTGTCTCTAGATTTCTTTAGAGAATACCATGTGACATTGCCACCCTATTGAGACATTTCCAGCCAATAGAGCTGTTCACTCATTGCTGTCGGCTTGCTCGTGACTGTTTGGGGAATTGGTGAACTTTTCCTGGGGAATTTTTTGAAAATACACAACCACCACTGCTAAGAAACCACACTTACATTGGTCAGCTCCAGAGACTGACTGCAAAGAGAGGCATGAGGTCAGTGAATGTCTTATGTCCTCAGATTAGTCTTCTGTATCATAAGCAACTGAAAGGGATCCCAGCAGTACGCAAACAAGGCTGCCTATCCACCTTCCAGCAAGTGCTAAAGAAGACATGCTGGCATCACTGGATGAATATTCGGGGTTGAATATCATATATGGAGAGATTGCTCAAGGACAAACTAAGGCAGGAAATGAAATTTTTAACAGACCTGGTTGGCCCTGTAGGACCCGTCTCCATTCAACTTAGCAGTTACAGTACCATTTCCATAATGTAGGTGTGAAATATGCAGTCTCCATCCCGCTGATTCCGCTTTGCCAGAATACCCCAAGAGGCTGATGGCCACCACTAGATTTTGAAGGGTAGTATCCATAATCTGTAAATCACTGAACCATTGCCCAGTAACTACAAGTGCATTATGAACTGTCAAAAAAGTAGCCAGCAGTACATGTGGTCACTGGCGTATAATAGCTTATAAAACAGTGAATAAGATGTACAAGATTAAAACGAGGAACTTGAGTATTTCCAGTTCAGCTAGCTCTGTAAACTTATACCAATAATCCTAAATTTTCATTAGCAGAGATCATGTTGTTTATTAGCAGTGAGGCAGAATGGTGATAAATGACGGGATCACCTGAAGAATGATTCCTTTTTTATTGTAGATGCATAAAAGCACAAATACCAACACAGATGTTCTTAGCTCATACTGGCATTGCAATAATGTAGAAATTTTCAACCTATGGTCCAAGTTCAGGACCCGTAGGGGAACTGAAAAGCAATTGTGAAGCACAAGCCAGCATATATCCCCTTGTGTTCATTCCTTCCACCACTGCATTTACGCTTGGAGTGCCAAAACAAAGCTGTCCCTGTAAGATTACATCCTGTTGAGTGTTGCAGGTATCTGTTCAAGGCTGATCAATAAACTGTATGCAAGTGGATGCTTACCTATACCTAAATTTTCATCAAGAAAAAAGTCATTGGGAAGGTACCACAGCTGAGAGGGCCAGCTGCAAGGCCTGCTGGAAATGCTCCACTGCTATAATCAAAGCTGCGGAGAAGAAATGGATGCATCTCTGAGAATTAAGCAACCATTTTACAGAGTGGAAGAAGAGAAGCTGGGGGTGAAAGCTGGTGGGTAAGTTCTGGGAGAAGGCAATGGGAAGGAAAGGGAGGGCAGATGCTAGCTAAGGACAGAAACATATGAGCCATCAGAATACATCCAGTCCCAGAAGAGAGACGAGAGACCTGTCTCTGCAGCTGTGTCATTAAATCACTGGCAATACCTGTCATGCCTATTCCCATTATAACAGGCATTTTTATTACAGCAAAGCTAGACAATATTAATTCTGGTATTTCCTAAAGACTGAACATTTGGCCTTACAACAGCAATACTCTGCTAATGTTCTTTAGGAAATAACGTACAACTTTTTACCCTCAGTCTCAATATGTTATGAGAACCTTACACTTGCAATGAAATGCTGTGGTATATCTTACTTTTAAAGAAAAACATAGATATACATAACCTCTGCTGAGAATCAAAATTCTTTCTACTTTACTTACTAATCCTTGCTATTTTCTTTGCTTTCTAACCAAAAGTATATTTATCAGCTTCAGAGATTCTGGAAGTGGACTGTTTCAAGCTACTTTCTGATGCTATCTAAAACCATATAAAGCGGGAATTTTTTATGTTGCTTGCAATAACAAAACACATTTATTGCAGTCTATATCATGGAGAGCATCATGGGACTATGACTTACAGCTTGATGACATCATAGGATAGCAATTCAGTGATGCCATGTTGCCCAGCAAGTAACTAACCCATCAAGAGGACTTCTTTTCCAGGTTCCATTGTGCCAAAAAAAAAAAGGTATATGAAAGTAATGCAAATAATTCCTTCCTTACCCTCCAAGAGAGCAAATGCTTATTCTTTTCTGTTTTCTGGGGTTTCTTGCTTTTACAACTTTACATTTTGCTTCCTTTTGTAATAAAGTTTTCTACTTTGCCAAGATATCAGAGGGAGAGAATGCATAAATGAAAAATTCCCCACTAATTAAAAATTTCAGTGTTCTGGAAAAATGGAGCATACTTTCTCACTAATGTTAAACTTTGTTTTTTTAATACTGACAATTAGCGTACATTTTCTTAGAATGACACCAACTGGTTGTATTAACAGTAAGTTCCAAAGGACTGTTGTGGTTTAACCCCAGCTGGCAACCAAGCACCACACAGCTGCTCATTCACTCCCCCAAGTCGGGATGGGAAGTGAATCAGAAGAGTGAAAGTGAGAAAACTCCTGGGTTGAGATAAAGACAGTTTAATAGGTAAAGCAAGAGCTGCATGTGCAAGCAAAGCAAAACAAGGCATTCATTCACTACTTCCCATCGGCAGGCAGGTGTTCAGCCATCTCCAGGAAAGCAAGGCCCCATCATGTGTAACTGTCACTTGGGAAGACAAACACTATCACTCCAAATGTCTTTCTTCTTCCCACAGCTTTATATGCTGAGCATGACACAATATAATATGGAATATCCCTTGGGTCAGCTGTGGTCAGCTGAGCCAGATGTGTCCCCTCCAAACTGCTTGCGCACCCACAGCTCACTTGCTGGTGGGGTGCTGTGAGAGGAAGAAAAAGCCTTGACTCTGTGTAAACCCTGAGCAGCAATAACAAAAGATCTGCATTATCAACTATGTTTCTCTGCATTATCATCTATGTTTCCAGCACAAATCCAAAACATAGACCCACAGTAGGCACTATGAAGAAAATTAACTCTATCACAGCCAAAACCAAGGGGCAACCTAGAAGACACTTCTCATTTTCCATTAACTCTAGGTTCCTTTTTAACTTGCATTTCTTCATCAGGGAATCCAGATAAGCTCATTCCTTCATGCAGGTTTCTTTTTCATCTCTCTTCAAGAAATTCATTCTTCATGTGCAGATCTTGACAATTTTATTTTAAATATAAAAGTAGAGGAAAAGTGCACAAGACGTATTGTAATCTAGAAGGATTTTGTAGTGTGGATATGGCCTGCTCATGTGTTAGATTTGTTACTGCTGAACCGTACACAGGAGAATGTCATCTGGCAGATGTTTTTATCAGATACAAACTTCAAAAGGAATACAATGTGAATTATGAAGATACTAATTGGTTTTGGACTGTATTGGTGAAGAATTTCACCATCTTCTCAGAAAAGATCATTGATATAAATGACAGACTCTGACAGAAGGGAGAAATATAGTAATACATAGCAAAAAGCAGTGGCCTAAGTGACGCACATGCCCCTCTCTGCAAGCTCCCAAGCATCTGACTCCTGAGCAGGAGCCCCAAGCTTGGTAAGTCATCTGTCAAACTGTCCCACATGAGATGTTCAACACCTCAAAATGAGAGCACATTGATGGGAAGCTGCATTTAGGAGTCTGAAGGCATATGGTTGTCATATGGCTGCCTAGTCAAGCAGTAAGGACACACTTGTCAAGGCAGGACACACCATTTTCTTTTTAGATGCAGCAGTACAAATCTTTTGTTTACTGACCAGGTGACTGGAGCACTGTATCACTTGATCTGAACACAGGACCCTCAAGTCCTACAAAGTGTTCTACCTGAGAGAATCAGACCCAAATCATGCACTTGGCAGAGGAATTAATTAATGCTCAAGAGACTGATGAGAAAATGAAGGGAAAAGCAATTCCCAGCCTTCCTTCTGAGGATTTTCTGTAGAAAAAATCAAATAAGATATAAAAACTACTAAGGCGAGATGTGCAGATAACTGTGCGTGAATAATTGTATGAGCTTTCATCTACCTGCAAAAGACATTTATGTATATAAGCACACACACCCCTATAGGTATTCAGGATCCTGGACAAAGATCAACTAGTCTAATGTGTTAATCTAATAATGCAAGCAAAACCTGCAAGATAGGAAAATTAGGCTTCCCTCTGAGGACAATTTAAGTAGAATAAGAAACAAAGGCCCTAGGAATTGTTCTTGAACATAATACCTGATTGCACAAGATGCGCAAGTGTTATTAGTTCTAGTCATATGAGCAGAGTGTGAGTAGTTCCGCTAAAGATAATCATTATCCGTCCTAAATCAGGACCTCTGGCAATAATTAACGCATTATGATTTGAATTGAAAAGAACCTGAAGAAATGTTATCTCAAATTAATTATGATGTTTTGATAACATAACAATAACTTCAAAACACTTTTTAAGAGCTTTGAAGAATCGTATCATCTCTAGATTGTATATGCTATTGTTTTAAAACACTTTTTGCTAAAAGATAAAAATAAAGCTTTTTTCCATCCTGATATGAAGTGATGTGAAAATATTTTAAGTTTGTTTACGAAGATTATTTTGAAAAAAACCCTGAAAAATCACTTTCAAATGTAAATGAAAGGGGGGAAAAAAAAGGCTGTTAAAAATGAGGCAATGAAATAAGTTGATCAGGCTGTAAATACCCAGGCTGAGTGATGTCAACTCCTTCAGAGAATCTGTGATTAGAAAAGAATATGCCATTAGTTATCACTATTTTATTATTAAGCTATTTTTAGTTAAATGTAGACTCCTTCCAGTGAGCTGTGATGAGGTAAAAACTCCTGCCTTTACCTAATCTTGAAATCTGATGGTTTAGTATTTTGCTGCCTTACAGGCAAACTGTCCTATCATCAACACATGAAATTTTCATAGTGCACACATTCATGAACTTCCCACACACACAAATGGCACTCCTAGAAAAAAATAAAAAACCCATAAAACTGACTCAGAGGAAGCATGGCAGCACTCACTACAATCTGGTACAGACAATACAAAACAAACTGTTCTGTAAAAAGTGGACTTAACAAAGCCTAGTTTACTAAGTATTTATGGCCTTCCTAACCACAATATCTACAGTTTTACTCCACAGCCTCGAGGATGACTCCAACCAAGCAGGGTGGCAGGATTGGGGCCAGGGCTAAAGCTAGGGCAGGGGCTTGGAGTCCCTGACATGCGCTCATTGCTTGCTGTAATGAAATTTAAAGCAGCCGAGACCTGCCTCCCTTCCCCACAACAGGGATCACAAAGTTGTATTTCACTGATTTTCACAGTGTAGCAGAATGTTTTTTCAATCTTCTACCTCTGCTAAGTGTGACTGAAATTTGCCAATAAGCTGCAATGTTATGGGAGGTAACTAAGAGAAGGCAAGTGGCTACAAACATGAAAATGTGATGTGTTTCCTTTGGAAACCAAGTTGATTGATTTATTTTCTTTGTGCTTGAGGTTATATGAGTCACACTTTCTAAGTTTTCACAGTTCATGGAACTCCATTTCTCATTAGCTACCATTAATCTTTTAATGATCCTTAAATTTTCTTGAGAAAAAAAACAAACCAACAATTTATTATAATTACCTTTTAATACTGATGTATCTCCAGTTTTACCACCATTAGCTTTTCTTGTGTGTCCTCCTCAGGTGAGCTTGTAGACAGTCCAACACTCAGTGGAGTGATTTAGCAGTACAGGATGAACAAAGAGTAGGTTCTGTAAACAATACAACTGTTTCATAACATTTTATAACCAGGCTGGATGTTCCAGATCACCATATATTTCAGTTGAGGTCTGTGTCATTCATTAATAGGTACCATTGGAGGAGAGAAATTTAAAAATCAATTTCTAAAAGCATAACGTTCCTGAGTCCAAGCTTTACTCTAGTTACATAATAAAACCTACTGAAGAGCTATGATAAAATTTATCCGGGTGAATATTCAGCAATCCTGCAAGGCTCTATAAAACCATGGGTTATAAAAGGCATTTGCTTAGACGAAGTAATAGTGACTGGGAAGCACTGTGATCTAGAATCTACGCTGGTAAAGCAGACAGGCTATACCTGCATGTGTTATTGATACTGAACAGAGCATCTCAGCAGTCATAGAATCATAGAATCATAGCATAGTTAGGGTTGGAAAGGAACTTAAGATCATCTAGTTCCAATCCCCCCTGCCATGGGCAGGGACACCTCACACTAAACCATGCCATCCAAGCCTATGTCCAACCCCACCTTGAACGCTGCCAGGGATGAAGCATCCACAACCTCCCTGGGCAACCCATTCCAGTGCCTCACCACCCTTACACTAAAGAAGTTCTTCCTCATACCCAATCTAAACTTCCCCTGTTTAAGTTTGAACCCATTACCCCTTGTTCTCTCACTACAGTCCCTCATGAAGAGTCCCTCCCCAGCATCCCTATAGGCCCCCTTCAGATATTGGAAGGCTGCTATGAGGTCTCCACGCAGCCTTCTCTTCTGCAGGCTGAACAGCCACAACTTTCTCATCCTATCTTCATATGGGAGGTGCTCCAGTCCCCTGATCACCCTCATGGCCCTCCTTTGGACTTGCTCCCGCAGTTCTGTGTCCTTTTTATGTTGAGGACACCAGAACTGCACACAATACTCCAAGTGAGGTCTCACAAGAGCAGAGTAGAGGGGCAGGATCACCTCCCTCGACCTGCTGGTCACACTCCTTTTGATGCAGCCCAGGATACGGTTGGCTTTCTGGGCTGCAAGCGGACACTGCCGGCTCATGTTCATTTTTTCATCGATCAACATCCCCAAGTCCTTCTCCACAGGGCTGCTCCGAATCCCTTCTCTGCCCAATCTGTAGCTGTGCCTGGCATTGCTCCCACCCAGGTGTAGGACTTTGCACTTGGCATGGTTAAACTTCGTCAGGTTGGCATCAGCCCACCTTACAAGTGTGTCAAGGTCCCTCTGGATGACATTCTTTCCCTCCAATGTATCAACCAAACCACACAGCTTGGTGTCATTGGCAAACTTGCTGAGGGCGCACTCAATCCCACTTTGTCAGCAACAAAGATGTCGAACAAGAGCGGTCCCAACACTGACCCCTGAGGGACACCACTCGTTACTGATCTCCAGCTGGACATTGAGCCATTCACCACAACTCTTTGCATCTGGCCATCCAGCCAGTTCTTTATCCACCCAGTGGTCCACGTATCAAATTGATGTCTCTCCAATTCAGAGACAAGGATGTCATGTGAGACAGAGTCAAACGCTTTGTACAAGTCCAGGCAGATGATATCAACTGCTCTACCCCTGTCCATCAGTTCCGTAGCCCCTTCATAGAAGGCCACCAAATTGGTCAGGCAGGATTTCCCCTTAGTGAAGCTGTGCTGGCTGTCCTTCAAGCTTAAATTATTGCCTGATTCTGTGAGGGAGTCTTTAACCCCTAAACTAGAATCCTGCAGAAGCACTTTGGAAAGGGTCTTTCAAATGTGGGCAATGAATCACAGAACTGGAAAATGAGGAAATAATGCACCTTTGACCTGTTGTTCATTGTATGCTTTGGACTGAAAGTGGTTTGCTTATGAAGAAATGCTGCTGACCTAAGTTTCCACTGCTTTACACTCAGTACAAAAGCTACAGTTATGGATAGATAGCACTAAGCATTAACTTTACCCATGCAGAAATACATTTCTAATACAGAAGGCACCTGTTTATAGGTTAGATTTATCTCGGGTCAGTGCCTCTCTAATGGAGGAAGGACACAACACATTGCTTTCTGCAGCCCATGGTAGGAAGTCTGTCTGTTGTACCTGGATAAACAATTTTTTTTCTGACCTTTCCTATTTTATTAGCTCAGATCTTCCCTTAATAAGAAAAGCTTGAGGCTGGAAGTGCAAGAGGTGGTTGAGAACTCAAAACTTTTATTTAGTGTCCTTGGGGCTAAACACTTTCCCCAGAAAGTGCTCTCAGCCCAGGTCTGCCTTGCAGTGGAAGCACAAGGAGGAGAAGCATGAAGAGCGAGTACAAGTTCCTTACCCTCCATTATCTTCACAGCTTTGTAAACACAAACCTCAATCCCTTCTTCCCTGTGTAAAAAAAAAAAAAGCATCTACACTCCACTGGAAGATGCACATAGGGTGGAGGAACCCTGTTACTCTCTTCTGAAAGTTTCCATTCTCAGACTCTTTCCCACTATCCCATTGGCCCCTAACCAGACACCCTGCCTTCCTAAGAGTTCCTTAGCAGTGATTACTCCTGTGAAATATGTAACGGACACAAAATGAAATAGGAAAACAAAATATTGAGTGTCTACCCAGCAAGCTTACTGTTTATAGGCTGCATTGTGAGCGAAGATAAGCCTTTGAAAAAATTCCTTATTGATCACCTGGAATGTATGTGTGTCAGGAACACATGAGGAGCAAGTTCTGGGCTGGTACACCCAGGGTGCCTGCGGTCACCCTGCAGTGTTCCCCTCCACATACACTGTCTGCTGTGGGCAGACCCACCTCTTTTAATTGGCTTCAAACCTGACTCTTACATGCTTCACGTGATGTTCTGTAGCATTGGATGTTGTAACAGTGAACATAGCCTCCATTCATTCAATCTGTGCCACAAATAATTTTTGCCTTCTTTATGCTTTCTAAATTGCCTCTTCTCCAGGCTGAAGATCTGTGAGCTGTTCCAGACCTTTGATTAACCTTACCACCTGGTTGTAAAGATTTTCCAGTTCTCATTCATCCTTTCTGTTATAGGAACAAAATTAAATGCTTGAATCCACTTTGGATGATCCAGGCATTTAGACAGTGGCACAATATTCTTATCTGATTTGGTTTCTTTTTCTTACCCAATAACTTCTAAGATTTAATTTATCTCCTTCCCCAATACTAAGTTGATCTGTATAAGAATGACCTATCATAACACCAAACCCTCTCAAGTACAGCATTTCACCAAACCTGCAGATAAAACTTAACAAGAAAATCGAAATGCCCACTGACACAGTAACAGCAAACCAGAAAGCTACTCTTCTTTCTGGTTGCAAAATAAGACAGGATTTGTCATGTCCATTCCTTGATTTTACCAGAAGATGGTGGCACAGGGCTCCTTTTCTCATAATCCCCGTAACTTGAGGCTCCATACTTACAGTTCTACCTGCAGAAAGCAGTATAACAGAAACACACTAAAAGCTTGGCTTCTTGCAAGGATATTATTAGTCATAACTGGTATACTGAAACAATAACATTTCACTAGCAGAATTTTCTCTACAGACTTTTATCTCTTGGTGTAAAGAGAGCAAGAGATAAAATAAGATCATCTTCTTATGCAATCAACTTTTAGAGTTACAAGTTCACTGGAGAATAAAAGTTCTCATTCTAAAATGAAGTTGCCTATACAGAGAAGCCACTTGGCATTACTACTGAAATTTAAATTGACGCCTTACATTATCTTCCTGTTGCAGACATGGCCTTAAACAGGCACAAAGAAAATCCCTTATACAGATACTTCAGAATTACAGTTTTTTGCTCCCAAAGCTAGATAGAAAGTATTAGGGTTAAAATTTGCAAAATATTATAATTTATTATTATTTAATAGATTAATATTGCTTGCTACAGTGAAGAAGCAGAAGGTAGATCAGCTAGCTGAATTAATATATTAAATATAATTAAATTTATTATATGATTCCATTGCTTGTATCCATTTTCTTAAACAAGACTTTGACACTGTAAAGCTTTGGGATGTTGAGGATTCTGGCAGGTCTCCAGGATGGTTTAATGCAACAATTGTCTTTCCTGTTTCAATGGAGGCAAAAGAAGAGGATGTATGGTTGCCCTTAGCCTTTCAAGCTCGCAATCTGGCAGGTTAGCACAACCCCATTTCTGGCAATGGCTAACAGTAAAATGCATCTACGGACACTTCAGTATCTAGGCTGTACCTACATAAGCTTTCTGTTATGATTGCTGCACCATCTGTCCCATAATGACAACCTAGAAACAGCTTGAAGTGCTGGAGCATATTTACTTCTATTTGATGACTCTTCTCACCCTTGCCACAACTGTGAATATGTCAACACTATGACACACAGCACAACGACAGGCATGGGCATGAGGTAGTAATCTATGGCTGGGGCAACTGAGGCCCAAAACGTCTTAAAATTTAACCTGTAAGGTTTACCAGAGGGATATAGCTCAGACTTAGAAGGTAGAAGAACAGAAAATAAATTAAAGTTGCACATTCCATTATCTGTCCCTTGAATACGTGAGGAATAGTATGGCTTTTTTGATGGCTAAGGTGTCTTCATCTGCGTGAACAGCATGAAGCCTAGGAGTACACCCACTTTTGCATTCATATGCATTTTAGGACCCGCTTTTCATTACATCTTTCATCTTGCCTGCTCACAGATGTTTTCTCTTGCTCTGAGATTCTTTCCTGGCTGCAACCAAAGTCCCTATGACGACTGCAACACTTAGTGAATTATCTTATTCTGTGTTGTTTTTAACTTTCAAATATTTTCCTTCAGCAGAGGACCACATCTTCCATGTGGTCTGTGTTTCCTACATGAGACATAGTAAACAACATAGCAACTTTTCCTTAATAAGATGTTTGCACAAGTCTTCTGCAGACCTTCCATATAAACATCACATTGCTGTTAGCAGAAGTTTTCCAACCACAAAGGATACCTTCTTGTTAAATATTAAATCATAATATTTTGCTTCCAGATGTCTTATGAAAAGAAACTGAATGCAATCAAAAAGAAGAGAAGTAAAGACTCATTTGTATAAGTCAGGTTAATTTGCTTGCAATTAATTCATCTGCAGGGATAGGATTGAACTAAAAAGCTACATTTGCCATTAAATTCATTTTTGCAAGAAGCTAGTAAAGTCATTTGCAGCAACACCAGTGCTGAGCTGAGTTTGTGTAACGGGCATTAATCATACTCACGGACATTTACATGAAATGAATGAATTATAGTTTTCTTTAAAACTGTTAGTGTGAGGAAAGTACAATTACCAAGTTATTTAAAAATGGGTTCTCTGTTATGCCCGGGACTGGGAACTTAATAAAGGCTATTTCCAGATGAGTCTTTGCTAGCTAACAGTTTACAAGGAATGGATGATATCATACATGTGCTCAGTTTAAATCTAATCAAAGCAACCCCATATGGGTAAGGACAGAGGTGCACTACTAAGCAGGGAATATTAGACAGATGGGTAATTTGGAGGATGTGTTGCAGGACATGGAGATACATAGCCCATGGTGGTCTTTATGCTCCCTACCTTCTCGAGAATTTGCACTCATTCTGGTTTCCACCACAGTGAATATTTTGTTTTTGGGGAAACATTTGCATTTAAAAATGTTTGTGTCTCTCTTGCACTTTTTTCTGATGGGAAACCCTAGTGCCTCTTGGCTTTGGAGACAAGTCTTGAATTCTGGAGTAGGGAGTAAGACTGCAATGAGATTTTTAATACCTTCAAAAGCTGCTTAGGCTCATGTCAAAAATGAGCTGGGTTGTGAAGCACTGAGACTGCTTTGTAGATACCATACAGGTATTACTGGTTCTCAGAATCCACAGAAAAAAAGCACCCTGCCAGGAACTCTCAGAATCATTTGATTTTTAAGAGCTTAGTGATTTTCTGCTTGAAATGAGAGTCAGTAGAGGGGGAAGAGTCTGCTATTTTTGATGTACTGATTTTACTGAAACAGTTAGAATAGGGCTGGCTTATATCTGGATGAATTCCTGTTTCCTTGACATAGTAGCAGCAATCAAGGACTGAACAAATGACATAGATGTGGGTAGAAGGCTGTGCCTATTCCAGGGCAAGTTCTCCAGATACCAGGGTTGAAGCTGAAATTACATGGCTGAGAATAAGAAAGTCCAAAGTACTGGAAGCATCGGAATAGCATGGCTAATGTGAGCATCTGGTGTGTCTGTGATTATTTGATTACTTTGTGCATTTTGGCATATCGCCAGATCCTTTCCTTACTGATGAAAGGTGAAATGCATTGGACACATACTGCATTTAGCCCTGCAATCCCACTGCTTCATGGCTTGTGACAACATATTGCATGGACCCTGCCATGGGACAAAGCAAACAGAGCTTTACCGACAAAAGATATCCCATCAGCAAACAGTGTCACAGTGGACCATAAGCAAGGCCCAATAGAACAACCTTACTGTCTTCCACATGGCTCAGAGGCTGCCAGGAAAAGTCTGGCACTTCGCCCTGCTAGGGCACAGCTAGGCTGAATTTCAGGGTCACAGTCCAGTGTGTCCATCTTCTCTCACAGGGGTTCTGAGCTGAAATATGCTCTCTTTACATAAGTTCTTTTCCTAATAGCTTCCTGTAAGCATGGTGGGTCATGGCCCACAGCAGGTCATGATGTTTATGCACATTTATGATAGTGGGACACATACACCATTGTAAGATGCATTATTTCCTTCTGCTGATTGTCACTGCAGGAAAGTGAGGTGGACAACACTTAGCAGGATATACAGAAGCTCTAATTATCTTTTCGGGTTTGTTTGGATCGAGCTGTCCCATAGACTGAGAGGATGCATGTGTGGGACTAAGTTGTCCTAATAAGGTATGATTTTGTTGCAGATGAGAGATTAAAAGGTGTTAATAAAATAACCTAAAGATGAATGAAAGTCTTGTAAAATACATGTATTTACCACAGATAGGATGAATACACAGTCCCTAAATGAAAACTTTCACTGATGTCTGTCATAATCCTTCCTTTCCTTCTCTACCATTGATACAACTGGATAGCATGAAGAGGAATGTTCCTTATCACACATTAAGACAGGCAGAAACAACAAGAGCAAATGACGCAAGGCGGCTCAACACAGTTAGATTTTTTTAGAATTAAAACAAAATACCCTGTCTTCTCACAAAATCTCTGCAGAATTGTCAAGTTTCTAAAGAATATTATCAGGACTATGCTGAGAGTAGCATCAGCTAGCTATGTTCAGTCTGCAGGCTCTATGGATCTCTATACTGTAAACCGTAGGCATTTTTGTGCCTTTCACATATGTGTGGCATAAGACTGATTTATTTCCTGTCCTTCCTACATCCTCCCCTTCCAGAAAGATTTGGGACAATCCGTCTTCCCTTTCCAGGTCCCTGCCATAGCTCAGGCAAATCTGTTAGTATGGGGAGTGAAGTTGCGCAACTGGAGGACAACTGTGGTGATACCCCACATCTTGGTGGATATCTCTGAAGCCCATCCAGCATTCAGAGGTGACCTGTTTGATACTTTTATCAGAAGCAGTTACTCCTCACACTCCAGTGTGAAACTCTCAGTGCAGCTCTCCTCCTGCAGTTCCTTGACTCCACTCCCAAAAGCAAAGGCCTAGAAGGTAGATGGGGCAGGAAGCTGCCCTGTGTGTTATTTCCCAAAGCGTCTGCTCTGTCCCAGCAATCGTAAGACTTTTCTTAACCTCTTTCCCTTTACCAACAGGCTGAGAACCTGTTTTTCTGCCACCACACTCAGATAAAAATCTCACCATGCTGCCTTCTAATCAGTACTGCACAGATTTATCAGGGTGCAATCTAGATGGAGCCGTTCCCAGCTTTTGTTGAGTTTGTATAACCACTGCAGAGCAGGCTGCCTCACACCACAGCAAGTTATCATTGATCTCAACTCTGTAAAAGCCGCTGCTTTGCACAAAGCTGTGGTATCTCCCAGTCCACCGAGTGATGGTACCTTGCCTCTGCAGAAGCAATAGCTCAGGGCTTCCACTGAGTTCTTGCTGCTTGGAGCAAGGGGGGCATACAAAGTAGCAGTCTCTGAGTCCCCTTGAGTCAGAAGCATACCCCCTGTAAAGCAAACCTATGCTACAGGTACTGATGGGTCTCAATAAAGCACATCTGTGCATGGTGGATCAAGTTTGAAAGGTCAGAGAGACAGAGAGATGTCACGGATGGGGAGCTTGCTTCTTGATTTGGGGTTTGCATCACTTTTGCAGTGCTCATAACACATTGCCAGGATCACTGTAGAAATTAGCAATGTACGTTCAGGAACACCATCTTCCCAGAGATGGGGACTAAACCCCACTTGTAAAAAAACTCATCCAGGACCAATATGCAATGGCACAAGTCAAAGGAGTGCAGTGAGAGAGCAACTGTCAAAGCAGGAGTCAGCATCTTCTTGAGACAGAAGTTGCACAATAGAGTTCAGCAAGGCTAAGCAGTGCGTCCCGGTGCTCCAGTGCAGTAAGAGTGGGTGATCTGCAGACCCACATCAGCAAGAGAGTGTTTATGTATTTCTTGAAAAAAATGTTTTACCCAAGTAGGCACAAAAGGAGAGCATGCAAAGAATCACCATCTTCGTATGAGAAAAGTTAAACTGATTTAACTACCTTTGGAACATATTTTACAGGCACCCTGCTATGTTAATAAGACTGAATTACAGTTTTTGTTGATTTTAAAAGATATAGAATTACAGCAAAAAACTGGAGTCAGTCCTTAAGTGGTGGATTTAAATAACAATGCTTATTTTATTCATCAGGCATGGCAATAATTCATGGGTGACATGATCTCACAATTCTTTGACAGTTTATGCTTAACGTCACTGTCTCTCAAAGTCTTTTGCTGACCCTGTGAACAACAAAAAGACACGTGACTGCTACAGCAGAGCAAGTCTATTGTCTCACAAATTTTCTCTTTTTTGTCAATATTTTTCAAGATGTCCTAGGCAAAGGATTGGAACATGTGAGAAAGAACAGGTTGGTTAAGGGTAAACAACAACATCCTAGGCAGCAAAGAGCTATGAAAGGAATAAAGTACTCTGAAGGGATCAGTTCAGATGAATACTGATCATCAGCAAGTCCTGGAAAAGACATACTAGAACTGCAAGGGACTTATTACTGGTTGGGATAAAGCTGTTGGTGAATAACCCAAAATTGAAAGCAATTTAGACAAAACTGCTTGTTATAATAACAAGCAGACTTTACAAAAAAAAATGTCTTCCAATGAAATTATGGAAAATATATTCAGTTAGGGAAAATGTTACATTCAAAAACTGCCAGTTGTTGGTTTTTTTGTCACATTCTTTTTCCTTATCGATTTGATAAGGCAAATACAAGGCATAAGGGAATTCCTCATTTACTTCTGAATATCCCTCAATCAGAGAGTAGTTAGCACTAACTAGCCTGCATGTGCAAACCCTGTAGCCATTATAACTCATGCCAAATAGCAGCATGCCAGATAATTCAGCAATCACTTCTTAGAAGGATCAACAACTTTCCCCAGGAAGAGTATGGTGTGGGTTTCTTTGTCAGAAATCAAGATGAAGAAGGGCCTGTTGAATTTGATGGTAACAGAAGGATGGACAATTCTGGTAAGGATTACAGCTGTTGCTCCTGCAGCCTCAGTTCCAGCCTCATCAACTTCCAGCAAGGCCTTGTGAACTGCCTGCAAGAAAAAGAAGCACACTCTGTGGTGTGTGTATGGACAGCAAGCAGGAGGTGAAGATAAACTCTTCTTATGGATTATTTAGGAGAAGAGTGCTAAAATCTGGTGAACCAAACTTTCTTTTATAGTTTTGAGATAGGCAGACTCCAGCAGCCTGCAACAGGAGTGTTTTCCATGTCAGGTCTGAATGGGGAGGTACAAAACCAAAACCAGACACACTGTAAATGCAGCCTCACCAGTGCTGAATAGAGGGGAATAATAGCAGTCCTTTTCTCTGTTATTCCAATGAGATTAATATGATTCCAATGAGACTGCTATTTAAATGCTGATACAGAGGCAGTATTTGTCATCTTTGCCACATTAACGTAGTCATAACCTAAAGTGACTTGGTGAAATTCTGCTACTGCAAACTGGAGGTTTCCTGGGAACTCTGAGAATATTAAAAAAATGGGTATTAATCAATACAAATATTATGATATACTCATTTATAATTTACTTGACACAATCTCATATAAAAAATCATATTCCAGTGTCAAGCAAAAAATTTAAAATCTTGCCCAGTTTTTCCATGTACTCAATATCCAGCTTTTAATAACAATATTAAAAAATATAAAGGTGGGACAGCAGGCCCTCTCTGTATAAAAACACAATTATTAAGCAATCCCCAACATGCACTTGTGAGTTTTACTTGTAACTTTAGTAGGACAGGGAGGGAAAGCAAGTCTTTAAGGACCCCAGATCCAGAGCAACCAACCATGACCCCATCACCAGCTCTGTTGACTTACTTCTGAAACCTGGAGATTATGGCTGCCACTAATTCCAGACAGATCAGCATTACCGGAGAATACTTCAGTAATGCCCATTTCCTTGAATAGCTTTTTAAGATCATAAGACCCGCTAATAGAAATCTTCGGTAACTGCAGATCTAATCTCCTGTTGAACAAAGAAAACAAAACAGCAATGAAGCATTACAGCATTGTGTTTCAGGCACCAGGCTAGATGGTATGTAATACAGTGACACTTGAAAGCGCTCTTTTGATTGTTAATTTGTTTGATGGGAGCATATGTACTCCCTGAGCAATTCTGGCACCCAGAGAGATCAGCCTTCTTCTTGTACCTACATTCCGTCTTTGGTTTTGGAAAGAGAAACTAATTTAATTCTTTCATTCCAGGGCCATATGCACAACTAGAAGAGTGTTGTGGCTAGAGGGCTGCAGAGAGTAAGCAGACTAACTGTGAAAAGGCTAAATTTAGGGAAAAGGAGGATAAAATCGAAGACTCAGTGAAGCAAATGAATTCTGTTATCACCATGAAAGAGCAGGTATGGTAGCCAAAAAGTAGCCAAGCAAGTCTTGAGGCAGCTGTTACAATGCCATGTTCCCTTCTGTCAGGACAGAAAGCTTGCAGTTTCTTATCAATTATGTTAGATTGGATCTGAGGAAGAACTTCTTTAGTGTAAGGGTGGTGAGGCAGTGGAATGGGTTGCCCAGGGAAGTTGTGAATGCTCCAGCACTGCCAGTGTTCAAGGTGGGGTTGGACATAGCCTTGGATGGCATGGTTTAGTGGGAGGTGTCCCTGCCCACGGCAGGGGGGTTGGAACTAGATGATCTTAAGGTCCTTTCCAACCCTAACTAGTCTATGATTCTGTAATTCTATGTTCTGCTCTGACTTGTCTTGGGAATCAGTTAAAACCCTGCTTTATGAAATCAGGACATTACATCCAGGAGGAAGCAGTCCCAAATTAATGCTTTCTCTTAAAAATAATTATGTGCCCTCAGATATAGTAACCCATATACCTAGAGTTACCTGGTCACGAGTTTGTTATCCCATTTACAAACAGTTTCCTTGGACAGAGCATCTTCCACTTGCTTCATCTTTCCGTCATCAGGCAGAACAAGCAATGCTCGTGCAGTGCCCTGGTAAGGTAGCTCTACCACCTCGCAAGAAAGATCCTTGTCATAGTAACTGTCATAGTTACTGTCGCACTGCATCATGTTGACTCTAACAGATGCATTTGTGCTCACAAAAAAATCATCCTCATGTGTACGCAGAGGATCAAAAAACTTTGTCCAGGCAGCTAATGGAAGAAAAGGGAAGACATTGGATTCAAACACATGAAGATCATAAAAATTGGCTGATATAAATCAGACCAACTTAAATGTTGGATGCTGGGGGGCTGTTTATGGGAGAACAGGATTGCTTAATCACTTCAATCTCCTGCATAGCAAACAATAAAGCATTTAGCTGTGCAGTATGTTCAGCATATTTAATGTGAGGATATCCTGTCTTGCTGAAAAAAATACCAAAGGTTGATGAGGAGCAATTGAGAGAGTCCTGCTTCTACTGTAGCCGTATGTTTCCATCACTTCTGTCTTTCATGTTATTCAAATTCAACCATTTAAACATCCAGCCACAGGATCTTGTTATGCCTTTCCTGTCAGGCTGTACCCCATGCAAGCTGACTGCACTAAGCCTGGTGAGGAATTAATCAGCAGAATAAAGAATCCTAACATTCAAGCAGCACTGTGTCCCAAGTTTTCATGCAGTTTACCTAGTAAATCCGCAGTAATACTGGGGATCCTGTAAGTGCAAAAATGTCAGTCCACTAAGTTTGACTGGCCCGTACAGTCATCATAGAGATATTTGAAACATGTCTAGTCATTATTTCCTCAGAGCAGCAAGCCTACGTGCAGTGGATCCCTGACTTTGAGGTAGTCTTCTAGAGAGGACTTCTTTGTCCACAGCTTTCAGGCAAACTGAGACAAAATCGACCAACCAATATTATTTACCAACAGTCTGATACTCTGCTTTTGGCTGGATCAGTTCTTCACTTTGAAGGTTCTACAAAGTTTAACTCTTTCCCAATAGTCACTCTCCTAATATATTGTCATATGTTCCCTACAGTTTTTGTTTTGCATCAAAGTCATCTATTGGGATATTATGTTAAATATTTTACCTTTAAAATAAATGTAGTTTACAAGAACCAATACAGTACTTGGATCAAGATGACCAATTAAATCAGGCATTTTCCCCCTGGTCTTCTCCTCTACATATTTGTTGATGTGTTTCTTAGCTTCTTCTGGTTTATAGAAATTGCTAGAAAAAAATTCTGCCTCATAAAATTGTTTGGTATTTTGTAAAAATGTCTCCTGTGGTTCATATCCAGTAGCTGTAAAAATGGCATTCCCTGTATTTAATGTAATGTTAGCATTAGTACAGTTCAGTACTGCTAAAACTCTATAGAAACTTTCATGTATATTATGTATGCGAGCCTCAGTCAGATCATCAAAGCCCAGGCCTTTAAAAATCTGGGACAGTGTGGTTGACTTAGCACCAACAGCCAGCATGGCAAAAGCAGTGGAGATGCTCATGGGAGAAAAGAAAATATTTTTATCATCTTCTTTCGATATAGCCTGCTTGTAAAATCTAAATGCAAAATCTGCATAGTTAGAGCTTTTCTTGTCACAGTTATGTATTAATAAATTTTCTGTTCCATCATTCAGATTAGTGTTATTGACTTCATGGCAAATGTCTTCATGGCGGCAATGGGTTACAGCACAAAGTACAGCAAGGAGTAAACACAGGCACTGGAGATACTTCATCTTCTTTTCAAATTATTCTGTCACAAAATAAACAGTCATTAGATGAGCAGATGGTAAAGATGAGTTTGGTAGTGAGAAATAATGAATAGTTTGCTAGCATAAATAATATATAGTGCAACTGTAAAGATACAATGCACATGGGATATTTAAAGTTTCCATGGACACAACATCAGATGTCATTGACAAATTCAACCAAATTATACATTAAAATGTCAGCCATAATAAAATCACAACATTTCATTCTAACTGCCCTGAAAAGGCAAATCTTTTCTCCATTGGCAATGAAATTATAGAACCAAAGTCCATCCTATTCTCAATTAACAATGATATTATCTTCCTGGATTATTGCCTACTACAAGGTACATCAAAACAAACAAGTTACCATGAAGTAAGACAGGTGTGGATATCAAGGACATCAAATACTCCACATCACCTGCCCAAATACAGTTTGGTAAATATGAGGAAATGTGAGGAGCACATTTCTCACTGGAAGTGAGATAAATTCCCTCACTTTCATCAGGACAGCAGCACATGGATAGATAGATGACTGTCATGGACTACCCAGCGTTTGTTAAATTCACACCCCTGTTTGCTTCACGGTTACTTACTCACATGGCCAGTCATAGGCCACTGCTTGTAAATGATGGATGAAAGGCATCTATATAAGTTTTATGAAAATATTCAAGGCAGAAGTCTGGAGCACCCTGTGCCATGGAAGCACAGCACTCAGAAATGAGTGTAAAGACAAGTGGCAAGCACCAGTTTGCACCAGGTAATGAGGTACATGTATGGACCCTTCTTTTGGGGAGCCGCAACAAGTGTTTGTAACTTGTTAAGAGGTGGTTTGCCCCTCACCATGGATTAATCCGTGTGGGATGTGTGGCTTCCTCTAGGGATACAGGAAGGACCTGGACTCAAGAGGAAAAAAGGAGCACAGATCGCATTTATAAATCAGCGGACACTCAGATTAATCCCCTTCGAGATGACAAGTTTCGTTATTATATTAGTTCTCCTAATGTTAACATGATGTAGTTCACATAAGCCACCTGCCCTCCACAGGAGCAGGAGCAAGTCTGGTTTACTGAATTCAGTTTCCTGGTATTCTGGAGAGGCTTTTCATATAAATCCTCTTCAGAAATGTACTAAGCCATCTATGCTACCTAACTCTAGGCTTTTTGCCCTTGCAGCTTCTGCGTGAAAATATTTCTAGAACTTTTCTACTATAATGGCTCCTGTTTTTCTGGTTTCCAGCCAATATAACCTGCTTGTATCCTTTTCTTCCAGGAATGCCTTTTCCCATGTCCTGCCAAGGAAAAGTTCTCTTGGTCCCATATTCCTTTCCGGATGTGAAAGATGATGGTATCCACTATCTAAACAAGATTTAGATAGAGTTTCTGAGGGCAGTCCAAGTTCCATGATTCTTGGTGATTTACCAGTTGCTTAGTTTTTCTGTTGATATGGTGGACTTGTTTTTATAGCAGACATATACATTAGCTGCGTGTTCTCATATTTGCTAGGATCTGAGTGTGTTGAGTATGGTAATGTTAAATTTTCATTTCTTTAAACCAAAAGACATAGTATGGCACTAGATGAGAATTTAATTCTATTTACATCTCTTTAGGACAGAGCTCTCCCTGTTCCTTCCGGCTAAACCTCCCAAACCCTTATGTACTGTGAACAAATGAAGTGACCATATAGTGCAGAGAGTGTTTCAAAAGTACTTCCCGTTTTACATTTCATAGACTGTTTTTTCTAGATATCCGAGATATTGCACACTTGAGTGAAAAAGAGGATAGTTTTTGTCTGTCCATGACTACTACTTGTGTCTAAACAAGCTAGGCCTGAATTTCAAAGAATTTCTGAAGCAAAGAATATGATTTTTCTGCAGCAAGGTCATACTAGGCATGGCTCTGCTTTTAATTTCTCCAATAACAGATCAGTTAAAAATTTCTCTTAGTACCACAGAGCTCTACAGAAATAGTGAAGAAGCACTTCTGCCAGAAGCTGGAAAACACTGAATGGTGTAATTGAGTTTTCCCTACATATTTTCCCCATTCTTTAAAGAAATGTTAATCACATTAATTTCAACATTTTAAAACTAGGCAGTTTTAGCCACAAATATTTTCTTTTTGTTACCATTTCAAAGTGGAAGAAGCTGGAAAGACTTTGTTAAGTCTAGGCTATATTTTTTATATGAAAATTGGAAATTCAGAAAATAATTCTCTGCCAAATGACAGTTTAGTTTTTCTATGGCATTAAAAAGGGTAATTAAATTTAAATTGTGGCCTTCCACCTACCCCCTACAATCACCCCAGCCCTAATTAGAGAGCCTGGCCTTAGCAATTCAATAGTTTTATACATTAAGTCATCAGAAGAGTTTATAAATTGGCCCAAGTTGTTCAGTCACTAGTGGGATTATGTTAATTTTGAGTCACTGTGAAGGCTGTTTCCAACCTAAAAGATGATTTCATCAGTATTCTGTTTTAACAACTACTTAATAAGTCCCCGTGACTTCAAAGGTTATTTTATTCTAATTTCAGGCTAAGCATATTCCCCCAGAATAGCAGGTCCCACTGGTCCCTTGCATGCTTGCTTGATTAATATTTCATTGCAACATCCACACACAACCAGTCACAAGCGGACAAATGAAATTAACCTAACATGAAGATTCCACTGACAGCAGAAAGCACCATTTACAAGTCTCGAAGAAAAATGCATATGTAGTACTTACAAAATCAGAAGGCCTGCTGCTGACCTTCAGCTGCCCATGCTCTTCTCCACACTGTTACTTATACTGCTACATCATCTTCTGCTTAATTTACACCGTTAAACATTAAACAGCCTGATAAAAATTAGAACGAACAAAAAAAAAAAGGAAGAAAGAGAGCAAATATTGATGAAATGGGGGTTCTGAGGATCATTTCTGAAATTCAGCCAATGTAGCTGACAATTTTCAGTCATTTGAACAGTAGCTGTGACTTTCTGTCTGTTGCCAATGACCATGTAAAGGAGCTCAATGCAAAACGTTGTGTAATTAGGACCCTACTCTAAACCAGGAGATTGTGCCTGGAACCATTGGAAACAGATGTTAACTCTTAGTGTCAGAAGTTAAACTTTCTGTGCTGTGTTGAAACACACATGGAGCTGACAACCACACATCAGAGCAGCTAAGCGCTCTGCCAAAGTCTGACCAGAGCCTGATCCTCAGCTTGAATATGGACTCTGAACTAATTTGCCTGTACCTTCTCAATCAGACTGTAATTTCATGCCATTGAAAGGATATGTGATAGCCATGTTTCCCAGATGGGTTTCCTACTCTGACTCATGTGGTCCCTTCATATATCTCAGTTCTATGTGCATCTGAGTTACTGCTTTTGGCCGTTGGTAAGAATACAAGTAGGAAACTGTTTTCTCTACCTCCACACATGCACATACCACCTGTGTACATGCACTTCTTCTCCTTGTCTGTCTCACACGTATTTAAACTTTTGGAATGAAAAAATTACTACCTGTTTCTATCAACTTTTTCCAACAGAAATGAAATGCTGGTGGATCAAGCTGACTGAATTTTTCCAGGTAACAAGAACCATGATTGAGCGATGGCATGCAATACATTTCCTCATATGTGACGACTCTTCTTCCTTTGTACTTGTTTACTCACATATGTAATTTTGTCATTACAAACAGATAAACATGGAGACAGAACATAGATAAACCTTGTCTTGACACTCCCCTTCTTTGTTTTCCTCTGGGTTCTTTCCCCTTTCCTTTTTACTTGTTCCTTCTAATTCTGGCTATGAAAGGTCACAAACACAGAGATTATTTTACTCATCAAAGCCTAGGTGAATGACAGGTCATGGTGGTCAAGGACGAACTGTGTTACCAAATGGTTATAAGCCTCTTGTTTTCTTTTCCACTTTGAAGCCTTTTAATTACTGTTTTGTTTTTAATAATATTAAGCTGCACTTTAACAAGGCATTTCCCTAGTATTTCACTATAGAAGCAGCAATAAGGTGCTACGCCAGCTTTTAAACTAAAACAGTGAACAGATGCACGCGTGCCATGCTTATCACACATTGCCACAAGCCACTTACAGTCCCACCTATCTACTGACCACAATTTAAACTCTAAAACTATGTTACCAAACCACATTAACTAGATTCATACTGATCATTCATCTACTGAACTAGATCTTGCTTCTTTACTGCTTATTTTTAATAGAAGTCCAGAATACTGAAATAATAAAACATGGGTCTACGTTACCCAAGTCTATGCTACTGCTGTGTGCTTCGTTTAGGTCAGTATCTATACCACATCCCAATTCACATTTTTACTTATTTAGAATAGACCTGTATAATATTTCACACATTTACCAACACCTTGTAAACAGCTTCCTGCTAGTTTGTTTTGTTTTAAATAAATAATTCCAAAAAAAGTTTAAAAAGATCTTAATTAACCAGGTGCTGATATGTTCAATGACAACAGAACAATTCAACTTGTCCAGTGTTTTTGGTGTGCTTTCACACCTTAGGTAAGGAATTCTAGTTTTCATGTCAATTAAGCAACAATAATAGCCATTCTGGGATTATGGCTCACAGACATACTGGTTACTTCAAATAAAAACGTCTTTATCCCTATAGATCTATTATATCACAAGTAACACAACTATTTGTAAGTATAAAGGACATAGACCATAAATGTATTGACATAGCAACAATATGAAGGAAACAGAGTGTGGAGTTAAGAAGTAAATGGACATTGCCTTCCCCTCCTTTCATCCCTGATACTTATATCGTGCTGAGAACATTCACACAGAGGGGAAAGTTCTGCTCACAGAACTGGTTTTCATTTGACTTAGCATCACTAGTATGAACTAAGTAGGGAGCAAGAACTAAAATAAATTAAAAAAAATCTACTATACCAGCGGCAATGACCAATACTCATCTTTTTTTTTTGGTTGGAAAACCAATGCCAGTTACAAATTACCTACTAAAATATACCAGGTGTATTACTTGTAAGGAGCACCAATAACAGCTAAACCTTCTACTGCTACTTCAGGAGAGCACAGGTTGGCAGGTATGACACAGGACCTACAGCAGACTTGAGCCCTCCTGAAAAAGGGGCAGGACAGTAGGCAGGTTGTTTTAACACTAAAAATCTTTCTTTAGCACCCAGCATGTTTCAAATGAAGGCTTGTTTTCCATAATTTCTTCATGTAACACCTTACCAGGGAGTTTCTTTTCAGACTTGAGTGTTTCTGTAATACTAATATTAGTAACAAAATAGCTTTTAGGGATTTTCATATCAGTGATTTCCAATACAGGTCTTGCAAAAGAATAGTATGCCTTCCATTTCGTTTTCCTTCTAACCCCCCAAATAGTTAACAAAATAACCCTGTTGCAATATTTTTGACTACAAGTATCTCCAAGAATATTTTCCATTGCCCAAATGCTGTTGAGGATTCTGGAATGATCAGGATCTGGAACTGCCTGATGAGAGAACCACAAAATTTAGGATAGCCTGGTAGCTCTGCTGAGTATCTCAGCTTTAACTTTGGAAACATCACTAACACTGCCTGACAGACTTCAGTTTTTCTGTCTGTAAGACACATCTAACTTCCTCGTTGAGATAAGATGATGTGAAAATAAAAAGTTACTTTCAATGGCCTTGAGTATCATTTCAGTTCTTTATTGAGTTTAATGAAGACAAGATTATTTTTTATTTGCTACCATAGCAACTCCCTCAGTAGCAGTAATACACAATTTGAAAATCTGTGGTCTGCATGATGTAGCTTTATATCACTTTAAAGTGAAATTGGAAATGTTCCTCAGTTGCAAACTTCCATGAAAAGTCCTCTGGATTTTGCAGAAAGTGTCTTCTTTCCTAGTGTGCTTAGCTGCTGTATCCAAGAGGTGTTAGCTACGTAGGCACATTACCTCATGGGGAGAGGTGATTTAGCAGACATATATTCCAAGTATCAACAATCTGCATGCTCCACATGACACTGCCCAAGCCAACCCTTTTACCAGTATATTTTGCTTTCATGAGTAGAAAATGCAAACATCTGTTCCAGTACTTACAATACAAGAATCTTGAACAGGAAAACAGACAAGCGTAAGACCACTGTGCTCACTAAAAAATTCTTCTTCACCCACCAGTTTCACCAGCAGTGATTGTTTCACCTGGCCCTCTTCATCTACTGCCAGTCCAGTGTTGTGCTTTTGAAATCACACTATTTACCGAAAGTAAGGCATCTGAATCCTGCTCTGACTGCTTAAACAAAGAAAGGAAGGATGGTCACCCTCAGTGGATAGCTATAAGCAGACAGGGAGCTAAGTTTACACAAAGTGAACCTGTGACTGAGCTGGGAAGGGAAGCAGAAACTCCCAAGTCCCAGCCCAATGCTGGGTAACTACTGGCCCATCCTTCTTTCTTAATGATGTTCTTGCATTAAAGAAAGAAAGAAATAAATTAATCAATTAATTATGGGTTTCCTGCAGCAATATAGTACTTAAAATTGTAATAAATGTGTGTCTATACAGCATGGAAATATAGTTAATAAGAACCATCCCAATGAGTAATTCAAGACTTAAGCAACTAACATTATTTTGAAAGCCTTCATTAAAAAGTTCTGCACCTTCCCATTTGGTCCACTGACCCTGCTATCTGGGACCATCTCATGTGAATTGCTTCCTTTACCTCCCCTGTACTGAGCGATACCAAATAGAGTGCCTACCTTTAATCACATATCTGATCCAGTAAGGCTGATCAAAGTAGATTGAAGTAAACAATAGGACATTATTTTGTGACTCAGCAGCTCAGCTGCCCAAGCACACAATATAGATTTTGGCCAATGCTCAAAGAAAGGACCCAGAAAGTGGTCTTGCAAGCCGCAAAGGCAACTGACGTTATTACTCCTTGCCAGACTCTCTACTTATACAGAAGAGCCCTGTTGAAAATGAGGGAACAAACACAGGAGTCCACCAGGGAACAAATACAGAAGGGAGGCAATTCTCAATTTTATTTTGAATGGATATAGCGTAGATTAAGCTTTGCTCTTGCCACTGCTTTTAACTGCGCTGGGAGAAGACTTAGGCCAACACTGCATGTCTTTTAAAAGTCCTATCCTAGATCAATATGCAGACAAGTAAAAAAGCTATTTTCCTATGTAATCAGCCATTACACAAGCATCTCAAATTTGTTAGTTTCAGCAGAAAAACTGTTGGAATTGCTACTATTTCAGTACAGATCAAAACTTCCTTATTTCAAACTAGGAAATACTCCATCTAGTACCTCCTACATAGTGATAACTGTTTGACATCCTTTTCCTGCCTTTCTTCACATCGCCCACAGTCATATGCAGACCACTCTCATCTCCTTGCTACACCATGCCTCTAACTCCTACTCCTCCATCAGCTTGGATAGCAATGGCAAATACAGCCTGTTGAAGAATCATGGTGGAAGGCATTCCTTAAGGAGTCAGAGCAAGATCCTTCATCAAAAGTCAACCTCTGGGGACCCAGGCTGATTTTTATAGAATATCCAGGTGTCTTCTTCCATAGAGCAGCAAAGCATTATGGCACTTCTAGGGCTGGGGTCAGCCGTAGAGAGCAAAAAGGTTAATCAGGTCATAGGAACCTCTAGGTGGCAATGGCCTGTTCTCAGGTTCATTGATCAGCCAGTGAGAGTGGGGGGTTTTTTACTTTGATGATGCAATGTTTTTAAATTAATGCCTTTGGTGGAACTTAGGTGGGTGGGGATTAAGAAAACCAGTTTGAGCTGGTCTCCAGCCTTTGTGAATGCTCCAGCTCTCATATTAATGATGATTGAATTAATCTCTTAACAAACACGTTTGTTTTTCTAATTCGCCTCCACACTCATAATTACTGTAACTCCAAACCCAACACCCAAATATTACAGCAGAGATGACATTTAGCATCCCATGTTCTTTGGAACTCTGAACTATTGAGATCCCTCCCCAGGTAAACTGTGAAGCACAATGACTCTCACCGGAAAGAGAATCCTGCAAGCCAGGAATGAATCTAAGAAGGACCAGTCTTCAAAGGAGGCATTTTTTTACCAGCACATTCTAACTACATTTCCCTTCATAGTTTACTGTAAACACAGTTCGTTCTGCTAATGCTCCATGAGCACTCAGTGTAGAGCCAGAGCTATGAAGTCACAGAATCATAGAATCATAGAATAGTTAGGGTTGGAAAGGACCTCAAGATCATCGAGTTCCAACCCCCCTGCCATGGGCAGGGACACCTCACACTAAACCATGCCATCCAAGGCTATGTCCAACCCCACCTTGAACACCGCCAGGGATGGAGCATTCACAACTTCCCTGGGCAACCCATTCCAGGGCCCCACCACCCTTACACTAAAGAATTTCTTCCTCATACCCAATCTAAACTTCCCCTGTTTAAGTTTGAACCCATTACCCCTTGTCCTATCACTACAGTCCCTAATGAAGAGACCCTCCCCACCATCCCTGTAGGCCCCCTTCAGATACTGGAAGGCTACTACGAGGTCTCCACGCAGCCTTCTCTTCTCCAGGATGAACAGCCACGATTTTCTCAGCCTATCTTCAGACGGGAGGTGCTCTAGTCCCCTGATCATCCTCGTGGCCCTCCTCTGCACTTGTTCCAACAATTCCATGTCCTTTTGATGTTGAGGACACCAGAACTGCACACAATACTCCAAGTGAGGTCTCATGAGAGCAGAGTAGAGGGGCAGGATCGCCTCCCTCGACCTGCTGGTCATGCTCCTTTTGATGTAGCCCAGGATACGGTTGGCTTTCTGGGCTGCAAGCACACACTGCCAGCTCATGTTCATTTTTTCATCGACCAACACCCTTAAGTCCTTCTCTGCAGGGATGCTCTGAAAAATGTTCCACATTAATTTTATAAGATGCTATCAAATGACAAACTTTTCTACCATTTGCCAATAAAATGGAAGAGAGTTTCAAAAATATTTTCCAGAAAATTGTCACAATTTTAAATTTTTCTCACAACTTCAGAAAATTCAGTGTCTTGAAATTTCTCTTGGGAGGTGAATATCATTTATTGGATATGAAGATAATACCAATATGGGACTATGGACATTATATAAAGGCTACTGTACAAAAAGGCTAACTGGAAAGAAAGTAATTTTTACAATAATGCTTAGATCAAGCACTTATTTCTTTAATTCATGATGGAAAAATTTCTACATCAGTTATAGGGGACCTGAACATTGAGGAAGTCATTATTTTGCTACTCAAATTTTTATTTTAAGTTGCCTTTTTCATTGGACTGGTCCCAGATTTGTCATACACTGTAAGGTGATAAATGTAGAGGAAGAATAGTTTGGAACTGGTATACTGACAGCTAATTCACATTAAAAAAAAATAAATTTAAAAAACAAAGTTTGGTATGAGTCTCATGAGAAAAACTGGCTAGTAATGAGATATAGTCACTAAAAACCAAAATATATTCAATACAGAAATAAAAGAGAAAAAGCCAGAAACATTAAATAAGAGTTATGCTAGATCTGATTAGTCTTCATGAAGGTTTACTAGTAAGTAGCTAGGCATTCATGTGATTGTGAAAAGCATGATCAATGGTTGTAAAAAGACCAAAACTGCAAATAAACATGCAAATGTAAATTCACCTACTTTAATCATTCAAAGCATGATTAAAGACCCTTGTAAACCAACCAAAACTACATACTTCTTTTTTTATAAGGAATGCTCCTAAACTATTGAGTCATGTAGGTCGACCGATTTTTTAGATACTTCCCACTGAACCACTGAGCTGGTAGAAGTGTTGCTGTTAATTGAGGAAATAAAAATGCTTTCAACTGCCAGTCCCATACTGTTGTTTTAGACACCCTCAGGCATAGAAAAAGGAAATAAAACACAGCCTTTGGCTCTGAGTTGGGCCCATAGATTCACAGTAAATGTAGAAAAAACATTATCCTATAAGCCATATAAAACGGACACCCTTGGTTTAAACTGAAGATTCATCTAGCTCAGTATCCAGAGCTGCATATAGTGTACACAGTGTGGGCATACCATAGCACAGTGAAAGGAAACATTGATATATCCTTTCTCTCTCTTCCTTTCTTTATATCTTCCACTGCTTGGTTTCCTTTTTCACCAGCACTGAGCATGGAGATGACATATTCAGTGGCTTAACCAGCATCATTGCAAAATCTCTATTCTGAGTAGCAATGCCTAACTTAAGACACCACAACACCATATAAAAGCTAGGGCTTCTTTCATCCTATTATTTCCTTTGTATCTGTTGGCAGTAATTTTCTTTTGCTATTTTATCAGACAGTCACTGAGTACCATGAGATCCTTACCCACAAGCAAGATGGAACCACCAGCAAAATGTGTTGCCTTGCAGTTCGTTAAAGTCCCACCGAATCTCCTTCTGTGAATAACACATGCATGAACTTATTGCTTATAAAGGGTCTTCTCTCCACATGTTAAGGGGTTTTTGACATCCTTCATTGAGGAATTTTATCTTTTTTATGAACTATGTGACATATATCTGTCAAACCATGATAATCATCACACATACTAACTCTTTAAAAGAATCATTTCATAAAGAATTCTGGCTACAGCTGCAGAAAAAATAAATAAATAAATAAATAAATAAATAAATAAATAAATAAATAATGCCTCTATAATTTAACAACAAAAGGAGGGCTAAGGAAACATAGTGACAAAGGATGAGGAAAAGGATGAGGTACTTAATGGTTTCTTTGCCTCAGACTTTAACAGTAAGACCAGTTGTACTCGAGGTACCCAGACCCCTGAGCTGCAAGATGGTGACGGGGAGCAGGATGGAGCCCCCATAATGCAAGGGAAATGGTCAGCGACCTGCTACACCACATAGACACACACAAGCCTGTGGGGAAAAATTGGGTCCACCCAAGGGTCTAAGAGAACTGGCTGAAGTGCTCACCAACCACTTTCCATCATTTATTAGCAGCCCTGGCTAACCAGGGAGGTCCCACTTGACTGGAGGTTACCAAATGTGATGCCCATCTACAAGAAGGGATGGAAGAAGGACCTGGGGAGCTACAGACCTGTCAGTCTGACCTTAGTGCTGGAGAATATTACAGAGCAGATCACCTTGAGTGCCATCACACAGCACGTACAGAACAAGCAGATGATCAGGCCCAGCCAGCACGACTTTATGAAAGGCAAGTCCTGCTTGACTAACCTGATCTCCTTCTATGACAAGGTGACCTGCTTAGTGGATGAGGGAAAAGCTGTGGAATTTGTCTACCTGGACTTTAGCAAAGCCTTTGACACCATTTTGCACAGCATTCTCTTCGAGAAACTGTTTGCTCATGGCTTGGACAGGTGTACTGTTCACTGGGTAAACAACTGGCTGGATAGCCAGGCACAAAGCATGGCAGTGAATGGAGTTAAATCCAGTTGGTGGCTGGTCACAAGGGGTGCTCCCCTGGGCTCAGTATTGGGGCCAGCTTTCTTTAATATCTTTATCACTGATCTGGACGAGGGGAATTGAGTTGAACCTCCGTCAGTTTGCAGACAACACCAAGCTGGGTGGGAATGTTGATCTGCTTGAGGGTAGGAAGGATTTGCAGAGGGACCAGGACAGGCTGGATCAATGGGCCAAGGCCACTCTGTGATGTTGATCAAGGCAATATGCCAAGTTCTGCACTTGGGTCACAACAGCACTATGCAATGTTACAGGCTTGGGGAAGAGTGTCTGAAAAACTGCTCAGCGGAAAATGGCAGGGGTGTGTTGGTCAAGAACTGGATGAAGATGAGCCAGCTTGTTTCCAAGTGGCCAAGAAAGCCAACAGCATCCTGGCCTGCGTCAGAAATAGTGCGTCCAGCAGGACCAGGGAAATGATCGTCCCCCTGTACTTGGCATTGGTGAGGCTGCACCTCAAATACTGTGTTCAGTTCTGGGCCCCTCACTACAAGAGAGATATTGAGGGCTGGAGAGTGTCCAAAGAAGGTCAGCAAAGCTGGTGAAAGATCTGGCGCACAAGTACTATGAGGAGTGGCTGATGGAACTGAGGTTGTTTAGTCTGGAGAAGAGAAGGCTCAGGGGGGACTTTATTGCTCTCTGTAAGTACCTGAGAGGAGTTTGTGGCAAGGTGGGTGTTGATCTCTTCTCCCAGCTAACAACTAACTAATAGAACAAGAGGAAAGGGTCTCAAGTAACACTAGGGGAGGTTTAGATTGGATTAGTGAAGAATTTCTTCCCCAGAAGGGTTATAGAGCATTGGAATCGGCTTCACAGGGAAGTGGCTGAGTCACCATCCTGGAGGTACTTAAAAGGCCTGTAGATGTGGCACTTAGAGATATGGTCTAGTGGTGGGACTTTTTGGTCTTTAAGGTCTTTTCCAACCTCAATGATTCTATTATCCTATGAAAGTCATGTTGGTCTTTTTGTATTTTTCATCCTTATCCATATATCTACAAATTCTACAGTTTCCAAAATAATAAAGCTGGACTGACTGTTCTGCAATTCACTGCATGCTCGTCTGCATCTTTTTTAGAATCTTACATCACATTTGTCACTTCTTTCTCTGGTACAGAGACCTGTCTAACTGATGCATCACAGTTGAAAGCTTAACATTTTTCTTCTTGAGACAGCTAAGAACTCTTGCATGCATTCAAACAGTCCTGGCAATTCATTTTATTGTTTGTGTTGTTTTGTTGTTTTTTTTTTTTAAAAAGTCTTCTGTTGTTACCTTAACTTGAAGTAGATGCTCAGGCTCAACCACTGCAGAAGAAGTAAACATGGATTGAGCTTTCCTATTTTGTCAGTATCCCCCTCAAGCACTTCTTTTACATTTTGAGCATCTACTGTTCTCTCATACTATTTGGCAAATACCTTTCTGAGGTATCTGAAGAAGAATATGTTATTATATGCTGTTGCGCTGTAAGGTTTTTTCTTCATAGAATCATAGAATAGTTAGGGTTGGAAAGGACCTTAACATCATCTAGTTCCAACCCCCCTGCCATGGGCAGGGACACCTCCCACTAAACCATGCCACCCAAGGCTCTGTTCAACCCAGCCTTGAACACCGCCAGGGATGGAGCATTCACAACTTTCCTGGGCAACCCATTCCAGTGCTTCACTACCCTCACAGTAAAGAATTTCTTCCTTATATCCAATCTAAACTTCCCCTGTTCAAGTTTGAACCCATTACCCCTTGTCCTATGACTACAAAGTTAGCAGACAGTTTCCTCAAAGTTGTCCTTTTACTTTCTTATTACAGTTTTAGATTTAATATTGTGGGGTTGCTCTGCATAAATATGCCAATTTCTTTTTCCCTTTTTAAGTTAGTGGTTTTGGATTTACATCCAAATGCATCACTATGCATTTTTACAGGAAAGCAAACTGCAAGACCTAGTTATTTCAGAAAACAATTTGCGACCTAGCAAGATCTGCAGTGCCTCTAGATCAATATAAACTAGGAAGATTTGTAAGAACTGGTAAAAAAGTTCCCTCTGTCAAGGTTTGCTACGGATCCAAAGATGCAATCAAAGCCAAATGAAAACAAATAGACCATATTTGGTTTTCAGTTTGGGAAGTACTTAATTATTCCTTGTTGTCCAATGTGAATGCCACACAGACGAGTCTTCAGCAATTTTCATTTGGAAGTGGGTTCCTCTACAAAAATTTGACAGCTTCTAAGCACTTTTCTGGCTTTCCTCTCATAATCTATTATAAAAGTATGATCTAGATGGCCCATATTTTGTTTCTGGAATGACAGCAGCCACATATACTAGAACTGGCAACATAGCTAGTAGAGGGAGTCAGAGCTTTTTAGAAGAGAGACAAGACACACACATGAAGTTACACACTTACTACAGTAGGAGTAGCACATTGTCTGCAGTCTTCGAAATAAACATTTCTACATTAAAGAAATGCCCAACTTTCCCAGAAAGTTCTCCTCCTAGCAGAAATAACCTACTATATGCTTAGCAGGGATTTACTCAGGCCCAAGGCAGAGGGCTTTCTGAAGCTTACAGGTGTTACTGTGCTGATGTATGTAAGAAGTATATTAATAACTGTTTGTTCACAGCTGTGAAAAAAAAACCCTGCTTGAACCATGCTTAAGTCTTAACTCTGAATTACAGAAATAAATAGCAATATTAGAAACTTTTTAATGTTATGTTTATTCATTGTAGTTCTTCTACTGTAGTACATTTGTCTGCATGTTTCAAGGCTATACAAAGACTGGTGTTAATGCTTAATACCTATTAACAGACTAACCCATTTTAGTCAATAATTTACCCCTCCTGCAACCAGAGATCAGATATATACCATGAACATGAGCAAAGAAATAAAATAATGATAGAAGTTGTGAAAACAGAAGAAAAAAAATAGGAAAGTAAACAAGAAAAAATAAATAAGCATGTGCATTATGGATGTGACTTAGTATTGTGTACCTTAATAGTAAAAACAGATCTTTATAATATTGTGGCTATACTAACCATGAAGCGGATGAGAAACAGAGTACCAATGTTGTATTACTGGACAGTCTGGGAACAGAAGGGGTTACATCAAGAGACACAGGTGTCACTGATGCCGTATAGGTGTTACTGATAGGGTGCTTAATCCTACAGACAATACTGGAATGGTGCTTACTACCATGGGTAATCTCCCAGGGCCAGATGATGGTGGTACAGGCGCTGGCACCAGGGGGCAAATGGTTTGTTTCCTGCTGCTCTGGGGCTTCTAGAAGCTGGTTTAGGTGCAGGCATAGGCTAGAAGTAGTCTTCTGGCTGCTCTGTGCTGTCTGTGTGATTCACAAAGGTTGGCGCCAGGGCACTTCACTGAACTGGAGAGATATCATTTACCTCTTAATTTCTTAGACCCAATTCTTTGACATGGAACATTTGCCCTGAAATGAGTCTGGTCTATAAACCCTAATAGAAAGAGTAGGCAGGCCAGTATACATCTGCAGGGGAAAAACACACCTTCCTTGTGACCCGTTTGCAGCAGCCTAACTGAATGACTGCTGAAAGGCAAGTATGTTATAGACTCACTGGACAACTATGGTACTATGCAAGGTAGTAAGCATAATGCATGTTAAGATCTATGACAGATATAAACTTCATGTTGGTAGGAAGATGGGCACAAGTAGTAGAGTGCCATAACTTGTACTCATTTGCCAGTCAACTCAAAAAAAAAAGGTGAGAAGGCAGCCATGAGGGAAGAAGCAGGCTTACACAGCCCTCTCCACCCACATGCTCCTCATCTTCCCTGCTAGAAGATGTATCTGTGCTGTCAGTATCACACAGGTCTATTTTGTCCCAGATCTAATGACAGTTCTGCCTGAATGCAACCTTCTTAAAAAAAAAAAAAATAATAAAAAAAAACCAAGGCCCAAACAAACATGCAACTATGACAACTTAAACTGATGAAGAGTCTCATCTACAAAAAAAAGTGAATAACATCAGTTAAGAGATGGAGAGCCCTCAGTAGCCATGCCATACTCATCAGGTCAAACGCTTGTTTTAACAGTGGTGATCACTGCATACTTAATATGTACATCAACTTAATCTTTTTTCAGGGGGTTCACAATTTTTCCCATAAAAAGCATATTACTTTCCAAAGTTATGACCATTAGGAAGGGCCTGTTGAATGTAATGGTTGCCGGAACAGACATAGGCACTATTTCCATGCCTGTGGCCGCTGCCGCCTCAGTGCCAGTCTCATCCACCTTTACCACAGCCTTATGAATAGCCTGTGAAGAAACAGACATGTTACAAGTCAAGGCAGTACAAAACTAGGCAGCTAGATGAGACTTGTGCTAAAAGTACCTAAAGAAGTTACTGGTAACAAGCAAGCAACAGATGTGAGTCCACTGCACAAAGACAGCAAAATTGGAAAAAAATCAGCAAGCTACCTTCAGCATAGCTTTCCTAGCACCAGGGAGGAGAAGTTCAACCCTGGTGGAGGGGCATGCCCCTGCTAGTGAAAACTTTTGCTTTGTCTCTTTTCTTACCCTCTGCTCCCACTCATGCAGATCTGTAGAGCAAGACTGAAGGTTAAAGAGCACAATCATATTTAATTGTCTATTAAAAGTTCATATAGTTGAAGAATTAACATGCAGATGAGCACAATGAATAGCATCTTGAAATTGTGTTTCCCATGTTCCTTAATGTCTTGGAAGACATGGAAGCAAAGGAGAAGGGTGAGAAATGGAGGGCTAGAGCAGAGAAACATATGTTTCACCTGTCAAAATCAAGACATTCACAGACCCTAATTCAATAACTTCCACCTGAGGTCATAACGGCAGTTGTTTTGTTCATATTCGATAATGAAATTTTCACTGACTGTAGCTTTAAATTCTAGGTTTATCGAAGTGTGACTTATCTGTAGCTTTTCCTGGGCCTGGCACTAATGAGAGTTTGCTCATATGCTTGAAGCCAAACGTTTTTAATAACCGCATTTTCTTTTCCCCCAAAGAGTTTAAAAGCAAGCATTGTTTTTCCTCTTCCCTCCCCTTCATAAAACACAAGTAGTGATACATCCTACAGCTCCCTACTTGCCCACAGGCAGGCTAAAGAAGGTAGACACAAACAGAAGCGGCAATATAATGACTATAACAATGTGCTGCAGGAGGGTACCAAGGTGTGGACATGCAATGATTTGGTCACGTCTGTTTTATAAGGTTGCCCCATGCAGATCAAAAAGGCCTCCTAGATTATAAAATTACAGACTTGAAACCTGTTCCAGCTCAATTGCACTGACGGAGCAAGGAACATGGGCAAAATACTCTGTATGCCAACAGCTGCCTTTTCATATGACACAAAGCCTCTTTACATGAGTTTTAAATCATGAATAGTTGCAAAGGAAGTGATGTAAGTATCAGTAAACATGGGTTCATAAAACAAAAAGCGGTATGACTTACCTGGGAAATTCTGTGCTGGGGCTGCCCAGTGATCCCAGACAGGTCAGCCTTATCAGTGAATAAATCCATGATACCCATTTTATATAGGATATCTTTCAGGTTATATGTCCCATAAAGACTGAATTTTGGAAGATACACATTTGCTGAGCTGTCAGAAAAGAAGTAGAAGAATATGGTGAAACTTTTGATCAGGTTTCATGGTATAACACAGACTCCCGAGAGACAAACTCATTTTGCTTTCTCCCCAAAGACATTTTGCTTGCAGATGCTCTCTAGCCTACGTGGGAGATGTGTAGCAACATTAATTTGTGGAGAAGAAAAGAGGGTTTATATGTTGGCAAGCTGGTTGAGAGGACAGGTTGTAGGTTGCTGGCTCTCAGCCTGCAGTAAGCCAACACACAAATAATAAGATTGACCTAGTGATCATTCAGCACAACAGAATAGCTATACCTCCCTAAGGGTCTTCATCTGACATTTTCAGAAGTTAGAGATATTTTGTGCATTCTGCAGGAAGCTCCTTCATCATGCCCCATTACTGAGGATGCAGAGGAATCATCTTGTGAAAAAGTGTTTCTTTTAGGTGTCTCACGCTGGGCACAAAAACTCCAACACATCCAAATTCACTGACCACTTTTGAAAGAAAAAAAAAAAAAAAGAAAAATGTAGGCCTCTTGTATTTATCATGTAAATCTGGACAGAGATGTATGGGTGACAAAGTAGAAAACAAAATCACATTGACAAAATACAGCATATAGCTAGTCAATAGATAATTCCTTTTCTATGTCAAGACCAATGTCTGATTTATTAATTTTTTCGGGGGGTGGGAGAAAGTGACTAGTTTGCTGCTTTCCACAAAATTAATCAAAGTTCTATATTTCTGACTCCTTCCTCCCTTGCTCTTTCAATAGGGATCTAGCAATTCCTTTTCAAAGGTTAAAATCAACATTTACAACTAGATGCAGTATAATGAGACAAAGGTTAGGGATAATGCTGACAGAAGGTATTGTTTTCTCATAAGAAAACAGGAGAACTTAATGAAGCAGTCCAAAGGGCAAGTCATCTAGTGGACAAGTGGGAAGGCAAGGCCCCATACCTTCAGCGTAGCACAGCATCAAATGCCAAGTCTGGCTGGTACCGAAAAATGGAAGTGCTAGTGGATTGATAACAGGTTGGTGATCTCTTACATCTATCTAATTTCTGGCTGTGCTGATTGTTGTCTCAAGAACGATGTATTGAATCATCTGCCTTGCTATTAAATAAAGACACTCATTCACAAGCCCCCACTTGATTTCAACATGCAGGAAAGGGAAAGCCGTCGGCACACAGTAACAATGGGAACGCAACAGTGCAGGAAGCACTGGGATACACTTCTCAGAAGAGAAAGTGATGGTTTCTCCAGAGTTCAGCCGTTAAATAGATCTCAGCTGCCTGTACTGGCAATACTTTGGCACTATCCCATGTTCGGCAACCAACAGTTGTAAAAACATTCTTCTCAATGCCTCTGCAGCTGCGTCAATTTCAGTTTGCAGACAGAGAAACAGGGACAACGCAGCTTGCCCAAAGTTCTTAAATAATTCCACATCCTACATGAAATCCATGCATTAAGACCTCCCAGAGACTCCAAATAATAGCAAAGACATCCATTGCCCTGAAAACTTAAAGGAAAAGGAAGAGCTTGTGTCATTAGTTTGCAGGAGAGAACAGACATGATGAAAACCAGGGAGCTGCATGTCTTTGACAGTGATGCCTGTATATAATATAAGATTTACCTCTCCCATTCATGGCCTTTAGGTAGATTATTCCAGTTTGGGGAGGGGGGCAGAGTATGGCGAGAGGAAATATAAATCCCTCCAATCACCATCTTATTTGTCCTACTTTGATTTTAGTCACAAACTGCATAGCTGTTCACAGAAGTTTCAAAACTGCGAAGGTGCACAGAGAATTGCATACTTTTTTCTGTCTTTTTAATGAAAAAAATAGATAATTTTAATAGGAATTAGCACTGAATCAGAGTTAAGAGCATGATGCATGCTTTTCTGTATAAGGATGTCATTTTTGTCTGGAGAGTTGATCATCTAAAATACGATTTTCAATTTATGTAAGGAAGGTTTTTTAACATGACACATCAAATTCATGAATGAACACACAGGCTTGACTTTGTAAATATGTTTTGCCTATGCTTTTATACATATTTTGTCCCATCAAATGCTACCACTACATGTGATACTGAATAGAAAGTGTCTAAAGTCGTTTTTATAAAGCATATAACCTTTCTCCCTTTTAGTCTCAAAGTTACCTTGAAGCAAGTGTAGCTTATTCCCATTTTGCCAAAGTCTACAGAGAGCCTGAATACAGTGGCTCTGTTATGTGTCAGCCTTATATATATATATATATATACACACCTTTATACCCTTATTGTTGAGCTTTGTCCTCATAATTCCCAAAAGTTGTTATTTCAGCATTAAACATGCAATTATGGGTAACTCCCGTAGGCCAAAAGGAAGCAAGAGACAAGAAAAAGGGCTGAAGGAAAGTGATAGGAATTTACTTATAAACAGGAAAAAGCAGAACACATCTTCCCAAAAATATAAGAAGTTCTAAGACAGAAACCTGAAAGCTATGGAGTGTTGAAGATGGGAAAAAAAATTGCGGAAACAGCAGAAGTCCTAAAGCTGTGGAGGTTTTCACTTTTACTGAATGCGAAAACAGAGGGACACTAGAGAGACAGATTTCAACTTTGGTTGGTGGGAATTCTTCTGTAGATTAAAACAGAATCAAAAATAGTATCCTGAATCAGTGTCATAGCCCAGCACACTGGAACTGATGTGCCTCCTGGCCTACCACCTGAAACAAGAGCTGCAGAATTCTACCTTTTTGAGACTAATGTCCTCCATCTTGACATACGTTCACAAGACAATCTTTTCTCCAGCTTCTTCATTTTTCCTTGATCAGGCAGAACAAAAAATGCCGAGGCACCACCTTTGTAATCCATTTGCACCACAGTGGAAGACAGCTGTTCATCATAGCCATGCTTGAACTGGCCCATTCCAAACATCATTGGGACTTCAACAGCCTTGTTGCCATCCACATAGAATTTGTTCTTCTTAGTGTATTTTGTATCAAAAGGTTTTTCCCATTGAGCTTGAAATATAAGAGACAGAGTTACAGGATATTTTGAGGACACTAAGCCATATGACTTATCACCATAGGACACATTCATAGATGACAGAAACTGGTACAGCTGGATCAGCTTCAAAGACAAACCAGTTTGCAACGAACACTTGACTTACTGAATACTCAGAATAATTCAATAGCGACACACAGTAGGTAGACTGTGATGTAAAACAATCTTTCAGAACTTACAGCAGGTTGCAATCGTTTTCATTTAGATGAGAAACCAAGTGTTCTAGTGTGCTCTTTTCCTTCATGACAACAATTTTAAGGAGCCTATAAAGCCCTCTTATGATGCAGTCTTTAAATGAGAGCTCAGAAGAAGAAAGATTATCTCCTTTCTTTACTCCCCCACCAAAATAGACTTGTGAAGAGTGACATGAGGGGTGAATTCTCCAGAGAAATGAAGGAATTCAGGTTACTTGCAGAGAGAAGGGTTTTACATCTCTCTCTAATTTATGGCCAATAAATTCATATATGACTTAAGTCTATCAGACTGCTGGGTTAAAAACCAAACCAAATCAACAGAAACCTTTTGAACTGTCATGCTTACAATACTAAATTTTCAAAGACTCCTTGCTAGTCATAGTGAAACAAACTGTCTACACTGAAAATCTGAAAGATTCTTAACCTCAGAAGAAAGGAACACCTCAGCCAAATTCTAGCCATCAACCTTATCTGTTTCAGAGGCTGAGCAGATTAAAAAAGGAGGAAAACTTGGGGAATGGGGATTGTTTGGTTGTTTTTTAAGAAAGCAGTGTTGCTCTGTAGTAAATTTTGCCTCCTAGAACAAACCTAACTTTTTATCAAACGTAGTGAGTAAAAGTAGAGCCATAATGATAAGTAAAATAAGTGCTATCAAGGAAACCATGAAACAAGATGCAACATCTTTTGACTTCAGATTTCAATTTGAACAATGATTACTAGGCAGTTTGATACAAATGGAAAAAATATCATCTGCCGTTTCCACCACCTGTGAAATAGACATAAGCAGTACTTATTTGGTATTTAGAAAGAGTGAAATTAGATTCAGATAGAGCATGTCTTGGGCTCTGAAAATATAAATTAACAACTAACAATAACCTGGAGATAGAAAAAAATGCTCGTTTTATGTTTCTTCATTAACAGTGATGTTTTCTATCACCAGGTATATAATAGGCAGGACTTCTGCCTTGAGATGCTTGTGAAAAAAAAAATAAAAAAGAACAATGAATCATGGAAACATGAAGGACACAAGACTTAAAACACTCAACATTGATCTAGTGCTCAACTCAGGTCAGAAAGAACTTTGCTTGATTAAAAATTGAATAGGATGTCAGGATTTAGCACACAGATTAGACAGAGATGATATGACTTAATTCTTTCCTCCTGTTTCAAAGGAATTCTTATTTCTTCACTCTCCTATCTCTTAGCAGACTACATTCTAGGGATGGCACCTTTCTCAAATGCTTCACAGTGTTTAAGTTGAAAAAATGAACTTCAAAGTATGATACTTTGTGATGACCAGATCTGCTAGTGCATGATAAAGGACTGGTGTGTATCACAGTAGAATAGCATGCCCACTGGCTGATGGACAGGAAAACATTGCCAGATTTTGTCCTTAGGGAAGGTCTTCTACACTATGATACACAGCAAAAAAAGGGGTAGGAGAGTCACCAGTACTGTTCAAGGAAGGTTGTAATGCACAGAGAGTGGACAAGAGCCTAGAAGTGTAGACTGGTTATATAGGTACTCGAGCTTTAATAATCCTCTCCAGGTTAATCCCAGCCTCTATATCAAGTAATGTTAGCCTACTCTCAATGTAAAGATAAAAATCCTTCTTATACTATTTCTATTAATGTTATTCTTTATTCTATTTTCTTTAAAACTGAAGAGCTAAAACTGAATCTCCCCCATCTTTTGAAGCAGCTGGGAAACCATTTCAGTAATAAAATCCGCTTATTTTTAGAACATGTAAAAGTTATTTGTAATACAAAGTTATCTTTAATAAAAGATTTTTCAGGCTTCTGACCTCATTGTGCTACTAAATGCATTGCTCCTTCTTCAAGCATGTTCCAGTCAAAGAAGAATCAACAGCTATTTTGACTGTTTTGAAAGATGTGCCTGATGCTAAATAAAAACCTACTTTGAAAGTACTATTTGAGACAAACAGGTATGTGTTCAAGGGAATTAAGAAACATCAATCATCTGTATTTGAAACAGTTTCATTTAGCTGCGGCCAGATCTTGAGAGCTTAAAATATGGTTGCAAATTACTCTCAGGGGAAGCCTCATACCGGGGAGGACAGTGGAAGCACCCAGGTTAACAGTTTCAAAAAAAATAGTACCTCTTTTAAAAGAGTAGCATTTCTGCTACACCATGTCTGTTTCAATTAAAAAGCTTAATGATATTTTTATCAGATAAATTACTGAATATTATTTTTCTGACTACAATTTCTTTGGTTATATAACACAATAAATTAAGAGAGAGAAGGTTTGAAAGAAGTCATAATATCTGATTACTCCTGATTGAGCCTTACAGCCTTGTTTCTCCTCTTCTTGTTAGATAAGCAGTCTGAAAAGCTCAGAGAGGACACGTGGACTGTATCTAAGCTGACTGCACAAGCTAGTTTAGAAAAACAAGCTTATTGTCACTAGGCTTCTGTCTGATATTGGTGAGTCCTTCTCTTCACTGAAAAATATTAAAATACGTGATTCAAAAAAAAAAAAAAAGGTTGAAAATTTGTGCCTCTAGACACCCAAGGACAACAGCCATACTATCGATAAGGGCATAGTTAGTAAAAAAGAAAACAAGGAAAACATGAGTATGAAAGCTACTGTTACATGTTCAGCTTTGCATACATTAACATACTCAGTAATAGCAAAATTATTGAGTAAACATATTTTCTTTCAGGTAAGATGCTAAGTTTTATTTTAACATGGTTCTTTTAAATTTAATTTAAATTCCAAACTAGGACTAGATATTTTACTCAATAATGCCTTCTTCAAAGTAAATTTCACTTAATCCTCATCAGGAAAGAAATACGTGTATTGGAATATATAGGAAAATTTGCCTTAAATTTTGCTAAGAATTATCATCACTGTCAAGCAGAACATAATTTCCAAAAGCTTTGTTCATAATTAAGTGTAAAGGAGGACCAAAAGGAAAACAAGATGTGAGACCCTCTGCAAAACCATGTGGTAAAACCAGGTGAAGTCCAAGACTGATCTCAGGATATAATATATTAAGTAGGAGAATATGATATATATATCTTACCGTTAAAATAAATATAGCTAATAAGGAGAATTTCAGTAAGTGGATCAAGGTTATTTATGAGGTCCTTGATTTTTCCATTGGTTCTTGCTGCTACGTATTCGTTGATCTTCACCTGGGCTTGATCAGCCCTCTTGAAGTTCATAGGATAAGCTTCTCCTTCGTAGAAGTTTCTGAGATTACTTAAAAATTTATCTTGTGGCTTCAGCCTGTCAAGCACAAACAGGACATTTCCCATATTCAGCTGCAACCCCTCATTCTTTCTGTTTACCATGCTCATGAGTTGACGATAACCTTCATGTATTTCATTTTCAGAAATATCACGTGGGTTAAAGCTAAGGACCCTAAGAATCTGTGATAGAGTGTCTGATCTGGCGCCAAGAGTCAGCATTGCAAAGGCAGTAGAGATACTCAAAGGAGAGAAGAAAACATTTCCACTGTTTTGTCGAGAAGAAATCTCTTTGTAGAAACAACATGCAAACTGACAAACACTGTTCCGTACAATGAGCTGTGGCTTATTTCGGTTTTCTTGGCCTCTTTGATTCTGGTTTCTTACATCTTGGTGATTAGGCTCATAGCAATAACTGTTGGAATGAATCCAAACAATTAAAAGACATAGGAAAAATAACATCTTCATGTTTCTGTGACTCTGTAAAAAAAGAAAACATAAATGACATTTGGCTAAAAAATCTTTTCACCTTGTTCTCAGCATTAAGTCAATCTGTTCACTGTACAGAGGTAGCTTGGTACCAGTGATTCCAAGCCATTTGAACTCAGGAATATCAGCTTTCTATTTCAAGGAAGCAGACTCTGGAAAATTACTCACCCTACTGAAGAAGTTATGAAAGAGTAAAAATTAAAGTCGAAGAGTGATGAAGTAATACCAAAGACGCCCTCATTAAGGTTAGGCTACAATTCCTTTGAAACTGTTCTGTATCCAATGCTCTGTTCTCAGTGTGGCTTTAAGTGATAAAAAGCTGTAAGCAAAAAGTACAGGTCTACAGAGCAGAAAGTAAGGGATCAAGTCAAGACTAGCCTGTTATATTTAAGAAGATGAAAAATCAAAGCAGAAGACAGACACAATATTACTCCTTTGTGAGAAGCAAAATATTATACATTTTTGAATGATCTGTGTGTAAATGACACACAGCTCTGGCAGGGACCAGAGAGAAAGTAAATATATTTGTTAATGAGGAAGTGATGAAATATTACAGTGGTTACAGAAAGTTTGAACAATTGAGCACCATTAAAAAACAAACAAAAAAACCCAACAAAAACCATCCCCCCCCCCCAAAAAAAAAACAAAAAAAAACAAAAAAACAACCAAAGAAAATCAAACAAACTTCCACATACCTCGCAGAAGAGAGAAATATGCTTTGAGCAATTAGGAAGATATCTAAACCCTGGAAATACAGTGTTAGCCATTAAGTAAGGAAAATCAACAGGTATGTAGAACAGCAAAAGGAAACAAGCATGCCTGTTGCATGCAAAGGCATGTCCAGCTCAGTGACTGAACCAAATAACATAAAAATAATAATAATAAAAAAAGGAAACTTTGGAACAATCATGATGCTTATCATCAGAAATCTACCAAAAAGTGGTTTTGACAGGAAAAGCTGCAATTGTAACAAGACAGGTGAGTGAATTCTAGAGGAATAAAGATACTAAAAGACGTGGATAGAACAGGAAAGCCTCTTTTACAGCAGCACGGAAACCATTCATTTCACATCCGTGGCAATACATTCAACTCTATAAATTAACACTGTACCATACCTGGTCCAACAACATTTGTCAACAGACAGAAAGAAGAAAGATGTGAAATATCTGGAAATCCAGAACGTCTTCCTGTGGTACATAATAACTTCAGCTACAGAATCTTTTATAAAATTAAGTACTCTTTAGAGGAAAATGTAGGGATTTTCAAATGAGAAAAATACTTCAGTCTTCTGACTTTCAAAGAGAGATGGTATTCAGACTCAGCCCTGTAAAATCATTGAATCCTTACCAGCTCCCACCATGACCCCATATTTGTGTTCACTTTCCAGTGTCTTGGTTATCTAAAATCCATGGAGCTCAGAATGCTGATCTCTGATTTAATAATATATGCTATATACATATATATATTATACATATACTATAAATATTCATTAATTCATGCCTCATTAATATTACAGTTATAGCAATACTACTATCTCTTGGGGGGCCCAAGCCCCATGACAAACCACTTTCAGACAGTTCACTTTCATATTTAGAATACACTTAAATTTGACCTCTTTAATTTGTTTGTGATTTGCTCCACCACCACTTACTTTACTTCTTTTAGCCTTTACCTCTATCCACAGTTCCTTTCTTTTCAGATTCTCTAAAAGCTTTACAGAGCAATCCTCAAGTTCCTACTTCCATTTCATTTCATTTTATGCCATATATTTGTTATTATTATCCATTTATTTCATTTAACTCTCTAAATCATTCAGAGATGCAGTTTTCCTAAGGAGTTATACTATACAATCATGCCTATCTCACAGAGGACTTATCTTTTTATTATAAAAAACCCAAAAGCATAACAAAACAATAAAAAAGCCTTAAACTGTAAATTGAACATGAATGTGGTAATTTCTCAACTGATTATTCAAAACTGTTTTCCTGCATATAATATTTGACAATTTTTCCATAGAAAAAAAAATGCATTACTTACGAAAAGTCAAAAGGGTTCTGTTGTATTCACCAGGTCTGTACAGGTCCTTGCTCAGTTGTTTATGCTGCTGAACACGAAGCAGGGTATCCTCTAGTAAAGGTTAAGATCATCTAAGGGCTGTGACTCACACATTATAATTTTAGAGATTAGGTAGTGCAAACAATGTTGAAACTAGTTTTACTGGACACCTAACTTTGCTGAATATATGTTTCACACGTGACTTCTTATTATTCATGACTATCTGATCGCCCTGGTTAGATTCAAAGCAATTTTCCTCAAAATGATCCTACTGTTTCTTAATATCTAACATTCATACACATCTTAATTTCCCAAATCTACTATTTTATGAACAAAAGAGTCATCAGAGTTAGTAATTACAAAGAAATATCTTGAACATAATTTCCAATGACTATAGCATTGTTGCCTCTAAGGCAGGAGGACAAGGCTTGATGCACTGGGTCAATCTGAATTTTTGTGACATAGCTTTCTTGTCTTCCCCATATACATGCCTGGGCTTGGTTATCTCCAGATGAAGCCATTGACGATTCAAAAAGATGTAGGACTTAAAACACCATTTTGCTACATTAACAATTGCTGCTGTAAATGTGCCTGACTATCCACTCCCACACAGGGAAGCTGCTGGCAACAAGAGCTGTGATAGCAACTGCTGGGGCTCTTGCATGACCCTGCACCCGGGAAGAAGGAATGTGGCTGGGATGCCATTGCACACAGGTGATCTTAGTTACAAGCATGGCCTGGGGACAGGGGGCGGAAGCCTAAGAACATGGGTGTTAAATTGAGCAAGCTTACTATCTTGTGACCTGGGACATAGGGAACAGGCCCCTCTGATCATGTGCCAAGTTCAGCTGGGTCAGATCAGATAGCCTGGTATCCTGTGCTCCACTCATTACAGTAAACTCCTGCAACTCCAGGGGCAAGCTGATGGGCACAGCGAGACAGAAACATTGAAGAAAGGAACTCTGGAGACCATATAGACCAACCCTTTGCTCAAAGCAGGGTCAGTTACAGTGAGTTGCTCACAGTAGTGTCCAGCTGAGTTTTGACTTCTTCTATGATAGATGGAGACTCCACAGTGTGTCTGGGCAGCCTGTTTCAGTGTTCGATGACACTTCACTCCAATAGTTTTTTTCTCTACATTTAAATGGAATTTCTTGTATTTTAATTTGTGCTCATTCCCCCTTGTACTGTCACTGGATGCCATTGAGAAGAAGCAATCTCTTTCTTTCCTCCTCCCATCAGAAATCAGATACTTATTCACAATGGTAAGGTACCCACAGGCCTTTTCTTCTCTGGGCTAACCAGCTCCAGCTCTCTCAGCCTCTCCTCAATATCCTAGCTGCTGCAAACCCTCAGTCACCTTTATGGCATTTTGCTGGAGTCAATCTACTATGCCCCAGTCCTTCTGGCCCTGAGGAGCCCAGCACTGGATGCCGCACTTCAAATGCATAGACCAGGGATGAGTAGGGAGGACGGATCACTTGCCTTGACCAGCTGGTGATGCTCTTCTTAATGCAGCTCAAGATGTTGGCTGCGTTTCCTGCAAAAGCTTACTGCTGGGTCATGGGTAACTTCGTGTTGAGCAGGAGCCCCAGACCCCCAAGCACAGCATCTCATGTCTCCATTTCTAAAATTAGGATAATTTCTCTCGTTTTCTCTTCAAATTGCAAGGATTTTTGGGGAGGGACCAACCCTTCCTATACACAAACTAGACAGAATGCTGATCTCAATGCTGTTTATAAGCCCAGTTGAAATACTAACCACAACATTAACTCAGCAACATTTTCTGGGAGGCAAAGTTGCAACCAGTGAAAGTTGTTGATGATTACAACCTATCAAGCGACTCAATAGATTGAAAGAAAACTCTCTTAAACAAGTTGCTTATGAACTAAAGCTTGAGAAATAGAAGGCTTTGAGGCAGTATGCTGGATTCACACATGGTATGTTCTTCACACATAGTCTCACCTGAAAGGGTATTTGAGATACTATTTTCACTGTTTCTTCTATACAAGCCAAGAATCTCACTTACAGCTGACCTTAAATAATGGGCTGCAGTTTTCATGGTACATAAAAACTGATTTCTGATGAAGGAAGGAAGAAAGCCCAATTAAATACAGACGCCATACTAATGACAAGGTGATGGATGAATGACTAAGCTAGATTTGAACACACCTAGACCACACCTCAGGACACTTGCAGGAGAAAGCCTGCTACTGAACATGGAAAAGCCTGCCCTGTGATTGGAAAGAAAGCAGAGAAAATCAATACAGGATCAATTTATACTAATAAGTAAAACTCCGGACAGCAGTATCAAAGCAAGTCCAAACTTGTTTTTCATGTGTTTCCAGGGTCAAGCTATGAGAGGAAGGTATAGGAAAAGGTAACAGTTCCTGATCCAACTGCAGAATTTCTGTACGTGATGAAAAAGTTTCAATAACAATAAACAATCTATAACTATAAGCAGAATACCTATTTACAAAGATTGCAGCCATTATGTTTAGTTTTGAAGTTTGGAATATTCCAGGGTAATACTGAATGTGTTGAAGATATTGAATGTGTTGAAGATATGACGTGGGTAGTAAACAGAAAATCCCCTCACATGCACTGGGGACTTCTCTGAAACAGAGAAAGCTTATAACAGAGCTGGTACTGAATTGTTTGTATCTGTTTAATCCCCAGCTGGCAAAATTTAGTGTAAATACATCTGCTTTGAGTAAAGAGGTTTAAAGAGGTTTGTTTATGAAAGGTTCCTCTTTTTGCTATATTCAGTAACCACTGGTGGCACGAGCAGGGAATTCTACTGCATAAACAAGGCACCAGATCCTCTCCTTAGCCTGTGCTAAACCACAGATACCAGGTGTGTATATACCTTCAAAGAGATGGAAGAATCTCTTAATTTGTTGTCCCATTGAAACTAAAGCACTTCCTCATAACTATAATTAAAAAGGGAGGCAACGGGGACTGGAAAACAAATTTATATGAAGTTGTACTTTTCCAGAGCTGGCAGTACTTTCTCCAGAAAATATAATATGGGAGAGTGTTCAGCCTATGTAACCTGTGAGGTGTGATCCATCTGACTTAGGACATCTATTTCCCTGCAATAACAAAAATACAGCCTTTTATAAACGATTCGAATCTTGAAGGATTTCTCAAAAACTATTGCTCAGTAGGTAGGGCTCTATTAGAGATGACCTAAAGAGATAGAAAGCACCCTAAGGCAGCTCTGCTTAGTTATGGGACTTTTCACAATTCCTTTAGTCCCAGGATTTCCTACCAGTAAATCCATTTCACCACACAAAAAATGGGTTGAAAAAATCAGCAAACCATCAATGATTGAGATAGCTTGGAGTGGACTGGCACCTCAAGAAAACATACAGCTATATTGTTTATGGTTCTGAAACTATCTGAAGCATTTCTCCACCTGAGAACATCGCCCTGACAAGCCTCATTTGGGATAGAATCTCACAGGCATGCAGTGTTTAAGTCAAATAGGATACATTTGCCTGTATTAATCTCTCTTAGAAAAATTATAGGGAAACAAAAAAGCAAGTGATTGACAAACACCACCATCACTCCCAAAGGCTGAGCTACTCTGTTCCTTCAATGTCTCATTTTTATTTCCAAAGATCTTTCTCAGTCTCTCAATCCTTTCTCATCACTCAATGGGAAAGACAGCAGCCCACATATTTTTGTCCCTATCCATGATTCCCTTAACTTTCAGTTTTCTTCTCCTGAGCCCCCAGATTTAAATTCACATTTTGTCTACATTCACTCTTGAAGGACCTGTGCTAGTCACAAGCAAATAAATCCACCTTACGTTTTCACATTTCCCAGATACGCTTTGTGATACTTTACCTATCACTGAAAATGCATGGTTGTAAGTAAAGACAAGCAACTGTCTTGTAACACCACTAAAAGCTTTTCTTGAATTAGGTCACTATTCTCAAATCCAGCAGTGTTTCGTCAGAATGAGAGCACCTTTCAGGAAAAGGGTAGAAGCGGCTATGGCTTGGCAGCTCTTCTCTCTCCTGCCCAGCTCCCCACCTTTTTTATCCAGGAGAGGAGGTAGGGAAATATTCCAGCAGGTTTACTGCTCATGGCTTCTTCTCAAAGCCAGGGAATTCTTTTTCCCATGAAGTTAGCTCCTTTCCTCCTCAGCACGTACTTCAGCTAAAGATGTCTTTCCTGCTACAAAAGAAAACTCCTTTTTCGCTTCCCAAGCAGTCTGTGAATCACTGTCCCACACTTCCTATGTTTTGTAATTTTAACAGCTTGCCTCTGCAAATTTTCTTTGATCTGCTTTCGGTGAAACTTTACAGCTTTCAAGTTTCTGCCTGCTGAGAAAATCAATATAAGACCATTTTCTTCTTAGTTTCAACAATCTCATTGCCCCAAAACACTAACACCTTGATAGCAGAAACTGAAGTTAGTGGCTTTCTACTGTTGATCTTCATTACCAGCATTTCAAATAATAGAGGAGGCAAAAACACTGCAGAAAAGAAAATCCCCCCTATATTCAAATTGAGATTCACAGCTGACCACAAAAAGAAAATTGTCAATATTAAATTAATAAACCACACAGATACAGCCATCCCAGGAATATCTTGATTTCTTTTTCTTACTTCTGTTCTTGAGGTTTGACTTCCCTTCTGAACGGCTTTCTCAAAATAGGCAAAACTGAAGAATTTTGTGTCCTGCACAGATAGTCAGACCAGCAGCAATCCTGAACTAGGGTACTCTACCATCACAGTAAAAACATGCCAGACACTAGCACATTTCTCATCAATAAATCTCAAGGTTCTTCACATCATCAAAGAAATATCAACAGCCATTTTGTAGAAAACATGCAGACAGCAGCTTACTGTGTCAGCGCAAACAACAGAAACTAGGGAAAAGAATGACAGTCATCATGAGATCCTTTTTTTGTTTTTGGACAAGATCAAGTTCTTATGCATTTGGTTAAATGCTGACTTATCTGAATATAGTAGAGTACCAATTATCTAAATAGTCTGGAAACAGACGTAAGAATTTAGTTACCAACTATTGCTCATTCGGTGCATTTGAAGTTGTTTGATTCATTATAACTTCCCATGGGTGTGGGGGGAAACAAGATAGTCTAACCTAACCTTTGGCATAATACTTTCTGGGACTACTTCTGCTAGACCTGAAGTGAGACACCAGAGATTACAACCTGAGGAGGACAAGTAAGAAGCTGTGTCTCAGAAAGGAAGAAGCACTGCTCTCCATGTAGAACTCAAACATGGAGAGGAGACTTTTCACAGTGGGATTAAAGGGGAAATAAAACTAAGAAAAGAGCTATGATAAAGTAGGGCTGAAAAGCAAGCTTTTCCATTTTTGGAGCCAGCCCTAAAGGTTGCTATGCTCTGCAAGTCACTTGGTGGTCCCAGAACTGAAAGCAAGAGAACTGAGGCAGTGATATGATGCTGAAACTGTACATGCTTCTAGACGTTATGATGGTTATGCTGATGTGGCTGTGCTAACATTCAGATGTGAAAATTGAATTCTGCACAGCATGTTGCTTGCCATATATTCACACCAGCTAATTTAGAACAAACCTAGATGTCTAGCATGACATCATATTGCACAAATTGAACACAAATACCAACTCTCTTATACAAAAAATACTTCTGAATGGAGTTCAACATGAAAAGCTCAGAGACAGACTGCTGAATGCACTAAGAATTAGCTCTGGGCAGCAGTTCCAACATTTTCCTAAGGGAATTTGTGTGGTCCAGAATTAATCTTGTAGACAGTATCAGGCATGCTCTCAGATACACATGGGAATCCAGAGTACTAATAGAATGGGAATTCCAGTCAGAAAGACACACCCTGTATCAAAGTGCCACACTGATGACTCCATGACTCCACCACTTCTGATACCTGACCTAGCTCATTTAGGACTCCCTTAGATATCTCTGTAAATGCTTTGCTCAGAATACACCTACCCTGGGAAGTATGCAAATCTGGCAAGACTAGGTCAAGATGGCTCCTGTGACAACCAGACCAAGGTAATATAGATCATACAATATCAAAAAATGGAACAAAATTTTAATTGACTATACAACTTTGAGAGAATTTACAAGCCACAGCAGTTGTATTGCTTAATAAAGTCCTTGCCCTTTCTGACTACTGGTCTGAAGGAATTTTTCATAGAAACACTAGAAAACATCACATCGGGAGATGAATTACTGATAATTAGAAAACAGAGGTGTCATTGCTCATTGTAAATTGGATGCTAGTACACAGACCCATGGGATAATTAAAGTTCTGGAATTACAAAAATATCTTAGGGCAGCAGAAATCACACAAATGAAATGCAAAGTTTGTGGCATCAAGCTGATGCACATTGAGGAAATGTGTGAATTACAGCTATGGATAAATAAATGGAGGGAGGAAAAGTACTGCTTCCTGAAAGCAGGGTCTGTAAAAGTATATTACATCTTTGCTTTCACGTCTCAAGGCAATGAAAGGGAAATGAAACAAAACAACTCAGAAAAAACTTGAGCACGTCTTTGAGCAAAGCACTCCCTGGAATACAAATTAGATCTGAGAGGTGACCTCTCAATGGGACATATTTCAGACTTAAACAAACATACTTCTTAAAAGGGCACACTTCATACTTCAGCAAGAAGCAACTTCTTCCCTTCTGGGAAGCTGCAGGTGAAGCTGTTATTTCACACTGGTTAGAAAAATAATGTGTACTTTTTTCAAAGGATTATTTTCACTCCTGATTAATAGCCTTAGGGTGAAATATTACAGCTGCGCATGTGGTTGTTCTACTAATCCATTGCACCAGCTCATTGTTCAGGAGATAACGCTGTTTCCAGCTATGTTATTACAACCATTTGCAACTGTATTCAGGAACTAAACTCCATTATTTCAACTCTGACAGGATGAAAAGTTAAATTCTGATCTGGACTTTGCACTGTTTAGCAACAAAAAAACAAATGAGCAAAATGGGGTTTGTCAAGCGCAGATATTTAATTTAGCAGAAAACAAACATTCTGAATGCCTTTAATGTCTTTGAACTAGAGCCAAGGGAACTGTAGGCCTGCACAACTCCACAAGAATTAAATTGTTTATGTGTGATGCTAGATGTGCCATCATTTCATGATCATAAGGAAAATCACACTTAGAAAAGAAATTAATCATCATAATGATCACATGTTCATTGTTGGCAATGCCATTATATGGCTAATATGTCTGAGGTGGGAAGAAAAGGTCTAGTGATGAAAATCGTACCTATAATGGTTTAATTCAATGGACACAGAAAATGTGGGATGTATCACTGAAGAAGCAGTGTGAGTTACATCTGTGGCACTAAATGAAAAGGGAATTGCCTTCATTGTAATAGCCATGTAATATGCACCAGATGAAGTATGGCCCAAATGATTCAGCTCAATCGTTCCACAAATACTTTTTTTTTGGCAGCAATCTATGAAAATCTTCAAAAGCTAAATATGCCTTTATACCTGTTTGGAAGCAAAATGATTATAACTGCATTGACAGTGGGCATGGGAAAGCTGTTTGACTTAAGATGTTCTGTAGACACATGGTGGCAGATCAGTATCCTTAACTCTGGGCATATCCATTGCTCCACAAACAGCATGCCCCTTTTTAGATCCTGCATGCATAGGCACTACCTCAGCATGCTGGACATCTTTGTCATCTCCTCTATCTGGCAAGCATGTGCCTGGGTAGCCCAGTGTCGTGGTTTAAGTTTTTCAGCCACACAGTTTTGCTCATTCACTCAGTCCCTCTTTCTTCTCCCCAGCTCCCGAGGGGATGGGGAGGAGAATCAAAAGAATGCAACTCCCGCAGGTTGAGATAAGAACAGTTTAGTAACTAAGGTATAACACAAATCACTACTGCTACCACCAATAATAATAATGACAAGGGAAATGCAAGGAAAGAATACAATAGCTCACCATCAATCCCAACATGACCAAGCCGTGCACCCCCCACCGTGCACCCCCACCACCCTTCTGGGTCTCTGCTCTCCATCTTTTCATCCTGGACATGGCATGGTGTGGTATGGAATAACCTCTTCGGTTAGTCTGGGTCAGGTGTCCTGTCTCTCCTTCCTCCTGGCTTCCCCTCCCCCCTGGCAGCACACGAGACTCACAAAGTCCTTGGCCAGCCTAAACATCACCAAGCAGTAACTGAAAACACTGGTGTTATCAGCGCTATTCCCAGGCCCAAAATCTAAAACACAGTGCTGCACCAGCTACCGAGAAGGAGAAAAATGACTGCTACTGCTGAAGCCAGGACACCCAGCAAGAAATCTCTCTGATGGACTAGCAGCTGGGACAAACTTTCCCTCTCTTCACAGAAAAGGCTAACACATGTGGACACAAGTAATGTGTATTTGTTAGGAAAATTCCAAAGTATCACATCAGGAATCTTCTAGAGAAAGAAAACAAAAAGAAAACCAAGTAACTTTGTTTTCCTCAGGCCATTACAAGATCAAAACCTCCCACAGACGTGTTCCTTTTGCCTCTTCAATCAATTTACAAGAATGTATGCATTATAGATCTATGTATGTATCTATTTTAAAAGTTGCTTAATAATGGGCTGTGGCATGAAAGGAAAGAAAAAAGCAGCAATTGCTCAAGAGCTGTTAAGTGAAGAGACACCAAAACAGCTGCTAAAGCAGGAGGAGCTTTAGCAACTGTAGGACAGAAAAAATGTAAAGGAGCTCACATTTTGGACTCATCTCCTGCTGGCTACTGCTTCCTGAAGAGGGCCTCACCTGTGCAAGCTAATATACAGGACAACAGGAGCCCTTCTTGCAGATTTCAGCAGGGTCTGGATCAAGTCTGTGCTGCAGCGCCAGCTGCACTCCACTAGGCTTCCCGACTGACCACAGGGCAATCTGCAAGCTCACAAACAGCTCATGCGGCGGCAACATGATGTCAAGACTTCACGTTTTGCTCAGCAGCTCACAGCCCGGTGCAACCTCAAGACATTATCTCTGAACTCCTGCAAGATTGCAGCAGCCTACTTTTGCCTAATCCAAACCCAACTGAAGTCAGCAGAGAAAATGCCAACTGCTGATGTTTTTCAAGGGAATCAAGTTTCAGTCTGTTTCATTCATATATACCAAAAACTTTATTTACCATTTTGCCCACTGCAATAGTTTCTTAAACCTATAGGAATTAAACCAGATTACTGCAAGATAAGCAAGGTAGGAGTTTGTAGGTGCCAGATACTCCCTGAGCAGACCCTGTATGTATGCTGAAATCCTGCAGTAAAAATGCACTTGTTTAGTTTTCTTTCATGTAGGCAAGGTTACCTTTAATTTACTGGAGGGTAACAGTGGTCACTCAAGCAAATATGCATAAGATCGTGTCCAACAAGGTGGCTCCTGTCACTCCAGTGCAAACAATACAATACAGAAAAAAAGCAGGCAGCATCTCCTGCATTTGTGAGATCAGTTCCAGGATTATTGGCTTAGTTGTTACTGGCTCTTAGAGAAAATGGGCTGTATATTACACAAACAAAGGTATGGCTGTATTTTTTTTCTCATTGGGTCATGATTAATTTCTATTTCAAAATAACTCTAAGCCCTAAAAGACACATTCTGTCCCTCGCTCCTGCCAGTTTTAAGGTACTTATCTGATGTCTGTGGAAGCTTAATGGGATTCCCTTCATAGATCCTCTACAAATACCATTCCAGGTTTTGCACTTTTCTAAAAGAAAATCTGTGCTTGCCAATGTACACATTCTCCAAATAGAGCAGCCATTGTCAGCAGTCTCGGCAGTTTGGCTCAACATGGTAAACATTGATGGGAAGCATAAGGTAATGTTTTCAGAAATGCCATAACGTTTACAGAGCCTATGTCCCAAAGTGAATGAAGTTGTAAGGAGTCGGATTTTCGAAGACATTTAGTACACAAAGAAATCTGAGTTTTCAGTTTATGTACAGGCTTGTAACCAATTTGAGCCCTTTAGAACCAAAGGGATATTTTTATCCCTTATTTTTATGTGCAAAAATATTTTCAAAAATCCATTCCTTCAAAACTGCAGTTCCACTGCTTTGAAGAGTTGGATTCTCAAATATTAGAATATTTTTACTAAGCTTTTGTTGCATTTTTCAGAAGTTAAGGAGAACAAATAAATAAAAAGAGACAGGAAATCTGCAATTACAAATACAGTTCTAGTAATTACATATTCACAGTTCATAGGGTTTAATAATTAAGCCATTGATACAGATATTTCAGTGCTAACAACAGTAAGTATGGATTTAGTTGGATTTCATTTACTATGTTATATAGTTTCTGCTCCCTTGCTTGATGAAGCAAACAACAAGGGGCAAGCAGTATAAGCACATTTTAAGTGAAAACTAAATGGAACCACTGAAAACATGAGTCACAGCAAGTTAGAGTGAATAACAGAGAGATAAGGAAAAAGTTAGGAGTGGAGACAAAAAGAATACAAGGGCCTTTTGAAAATCAACTTAAATATGTTAGCCACACTTCATAGACTCAGCTTTTTACCGATATAAAAGAAAACAGAACTGTTTCTAGTCCTTTTATTTTCTTTAAAAAATTCTAATGCAGAGCTTTGTAACACGAGATAAAAATAGAAGATCACGCTCTGTTTTAGAGGCAGAAGTCCCTCCAGATCTCTCATGAACGAATGAAGCATAATAGTAAATATTATCTTTGTCTTCTTACAATAACTGAATAAATCAATGTCTCTAACTTATGTGCAGAAAAACATCTCAGTAAAAAATAAACATAAAGTACTATTTGGCTAAAATATCTTCCAAAAATAATCCTGGTGAACATTTCGGCCCACGAATTAGTTTCACAATAACAAATGTATGATATTACACATGAATACAATACACTTTGCCTCTTACTGAAATGATACTGAGTTTGGGGTTGCAAGTAATACTCTTCTAAACTCCCTTTCTGTTTGTGTAGAACCTTTTGCTATGGTAAATATATACCACACAAACAAGTTGCTAAGAGATAACACAGATTGTGAAATAACAGTACATTAGCAGCAACTGCTGGGATGCCCATGTAATCTTACCCCCACTGAGTGTACTGTAGTTTGCACCTCAATAGATGGGTGGCAAAGACCTTATATGTACCATAAAGAGAAGCCATTGGGTGGAGTAGGTAACATACTGTAAATCCACACCCCAATTTACCACATAGTAATTTGTCCATGAAGGTATCCCTCAGGTTGCCTGGAGATGGATATTCTTTCACTCTTCAAAGAAAACAAGGAAACTGTACCTCATGAAAGACAAAATGAAATATTCATATAAAGTGTGAAATACTTCACTGTTGCAAATAACTGAAAAGCTACAAGCCATATGTGAAAATTTAGCTCTAAGCAGAGTTATTTGAAACAATGTGTAATATTCTAATTAAAAACTGATTTTAAATTCTTCTAATAGAAATCAATTGTCTGATTTCCAAAAATAAATATTTGATTTTGAAACCTTTATGAACTCAGAAGTCCCTAGCATGAAAAAGACCTGAAATGTTCAAGGTCCATGGTGCTGGCCCCTCCAAAAATGAAACAGTTATGCCCTGAATGTCCTAGCACTACCGTCTGTAGTAAATCCAGTTTATGATCCTGGGACTCTGTTAACCAGGCAAACTAAATAATTTTTAATTTTTCTTATGACTCATATATATTTTTTATCACATAAATGAGCCAAAACCAAAACACTGAGAGGGCATTTTTATTTGCTAAGGATTTGTAGTTTTGGGTTTAGGTTTTTTTTTTACTAAAGTTCATGATTCTAAAAAAGGCTCTATTTTTCAAGCATACTTGTATTTGTAAGTGCAGCATTACCAAATTAACAGTCATGCACAAAATGAGTATGCTTATCAGCAGCAATGTTCATTTATCTGTGCAATACTCTCACTTTGCAGCTGAAATTATATGCAGCCATGTTTTATCGATAACCGCAGCTCAAGTTTTGTTCAGTTGATGTTTAGTCCTAAAAGCAGATCAAAATTAAAGATCAAAATCCTGTGGTGAGCCTTTTGACAGTGTGTAGCTCCTATTTAGATGGTTTTTATCCTTGAGAGAGAAACTACCTCAGCTGAACAAGAGTTTCAGGAGTCATCCAAAATTTTAGAGGATATTTTCAGCTAGAAAAGAAACTAGAAACACAGGAAGAAACAGGTTGCATAGAGAAGTTGTGGCTGCATCATCTCTGGAAGTGTTCAAGGCCAGGTTGCATGGGGCTTTGAGCAATCTAGTCTAGAAGAATATGTCCCTGACCATGGTGGGGGGGTGGACCTAGATGATAATTAAGGTCCCTTCCAACCCAAATCATTCTATGATTCTATGATGTGTTACTATTTTTTACATACTCTTTTTGCTCAATACATATCTCAGATTAAAGACACACTCTATACAGTATTACGCCAATTAGTAGCTAACAGGAGGAGGAAGTAAGGGGAAGAAAAGAAAAAGTAAGGGGGAGCAGAGAGGGATTAGCAGAAAAGTAAAAGACTGTTTATATGAATGCCTGAATCTTCCAGCCCACACAGTCTTAAACTGGCTGACTAACTTCACCACTGCCTTCACTTGCTAACTTAACTTTTTTCTGCATGCAGATTAGTTTTGTATATTCCCAAGAACTCTATCTTTTTTAGCTGGAATTTTGTGGCTTAAAAAGCAAACAGATGTCTGGTTATTCAGGAAAACTCATAATGCAACAACGTTGAACACAATAACCACTTTGAACTACATGGAGATCTGCAGCATGGAAGGCCAAAGGGAACAAAATCTGCCATCAGCTCAACAAAGCTTCAGTCATTTGCTTTGTATCAATACAAGGACATAAAGCAACAAGCACAGAGTCAAGTTCAAGCTCAACAGTTAAGACAGGCAATCTGTACATATAGATGAAGAACTCCGTTCTAACTGCCTCCTGATACAGGACTGGCAGACACACCCACATCAATGACTGGAGAGAGATTTACTTAAATGAGGCATGCAGGGCCAGTACAGCAGGATAGGATACAGTAGCACAGCATGCATCTCGCCAGACAAAACTCCATAGCTATTTGAAGAAGTTACTATTAACCTCTTGGCTCATCCTCAGTACCACCCTGAAGGAAGGAATGTGTTTATGGCACAAGTTAACAGGCTGGCCTACACCCTTGTCATGGGGGAAGGCACAGCCCAAGCAGCATGAAAAGAGGTCAAGCCACAAGATAAAACCCGCAACAGGAAAAAATGGTAGAAATACATGCCAATACCTACTTTAAAGGAGATAAAGCAACATAAGGCACAAAAAATATCAGGCCCAAAGATATCATTTGATGCAGCAAATTCCCATTATCTGCCTGTTGGCATTATGGTAACAGCAGAAGCATGCTACATGCTCCCTAACACAGGAACACAGGACTACATTGTTCTCACAAGTGATTAACTCTAGACCAATAGCACACTGGTGGAGACCAGTGTACAGCTGGAGACACACGAGTGCTACTCTGAAAGCACAGAAAACAAGACTGATCAGGTCAGTTCATAACAAACAGCTGAGGAAGCAGTACTCCCTCTTCCCATATGCCTCAATATTCACCTGCTTTATAACATGGTCTTTCCTGTTCTCTATCATATACTTCCTCATCATTTCCCTTTTACCACACACAACTTCTCACTCTCCCTGAGATTATTCCTTCACGTGAGTTTGCTTTGATCACTCCCATTATAAAAACATCCCACCCTGAGCCAACTTGTTTCATCAGTATCACTCCATTTATCACTCCATCTTCTTTTCATTCTGAAGATCTTTGAACACAACCTTTATAATTTCTACCTGGGGCTTCTCTCATAGTGTGGCTCCTTTATTTTGCAACTGAAGCTCTTTTTACCAAATTATTTAATAATTCTTCTGTAGCCAAGGGGTACATCAGTAATCTATGATTTATGAGAAGTGAGAAGGGGAACCTGTGTACAATTTATACATTCTGGTTGATTTTATGCAGTTGTTACAAAACTCTTCAATCATGGAAGGCCTCATTACACTGGGAATCCACCATTTGTTTACAAAGGCTGCAACACACTCCTCCCAGACAAAGCACAATGATGGCTTGATATGACTTTAATGATAACCTATTCAAAGAGCTCTGGCACAATTAGTTGGGTGAAGTCTAAAAACCAGCTGAATAACTACTCTGTACGAAGTGTGGAGCAGAACAAAAGAAACCAGGCCTTCAAGGAAGGAAAACAGATTCGGAGGCTGGGTAGAGTGACATTAGTAATGAACAGGAAGCCCGGGCAGGAGTGGTGGACTCTGCATAGCTGAAGGAACTTAGCCCTAAATTAATGCAAACTAAGTAAAATACTAGGGACAAGGCATCCAAAAGCCTGAGGGCAAAAGACAATCTTGTTCTCTTTGGACTTCTATGATTTTATCTAGTTCTCTTCTGACTTCCTTAAGTGTTCCTTCAATATGTCTCTCAAAGATGACATCCTGCAAAAAGACAAGGTAAACATAGACTTTTGGGCTACTCATTGAACTGATAGCTGAAGTCACAGACACTTGGTCTTTGGCTAAACAAATCTTTGAGGAACCTAATCAATGCATCACCCTCAGTTTTGGGTCTTCAGTCAGACTTGTACAATGCAGGTCATCCCCACAGTTCATCAGCCTGTCCCAAACGCGCATACCTTTAAAATTCTGCTGTGACTGAAGGATACAGTTTTCCAGGCTCTAAGTGGTTGTACATGCGTTTGCATTTAGTCGCACTCCAAAGGTGCAAGGTAAACAAGACAGAAGTGTTTTATTGAGCTAGTGTTTTGTTTAATAGGAAAACCCCAGAGATTACAAATCCTAATAAAAACTTCATAAATATAATGCCACTTCCGCTAATTCTTGCTTTCTTTGGGAAACCCAGAGAGTCCATCTGTGCTCAGTAAAGCTGGGAAAAAAAAAAAAAAAAAAAAAAAAAGCCAAAGAAAACAAATTCTTTTTTTTTTTTCTTTTTTTTTTAATTCTTTTGTCTTCATATTAACCTTGCATTTGCTTTCTCTTAAGAATGTGTGACTGAGACTTTGCAAGGTCAAAGGCAACGCATTGTTCTGTGTCTAACTATGATTAGCATTGATTCTTTAGGGATACAATATGAGTCAACTAAAGGCTGACACTTCCCTCCCACCTTGAGGCAATCAGTATTTTAGAACGTTCCTGAGCCAGAGGTTAACTCCAGAGTTGGACAGCCATTAACAGAAGATTTTTTGGTATGATTTTCTCATTTTCTGAATCCATGTATACTCCTGGCATCCTGTCACATTCATGTTTCACTACTTAATACGATGTTGCATGAGGAACTATTTCCTTTTGCTTGCTGTAAACCTGGCACCTAGTAATTTACTTGGGCTCCTTCCCCTTAGTTCTTACACTAGAGAAAATACAAAGGGAAAGTGATTCTGAGAAACATGGGTTGAGTGGAGGGACTGGGATGGCTTTCACACTCCTGCCTGCCCTCTGACCTACTCAAATCTTCCACATGAAAGACATGACCCATGGAAGACACTGCCCATGCCTCTTACCTTGCAACAGATTAAAGAAATTGAATGTCTTTCTAAAGAGATTCAGTCATATGGTTTTTAAACATTCAAGCAGAGTGCATCAACATGTTCTATTAATCTGGGAAACGTGAGTCGCTAATAATTAAACTATGCTGGTTCTTCCACCATACATCATAATCATTTCTATGTCCCCTAATTTTATCTTTTATTATTGTTCCTAATAACTTGCTTGCTATAAAATTTGCAATTCATGGTGCACAGTTCCCCGGACCCTCCCCTGCCCAAAACCATTTAAAAAAGTCTAGGATCTCATTTGGATGAAGGTGTGGTGATGTTCCCTTTTATTTTTTTCCATTTGTTCTATATCTTGCAGATGACTCAATCACCTAAAATAATTTCCTACAGCATCTGTAAGTAGATTCCTTTTCAGGAAGATTGCTCTCTTGAGAAACCAGTTCTTCTATTCCCCTTCAGAGGATCCATTTCACTGTACAGGGCATAAGTCAATATTAACTCTGTCTAACCATACTCTGTTGCAGTGTTTGTCCCACCACCCTTAAAAACCTCAGCACCATAGGAATCTACGGAAACTACAAGAATATCATAGAATCATAGAATCATAGAATAGTAGGGTTGGAAACACCTTAAGATAATCTAGTTCTAACCCCCCTGCCAGGAGCAGGGACACCTCCCACTAAACCATGCCACCCAAGGCTATGTCAAACCCAGCCTTGAACACCACGAGGGATGAAGCATTCACAACTTCCCTGGGCAACCCATTCCAGGACCTCACCACCCTTACAGTAAAGAATTTCTTCCTCATATCCCATCTAAACTTAGAATCATAGACTCATAGAACAGTTAGGGTTGGAAAAGAACTTAAGATCATCTAGTTCCAACCCCCCTGCCATGGGCAGGGACACCTCACACTAAACCATGCCATCCAAGGCTATGTCCAACCCCCCCTTGAACGCCGGCAAGGATGAAGCATTCACAACTGTCCTGGGCAACCCATTCCACTGCCTCACCATCCTTACAGTAAAGAATTTCTTCCTCATATCCAATCTAAACTTCCCCTCTTTAAGTTTGAACCCATTACCCCTTGTCCTATCACTGCAGTCCCTCATGAAGAGTCCCTCCCCACCATCCCTATAGGTCCCCTTCAGATACTGGAAGGCTGCTATGAGGTCTCCACACAACCTTTTCATCTCAGGCTGAACAGTCACAACTTTCTCAGCCTATCTTCATACGGGAGGTGCTCCAGTCCCCTGATCATCCTCGTGGCCCTCCTCTGCACTTGTTCCAACAGTTCCATGTCCTTTTGATGTTGAGGACACCAGACCTGCACACAATACTCCAAGTGAGGTCTCACGAGAGCAGAGTAGAGGGGCAGGATCACCTCCCTCGGCCTGCTGGTCACGCTCGTCTTGATGCAGCCCAGGATATGGTTGGCTTTCTGGGCTGCAAGCGCACACTGAAGCCGGCTCATGTTCATTTTCTCATCCATCAACACCCCCAAGTTCTTCTCCACAGGGCTGCTCTGAATCTCCTCCCCGCCCAATCTGTAGCTGTGCCTGGCATTGCTCCGATGCAGGTGTAGGACCTTGCACTTTTCATGGTTAAACTTCATCAGGTTGGCATCAGCCCACCTCACAAGCGTGTCAAGGTCCCTCTGGATGGCATTCCTTCCCTCCAACTTATCAACCGAACCACACAGCTTGGTGTCATCGGCAAACTTGCTGCGGGCGCACTCAATCCCACTGTCCATGTCACCAACAAAGATGTTGAACAAGACCGGTCCCAACACTGATTCCTGAGGAACACCTCTTGTTACTGGTCTCCAGTTGGACATTGAGCCATTAAGCACTACTCTTTGCGTGCGGCCATCCAGCCAGTTCTTTATCCACCGAGTGGTCCACCTATCAAATTGATGTCTCTCCAACTTAGAGAGAAAGATGTCATGTGAGGCAGTGTCAAACGCTTTGCACAAGTCCAGGTAGATGACATCAACTGCTCTACCCCTGTCCAGCAGTTCCGTAGCCCCATCATAGAAGGCCACCAAATTGGTCAGACAGGATTTCCCCTTAGTGAAGCCATGCTGATCATGATCAGCTTTAAACTGAAACTACAGTTTGTGGTCTCAGATACAGAGAGCTCATAGTGCAGAGAAAATACTTTACCTTGAAAAGCTTGTCTGTGACCTTATATGATCATCCTTCTAAGTTCTGATGGGGATTCTGTGGAATATTGGCTTTGTTTTTCCTTCTCTGTGCATCTTTGTTGGATATGTCATTCACAAACAAAAGCAGCTACACTATTACTGAATCTCAGGTCCACCCCTTTTAGCAAAGCTGAAATCTTACCCTGTCTCTCTGTCATCTCTTCATTCCCAACATTCCACATTGAGCCCAGTGCAGGAAAATAGAAACTCTCATATATTTCTAAAAATGAATTTTCACTAGTGACTGCCACGCATGTAAAGCAGGGGCAGATGAATTCTGAAATATTTCCACAGCCACAAGGATATGACATTTACTGGGAGACATGGAAACACACACAGCAGCAGAGCACACACACCACTAATACAGAGATTAAAACTGCCCTAGTCTTTCCTCTGAGGAGTTATGTGCCTGGACACCATTATAGTCCTGTTTGCTTGAAAGACTCATAACCCATATCTTTTCCTCAGATCTCCTTAAGGTTTCCACAAGCAGTCTGTTTTAAGTCCTGCACTTTTTCTTTTGAATGTAACATGTCTGTATATTGCCACTGCTGTCTATGTGCACAGCAAAGTTTTTACCCAAGTATACCACTAATTCCTTTCCTATTCCTTACAAACATATTTCTGCAAGAATTTTTCAAAAATGTGACACTGTCCTTCCCCATGCATCTCTTCACTGTTTCAATTATATTTAATACTAACTCTTTATCATCTTTACAGAACCTTCTCTAGTCTTTCTACGTCCTAAATCTCTCATTGAGTGTCAAAGGACAGCTCTTACACCTTCTGATCCTCCCCATCATTGCTGTACTACATTTTCAAAAAAGTACTTTCATATAGTCTCCCATCTTGATACTAATATTTTGAGGGAGTTTGTTGTAATCACTGACACAGCCATTTAGCCATAAAGACAACAAAAAGGTTTTCTATATAGTCATTAGCAACAGAAAGATGGCTAAGGAGAATCTTCATTCTTTACTCAATGCAGGTAGATACACAGGGACAAAGGATGAGGAAAAGGATGAGGTACTTAATGGTTTCTTTGTCTCAGTCTTTATTAGAAAAACCAGTGGTAGTCGGGGTACCCAAACCAGTAAGCTTGATGACAGGGATTGGAATGAAGTCCTTATAATGCAAGGGAAATTGTCAGCGACCTGCTACACCACATAGACACACACAAGCCTGTGGGGAAAAATTGGGTCCACCCAAGGGTCTAAGAGAACTGGCTGAAGTGCTCACCAACCACTTTCCATCATTTATTAGCAGCCCTGGCTAACCAGGGAGGTCCCACTTGACTGGAGGTTACCAAATGTGATGCCCATCTACAAGAAGGGATGGAAGAAGGACCTGGGGAGCTACAGACCTGTCAGTCTGACCTTAGTGCTGGAGAATATTACAGAGCAGATCACCTTGAGTGCCATCACACAGCACGTACAGGACAAGCAGATGATCAGGCCCAGCCAGCACGACTTTATGAAAGGCAAGTCCTGCTTGACTAACCTGATCTCCTTCTATGACAAGGTGACCTGCTTAGTGGATGAGGGAAAAGCTGTGGAATTTGTCTACCTGGACTTTAGCAAAGCCTTTAACACCATTTTGCACAGCATTCTCTTTGAGAAACTGTTTGCTCATGGCTTGGACAGGTGTACTGTTCACTGGGTAAACAACTGGCTGGATAGCCAGGCACAAAGCATGGCAGTGAATGGAGTTAAATCCAGTTGGTGGCTGGTCACAAGGGGTGCTCCCCTGGGCTCAGTATTGGGGCCAGCATTCTTTTATATCTTTATCACTGATCTGGACGAGGGGAATTGAGTTGAACCTCCGTCAGTTTGCAGACAACACCAAGCTGGGTGGGAACGTTGATCTGCTTGAGGGTAGGAAGGCTTTACAGAGGGACAAGGACAGGCTGGATTGATGGGCCAAGACATGGGGTCCAACAAGGCAACATGCCTGGTTCTGCACTTGGGTCACAATAACCCTATGCAATGCTACAGACTTTGGGAAGAGTGGCTGAAAAGCTGCTCAGGGGAAAAGAACTTGGGTGTGTTGGTCAAGAACTGGATGAAGATGAGCCAGCAGTGTGCCCAGGTGCCAAAGAAAGCCAATAGCATCCTGGCTGTATCAGAAAAAGTGTGGCCAGCAGGAGTAAGGAAGTGACCATCTGTCACCCTGTACAAGTCTTATAAGGAGTGTCTGAAGGAACTTGGTTGTTTAGCCTGGAGCAAAGGAGGCTGAAGGGTGTTATTATCACTGCCTACAACTACCTGAAAGGAGGTTGTAGTGGGGTGGGTTGGTCTCTTTTTCCAACAAGCAATAGGACAAGAAGAAAGAGTGTCAAGTAGCACCAGGGGAGGCTTAGATTGGATATTAGGAAAAAATTCTTCACTGAAAGGATTGTCTAGCCTGTTGGAACTGGCTGCCAGGGGAGAGGTTGAATCTCTTTTCTGGAGGTATTTAAGTGTCTAAGGACATAGTTCAGTGGTGGACTTCTCAGTGCCAGCTTAAAGGTTGGACTTGATGATCTTACAGGTGTTTTCCAACCGAGATGATTCTATTATTTAGTTGTTCTTTTTAAGATCTTCCTCTTAACTTTCCTTTATTATGGTGCTTCTATGATAGAGAAGAGCAATTATGCTGCTCTTAAAGTTGTCATGTTCACTTAGTTTGAACAATGTAGATCACACTAGCCAGTAGTCATTGCTGCCAAGGCTGCTTTTCGGCCTGCCTACGTTCATCTTTCCTCTCTTGTCTAATTAAAATGGAAATTCCTAGGCACAATCTTTAATGTGTGTGTACTTGTCATTAGCAAAGTCAAAGCCACAGTAGTGATGAAATACCACGAAACAGTAAAAAATGAAAGGCCTGAAGAGCAACTATTTGAGCAAGTATGTTACATACATATGACACAAAAACCATATCTGATTTCATTGAAGATAGAAAGGGAAATTACTGATACCAATATTACAAGATGGCATCCTTGAACCCTCGAAAGCAGTTAACAACATCCAGATGAGCAAGCATCTTTGTGATTCATTCCTACATGCCTGTTGATAAAGAGTATTACAGACAGCTATTGTGATTATCACCTTCTCTGCCAAATGTTGTTACCGACAAACGTCTGTCAAGAGAAACCTTGTAACACCAATGTAGTGTTAAAAGGGAGGCATTCTTTTGTTACAGTGCTGGATGCATGGGGGATCTCTCCTCCCTACATCATGCCTAGGATGAAACTTTACAGATATTCATATATCAGATTGTTATATATTCATACATTCCATTCTATATTCCTATTTTAATTGGTTATAACAAATAGGCTTCTTATGCTAATTACTACACATGCACACAAAATAGTTCTATTGTTCTAAATTGAGTCTGGGGTATAATCTGAGTAGGGGGCTATTGAGTCAGAGGTCGTGATCTCCCCCGGATGGAATTACCCTTCGCCTACTTTGAGGTTTTTTTGTTTTGTTTTGCTTTCTTTCTTGCCAAGCCAAACTAGTTACATAGTGTTTCTCATTTATCTTTCGAAGAATGCTGATCTGCTTCTGGGCATTGCCTACGAGGGAACTAATATTGCAACATTCTAAACCACAAATCTTGTAGCTACAGTTGATTTTGTTCCAGCTTCATGGTTACAATGTCTGTAAGAATTCCATCCTCACCTTGACAAGGAGCGAAGGGCAGTCAAAGGAAATGTGAAGGTAACAAGTTGTTACACTGCTAAAGTGGACCACCAAAAGGACTCTGACTCCCGTGTACTTTCTCCTCTTCTGCGCTTTGTCACATGCTTTGCTGCTTCCTATATTGCATTTTTACTGTTTTCCACATTGTACATGTAGGTGAGATGTCATCATATCCCTGTTCAACACAGTACTATCTGCTCATTTAGATCTTTCCTACAGCCCCACATTTTCCATGCTGTTAAAGAAAGTAAACTGAGAAAAGGAGTAAGAAGTACACATGTCAAATCTTGTTTAATACATAGTCTTATCACATTGAGCTTCATCTTTGTATTGCTTTCAGTTCTTGTTTTTCTAATTCAATGTGGCAGGTATTTTTTACCTCTTCTGCCAAGTGCTCTGTGCAAATCTATGGAAATGGTAAACATCAATCATGACCATAATACTGACAAATGCAAATTAAATGCTGCTCCAGGAGATTATCCCTCAGAATAGTACCAGCCAGTATTTATGTAGGACTCATCCCCCCCCCCCCCCACCCCCACCCCTACCCCTGTAAATACATTAGTTAATTAATTGAGACTGAATGACAATGCCGTAATTAGCCAAGCCTAGGCTGCTCTTAACAGTGATGGGGCTACCTACATAATGAAGGCATTCATGATTCCAAGGAAGTACCCATTGACATTTCCCTACATAGAAGTAAAAGATTGCTTATATATAGAACAATTGGTCTTATGATGGCATCAAGTCCACACATTGTAAGGAACATGGGAAATAAACAGAAAGAGCTTGCACCTTCACTCAGCAGCTGGCAACTGCTACATATGATCTGTAGAAACAGTGTCTGAAGGACACAGGAAGGTTCAGCTGCTTTAGCCTTTCATAAGGGACAGCACACAGGGACTGACTATTGTATGTAGCACACATCATACGGATAGAGATTTACAGTCATTAAGGAGCCATACATAGAATCATAGAATCATAGAATAGTTAGGGTTGGAAAGGACCTCAAGATCATCGAGTTCCAACCCCCCTTCATGGGCAGGGACACCTCACACTAAACCATGCCATCCAAGGCTATGTCCAACCCCACCTCGAACGCCGCCAGGGATGAAGCATTCACAACCTCCCTGGGCAACCCATTCCAGGGCCTCACCACCCTTACAGGAAAGAATTTCTTCCTCATATCCAATCTAAACTTCCCCTCTTTAAGTTTAAACCCATTACCCCTTGTCCTCTCACCACAGTCCCTAATGAAGAGTCCCTCCCCAGCATCCCTATAGGCCCCCTTCAGGTATTGGAAGGCTGCTATGAGGTCTCCACACAGCCTTCTCTTCTCCAGGCTGAACAGCCCCAATTTTCTCAGCCTATCTTCATACGGGAGGTGCTCCAGTCCCCTGATCGTCCTCATGGCCCTCCTCTGCACTTGTTCTAACAGTTCCATGTCCTTTTTATGTTGAGGACACCAGAACTGCACACAATACTCCAAGTGAGGTCTCACGAGAGCAGAGTAAAGGGGCAGGAGCACCTCCCTCGACCTGCTGGTCACACTCCTTTTGATGCAGCCCAGCATACGGTTGGCTTTCTGGGCTGCAAGCGCACACTGCCGGCTCATGTTCATTTTTTCATCAACCCACACCCCCAAGTTCTTCTCCACAGGGCTGCTCTGAATCTCCTCCCCGCCCAATCTGTAGCTGTGCCTGGCATTGCTCCGATGCAGGTGTAGGACCTTGCACTTTTCATGGTTAAACTTCATCAGGTTGGCATCAGCCCACCTCACAAGCGTGTCAAGGTCCCTCTGGATGGCATTCCTTCCCTCCAACTTATCAACCGAACCACACAGCTTGGTGTCATCGGCAAACTTGCTGAGGGCGCACTCAATCCCACTGTCCATGTCACCAACAAAGATGTTGAACAAGACCGGTCCCAACACTGATTCCTGAGGAACACCTCTTGTTACTGGTCTCCAGTTGGACATTGAGCCATTAAGCACTACTCTTTGCGTGCAGCCATCCAGCCAGTTCTTTATCCACCGAGTGGTCCACCTATCAAATTGATGTCTCTCCAACTTAGAGAGAAAGATGTCATGTGAGGCAGTGTCAAACGCTTTGCACAAGTCCAGGTAGATGACATCAACTGCTCTACCCCTGTCCAGCAGTTCCGTAGCCCCATCACAGAAGGCCACCAAATTGGTCAGGCAGGATTTCCCCTTAGTGAAGCCATGCTGGCTGTCACCAAGCACCTTGTTGGTTTTCATTCAGGATATACACTAACCCTTGGAAATTTACAGAAAACAGATGAGTTTCCCATTTTGTTAATGACAGACTACCAATGACTGTCTTTTCCAGGGAAGTCCTTTCTTTTTCCATGTATCTATTCTCTAAGGTAGTTAAAGGCTAAACATCCAACAAGCTTATAAGTCTAATAACTTTAAAGAAACCAATCTGTTTAGTGACAAATCTGATTGCATCAAATCAGCTGCATATATCTGATTGGGCTGTATCAAATAGACATTAAATTAACCAGCTTCTTAGAGCACCATGGTCTCTGGAAGGAACATACTCCGTGTCAAGAATGCATGTCTACTGACACTATGCTGCCTCCTGAGCGAGTCTATGCCAGTCATACATGGGACATGACAACTGCAAATGAGGAGTACTGCAAAAGTTTAGAGAGCAGGAGTGATTCAGTTCTTGGTTTCTTACCAATACAAACGATACAGTCTGTACTATGGAATAACACTATCTGTTGTGCTGATCCTCATGTTCAGTATATGCATGATTACACAGGTGCCAAGGAAGGTCATGCTACTACGCTACTGCAAAAAATGGTTTCCTCTCTTGAGATTTATATTCAGTGTCACAGACAAACTAACACAGGACTGCCCACGCACTGTCAGCTGTGTGCAAACCTCCCAGTCATGCTAACTTTGCTCAAAAACTTTGATGTGGTGGGCACTGAAGCTCTTTGGCTGGCTGGTGAATGCACTTGTGTGCAAAAATGGCTGGCATGCCCTATTTCCTAATTCATCCATCGCAGGCATACAGATGCAAACCTGTTGAATCCCAGGAGATATAACAGCTGTGAACAGAGGAATAAATTCTGTGCTATGCCTTAGACTGTTGGAGTTTAAGGAAAAAATGACCTAATGCCATTATAACAGCTTCTGAGTATCTCTTGCAGGTAGTGAACCTCTAGGACAATTAGGAGTCCTGAGGCTTTTCTCATTTATCGCAGCATCAGATAAGTTGTCAACCTAATATCTCACAGTTCACCTGCATCTGATTCTGGTTTTGGTTTAGAGGGTTTTTTTCTAATATTTGCTTTTATCCCCTCTCAATGAGCATTCAGCTGGAAGCTGCAAGGAAGCAACGTGCACCTTCTCCAGGTTGTTACTAATATTAAGAAATATCCCTCGGGGTGCAATTTTTCAGGTTCCTTACATATGGCCTGTAGTTCAGTAATTTGATCTTTCTTTCTGGTGTTTCAAATAGAAAAAACATTCAGAGTCAAAGCCTTGCTGTCACTGGCTTTCAAAAATTGAATCTATTTGTTTAGTGTTTCACCAGCTGGCTGCAGAATGACATGATACGGGAAAAAAGCCACTTAGAAAATTGGAATCTGTTTTTATGTGAGTTGGAATCTTGTATCAAGTGCATCAGGCAATACCACTTGGAAAAGCTTGCAATTCTCTGCACCTCCATCTCTCATATTATCATCAAAAGGCGTGAAACAAGTTAAGCCTGGTGATAAATGTTATGCCTGTCACCAGTGAAGCATCATACAGTTATGAAAACACCAAATCACTGCCATCACCAACTGATGTTTACCCTGGGCACACCAAAGCTACTTAGACAACCAGATCTTCTGAGCTAACCACCATGAACAAAATTGTTACATATTTTGCACTCATCTACTGAAGAAAAATAAAAATATACCACATACCCCTTGTCTACCAAAGAAAATGAACTGACTGAATATAAATGCTATGCAGCAGTAGTTCATTTGTTCATTAAAACAACTGAAGATTAACCTATTTGCAGTTTGCAATTGATTCTCCTCCGTCTGTGCTGTTTCACTCTATTTATCACACTGCTTCACTGCTTTAGCTGTAGGGATAATAGAAATCCAACATATCTTGGTGGCAGTCTGTATGAGAGTGCTGTATTGGAAGACAGTAGGAGAAAATAAGATCTTCAAGGCCATTTCAATGGGAGCATTTGCATTTTTCCTTGCTCCCAGTTCTTTCCTTAAGTAGGAGAAGGTATCTGGCCACTTTCCAATTTCCATTTACCATGTTCTGAAGGTCCCTTTTGCTTCCTAGAGAATGAAAGGAGATGCAACTCAGCCATCTGATACCTGATACCCAGCTGCTCTCAGGTAAAAAGATGATACTAGGCTCCAGCACTGGCAGCTAGAGACTACTATGATAAGAACAGAGCTACATCAGTCTTCATTAGTTAAAAAGAGGTTTCCTATAATAATCTGCTTCATGAACATCCTACTATAGGTGATAAGGAAGTACAGCAGTGGTATGGTGAATAAACTGACCTTAACAAACAGAAACACCACAAAGAATCCCACCAAAAAGTAGATTTTTAATGAAACACTGAAGGTCAAGAAGTACACTCCTCTCCCACCACTTATTCCATGTGTGAGACATAGCTGTTTGAGAAACCTCTATCTAGTCTGACATGGGAGTTTAGACCACAACAAAAATAGAGACAATAATGAAAATGCTGATCACACAAGTGTGGTTTGATTGCCATTTTGACAACCACACCATCGTAGTATGAATGAAGTAATCAGAGCCTGGCTGTATATGAGGAATCTTGCTTGTCACTAGCAGGTCTCCCAACAGCCTACTGGAAAGGAGTAATATGTGGTATCACTGTGTCGTGGTTTAAGCCCAGCTGGTAACTCAGTACCATGCAGCCGTTCACTCACTCCCCCCACTTCCTCCTGCCCGCTCCTGGAGGGATGGGGAGGAGAATCGAAAGAATGTAACTCCCACGGGTTGAGATAAGAACAGTCCAGTAACTAAGGTGCAACACAAACCACGGCTGCTACCATCAATAATAATAATGATAAGGGAAATAACAAGGGAAGAGAATACAAACTGCTCACCACCTGCCGACCGATACTCAGCCCGACCGAGCAGTGATCTAACCCTTACGGGTAACTGCCCCCAGTTATTATATACTGGGCATGACGTGCTGTGGCATGGAATACCTCTTTGGTCAGTTTGGGTCAGGTGTCTTGTTTCTGCTTCCTCCCAGCTTCCCCTCCTCCCTGGCAGAGCATGAGATGCAGAAAGTATTTGGTGAGAGTAAACATTACTGAGCAGCAACTGAAAACATCGGTGTTATCAGTGCTGTTCGCAGGCTGAAAGTCAAAAGCACAATACTGCACCAGCTACTAAGAAGGAGAAAAATGACTGCTACTGCTGAACCCTGGACACACTGTCAGATAGCTGCACATCTACTGTTTCTGAAGTCCAGGAGGGAAGGGATATGCAGGCCACTGTGGAACATCTATGCAGCTCTTATCACTACAATATCTTGCTTTATGGTGCTCACAGTGAAAATTATGTTCTGGATGCTCTGCTGTCCTGCATCTTGCAACAAATGCTTGTGCACAGGCACACACATATTGCTCAGTTTTGCTTAAGATCTCTTTGTATCTGCTGTAGAGTATGTAGGCATGCAGATGAACCTGTAAACATACATATGCACACATACTTCCTACTACACTTGCTGTTAGTTTTGCTGATTATTTTCGTGACTTTCCCCCTCTTAGTCCCTTTGGCAAACCCTTTCGTTGCATGCAGCACAGAAAGTCTCGTGGGTATCCTGTTCAACTGGAACCTTTGGGTGGAGCAATGCTGTTGGCAGCAGTGCCTCCTTTTTTCTCTCCTCCTTTAGGCGTAGTCCCACCTCTGATTATCTACAAGTCTTTATCACTGCTATTCCTGAACTCTGGCATTGTTCATCTGCAGATGACTTACATGCCACTGCTGGCCCTCAGTATCCTACTGCACAACCCTTCTAACAAGAAAGTCAAGCACTCTTTGACCTTACTTCACCACTTTAGGGACACTAGGAATTAGTGTATTGCTCCCCCACTCCCTGGATATACAGGCTGGTGGAAAGACTGCTGAGGAGAGGACAGCTCCTGAGATACAGAGACTATCTGACAGGCACAACCACAGGCATGCCTGCTCCTGGTACTGAGGGGCTGAGGTGATCTAAAGATCCCAAGGAAGCTTTCTGCACTTCTAACTTTGCATGTTCTTTCTTTCTAGAACTGTCTGTTAGCTTGCTCTGTGCCTGATGTTTTCCATATCTCAGGCAAGCCCTCCTCCCCCACTCTTGCAATTTTCCTCTACTCTGAATCACAGAATGACTGAGGTGAGAAGGGATCTTTGGAGATCATCTTGTCCATCCCCCCTCCTCATCACAGTCACCTACAGCAGGTTGCCCAGGACTATGTTCAAGTGGCTTTTGTGTATCAGCAAGTTATCACAAATATCTTCTTTGCAGCTACCCTCCAGGTATTTATGTGCATTGGTGAGATTCCCTTTGGAGTCATCTCTTCTCCAGGCTGAACTGTCCTACCTCCCTCAGCCTTTCCCCGTGTGAGAGATATTCTAGTCCCTTAAACACCTTTGTGGCCCCTTACTGGACACTGGTCAGTAAGTCCACATCTCTCTTGCACTGGGGAGCCCAGAACTGGACACTCTCCACGAGGTGTGGCCTCACCAGTGTTCAGTAGAGAGGAATGATCACCTCCCTTGACCTGCTTTTTCTCTTTGTCCTTCCCTGTTCCTCTCAGTCTCTCTTCTATGACCCATCTTTCTCCCATTATCTTTGTGTCTATTTAAATCCTTAAAGACATTTGTAGAATTAGTATGCTGTAAAACAACTGCCATGCTTTTTAAATTTTGTAAATTCTTCACGAATCTTGTCATCTATCAGACACAAGAATTTCATATGCAACAGTTTTTCTGACCCTTCATCACAATCGTCAGTAAAAACAACCAGGAAAAAATTCATACTCTCAACAGACTTTTTAACATGAACAACTTCTCCTTTTCCTATGTTTGAATTTCTTCTTCATTAGCTTTATCAAACAAACAAATAGGTAACAATGATGATGCAATCTAACCACTTTAACAAACACATTTTTTTCCTCAAAGATGCATACATATGACAACAGCTATGTCTTTGCCAGTATACCCAGAACACCAAGTCATGCGTTACAGATGTCCACTGTTAACAGGTGTTAACTAGAATTAGAAGCATTTGACTGACTTCTAATGAATATTGGGAGTTAATATGCATACTATTTACAAATAATTGTACACTCTAGTTATTACTGTACTATCACTGCAGCAGCACCCAGAAGGGTCTTTATGCCAAATACAGGCAATGAAAAACAGAAGCCCATACCAAAATACTTAGAAACAATACTGTGAGAGATGACAGGTGGAAAAGATGAATAATAAGCAGTAAGACAACATGTCAGCAGTGCTGCTGTAAGTACCAGACAGAGTGTATCAATTGTTTAGTCTAAGCACATATTTTTGGACTATCAGACTACCTTAAAAAGCATCACATACTAATTGTGTTTCATGTAAAATAGCTGTATTAATGTGTAAAGTACCTGCATTCATTAAAAAGTATTGAACATTGAAAGTGTTGTGTTATTAATCTCAGTTGGTCTAGCGACATTTAAGCATAAATCCATAGCATTTAAAGTCACAGTCACTACAGCATGCTGACAGTTCTCCACTCTAACTAATTCACAGGTGTTCCAAAGAAAGACTATGATAAAAGAAACTGAGTTTTAAAATAATATATAATAAAGAGAAAAACGAGTTAAAAATATGAAATATCATTTATGATTAGATAAAGATTAGATCATAATTAGGCAAAATTATTTATGTAGACTAGACATCAATAGCAGACCAACTGCGTATTTAATATCTAAGCTATGCAGAAGCATTTCGTGAGCTCACACCATGGGAACATTCAGAGCATGTCTAACACAAGATTTGTTTCACAATACAAAGTTGAGTAGTTTTGAACATGTCAATAGAACCTTTCAACGCACCTACATGAGGCAAAGTTGTGCAAGAGGCTCTGCAGATGAAGTATATATTTTGTGCTGCTGTAAGCAACTTTTGACTTGGAATCTGCCATTACAAATTTTACCATTACTTATTTATCTTAAAGTATACCTATAGCTAGCATAGCCCTAAAAATACTCTATACGGATTAAATATTGGAGAAGTAGAGATCATGCAAATAAACTAACTGTTTAAAACAAAAAATTAAAAAAGATATTGCATCTGTGAAACCAATTCACTTTCACCAGAGTCTTCAGATTTCTTTCAGAAAGGCTGTTGAGTTCATTTTTTATCTACCCCCCTTGTATTTTCTTTTTTGCTCACTGATGCAATGAATGAACGTTGGGAATTAATCCTTTCTTTTAGTCTTTTTAGGCCAACAGATTTTGAATATTTTCTCAGTTTGAAAGCATCATAAAGAAAACAACCAAATGAAGGGGAGTAGAGACTAATTTTAAAACTGCAAGAAGTTGCAGAATAAGCATTATAAAATTACTATACACTCTAACTACCCTATAGCCTTTCTTAAATCAGAAAAGCTTTCAAAGAATTCTTAAACCTTCTAGAAAGCTCCAGAAGAACAAAACTAAAGTGAAGAGAGTAACACATGAAAAAAAAAAAAAAAAAAAAAGGAAAAGGGATGAAGGGAAGGGAAGGAGAACAAGCTCACATACTTTTGACAATATTCACCTTATCACGCTAAGTGACACAAAGCAAAATATAAGGGAAACAAGAGATCTAAATTCAGAAAACTCAAAATATTTGAAAAATATTTTGTGAAACAAACTTGCAAACTGTCCATTACCTATCATTTTAAAAGAGAAACAGCTTCTAAATTTATATTTGTTTTCTCCTCCAATGTTTTCATCACATTTACAAATAAATTCCTCCTGACAGTGTCTCAAAACTCTGTGTCCTTTGTTCCTTGTCACTTAGATGAATGGAGATAACTCTTTAAGTGCAGGTTCCATATAAAACTCTCATTTTGATGGCAGATGAAAGACAGAAAATGTGTAGAAAACAGTAGTTGAATGTAACAGGTCCTGGTACAACCTGGAAAATTACCATGAACAAAGAAGTTCATGGTCATGCTCCCAGGAGGTCCTAGAATGTCATTTAGCAAGTTAGGTATATCTCCCGCTGTTTCTAAGAAGGGCTCTGGTGAAGCTGGTATTAGCTGGCTGGCTACTCAGGTGTGGGGAATTTCAGACCACCTATTTCATCTTGGCTGAAGAAATTGGTATTTACTCTTTCAAACAACAACGGCAACAAAATAACTTCGCTGGGAAGTGCCAGACCAGTTCTCTGTTAAAAGCATCCATTCTGTAACAGTGTAGAAATCCATCCTATCATGATCAGATAGCCCTCACCTTGATCCCTAAAGTATCTTTACCAAGGCTGTTATTTACAAGTACCATAAACCTGACCCAAAAACTTGCAGACAGCCTTGAGCTACAAGTCTAGCAGTGCTATAAGATATCCTGCTTCTCCAGATTTGCCCTGTGGCAGAAGCCTAGACAGCAAATGTTCAGAGGCATTAAAGCACAGCTGAGACAGTTTTACCTTGAAAGGCAAACTCTTTGGTTACTCCTGAGAGTTTTCTAAATGGCATTTTGGACTCCCAGGAGGTTTCATTTTTATTTGTTTCTTTTGACTGAGTGTCAAAGGTGAAAACTCCCCAAGGGGTGTCTTAGTACCAATCCCACAACACCCTCCAAAAATGGTTGCCATAACAGTATCTGGGAAAGACAAAGTTAAGTTCACCATCACTGTAACTCCATGTACTTCTTCTAAGTATGTACCCTTGCAAAACTTGACTGCTAATATCTGGATTAACTGCATGAACATAACTCTGCACAACGAGGTGCTGTGAGCATAACGTTAGAGCCAACGGTGCCACGCTTATCATGGGCTCCCATTTTATATGTAAGGTGCGCATACACTTGAGTAGTGTGTAAAAATGGTGTGAGGGCTCAGCAGCAGGTTTAAAATGAAGTTAGTATCTAGTATCTAGTCAGGTTTCAGTCATGCAGAAGGAGAATGAAGGCAGTACTTTTAGATATAGTCAGAAAATTTGAGAGGGACATTCACACTCCACAGCAAAGACTGAGTATGCATTTGCCTGGAAAACACCAGAGGCAAGAGGGAATCTTCCAGACCCTGCACAAGTCCATCCCTGCCTACACCCCCGCTCTTAATTCCTCCTATTCTTCATTTCCATTATTATGCCAGTGCCTCTGGCACCATCGCTTCCTTGGTAACTCCCTGTGCCTCCACTTCCCACCTGCTCCATGTGCATGAAACTCCTTCTAGCTCATGGACAGGGAAAGGCAGACACCCTCTTTTCATCCTAATCCCTCATAAAACACACACCGCCTTTTACTGAGCTTGCCAATGCAATCAGAAATGGTGCTACACAACTAGTAAAAATAATTATCAAGCTTTGATGATCATCCAGGGTGGTTTTTATGTGTTTTCTCTCTCCACTTACACAGTAAGTCTCATAAGACTGAATTTAACTTTCTCTGCTTGCTACAAGCATTTGAAATATCTCATCAATAAAAATATCCAAAGAAGGGCTGCTCTCATGTTTAAGCCCAGTCTTGCCTATGCAGAATTTTATGCTGTGTAGACTCTATGCAGTGTCACAACAGTAATTAAATTTGCACAAAGCCCTTCACCCTCAAAGAGTCACAAAGTGCTTTTAAAGTTTAAAAGAACTGAAATACAGGCTCCTGTTTATATGAATGGAAAATCATTACCCCATCCTTAAAATCCAGACACAAAAATAGCGATGAGGGCAGTGGGCTGTCTCAGGATACATTCAGCAACCATTTCATCGTGCTTTCAGAACGAGCCAGGCAGGAGTCCCAGAAATCTGCCTTCCCCAAGGCACATCCCGTCTGCAACGTGAGCGTGTGCTAGTGCCATCTAGCAGCCATCCAGGACAGCCACACCACCAAAGACAAGCTATTTTTTTTTCCTCTGTGCTTTTGCAGCTCCTAAAACACATCCTGCCTTCCCTTCTCTTCTATTTCAAATCTCTTTTTCAATTCAAGGTCCAATCCTCTGCACCAAAACCACATAGTAGTCATCTTACAAGAGCTGTGAAGTATCAAGTCATCAGCTGCCAGCTGTTTTCATTAGTAGCATCCTCACCTCTGTGTTGCCTCTTTTGGGGATTTCTGAGTCACTCAGGGACAAACACAGCTCCTGAGCATCTCTCTTTTGGCATCTAAGCTCCTCCACGACAGTGTTCGCCAGTGACACACAACTGGCAGAGTTCCTAACACAGCTTCCTCTAGTACTTAAAAGAGCTTTCGAGCTAGCGTATAACTCAAACCTGACTTTCACATGCTGTTGACTATATCCTGCTTTCCCCAATTTCCTTGGCCAAGTTGTAATGTGTTCATTACATACTGAGAAGTTAAATGAAATGGGGAAAACGCAATTATTTTTCAGGGTTTTTTTCCATTATACAACATGATCTGCCATTTTCCCAGGTAAGGAAACCTCCTCATTTAACAGCTCATAACTGAGCAAATGTGCGTCCATGTTGTATTGACTCACTACAGTACAAAGCAGATTTCTTTGTGATTATATTTATGAGGGAAGAAAGTAGCTGAGAGGGGTCTTTTTTATCCCAAAAACAATTAACTATTGATCAGCCCTTCAGTTAATGAAATACATAATTGCTTCAAGATCCTGTGTTGTTGTTCCAAGTCCTTCTACCAAAACAGCTTTTTCTCATCCAATTACTGATGACCTTTTATAGAATAGGTAGGCTGAACTAGAATTCTTTTTATGCTGGAGAGCAGAATCACATTAATCCTATCAAGCTGACAAAATCATCTTTCAAACAAGGTCAGGTAACATATCTTTTTCTTTCTTTCTTTCTTTCTTGCATTCTTGCCTGTTGCAAAAAATGTCTTCAATTACATCACAGAAAGGCTGTGGTCTTGTAAGGAAAAGTCTACCATCCTTGCAAACTCTGAAGCAAACGTGCAGTGATGATACCTGAAAGGAACCTACAGTGAACAAAACTGACAGAGAAAAAGTGGGAGACAGAGAGAGAAGGCGAGAAAATGGGCCATGATTCCCAGGTTGCCAGCAGGGTGGAGGCAACACCTGAGAGGATAGGGAGGTAGCTGGCTGACCTGGGACTGCCTTGTTGCTCTGTAGTATGGTCCTGTTTTGCAAAGTAAGGAGCCAATCTGTACAGTCACCAGGGCTGGGATTCCCCATGAAAAACGTGGCCACATGGTTGGCAAGGGAGGAGTAGAGGATGAGGCATGAGTTTTGTCAGAATCACTCCTCCACATCCCAGTGTGGGATAAGTCTTCCAAGACAGAGAGCCTTTCTCCAAAGTACCAAATGCCCTGAGCTAAAATCAGCCCAGTTAAAGAGAGTTGGCAACTTAAAGGATGAAACTCTTGGCCAACTGGTATTTAAATAGCTGGAATGAAAGTTTGAGTGTGAGAGTGTATTCTCTCTTGGAGGAAAAAACAAACTACTCTACCAACAAAATAAACGAACTCAAATCTGCACACTATGCAAGGCAACATGTCTAGAGAAAACAAGAGGAATTATACTCATGAAATTAGGACCAGATCCAAACTCACTGACTGCCTTGGCGTTTCTACTTAGATCTGAATTGGCCAAAATCAGGTCAAAATCCCTTAAGATAGAGAGTTTAGTGCACTGGCAGACAAATTATTTTAACCAAAAAGCCCAACCGGGCAATATAATGCAAAATATGAATGTTACTCTCCTGTTTAAAAATTCTGCTGTCATCTAGTTACCATAAATAGAACTTCATTAAAACTTCAATTCATTATTTAGTCAATGTATTCTTTGTATATGTTCTGAAACCAAATCAAGGTAATTTGTGCCATCTACTGGTAAACCAAGTCTTTCCAAATCTGAAGTACTTTAAATCTGCTTCAGAGATAGTTTATTTTAAATCTGTTTCTGTTTATTTGAAATCTGTTTCAGTTTATTATTCACCCTACACAAATGTGTTAGTTCATTGCAAGCAATCTGATCTATGCCCTGTCTAATAAAGAAGACTTCACATTTTCTGAGGATGACCAACAGTATCATATAGGACAAATTAATTCATGGGCATCTTTAGGTAGAGGGACATTATTATGATTCTATTAAAAAACCTCAAAGTCATAGTTTTAAACTAAACCTAAATTGTAGTAATTTTGGATAGTGGGTTAAGATCTATTTTTTAGTTTGCACTGTCTTTCTGCTTGTGAGCTGCACTGTTCGTATTGTGACAATTGCAGATATGCTTTTTTGCATCTAAGTTACCAATTAAATTCAGAACCACTATTCTGAACCCTGGTGTTCACAGCAGAGTAATAGTAGGCACTCGTAGTACTAGTAGGCACTCGTATGATCTCACACTGGCATACTGCCGTCAAACCTCGCTATACATAGTCAAGAAGGCTGAAGTCAAACTGTGACCAGCTTGCTCAGAGAAAGGAATCCCTGGAGAATGGAGACATCCTTATAGGAGAAAATCCCAAAGGATCTAGCTTGAATAGTGTAGCAGAATAAATAAATGAACAGTCTATGTCCTGCATCAAGGGATTGAAGTTAAGGAGAGAGAACATATTTTTTTCAGTGTCAGGACAATGTTGGCAAAAGAGCAAATGGGCGTCAGCTGGCCATGAATATATTTAGGTTGGAAATTAGAAGGCTTCTAACCATCAGAAGAAAGAGGTTCTGTGACAGCCAGCCAAAGGGAATGGTGGGGACAAATGATCTGACTAGTTTTAAGACAGATTTTGGTAACTTAATGAAAGGGATTATGAAACATGAATGTCTACAGCAGTAGAAAACTGGACTTGATGACCCAGGCAACCCCTTCTAGTCCCCTGTTCCCACGTTTCCCAGAATGTTCCTTTGACTTAACATGGTGCCCAACTTCTGACAGCAGTAGATTCAGCTCCCTGTCAGGAGGCTCCAAATTGCCAAATAGTTCTGTCGATACCAAACCCTCTCATTAGTTGGGATGTGATTTGGTAGGAGTGGCCAATTGCATTTTGTCTCTAAATCTTATGTTGCATTTGTCAGATCTGCCTTCTAAAGCTTTTAAACATAGTTTGCATTCATTTTTATTGTAGGCTGCAGGCAACTGGTGAATTAAAAGTGAACTAAGCAAAACCAGCCATTTTTAAGTACAATAGCCAAGGGATCAACTAAGATGTAATTATCTGTCATGTTTAACAAAATCACCACAACAGAAAAAAAAGGGAGTGGGGAAGTCATTGTAAGTACAATTTGCAATATAAGTAACTTAGTATAAGAAGATGATTTATTTCTAAATGACCTCGTGGTGCTTTTAATTTGAGTTATGCTTCAGTATAAATGAGAAAGTAAAATGGCTAATGGATCAGAGACATGACCCAGTGCTTGCAGACATTGGAGAGCTGCTGTTAACTGCCAAAGACATACTGATTTGGGGAGGGGAGCGGCTTTTCCGAGCCCCCAGATTTCCAGCTGTAATGCACAGAAGTTACTGGCTGACCTCTGAATGAAAGAAAAAAGCCCACAGCCTCTCAAACTGAGCACTCAAAATCGTAAATCCTTTTTGAAAACTCACATCTGAAGTAAACATACAATTAAGTGTATCAGCTGATACTGTTAAAAACAACCCTCTGCCTTTCTCTTCTGGTTACCATTACATGCTCCCCAGCTGCTGCAGAGACAATTTGAGTATAATAAAGTAGCATTACAGTGCTCAGGAAGTGGCATGGAAGTGTGCATGCCTCTGAGTACATGTACAAAGGGCAGAGGAAATGTGACACGTGCAGCTCCCCAGGCACCTTGCTGGAATTCTGCACCTCCTGCTGCCTGTGATTAAACATACAGCAAAAGGTTTTTACAAGGATCCTCTGAGAACCATTTCATTTTGTTTTCCTGAAGTAGGAATATGTCAAAGTTCTTGAACTAGTTTGTTCAGTTGTCCAAGTGAATCATATTTAAATCTGAAAAAGTGGAAATACAAGAAAGTCAGCCTAATACACTTTCAAAATATATTTAGCTGATCTTCCCCTTTTTGGAAGGATTTGCTGTTTGGAAACATTTAGCCTATTTGTCAGCCAGAAAATATAGAAAGAACAATCAATCAGACATCTCACAAAAACATTCCTCTGGTGTGTCCAGCTGTGCTTTCCATACAGAGTGGAATTATTTGGGAAACAAGAAAACTGGCTCTAGAGGAGGCCCTCTGCCAGCAACTTTCTATAACACAGGCATGTAAACTTACTGTTTACTTGAATAAAGTGAGTGGAGCCAAGAAAGGCCCACTGAGCTTAGTGGAAAAATTACTGCAAGCAGAATTTGGATCAGAATATTACCCCTTTGTCCAAAGGTGAAGCCACCCCGAGGCAATAAAAGGAATGAATACATTAATGTTAAGCTGGTCTCAGCCTCTGGAGAACACTCCTGAGAAACATACAGATAAATCTTTCTCTTTTTGATTAGCTAGCTCTTCCCTTCACTACACAAACTGCAAAAAGCTTCAGAATCTCAGCATTCCTTCTTTCTGAGCTTCTACTTCCAGCCCTTCAGACTCAACAAAGGAGGTGCTGCTGGGAAATATAACGTAGGCAATGACCAGGCTGTGAGAGTGCTCCCAAATGGGTTTTCAAAAAGGTTCTGCAACTTTGCCTGTTTCCCTCCATCAATGCAGGTGTACGGTATGCCATTACTGTTTAGCTATTGATTACATACAGTATGTACTGAAGCAAGCTCTAAACTCTTCACATTGGGCTGCATCATTATCTAAATCACATATAACAATTTCTACTGATGTACTGCTTCTTCAGATGGCCTCCCCAGAAAAATCACATCTTACTATTACTAGTATGGATCGTTGATTCATATTTTAGATGGTAACAATCTCAACTACTGCTTGGGGTTTTTTAAGTCATTACTTAGGTATAATAAAATAAAATATAATAAATAAATATAATACAATATAATAAAATCTTCTCTCCTGATTGCTCATTATTTCTCACCCTTAAAAAAAATTACAGACACCCATCAAGTGGGGAAACAAGATCACATTGCGGCATGCTCAAATTTAAATACTAACACATATGAAACTATTTCAAGACTGAGCTGAATAAGCCATGTGGCTAAGATTCTGGTCTTTTTGATGGCAGCAGGAACTATGTCACTTCCTTAAACAGGTTCATACGTTCAAGTATAAGATGTCTTGTTCCCATTGCTATACCCTGCACCTTTCCTTCTTTGCTGGATCACTGATTCTCCTCTTTTTTCCTCCTTCAGGAATTGTTTCCTTCTCGACTAAACATTCTGTAACATATTTTTTAATTGAAAATACCTTCAGTGATGAGATTCTGGAAAATATTTTGGCCGATTTCATTTTGGACTTACATATTGAATTTTGTGACACTAACATCCAAACATTTTATGATGTCATTCACAGCTTCATTGATTTTAATTCCACAGTTTAAATGTTGCTGATACTGGGTGATTTTATTGGTATTTGGTACGAGAGTAACCTAGAAGACTCTGCCATTTGCAAAATGGGTTGTGCCAGATATGCTTGCATGTCTGTAGATCTTATGATTTGCAAAATCAATAGAAGAAATATACAGCTGTGATCTCCCTTATTGTGAAAACAGTAATTTTAACTTAAGCTAGGGTAACTGATAGTTAATACATATTTAAACCACTAGCTTCACTCCCATGCTATGATCGCAGTAACAGCAGCTTCCCATTTCATAGCTTGCTTGTTTTTTTTACTTCCATGGAATTGCAAAAACCGGCCAAAGTGCATGCTGGTTTTTTTCTTTTTGGTTGTGAAACTCAAGAATTTGCATTTTGTAGATAGTTCTCTAATGTGTCAGATGTTAACTTTGCATTTCTTTATTCCACTACAAATTCAGATTTTACCACTAATTCAATCACATTTCTTCTCACTTCAGATTTAAAGACCCTGTAATTTTGGGGCACAGACAAAGGATCAAAAGCAGTTGGGCTATCCCAGTTTGACAACTTACCACTTAGCTATGCTATCTGATCTTGTTCTCCTAACCCTTTGCACATGTTAGGAAAAACATGGTAGGGTAGCTTAAGTCTTATCAGCAGCATCTCTGGACTCTTGTTTTTTCAGGTCTTCATCTTAAAAACAAAACACAGGTTCTGGAAAATCACAAAATGAGAGAAGAATATAGAAAGAGAATGCTGCAATTATAAAACAGGCAAACTGCTCAGTAGCAGTGAATATAGAAGAGAGGTGGTTAGGGGCTCTGGAGCTCAGATTGTCTTTTTGTCAATTCTCCAGGATACAGGGCAGGACCTTGATAAGGCTAGGAGGATTGGGCAGGTTAATAAATGGTTAGAAGGGTGGTGCTATAGTCAGGGGTTTGGGTACCTTGACCATGGGACTCAATATAGTAGGCCAGGTCTACTGGGGGCTGGTGGAACTGGTCTGACAAAGAAGGGGAAGAGTGGATTTGGTAGGAGGCTTGCCAGACTGGTCAAGGATGCTTTAAACTAGATGTGTTGGGTGAGGGGGGCATCATTCCATCCCAACACGCCCAGTCGGTTGGCAGCACCTACAGTAAACGTTCAGAGCAATGTAGAGATGTTCCAGCTGCTCCAGCCAATGAGCTGGCTTCAATTGGATCTCGGCTCAAATGCCTCTATACAAATGCCCGTAGCATGGGGAACAAACAAGAGGAATTAGAGATGTGTGCACGTCTATGGGGGTATGATATCATAGGCATCACAGAAACATGGTGGGATGGCACCTATGACTGATGTGTTGGAATGGAAGGTTACCGGCTCTTTAGGAAAGACAGGCCCGGCAGACAGGGAGGGGGAGTTGCTATTTATGTTAGGGATAGGCTAGAGAGTATGGAACTCTGTCTGGGGACAGGTGAGCAGTCAACAGAGAGTTTGTGGGTCAGGGTTAAAGGGAGAACAGCGATGGGTGACATTATTGTGGGGATCTGTTACAGACAGCCTGACCAAGGGGACTTGCTGGACGAAGCGCTCCATAGGCAGATAGGAGCAGCCTCACACTTGCAGGCCCTTGTTCTCATGGGAGACTTCAACCACCCTGATATCTGTTGGAGGGATGGTATGGCCCGGCACAAGCAATCCAGAAGGTTCCTTGATTGCGTGGAAGACAACTTCCTTCTGCAAGTAATAGAGGAGCCGACAAGGAGAGGTGCCATGCTTGACCTCGTCCTCACCAACAGGGAAGGGCTGGTTGGGAATGTGACGCTCCAGGGCAGCCTTGATTGCAGCGATCATGAGATGGTCGAGTTTGAGATCCTCAGGAGAGTGAGAAGAGCGTGCAGCAAGCTCACTGCCCTGGACTTCAAGAGAGCAGACTTTGGCCTCTTCAGGAACCTGCTCAGTAAGGTTCCATGGGATACAGCCCTAGAGGGCAGGGGGGCCCAAGGCTGTTGGTTGATATTCAAGGATCACCTGCTGCAAGCTCAGGAGCGATGCATCCCAACTAGAAGGAAGTTTAGCAGGAGGGCCAGGAGACCTCCTTGGATGGATAAGAACCTGCTGAGGAAAATTCGAAGGAAAAAAGAGGCTCATAAAAGGTGGAAGCAAGCACAGGCAACCTGGGAGTAATACAGGGATGTTGTCCGGGAAGCTAGGGACCAGGTTAGGAAAGCTAAGGCCCACTTAGAATTAAACTTGGCTAGGGATGTTAAGGATAACAGGAAGGGATTTTATAGGTACATTGCCAATAAAAGACAGGTTAGGGACACCGTGGGCCCTCTCCAGAAGCTATCGGGAGAACTGGCTACCCTGGATTTGGAGAAGGCTGAGGTTCTTAATGACTTCTTTGCCTCTGTCTTCACCGGCAAATGCTCTGACCACACCACCCAAGTCTTGGAAGGCAGACGCAGGGACTGTGAGAATGAAGACCCTGGGCCCACTGTAGGAGAAGATCTGGTTTGAGACCACCTCAGGAACCTGAATGTATACAAGTCCATGGGACCGGATGAAATCCCTCTGTGGGTCCTGAAGGAGCTGGCAAATGAAGTTGCTAAGCCACTGTCCATCATATTTGAAAAATCATGGCAGTCAGACGAAGTTCCTGATGACTGGAAAAAGGGAAATATAACCCCCATTTTTAAGAAGGGGAAAATGTATGACCCAGGGAATTACAGACCAGTCAGTCTCACCTCTGTGCCTGGCAAAATCTTTGAACGGATTCTCCTGGAAGGCATGCTAAGGCACATGAAAACCAACAAGGTGCTTGGGGACAGCCAGCATGGCTTCACTAAGGGGAAATCCTGCCTGACCAATCTGGTGGCCTTCTATAATGGGGCTACGGAACTGCTGGACAGGGGTAGAGCAGTTGATGTCATCTACCTGGACTTGTGTAAAGCCTTTGACACTGTCTCACATGACATCCTTCTCTCTAAGTTGGAGAGACATCAATTTGATAGGTGGACCACTCGGTGGATAAAGAATTGGCTGGATGGCCGCACACAAAGAGTAGTGCTCAGTGGCTCAATGACCAGCTGGAGACCAGTAACAGGAGGTGTCCCCCAGGGATCAGTGTTGGGACCGGTCTTGTTCAACATCTTTGTGGGTGACATGGACAGTGGGATTGAGTGTGCCCTCAGCAAGTTTGCCGATGACACCAAGCTGTGTGGTTCGGTTGATAAGTTGGAGGGAAGGAATGCCATCCAGAGGGACCTTGACACGCTTGTGAGGTGGGCTGATGCCAACCTGATGAAGTTTCACCAAGCCAAGTGCAAGGTCCTCCACCTGGGTTGGAGCAATGCCAGGCACAGCTGCAGGTTGGGCGGAGAGGAGATGCAGAGCAGCCCTGCAGAGAAGGACTTGGGGGTGTTGGTCGATGACCAAATGAACATGAGCTGGCAGTGTGCGCTTGCAGCCCAGAAAGCCAACCGTATCCTGGGCTGCATCAAAAGCAGCGTGACCTGTCCCTCTACTCTGCTCTCATGAGGCCTCACTTGGAGTATTGTGTGCAGTTCTGGTGTCCTCAACATTAAAAGGACATGGAACTGTTAGAACAAGTGCAGAGGAGGGCCACGAGGATGATCAGGGGACTGGAGCACCTCCCATATGAAGAAAGTTGGGACTGTTCATCCTGGAGAAGAGAAGGCTGCGTGGAGACCTCATAGCAGCCTTCCAGCATCTGAAGGGGGTCTATAGGGATGCTGGGAAGGGACTCTTCATTGGGGACTGTGGTGACAGGACAATTGGTAATGGGTTTAAACCTAAAGAGGGGAAGTTTAGATTGGATATGAGGAAGAAATTCTTTACTGTGAGGGTGGTGAGGCCCTGGAATGTGTTGCCCAGGGAAGCTGTGAATGCTTCATCCCTGGCGGCGTTCAAGGTGGGGTTGGACATAGGCTTGGATGGCATGGTTTAGTGGGAGGTGTCCCTGCCCATGGGAGGGGGGTTGGAACTCGATGATCTAGAGGTCCTTTCCAACCCTAACTATTCTATGATTCTATGATTCTGTGATTCTATGATATTCCTACAGAGGGTATCCACTTTCTTACAGGAGACACAAACTTCAGAACACAAAGGAAGCATTCTTCCACATGATACAGATTCTGCCCCTTTGCCACCATAGCTGTTGAGTGTTTCCAGAGTCTTGTTTCAGAAAGATGGTGCTCCACAACTGAGCACAAAGATGCTAACGTACTTGAACATTATGAAATATTGACTGCATAATGTCAGTGCTTCTGATGGGAGCAGGTTATATTTGAGATAGTTTCATGGGTAAACCCCTCTTTTAGCATTCACTTAGTTTAGACAGCATGCACGCAGAGCGGAAAAATCCTCTAAATAACAGCTCCATAGACACAGGTTAAAAATTTCACAGAATCACAGAATAGTAAGGGCTGGAAAGGACCTCAAGATCATCGAGTTCCAACCCCCCCGCCATGGGCAGGGACACCTCCCACTAAACCATGCCATCCAAGGTTATGTCCAACCCCACCTTGAATGCCGCCAGGGATGAAGCATTCACAACTTCCCCGGGCAACCCATTCCAGGGCCCCACCACCCTCACAGTAAAGAATTTCTTCCTCAGATCCAATCTAAACCTCCCCTGTTTAAGTTTAAACCCATTACCCCTTGTCCTCTCACCACAGTCCCTAATGAAGAGTCCCTCCCCAGCATCCCTATAGGCCCCCTTCAGGTATTGGAAGGCTGCTATGAGGTCTCCACGCAGCCTTCTCTTCTCCAGGCTGAACAGCCCCAATTTTCTCAGCCTATCTTCATATGAGAGGTGCTCCAGTCCCCTGATCATTTTCATAGCCCTCCTCTGGACTTGTTCTAACACTTCCATGTCCTTTTTATGTTGAGGACACCAGAACTGCACACAATACTCCAAGTGAGGTCTCACGAGAGCAGAGTAAAGGGGCAGGACCACCTCCCTCGACCTGCTGGTCACACTCCTTTTGATGCAGCCCAAGATACGGTTGGCCTTCTGGGCTGCAAGCGCACACTGCCGGCTCATGTTCATTTTTTTATCAACCCACACCCCCAAGTCCTTCTCTGCAGGGCTGCTCTCAATCTCCTCCCCGCCCAATCTGTAGCTGTGCCTGGCATTGCTCCGACCCAGGTGGAGGACTTTGCATTTAGCATGGTTGAACTTCATCAGGTTGGCATCAGCCCACCTCACAAGCATGTCAAGGTCCCTCTGGATGGCATTCCTTCCCTCCAACTTATCAACCGAACCACACAGCTTGGTGTCATCGGCAAACTTGCTGAGGGCGCACTCAATCCCACTGTCCATGTCACCCACAAAGATGTTGAACAAGACCGGTCCCAACACTGATCCCAGGGGGACACCACTCGTTACTGGTCTCCAGCTGGACATTGAGCCACTGAGCACTACTCTTTGCGTGCGGCCATCCAGCCAGTTCTTTATCCACCGAGTGGTCCACCTATCAAATTGATGTCTCTCCAACTTAGAGAGAAGGATGTCATGGGAGACAGTGTCAAAGGCTTTACACAAGTCCAGGTAGATGACATCAACCGCTCTACCCCTGTCCATCAGTTCTGTGGCCCCTTCATAGAAGGTCACCAGATTGGTCAGGCAGGATTTCCCCTTAGTGAAGCCATGCTGGCTGTCCCCAAGCACCTTGTTGGTTTTCATGTGCCTTAGCATGCCTTCCAGGGTAATCTGCTCCAAGATTTTGCCAGGCACAATTTCCTTGAACAAATTCTATCTATCAGGGACAGTCTGTACTTCTAAGTGCATGAAGCAGCTGTTTTATTTGTACATGAAGCAACAGTGACTGTGAGTGCATGGGAGTCAGTGGATTCCTGTCAGTGAGAGGTTTGCTTGATGGCAGCTTCTATCCATTTAATATGGACCTGAAAGGTAACTAAATTCTGTGGCCTTACATGAGAACATGTAAGGCCATGATTTAAATGGGCAGAAATCCAGCTGGAATGTGAAGATGTGGTGAGGCTGTTCACCACATGGAGCAGAAAAGTTTGACAAAGCAAGGGCCCTACTTCCAAATCCATATTACATATTGTAAAAATCATATTGATTTGAATGGACCTACTGAAAAGGTGAGTCAAAACTTCCGGATAAGGCTCCAGATAATTAATTTCCAGTAATTTGGTTTGGCAGGCACAGCTGATCTCCAGCCAAATACATGAGCAGCAGCAATTCATTGGGGGCTGAGGGGGAGAGGCGAAGATTCCTAATTAGCCAGAGAAAGTGCTTTTATGCCAGAATTGTAGATTTACATAATGTTCAGTCAGCATTAAAGTAGAAAGCACTCTACTGTAGCGCGCTATTTAGCGAAGTGTGCTGAGCTGCAGCCACCTCCCCCGCAGCAACAGTATCTGCACAGTGTTTGCAATCGCCAGTTCAAAGCACATAGGGCACACAGCACTCCCAGCTAGACAGGCTGCAAAAACAGACACAGCTAGGAGCTTGATGACTGGGTTCTCTTCAGCAGCTTTCCCCACTGGAGAAATCTTGCTGCTGCACACTTCTGCTGCATGGTGAGGAGTGAAATGCAGCACCTCACGAAAGCATAGCCTGTTTGAAGAAAAACACTTCAGTGATAATACTGGTATCTTCATTCAAGCCGGCAAAAAAATCAGTGGTGATGTAAATAGAATGGGAATCCAAACCTTACCTGGAAGACTAACTACTCTAAATGGAGGAATTTTATTGAGAGCATCACATTAAACATCACATTACACAATTACTTTCTTGAATCTATACACTGGTGGATGGAAAATATGACAGATCTGCTTTCTGCCTATCAGCAAGTCTAAAACTCACAAAAAGCCAGTGGAGAACTTCTTTGTTTATACTAAGTGCACATGAAAAGTCAACAATATGAATATATGAAATGCTGGCATGGTATTATTTGCTTTCACTCACCTGGAAATCTATGTTCAAAAGATCCATTAATGTCCACCCAAAGGTCTGATTTTAAGGAATGGTGGTTTTTTCTATTTATTTCCCATTTTCTGTCATACCTACATGCATTTTGAGACCACATATGGTTACTTTTTTCAGGATATGAGCAAAATAGAAAGAAGATAGAAACACTTCCATCTATTGCTATTGATATGTAAAATCTGGGCTTTGGGGCAAAATTTGTCTCACCGTTTCACCCAAGAAGCTACTTTTGCCTTCAGAGAAATTACGGAAGTATAACTCAGAGCAAACTTTAGCCACAGGTTAGCAGTGAGACTCCATTTAGGGGGGTCCTTTTCTCAGTATTCAAGACCTCCTTATGGTTTCTGGAAGAACTTGTATTGTACAGTTGTTAGATAAATGACACAGAAAGTACCTACCATGGTGGAAGACACAGTATAGCAGGTTTGTGATGCATTTTTCAGTATGTTATGGTCAACAGAGACTATGAAAAATTTGTTACCTATCACCCTCATTTTCTTCATTTTTAAAAATCTTGTGCCAGAAAACAGAAGTGTGCCTTGCCCAGAAATACGTTTATTCCAGCAATCAGGAACTCCTGCCTAATACAGATTTTGTGCCTCCACACCACTTCTACCTTCCCTTATGTATAACTTAGGGTTATTTCCATTAAGTCACATAAATGTTTTGAAGTTTATGTCACATGTGTTTCTAAGGAGCAGACAGCCATGGAGAGACTGTTTTGTGTAATGACAAATAACAGCACAGAGTACAGCACCGGCTGCCGGCAGGAAATGCAAGTTGACAGATTTGCACAAATGGCAGCACTTAAAAGAAGTGGGCAGTTAGTTTTGCGTTTGCATTCCCTATGCCAAGGAGAGGAGAGAAAAGTGTCTCCTGAGAAAGGGTATGAAATGCAACTCCTCACATCTTGCTACACAGGTGCAGCGCCATCAGGCTTAATTCTGTTCAGCACTGACCAGATAGGAAAACTATCTCTTTGCATGCCTGGTACACCTACTCTAGTCATCATTAGCTATGCTTCTGGCTTGCCACCATAAAAGTACAAGAAAAACTGAAGGACCATACTGACATCTCAAGCCGGTATCCGAAGGCAGCCAGCATCTGAAGGCAGCCAGCATCTAGCCCATCATTTTCATATACACTGACTAAGCAAGAAAAAGTCACAGGACGTGAATTCTGGAGAACAGAGCTTTTATAGATGCACAGTGAAAAAGATGGTGTACAAGTAAAAAAAAAGAGGGGCAAAGGACAGCATGGATTTCTGGCATGTAAAACTTTTCTTTAACTGTAAGTGAATCTGTATGCATTGAGACTCATGTGGCATTTGGAACCAAATAGATAAATATAAAGCAAATTTTGCAGAACTGAAAGGTAGGTAAAAAGAAATTGCTTTCAGGGAAATACGTAGACCAGAATCCTATCAGCAGCCTTCCTGCATTAGAGATCCAGAGGCTACTTAGTAGCTGCCAACAAAATGGTTGGTGGGAGCTTGCCAGAGAGCCTCATGTTGTTGGAAAAAAATCTTTCACAGCTGAGCTTGGCGTGTATGTCTGGGACTGCCAGGGAACAAAAGACACTAGCTAAACTGCACACTTTTCATTGACCACAATTAGTATGAATGCACTTAAAATTAGGAATGTGAATGCAAGCTACCAGCAGCCCTGTACTTCATCTGTAAGCATGTCTGTCTATAGTTCAAGCACTGTCAGGGTAACACCCAAGGAAATGAACTGAGAGATACACAACAGACTAGAACTCACACCGGCAATTTAGGTGACACGGCCGTGCCAGATCCCCAACCTCCCTCTTTTGAGAAACATGTGGTATTGTGTTTCAGCTGGGAACTGACAAATAGTAATAAGGACATGCAACTGCTGCTGTGTGAAAACAGAACATTTTCTTGGCTGGTATCCAGAAAAGGCACTGGCTGATAACTCAGACTTGAGGCCTCTGGCCATCACAGGCTCCTACAGACACAGGTGTGTTTTCAGAAGTGGGCACATATTGGCCATCACCCAGGCACCAACCTAAGCCTCATTCTTAGTCAAGGGTCACACAGAGCATGCATGTCAGCAGAGGTGTCCAGTCATGGACAGAAAAATGCTTTTTTTTTCATCATATGAAATTGGGATGAAGAGTTATTTATAGTTAGTTGAATCTCCTGAACTATGCAACAGTTTGAAATAACCCATTTTTTAAAGTCTGAAATACCAAGAACATTCTACATCACTCAGTTTTATTCCTTTGGTACTACATGAAAGAACTGTCTCCGCAGCTGACAGGTGATATTCTTGTAGCAGTTACACTGTAACATTCCCTGACATTGATGGATATAAGCATATCCAAAATATTTCTCAAGTGACACAATAGCTTCAGCTATAATGAAGACTTGTAACCTGTTCCCGGGATACAGAGGGTTAATGGGAATCACATGATACAGATATTGCTCTAGACTTAAACCCCTTGGCATACACATGGTGAATCATAGGCCATTTAAACAGAACAGAAGACCGTAGATTAGATCAATGAGGGGAAAAAAAAAAAAAAGGCAAAAAAACAAGACAAAGAAAAGACCAGCTATATAAGTGTATATACAACCTTTTCAAATGAACTTACTAGGAAAAATCTTTTTGGCTGTCTCACAAGCAAAACAAATAGAAACTGTAGCTGGATATTCTATTTCTTACACCTGTCATGATACTTTGCACACTGAAAGACTAGAATATGGTGATTTCTCTGCCTAGACAGAACAACTTCCGCTATTTCTAAGAGGAAACAGTCATTTCAGGTTCCCATCTCAAGAACACCGATCTCCAAAACCTTCCTCCAAAACAAATTATTCATGCATGCCATTCAATCAGCAGTACCCATTTTTCTTGCAGAATGTTCCAGACATGACTTCCAGGTCCCATCTACCTTCTTCCTGTTGGAAAAAGCTGAAGTCTCTTCTACCTTTTGGAAAGAAATTGCTTCAGAATAGATTAGTAGGTTCTGGAAATCGTCTCAAGAGAGTCCTGAATGTTTCCTGGTTCTTTAGACTGTACTCACAACAAGTGCCAAGTCTTCACTCAGAAATTGTTGAAGAACACTCTCAAAGAGGGCTATAAGCAACTGGTCCAGGAACCGTGTGAGCACAGATCCAAGTCCATTATAATATTTCCAAATAATGAAATTATTGTTATTCATCTTTACTCATGCTCTTGCTTAAAGACCAGCATAAAAACTGAGATTCAGGGGGTGCCTGGCCTTAGGTTGGATGTCTTTAAAAACTAGTCTCATTTCAGATGATTTCTATTACCAGTTATTTTAAATTATTACCATGAAATGAGGTGCCAAATGGATACCAGAAGATGCTGTAGTACATATTATTACATACCTAATAATCTACATGCTTTACTAAGCTTGCTGAAGGTTGGAAAGTAGACACAAAAATGAGCCCGTTTCTTTTCAAAGTTTCCAGGGCTGCTTCTAATTGAGCAGATATTACCACTAAAATATTTCAGCTGTAATTCTTCATATAAAAAAGGACAGATAAACAAGAATGGGTGGAATTTGGTTAAACCCGCAAATGGTAAAGGCTAGTCACAATACAATAGGTAACGGCTTCTAGTCATCACCATGCTGAAGGAAACACTCACACCGATGACCTCACTCTTAATTTAAAGTAACCAGATCTATACAACTTTGCATTCTGTTAAACACACTGTTCTCATCTGGAGCATTCTAGGCTGACTTAATTGCCTGGCTGAGGAATTCAGTGTGATATTTCCCAGACCCATGCAAAGGGACTTTCTCCCCCATAAGCACTTCTATGGCTAAATTGCAGAAATCAAACAAAGACCCTTCTCAGTCAAGCGCTGGCATACCTGCTCTAGCATTACTGATACTAGTAGGACTTGGCTTTCTGATAATACTTTGCCTTTGGTCCAAGCTATAAAAAAGATCTTGAAGCACAAGAATGAAACTTAGAAAAAGAAATCTTTTCATCAATAATTAAAGATCATCAAATCCTTAAAAAGCAAAAAATAAGAGTAGCAAAACCTGCATTTTTCATATTTAAAGCATTTCATAGTGCCAACACTTTCAGCTGCTGAAATATCAGCTACAGCAAACAAGTAAGCAGTAGCACTGGTGTTTAATACTTAATGTAGAAAGAAAGAGATGAAAGTAATTTGAGTCACTAAGTTACTATGGCAAACTATGAGTAGAATTCAGGAGCTTACAAGACCCTACCTAGCACTTGTTTTCTAGTACCCTCTGTTTTGGTGCTTGTTTGCGCTACAGGTAGTTAGACAGCAGGAAAATAAAATAGACAAGCTATGATACATTTTCTTTCTATGCCAAACAATGAATCCTACTTGGCACAATAAAAAAGTGAAGAAACAGTGGTGGACTGGGCTCCCACTTATTTTGTAATGATTTGGGGCAATTTCTCAACAAAAACTCTTAAATTTCATTGTTACCATAAATAACAATGTTAATCCAAACAATAAGCTTTATTAAACAGAAGTAGTGGAGGTAAAAAAGAAGAGAGTGATGTTCAAAACAAGATAGAATTAAGCAAATCCATGTAACAGAATGAGTATGGTAAGAGAAGTACCAATCTGATACAAAACAAATTGGCAAGATTATTTACAAATTACAAGATTAATATTATGAAAATATCCTAAGCCCTTCAGAGGAATTCTGCAATTATATCACCTGCATGAAAAGGAAATCCAAACAGAATTTTTGTTATTTACCATTTGTGTTACGCAAATTGCTAAACACACCATAGGCATAATAAATTCATAGATGCCTTATATTGATCTACCTGCAGGCTGCTGCGAAAGGGTCAGTCCCACTCTTTTCTGAAAGTCCTATTGCAGTCCTGGCCCATACTTTGTTTTAGCCTCAGCCATTACCCAGTTTCATTGTACATCAGATCATATCACTGAACTGATTTAAAGTACTTCTTAATTTTCAGGTAAATTTCAGCTGGATGTATGGTTTATTCCGTGGCCTCATGTGAGCTAGAACTGATGTAAAGGAAGTGTCAGGAGCACATGGCCAGGGCAAAGGTGGGCGTGGACATTGCAGGCAGCATGACCTTACATCAGACAAAGCTATTTATGAAACCCTGAGAGGATATGAGAGCAATGCAGCTACAATGAAAGGACAGATGTGAAATCAGGAAGACCGATTCAAAATCAGCTTTAATTGATCTTAATAGCTTCTGAGTAAATACATTTTATGCCACTGAAATATTGGTAAGTGTTTGCCTACTACTGTATTATAGTGGTTTTGGAACTCAGTCAAGGTATTCAAGCATTCAGTTGCTTTACACAAGATCAGGGTCCTTGAAGTCCCGCTGATGTCCTTATATAAGACACCTCCTTGCTCTACCTGCCCTGATTTTCATTTCTTCACACAGCCTTGCAAAATCATTAATAAAGTACTACTTATTTAAGGTGAAGCAGGAATTAGTTTCTAAGGAGACATTCACAACAAATCTCACCTCCTGCTGAGGAAAGCTCTCGCCTCAGAGAGAAAGCTATTGTAGTTTGGAACAGCTGGCTTTAGGGTTGGGTTTTTCTAAGTTATTTAATACATATTACTTACACTTCATGTAAGACCTGAGCCCATAAGTAGAAGAGATCATCATTTTCTGTATATCAACATCATTTTCTGTCTATCAACAATAAAGAGATAACATAAAAAAGGATAAGCACTATTCCAAAGGGAAGGGTTTGGTAAAAAAGCCCAGAAAATGCAAATCAGCTTCCTGTAAAACTGAACAAAAAGGGAAACAAATCTAGAAGAGAACTAGATCTGAAAAAGAAAAAAAAAATATAATGATCAAGGGAAGATCTGCTAAAAGTAAACAACATCTGAGTCATTAGCAACAAATCACCCAATGTAGCTTGCATCACTGAAATCCAGCTAGATGACATTTCAAGTCTTGTACTACCCAGCTTATGCTCCACCCCACAAAGGCAGGACAAGCCATCTCCCAACACGCTACCGATCTTCTCCACAAGCATTATGTTAGAAAAGATTGTTATGAAAGACTAATACTACTGAATTCATTTACTTCAGAACAGAAGCAAATCCACTATAAAGGCACATAGAATCATAGGATAGTTAGGACCGGAAAGGATCTTAAGATCATCCAGTTCCAACCCCCCTTCATGGGCAGGGACACCTCACACTAAACCATGCCATCCAAGGCTATGCCCAGCCTGGCCTTGAACGCCGCCAGTGATGGAGCATTCGCAACTTCCCTGGGCAACCCATTCCAGTGCCTCACCACCCTTACAGGAAAGAATTTCTTCCTCATATCCAATCTAAACTTCCCCTCTTTAAGTTTGAACCCATTACCCCTTGTCCTATCACTACAGTCCCTAATGAAGAGACCCTCCCCACCATCCCTATAGGCCCCCTTCAGGTATTGGAAGGCTGCTATGAGGTCTCCACGCAGCCTTCTCTCTTCCAGGCTGAACAGCCCAAATTTTCTCAGCCAATCTTCATACGGGAGGTGCTCCAGGTCCCTGGTCATCCTCGTGGCCCTCCTCTGCACTTGTTCTAACAGTTCCATGTCCTTTTGATGTTGAGGACACCAGAACTGCACACAATACTCCAAGTGAGGCCTCACGAGAGCAGAGTAGAGGGGCAGGATCACCTCCCTCGACCTGCTGGTCACGCTCATTTTGATGCAGCCCAGGATACGGTTGGCTTTCTGGGCTGCAAGCGCACACTGCCAGCTCATGTTCATTTTGTCATCAACCAACACCCCCAAGTTCTTCTCCACAGGGCTGCTCTGAATCTCTTCTCCGCCCAACCTGTAGCTGTGTCTGGGATTGCTCCAACCCAGGTGGAGGACCTTGCACTTGGCCTGGTGAAACTTCATCAGGTTGGCATCAGCCCACCTCACAAGCATGTCAAGGTCCCTCTGGATGGCATTCCTTCCCTCCAATGTACCAATAAAACCACACAGCTTGGTGTTATCGGCAAACAATCTAGAATAAATCATAAATCATAAAATGAATCATTTTTATGATAAATAATCATAAAATACATAATCTAAAAGTGAGTCCAGTCGCACTTTAATAGGGATGTTCAAGAAAGATCTGACATTCTGCGCATGCTCAACACACAGGCTATCAAAGACAGATGTCTAAACTCCAGAGTTCACTTCTCCCCCTCTCACCTGCAGAAGCCACCTCTAATCCAGCTCACTAAGCCTTTCACATCTGTGTCTTTTGCCAATGCTACATCTCAAGCACAGTCTTTCATGCACTTTTAAAACATTAAAGAGATAGAGACCAAATCACAGAAATGTCAGTTGAGAAGGGACCACAGGAGAGCTATTTTAACTCCTAGCTATGAAAAGGGAATGTGTAAAGTTAGAATATCCTTGACACTTCTCTGTTCTTCAAAATTCTAATGATGAGGATTCCACAACCCACAAAACCACACCTGTCCCACTGTTAAAATGTCCTACAAAAAGAGTTTTCTAGTATTTAATCTGGATATCCTTCATCCATTTCAACTGACATACCTCTGGTCTTATCGCAGCCAACACTGGTAGCAGTTTACCTTTGGCCTTTTTGTCATAATGCTGAAGAATTACAATGTCTTTCATAGTTGTTCTCTTTCTTGGACTTGCATGGAGTAAAATTTTAGATTAGATCTTTAATTTCTTGTAATTTTACCTCTGGACACCTTACATTTTTTCAAGTCGTTGTTAAAGAATAGTGTTCCAGACTGGACAGTGCTCCAGATGAGGTCTCACTCATGCCAAATTAGGGAAAATAGCTATTTCCTATTCTTATATATGCTATTTTTTCTGCTAAATTTATTCCAGAATTGCTTTTGGTGGTTTTGCAAAAACATCACACACTTGACTTAAATTTAAGCTGTGAATCAATAATCCCAGGCTGCCTCCTGTTCTACTGTGGCCTATTCTGTTAGGTTTCCTATTATATCTCCGTGTTGGATTTTCTGTCCTAAATGTAAGACTCCGCACAGTTCTCAGTTCTACCATCTCACTTTCAAGCTGATGAGGATTATTTGACATTAGAATATTGTTTTCTCCTAGATTTTTTCTGTCATCAGTCTCATCCTGGTGAAAACCAAACCCATAAATTCCAATTTTTCTTGGTGTTTTAGAAAGAGGCTGCACTAACAGATAGGAATAAGAAATCATCTCTTGTTCAGTAAGAAGCATTCAAGAACCTAATTCAAATTAAGATTTATGGACTCTGTCACTTTTAAAAAATTGTTTAAAAGAAAGCAACACGTTACAGACATGACAAAGAGTGCAGGACACTCGCTCTAAAGTCAACTTAAAGTTCAGAAATACAGAATCTGCATACCAAAGAGCTGATTATTTGGCAAACCATTATTATTCTGTATTAGCTGCACAAACTGGCTTCCATATTCTCCCTTCCTCCCCAGCAGCCACAAAAGTGTTAGCCAGTTGAAGACAAAGGATTATATTCAAGTGTTAATGGCAGAGAACAAGAGCTGAGACAGATACAGAAAAATACAATTAATTCCTCAAAATGTGTAATTCAGTTTGCAGCACACGCCAAAGAAAGTGTCCCATCAGCCTCCAATGAAGCTGTTAAGCACTCTGCCTACAACGCTCACAAGAAGATAGCACCTAATGGACCTCAATTGTTTATGCAGCTTCATGTAGCAGTATGATAAAATCTTGATGCAAGCACTGTGAATCCAACTCATCCCCTTCCTCACCTAAAAATACAAAGTAAGGAGTCTAGTTATAGTCAGGTCTTGAAGCAGTCAACAAGTCTGTCAAAAAATACTGATGTCCTTCATCCTTCATATGTACAACAGTCAAAGAAACACAGAATAAAACATTCCTTCATGAGGTAGTCCACACCTTTCATTTCTAAGCAAGCTTTTCAGAAAGTTAACCCTGGGCCATATTCAGAATCACTTGAGTGATATTATATGTCACATAGAACACAATCTGGATGCAAGGCCATGAAATGTAAATGACGGTTTAATGACAATGAGGTTTTATCTCTTCCTATGAAAGGACACAGGATTCAGTATATATAGCTCAATGTGAAATACCACTCAAATACCTGAGAAGGACTAGCAGTTGAGGTAGCGTGAATGGACTTCTTCAGTCTGCAGACAGCTAGTGATAGACATCAGTAAGCAGTGAATTCACCATAATGAGCCATATCTTCCAAGGCTGCATAAGCTGACTGTCTTTACAGTGCTCTATATTTAGCATGAGACTATAGATTTATTTAGAAGCTCCAACTGCACAACATGCTACAGCATATCCTATGAACAGAGCAATCTACCATAAAAACATCACACCCATCCTCCCATCCCTTCACTGGCTACATTAGTTTACTGGCTGTGTTAGCTTACCTTACCAAAGTTCAGTCTTCATCTTTTACCTTGAAAATACTAAACTTTCTAACAACATGAAAGAAAAGTTTTTTCAGTTTCAATATGCACATGTAATATGCTCTGAAATAAAAACAGAGATTCTTTATATTTGAATTTTTTGTATTTACAGGTTTATAAATTCAAAGTAACTCTGAGAAAGGGGCTTTGATTCATTGTATGCAATTCAACCAAATTGCAAACAAGAAGTAACAAAGTTGTTATTTTGCACAAGGAATGGGACAAAGTGGACAGTCTTTATAGGAAAGTAAAACAAGGTTGCATCCTAAATATGTTGAACATTCAGCTCCAAGGATCCTGAAGAACAAATAGGTTAAAAGGAAAGAGACAGAGATTCATGCCTGAAAATTTAAAAGTAGAGGGCAAAGAGCAATAATGAGCCACAATCTTGGGCCTGGAAAACCTATGAAAAGAGCTAGAAAAGACTGGGATTGTTTTATCTTCAAAAAGAGATGAACAAATAAAAACATAATAAAGTATCAGATATCTGGGGTCTTTGTGTCATGTTTTGTGACACAAGAAAAAGTATTTCAGTAAAATAAACAAAAAAAACAAATTTGACAGCTGGGACATTCAAACACAGTTAAATGAAATGAATATGTACACAATGACTACTTTGGGGTTATATGAAAAAGCATCTAGGTATTTATGTAGGTAGCAACAGTTCTCTAACATGAAACTAAAAAATTGTGTGGAGAGCATATCAGAAAATGTGTATTGGGCCTTAAGCAATCTCTAAAGTGGTAAGGTTAGATAAGGTAAAGTCTAGTGACAGTGTAGATGGTGCCATTTCTGCCCACTGAAGGGTGTTCCCCTTGTTCTCTGAAACATCTGGAACTCAGGGCTCTCAGATCCATCCTCCTGGACTTTAAGTCTGAGCCGGTATGGTAACTCCTAAAACCATGAACAGACATTCAGAAAACTGTAACACCAAGTTACAAACACATTTAATTCAGCTTTGCAAAACAGGAACACCTCAAGAAGATTTTAGTTGTGAAATGTAGCCGCATATGGTTCTGATCATGTTCAGAGAGTACCCTCCTATTCATTTCTCTACAATATTGAAACTCAATGGTGATTTTCTGATACTGTAGACAGTCATCCAAACACTGAGATATAGTATTTATATATATGTATTTATATTGGAAAAACACTTTCAGTGATGAGCAAAACATTGAGTTCCCCTATTCATTACAGGCTTTACCTATGTGATTTAAAGGCAACTTGTCCCCAAAAGACTTTGTAACAAAGCATGCAGCCCCTGATTAATTTTCAGGATGGTTTTGTTGGGATAAAAATATTAGAAGATGGAAGGGGGAACGTCCTGTTATTAAAACTTAGTAGATTAATAAAAACCATTCTGTTTATTAAAAAATAATTATAAGGATTTTTTTTTTTTTAAAGTGAGATTGGATATAGCATGTACAATTCATTCTCATCCATATGCAGTTCATTTCCAGATTCACTTTGATACTATGTCTGAACTAGAGAGAACAGAGGTTAAACGGGAATGGAACAGGAAATGGAACAACAAATAAAAGCTATGAAACAAAACCCTATGTTTTCTGTAATCTAGTCACTAATGGCTTTATGCAGCAGGAACACTACACATGGAGTTGCGGCATAGAAGGCAGCAGACTGTTGTTTATGTGCCCTGCCAACCTACTCAGCAGAAAGCTGGCTGTTGTCCAAAAGTCTAAATGGGAAATACAAAAATTTAGTTCGAAGAAACCAACCTTTTCAAATTCCCTGATCCACATTGTTGGGTTCTTCTTTTGGACCTTTTTTTTTTTTTTCTTTGGGGGGGGTGGGGGGTGCAGAAACAGCTGCAGAATTGTTTTGTTTTTTTTTTAATACTTCAGAAGTTTATCCCAAAAAAATGTATTAGAAATGACATATCTGCTTAATCTTAGACCAGAAAGCTTAGAGCAGATTCTTTATAGACATTTCTGGCAACAACTCATGCCCCCACAAACACACAATGCTCAAACATGGCCTCTTGGCTGCCATTACATATAACCATCTGTTAAGCAGAATCACCCATTCACAAACAGTTCCAGCCTGTTTCACAATAGGTTCGAACCCAAGCTAATACTGGCTGAGATATGCAATTGCACTGTTGCCACTCGCAGGAAATATCTTTTGCCTGACTGTAATGCCAATTGCACTGATCTCACATATTTCTGTAGATTTTATCACACATAACAGAACTTACAGCCAAAATGAACAATGAGTGGATAATGAGAAAAGTGCTTTATAGGCACTTGCAGTTCTGGTGTTCTGTAGTAGGAGCTGCCTAGTAATCAAAGGAAATTAGGCAAAGAACTGATCCTGACTTTTGCTGGCGGATGGGCTAATCCCACCTCAAGCTACATTAGATTTTAAATTCAAGTATTTTGATCTCATATGGCTATAAGCAACATGAAAGCAAGCTGTGAGCTGCATGACTGTGTATATAAAACCTTAAAATAAAATTTGTATGCAAACATAGGATGGAACCTTGTTAATAGAGGTGTAGGAAGCACAAATCAAAAGTAAATGACCCAAGTGAGACCCACAATTATGTTTCAGTCAAACTCAATGACAAATCTGTGAACAGGACTAGTGTTTCCATTATTTTGAAAGACAGGGACATCTAACTCCAAATTTGACAGCAGTGTTAAAAAACTCCTCATAGTTAACGTTTATGTCTTCACTATGAAGTTTTCCATTTAGGTGGTTTCTTAAACAAGAGAGGAGAGGTGTCTGAAAAACATAAAATAGACTTCCAAAGGATGAAAAGTGAAAGATTTTTTTATCATTTCTCTGGGATTGATGATTCTTCCCTAGTCTTGGTAAGGCAAAACTATTGTAAAGTAATACCTTAATTAAACCAACTGGTATAGCTGGAAAAAATGGATATGCTTTCAGCACAACTGCTGAGTACTTTCATTATCTGCCTCTAGCACAGGGTGATAATCACCAGAGGAGGTTACACTAGCTCTTTTTTACAGAAACCTACAATTCTGGAAGCTCACTCTCACCAGGGGGTGCCCAAATTTGGAAAAGTATTTTGGCATATCTCTGAAAAATCAGAGTACATTATGCATGTAAGTCCCACTGTACTAAAAAGAAAAAGAAAATAGTTAAGCAGGTGTTCAAGGTAGCAACTGCACTCAGACAAGTGATTCTGACAAAGTCCCGAGACTCAAGATGCTCTATCAGTGTATTTTGCTCTTACAGCAATCGCAACTGCCTGTAAATCCTACCTGTTCCAGCAGCAGGCACTGGTAGAATCCTTCCATGGGACATCTCATCCATGATTTTGCCCTTTCCACTCCCTAGGACACCCTGCCTGTCCAACAGCACTCTGTAATGTCTTTGCAGGACCAGATGGGAAACACGAAGAACAAACATGAGGTTCTCTTCCCAGTTGTCTGCAAGCCTGACTTCAATGAGTTCCTATCAGTGAAACTTATAAGTGATCAGGGAATTTGGCCTCAAGCTCAACCTTCAGGCCACTTTTAAAAGACAGTAAAGATATAGCTGCTGCATTTTGCTGGACTGGGGCCAAGGCTACTTTGCAGGAATACCCAGGACCTAAATCAATTTAGGAAGTTACCCTGAACACAAAAAACCAAACTTCTTAATGTGTCCTGAAAAACTAAATGTTCTTTGGGTTATATGGTGATATGGAAGTCAATGCTGTCATGTCTGATGTCAGAACAGTCTTAAGACATGCCAGTTAAACTGTAGAAGTCTACAATGCCTAAGCTGCCAAAACTCAGATTTATTTTTTTTTGTTGTTGAACATAATTTTACACCTTTCAACAGAATATAGGCATCCACTCCAATTCATTAGAAAAACATAAAATTCATAATTGCACACATCAGCTTGACATTAATTTTTATTGGAGTTTTTCCTCATCTGCAATATAGTCTGTCTATTCATTTGCACATCTGAAAGAACTGCACGGTTTGGAGTTTGTCATCTGACTTCTTGTAAACTTCTCATTTAGCACTAAATGCAATGACCATGTTGATTAGAGCAACCGTATGACATGGCGGTGGAATTGCTGCCAACCCATTACAAAAATATATAAGGCCTCACTTTTAATTACTCACTTAGTAACAGATTAGTTCTTATTGCCTGCCAACAGCATGACCTCTCTCTCTTTCAAGGTCAACATAAATCAAAAGAAATCAGATGAGCTTGAACTTGTCGTTTGTTCACTTCTAACCCTTTCATAAGAAAATCTGTTTAACAAAAAAAGCAAGTCTCCATTCAATAAAGAGACCATTATTAGGGCTAAAGAGCTAAATTTCCTGTTGTGGTTTTTTTTTCTGGATAGCCTCAAGTAATATTCTAGGAAAAAGCCTTGATACTGTTTTCTTTGTGGAATAAAAAGAAAATCAGCATTAGAAACATAAGATTGCTTACAGGTTTCAAATACCAGTACGAATACGGGTTTCCTGGTTCTGTGCTTTAAGGATTAACGGTATTAAGCACTGCAAAATGACATTTGTCATGTTTACTTTAGCTGTCTTGATCTGACAAACCTCTGCAAGCCTTATAAATAGAGGTTGAATGTGACTGTTTTCCGAGATTGCCGTCGAATAGTGCAAAAATACACAAAATGCATCATTTCACTTTCAAGGAAAATCCCAAATAAATAAAAATTCTTAAATACAATGAAATGGTACTGCTTTGATGATTGATTATGACTTTGGCGTACGAAAGACTTGACTACATCTGTCTGCGTCAGTAAAAATCACCTCAAGGTTTTGCCGTCACTTTGATGTTCTGGCACCTAGAGTTTCATTAATTATAAAATTGTCTTTGTGGACCTTCTGGCCACAGAGAGTGTGCTTTACTGGCCATGTAGCACAGACTGCTTTTACAAAAAAGCTGTGTATTTATCCAAGTGTCAAACCAGCTCAGATGGAGGGCAGGTGCCCAAAGGCCTGGGCCTCATGACTTTTTTATTGCCATAAATATTGTCAGTAGGCCTGTCATTATTATTTTTTTAACAGAAAACGCTTACTCTAGCCTATTCCATAACATACATACATTCCACACTCTGCTAAAATTGTGCCTCACACTGCTTAAGCTTATTTCCAGTCCCCCAAACAAGCAACATCAACAGAGATAAATACACATCAGCACCTTGCACTTTTTATGTGTCCAGTGTTGGCAACATGTTTGATAAACACACACAAATCAGCCCTTACTCACAAGAGTGAGTTGGTTGGGCCAGATTTTGGATTTCCATGAAGGTAGAAAGAGAAACAAGAAGAGTTTCCCAGGTCTCAGTAGTATTCTTCATCCTCAAGATTATGAAGGGTAAATCTGCCTCTGACCTATTCTAGACAAGTAACATTGGATGAGATACTTTAAACATTAGAAATGACATAAAAGTTATATAGTTCCACAGTAAAGAATACAGATGATATGTAAAAAACATTGAGATACATTTCAATTTATCTTCTGAGACGCACTAACAATTCCTAATTTCTAACTCTCCAAACAGCCTTCTTCAACTCTCACATTCAGTTGTCAATCTACTAGTAAGGCACCTGACTAATTCAGTCAACCATATATTTCTACAGCATGATTTGTGGGCTAATTATAGCAGGAAAATTATGATGACAAATATATAGACAAAGCAGTATACATTATTCATATATGCAATAAAAACATTGAATGTATTGTCATGACTTATTGCAGTGCAATGCATATGGCCCTTTTGGCCAGATTATGCACCAGATGTTTCCTTTCCTTTAGATTTGAAAAGTTCACATACAGCAGAAGTCAGGTCCTGAGGGTAGGAGTGGGTCTTAACTATTCAAAAATGCAAATATTGACAAATAAGAAACTGTTATAGTCATATTATTTGTTTTCTGCCTAAGTATTATTTATTCCTGCCCACCACCTCAGCAGAATGTACAAACTACTTGTACAGACTATAAAGACTTGATTATTGTTTAGTCTTTCACTGCTCTCTCCTCGCTTTTCCTACTTTAGAATAAGTTTTCTTTAATTTTTAAAGCATAATAGGATAAATGCATGTCTGAAGTAACTATAGAATGAGTTACAAGCAGCAATATATTTATTTTATGTAGCCATTCCTTTGTTGTTTTGTTGTTTTGCTTTGTTTTGTTTTTAAAGGGCAAGGCATAAAAAGCAACACTTTATTTTAAAGTATCAAAACTACATCTGCTCTCTAAATGCAATTTACCTGTGAGCAGAGAAATACAAATGAGGTATTGTATAGATACAAACCTGTCTTTTAAGCCCTCTATGCCTGGGTCTTCCCCTGTGTTTTCACCTGGCATGTAAAAATAACATGGGCTCAGATCTACCAGGCAGAAATAGTCACATGAATAAGGAGTCAGTGCACAAAGCACAGAATGCATGAAGGAGTGTGTTGCCAGTAGAGTAGACAATGCACTCAAATCACCACTGAAGCATTGGACATGGCAAGAACAGTGTTGAAGTTTTCACTAGAAATAAAACACTTGCCCCCTTATTCTCCCCTGAGTAAGAAGGTGGCCAGACCTCCAACAAGGTCCCCTCCAACAAGATGGAGGCTTTGACTAGCCCATTCCTACATTTCAACAAAACAGGCAGTAGCCACCAATCCTCCCATTAGCTCCACAGAATTTTCATTGAAAGTTTAGCAATACTCAAGGGCACCTTCCAAACCTGGGCCAGCCCCAGCAAGTGCAGAGGGACTATAAAACCCTGCAACACTTACGGACTCCACCTTTCCTTCCTGTAAACGCTGCTGACCCCTCAGGAAGGACACAGGACAAATCTCACACAATCCAAGATTTTACAGTTCTGCAGGGGGCCAGGGTGGTGTAAACTGCAGCTAGACCCTGATGTATTGTTAAATTTTAAAGAGATAGTTCAGCAGGATTTTCTGGGTTTTACAAGTGCCTACATACAACCTTCACAGGCATCCCAAAACATTTGGCTCTGGAGATGGGAAACAGATCAGGCTAGTTTTCATTCTTTTCGTTACTTCATTTGCCTATCCGGAGCCATAACAACATTAAAGCCTGGAAACAGAACAGACCACAATGGAAACTGTATTAACACTGCACTCTGCTGTATGTTATATGCTATACATCCCTGCTATGATTTCTTCTCTGCAACTCTGTTTAACCTCAGGGAGTAGTTCGAACTGTGGTTTGTATCATAGCTGCTACACACAAAAAAGTCATTGAGCACAGTTGCTATTTTAAGTACCCAGAATGTTTCTTTGCCCACCAAATGGATGTCAATAGACACTAAATTGAAGAATTCTGCAAAGCAAACAATAGACAAAACCCAGCTTTTCATAACAACAGCTGTACTTCAGGATTGTAGGGATCATCCATCCCGTATTAGCTGCATTCATCTGGGAAAGGGTGTCTTTGAGCTTCTTCCTACATGAAGACCATCTCTTCATTGTGTCTCTCTCAAATTCTCTGCAGAGGATAGTCAGGAGAAGTTGCACTTGTATTTTTCAAACTAAGAGGAAGGCTTGGTTTGTACATTCAGTGCTGTTTCATGGGAAAGAGAACTTTAAAAAGCGGAAAGAGAACTTTAAAAAGCAGAAAGAGAAAATATCAAGTTAATGAGCTCAAAATTAAAGCAGCACCTGTAAACACTAGATGGCAGCACAGCAAATAGTATTCAGTAACGAATGTCGTTGAAAATTACAGACCAATTTAAAAATCCAAGTAATATTCTAAAACTGTATTCCAAAATTTTGACAATAAATGGAGTAACAATAGAAAAGGAGAGAAGAAAAAACAATAGTTTTCCCTTCTTTTAAGAGTATTACTTTACAGCCTACCTGTTCACAAAATTACATTGCAGCACTTTTGTCCAGCCGTAAAGCTCCAAGATCTACATTGGGCACATCCCTCCGTTTCACAGAGTCCATACATCACCTCCAGATAACGTCTGTCCCAGGCTGTTTGTTGGCTGATTTGGACAGCATAGATGTCTAGAGTCTATCAGCTCTGCCTTCACTAGAAGGAAGTCGTTCAATATGCATGATAATTCCAGGAGACTGGGAGGAAGCTGACGAGTATCTACAGACTTAGGCCTGAAGAAATAAAGTGCACAAATCATATGAAGGATGCTAGAAGGAGCTGCTTTTTTACATCTTATTTTTTATGTACCCCCAGCCTTGCAGTTCCTTTGCAACAGCAACAGACCCTCCCCTCACTTTTCAATGTATTTCTTGTGATATCATATACTCCAGCAGTATACCAGTATTATTCAGAAACATGTTGCTTATCCCTGAGAGCAAGCCATGGTCAGTCCTGTTCCTGGCTTAAAAACAGGCTCCTTTGAAAACAATCCTGAACTTCAGCCTCATCCTTTGTTAAGCATACGAGCAGGCACACACATGCATACAGACACACATGTATAAGTTTTTGTCAGGCATTCATTTAGCAAATTAATTCTTTTATTCCTGACCTCTTTGTGACTCTTGACTTGGTGTTGCAGAGGGTCACAGAGCATAAACTTGACTGCAAAAAAAACTTATATAACTGAATGTCTGAGCAACTGAGCAGCAAATGTAATTCAATGTTACGCATACTTTAGCATTAATAAATATGGACATGAGCCCATTAGAAAGGTTCCCTGAAATCATTAGTTCCCTGCTTAGCAACAGTCAAAACACAAAAATTCACCTTGGGGGAGAAGGAGGGACAACCAGAAGGAAAGGATAGAAAAACTTAGAAAATATCATCATGACCAATCCATCCAACGACAACAGAAGATTGAGTAAAATCAGAAAGTGCACAAGATTTACAGAGAAGAGCGGATACATGAAGCTGTTTCTGCTTGATAAAAGATCAGTTAGACTACAAGCCTTCAGCTTGGGCAGGAACTGAGAGAAGATATAATAGGCAGCTTTAAAATCACTAATGATATGAAGACTATGAACAGAAATTGATTACTCTTCGTTTCTTACCACCTTGGAATCAGAGGGCACCTATGTATTTATCAGACAAAAGGCTTAAAATGAATAAAAATACATACTTTTTCACACAATAATCAGGTACAGTGTGGAACGCATTGCCATAGAACATCAAGAAGACAGAAATTAGAACAGGATTTTAAAAAGATGAGACAACTTCATGGAATACAGGTCCAGCCATGACTGCAGAACATGATGGCCCAGAAGCAGCCTCCATCTCATGCTAACTTAATTTCGTGTTTAATGAATGAAGTAGGCTGAACTTCTTTTCAGACTTGCAAACACTTTTTCCAAATCTTCTGATCATTCTTGTAGGTTCTCTTTTTGACACTGTCTAATTTTTATTATGATATTCTACAGTTGTGGATATCAAAATTTGACCTCATGTGGTCACAGGTACCAAGCATTAAGACAATATATGTTCCACACACTTATTTAGTATTCTACACTCTATACATCCAAGGGTCCTTCTTCTTAGGAACGACTCTATCCATAGGCAAAGTAAGTAATTTCCAGACTGCTGGAGGAGACAAACAACCATAGCCTTAAAGTTTTACTACAATAGGGCCTTGAAGAGTCACTCCTGTTACTGCTACTACTGCCAATCATAGGTGTCACGTCACAAGAACAGCTGGAACTAAGGCTGAAATCTCCCAGCAACAGCTACTGCCCTACCACCCTCAACTTCTTCACCCCTGCCCCTCCTTCCCATTCCTCCCTGCCTAAGATAGCAAGAAAAGCAGCAAATCTCAATACTTGCAGATAACTCTGTATCTCAGATTTACTTCCTCCACACTTTTCTCTCTTTTCTCTAAATGGTGTTAACCCAAGCTTGGCTGAAATTTGAATCCTTGGATTGCCACTATTCATTCTGCTCCCATTTCTGATTCTGGGTCATTTGCCTCCCCATACTCACATACAGCCATATATGCACCTTGGCTATCTGGATAAAAGCCACTCCATGTAGGTGTAGCTCACATACCTTTTTCCTAGATAGTTGAACCTGCAATTTGCCAGAGTAAAACTTCTTGTTTGTCTGTACTGGGGATGAAAGTGACCAGTAGATCGAGAGAGGTGATCCTGCCCCTCTACTCTGCTCTTGTGAGACCTCACTTGGAGTATTGTGTGCAGTTCTGGTGTCCTCAACATAAAAAGGACATGGAACTGTTGGAACAAGTGCAGAGGAGGGCCACGAGGATGATCAGGGGACTGGAGTACCTCTCGTATGAAGAAAATTGGGACTGTTCATCCTGGAGAAGAGAAGGCAGCGTGGAGACCTCATATCAGCCTTCCAGTATCTGAAGGGGGCCTATAAGGATGGTGGGGAGGGACTCTTCATGGGGGACTGTAGTGATAGGACAAGGGGTAATAGGTTCAAACTTAAAGAGGGGAAGTTTAGATTGGATATGAGGAAGAAATTCTTTCCTGTAAGGGTGGTGAAGCACTGGAATGGGCTGCCCAGGGAAGCTGTGAATGTTCCATTGCTGGCAGTGTTCAAGGCCAGGTTGGGCAGAGCCTTGTGTGGCATGGCTTAGTGTGAGGTGTCCCTGCCCATGGCAGGGGTATTGGAACTAGATGATCTTAAGGTCCTTTCCAACCCTAAATATTCTATGATTCTATGATTCTAAGACTGCAGCTAAAGAATGGGAAAGTAATACATGTGGAAAGTACAGAGTAATATTTACCAACAGTGAGTGAATCTCATCTTCCAAATCAACTATAAAAGTATGAAGTAATATATTTTTTTAATTAAGTTGCAAAGACACTGAAGTATGTATAGGTAAGTTATAACAAACAATTTACCCAGTGAAACTTAGGTTAGAAAGCTGTAATGTAATGAAGAACTACTCCAGAGGTAATTCTACTTGAGGGAAAGGAAGAAAAGGGAGAATAAGAAAGAAAAGAATTTGGAAATCAGATACAGCTAGGGTCCTGGTTTCAGCTGGGATAGAGTCAATTTTCTTCCTTGTAGCTTGTACCTTTGGCTTCAGTCTGAGAACAATGCTGATAACACACCATTGTTTTAGTTGTTGCTAAGTAGTGCTCACCCTGCTCAAGGACTTTTCAGTTTTTCTTGCTCTGCCAGTGAGGAGGGGCACAAGAAGCTGGGAGGGAACAGAGACAGGACACCTGACCCAAACTAGCTGAAAGGGGTGTTCCATTCCATAGAATGTCATGATCATACATAAACTAAGGGGAGTTGCCCAGGAGCCATGGATTACTCCTCAGGAATGGGACGGACATCAATCCGCAGGTGATGAGCAATAATAATGTGCATCACTTGGTTCTTGTTTGTTTGTTTGTTTCTTCTATATATATATTTTAATTTTTAAATTATTAGTATCATTATTACTATTATATTTTATTTCAGTTATCAAACTATTATCTCAACCCACATTTGTTTACTCTTTTTCTTTATTCTCCTCGCAAGTGAGGAGTGGAGCATGGAGTAAGAGAGCAGCTCTGTGGTACTTAGTTCGCTGGCTGGGCTTAAACTGCAACAACCAGCTAGCAAACAATTAAAAAGCATTTTCTAAAGATAATCTAATCAATGTATCTGTATATCAAGAAGCTGTCGCTTTGCAAGATGCAGCTAAGATAGTGATAGAAAGGAGTTGTGCTGCTACACTACTGCTTCGGGTATGGCACTGGCCATGCTGCACTGAGCAAGGGGAGGAGATACCAGTCATCTTAGCTCTCACTCCCAAAAAAATTCAGCCAGATCTATTGAAGAGGAGCATTTTTAGCATGTTTGCCCAAGAACGTTGTGACCCATGCAACAAATCTCACTGCAAGCTGAACCACAGATGTAGCAATCTGAATGCAAGGCCATATTGCCCACAAGGATTCAGAGGTTGTGTTAAACTTTTCAGTTTTTGGAGTAACTCTGATTTCAAATGTATGTATAGTGCACTTCACGTGACTCAGTGCATAAAGGTTCCTTCCAGTTCTGACCCAGTTTTTATTGGAGAACTAGTTTTTCAAGCTGTGAAATCCACTTTATAGCAAGGCCTTAAAACCTTGGCAATGCCTTTGAATGACAAATGCAGGCCTCCTCTGAAATACATTTCAGCTATTTGACCCTGATTTAAGTTAAAATTCATAGACTGTTAATTAGCATGTGGAACAGGAAGTTTCTAAATAGCTCACCAGGTATGTATTTGGCAGGCAGTACACCAACACTTGAAATGTGGTTAAAAAAACCACTTTTTTACATCACTGAAAGTTTAATAAATATTTATTTCTTCAGGGACCTCCTATGTTAATGAAACCTGTCTGCTCTTTTTTGAATCTTTAAAACTCGTGTGTTAAATAGTAACACTGAGGTAGTGTCTCTGAAATTACACCACTAACAGCAGAGCAAATGCAGAGTATAAGTGTTTTTAGTGTCTATTTAACAGCTTTTATGTGTCCGTTAAGTGCTTATGTTCTGTTTTGTTAATCATACCAGCTCCCATAATAATTAGACAAAAGAGGAAATCACAATTTCAAATGCTACCGTTTCTCTGGCTCTCCAGAATTAAAAGGAGAAACTCGGAGTAGATGGTTTTCTCAAATGTTTTTTTTCTTTTGCTAATAATGTCAGAATCACATTTCTGTGCACAATAGTCAGATAGCCCATCAAAATGTTGTGCTATTTGTTTAACACCAGGAAGCAATTCCAGCTACCATATAATAGTCAATAGCTCGAACTATTTTTTTAACAATGATACCAATTTCTAAGGCCTTGTGCCCTACTCTCTAAACTTGTTCAGCTACTGGTTGCACAACTTGCACATCTGCAGCTTAGCTTTCATCCCTGAATGACACACCATTTGGCAGCACTGCTAGGCAGCCTGATGCCACATGTTACAAATGCATTTGGTGCCAAGTACCATGTGCCAGGAGAAGAAAGTTCACAGAGTCCCACACTGAAAGAAGTCCTGCTCAGATCACCTTCTTTACAGCAGACTTATTCTCTAACACACCTCTCATCTTCAAATCATTCTGTAGCTGGATCACGAACTTGCACTTCAGTCAATGCCTGCAGATTCCATGTCGCCAACTTTTACTTAGATAATCTCTCAAGGTCCTTTCCAGCCTCAGCTACCGTATGATCTTGTAACTGCTACAGAAAGAAAGCCTGCAGCAGCTTAGCTCTGTGGTCATTACTTATGTTCATGCCATATAAGACATATAACACGGTTATATGTGTTCCTGTCATCGAGTGACCATGGAAATGCATTCATTAGGGCACAGAGTAGAAGTCTGCTCCCATATAAAAGTGACTCAGTGAAAGAGGGCACAGTGGGGTTCAGGGAGTCAAAATACTGTCCTCTTTTCATTCCTAGTCTCAGCTTTGTATTCCATTACTGCAGTTATGCTTCTTTGAACAAAGATTTCATGCAGCAGTAGATTCTAGAATATCCTGAAATTTAGTCTTTGCAAAGCCATATTGACTACAAGATAACTCAAATTTCTATAATCTCAGGAGGCATTTCAAATCTTGAAGATGCAGCTTCATTTATAGGGCCTTTCCTTCAAATGAAACCTGGAAGAAATACTCAACTCTTACTCCCTGCTCCATAAGAAATATTACTCCTGTAGATGTAAGGCTCCTGAGGCAAGTAAAGCAAGAGTGGAAGACATTCTAGGGGTGCCAATGGAGAATTAGAGACTGAAAATAGCCTCTAATGTGAGTTCTTGTTCTAACAGTTGTACAATCCTAATTCTTGGCCAAGTCAGCTTCAAGGGGTGCTGGTAGTACCCCATATTCTCTGAGAACAGCACTTTCAGTCTGGAAAAATGCCTGGAGAGGTCAGGGAAGAGGTGGTGGTGCTCTTCAGATTGCTGGAAATCTAAGTTGTTAATATTTATGAAATATTGATATTGCTATTTGAATGCTGTATTCTATTATAACAGAAAGTCTGTTTTCACTGTAAAGCTTCAGCCCAAAGCTTGGTTATCTGTTGGTTTCTGAATTTCCAGGTTCATATCCTAAAGTTGTGTCTCTTAATTTATCCAGACTAGAAGTACATCTGTTCAGTCTTTGGCATATGAAATATTAGGAAGTATGCACTGAAGAAATACTCAGACCAAGTTATCAGCCTACATACAAAAAGGAATTAAACTGTAATTTAAGAACTAATTTCACCTCTCTGATCTGTCTGGCAGATCTTTTCACTATTATTCTCTTGTTGAGTACATACATTCCCATGATGCCAAATAGGCTTTCATATACATAAAGACAATAAAAAGATAGCGGTGAGATCCACCCACTGCATTGATGTCAATGATCTGCTGGCACTGAACAAAAGAGAAGGAAAATAAAATACTTTTGATGAGTTTCATCCTGCATGTGGAAGAAACTACTTTAGAATACATCTCAAAATTACAAGGGAGAGTAGCTAAATCTGCTTTTCAATATATGGTTTTCCAGTTGTTCTCATAATTAGTCCTTTTAATGCAAAAACCATCTAAATCCTACAATTCATTTTCATTGCCTCATTTCCACTAAAAATGGGCTGATATATGTCATATATGATGCTATATATATATGTATGCACAATATATATGACTTAGTGCCACTTTAAAGAGGACTCCCAGTCTTTCCCATAAGAAGGAGACAAGTCACACACACTGGGACTTCCCATACCAGGATGTTGTAATTTCTATTTCAAGCACTACATATTTCTTTCACAAGACAATAATTCTTGTTCCAAACAAATGACCTAAATATGGAATAGATAAAATCAACTGTTCTTAGGAAACTTAGAAAATATTCAACTGGTGCATCAGCTTCTTCCTGATTCAACTTAGTCTCATTAATGTACATTCAGGCAGCACATTTCATCCACAGATTTTGTGTTAACCAGAGAGCCCAACAGCCAGTCACCAGTTTTCTTATCCCATTTTACAGACAAAGAATATTAGGGACAGCAGTGTCTTGGAAAAGTGACTTCATTACAGACAGGACAACATATCTCTTACATACAAAATTTCAGTATAAAATACTTCATGTGTCCCAAGTTAATGTAGCAATTTACAAATGGATACAATTATAACTGCTTTGAATAAGCATCAATTATTCTGTCTAAGTGCTTCTTAAAATACAGACAAACAAAAAGTACAAAAAAATAACCAACACATATATTGTGCTCACCAACAGGGAAGGGCTGGTTGGGAATGTGATGCTCCAGGGCAGCCTTGGTTGCAGCGATCATGAGATGGTTGAATTCGAGATCCTCAGGACAGTGAGAAGAGCATGCAGCAAGCTCACTGCCCTGGACTTCTAGAGAGCAGACTTCGGCCTCTTCAGGAACCTGCTTTGTAAGGTTCCATGGGATATAGCTCTAGAGGGCAGGGGGATCCAATACTGTTGGTTGGTATTCAAGGATAGCCTTCTACAAGCTCTGGAGTGTTGCATCCCAACTGGAAGGAAGTGCAGCAGGAGGGCCAGGAGACCTCCTTGGATGGATAAGGACCTGCTGAGGAAAATTCGAAGGAAAAAAGAGGCTTATAAAAGGTGGAAGCAAGCACAGGCAGCCTGGGAAGAATACAGGGATATTGTCCGGGAAGCTAGGGACCAGGTTAGGAAAGCTAAGGCCCACTTAGAATTAAACTTGGCTAGGGATGTTAAAGATAACAGGAACGGATTCTATACATATGTAGCAAATAAAAGACACACTAGGGACAACATAGGCCCCCTCCGGAAGCTATCAGGAGAACTGGCTACCCTGGATTTGGAGAAAGCTGAGGTTCTTAATGACTTCTTTGCCTCAGTCTTCACCGGCAAATGCTCTGACCACATCACCAAGTCTTGGAAGGCAGATGCAGGGACTGTGAGAATGAAGACCCTAGGCCCACTGTAGGAGAAGATTTGGTTTGAGACCATCTTAAGAACCCGAACATGCACAAGTCCATGGGACCTGATGAAATCCCTCTGTGGGTCCTGAAGGAGCTGGCAAATGAAGTTGCTAAGCCACTGTCTATCCTATTTGAAAAATCATGGCATTCAGGTGAAGTTCCTGACAGCTGGAAAAAGGGAAATATAACCCCCATTTTCAAGAAGGGGAAAATGGATGACCCAAGGAACTACGGACCAGCCAGCCTCACCTCTGTGCCTGGCAAAGTCTTGGAGCAGATTCTCCTGGAAGGCATGCTGAGGCACATGAAAAACAACAAGGTGGTTGGTGACAGCCAACATGGCTTCACTAAGGGGAAATCCTGCCTGACCAATCTGGTGGCCTTCTATAATGGGGCTACAGAACTGATGGACAGGGGTAGAGCAGTTATGTCATCTACCTGGACTTGTGCAATGCATTTGACACTGTCCCACACAACATCCTTGTCTCTAAGTTGGAGAGACATCCGTTTGATAGATGGACCACTTGGTAGATAAAGAACTGGCTGGACGGCCGCACACAAACAATTGTGGTCAATGGCTCAATGTCCAGCTGGAAACCAGTAACGAGTGGTGTCCCTCGGGGATCGGTGTTGGGACCAGCCTTGTTCAACATCTTTGTCAGTGACATGGACAGCGGGATTGAGTGCTCTCGCAGCAGGTTTGTCAATGACACCAAGCTGTGTGGTTCGGTTGATACATTGGAGGGAAAGAATGTCATCCAGAGGGACCTTGACACGCTTGTGAGGTGGGCTGATGCCAACCTGATGAAGTTTAACCGTGCCAAGTGCAAGGTCCTACACCTGGGTTGGAGCAATGCCAGGCACAGCTACAGGTTAGGCAGAGAGGGGATTCAGAGCAGCCCTGCAGAGAAGGACTTGGGGGTGTTGGTAGATGAAAAAATGAACACGAGCCAGCAGTGTGCACTTGCAGCCCAGAAAGCCAACCGTATCCTGGGCTGCATCAAAAGCAGCGTGACCTGTCCCTCTACTCTGCTCTCATGAGACCTCACTTGGAATACTGTCTGCAGTTCTGGTGTCCTCAACATAAAAAGGACATGGAACTGTTGGAACAAGACCAGAGGAGGGCCACGAGGACAATCAGGGGACTGGAGCACCTCCCATATGAAGATAGGCTGAGAAAATTGGGGCTGTTCAGCCTGGAGAAGAGAAGGTTGCATAGAGACCACATAGCAGCCTTCCAATATCTGAAGGGGGACTATAGGGATGCTGGGGAGGGACTCTTCATGAGGGACTGCAGTGATAGGACAAGGAGCAATGGGTTCAAACTTAAACACGGGAAGTTTGGATAGAAGGAAGAACTTCTTTAGTGTAAGGGTGGTGAGGCGCTGGAATGGGTTGCCCAGGGAAGTTGCGAATGCTCCATTGCTGGCAGTGTTCAAGGCGGGGTTGAACAAAGCCTTGTGTGGCATGGTTTAATGCGAGGTGTCCCTGCCCATGGCAAGGGGGTTGGAACTAGATGATCTTGTGGTCCTTTCCAACCCTATCTGTTCTATGATTCTATGAATTTACAATTGTTTCAATGAGAAAAATACACTCGGTTCTCAATTCCTCTACTACTGCCACTGCAGTGACTTCAAGAGCTCTGTAGAAGCTCATTTACATATTCTGTAGTCCAGTGCTTCTTCAAAAAGTACAGCTGGTCCCTTCCACAGTAGTCCTCTGACCCCCCTGGTAGCAAATTTTCTTTGAAGCAGTGTCCCCTGAATCATCTTTCCCACCATTTCTTGTGACTTTTCCAGCTAAGAAAAGGGGCACATATTACAAAATATGCCTCTTCCAATACTGTTTTATCTCCCCCTTCCCATTTATAGCTTTCCAGCTTCAAGAATAGTCCATTCTGGGCCTTGATGCTGCAGAGCTGGTTGAGCTGACTGCCTGCCTTCCATTCTGACTAAAAGCAAGATCAGATCCTCTGCAGTCAGAACATCTGTCCAGCTTGGCAGCTTGTTAGTATCATCTTTCAGCATACCACAGATACAGCCACAGTACAGCCTATTGATGCAATGTCGCCTGCCTTAAAAGAAGGGTCAGGAACCTCACAGGTATAGACAGCTGCTTTTACACTTAACGTTAACAAAAGTGTAGCTCATCAGTCTTTCCTTAAGGCAAGCTTTTCAGGTAGCCTTAATAAAGTCAACACACAATCAAAGGTAAGCAGAACTGAGCTTGTGTCATTTCAGCAAAATCCTGGAGTTGCTGGCATGTGAAAATATGGATACAAGTACTTAAGAAAGATGTCAGGTGCCAAGGAATAAACAGAACAAGATTAATCTTTTCTGTCTATGCAGGATCAGATGGGGAGCTGGGAAGTGTGGTTCAATTTCTGCCAGTTTGCACCACGACAGTGACAACCTGAGCATCACTAGACACAGGATACCTTCTCTCATGTTCTTTTTGTCAGAGCCTGTATTTCTGATATTGACCTATCTGCTGAAAAAGCTAACTTAGCAGCAAAGACTTCAGACAATCAGAGAGAAAAAACAGGGTTGCTGTTTCTTCAGGCCTATGAGGTTTAACAGACTGTGAAAGCAGAAGAAAACTAAACCTTTACCCACCCCACTGAAGGCCTACCAAACCTAAATTGTGGAAAACAAAGACTTAAAACTGTAAATCCTTACTGACAATATAAGTTATCTTTATCATGTTGGTAAATCAATCAAAATAATAGTGGATGCATGAAGTTTCTCAGCACTTCATAAAATATCTAACCACTTATTTGGTGCCTAAATTTGAATTGTTCAGAAATTATCAGTCTAATGTACAATGGGGCTACCAGCTAATGGGGCAACCCAGGACTCAAATCACTACTAAATCTGCTCACCTCTCAAATCTCTTTCCTTCTTGATAAAATTGTCTGAAGTGCATGAGCTAGGAAAGCAAAATATTTAGCAATATTTAGCAGCGTTTCACCTGAGGATACATTACTCCATACATTGCTCTAATCGATATGTTGCTGGACTGCACAGTTTTAGTGAAGAACTTCATGTCAGAAGCTCTTTCCCAGTACAAGACACAGTATTAGTTACATAAATCTCCAAAACACCCCTCATTTTGTGGATTACTTAACATAGATTGCTGATAACTGTTTGAAAATTCCCTTGTTCACTAGTCTATGCAAGCATCAATTCACATGTCCAAATGTGTTCCTATTAAGGAAAAGTACTTAAGCATGTGTTTAATTCCCAAAGTCCCAGGCTCAAATGCTTTCTGCAGTAGACTTGTAACTGTGATGGTATAAAGAGACTGCTTTCCAGAACAAGGGTGTTTTTCCTGAATGAATGCTACAATTCATTTTAGAAATATGTGCTTATCTTGCTCAAATCAATGGCACACTGTTATGCTCCCATACCTGGTGGAAGTGTCTACACTTACCCACTGCTCTTGTGCCTCACAGAAGCAGCTGTGACAGGGAATTGATGGTGAATCAAGAATCTTTGAATTTTTCTTGCCATCTGTAATCCTGTTTGCATGATTTCAAAATGAGAATTGAAAAGTCAAGGTTTCGCAGCTCTCAGACTTCTGTGGATTTCCATGGTTCTCAGAAGTACAATTTTATGGAGCTGCCCTAGTCACTGTTAATTTAAAAATAATATAAAAATGTGTTTTCAAGCTAAATTACCTTTTTCAGAACAAGTGTTGCATCATTTTCTTACAATAATTTATATGATTCCAGATTTCAGTTCAGAAACCTAGAAGCCAATTTTTTTTAACTTACAATAAGGAGTTCTGTACTAACAGCATAGTTTCTGTTCATCAAAGTTCTAATTTCCATTGGTTTTTCTGGGTTTCAGCTCTATAAATCCTAAATATGCCTTTCATTTAATTTTTCCACATTTTAAGTACATCTGTTCAACATTTGGTTCATGAAATATTTCTGAAGAAATATTCACTTCACTTGTCAGCCCACAAAGAAAATGCAACAAATCTGTACTAAAGTTTTTCTTTTCAGTAGCTCACAGTTAACCAGCTACTTCCCACACGTACTAAAGACACATCCATGATTTAATTGACATGAGGATAGATAGTTCTATGGTGAAAACATCTATTAAAATATATAGCATCCAGTTTCTAACTCTTAGAATCATAAAAGGTGATAAAAAATATTATAATATCTTTAATCTACCTTATGGCAAGACATGTCAGGTTAGAATTTATTTGAATAGAAACTGTGCCATCTTTTACTGCCTCTCTCATTAGTTACTTCTTATTCTTTCCAACACCTGTAACCAACTTCGATACTGGGATGATGGTGTTGCTGCCTCTTTAAAAAAAGATATTCCCCTTTTTTCAAATTAAAAATCAAATCAAAACAAAACAAACCACTTATAAGTAGTGCTAAAGAAACAGTAAACAGAGATCTACACTTATTATTACAATTTTTTTCTGTTAAAACCCAGAAAATGACACAGCAGATATGGTAAATGGTGGAAGCCGTACTAGTTTAGATGAACAAGAATGCAAAGCAGCAGTAAATATATTGTAGACCTCGTAACATAAATCATGTCATCTCCTCAGTGATCTACTCCAAATTACACCAAAAAAAAAAAAAAAAAAGAAAAAAAAAGAAAAAAAAAAAAAAAGAAAAATTATTTTAACCTGTACTTGTGGAAGTTGGCTGCTGCCAGACCTCAGCCTAAGACCACAGGTTTTGTCATGAAAGTCAGACTAAGGCTACAAGATATCAGAAGCTAGAGCACCTACCCATTAAACAACAAGGAAATCCCATGTTCTCTTCAGGAACAACTGTAACCTGAAGCCGCCTCCGCTTGATGTTTTGCAGTCTGAAGGTACAGATCCTACTAGTGAACAGTTTGTAGCTCTTTCCTGTGGGAAGCCTCTCTCCTGGGTCATCATCTTGTCTTTCACTTGTAGTGACTTGAAAGTGGGAGAAAACAGAATAATGGATTAGAAATCTTCCTAAGGGTCACCATAAAAATTTGCTTTGGGACAACTGGATTCGTTCATCTTACATTCCTCTGCAGAGAGAACTCTCTTCACCACCACCCTGCAGGAGGCCAAGGAAAGGCTTGTTACTACAAACAGACAACTGAACATGGGATGCTGTCGAGCTTGCAGCACTTTCATCTTAGCCCTTAAACGATAGATGTATTATTTCCCAAGGGCTCCCATATGCAAGGGATGACTGAACCCCTTCTGAAAGACAGAATTGCACAGAGCATATTCTGCTCTCCTTTCTAATATGATACATTAAGTACTACCCACTTAAATGATTCTGTTCCTAAGGTCTAAACCATGCTCTCTGGTTATATCATTTACTAGACACTGCTGCTTTCTTACTGGAAAACATGAACCTCAAAAAGAAAACTTAAAAAAAAAAACAACTATATGAGAACTTAGGGAAACATCATTCCCCTATATAACAGTCCTGGATGTACTTTTCTTGGTAGGTGAAAAAACAACCTTTTCAGTTGTGCCATTCTAACATCATACAAAAATATTTATTTTTCCCCTCCTGAATAAAAAGCTATGATAACCAATACATTTTTCTTTATTTTGATGTGCATGTGTAACTGTTTGGAGTAATAACAGTGCATACTTCAAGCCTGTTATTTAAAGCTGCCTGCTTCCAGCATGTCTCAGAAGTGGAAAACACCAAATTGAATTTGAGTAATTCCTGCAGAGGGATTACTCAGAATTCCATCAGACTGTGACTGCTTGTCCAAAAGCTGGATTCTGGGCATCAAGATTAATTTTCTTCTTTGGAATTGGTAACATCATACACTCAACAGACTGACAATTTTCCCTGATCTCCTTTTCCAACTTTTTGGCTTCTCAAGATCCCTTATTAAAAGTACTCTATCCATTTATTAACTTAGAAAAAACAGGATTGTTTTTGCATAGAAATGGTAAAAAATGCTGCAAAGTTGGTAATCTGAACTCCCCAGGTGAAATAAAATTTGCAGGCAGATGTTGCTGTTATGGGAGATAATAAGAAAAATGGTTTAGATATGAAGTTATTTTTGTTTTCATAATATGCCACCAGGTGCTGTGTGCTCTCTATCATGGGACACTCTGTTACTGAATTCACCCTTGGAAAGCAATAATGAAGAAAACCCTAAAGGAGTCAAAGAAACTATTCAGCAGGGATTCCACAGAGGCTCAGGACTCTATTAATCTACCTCCTATTTGAAATATCTTTTTATTCTATTTCCAAAAGGTAATGCTATGGAACACTCCCTCAAATACTTCATCTACTCAGTTACTTCATAAGCGTAATTGGCATTATACGCATTAAGGCCTAGAGAAAAAGAATTCTCTGTCTTTTCCCATCATACCCTCTAAGCATCCACTCGGACCCTTATGGGTGCCGTTGCTTCCTACAGTAAATTTTCAACAATCTGTCTATTTATATTCTTAATGAATCTCAGAATTGTTTGTACTGGCTGATGTGGCACATTGCAAAAGAGCAGTAAAAGCTCACATACACACACAACGCAAATTAGGGCATATCTTAGATCCACCATTGCCTGCTTACATGAGCCCCAGTGAAAATACTGGCTTGCTTTTGAAAAAAGGAGCCATATGGGTAAACACACTGCCATCCAGAAGCTATTTAGGACTGCTCAGCTGTCCTGACTGCTCTCTGAAGAAATTTTTCTGGATGACATATTGTCTTAAGCAACTCCTACTGAACTTCCACCTGATGCTGGTGTTGCCCAAGAGTTATTTTCATTTTATTCATTCCTTCCTGGTGCCATCTACAGAAGCAAGGTCACCTAGGTGGGAGGTCCACTTAATTTATTCTTCTAACATTTAGAAAGGTACAGGTTCAGTTTAGATATCTGGTGAGCCAACAGTCATTCCACTTTCTTGAAAGCACAAACTTTTTAATAGTCAATATTTAGTCCCACGAAATATAAACCCAGCAATTTTTCAGTGTTCCTTATTGCTTTAATTTTCTGTTACCAGTTAGCTCCCAATACTAAAGGTTTCTGGATTACAAATTACCTGAAAACCACAACATTTAATGACATTAGATTAAACATACCGGACTTTTTTTCCCTTGCAAAGCTAAACATAGTATAAATTCTTTTTACAAAACTTTATTGCACATTTTATGCTTTGAGAAGCACTGAAAGTACATGGTTTCCACCAGACACACGTGACTCAGAGGAATAAAAACTGCAGTTAGGCTTGTAAAAAGCATATTATTTTTAAAGCCCTTACCCAATGTAGCGGAAAAGTCTTCTATGTCTTTACCTCTTTTATAGGAGAATATTAAGTGCAACCCCAACCCTTTATAACAATGTATCATCTGTTTCAAATTGGAAGAAAATCAACTCTCTAATATGGTAAAATAACATGAGTTAATTTTCTAATTGAACTCTCTGGTTTTGGACTGCCTGCAACAAGCCTTGACAATCTGAGACCCAGGCAAACTCTCATATTTTGGAAAGCGGGTTGAATGTTACTAATTATATATAGTTGACTATTTCCACCAGTATAAAGGAAGACCAGTTGCCTGCATGCTCAACATTCAGCACAAAAAAAAACCAAAACAAAACACACTAATGCTATATTATTGTTGAGAATTGAAACCCGCAATATACAGGAAATTCTGAGCCTTGCTTCTCACAATGATTACAGCTCAGCAGCATCCTCCCATGCAGTATTACCACCCAACTGAAAACTCACAATTAGCATATGCATAGGACAGGGCTTTTCAGATACCTTTGCCTTTGGGTTTTTTCCCCCCAGTGTTACTGACAAACCACAGTGGAATTCAAGTCCTTGTGAGCCAGCAAGATTTTGAATGATGTCCTGGAAAAAATAAAAATGTCACAAGACAGTTTTAGTCTTAGGGTTATATTACAACTGTTCAAAGCCCATTATGCTGAGCAATGAGGACAGGCATGGTACCTTTCCCTGGTCCTGACTGCTTTATTACTAGTTACTATTATGAAGTATGTGCAGTGTACCACAATGTGCAATGCACGAACTATGCACAAACACTAGACCACATACAGCTTAGGAGGTTTGAAGTCCTAATTTTTGAAGATGTTCACACTCCAGAACTCCCCCCAGAGATAAATGTTGCAGACATTCGGCACATCTAAAAAATAGGGTTGCAGTGTTTAAGGTATATGAGGAGGAAAAAATTATATTCCTTGCTGGAAAAACATTCCGTCTCTACTCAACAGCCGCCCACAGTGTAAAACACATCACCTCACCTAATGCTCACCTCTGTGCACTGGAACATCTCTTCAGGAGAGAGCTGCCAGCAGAAACAACCCTGGAAAGCCATATCATGGAGATAACATGGAATTAATCCTGCAACTGCTGATCAGTTACCAAGCTTATGTGAAAATCACGTTCAGTTAGAAGGAGGGAAGCCGTATTCAAATAGTCTCAAAGAAAAAGTAACACAGGAATGTGTGTGTGTGTTACTTTATCTCTGCAGAGCTGAAAAAGGAAAAAACCAATATTTTTCCTCTAGTCAGTAAAAGAAAGGCCTCTAGACTGATAGACAGTGGCCAAGTACACTGTTACCACTTAGCAGTCCCCCAGTTAGCAGGAAAGGTCTCATTAATATTGTTTGTATATATTGGCTCACAGTGGGCTTACTATAGCCCAAATTTAGAAGAGAATATTTTTTTTCCCCAAGATCAGTGATCTTTGGTTACATCATGGCCAAAGCTTATTCCCAGTTTCCGTTCCAGCATCAGTCTAACAAACCTAGACTTCAATGGTGGGTTTAAACAAGCCTCAAGTATGAGAGGAATGCCTTTATTAAAATATGAATATGTAGGCTTGTACTCTGTATAAGTTGTTTTTCTAAAATAAAACTTTCTTTTTTCTCCACCAAAATGAGACAGTTGCAAAATTAATAAAAAAAATAAATATGAAAGGGTTCACCAATATAGCTACTGATCTGCTCCATTCTTCTGAATTGACTATTGTGGTACAAAACCTTTACCTACATTTTGCAAAGGATGTAGACAACATTTATTCCTTCTTCATTCAAATAAGGAAAAAATGGGGGAGGAGGGAGGAGAAGAGTGGAGGTAAGGGGAGCACTTGCATTGGAAAATAAGTTCTTCCTGAGAAGTTCTTCTCTTGGAGTAGGTCTCCTGAAACTATTATAATTTCTTGCATAGCTACGTAACAATAAAGTATGAAGTACGATTTTAGCTGGACAGGCAAGTAGAAACATCCTTTAAGAAGTTAAAGGAATGAATCATTCTTAGCACACTACCCCGGTAATCACAACTAACCTTTAACTGCAGATTGAAACAGTAGACTGAAACATTGATAGTCAAGACAGTCCAGCTGAGGCTTGAAATGCACAGAGAAGAACTAATCCGTAATAGCAGCTACAGAAACAAGGTTTGTGTGAGCAAGTGGACATCTGACATACATATGAACAATTTCTGTGGGAGGGTTCTGACTTACAAACACTATGTACATACTTCTGCATTTGTCCATTCAGAGATTTGTACCTGTAAGACAGCTGGGGTATCATGAGTTAATTTTCCATGTGTTCAAGGAGGGGAGAACTTTCAGTCGCAGTTTACCACTGGGTTTTTTTACTAGGCACCGAGAGATATACTCAGCTTGCAAGCAAATAGTATAAGGCATTTGGGTAAGTAAACCTAATGCACATTCTGCAGGGAAAAATATTAATAAGTGAGAAACAAATCCAGTCAAATTGAACTTTAAAGCCTTTCCCCTTTGAAAGCTGTGTCTTTTAATACCTGGTCTCAAATACAAAAACATCCCTGACACTTTAACACAGCTGAGCCCAACTTGAGCCAGTAGGACCAGACAGGTAACTTTTCAAGGTCTCTTCCACCTTTACTTGCTATGATCCTTTAAAATAACAGACTTGGAGTTTAGCTGAGTAGATGTTCTGATATGTTTAAAACAGTTCTTGATTGAAAAGTTAGCCAGGATAGTGTAAGGATTCATGTAACTCAATCCGCGTCAAAACAGAGAAAGCAGAAAAACACAGAAGTGGGTGAAGAAACCAGGCAGAAGGGCTGCATAACCTCACTAACTCTCAAGCAGCTTCTGGCCTGATGGTTGAGACTGCTAAGCTTTCATCTGCTGAACCTACACACATACTGCTGATCACTGTGTACGAACCCAGCAGACACACGTGATACACTGTCATACGGGCAGTGTTGCATCACCCTAAGAGAAATCCACATTTGCTTCTTCCTCCTTCCCCTCTCCAGAACTTCACATTGTAAAATCCAATACCACAAATCCTAACAGGGTCCTCCCCCAAAAATTCAGAAGTGTCTCTTTTAAGGCTGGCACAGAAGGATAGGACAGTAGAGTACTGTGCTAATGTTGCTGTCTTTACTAAAAAATCGGTAATTGTAGACATCTACTGCCAACCCATTACCCTTAACCAATGCAAGCACCACTCCTGTTCTTCAGAATAGTCAACAATATTGCTGCATTCCCACTAAAAAACAAACCCACACCAGATGTGCAGAAAGCATGAGAGTGCAAATATTAAAGTGCTGCACTGAAGAACTTAAAATCCATTTGCATCATATTATTTGTAGCCTTATAGTTTTCACAGGACCCACAAAAGGACTCAGTCCTCATAAGAAAGGATCTTCTTTCTCAAGCCAGAGATTTCCGCAAGTTACAAAAAAAACACAGAAATGCCAGTTCTAGTCCAGGGTAAAGAGGCACCTAAGCCAACCTCTGTTGCGTTCTTACAGGGATAATTTTGTGTCCAGTACCAGAGCTTGACCATCACAAGAGGCAGGAGTGCCCATGAAATTACTTTCCTCTGCAGCTTCTCTCTGAGAGGAGCAGTAAAGACCACAGAAAGATACATGTTCATCTTCAAGCAGAAGCACGGTCTCTAAATTGACAATCCTTCTACACCTAGTAATCATCAACACAGTCCCAAGAAAGCTGTAGAGCTAAATTTATTAGAGCACAACCTTCAGAAACAGTAATTACACAAAGGTGAGGCACTTCCAGGGAAGTGTATAGAAGAAGGCAGGGAGAGTGGGAGGGAGGAACGTGTTATATGTCTCAGCAAACTGGCCACATGGAACATAAATTTCTCTTTAATTAAGCATTCTAGTCTGGGAGGTCATCTATTTCTGAATGAAGATTTTATTGGGTTTGGGTTGTAGTTTTTTTGTTGTTATTGTTGTTGTTGTTTTTAATAGGACAAACAGAATCTGATCCTGTAAAATACCCATGGCTGCAAATGCAGAGAAAGTTGGGTTGTGCCAAACTCAAAGGACAAAACAGTTTAGGTGCAGAGCCAACTGTAATGCACACCAGTCATGACCTTCAGTGGAGAAATGCTGCAGTTCAAGAGATCAACTGGAGTTTAAAATTTTATTGCATGAGATTTACTTTAAAAGCCCTTTTTGACTTTATGATTTCTCTTCAGTGACAAGCTTAATGTCTATACTACGACTGCTGTAGCAATAACCATATACAGAAAAGTGAATTTTGAATGTGCTTTCAACGAAAAGCAATTTACAAGGCATCTTGGGGTGGATCTTCAGTGAGCTGTACAGGGTATTAGCCACCTGACTTGCATTAGCATCAATAAGAAAAGGCAGTTAAATCTCTGAGCTAGAAATCTGTCTGTGTGTATCAAATCATCGCATTTTAAATATGACTTCATAAAAAAATGCTGTTACTGGAAATATGAACATGTACACTGGTTGCAAGTGATCTGAACTGAAAGGATCTTGTAGATACTTTACATATTAGATATGTATGGATGAAGAGGTGTGCTTGTATTAATATACAATAGTGGCAGGCCCACATATCTGTCAGCAGTAACCTCCACTGCTGCATGCTCTGTGAGAATATTCATATAAATAATTTTTGACCATGCTGTAGACCACAGACAGGGATAAAACTGCCCCTGCTAGTGGCTACTGTTATTCTGCATTGACATCTCATTTATTTTTTAGCAATATGACTGCACTGCCTTGCAACCCCTTTTCAAAGCTGCACCATGAACAGCATTTGCAAGTTGCAGGTAATTTATACTTAAAAATAAAAAAATAAAAGTATGGAATGTTCACATCTCCTCATGTGACATTTCTTTTTTTCCCACATTGTAAATAGACAAATAGAACTTACAAAATCAATACTTAAAACTCTGTGTATAACCAAAACTTTAAAGCCAGAACCATTGCACTCATTGTTCAGTCAAATTTTTAAGTCAAAATTTCAGCAATTAGAAGAAGTGGGCAAATATGTTACTCCAACATGGAATCATAGAATGGTTTGGGTTGGAACAGACATTCAAAGGTCATGTAGTCCAATCCCCTGTGATGAGCACATAGTGGTTTCCACCTGGATGACATATTCCTTAGAACCAGAATGGTCAAATGGAAGGGCTTTAACTTCTATACACATGCTGACCACTGAACTCTCTTCGACTCACACCTCAAGTAGAATGTGAGACTAATGATTTTCCCCTTGTAACAGTGTTGGAGGTCCACAAAATATTGAGGTTAGATCACCTTAAGGGGTCTGTGACTTTCTTAACTGATAGATGACCTACTCATGATTAGCACATTTTGAACTGAAATTCAATCAGCATATTGAAGGAGCTGTTAGCACGCCATTTGTGGTAAGGAATCCAGGCTTTGTGAAATAACCTCAATTAGTAGCTTTAATTCTCAAAAATGTCTTTGTATCTTTCTTTCACAGCCTCCATCTATTTGCTAGAGTTCAAAGGACAAAGATATACAACAGAATAAAAGAGAAGAATGTTAAGGTTAGATTTTTTTTTTTTTTCCTGTGCTTATCTTTTTAGTTTGGAATAGAAAATAAATTCTGACACTCTTTGTGATCAACTCACATAATTATTGCTCACTTGTATGGAGGAATGTGGGACAGACCTGGAATATCCCGGTCAAAGTGAAAAGAAGTTGAAAAAGGTTTGATAGGAGCGCAAAATAAGAGTACATCGAGAAGAACTGTGTTGACTACAAAACACAGTTGATCGAGTTGATAGAAGAAAAAAAAAAAACATCTTAGGAAAACTGAAAGCAGCTCATTAGAAAACAGTTCTGGCATTGCTCTGTGTATCACAGCCATTCCACAAACTAACTAATCTGCCTGCCTATAGGAATGAATTAATAACATTTCTAATTGTTGGCAACATGTGTGTTTCGTACAGTTATAAACTGGAACAAAAAAGAAATCTCGTCCTCAACCTCCTTACATGTGCAATGCTATTTAAAGCATCGTAGTAGTTCTTCCATTCCTTCTGTTGTTGCATATTCATATTGTAATAAATATGTCAAAAATTATGTGTACTATAACAAGGTAGCACCCTTATCTTCTTGCTTCTCACTGCTGGAACATAAGCATCCTCATCTGTAGGCTGAGATGCAGTACCCAGATGACTAATTCCATCCAATAGAGGGCAAAAGTAGAGGCATACAGAACAGTCCTTACTCACCTCTATTACTTAATACTAAGTTATTTTTAAATTTAACTCCTTTCAATGCTGTGAGGGTGAAAGACAGGATTCTCCAAATAAAACAAAACAAAGGTGGAAAGAAGTGAAAGCACAGCTGTTTTATCCAAGTATTAGGAAATTCAAGCATGTAACTCCCAGGGACCCATATTACTAACTCAAGACCACTACAACCTTGCTCCCTTCAGCAGTGCTCTATCAATGTCTCCTGAGCCTTGACTACAGTACCATACAGCGGATGGCTGCAATGAAACCAGGTGATAGACTGAAGATGCAATCATTTTTCTACTCAGTGTTGCTTCTTGCATCTACACTGTGCCCTCAAGAAGGCAAAAATTTTCCTGGTTAAAACTTGACAGCCATGCACCTTGTGATTGCTGTACCCCCCAGTATGGAGAGGACTTCGTATCTTGCTACTGCTCTGATTGTGCTGAAGGCCTAGAGATCAGAGTGAAGCAAGGATTTGAAGGTTCTATATTTATATACCTTCTGCCTGAAAAATGGCTGAAACATATGTTTATAAATATGTCATTAAAAGGAGCTATCGGAACAACAATATCACTTTAACAATATCTTGCTCCCATGGTTAGATGTAGGTTAGAAGTTCATCATCAGTGCACAGTATTACTACCTTTAGCACATTACCCAAATGGCCAGTTATTACTGAAAATATGTTTATTTTTTTTGACTGAACATGTATACCTGTTTCTCCTATCAAGATATTCAACTGGTGAGTAATTAAAATAAACAACCAATTATCCCTGGTGGTGTTCAAGACCAGGCTGAACAGAGCCTTGGGTGACATGGTTTAGTGTGAGGTGTCCCTGCCCACAGCAGGGGGGTTGGAACTAGATGATCTTAAGGTCCTTTCCAAACCTAACTATTCCATGATTCTATGATACTATGATCAGAATTGCTACTGGGGACACTACAACTAGACCTTTGTAATAGCTTTAAAAAAAGCAACAGCTGCTTTTATAGGTCTTTCTGGCTCCATGTCACACAGAGATTATTGCAATACAGCTAGGACCAAGTGTGGTGCTGTATCCCAGTCAAGCCCCAAAAATGTGAAAAGTTAAAATTGGCTGAAAAGAAAGTGACTCTAAATAATCACCTAGTAAATAACTGTTAAGTCCCAGAGCAGCCTTCACTGCAATATACCAGATCTGGCATACCAGACTTCAAATAATAATAATTTTCAGGGAACAAAAGCACTTTATTACTTCTTGTAGATGTGTATTTTTTTTCCTCTTCCCTATGGATTTAAGGCCAACTGATGTCCCTTCCACAACAAAAATAAGTCCTTGCATTATGCATTCTATTAAAAGAAATAACAGCTAATTAAGTGACAGACAGGATGCAGTACTAAATTCCTACTGTGACTTAAAACCCATATGGCATCAGGCTTTCTCACACCCAGGTAAAGCTAGCTACGAGAGAAAGCTCTAGCATACAGCAGCTATGGGCACCCTGCAAGAACAGATCACGTGGATCAGGAAAGACAAGTGGCACCCAGTGGCAGGAGGTGGCCCAAACCCATGTTGTTTCCAGCCTCAACCACGTGGCAAGCACCACTGCACATTGCTATTTGGAAAGGGGCAGAAAAGGGAAACAGTGTGCAGATTGAGTCTGGAAGATTTCTAAAACTTAAGTGTATAAACGTGACTGCATCTGGTCTGCCCAAATACCTCCTTGGGAATACAGTGGCCCTTATATGAAAGTTGGCTATCCCTGCTGTACATAGCCAGTGCTGGGTCAGCCAAAATGCTGCGGGATCTGTGGCAGCATCCCAAAAGTTTTTGAGACTGTACAGCACCAGTTGTGACGTGCTACGCTACTGCCTTGTGGCCAATCCAAAGGGGTTTGGGTGTAGAAAATTCCAGCCTAAATCTGGGGATGTGGGAATTCACCCATTCACTGTCTGTGCAAATGCTTGGCAAAAATAACAATCTTCAAGCTTTTCTAAACAACATTTCAGGGCTTACTACAGGGAAGACTATGCATCATTAGCAGGCCCAACCCAACATGCATTTTTGCATTTTTAAAAAGCTAGTTGAGTAGACGACTATCAGAGTAAGGCAGCACTCTGCTGGCAGAGGGGAGCAGATTCCCCCTTTGCATGGTATTTGCTAAGCCAAACCCAAATCCTCCAGGGAACAGCAAACGTGACTAGGGTAGATGGGTTAGGAGAAGTGCTTATTTAACCAAATATAAGCTAGTGTGCTAACACAAGCCACCTAAATTTCCCTAGAAGGGTGGGAGAAGCACATGTGTTATTTATTTTCAAGTTCCACACTGTAATAATCATTTTTCTTCCCGATTCATGTGCAAGTATAAATTAATATGCAGATTTAACATATCTAATATTTGAGGATGAAGACGGGAAGACAGGAAGGTTAAGAAAGAAATACATTATAACTTAGGTATGTGAAACACAAGGTCAGAAGAAAGTACAAGAGCTGAGATGGCAAGAAGCCAGAAGTTAGGACAGAGCAACCAAGTGACAACGAGTATTTGAATAGGAAGACACAGTAACCAAAAAAAAATGGTGCACCAAAGAGCAAACTACAGACAAAGGAGGAGAAAGGGAACCAGACTTACACAAGAGAAACCTGAAATGCAACCAAGAAACATACTACAAAATGCAATGTACCTGGCAGGGTTCCCTTATATACTAAAAGGTGGGGCTACTACTCATGGGCTACTCCCAGCCAGACCACCCTCTGCACACACCACCCCACCACATCACCCTCTGCAAGCCCAGTTGCAGAAATGGACTGTTTCCAGCTGCAGCTCTGATGGCCTCAAGACAGCTTGTTAGGGACTACCAGGGATCAGGTATCCAGCTGCAAGTAAAGATACAACTGTCGTACTAAGGCCTCCATCATGACTAGGCTCTCTAGAATCCAAACTATTAATAAATAATGGGAAAGGACCATAATATTGCTTAATAAAAGAGGCAATGTGTCTGCAATGTCTTCTTTCACACAGTATTAGGACTATAATGGCCAGCAGATTGTTAATTGAGTGGGGATTTTTTCTGCATTTTTCCCAATAGAAATACTCTAAGGCAATCCAAACCAATGTTTAATTTAGGCATTTGCACCTGACAATATAAAGCCAAATTAATGACTCTGAATATCTCAAGGAAACAAGTCAACAGTCCTAACCATGGCTCCCAAGCCTAGTACATTTCTTATTTTAGGGCAAGTGTGTGTGCTGGAGCTCCTGACTCTGGCTTTGCCGTCAATTTCTGTGACATTGCCTTGCAGTTCCTGCTGCAATCTCATCAAATATGCTCTTTTTTATTAATCTTCAAGATACTTCTTTTTGCCTGTACTTGGCTGTGCACAGAGTAAAGTGTAAAGTGTGTCTACAACTTCCAGCCCCACTCTCTGTCCAAAGTAGCTGAAAGCATCATCAGTCTCATTCTGTGTTATCTTACAGGGCTTTTTAATTGCACACACACAAACAGAGCAGAAACGTCAATAATGAATACACTCCAAATCTAGTGTAAAAAACCCCACTATAATACAAAGGAATTCCAACACTACACAGCACATAGTGTCTACTGCTTTTTCTGTTTGGACAGCATGCTTTACAGTTCCTTAAATCATATCTGCATTACAAACCAAACCCTATAATCTACCACAGGGGCAATCCTGTCTGCCCTAATCTTTTTGAACTACTAATAGTTTCTTGCTAGCAAAAGCAGGCAGAAATCTTTCATCTCATGATCAGTCCCTGCTGAAGTCACTGAGATGATCAGCACGGGCAAGAGCTGGGCAGAATTGGCCCCACCATGACTTGTCTGAGATGGTCAAACACATGATGTGTTAACTAAATCAATACTGTTTCATAAGATTATTAAAATTTACACTGGAGGTTTTTCAATATTCTTTGTGGGCTTCAGCCCCTATATTTGTCAGTGAAAAAGCAGATTAATGCCAGTTTATAAACATGAAAAGATTCTACTCCTATTTGTAAAAGAGCTACAGTATGCTAAAAAAGGTCAAAGTGATAACCCTCTGTAGGAAAGAAGAATGCAAACAAATATCAACTAATCAAGAAACACATGCTGTTTTTCAAAATGCTAATATGAAGATTAATCGCTCTTCTTTGGCATACAAGGGCCTTTGGAAATTCTTCATATTAAAACACTTTGTAAATCACTTTTAGAGAAAAAGCATTCAGGGATCCCCATTTAAGCAAATTAACTACTAAGGAACCTTGATAACATTCAATAAAATTTCTTGTGCTTAGAATTTGCATCACTGTTCCTAGGATATGTAATTGTTTATGATGCTTTACACCACTTTGCATTGTTGTGGAGCCTTGAGAGAAAATCAGAAATGGTCAAAAAATCTCTTTATTCCCTATGTGTCTGCACATCTTGGACTCAGTCCTGGTCCCAGTGAAGTCAAACTATTCCTAGTGAATCCCTGGCAAAACTCCCAGAGACTGCACTAGGAGTAAGAGCAGACACATAATGCCTGACCCAAACCGCACTGAAGTTGTTATAGGACTTTCATTTCTTTCTAATGAGGTTTGAATCAGTCCCCATTCACGAAACTTGTTTAGAATCACAGTTTCAAACAAGGTGTAAGGAGGCGCAGAGCAGATTTCTGTCCTGCTTCACGCTACTGACCAGATGGAGGTTTCTGCTCAGCTTAGGTTGCCTGCTGCAAACTGTAGGCCCAGCTTTACTGACTGACCTTGTCTCAGTGCGGTCATGAATGAAGTTTGTGTCAGAAGACAAGCATACAAACAGAAGCCACAAGGAAACACAGTGTGGAAGCGAGCTAAGCCCAGAGACATAGTGTAAAACTCAGAGCCCTCAAGAGAAGGACTGCCATTTTCTCCTCTCCGTTCTGCTACTCTTTTCATTTTCCAGCATCAGGAGCAATGCAAACAGACATAGGAGCTCATCCAAATCATACCATTGTCCCTGACCACTCTAGCGTCATTTGCTGCACAAGGCTTTGACAAAACCCTCTCAAGTCTACACAAGAGTTAGCCAGAGAAACCTCAGTAATGTCCTACTAGCTGTCTGCAGTCTGTGCTGCTGGGATATAAAATGTTAATCTTCTATCCAGCTTGGTGTCTCCTATACACTTCCTCTACTTTATTTCCTGTCACTTCAGGATTCACTCTGTAAATGCCACCAAAATTTAAACTGAGATCTTATTTGAGAATATAATTAACCAAAAAGATTGCAAATCCTTGAACCTCAGTTGTTCCTCAGAACCACAGAGCTGTGGAGTTCTGAGCTCCCATAAAAAATGCTGCTGACTCATAAAGTGTGAGTAGTGCTTTTGCCTCCCCATTACTCTATTTTTCCAACTGTAAAATAGGCATGTTATTACTATGTGTATTGGGGAGGTTTTAAGATGACTTGCAAATTGTTTCAAATATGCAAAGCTCTACTTAGAAATGGTAGGTTTCATTCTTTAGACCTGGATCTGGACTGGAATTCCGAAGTCATGAGACATGTTCATCTCTAGAGTTTTGCTTTGGCCAGGACCGAAGGTCGGAACACAGAATTCAAGTTCTGAGTTGCTGGCATCCTGAAAGAGTACATGAAAGACACAACCAGAAATTCATGAGGGGGAAAGGTGACAACAATATTTTACCCCATCTGCAATTCCCACAACTGACATTAAAATATGCAGCGATGTATACTTTACCAGTATGCACGTAATCATTTTGGGGTCTAATATTCCTCCCACTGAAATACAAGAGAGAAATTACATATCATACATAGCGAAGATTTTGTCATTTGATCCCTCCCACATATTTGAATGGGAGGAAGGCATTTAATGCCAAAACCAAAAATGAACATACAAGATCTATCTCTCTGAACTGTAATTCATTCCAAGGCACAGCACTCATTTTACTCTTACACTGACCTCCATCCCACGCAAGGCAAACCCAGTGCTTCTTCTCCAATTAACAAAACAATTTTTGCTGTTTCGTACGGTGCATACAAGACCGGCTTCTAGCCCAGCTTCTTCAACTAAATGTAGGTTTATAAAAACACCCATTACTTCAATTTTGCTCCAACTCTAATAATTTGTTGGACTTTTTTACTACCAGAATTCCTCTTTTCAGGTTCGTATCACAGACAACCTGACATCACTTGAGAACCCCAGATTACAGACAAGAAACTATTAACATGACCGCCCACCATGTCACCAAGTACATGGGCAAAAAACTGCATATGAGAGATTGTCTGTAATCTACAGGTGGAAATGTTCTTGTTTACATTCCCAGCAGCGTCAGGCAGTCTTGTTTGTGGCAATACATTCTCAGGAAGTTCACCCTGCCTACTGTGTGTACACATTGTAACACTAGCATATATGGGCATTATCTTCACCATCAAAAGAGGCTGATATTTGAATAACATCTTGATTCAAAGCTGCACTGATCAGTTTTAAGATGCTATTTCTGGTTTGGTTCATGTCAAAATTCTCCTCCTGCTTTCATTCTGCTTTGATGTTGTAGGAGCCTGACATCACCTGCTACAATTTGCATTTGCTGGATGCTACTGTAACATAAACAGAAAACAGTCTCAGGTCCTAAACCATGGATCAGCTCCCAGTGGAAAAAAAAAAAAAAAAAAAAAAAAAAAAAAAAAAAAAATCTGGCAAGCTGGAAGAAAAGATTTAATCAAGAGATCTCCAAGACCTGCAGAAAGTGACAATAAGCATGCCATAGAGGATCTCTACTGGGTCAGCTCTGAGCTGACATACATGTTGATACTTAACTGCTGTGACATTGCTAGAGGTTTAACACTGTCTTTCCAAACAAACTTTAGCCTTTGAAGTCCCACTAGCTCTTGGAAGACTCTCGAAGCAAGACATTTTTGAAAATTCTGAGTATATAAATTGCACATCAGCTGAATGCACCAATTGCAATAGTAGTAACTTTATCACAGAAAGCGTCTTATGCAAGAAACAGTTTGGTGCACCATTGACACGCTGCCTCGACATCGGCACCATCGGCAATGCATCTGCTAAAGCTTGAGCACAGTCTGACTCAAAAAGCCACCAGCTGCCACAATATATTGCTTTGATTTCATTTAACATATAGAAATGAAAGAGTTTGACAGTCCTGCTGACCTATCCAGGAGATGTTCAGTGCTTCTAAATTACAACTCACACTGATGTTGTAACCTAACTAGCAACTAAGATGATAAACCTAAGGTACCAGAATTTTAAAGTCTAGCTGAAACTTAAAAAAATGCCCTACATTTGCTCCAATAAAGTATGTATTACTATGCTGTTGAATTATTATTGAGATGACATATTGTTGAATTACATCTTACCTAAAATATTGAATTAAGGTAAACGGAGCAATTTGCTTAAAGTATCAAAAAATATATGTGCTTGGTCTGTTTGTCTTGCATGTTAGAGTTCTGTTAAAGATCCTTCCGCATGTCCTCCAAGGAGCATTCAAAAACCAACAAGGTTCTCAAGTACAGATGTTTATGAAGAGATGGCTACACCAGCATATGTATTTATACAAACACACATTGGCAGTTGGCTTTCTGTATCTGTTCCACATCAGAAGTGGGTAAATTTCTCCACCACAGGGATAGAATATCTCACATGAGTATACTGAACCTCACTGGAGTGGTTTGGGACAGAAGAAATTAAATGAACAAAGCACTGCACGAAGCATGCTCTTCTAGGCCAAATCAAACCCATTTCTGGAGCTCCACTATCTGAGAAAAGATGTGGATTTGGACCATTGCGAAATTTGGAAGAATCTCTCAAAACATGAGTTGAATTCTGTAAACACAACCAATACCCTTTAAGCTTCTTTTTAGGAGCAGCCATTGGAGATGTAACCAAAATACCGCACTAGGACAACACATGTTCTTTTCTGAAAGTAGTACTAGATTTCCAGCACAAGCAACATGCATATACATGCAACAACAAAATGCAGCTATAGAAAAATATGGCTATAAATTAGTGTAAGAACAATCATTCTAAATACACACACACACAGCTCAATTCTTAGAGGAAGTAAAGTTGATCATTATTAATTCTGTCCTTTCAACTTTCTGGATATAAGAAAAGCTCAAACAATAGCTGATACTACCACATGTGTACATCCTAAATCACTAATTACTTTTTTTTACTTGAAGCTCCTATCTTCTCTTGCCAGACTCTGCATCTTACGCACAGCAAAACTTTATAAGCCAATTTAGAGCAAACAGATATAGCTGCAAAACAAACAGGAAAAAAAAGATAAAAAGGCACCATAAAGCTCTCCAGGCAGCAGAAAGTAAAGACATGCAGCAAATCTGTGGTGTGGCATTGCTGGAAATGCACAAAAGACTAAAGGGCTGCAAACCAAGAAGAACTGAAACGTGACACAGCCCTGACGTCCAGCTGCACTTACATGGTACTGGTAATGAAAACACAAAGCACTCCAGGAATTCCCATTTTTCCTTTTTTTTTTTTTTTTTTTTTTTTTGGATGAAAGGTGATATGGGCAGTCTGAATTCCACCAGGAGATACCTGCTATGGAGACACTAAGATTCTTTTCTTCTGGTGCACCCCTGCTTCCCCCCTTCCCATAGCTCAGGTATACAGCCACTTGTAGCAGAAGCAGAACATTCAACATGCAGAGGATGTGCTCAAATAAAATTCTGCTATAAACTATATTCTATAAATGCACAAGGGCATTCTTTATCAAATTGAAACCATCCTTCTGGCCACTAAAAGACACACAAACTCAAAGAATAGATTTGAGTTACTCTTTCAATGATTTTTAATCACACGTACAAGACATTATGAGAAAATATCACACTCAAGAGATGCTGCAATCCCACACACCTGAGACACCTCAATTAGCATGCCATAGGAGCGTATACAGTCCTGTAGCGCATTGAGTCCCTAAAGATCAGCAGCATTTCAAGAATAAATTTCTTCATCTTATTTGGTCTGTAAGAGGTTTAGGTCACTTCATAAACTTCAATAATAAAAATACATACTAATCATTTTTACCACTTGATTTAATATATTTGCATATTTTTGCCTAAACAACTGCCTACAATTCTCATCTATAATGCTTACAATGGTCATAATTTATGTTTCCAAGACCTAGGAAAAACCAAACAAACAAACAAAATATTAGCCAGGTAAATCTCCTTACTGTTATGGAGGAAATATGCAATATTACATCTACTTTTCAATAATGAGTTATAAAGTTAGATCACAGGCTAAAATTCAAGTTACTATGAAGATTGTTTGCAGTTTAATTACTTCCTTAGGGATTTCTCTGGTATAGGGAAGTCCCCAAATGGAATGGGGTTGATCTCCTGCTGTTACTGCAAAGGACACAGTAATGGCACTAGAAGGGTCAGCAAGCTGCAACATTTGGCCAACTCCCAACTGCTGTGTCTCATGCCCTGGATCAAGAATAGCTGTTCCAGAGCAGTTAATTGGAAAGTCACATGTAGGCAGCCTTGCAAGGTCCCATCCACTTCAGAGTTGCACTGTAGTCAGTCCAAAATAGTATTGCATATAATAATACATTAAAACACAATGTTCCAAACAGTTTCTATGAGGTTGCAATAATTTTCAGCCCAGCTCAACACCTGCCAGGAAGTGTTTATCCATCTTATCACAGTGGAATATTATGGCTTTGTAATTTGTTTTGACAGGGAGTAAGTGAGAAGCCAGAAAAGACTCCAGCACATTAATGAAATTGTAATGTATAATGATCACGTTTAACTTGCTGTTAGTGATTACAAGCACATTTGATAACTGTGTACTGTAAGATTTCACAATGGGATGCTGACAATACTGAAAGAAAAGCTATTCTTTCAGTAATGCAATGCAAATATGACATACAAGAACCAGCAAAAATATCACACCCAAGTACAGACCAAGAAGTTGCCCATCTCATTAACCATTTTCTGCACTGCCAGGCCAGGGCAGATCAATCTTCTGCCTCCTCTCCAAGTGATTAACACTTTAAATCCAGTCTCTCTCTTTAACAATTCATCAGAAACAATTCAGAAAAGAAACTGCTGCAAGCTCTCACTGGGAAAAAATCTTGGGTTTATATGCTTCTATTCCCTACTTACTCTTGCAACCTCTTCTTCCACAGCCTGTACACACCCCAGAAGTGCAGAGCATGTGGCCAACCTATTCTTTCCTTGGCATCTCACACATGCCTAGATGCCTCCTTTATAAGATCTCAAGTTGCTTTATCCCTCCTTCAGGGTGGATTTTAAATAAGATATCAAAGAGGAAAGTGAGCTCTAGTTTACAAACCCATTAGCCTATCTCTGGTGAGTCTACTGAGGTTAAATCGGGTTTTACAGCATTCTCATTTTCAAGAACCTCTTTGTTCTGATATTACAAATCGATCAAAATATTTTTATTTTCCAATCTAAAGCATGGCTATCCGCAAGGAACAGAGGAAAACACTCACAATATAACCCAGTGGAGAAACAGTACTTGGTATCTATGGAAATCATATTAAACTATTTCCATTTATAGATGGAAATGTATCTGGCCAAGATGAGACCATAGGCATCCAAGAGTTTCTAACAACACCAGAATTGTGGATAATGCCTCTTCTATTTCTTTCATACTAGTGTCCAATCCACTGGACTATGCAAATATGTACAATCTTTGTGTTGTAAACGCAAACTCTTTATTTTTCATTGAAAGTCTCTGGCTAACCTACCTCAGCAAGGCTTTAGCCCAGAACATTACCCTCTGGGCCCTGAATTTTTTTCTAAACAGTTCCTTGTTGTTAGTGGATCACAGTTTGCATCTGCCAGGTACAGGTTCAAACCTGCTGAAACAGGTAAAACAGCATCTCAGCCCTTGCAAGTACAATCTGCAAATAGTGCATCATTAGTCACAACATGACCTGCCACTGACCTTTTTCTGCACAGAAGACACTTCCATACTAAAGATAGATTTCAGAAGTTTCCAGTTTTATTGTAAACATCATCCTGTATCCTTCAGATCTCCTGAACTGCTTGGTAGTTGATCGATCTATGTGGAACCCCACCATTCGATTGTCACATAGGCATAAAAATGACCCATCAGAAAAAAAAAGGGTTTCTATACATGGGTGAGAAGGCTTTAGTTATTTACAAGTGTAAATTCCATTCTTCACAATTATGCTGCAACAACAGCAGAAGGACTTTCAGTAAAAAGATGTAAAAATAAATAAACCAAAACAAAACCACATGATGGTATACAAACAAAAATGCATTTCAAATTTTTGTTCCAAAAGCAAACATGAAATTAATATCATACTATGTATAAAAAAATAAAATATAATCTTAAAGCATCAGTTGTACAAACACACCTTCAATCAAACCTTGAATGGTTTTAATCCTCAGCCAAAACACTCAATAACTGTTATAGGCTATATCTGTGGGCAAATCCTCTTAGCAAGACTCAAGGCCACTCAAACACATTGAGTTTACATCGAGTAATGATGTAAAGGTGGAAAGGCAGCTCTTAGCTGTTCTTCATTCTTCTCGATCCAGGGCTAAGAGTGACTTGACAATGTACTTTGGAAGAGTACTGCTTCCAGATCACATGCTTTTTCTCCAGAGGTGAAGATCAGTCTCTATAATCCCAAGACCTTTCTCCAAAAGCATCCTCAGATGTTTTTCTAGGACAGCTGTGTTTCTACTTTGTACTGATTCACAAGTGATTAAAAAGATAGAAATGGAAGTGAGTGGAATCAACAGACTAGTTCTCAAGTAGTATCTAGTCATTATTTATATGTCCAGTGTTTTTTAACAGAACCTAAACTTGAGACTGAGAAAGGAAGAGCAAAAGCTTGCAGAAATAGGCAAGTTGCAAATCAAAAGACTTTTCAAGACTATTTTTAACATCAACTTTAACATAAAATGTCTTCTTTTTTTAATTCTGTAGTCATCTGACATCCAGTCAGCCAAGACCAAAATTTTCAACCGGAGACACTGTGAAGATGAGATGGAAACTGATTCTGTTCTTCAAACAGCTCCTTCAAAGAGTCTGATATTAGAAAGAATGACTCTAGCGCATCTAATGTCCTAGCTCTTAGTCCTGAACATGAATCCTACTTGCTCCTTAACTGCAATGTGTCTGGTGACTTAAGAGTTTTCCCAGTGATCAGTCAGCCAAAGCATTAAACCATCGTAAGCAATATGGCCATAATCAGTCCCTGTTTCAGTGGTTTTTTCTGATGTCAGAATAATTTAGATGCCCGGATATCTGAAGCAGCTGCGCCAATGAATACGTGAGCAGAGAAAAACACAGCTGCTTTCCAATTTGGGAACACTGTTCTGGATTTTCTTAAACATCTGGTAAATCAGATGTTCCTTTAAGGACAAGCATGATGGATATCAATGAACTTTCATCTTGTCTTTATGGTGGAGATAAGCCTCACATGAAATCTGAGGGCCTCAGGTTCTTTACCCTAGTCAAGCCTCATTGCATGGAAAATACCTACTGTCTCTGAAAAGCAGCAATAAGTTACTCATTTAAAGACTATGCTGCACTAGTATTATTATTTCAGTGCAGAAGCATGGGTTTTATCTTATAAAGTATCCCACTAAAACATTTAACATGAATACAGATGTATCCTGAAAGCTTACTCCATCAGCATCAACAGTACTAACTGCAGTGACTTTAGTATGCATCCCTACCAATGAAACTGCACCTGTACAAGATGGGAAGGAATGCTTTAGCTAAACAAGTCAGAGCAGAATAATTATAGAATTTTAAAGAGAGAAAGCTCCCCTGGGATTACAAATGATCCCTTCCTGCATGGTTCTGTCCCATAATCTTTAGCCCTTTTGACCAGGGATTAACTGATCTTATTGCAAAATAACCCCATCCATTAATCTAAGTGGGAAATATTAGCAGCTCAAGAAGAAAGTTTCTCATTAATTCACAGAGGTTTCAGGTCAGACCTCCATGTCATCATTTCAACCAGGCTAAGGGAGCAGCACGTGGGTAGGTTTCATAGTGAAAAGCTGTCGCCATAGCACTAGGGCAAACTAAAAGTAAAATACATTATATTCTAAAAATGAGCATGATAAGCATAGTATAAAACCAATGAAACAACAATATTAAACAAATAAGACCTAATAACTGATGTAAACAAAGCCTTAGGCTTTCTTTATAATGACAGGAAGCTCCAAATAAAGGGTACTGGGTTCGTGCCCTCCTAAAACATTACAGTTTCCACGCAAAATATCAGACTCCTAGAGGCTCTTAGGTTAGGGAGATTTATAGTGATAATTATAGCAGTAGTTTATTTGAGACAGTTTATCAAAAATCTAGCACTTATAAGCCCTCTGTGGACATTACAAATTTAAGAAGTTAAAGACTAAATATTCAAGATAAGCTTACAATCTACGCAGGTACAGTAAATTTCAGTTATGTGTTTCATTACACTGGTGCCTTACAGCTTTTAAGGGGTTTACAACTTTACTGTAATTATCCACTATGGGGTAAAATTTGGCAAGAAAAGAACTCTTTTCCATTCTCTCGTCTTAATAGGAAGTTACTACTTCTCTGCTGGTACTGCATTCCTTACACATGCAACACTCAGCAAGAGCTTTTGGGTGTGCAGCAAAGTGGGTCAGGGCTATCATTTTGTGGCTTTTAGAAATACATCTTTCATACACCCAAAACATTTTTTCCTACCTTCACTTATCTTTCATTAATTTAGCCTTCAATTTGGGTTCACTCACATGGCAAAAACGTGCAATTCATTTGTGAACCAAGAGAAATTATACATATAATTACATAAAGCATAATCATTAAGGCCTTATTTTCACCAATAGAGTCAAATTTCCACCAGGATCACAGGGAAACATAGTTATGGCATTAAAATTCACCAGGGAAAAGATGTTATCACTTCTGCTTCCCCACACTGCACCAAAAGATTTCCGGCGTGTCCAACTGAGTAAGATGAACCTAAGCATTTCCAACAGAAAAATGGAGTAACAGCAGTTCCCCAACTCAGGATTATGCTGAAAAGTAACAGGGAATTCTTTGACAGTTTGCCAAAAGCATTAGATAGAGGAAATAAAGTTATATTCAGGTGCTATACTCATAACACCTTAGAGTCAAGAGATGCCAGCTTCAGAAGTTCTTATCCTTGTTCTCAGCAGCTTATTTCATCACTGCAGTTGCAGCACAGATTCAATGGTTTGTGATGCTACCCTACCACTCAGGTCTCTGAAATTGTGCCATCAGAATATGGCTCCCAATTCCTTGGGAATTTTTCCAGGAAAAGAATGTGTTAAGTCTGCCATGTTCTCAGGTCCACCCACCTTGATCAGAAAGGGGAACAGAAGCCTGGCAGGCAGCTACCCTCTTGAAGGAGATGCTTCAGCTCAGAGGAAGGGGGCTTCACATACCAAATCCATCCCTTTTGCCAGGGTGTAGTCAAGGTGAAACACAACATACAATGGTAGCAAAGCAATCTGCAGTTACTGGGTAGCAAACACTCAATAAATCCCCTCAAATATAAAAAAGCATAAAGATTTATTATTATTGGACTTATACAAACACAAGCAGGTTCTGGTGGGGATTCAATGCTTACTTCAGAGTTTTTTGGGGAGGCTGTTTTCCAGGACATAATGCAAAGGAACATTTATAGCTTCAACATTGGCACATGTGTTCAACATGTTTTGAGGTATGCTAATAGGTGAAGCATCAAACCTCCAAGAGAAGCATGCATCTTTGTCCAGACAAGGCATAGAAAAGAAATGCAAACACCGATATTCAGACACAATTTAGAAGACAGTGATGAAGTAACTTGCAACATGCAACTGCATGGATACTTTTAAGCTATAGCAAGTTTCTTGGACTTTCTCCTGCTCCGTATTATTTCATTCAGTTGTGCCTTAAGTTTTGCCATATGTCCTGAAGGACATAGTCTTTGTCTGTCTGTAGACATCTCTTCTATCCTGGAAACAAAAAGTGAAAGAAGTCTGATTCATTTTTTGATTTTACATCTATGTTAACCAGCTTTGGATAGTTTCAGTACAAACCAGAATACTGTAATGCGGGTTTCTACATGGAAATTTGTCAGATATTTTACAGAGATAGGTCACTTTAAATTTCGTATTAATTGCTTGCGTTCTAACATATAGCTGCTACAACTGTTACCTTTGTGTAACAGGCTCTAATCAAATCAGGGTAAGTGGCAATTCCAGAGGAACAGAATAATTTGACTGAAGTTCTCTGTCTAGGTTTAGTCAAGACTCACCAGGTCTCTAAACAAGGAAAACATGAAGTAAAAATGGAATGAAACCATAGGGAGGTAGAATAAAAACCAAAAACTCCTCAGGTTTTTTTTGTTAATTTATGCTCCATAGTGTCTGACCCCAGAGAGCCAATAAATACAGATGGAGCACAAAAATTATGAACTCATCTTAATATTGCCTTTTTAAAAATGTATATATAACTTCCACTGTTCCAAATGTTTGCTTCACAAGTCATGTGTAAGAAAGAGTTTGCATGGTGTATTCCCAGGATCCCATTACGGTAAAGCTCAAAACCAGTTCACTCAAGTACTAGTAAAACTGACAGAAAAGGAAAGAAAGAAAGAAAAAAAAAAAAAAGTGTCCAGATTTTCAGCTGATAATAAATCACTTTATGTCAAAGAAAAGAATAAAAAGGAAAGTCTGGCCTCTGCTTTCCAGTATTACTTATTACAACAAGACTACAGAAAAAAATATGGCAAATTGGGTACTAAATCAAAACATATATTTTGGCTGTCTAAACGCAGATAGCACAATGAAGATAGCATCAGCTATCTCAATCTGCCTGTACACCACAGAAAGCTTCTGGATTGTACCCTTACTACACATTGCTCTCCCTAGCTTTCCCTTGCAAGAGAATTCAATAACCTAAACCAGCTTAGTGTCAGGAAGATTTATTTGGTGTGTGCTCCTTTTGTATAATTATTCAATTATTACTCCTATAATGCATGCATTATCTGGACTAAGTACTACAACAGTAAACCTCTGAAGTAGCTTATGTTTCATCTTATAATTCTCCCCTCACCCTAACTGTCCCTGGTGAGATCGGAAAGGTATATTAGTCATTCTACAGACAGAAACTTAAAGAGAAAGAAGTCCAACATTTTGCAATCAGTGAGACAGCAAGAAACTCATGTTGTAAAATCTAGATAGTACATCAGTACCATGAGCCATACATCACATTTCAGAAATATCTAAGTGGGTTTTTCAGTCATATTAAATCTTCTGAGAATGGGTTTGCACTAAGATGCAAGGTTGTAAATTGTAGTGGAGGAGACGTGCACAAAACAAAACAACAGAAAAAATCTCTTTTGGTCTCTTAGACAAGTGTTAACAAACATAACCACAACCAACTATTCAGAACCCTTTTGTTAGAAATGAACCTGATGGAACATAGCACATATTCAGGTCCCTCACTTTGCCTTGCTCCTACTGCTCTAACAGAAGGGGAAAATTGTGGAAGTTGTGATACGGCATTTGCATTTTGTCATGTAGGAGTTCTCCTAAAATAAAAATCCAGAGAAACATTTAGAGGCAGATATGCTAACCAAACAGTACAAGTGAATGAGAGACCTTCTTATTGCCGTTGTCCTCAAATTTTCAACCATTTAAGTTTTCTACTTTCTTGATAATTGTGATACAATTGTCACACTACTTTTCAGTAATTGAACTCTTCCACACTGCACAGGATGTGATTTTGTAGTGTAAAAAATGAATGAAGCCTTTAGGTTTTCAACAAAGACTAGTGAGAAAAAGAAAGAGACAACTACCCTGTTGTCTGACAGCACAAGTGCCATTTTTAACAAGTAAGCTAAAGCTGTTGGGTCAATACTAAAATTGTTTTCAATTAGATTTTAAAGTGATATTAACTCTAATAGGTCTACATCTATGTGTAGAAATAACAATAGATACCCAGGACTGCAAGATCAAGCTTATGGTAATCAAGAGTTTATAAGAAACTGAAAAATTAACTCAGACTAAGGAACAACATGATTTTAAAGCAAACAGTGGTGACTTCATCACAATCCCATGCATGGAAAATGCATTTTGGAACACAAGGTTTTGATTCTTATGTCACACCCCATACTCCCACAGCACAAGAAGTTCTAAGCAAATCCGTAAATTGGCATGTTCAATGACCTGGAGCTTCCGTGGTTCTTGAGCACCTTGCTCCCATTGGAAAAGTCTAAAAATCTGTAAAGATAGACTACAACCTGAAGTATTGATTATGAAAAACATATTTAAAGCTCACTGCTTATAAACCCAGATCCAGTTTAACTTGCACATTCAACTATGCAAGCTAAAATCCTTAATAGTGACTTCCAAGATTGCCACCCAACACACCAAAATGCAGAACAAAACAAAACCCTACCAAGCTACCAGTGTGGCAATAAGACTATCTGTACCTGGGAAATAAAGAAAATATATAAACATTTGCAAAATCCCAGGCAATATTATTCTCAGACCTGGCTTTCATTTGCAAATTATGCCTGCACTTTAAAGCCTAACAATGCTAAATGCAGAAAAGATGACATTAAAAATCCACTCAGTGAGACTTCCTGCATATAACATAACAAAACACTTATTTTAAAAACTACTTTTCAGTAATTTAAAATCTAATTTTTTGTGCTGCTGGGTTGTAATTCAATACAGTTTATAGAGATCAGATATGCATCTGTAACATCTCCAAAATGCAGATGTAAAGCTCTACAGAGTCACGAACCATGGTGTATATGCAAGAAGAATAATCTATTTGCTTTTACCTGTCCTCGTCTGCTGTGCTAAGGAATGAGAAACTAAATTTCTTCTTCTCTTTGAGAGAGCAGTAGCTATGAAGCTGTAAGCCCCCTAAAGGACTGACTCATACAGAACCACACATAATTTCTTCCACAGCAGCTGTTGCTACATCTTGAAACGGGAAGATATTCCTCAGAAAGAGATCCTACATCTACATGGAAACATGGTACATTAAGAAATGCTATCTGAGCAGACAGGTACTGAGATTGACTCTATCACACTAGCACTTGCAACACAGACCACTGTACAACACACATAAAAATCTGGATAACTCAGAAAAGAGAGGAGAAGCGCAAGGACAAGCAACACAGCAGCTGACCCTTTCCAATGCCACTGGAAGCAATGGTGAGCAGACATATATAAACCAGCTTCTTGTCTGATACAGATGAGCTGAACTGATACAGGTGAGTTTAAGCATTGGCCATAATGAAGGAAAATTGGCTCACTATAACTTAACTTCTGAATTAAAGGCACAGCATGAAGATATCCTGCCAGAGGTTATCTGCATTGGCTTTACACCTTCAGGTTATCTGTTTTAAATTTATAGATAGTTTTTTTAGACCAGGAGAGGGAAAGTCATTTCTAAACAAGACAGCATGAAACCATGGTGGCTCTGCTCCGAAGGGACGAGAACTAAGGAATGGGAAGTCACAGGGAAAAAAAAAAAAAAAATAAAGCATAAGGAAAACGAATGCGAATTTTACGGGGAAAATAGACTTCTCTTTTACAAGACCCTCACAAACGGAAGAGGAAAATGAGACCAGTCTGTCACTGCTTTCCTAATAGCAAAGGTACTGCTTCAAAGAAGAAAAAAATGCCATTAGGAACTTTCTGTGAAACATTCCCAAAAGCAGCTCGTACTCCCCTTACGCGGTATTCATCTGATAATGGTTGAAATTTATTAATAGCAATTTAAAACACAGAGGTAACTTTTCTAAACGGGGTTGAAAGGCAAACGCTTTGGAAACTCAACAGGGCATACCCACAGGGAGACGGGGAGAAAAGCGCAAGGAAACAGGACAGGGTAACAAGTGCGAAGCTAGATTTGCTTTGCCTCTGAGTATTCCCTAAGGGCATCGCCTCCAGCCCGACAGGCCCCGCAAGGGCCTGGGGAGCAGGGGACCGGAGGCTGTCCGTCAGCTCTCCCAGAGGGAGAGCGGACAGATCGGTATCGCCAGAGAAGAACCCTCGGAGGAGGAGCGGGATTTGCTCCCTGCCTGGCCCCAGCACCCGGCGGCCTCGGCAGGGCTGTCCCGGGATCTGACTCCGGGGCCAACCAGGCTGAGCGTCAGCCGCGTTCCTTCGGGATGGAAGATCTGCCATCGGCTCTCGGCCTGCAGTGAGCGGGAGACAGACGGGTCCGGCTGACAGCGCACTGCCCTCCGCTTCCTCTCAAACTAGGCGAAACCTTGTTAAATAGTAACTGCGCCGGCGAGCCCCCAGAAACGGGGCACCCCCGCCATCCTCTCCCCGGTCCGCTCTCCGCGGGGCAGGGGTGAACAAACGCGCCACCGTCCACCTGTGCAACACTTCCGCAACACATTTTATTTACACGAAATCAACTCGGGGCATTGTACATTATATACAGATATTTTCCCCCTCCAACAAGGCAGAGCTTGTGCAAGATTAGTAGCATCCTCCGGAGCGTATCCGACAGTCCACGAGAAACATCCCCCCCAGCGAGGTATCAGCTGTCGGAGTCCAAGTCACTTTTCCCGTCCTCTTGTCTCTTCTCCGGAGAAGTTTTAGACGCTTTATTCCATTTTTGTGCGTTTTCTGACTCCTCCGAAGACGATCGCTTTTGCCTCCTCCACTTTGCCCGGCGGTTTTTGAACCAAACCTGTTACGTTAAGAAATCAAACTATTAGGGAAAAAAATGAAAGCATGCAAACCCGCAGACCGCCCCCAGCCCCGCCGGAGCCCTACTTCTCACGGAGCCGTTCGCAGCCGCGGCGGGGCTGGTGTGCGGCAGCGGCCGTGTGCGGCCAGCGGGGAAAGGAGAGAAAACTACCGGTGCTGCTCGGGTGGGAAAGGCTGAACTCGCTCAGGAGCCACGACAGCCTCTTGCCATTTGCTGCCAGCCGTGTGACCGGCTCGTCCATCCTCCCCAGAAAGGCCCTTGGAAATTAATAATAATAATAATCTTTCCCTCTCCCCATGCAAACCTATTGCTCTGTCTCCCGGAGCTCTCAGCGGCAGGCGGAGCCGCACCGAGGTACCCCCAGTCCAAGCGCGATTAAATGATAGAGGGAGAGGGTAGAAAACAGGAAAGGAAAGCAAAATACCTCCACTTTTTCCTCTCTCAAGTGCACCCTTCTGGCCAGCTGTTCCCTGGTGCCCACGTCTGGGTATTTCGTTTCCTGAAAGAGGTTTTCCAGCGCTTCCAGCTGCTCGTCAGTGAAGATCGTCCGATGCCGCCTTTTTCTCCTGCAGTGCAGCTGGTTCAGTAACTGCAGCTCCGTCCGGGACAAAGTGCCCACGTTCATGTAGGGCAACATCTGATGGGGAACAGGGGACATCAGGACTGACCCAGTGCCCTCGTAACCTACGGACAGACAGACGAGACGACGACACGCTTTGCATGAGATCGCTGCTGCTGCTTCCCCTACCCCCATTCCAGAAAAACACCATCCAAAACGACCCTCCAGCCTGTTCCCGGCTCCCGCCGCTGCCCCGCGGCTGCGGGACAAAGAGCACCCGTACGCGCGGCCGCCTTACCTGCGGGGGGCACGCAGGAGCACTGCTGCGCGCCCAAGGGCTGCACGGCCCCGCAGCACGAAGGGCCCACGGGTGACGCCGGCACATGCAGCTGCCCGTAGTAGTAGTTGTTGTAGCCGAGCCGAGATCCGGTGGCCGCCGGAGGCAGCGCGGAGGCCGGTGCCACCGCTCGGGAGTAAAATCCGCTGTAGTCGGAGGCGCTGCCGTAGAGCGAGTCCCCGTGGAGGCCTGGGAAGACGACGGGAGCAGCGCTCGGGGGCAGCAGCACCGAGTCCTTGCAGCGGGGTCTGGCCGCCAGGATGTTGTCGATGCTGAACATGCTCACAGGCATGCCCCAAGGCGTGCGGGGCAGGGCAGAGGACCGGCTGGGGCGGGGGGACGGGGGTAGGTGGCTGGGGAGTAGGGGGCGAGGCTGGAGAGACACGAAATCGAAACTTTTCGGAGAAATTTGAAGAAGGGATCGGAGCGAGAAGAGCGGAGCTTTTTGCGAGGGCAGCTTGCGGGCAGAGTGTGCTTGTGTGTCTGTGCGCGCGTGTGCGTGTGTGTGTGTGTGTCTATGCGCAGGATCCACCCCTGGAACTTTCCCCCCTCAACTCTCGCCTGTTTACTGATCTCAACCCAGAAGGCTGCTCGGAGTATAATCCATCTGAACCTCTTCCCTTTTTTATACCCAGGCGACGTCATCCTGGATTTAGTTCCTGGTAATATGCAGATGACAAACAAAACCAGATCTGATTTTTTTTTCTCTCCCTTTTTTGGGGGGAAGGGTGGGGGATACACAAAGGAGTGAAAGGAGCCCGGCACTGTGTATTGAGAATTAATGAAATTAACGTAATCCTTTCCATTAATGGGCTTTTTGAAAGGCCCCAGATTTAGGCTTGATCTCTGCTGCACCGGCTAATTGCCCAGGTTAATCTTATTAATGCCATTGTGCAGAAGTGGTTAGCAGCTCCTAGCTTTGTCTATTGGGCACCTACTTTGCTCGTGTTAGTTCACATTAGTGGGTGCGATTTCCTCTGTCTGAATCTCAGAATCGTTATTTATGCTTCGAATTGGTCAAGTAGCACTTTAGAGAAAAATAATAAATTGCGATACAACCATGCACCCTCCCCCTAGCCCCCCCCCCCCAATTTTTCTGTAACTGAGTTTGAATCTTGCGTCCCCCAGCTCTGAGAACTGAAAGGGCACTGAGGAGTATGCGTTCCTCTGATTTAAGCTTTATGCAGTGAAGCAACAACCTCTTCACTGAGTAAATAAACTATTTTCCTTTCCTTTTCCCTGTTTTGCTAGATCACCTGGCGGAGCCAAGACGCATGAATGTTGCACCCTGGATTTTTTTCCCCCTTTTTTTTTTTTTCCCCTTCTTTTTTTTTTTTTTTTTTTTTTTTTTTGTTAATTATTATTTAAGAGATTCAGATCCAAACAAGTATCTCTTTTTATTTTTAAAATAGCCAAGGTGTGGAAATGTTAAAGACCAGTGACATCCAAAATCTCCGGGTCTGGTAGGTGTTCCGATTCACTTCTTATCCATTCCCGTGCCTTTCTCATTTCTTCTTGAGGAATAATTCTTCCTTCCCTTAGGAAAAAAAAAAAAAAAAAGAAAAAGAAAAAGAAAAAAAGCGTTCGTAGAGTTGCAATGATAAGGAGAACTTTATATTTTGCATGTTCCGTGAATTTAAAATGGAGCAGTTTTACGTCCCTAAAACTTCCTATTAAAACACTTGGCTCTCTTGGTAGCTGGCTCTTGTGATTTGCAGAATACTTCGTCTGTCACGACTGTCACTGGGAATCCACAGGAGGTGAACTGAATAAGATTAGACTATTTACCCCATCAACCTTCCATCAAAGAAGGTAGGAAATTGTACTCATGAAATGAAAACAAGCCATTAGGGTCCGTTTACGAGGAACACGTTATTTTTCCTCAACAAAGAATATCCTCGTTAGCGCTTGCTCACACTTTATCCTTCTTTTCCTCGATGTTTCAGGATTTAGAACCGCATCTGAAAATGATCTGAACCAAGCCCCTCTTTCTACAAAAAGACTACTATAAACGTTAAAGAAAAACCCCAAACAACAAAAACCCCAAAACCACCACCCCCCTTACACCCCTCCCCCCAAAAAAAGAAAAACAAAACAAAATAAAAAAACGCCAGGGCTTAATTCTCTCTTTTTGAAACGTCGCGATGTGATTAATTAACAACATCTTTTCCTTTACTTCAATTTATTTGCGGAATAATTGCTTTCCGCCTTTGAAACTTAGACATGAGCTTCGTGCAAATTTTACAAATTTTTTTGATGTAAAGTGAAACTATTTGACAGAGTTGGTTTGGGTTTTGGCGCTTTTTTTTTGTTTTGTTTTGTTTTGCTTTGTATTGGTTTTCTTTCTGTTTTGGATTTTTCTGTGGTTGTTTTGAGGGCTTTACTTTTTTTATGGTTGGTTTTAAGCAGGGCGCTGCTTAATCCCGCCACCGGGATGCCCTTTCACGTCCTCAGGAGCTCTGCCGCAACGTGCGGTAGCATCTCTCCGGCGGCCTGTGCAGCCCCGGCGGCGCGGCGGGCTTGGGGCAGGTAGGGCCGCAGCCTCCGGGAGGGCCAGGACCGGGGGTGCCGAGGGCAGCGGCACGGCCGGCTCTCCAGCCGGCGGGGAGGCGAATATCCCCTCCACGGGTGCCTTGGGATCTAGAGCGGTCTGGCCCCTGCTTGCCCGGCCCGGGCAGCGGCTCTGCGGCTGCGGGACAGGACGGCGCTCTCTGCGTGGCTTCGCTGGGCCCGGAAGGAGAGAGGGAGGCGGGCGGCGGGGAGAACACTCTGCCCTCAAATTGCCGACCCTCGGAGAACCGAGTAACCCCTCTGAAATCCCTCTCCTGCAGAGAGCAGCCGTGGGGATACCCGCCGCCTGGCCGAGTTCTTCGGGTGTCGAGCATCGCTTGCACCGGGTTTTACTCTCTGCGCCCTTCCCGATTCTCGCGGTGAAGGCAGCACAGCGGGAAACGAGTTGGAACCTGGGGGAGCCGCCGGGGCAAATACCACCGGGGTTTTGCGATCGGGAAGGCTCTGCAGAGGGATGAGCCGCCACACTACAGAGCTTCCCTGTATTCCTAATTTAGAGATTTTTTTTTTTTTTTTTTTTTTTTTTAACTAAATCGTCAGCCCCGTGGGGAAGTTCTCTTTTGTTTTGTTTTAATCTTAGTAATCTCGCCGTGAATCCTCCTAGTTCTGATACCCGCTTGGCCAAACCTGCTCTCGGAGATTCTCATTTCGCACCCGCTCTTCAACCTCGCAAACGTAAAATTGCGCTAAACAAACAATCAGTTGTCACACAATGTCGGGATGAAATTGTAATAACAAATGAAACGCAAGCAAATTGTGCGGCATAGTGTTGCTAAGCAATTGTTTGTTACTGGAGGGTGGTCACAGCATGGGTTGAGAGAGAGATCTAAAGAGGAGCATAGCATCGTGAGGAACAAGCTGTTAGGTATGAAACACAGTAAACACTTCACTGATTTTCAACATTATTACCCAAACACGATTTCATCCAGAGCAATCACCATGCACAAGACTATGAAAATGCGATGGTTGGGAAGTTGGCCGGCGGTTTGATTTTACGGTATTAAGGAATAATTCAGGGAACGCGGAGCCCTCCGCCTGCCCGGCCCGGCCTGATGGCGGGAGAGGCTCCGGGGCCCCGCTACCGGGCCCTCCCCCCGGGAGCTGGCGAGAAGCCTCCGCCCCACCTGGGCTGCCCCGGTGCGGCGGGACCCAGCCAGGGCTGCGGAGACACAGTCGGACTCCATCCCTTTCTGGTGGCTCACCGCCGGCTGTGAAACCCTCTCGGAAACGGCGTTTGGCAGCCCTGCTCCCAAGTCCGAGTGCCATCAGCAGTCGGCGTCCCTCACGTTTGTTTCACACTGATTGCATCATTGCTTCACATACCTCCCCTCCCTCCCCCCACCAAAAAAAAAAAAAAAAAAAAAAAATCATACAATGCGAAATTAAGGTAATTTGTTCCCAGAATAAATTCATCTTGACCCGATTAGGAAAATCAGTCATTTTAAAACGAGGCAGAAACGAGGGTTTTTTTTTCTTTCTGCCCCCCCCCCCCCCCCCCCCGCTTCCCTCTAACAATATCAGTTTCTAAAGTTTTCATTCATATAAACTTTATTAATGAAGATCTTTTATTTTAATGTCAAGGGGATTTGAAATTTAGAGTAAATTATGAAGCATGCATGTCTTGCCAAGTCATGGGTCAAATGCATTTGTGAAAACTGCTAAAAGAGCATATGGTTTTGAATTTTTCTACAATGACTAGTGTTTAAATAAATTGCTTGTACTGCTTAACTTCATGTATAATTTTGACAGAAATTGGCCTATAGCCTTTTGATATGTAAACATTTCAGGCTTTTATGCGGTATAAAAAGACACTTGCTTTTGGGGATCAGCTAAAGCAGTCACCCTGTAATTCAGAAAACTGGCACCTAACATTACATTCTTGCTACATTTCAACTTTCAAGTGGCAGCATGGAGGGGGGAAAGAGAAGGGACATTTCAAAAGCAACGTCCAATTGAAATTAAAAACTGCAAATGAGGTGAGAATGTGCCACTCTATCTGATTGAAATGGATAAATCAGAACACTAAAGAGTATTCTCTGTCTTGTTTTTTAAAAAACAAGAGACAAATCAGTGGAAGCAGACTTCAACGGGGCACAGACCTGACTTGCATGTCAAATTACTGTCTTAGAACAAAATCTGTCTAAAGTACAAATAGGTGCGATAAAGAAAACCCAGATATGCCTTCTGAATTCTACCAGTTTCTCTTTTGTGGACTATCTTCATCTGAAAAAATTAAAACAGACTGTTATAGAAGGAATATTGCATAAAATGTGTATAAGCATGCCATAACCATTTGAATTGCCACTTAGCCAGCTGCATGTTCACTAGAAACTAGCTTGTGCTTCACAAGTTCCCAAGTCTTCTGCAGTTTTTACTTCAAGAAACATCCCGTTGACTTCAATTAGTGGCTTTTTCTTTTTTATTATTCTTCTGAATAGCAGAATAAAACTTGCTAAGGGCTTCAGGATATAGCCCATAAAAGTAGTGGAGTCACTCAGTTTTAAGTCTGCTTAAACAAAAATTATTTTGTAAGGTATAAATTCACCAAGCTACTGAATAAATCCATTTATTACTAATATATCTGTCTCACATAAATAAACCTCCTAATGTTGATTGGGTGGATAAGCCTAGCCTAGTGGTAGACAGAGCAGGACCTGGAGAGTTGCCTGGTGCCAGACAGCTCAATGTGTTTATTTCCTGTGTGCTTTAGCTGGGACTAAGCTGAAGTTAGAAAAAGGTTTAAATGAACTGCATAATTTCAGTCTGTTACTGTAGTAGCATTCTTATTTATCATATATGTCAGTTTGTCATACACAGAGTTCTCAAGGTACACTACCACTTTTGTTAGTGATAGAACATGATTTTTTTTTTCTCGGAATTGTAACATTATGTTGTAGACAATTCAAATGCTATAGTGATACAAAAGCTGATATGGATTCTGTCTGATGTGACACAGTCTGATGAGGAAAGTTTAATCTCTTAAAAATTTCCATGGATGAGAACAAAGGCAAAAGAGTGGGGTTTTTTTGCAAGTTTCATATATATGACAATAAGAAGCATACTTGGCAAACACAGAGATATAACATTAGTGATACATCGTGAAGAAGACTTTTCCTCTAAACAGAGGAATCTACCTCTGTGCAAATCATTGCAAAGAGGAAATTCTTCTAAAATAATGTATCTTTTCAAGGGGACAGTGGGAAGACACTTTGGGTCCTTGACTGCAATTGCAGGAATTAACAGGAGGAAACCCTGCTGCTTGGTATTTTTGCTTTCCATCAAACGCAGTTTGAGTGAGATACTTTACTCAAAGATATTGTGATCAAATCTGTTTAAGCTCAGTAAAATGGGATGATCTGAACATTTACATTAAAAAAAGTTTCATGCTAGGGGATGCGTTGTAGAGGCTGCCACAACAGCAGTGTGCTGGATATACGTGATGGACCCATGTTTTAGAAGTGGCTCTATTGCAGTACAACCAACAGCCAAAATTTCTCCTGCAATTTGAGCCATACTGTAGCAGTGTGCTTAAAAGCTTCCAAGACAAGGTGGCTCCACTCTAACCTTTTAGTACTTCAATGTTGTTCTGTAAGGGTGAGTAATTCTAATTATCTTTTTTATACATAGTCACATATAACAGTGCATAGGTAGATATAGATGTGTGCCTAATCCCTACATATAATGTGCATAGGCTGTGCTCATTTCAGGGATCATTATGTTGTTAAACCTCTTTGTATGCAAGGATTTATAATAAGTACAGTAATAAAAGAATTAAATAAAATTGGCAAAACACAGCTTTCCTGATTGATTGACAAACATAAACCAGACTAAAACCTCTGTTGTTGATTTGCCTTTTTCCAATGGCTGAACTAAGCTTTTTGGATCATCGTGTAGCATACAGGATTTTAAGCCACAAGAGATCGTGAGCACACGCAGCTACAAATTGAGTCAACAGAAATTGTGTGTGGTCAGCAGTGATCATTCTACACAAGTATTATTACATTGACTAAAGCTCTTCTTTGTAGTATAAACTGTACATACTTAATGCCACCAGAACTTCTCTCTCTGAAAAGGCCCTGGGAGGTTACGCCCAAAGTAGCTCTTTATTTGTAATGCGAAGAGGCTCAAAGGGCTTTTCTAGGGAGTTAGAGCAACAAAGTCAGCTTTGAAAATAAATAAGTCAACTGTACAAAAAACAGCTATTGCATTGTTTTCTGCAACGTGCCCATGATGTGTTTTTGAAATTTCCATGACCTTTTTTTGGGAGCTGTAGACTTTATGAATATCACAGCAGTATAATCTAACAGTTTTTACTCTACTGAAAGCAGAATTGGGGCCCAGTCCCACACCTATGGAAGCCTGCTTTGTAATTGCCAGTGATTTTGAGTTGGAACTGAAGCAAGAGAGATGGAACTTCCAGCTAAAATCTGTGTTACAGTTCCCAAAAACCATGTAACTGAAACCTAAGAGCCTTTTTTTGAGTGAAGTGTGTCAGATACGTATAATGAAGGTTTAATAAAAACAAAACAGAACAAAACATGAAATTATAGTAAAAAAGAAGGTCAAAAGTAAAAAAAAAAATAAAAATTATAGTAGAGAAATACATAATGAAGAGTAATAGATTTGAAGAAAGCAAGGCAAATATGCCAGAAGGAATTATGAAATTACTACCTTGGTTAGATGATATTTTGAGTTAATGAAATAATAAATAATATTGCTATAATCAGTGACCAGTGGTTACATTAGACATATAAAACAGGATCACCAGTGCAATCGAGGTGGAAGAATTATGCTTATCTACTAATGCTCTCAACCTTGATCTAGGTCTCTAGACTAAATCACACCAGGATCAGTAAACTACATTCCCATTTGAGTTCTAATTTATGTATTATGGGGAAAAAACAGCCTATTTACAGCAAAGGTCATTTGCAAAATTGAACACAAGACCCAAATCACTAGAGGACAGAAGTTATAAGTTATGTTTATATCATATTATAAAGCTTGAATTTGTTTCTTGTTACTCTTTCTGAAGCCATTTTAATTTATTTAAGGGTTCTGATATCTTTCTGAAAGTCTTAAAATTATGTGTTATTATCTTGAAGTCTAGATTAATCAGGTCTACTCCTTTCCTAACTAACTATTCCCAAACCAGGACTAGATTTTTAAAGTCCTGCAATATATGTTCACCTACAGTTGATAAATTGCATCTTATACTTTTTATGCTTTTAATCTCATTTAATGAGATAAGGAATTTTTGCAATTTGGCATTATATAACATTTTTGGGAAACAAATGTTTCATCTACTCCCATGAATCGGAAATATGCCAGTCTTTATCCATTTGCAGCTGTCTTCAATGTAAGACACTTTGCCCTTTGATTTCATCTTTCTTTCTTTCTAATTATACTTTGTTTCCATGTAATCCAGTCTTCAACCTTTTGATTTGGAAGGGAACTCTATGCTTTTATGATAATGTAAATTCCAAGTTTTCTTGATGGATTTGTTCCAAAGTTTTAGTAAGATATGCAAGATCATGATCTGGGCCTGATGCCTGTTTCAGGAGGTCAGTGCGGTGTACAGTTAGATATAATTCTGGACCAGGAACTGAGCAGAGAACATGATAGATCAGCCAAAAGTCAGGGATAGCTCCTTTTTCAGAAGTTTTACCAATGATATCTTCTTTGCTAATGTGCTGACATAACATAACATGCTTTCGGGAGCGAGGTGCATCATAGAATGGTTAGGGTTGGAAAGGACCTTAATATCATCAAGTTCAAACCCCCCTGCCATGGGCCGGGACACCTCCCACTAGGTCATGTTACCCAAGCCTCTGTCCAACCCTATGTCCAGTGTTGAATGGCACTGTTCCATGACTTTTGCCATTGGTTAAGTATTCTCAGAGGAAGGGAATAATGACTCTTTACCCACTTTGACTCTTACAGTGGATACATCAATGCACATCAGCAACTGATTTGAGGATTAAATATACTCAAAACTTTGATGGGTTTATATATGCATTTCTTGGACCAATTTTTCACTCTGCTTTAACCTCAGGGTGTTAAATATGTATTAGCTACCACGTTGAGAAAATCCAGTGGGCACAAGGCTTCTTGGGACAGATCTAACCAAGAAACTTAGTGAACAGAGGATGCGAAGTCATAGAGCACTGTTAGTCTACACTAAATCTGCACACATAAAAGCTTTTTGTACTGGTAGTACTTTGAAGTACAAAAAGCTATTCAACCACCACATCACATGTACCATGAGTTTGAAGAAGACAGTGGGTTGCAGACCTATACCCTACCTTACTGCGTTGACCGAAAGCAAGCACATAGTTTCACAAAGCATGCTTACCTGAAAGTGAGCTGTGGAGTTGTCATGGTTTCAGCCATAAATCACGCAGTTTGCTCACTCACTCCCCCCTCTTTCTTCCCCCCCACTCCCGGGGGGGGGGGGGGGGCGGAATGGGGAGAAGAATCAAAAGAATGTAACTCCCATGGGTTGAGATAAGAACAGTCCAGCACCTAAGGTATAACACAAAACCACTACTCCTGCCACCACAAATAATAATGACCAGGGAAATACAAGGTAAGAGGATACGACTGCTCACCACCCGACGACCGAGCCGTGAACTCAACTCTTCTGGGTTCATGCCCCCAGTTTTTCCATCCTGGGCATGACGTACTGTGGTATGGAATACCTCTTTGGACAGTTTGGGTCAGGTATCCTGTCTCTGCTTCCTCCCGGCTTCCCCTCCTCCCTGGCAGAGCATGAGACTCGGAAAGTCCTTGGTCAAACCAAACGTTCTAAGCCTTAAGTATAAACATCGGTATTGTCAGCGCTGTTCCCAGGCCGAAAGTCAAAAACACAGCACTGCACCAACTACTAAGAAGGAGAAAAATGACTGCTACTGCTGAACCCAGGACAGGAATTTTACCATTTCATGTTCAGAAGCAACCTCAAGATAAGGAAAGATATGCAATTTAATAGCAAAGGTCTTTCCTGAGACTCCAGATGTTTCAGAACTCCAACTTTTTGCCCAGTAACAGCTGTCACAGTAATGGTCTCTATTTAAGCTTTGATGCTCCAGACCTTTGAACTTCATGTAGTTACAAAATTTGAACACAGCATGAAGACAGATTTGAAACAGGAGCTGGTGACAGCAATGTCTTCCTGTTTGCATTGCTAATATGGGCATCTCTCTGAAAGGCTATCTGCTTGCATACCTTAAGGCACTACAAAAGCCATGATAGGTCTCATGTGAAGTTCCAGTGTACACACATTTTGTAATACATATAAGATGAAACTTCAAAATGTTTGGGGGAGCTTTCTCAACCTTTGTAACCACACGAAATTTCCAATACATGGATACATATTCTCAATCTGTACAAGGGAGGTAGTGCACTGTTTTGGTTTCCTTTGGTTGTAAAATATTTTCTTTATGAAGACTTCTTAAGGCATCAGTCATCAGATGACTAATGTTTTAGTCTAGCAATTAGAGCTTAAATCCCACTAATTTCAGGTTTTCCTAACCTCAGCCTGCCCTAATTCAGCAAAAGGAGACTGGCCCATGTTGAAATATCAGGATCCAGGGAAACCAGAGAATAACTTTAAATATTTTTGTACAAATATTCCCTAGTCTATACTCTGGCCCCAGCAACTGTATCTTTAATTGTAAGATGATTCAAATATGAATATCAAGCTCTCAAAAGTGCTATATTAAAAGAAATTTGACTTTCTTGTGCACAGAATGCCTTGATTTCAGAACTAGCTATGGTTAACACAAGCATTAGCTTAGCATGCCATTTGCTTGCTCTGCTCTCAAAGAGGGAGTGATATACAGATAGTCTTCAGATTGTGTCTTAAATTTTCTGGACTCCATACCGCACTTAGTTGTGCTGCATGTTGTGAAGTCCTAAAGAAGAAATCTTAAGGAGGAAAAGCAAAGCATTTGCATTTCTCAGGCAAAGCAGGAGTTGATCTACATACAGCAACTCCACCAATGCATTTATTCTGAAATTACTCTTGGGTGAACTGGTGTCATTCCTCTGTGAAAATCAAAAAGACAAAACCTAGCAGTTACAAATATAACACTTAATTCTGAACATGCAGTTGAATTTTCTGCCTGTTTACTGAATATGGAGCAATTCTGTGCTTAGTGTGACTGCCATAATAAAGATGCTATTCATCAACATAAAGAGCCATATTTCCTTATCCTGTGGATTGCTGAAGTCACAGTGACCCCTCCAGCATATGCAACTCCCCTCTTACCCTTCCTTTGCTCTGCCCCCCTGGCTGCTGTCTACCTATCACTTGAAACTGAGGGCTGATTTCAAACACTCCCGAGCCTGACTGGTAAAACACATGCTTTCCTCTGATATGTCATTTACAATGTTCGTTTAGTGGGATTTAATTGGAGCTATGCTCTTACAGCTTGAAGGAAAATAGAAGTACAGGAAGAGTCTATTGTTTTGGCACTTGGCTGCATGTTGCATAATGATATACACATTGATAAGAAAACATATGTACTACCAGAAACAACTCTAAGGTTTTTCTATTAAAAACACTCATTGCTATGTGACACTGTATAAACAGGATAGACTAAGGGGTAGTAAAAGCTGCTCAAGTCAGGGAAGAAAAACACATTTAGCATTCATGCCATCCAACACAGGACTTTAATATATAAACACAGATAAACATACATAGAGAAGAGATCATTACATTCCAGGCAAGAAGCGTCAGTGCATTCAAATTTATGGCACTAACAATCAGCTTAAACAGAACCACCACAGATTTCTTCCTTCAATGATTCTGACTTTGGGTAATCATGCTGTGCTTATAATAAACCCTATGAGTTAAGTGATTCAGAACGCCAACTGGAGAAATGCAGTTTCAGGTGCAGTTCATAATCCTCATCGGCTGCAGTGAGCAACAAGACTGTAGCTGTGATCACCTCTGTATCGTTGGTCTATAAACTTGCCATGCTTTGCAATATTTAAGTGTGATTCAGTGCTCTCAGAGGCAAGTGGGGAAGTTTGTGTCACTGCCTAGCAAAGGTGAGAGCTGAAAGCACCTCCTTTCTCTCTGCTGTCAGTCCATTCTCTAGAATCGCTCTGAAGAAGGTTGGACAAGCCCTGTGTGTGAGCAAAGTTTCATGGGGAAGAAGCTCAAGCCTCTAAACAAGCTACACTGGCACCAAACTGACAGTGGCAGAATTTCATCAAATCTTCGGCACCTTTGGTTTTAACAGGAGTTGGATTGGGTTTTAATTCAGATTACATTGCAAATTCCTTCCTGTGGGATAACTGGTTAATTGCAGGGATAGAGGAAAACCACAGGACCTCTGGAGTAATTAAAACTCTCAAGAAAGTAATACTTTCTCTTCAGGAAATTATCTTGTTGTTTGCACTGGGTGCAACCCACAGGTCCTCGTATTCTTCCTTCAACAGGGCAGTAAATTGGTTGGCAAACACTAAAAGAGCCAAACACTTTAATACTATTACAGAAAGCTCTGCTAGACATCCTGCTGTTCAGGGTCCAAAGTGTCACTTTTGTTACTGAATTTTTTTTCTGTATTGACCTTTTAGACTACAGCTATGGTTGTGGCGGCACAACACATTTTCCAGTAATTGGTTCTACCTCAACAAAATTGTGGATCATCAATATGAAGTCAATATGATTCAATTTAAAATATTATTTTGAGATAGCCTTCAGACTAGCTGAGTGTTATGAACCACTGATTTTTTAATTATGTTTATTGTATCCCAGTGCAACTGAATTAAGACTCACATTAAATCACAACAAGACATTTTAGAACAGAGAAATTATACTGGGCCCACATACAGATTTGTATAAATTCCATTAACTCAACATAGAAAAGACCTAAGAGTGTTTTAGTTATTAAGCAGATTGAGAAAAAGTATTTTTGATATGTTTTAGAGAAAAGCTTTTGGGGATTACTTTTTGCTAATGTATCAGTGAATTATTTCTAAATGCTGAAATTATCAGAGCTACCTTTTACGAGAAGTGGGCCAAAATTGAAAGAACAGATCTGAACTCCTGAATTTGTGGGTTGGAATGTAATTCTCACACCTATTTATCCAGCCTTGCCAGACTTATTACCATTACTTGGGCCCTAGGAGTGAACCTACTTTTACAGCTTTGTTTCCTGATCAGATGCAAAATTGCAATACATGTATTTTATGGTTTGGGACTAGGCAGAGACAAAATTTTGTAGAGCACCATTTCACTCAAGACCAAGTATTCTCATCAAGATCACCTAATATTCCGTGTCTTCCATTTGGAACTTTATTTTGTTGAAGACATTTGTGGGATTTTAACATAATGTAAGCGAAGCATGGCTTAATGCAGAGCCAGGTCCAGAATATTCAAGCACTGCCTCTGCCTATTCCTCCCAGTAGCTGAAACTAGTCTGGAAAACCAGTTGGTAGAGTGTCAATTGCTCAGGCAAACAAGCCATGTTAGCACTATTTGGACTCTGAGTTTTTTTTTTTTAGCAAGCTATTCATCCCACACACCTTCTAGAACTTAATTTTTAAGCCCACTATTTTTTTTTAGTTCCAAACTATACCCACATAAACATAAGTAATCCGTGCACTCTAAAAAATATGTAAATGACAGCACGTAGGAATTTAAACTGAGCCTGCTTGAAAGACATTTGGGAAGAGAATATACGCTCACTGTGGATAAAAGCAAGTTGTTAACCAACACAAACAAATGTAAAGTAAATTATTTTTTTGTTCAAGAACACCAATATCCTATTGCATGTCTTTGCTTCCTATTGTACAATTCTGCCGTAGCAATAAAATCAACTGTCTGCAACAGTTTTAGTTCTATGATTAATACCAATAATGTACTCAAAATTGATGTTTAACAGAGTGAACTGATTTGTTAGAGTGTTAACAGCCACAGACTTTAACTAATAAACAGATCATTAACTGCCGGTAATAAACAACTTGCCAGGATCATTTATTATTTAAGAACATACTTTGTCTTAAGAAAAGATGGCCCTGCTTACATCTATGTATGACACCTTTCTGGCTGTCATTCAAAGTGGGAGGCACAGGCAAAGCTACAGAGAGAATATTCCGCACACATTAGACCAAACTCACGATAAAACACTGGTTTTCATCAGAAAGTAATCACAAGAAAAATATTAATTCCTTCCACTGTTCAATAATGCAGTCAGCATTTTTACAAAGTTCGAGCCTCTAAGTTGTAATGTGAGAAAACTTGGGAGAGGGGGTGGCAGGGACAATCCAGTTCTGATTAAATATTGCAATTTCTTCATCTTTCTTAACCCATCGGATGCCACTGCAGAAAGCATTTACTTCTGGAAGTAGTTTTATATGGGAGATATTATTTGTATGCAAAGAGCTTTCGTAATTGAGCAGAAAGGATGTTGAAGAGAAAAGACATGCAAATTTTGATATACGAAACAAAACAAAAATGTAGCTTGAAACTATTCATTCTCAAAAAAAAAAAAGAAAAGATATATTTGTCCTTTGAAAAACTAAGGTACAGAAAGAAACTAAATAGTTGCAAATACATTTTTTAATGACTTTAGATGATGACTGGAGATTCAGAGGGAACAGAAGAAAACTCTTGTCTCCTGGTGGTCTATAAGCCATTCTACATTTAATAAACCAGAGTCACATAATAAGGCAGACTTTGTATGTTGGACTGTTCTAATTTTGTCAATATGTGAAGTTCAATGGGATGGTGCCTGTCTAGTTTCCTTCTGGTACTCAGTCATGGAAGGGGTGATGTGGCACAATACCAGTCTGACTGAAAAGCAGAGAGACCTTCTAAGACTTATTGTTACAGTAAATTCAAGCAACCAAAGCAACCAAAGGAAGGTGTCCTAACCTTTTCTATGCATTACTTCAACAACCTTATTAGTCAATCACATAAATATACAACCATGTGTTCTGAATAAGACTGACATATAAGAACAGTTCAATGACAGTTTGCTGATGATATCCAGATTTTAGATTAAGAATCATAAAATATTAACTTCTCTTCTAGTATCCTTAGAAACATCAGCAAAAATTATGAGATTATTTTGTTAGGTGTTGTGCAAATAAACTGCACGAATACCCCAAGGGAGTCACAGGCTGACTGCAAACCCATTCTCAGGGCTGGAGTGGCAATCCTTAACAAGTGATTCTAAATTCCTACTGAGACATACATATAACACGTTAATCATAGAGACAGTTAAAGGATGCCTTTTTTATGCCAGATCTTTTACAAGTTAAGAGATGTCATTTAAGGAAAAATTTTCACTGAATTTTTTTTTTTACATCCTCGTGGAAGCCTGGGAGACAGCACTTTAACATCATCATTAAAATAATTCTGACCTTAAACTAATATCACAAATTGGCTATTACTTACAGTAAGAAACAAAATCTGTATTTGCATGCTGGTTAGAAAAATACTTCCATCTAATTGCTTTTGGAAGAAGCACTTTATAGACATACTGTGCAGGAGGAAATTTGGCTCTCCTACCATATAATAAGGTGCATGGATTTCTGCCAGAATGCTGGCTATCCCAGGACATTTGGTGTTCCATACACCAAGAATGTGGAACAGCACTGCCTATAAACAGAGAAGGCTTTTTTTCCAAGGATACTGTAAGACATGCTTTTTCTTGGATTCAGAAGTGAAAAATTTATGCCACAGTTACGTAGTTGCAAAAGGAGGAACTTTCTCTAGTATTTTTATCACCAGTTGCTTTAATTAGCTAATGAGTAGCTAAAACTTGCCACTCTTCCATTTGCCATTTAGGGAAGATGCTGAAAAAAAACCCATCCTCTCTTTTTCTGGGTCTTGAATTTAATTCTTAAAAGTCAGGGTATTACTTACCCAAATATTGCCACTCATCAGGATGACTCACATAAATAAGGATTGCAAGATTGGGATTTACTAATCTGTAGGAGACAGTGTATCCAATTAATTCATTTGTTTATTTAGGTAGGAGGTTTTTGCACTTTATTATCTTCAATTTCTTTGACCACAGGGGAGAGAAGGCCATGGGAGGGGGAGTGGAGATAGATTTTTGAAGGGGAGCCATAATTAGCTCAATTCTTGGATTGAACTCAGGAATGTTGTTACTGCTAAATAGCTCCTTAAATGGAGTATTTATAAACTAGAGTCAAAACTGTAACATTAGAAGAGAAGAAAACCCAAACCAAAATAAATTTAGATGCACAAGCCCTAGGTTAATGCCCTGGCATGATGACATAATCCAGCCCAAGGGATAGGGAATGGAGAAACGCATTACTGAGAGTAAATCAACACATTGCACGCAGCCCTTCTGGAGTCCATGGAGGGGATCAGGACAACTCGGAGTTTGGACCACACTGAAGGTCCCTTAAAAAGTGCCTGGATCTCATGTAGGGGCCTCACAGGTCTCTCCCCACTCTCCATGTGCCCACCCAGCTGGAGTCTGCTTTGCTCTGCAGTCACATCACTACCGGGGTTTCCAGTTGGCATTCTGAATCACTGCGCCTTCTCCTCTCTCCTGCCCTCCCCAGCAGCCACCCCACAAACAGCTCCCCCGTGAGAGATTTCTACTCAAATGGGTGGAAATGAGAAGCATTTTCCCAGCAGTGGCCAGGCTGCTTTCTGCCTGGCCTTGCAGTTCTCTAGCAGCATGTGATGGGACTAAGGTCTACCTCAAGTCATCTTCCAGCTACCATATCTGTGACTAAAAGTGCATTTCACATTGCACTCATGTGCCGATGCCCTACTGCTCACCAGACCCAACACAGTTCATATGAAGCAGATTTAATTATTATATCACACACAAACTGCAGGGCCCAAACCAGCTCCCATGGAAGTCATTTGAACTTAAACAGGGACAAGTTCAGGACCACAACTACTTTCCAAGCAAAATAAATCGTTAAGCTATGAGGCAAATGATTTGTGCCAGGCCTCCACAAAAGGCTGAGTTTTAATCATTGCAGATCAAGGCATTCGGGGACAACATCTATTTTGTAACTTCATAAAAAAAATCAAGTAAGTGGGACACAGCTTGTCCAAAATTTAAAATTATTTTCCACATTTAAGAATTTTTCATAGACAAACTTTGCTTGCACTGTAATATCCCAAGGAAACTTGTTAAATGGCTTTCCAAGGCTATGTGATCTTTATTAAAAAATTATAGCATCGTCTCTTGGACACAAGGAGAAAAGAAGTAATCTATTTTTCAGGTCAAGTTCTTACAGGCTTGCAGTAGTGGAAAATAAATCTTACCAATTCTCTCTAAATTTCCGTTAAACATTTCCTGCTCCAAACTCAAATTTGACTTCTGAAGGTGGTGCAGTGCATTCATATATTGCAGCAATACTGTTTCCTTGACAAATCCATTTCAAATCCAATAAAAAACTCAATGGAATTAACTGCTTGGAAATACAGTTGAGAAGTTTAATGCAACAGAACAAAACCCAGTATGTTAATATGCAAAGAGTGCAAAACCAGGTAAGGTGAAAGAGAAAGCAGAGAAACAGAGAAGCAATAGACATAGAGATAGAAATAGCAGAGAAATAGAGAAGCAATTTTTGCACCTGGATGCAAGTGTTTGTTTAAGAATTTGACCTGGAGTGTTCAAGTCATGCTCCATGCAGAGCCGGCAGGCAGGACTTCAAACGGGCCTTTAGGGTGCTGGAGCCCCTGAACTGCTGTGAGGGAGTACCAGGATGACTGGAGGTTGAATCCCAGTATGAGAAAAAGCTTCCTCCTTGTCACACTTAATAGATAATATTAAAAGGTTTTGTCTGTTATCACTTCAGGAGTTGGCCTGACCAGCACAAACAGAACCATGGTGACAGACCAACACACAGCGCATCTTCTTTGGCACCAGCTGTCAGTGGTGCTGGCATCCTTATCATATCGTATATAAGAGAAGGTAGGGGATAAAGAAATGCAATATACCTCTTCTGAAGCATATATAAATACAAACACATGGAAATCTTTTACAATGAGAGTGGTGAAGTACTGGCACAGGTTGCCCAGAGAGATGGTAGATGCACTATCCCTGCAGACTTTCAAGGCCAGGCTGGATGTGGTTCTGGGCAACTTGATCTAATGGAAGATGTCTCTGCTCAGCGCAGGGCGGTTGGACTAGATGACCTTTGAAGGCCCCTTCCAAGATACACTATTCTATAATTCTATATATAAACCAAGGTTTCCCCCTACAGTTTTTCCGTTGATCATTTTACTTAAGATGCAAAACTCATGGGGCAGAAGGTACAGGGGTGGCAGGAAGCAGAAGCTTGCTTTCTAATAGATGTTTTTGAAACTTAATGACCAGCACAACAAACACAGTATTTCTGACTCACCCTGAGGAGCTATTGCAATAAATACAGTAGGTAGGCCTTTGTGTGGGCCAGAGAAAGTGATCAAAACCCTGAAGCCAGCTCTGTTTAGTTTGGCATTGACTACTCTACAACTCCAATTTTAAAAACAAGCTATAATTATATTGATAGAAAAACCCTAGTAGAAAAGAAGTACATTTTGCTCAGAGCGAATTCTATTCCAATATTTGAATTTCTAATTTTCTAGGAAGAAATTGTTCTTAGACTTTTTTTTTTTCTTTATTTCAGTTCATCTGCCTCATTTGATATTTCTTCAAGCAAATCACAAAAAAATCAGAACTGCATGATTGGAATTTACTACATAGTTGTAAAAACTTTATCTGATTCAGATACGTAAGTATAAATAGAATGTGGTGGAATCATGAGCTGAGTTAAATATTGATTGGTAAAATATACACATGTACAGATGAATAAATGTTGAAATAATAACGCACTGTAGTAATTAATGAATTTTCCAATCAAAAGTTTTTCCCAAACTATTTTTGTATTTGAAGACAAGTACGTCCCTGTACGTTAATCACTTGCAGGCTGCGTGCTTTTCTGTGTTTCCTGTTTGTTGCCATTCCTGCCACATGACAAGCCACCTTGGGCACATGGTATTGGTTTCATTCATTCCATTGGAGAACAGAAAATGAGTCCTGCAGGAACACAAATATTTTTTGTGTGTGTAAACCCTGTCATTAGCATAAATATTCCTAATCACTTTTCACAGAAAAGGAAGTAAAACATTTCAAAATATCCTCCAAGTGAATCTGTTATACCCATCCCCTCTGCCCACCCATTCCTTTGTCATTCCTACGCAGCTCTGCACACACAGTCAAAATTAAAATATTTTCCTATTGTGACGTCTGACTTTAGAGTTTTCCTATTTTAAAAATGTGCTGAAAACAGATTAGGCTCATATTATCAAAATAATTTTATGCAATATTCTGCTAACATTTTTGTATGTTTTAGTCTTAGATACACAAATACACCAGGGCCTAAATTTATATTGTCTGTATGAATACCCTGTTTCTCTAGCTCACCTCTGGTTTTACGCAGACTTCCACCTTTGAAGTCGAAGTGTACGACTTAAATCTAGAGTCACAAACATAAAGATCTAAAAATCTATGTTTTGTAGTTGCAGTTTAAATTAGACATAATTTTATATGTATAAAATGTATTTAAATTATTATTATTTTCTTTTAATCTATGAACATTACAGGAGATCGACTGTCAGCTTGAAACACTCGGAAGTTCTGGGTCAGACCCATAGACAGTTAAGTCTAACTTAAAAACTGGTATTTAAAAAATATTTAGACTTTATATTTGCCTGCTAATTTTTACATCTTTAAGGCTTAGACTTGCATGTTTTTCTCTGCAACCACAAGAGCTAAAAGCATGGCTCTTCAGTGAAAGCTGAGAATCACAGGTAATGAGATGTCTCCAGGAGTTGGCATTTTAAGGAAAAACACCAAACATTATGAGACTTGTAATAAACTTGTGCTGGAATAGACTTGTGTTGGAAGCACTGTTGTAGCCTCGCTTTCAGAATACAACGATTCTTGTAAAATGCAAAATAGTGCATGCTAAACCATTTTTTTTTTCCATATTAATACCTCTACGCTTTGTACTTACACTGCGAGGCTGAGGGTTATATGCTGTTTTTTTCATACCACAGCAAGTTGCAGGTCCATGACAACAAACTTCCGTTGCTAAAAACTCAATATAAATCAAACATTGAAGAAGAAGGAAAGGAAACAGACTATTTTTCTTAAATATGGTTCTCGTTCCTTTTTACTATGGATTTGATCTGACTTTTCATCTTGAAGCCTTACCTTACATGACCCTTTTATGATAGAGATCACAGAGATTCTTCTAAATGGAGAAAAGTGCTTTGTGTGCAGCAGTATTTTCCCAGAAAAGGAAAAAGTTGCAAGCATTAAGTCAGGAAAGTGAAGGAAAAGATATTGCACATTTGGAGCTCTACAAGCAATATATTTATTGTCAGTAGTCAGGTTCTAATAGCATCATATGGGGAAAAACTCCCAACAGAACCACAGTGTGGATGAGAAAATAATTTTGATCACTTGTGCTCTGACATTTTTATGAATTTAATTTAAGGTGGCAAGAAGAGACCTAGTAAAAATGGCTGAATGCCTACCAAAGGGGAAAAAAAAGCAAATAACCTGAAAGAAAATGAAACACTTTTTTCAGAAGAAAGGCTTTCATGGCTGTTGATGTGTTTTTAGGTTCCAAGCTAAAAGTATTTGTAGCAACATTTCAGGAGTGGGACAGTAAGGAAAAACAGTCACAGAAACATTTCAAATAGCCTGACCTGAATTACTTTTAAATGAAGGGTGACTTTGTAGTCTAAACTGAGAGCTGAACAAGGTAACTGGGACTCCAAGTTTGATAAATTTCTTTTGTGACTGTGGGAAAGTCGAGTGATGTAGTATTTGTCATTTTTTAAAGCCCACATTTGCAAACAAAGATAACATGCTCCTGTGTAGACATTAAATCTGATGCTTTCTGAAGTGCACCTAGCTTTCTTTTCCAGCACTGCCTCTGTGACATTAGAGGAAACCATACTTCCAAAAAAATCTTTTATTTCTCTGTTCTTCCTTTTTTGTCTCCCATTGATGCATATTTAATGGGATTCTGCAGGAAGGAAAAGATCCTGAGTGGTGTATTTGACATAAGGGACACTCTTTGGGCAACAAATGGTAACCACATACTTGGTTGTGTTAATGACTGCTATGTGTAAGTCAATGGGTGTGATTATTCCTATTTCTCAGACACAAGTGTGATCCCACAAAGTGATGTGTCCAATTTGATGCTCCTCAGTAAGAGCAAGACATTAGAACTAGTCTAACAGGGGGCCACCAGGATGGTTAGGGAGCTGGAACACATGATGTACAAGCAGAGGTTAAGCAAAAGGAATTTTTTAACCTGGAGAGAAAAAGGCTAAGAGGAGATCTAATTGCTTACTTCAGCTTCATAGCGGGTGGTTAGAAAGGGGATAGAGCCAGACTCCTCTCATAGGTGCCAGAAAAGGCCAAAAGGCAGCAAACAGAAGTTGCAACAAGGGAAATTTCAGATAGAAGAAAAATTCCCTCACAAAACACCGAAACCTATTTCCCAAGGTGACTGTGGCATCTGCATACCTGGGCGTCTTCAAAACCTGACAAACAACTAAGCAACAAAATTGGCCTTATTTTGATTGGGGAGTTAGGTCAGTGTTTATGATTCATAGTCTCCTCTTCATCCTGAAGACAGAGGTTTGTGGGATTTGTGGCTTATTGAGGGTTTTGTCTTTTAATCCCATGCCATTACAGCAATTTGATTTCCATATTTTTGGCCTTTGGGTGCATCATGACAGTATTTACTGTAAGTGCTACTACTGAATTTTCTGTGCTGCCTTCATTGCAGCCCAGGGTGTGATGATGTTTTCTACAGATACACTTAAGAAAGCTTTAATCTACTGTATGCAAGACCTGCTCGCGGATTAGTTGCAGCAGCACAGAGTTATTGACCTTATTCCTCAAATATCTGGTGTCATTCTTTATGCTAGAATTTATAAATGGATTGTTTTGCATGCTCCCAAGACTATGTACAGTATCTAAGCGATCTGTTTTCTGTATGTTTGTATAAGTTGTACATCACATCTTTGACTGAAAATTCTAACCAAATTGTGGTGGCACTAACCTGAGTAAAGATCTCTCACGTACAGTGCTCAACAGATGGAGTCCCTGTATCATTTCCAGAAGCCAGCTCCCAGGCACCAGAAACAAATACATAAGTGCTACTGTTACAAAGGACTCCCAGTGTTTTCTGTGTAGTCTTCAGTTCTGCTGGTTGATCGCAGTGTAAACACATGTGCGTACTTATCCAACAGTTGTCGTCACAGCACTCTGCTGTCCCACCTTCTCTGAGGTACCAAAAGGTATTAGAAGCATCTTCTCAGAAGCCTTAGGAAGCCCAGGAGCTGTGGGTGAAAACTCAACATCCACTGAGAAATAAAGTATGTACCATTCCCCGGCTAAGTTCTTGATATGGCCATCAGGAAGAATGCCTAAGAAATCAAGAAAAATAACACAGAAAAATAAACAAAAGCACCTGAAGAACTTGAGATGCACTCACTAAGCAGCAGAGATTATTTCAGGAAGGCAGGAGGATGGTGGGGATTTCTCTGGACTAGCCAGACTGGCAAATTTCTATTTCTATTGCTCTAACAATCTACACCCTCTAGATATGTCAGTACTTGGGTTTCTACTGGATGGAGCACAGGATTTGCATCCTGACAACTGCAGCAAATGAGGTCTAAGCTGCTTCTGAGATCTCGGGTAAGCATCGCTTTTGCACTGGGACATTGACTTTCCTGTAGCTTTTGTGTTGACCAATCTTGTGCGAGGCACCACACCTTGTAAGATGACAGCGCTGCTCCCAGTGCAACACAATGATTATAAGATGCTGTGCAACTCCCCAGCTAGAAAGAGAGGACCTTGTTATTCAGCTGAACAAGCCCCCTGGCATGGTGTTGGGTCAGTTGCCTGTGTATCTAAATGCATTGCTCTATACAATTGCAGGCAGGATTCCTAGATACCAATTTTGTGCATGTAAGTAGTCATTATAAAGCTTGAGCTATTGCAGAGAAGAGTTAAAAAAATTGTCAGACAAACCAACTAAAATTGTCTTGAACTGTTGGAACTATTGGCATCAAGAGGTGTTGTTAAAGCCCCATGGGATCTGATGGCAGATCAGGGGGGGAGGCTTGCCTCTATGGAAGACTACAGATCAGCTAGCATAATTTCACTCCAGTCTTATCAAAAGTGACTGTGAATTCTTGTTTCCAATTGGGGTCCAATTTTGGGGCAAGGACTTGTAGCGCATTGCAAGTGCGCGAGGCATACTGAGCTGTGGTTAGTGCACCAAGTTTCTCTAAGTTGTAGGCAAACCCGAGTACTGTTGATCAGACTGGATTTTGTCTGCTTTTCTGACTAGCTGTCCAGAATTTCCTGAGTGAATAAACAGCCAGCCATTTTCTCAAATGAATAAGTAAAGCAGATTCTAAGACGCTCCACTTTAGAAATTACTATGATCATTAGATGTAAAAAAGTCTTTCCTTGGTAAATAGTGTTTTTTCTTAAAGGCATAATTCTGAGTATCATTTTACCCTTGGTGATGATTAAATTTTCAGATTTCGACACCTTAACAATTGACCTTGATCAAGGTTTTGAATTGCCTGTCATATGAAAAGAGCTTTAGACACCAAGCAATTATTTAGTAATAGCCATCAGAGAAATATTCCCTGAAAAGAAAAAAGGAATAACTGGACATCTCAAACAGCAAGAGTAAAAAAATATAATCAAAGTCAAAACTTAATTTGCATGTGTCCACAACTCTGCACTATAACTTTTCCCTCCTCAATTTCCATGTATTGAGACATACTGAAGATAAAATTTAAGACTTCAAAATAAAATTACATCTTTTCAATAGCTATCATGAAAGGACGAGGAGCTGAAATCTAATGTCAAATCAAATTAAAGCATATTATGGTGCAAATTCTCTTGCATTTTACACATTTTAATACCTTGGCTATTTATGAGCTAAAGAGGCAAGATTTCAATGCAGCTTCTTCTGAAAACAAAGAAAACCACAACAGACTTGCCTCTTTTCACAAGCAGCTACAGTGTGTTCAGTTAGAACCAGGACACTTGCTAAATTTGTTGCATTAGAAGAGTCCTTATTACAAAGAGATTCCTTGTCCCTTTCTTTATTAAATCTCAGACAGAGGTTTAATGTCTGCCTAATTTATCAGATCTCAGACATAAACTATTCAAGGTGAAATGAAAACTCTGAAATCACTTAGGAAGTATTCGTGCACAGAAAAGTCCTACCCATGTGTCAAATAGGGTATTACATGTGCATCATTACAGCAGGAAGAGAAGCAAATATCCCCCGCTGGACACCATAGATCAGCATTTGCGAAGTGAAAATCTCAGCAGTATTTAATAAAATGTTTTTAGTTCTTGTGGCTGTGAGGAAAAGCTCAAGTGCAAGTCTTGAGTAGTTGATATAATGACACATGAGCATAGAAGCAGCTTAAAGAGGAATAAACTCCTTGGGTCGATGAGTTGCTGCCTCTACCCACTGACCAAACAGGAGCAACTAACATGATCAAGTGAGGGACTGGGCCACAGACAGCATGGGTTTATGTGCACTGTTGTTAGAGAACACCAGGTTCCCTCAGTCCCACCCCATCTGCAAGAGACCACAGGACAAAAAAGCACAGGTCCCACCACTTCTGCATGAGAACAAGAGACCAATTGTATCATTTTATGCAATGGGGTTCTCTATATCAACATAAGAGAACACAGTTCCCCTTAAATTCTAGCCTCACAAGTCAGAAAAGTGAAGAAGTGGAAAACATGTACATCCATCCCTATAAGCATATATGTACACATATGTATACATATGTATATATATACATACAGCCCATCACCCTGACATTCTTGTGCCTCAGAGGTGAGCTTTTTAGCAAATTTGTTTTCTAGACATGCTATAGACTAATACTTTGCTGAATTATTCTTCGTCTTCACAGTGGAGAGACATCACTGTTGTCCTTTTCTAATCCTGACACTTTCTCTCACTACTGCAGATTGATAAGAAACCCTTTCAAACACTTTTATGGTAGTACTACCAATACCCAATGGTCACCCTTCCTGCTTGTAAACCAAGTTACTTCTAAAAGAGAAACTTCCCTTCCATTTCCCTAGCTAAATCAAAACAATTGTTTTGAGTTCTTGGTTTTGTCTGGGATTCAAACAGTAGAAAAAAGCACAACATCATGTTGCACCTCTTTAACAAGAGGAATGTATAACTTCTCCAAGGCACAAAAGTGACTTACCTCTTCTGTTACTTTCTCTGAGACCAACCAAAACTGGATGGTGCAAAACAAGCATGTAAACTTTGTACAGATCTAATGCTGTAGTCAGAGCAACTTGTTCCTCACTGAGTTTTCTGGTGACCTAAAAAATTAAAGCTAATTATTTTATTTTAAGCCTCAGCCAATGTAAATTTCAGGTACTCACCCTTCTTTGACAATTTTGACAACAGGTAGAAGTGAGACCTCTGTCACACACCAGTTCTGACTCTACTCTCTGAAATATGGAGATTTGATTTCAGCTACCTACAGATGGCCAGACTCTGCTGTTGAGGGGTTATGCCGCTGCAGAGCAGGCCCAAGATGCTGGGATAGCCAGCAGTAAGAGATGAAGGGGTGGACATACTCAGGGCTGGTGTGCTGGGAACAAGTAGGTGCACTGTCAGGAGCTCCAGAGCATGGATGCTGGCTGGGTCCTGAAGGTCCCTCTTGGGACTGTGCCAGATCTCTCCAAGAGACAGGATCCCCCCAGGATGAGAAATTCACAAATATTTTTCCCTCTTTTCCCTTTAGGGTCCAAATGATTTGACCATGAACAGACTTATTTTAAAATGAAAGATGAGAAAACTTCACATTACTATATTTATTTTTTTCCGAAAACCTCACCATAATTGACCACAACTCATGTTTTTTAGGTCCCACTCAAGCTCTCTCGAATAATGTTTTGCCTGCTGTCAACTGAACTGTCCCCTGCAACAAGCCATCTCATTTATTGGTCCCAAGCAACGAATAAAGATTAAGCAAAGGCTACCTGGAGTATACAGCCACAAAGCACACAAACTAATATTTCTACTTTGCATGTGTTAAGACATCATCCATCTATCTTTATTCTCACTTTTCACTATTGATTTGTTGGATTGGTAGGTTTAATCCACCTAAAACTCTGTCTGTCTCAGTGTCTGTGACTATAAAGTAAGAATGAGAAAAGGAGAACAATGTGACCTACTGCGCTGTCTCTAAGGTTTATGGGCAATTCTTGATACCAGTGAGAATTTTGCTGCAGAAAAAATGGCAGGATCTGCTTATGATGCTGAGCTGGGTCCTCCGTTATGCTCAGGTAAAACTCCATAAAGTTACAGCATTACAGGAAACATTCTTTGAGTTCAAGATTTTTCCTTCTAAAGTGATTTGTTAGAGGTTGATTTTGTTCATTTTCACCAGTCACAAGAATTGTTTCTAAACATTAAAACGTATATAAACCAACTTTTAATTTAAAACACTCCTGCAGAAAAAGTGCACCAGAAAAACAGCTGTTCCATGCACAATAGTGACACAGTGACTTACAATGACTAATTAATGAGAACACCTGGAGTATCTTTCAGAGCTAAACTGGAAACAAAATACTGGAGATTAGGTTTGCAAGCTACTGGTGGTCCCCACTAATCTCTTTCAGGTGTAAACCACAGTGTACATGGAAAGCAAAATCTGACTCATTCCTGCTAGACAGGAGGTCTTCAGGCTAATAATTGCAGCATGTAGTTTCCATAAAATTTACGAGGTTGGCTTTAAATTTTAGTAGTGGCAGGCCTGCAATAAATGCCAATGAGGTCCATCAAAATGAGTATTTGTGTGTGTCCTCATAAAAATAGATCAACCTTTTTAACAGACTCCATGCAGAGGAATTTGTATAATTACAACACATATCTACAGCTTTAGAGTCCTTTCCACACCAAAACCAACATGCTAAGTCATAAATAGAGAGGAAAAATAAACACAGGAACATAATAAAAGAGATGTGGTTGGGTTAAGTTGCTCTGTTTCAGCTGCCATGTTGTAGCTAACAGAATTTCCACTAGGGGTGGGCAAAAGGATTATTTTCTCTGTCAGCTTCCCCCTCACCTTAGCCTCTTGCACTCCTGAGGATGGTGAACAAGTCTGTTCACATAAAGGAAATGAAAAGGAGAATCAGAAAGCAGGAAGGGTCCCACTACACATACATATATTCATGCCCAGACCACGCATTAACTCTTATCACGCTGGTCTTGATGGAAATGATCGACAAGGAATGAAAGATGCAAGAAAGGACAAATTATGTTCTCATCTTCGGAGTTGTGTCTATAACTCGCCAGTTCCACAGTCACAGCTGAATTGTCAACTCCAAGTAATAAAATAGAATTTATGGATGAGATTCTCCATCATGCCAAGTTTCCACACAGTTCAGATGAAGTGGAGGGGAGGTTATGATTCACTGGTTTTCCCTCTAGCCCAGCCACAGCTCTCATCCTGATGAATTATCCACCAGCAGGGAAGAGCTGGAGCTTTATGTGTCACATATACTCCTCATCCAAGCATACCTCTGCTGCCAGGGGCAAGAGCCATGGAGCGTGAAAGGACAGGTTGGGGTGGGTGGGGGTGGGGGAGGAGGCAGAAGCCAGGGAATACGCAACTTGGAGACCTGGATGCATTCTAGTGCAGCAGTCTCCCTAACAAGACTCGGGACAGAGTTGCATAGGTGTTTATACACCTCAAAACACAGATGGGCATTTGGTGAGATTTTCAAAAACTCCTACGACTTTCATCAGAGTTAAGAGATGTTAAAAGCTCACCTCTTCGTACCTTTAGATTCCTAAGTATTTTCAAATGGTCTGCTCTGAAAATCAGACAGTGCTTACCAAACTTGCCTTGCTTTTCAGTAATTTGAATAGCTAAAGCAATGCACTGTTTTCAATGGATTTAATGGATTCCACTTTTGTCTAACAGCGAGAAAATGAAGACTAAGCATGGGCCAGTTTGACTTATTTTAAGCATCTGAAAATGCAGTGTGTGAATCTCAACTAGTTGCTGATCAACCTGTAGTCACTGGAGAGAGCAGCTACCTCAGAAAGGGATGACTGAACCCCTGGAAGTGCCTGTCTTTCTCCCATGACCACAGAGGGAGCATAAGCAACAAGCTCAGATTAGATGCCTAATTTATAACAGCTGAAGCCAGATGAGATGAATTCCTCCTCCTCCAGTCACTTAGCCAAAGGCATACAGAAAACAACGGGAGAGCGAAACCCTGAATTCAGCCTCCCAAACCTCTAGCCAGTGTTTAATCACTGAACTGAACTTCCCGCTTGAGAGGAGGTGTCAAAGGCTGTTGCTAAAACAATTCCAATCGGTACAGAACAGAAAACATGAAAGTTGTGCTAACTAATAAATACAGAGTTGGGAGCTGGAAGGAGCAAAAGGGAGAAAATCAAGCTCAAAGTCTTTCCCCACAAACTAACTAGTTCATGACAGGAGTGGCACCACAGACACGCACAGGCTGCAGCCACCCAAGGGAAGAGCATTGCTAATGTAGGAGCAGGACTGCCCAGACATGGGTACTGACAGCCAGAATCCAAAAGCAAAACCAGTTCCAGCTGACCAGCCACGCTAGCTTTTCTCCTCATGTACTTGTCTCACTACCCTGATGAAGGTCAAAAGCACACATTTTTCCCTTAAAAATATAATTTAATAATGAGGAAGAATAGTCCATAATTGTTTTCAACTATTTCAAAATCCTGGTGAAAGCTAATGATATTCTGAAGTTCTGCAACACAGTGCAACGCTAACTCACAGTGAGGCACATAACTGAATAGCTCCCCTAAACCAGTGTAGACAAGCATTATTTGTATTAAAATAATACTTCTGTTTCATTTTGATTTTTCACTCTTTTTTCATTTGTCGTTACATCTTATATTTGTTTCTCATTCTGCTCAGGAAACTGTTCTCCCACTAATGAACTCTGAATCTTATGGGGAAAAGGGTTTTAAACAAACTTAAGTGGAGATGTTATTTTCTTGAAAGATTTCTTACACTGCCTTTTAGCTTTTAAATAATAAAAAGTACCTAAAGCATGACTTCTCATTACAAAACTAGCTGATTCCAAAAGCAATTGCTTCAAAAGCAATTTATGGTAGAAAGATGTCAGCTACTTTTAGTGCCTGTTAAAGGCAAATGAAGCCTTTCAAAGAAAGTGGAGGGGAGAAGAAAGTCTCCTAAGTACACACTGTCTCCTGTTTTCAGTGTTGTGTATAACTTCTTGCCATAACACTCCTCATGCCCCCTCTTCTCCTCCCTCATGCCTTTAGATGACTTTTGAGAATACAGACATTGGCCCCAGTGGTGAAGTCACCAGCAAGCCTCTAGGTGCTGTCAGCCAGGCCAGGCCTTTGCTCTAACCATGGCTCATGAGACCTTGGGCAGAGCACAGACGCAGGCTACAGACATGTCCTTCAAGACTGGGGTCTGGCAGCATCTAGATGACTTAGCCAATAAACTTATTATGATCTTCTGAACACTTATTATGGTCACATTGTAATCTCAGAGGTTCAGTGCGACATGCAATTACTTTTATTCCAATCAGAAAACTAGCAACCAGCAATTTCACATTATTTGTGTTTCAGTTGTACTTTTGCCTCTATATGGCTTTGATTATTTTAGCACCATTGGTCACTGCAGTATCCAAACAACAGCCATTCAAGGTGCAATTGCGGCCCCCTGTTCTGAGTCCATCCTTGCAAAAGCTGGAAGATTTACTCATTTTTAACTTTCCACTGCAGTTTGCTACACAAAAGCTTCAGCAGAGATTGTGCTAACTACATAGCATGTGAATGTATGCAGAGTGTACTATGAAGAGAGACAGGCAGTACCCCGGAGAGCTTATGAAAAAATTAGACAAAAAGTTGTCAAGAAGGCTAAATAGTATTTTGCTTTCTTACCCAAATGACTAAACAGAAGGTTATGGCCTTGTGGATTTTCCCATTAGAAGAAATTGTCAGCTATCAGGTGTTTCCTTGACCAATCTGAGAAATCTGTAAAGCAGCCATGCTTTGGGAGGCAGCAGTGCAGGAGCCAGCAGCTTTCAAGACTGTTGTCCAGTTAGCGCTTAGCTGAAAATTGCTTCCATCTTCTAAGCTTCTTGCAGTCCTGCCCCTGATACTTGTTTTGGCTGACAAAACCCTGGGAATTTATGCCTCTTCTTTTAGATTTTTTTTTCCTGCTTCTTCTCCCCAGACACACAACCAACTGTCAGCACCCTGGGCCATCCCCCCTCCTTATCCAAGTGCTGTTTCAGTAACCTTTGTCCACATTCATTTCTAAGGAGACCTTGATTTATGCTGCTGTGTCAGTAGCATATGAAGTAGAGTTCATCACAGAACAGGATTTCAACCTTAGTGCTCATTACCTGCAAGGCAACGCCCTGGTGCTTGCCTTTAGTCTGAGCATCCTGGTTGTTTGGTGTGGGAGGGGAACTTCTTGCTGATTTCACTCCTTTTTATCCTATCTTTTCATAATTAATAACAGAACTAACACTGGGGCAATGGGGAATGTCCTGAGTGTGTGTAAAGAATGGTATCCATTTTAATAGCTTTATATCTGGAACAGATTTGGCTCAATTAAATAATTGCATTAAACTTTCACATCTCTGCCCCAGTCTAGCTACTTGCAAGCTGCAGTGACTGTTGCACATGCAAAGTCATCACACTTCAGGACAGTTGCTTCTTTGAGGCAAATGAGATTTGCTTTCTAACATATTTTGAAGCCTACTGATAGCTTAATAAAACTGCTTGCTGTATCTCCAGCTCTTAAATTTATTTTTATTTTAAATATTTCTACAAGGAACTAAATCTTTGTCAGATTTTTTTATTTAAATGCTTGATGTTTTTAAGGAGATTTGAAAGCTTTTGAAAGCTGTCGGATGATAAGCCTGAAAGACCAAGTGTATTGTGTTTGTAAAGCAATACAGTGAAGGCCAATGGCTTCCATGACCAGGACAACGGGACAAACGATGGTAAGAAGCAGCTAGATGCCTGCACCCCAGCAGCAGATTTCTCCTACAGCCACCAATGCAGTGCCAAGCTGTATGGTCGATTTTAGTCACACAGACTTTGGATATGAAACAGTGTAATGGGGGAAGGAGGAGGAGAGGAGACCTGGTGTCATGTCAAACAACTTGTACGTGCAAAGCCATCAGCATTGATCGCTCGCAGCCTGGGCTGCATTTTAGCAAGTGAGCTAAAGATGAAAGGTTTTCTATTGCCATTGGAAATCCTCAGAGCCATCCATTCACCCTATCATATGTTCACTATCAGAAACTGCTCTTCAAAGCTGAACAAAAACTACTGTGCTGCATAAAATTGACAAAGTTAATTGCATGCAGCATGTTTCCTTTACCATAAATATTCCCAAACATCATTTGTTTCTGGATTTCACTGTTCTCTTAACTAAAGAACAGCTACATTATTGTTTCATCTGTAGCCCAACTGTTTTCTTTACATTTTTACCACTAAATTGAATCTACTGCCAGTAATCTAATTTACATTTAAAATGCACAATATGCCAACATGACCAGACTTCAATAAAATTTTTACTAAAACTCATAAATGCCTTGATTCTGGTGTTTATAGAAATTTTAGACTGTTCATTCCCTGAATGTTATGTCGCTAGCATCCTGAAATCATTCCCATATGAAATAAGAAACATTCTTAGATTCATGCTGCGTCAGGAAATACAAAATACAGTGTCAATAGCCATCTCTCTCAAAATCAAAGATTCATCAGCTCTCCATAAAATTCTTTAGGTGGCGTGTCCAGCCTGCAGTAGCATGGAATGTTAGTTCTACTCACCTGCTATTGCTATTGATGGAGCGCATCTCATTCCCTGCATTTCAGATTACAGATATTTCTTACCACCTTTGCTTCATTTATTTTTCCTTCCTGTGCACAGAACTACCTGATTCCAAAATATTGCAGAGGTCTTCAGGATTCTCATGAGCACTCTCAGTCATTACTGAATCTATCAAGAGGCATCTTTCCTGAGTAGCCACTTGATAGTGCCAGGAAGACCATTCGCTGGAGTTTTGGATTACATTTCTTAGTTGGACACTGACTGCCAAATTTGCAATTTTAGCAAAATGAAAAATTGACAGTAATTACAGTAAAACTGGAACAAGGTTCAGCTTGGCCTTTTTCCTTTTTTGTTCTTTCTTTTTTTTTTTTCCTATGGAAGTGGATTATGTAGCAGACACCTCATTTTTGTACTTTCTAAACATTTTTACTTCTTTTATGGAAACAGTATTTTCAGGGGCTATTAGCTAAAAAGAGTCTTAAAAAGAAAAACTGATAACAAAAATATATTTGCTTCCTATTAAATGACTTTTGAAACTTACTTTGAAACAAAAGTGGCAGGATGTGTGCAGGCATGCACGTGTTCATACGCAGGGAATTAGGAAGTTTTTTGAGTCAAACCCTGAATTTTTTTTTTACTTCAGCACTTAAACCTACTATCAATTACTTCCAAAGTTCTACTCCTAGGGTTTATTTTTATCCGCCAGCTAATCTTTGATTGTGCAAAATCGTATTTTTTTTATTGCCTGCTGATACTAGAAATTTGCACAAGCTACAGCAGTAGCAGAATCAATGGCCATCTCCTCAGCACAGCTATAGTTTCAGTCGGCGTCCACATGCTGTTTGATGGTGTGGATACTCTGAGCCAATAAACAGCTGTTAAGCCAAAAATATCTGCTTATTTAAAACTAAATATATAAGGTTTTGTTTTTTAATTAGGGTCAAACATGGGTTCCTGCCTCCTTACCAAAGTAGCTGAGAGAGCACATTGGGCCGTATTTTACTTTGCATCTCATTTTGAACACTCAAGCCTTATATGCTGTCATTACTCTGTGGAGGGGGAAAATATCCATCTACAGTTTCTAGAGTTTGCTGAATTCAGAGTAACAAAAAGCTGAAGACAGATGAACTAAGACACAGGCTCCTTCATGCTTAGATTTTGGATTATAGTTGCTTTAGGTAGAAAGCAAAGTTGCTGCTATTTCTTTCAAGGATGAATCACACACCTCTGGGTATGTCTTGCTATCTCATCTTTAAATGCACATAATCTACTTGCAGAAAACCTATCAGTACATTATATTGCTGTGAAATACCAGTTCAATTAAGAATGTACATTGCTGTATTGGAGCCTAGGATAGAATTCAAAGGGATCAATTCTCCATTTGGTTGTAGGCATCTAAAAGGCATGGTTTGGCTTTGAATAAAGAAAAAAGTAAGGAGGTCTGGTTTTATGCACAACAGACTGTTGCTCAAGCTGTATTCTTCTCTCAGGAAATTTTAATAGGATTTTTGTGTACAATAGGATTGTTGTACTCCAGGGTGCAACTATTTATGTAAATATAATCATGCTATTTATGTAAGAAATTGAAAGGTTTACAACGAGAATCAAGAACAATTTCATCCTGAAGGAATAATCATTTAATTGAGAATGCAGAGTTAAGGTTTAGTGTTTCCTTTTTTCCTTTTCCAAGTGGTTTTGCTAGCAGTCTTACTACATTAAGTTACATAAAGTAAATACACATTTTAGCCAAGCTAAAAGTGCTGTGCCAACAGAAAGCAATACCCTGCACCTGCTCAGAAAACCTTTCTTCTCAGTTCTTGATTTTTGCAAAAACCCTTGCTGGGACATGGAAGCTCTTGGTTGTCCTGCCTCATCAGCAAGTACTGTGGTCCTTCTGGAAACTGAAGCGCTCTGCTCACTGCCGATAGAGCAACACCTTACACCTAAAATTGTGTATAAGCTACCCAGGAGACAACAGCCTGGGGTTTTCTAACTAAAGATTAAGATTTCAAGTGTATATTCCTATTCATCTACTCTATGCAACAACATAGTAAACCTGGTCCATGTGGACCCTGAATGACTGTGTGAACATGACAAAAAGTGTGTGGTCCGTTGCTTAAAACTCTCTGCTTTCTCCATTCACTTGTCTAAGCTGTTCTGGCATGGTCTTTGTCCTCCCTGTGTGGGATATCAACAGTGATGTCCTAGTATCTTGAAATGGTACCCTGAAAGGCAAGGCAACACACCTGGCTATGAGACTGGAGACTCCCTGATGCCTAGGGAGAGTAGTCAGGCAAAATAGAAACCTAAAAAGAAGTTTGTTTCTAACCATCTGCACACTTGTCTTGGTATAAGTTTTCCAAAATACTGAAGAAAAGTTACATTAAAAGTTTTAAGAAGAAATGTGATAACTCCACCAAGAAACAGAACCAGACAGTTCTTGGAAATAGAGAATAAAACTTATAGCAGGGCTGTCTCGATGGCCAGTTACTAAGGGGTTATTGAGAGGGAATTGAGTCGGTGGTAGTAAGTACTGAATGCATTTATACATTTGTACAGTGTTGAACCAATATTTCAGGACTTACATTGATTACTTGGGAGACCAGGAAATGTTTTTTCCCACTCTTCTGTTTGTATAAGTTTCTGGATTGTTGTACATTTCCTACCTTTGAAGCAGTGAATATAGTGACAGTTAAGGACAATATGTAGGCAAAAAGCAGTAGCATTCATAGAGCATTATATCAAAAGGCCATTTCTTCTGGGGACCAATACTGTGGAATTAATGGAAAGTGTATTTTGAACTGTATTGGAGCATGGCATATCTGATGTATATCTGAAGCATGGTCCACTTCCCAGAAGCATCCAGAAGCTTCAGTTCTCTTGTAAGCACAGAGACCAAAGCTACTGAGGATGGTCTTTTCTCTAGCTGTGACTTTCATTCCTTCTGTACAATAGGTTTCAAATTTATTACAGGATATAGAGGCTTGCTGCTTTTCAGTTCACACTGAGTAGCAGCTCTGAAGATCAGAAAGCTGTCTGTAGCTGGAGGCCTTGACACAGTGATCCAAAAGGTGCTCTGCACATCTCTAGATTAATGACACTGGATTAACATGCTTTATAGAAAAAAACATCTCTTTTTCAGAGGATCTAGACTCCCACTTGGGCATGAGCACTAGTAGCAGAAGCAACTGATGAAGATGTCTCTAGCCATAATAAACTACTGGTTGAAAGAAAGTGTGTGACAAAAATGTACAAAAAGATTGTTTGGAAATTTTTTGCTCAGACTGGGAACTCAACAAAAGCATTTCTTAAAAGGGCATATATAAAGCAGAAGTAAAAGCCTCTTGGTAAATTTAGCTTAAATGACACGTTTCGGTACAGTCAGCTTGAAAATCAGACATCCAAGCACAAAGCACGTGGGTCTCATTTATAAGCCTGAGAAATGGTGTCTCTGAAGGGACTTTGGGACCTTTGTGGATATTCAGATGAACATCATCTCAACCACTGACCCTTAAGGGCTAGTTCATCTCTGGAATGGGTACTGATGTGACAACTGAATGAGAGGTTGTAAAATCGTACGCTTGGGCACTCAGACAGCTACAAAGCCATCCAAGCTGCTTCTCGTCAAGTACCAGTAGAGGCCACACACATATGATGACCGGCTTTGTCAGTTTTGGAGAGAAAAAAATGTACAAGATCCAGCAGATGAAAGATGAATCCAAACATTTAAATCTTCAAATGAAACCCCTTCGCCTTGTGAGGGGATGTAAGCTGTGCAAAGGGACTCAGCCACGGGAATGTCACCATGCTGTGGGAAGCCCTCTGACACTGGAAACTGAAAACCAAGATTAGAAGGCTGGGTTTGGGTTATTTTTCCTAAAATACATGCTCTAGCTCAACTATCATTGTTTCTGGTCTTGGAATGGCAGTCAGGCAGTCACAGCTGTTTCTTTTGGCTATGGCGATCTCTGAAAACAAGCAAACACAAACAATGCTCCAGAGGCTTATTTTGCTAAAACCCAACAATTTCAATATATACATCCAATAATTAATTTGACTTCTTGGTTAGCACACCTCCTTGCCCTGCTGTCAGTCTACCCTAGGGCCAGGGGCAGACAGGCTGCCCAACATGCTGCTTCAGCCCAGCACACATTCCTACCTCTTTAGAAGAGCTTCTATCATAGAAACTTCAGACTGAAGCAATTTACTTGAGCCAAGGATTTTATATTGTGAATTCTGTGACCTGAAAACTGGAAACTTCACCATGAGGGTCAGAACAAGATTCAGATTTATTCTCTATGACCTGAAAGCCCAGATCCTAAGGTGGTAGAAGAGTCTTTTGTGGTTGTTGGCGTTAATGACACTGACACATAACTAAGCACTACTGGCTCTATCCAGCAGAGGGAAGTAGCAAAAGGAGAGCTATATTTGTTGGTTTATCATTTTAACAATCACATAATAGAATAACTAGTTACTGCCCAAAGAAATACATTCATAAAAGACAGCTACAACCAAACTCTTGACAGGCCGATTTGTTCATTTCTACCTAGTGACTATGACCATGTAAGAGTGGGACATTTTATTACACAGAGATGTTTCCTCTGAACCTGTCAAACACTTTAATATAATCTCAAATCCCTACAAGCAACAAATAATCACTGCAGATGATACTAAACCTACACTTTTACCTGCCTCTGTAAAATTGAATGAAAAGGTAACAGTAACACTATTGTGATTCACACAAAATTGAATGTGCCAACTAATAATCTTTAATATCCACTGCTGACAGGATGGAATTAGCCACATTTTTCCCTGTCCAACTTTCGTTTTTTTCCCTGTGGTGTAAGCCAGTATCTAATCCCATCCTTATATCATTTTGGTCATATTAACTCAATTGAGGAGAAAGTACTTAGCCTAAAGCAGGTTAGGGTGAGACCTTGAAATAACAATGTTTACACAAGCTAAGGATGTCATGTCTTTTGTTGAAGCTCTCCACTGATGCTTGCCAACAAAAGCTTTTCATGCGTGAGAGTCAATGCCGAATTATAGTTAAGCCATGCAATAATTATCCTCATTAGACATAAGCAGAGCAGGGATAGGATGAATTCAGTTATAAATTCTGCTAAGACTCAGGAAGCATATTCTATATGTAATTTAATAATCTTGGAAATAAATACACAATTCTTTCTGTCTTTTCACACAAAGTCTATTCAAGCAGAGGCAATTCATTCCACAGTGAGAAGACCGATTTATTCATTATTAGAATCATCAAATCATAGAATCATAGAATCATAGAATAGTTAGGGTTGGAAAGGAACTTAAGATCATCGAGTTCTAAACCCCCTGCCATGGGCAGGGACACCTCACACTAAACCATGTCACCCAAGGCTCTGTCCAACCCAGCCTTGAACACAGCCAGCAATGGAGCATTCACAACTTCCCTGGGCAACCCATTCCAGTGCCTCACCACCCTTACAGTAAAGGATTTCTTCCTCATATCCAATCTAAATTTCCCCTATTTAAGCTTGGACCCATTACCCCTTGTCCTATCACTACAGTCCCTCATAAGGGTCCCTCCCCAGCATCCCTATAGGCCCCCTTCAGGTATTGGAAGGCTGCTATGAGGTCTCCACGCAGCCTTCTCTTCTCCAGGATGAACAGCCCCAAATTCCTCATACTGCCTTCATACAGGAGGTTCTTAAATCCCCTGGCCATCCTCATGGCCCTCCTTTGGACTTCTTCCAACAGTTCCATGTCCTTTTTATGTTGAGGACACCAGAACTGCACACAATACTCCAAGTGAGGTCTCACGAGAGCAGAGTAGAGGGGCAGGATCACCTCCCTCGACCTGCTGGTCACGCTCCTTTAGATGCAGCCCAGGATACGGTTGGCTTTCTGAGCTGCAAGTGCACACTGCCGGCTCATGTTCATTTTTTCATCGACCAACACCCTCAAGTCCTTCTCCGCAGGGCTGCTCTGAATCTCTTCTCTGCCCAGCCTGTAGCTGTGCCTGGGATTGCTCCAACCCTGGTGTAGGACCTTGCACTTGGCATGGTTAAAATTTCTGAGGTTGACAGCAGCCCACCTCACAAGCGTGTCAAGGTCCCTCTGGATGGCATTCCTTCTCTCCAGCGTATCAACCGAACCACACAGCTTGGTGTCATCGGCAAACTTGCTGAGGGCGCACTCAATCCCACTGTCCATGTCACCCACAAAGATGTTGAACAAGACCGGTCCCAACACCGATCCCTGGGGGACACCACTCGTTACTGGTTTCCAGCTGGACATTGAGCCATTGAGCACTACTCTTTGCGTGCGGCCATCCAGTCAGTTCTTTATCTACCAAGTGGTCCACCGATCAAATTGATATCACTCCAACTTAGAGAGAAGGATGTCATGTGAGACATGTCAAATGCTTTGCACAATTCCAGGTAGATGACATCAACTGCTCTGCCCCTGTCCATCAGTTCCGTAGCCCCTTCATAGAAGGTCACCAGATTGGTCAGGCAGGATTTCCCCTTGGTGAAGCCATGCTGGCTGTCCCCAAGCACCTTGTTGGTTTTCATGTGCCTTAGCATGCCTTCCAGGAGAATCCGCTCCAAGATTTTGCCAGACACAGACGTGAGACTGACTGCTCTGTAGTTCCCCGGCTCATCCATTTTCTCCTTTTTGAAAATGGGGGTTATATTTCCCTTTTTCCAGTCATCGGGAACTTCACCTGAATGCCATGATTTTTCAAATATGATGGACAGTGGCTTAGCAACTTCATTTGCCAGCTCCTTCAGGACCCATGGATGGATTTCATCTGGTCCCGTGGACTTGTATACATTCAGGTTCCTAAGATGGTCTTGAACCAGATCCTCTCCTACAGTGGACCTAGGGTGTTCATTCTCACTGTCCCTGCATCTGCCTTCCAAGACTTGGGTGGTGTGGTCAGAGCATTTGCTGGTAAAGACTGAGGCAAAGAAGTCATTAAGAACCTCAGCCTTCTCCAAATCCAGGGTAACCAGTTCTCCCGATAGCTTCTGGAGAGGTCCCACATTGTCCCTAGCCTGTCTTTTATTTGCAATGTACCTATAGAAGCCCTTCCTGTTACCCTCAACATCCCTAGCCAAGTTTAATTCTAACTGGGCCTTAGCTTTCCTAACTCGGTCCCTAGCTTCCCGGACAATCTCCCTGTATTCTTCCCAGGCTGCCTGTGCTTGCTTCCACCTTTTATAAGCCTCTTTTTTCCTTTAAATTTTCCTCAGCAGCTCCTTATTAGTTTTTAACTTAATCTGGTGGCAGCTTTTGAATACAGTATGTGGGTTAATCTAGCAGGGTTTCCCAAGGGCAAGAGACCTGGTGTATGCTGACCACTCTGCCTTACGTGTATCATCCTGGTTGGGAGACAGGCATGTTTGGGAACTTCTATCCTGAGCAGGGGAGTTCAGATCCGAGTGTGCATTGTTGTCCCTGTCTTGTCCTGAAGCTGGTGGGAGGGTAGATGACTGTCTGTGGAAAGGTACTGTGGGCGCGCTGAACTTTCCAGCCCCTCTGCCCCTTGCTTATGATTCCCTGTGCTTCCTGATCCAGCCCTCTTGATTTTTGGAGATTATTTGGCTGCTTTTAGCAGCTGAAGTGGTGTTAGCACAAGTAGCTAACGTTCAGGTCCTGGCTAGAGGCTGCCAAACTGCTCCTTAGACAATATCTGCCCATGCTGTGGGCAACACTGACATAAGGAACTCCTCCAGACTAGTCTCTCTCCATTGCTTTCCCCAGTTCTACCACTGACTGCATGTTTGTCAGGTGGTATTGTAGCCAGCTCACCTTAAAAGCACCATCTCAAAATAAATATTGAAGGAAGAGGATTGTGGAGGAGCAGGTTAAAGGAAAAAAAGGAAAAGAGCCTTTCCTTTATCTGGTTTATAACATCTCCTCACAATGAGGTGAACAGAAAGGGACAGGTAAGAGGAATGATTCTCTGGGCTGATACTGCTTTCAGCATCCTCATATTAGCAAGCAGTGGTAACCATGGACCTCTCACTGCACTACATACCCTATAAGAAACTCCTGATCCTGCAGTGGGAAACACGGGTGCTCTTTTCCCTGGGCTTTTTCTTCCCCAGGAGAGGAAACCTGGCACTGCTGCCTTGAACATGGCATCAAACCCAAGGGCAGGTTGGAGCCCCAGAGTCAATGAGGTTTCAGTTTCTTTCCAAACAGTTCACTTGCAACATCCCCGACTTTGCTGCAAGTAAAGTCTTCTGTAACAGGGGTTAACATTACTTTCCTATCACAGAATTAACCAGCTGTGCCTGAAAGCATGAAAACATCACGTTTTCCTCTTCAGCATTTAAACCTGATGCCACTCTGTGAACAAAACTTCCCAGAAAATTAGCTTTTGGAGACTGAGAAACTAAGAGAGACAGGAGGCCATTACAGTGCTGCTCTGATCAGCCCTCAGGAGACTCTAGCAGACCAAGAGGAAAGCACAGGAAATTAAGGCATCTCCCATCCATATCTTGTCTTACCTGCTCCCGCTTTGCAAGTGTTGCACACATGGCATGTCAGCAAGAGGTCCATGGCAAAGAACGCTTGGTTGTGAGTATATATGTGCATAAATATTTTTAAATAAGGGGCCAGAAAAAAACAGCCTCCATGCACCATGTTGCAAACAGCTACAGCATTCGTCTCACTGATAGCACCATGGTGAAACCCTGCTGTTTTCCATAAGCCAATCTACTCCACTTGAAGCAGTGGCAAAACACCCATAATTACAATGAGAATAAAGTCTGCTTCTTTCTAGTGGTGTAACTCTGATGAAACTATCAAAGCCAGTGGTAGTAAACTGATGGGGCAATAATGCAACTTTATATCTACCAAGGTAAGGAAAGCAGAAAAGATGCGGAAAAAAAAATTGTTTAATGGATCTATTTTTCCACTGATTATTTATTTGCTTTTGGCAAACTGCAGTTATTTGAAGAAGACTGATTGTCCTGGGTTCAGCAGTAGCAGTCATTTTTCTCCTTCTCAGTAGCTGGTGCAGTGCTGTGTTTTTGACTTTCGGCCTGGGAACAGCGCTGATAACACCAGTGTTTTCATTACTGCTTAGAACGTTTTGGTCTGGCCCAGGACTCTCTGAGTCTCATGCTCTGCCAGGGAGGAGGGGAAGCCGGGAGGAAGTAGAGACAGGACACCTGACCCAAACTGACCAAAGAGGTATTCCATACCACAGCACGTCATGTCTAGGATGTAAAATCAGAGGGCAGAGACCCGGAGTGGTAGGGGGTGCACTGTGTTGGGATGCACTGCTTGCTCGGGCTGGGGATTGGTGGTGAGCAGTTGTATTTTTTTTCCTTGTATTTCCCTTGGCATTATTATTATTGGTGGTAGCAGTAGTGATTTGTGTTATACCTTAGTTACTAAACTGTTCTTATCTCAACCTGTGGGAGTTGCATTCTTTTGATTCTCCTCCCCATCCTCCCGGGACTTGGGGAAGAAAGAGTGGGGAGTGAGTGAGAGAGCGACTGCGTGAGTTATAGAAGCTTAAATCACAACACTGATTTTTTAAGTATCGGCATGCTTTACAGTGATAAAATGATCAGCAATTCTCAGAATATCACAAAAAAGGCCTGTGTTCCATGGAAAAGTAATATTTAAAACAACTAGTATAAGAGTGTGTTTGTGTAGTCTGAACATTTTTAAGCAGTGAGGCCAGGGCACTAAATTAAATATCCCATATTTTAAGTTTTCATTGCAAAAATATTTTGTAGTTACATTCAGAGTTATCAACATTTGAGGAATGATATAAATAAGATCTAACCTCCATGTTATTAAATTAAGCTGCTGCCAGCATTATTATTGGCAGTAAAATTACTTTGATAGCTATCAGCTATAATGAAATACAGGAAAAGCCTGAACTGCTGATATCTGCCACAGTAGTATGTTCTTAAACAGTCATTAAAAAGTAAGGTCTGACATGACATATCCATTTAAAATTCTACTCTACAGTAGCATAATGAATTCTTGAATTGCTGTAGCCTATATATCTAACTCAAGCTATTGTTTTATTTCCATTTCTCAGTTTCAATAGTTTAATGTTGTAAGAAAGCCATGGCTCAGAATACTGGGTTATTTACAAGCCTGTGGAGTGCAGATGCCTAACACAGCAGTTCTGGAGAAATTTCTCCTGGTGCTAGCCAGAACAAGCATGCCAAACTGGAAAGGGCAGTTTTCAAGTGTATAGATCACCTTGGTCCATCCAAGGCCTGCCCAAGGACAGGGTGAATCTCCGCTTACAGCCCACAGGTGGACTAATTCTTTCAATTAGGAGCCACTCAAATGCACAGGCAAGGAAAGGCAAGAGCAGTTCAAAGTGGAGCAAAGTGCTGCGTAGCCTGAAGAGGATGAATGGTGCTTGAACAGATGTCTGGGGTGGCTTCTCAGTCAGTCTACTGTCAGACTTCATGCAGAAACTGCACACAGATCTTGGGCTGAACCTGAGGTTTGCTCCACTGTGGCTTTCGTGGAAACCAAGAACTTTGTCTGAGGCTTTAAATAAGCTGGAAACCAGGGGTTTTTTCCTCTCTGGCAGGAGAACCACAGAGCTAGTCTTGCCCTAGCCCCAAGACACCTGCCTCCCCTACTCATGAGGACATCTTCCCTTAGGACCTCTAAAGGAAGAGGGCAAGGGCCAGGGCAGGTTGGGTGACTGCAGCAGCTGCTGGGGACATTCAATTCATCACACAGAGGAAATCACAGGGCCTGGGTCACTTCCCAGCTCTGCAAAGCCACACCACTGGAGCAAAAAGAGAAAAAAAAAGTCTTCATAAAACAAATCCTACAGGATTTCCTTGCAATAATCCTCTGCCTGGGGTAGCATACCTGCACTGCTTTAGTCACCTGCTGTTCTGAGGACCATAACTGCTGGGAGAGCAGGAGGGCAGACTTACTCAGCTATTTCATTCACATATTCTGGAAAAAGCAGGGCTGCCTCCAGGTACCCTGTCCAAGACAGGGTCAGAATTGGAAGCTGAAATTCTCCCTAAGGTTCATGCTTTATTGTTGAATTTCAGAAAGAAGTGGAATTAGTTCTAATTGCACTTGGACTACACCACAGAGAACTTTTTGCCTTCATAAAGCTCACTGTGAAGCCATTGCAGTGATAGCTGGGATTTTCAGAGGGGTTGCATGATATAGTGCCTCTAAGTGCCTTTGAAAATCCCAGTCTAAATGCAAACAGCAACAGATCATCCCTCCAACTAATTCAACTCTCTGCCTGTGACCTAGCTACAAATAGCAGTTCAGGAAAAAACAAAGATCTCCTTTACAAAACATGCTTGTGCCAATTATCCGATATAATCTCACCTCCAGAAGTAAAATAACTTTCCTTTCCCAGCTGATGTTCAATGTACGCCATAAAAAATTCCATCAGATAGTGGAAATTTGACATACTCTGAGACAACAGAGATCTCAGAGGGACCAAATTCAGTCCCAGAATGGCAGTTGTTAGAAATGAGCCCAGAATAAGAAAGGCCAGGTATTTTTAATAGTTAATTATTTTTGATTCAGTGTAATCAAGAGTGTTGAAAGAACAAGTGTTATTTTATATAAGTGGTAAGGGAAGTGCCTGATACTGTGTTACTTCTAAATTAATTTTATCGGTTGACTCCTTTCTTCAAAATTCTAAAAGGTTGAAATATGAAGTTGCATTTCATGAACCCAGCAGGTCTTGCACTCAAGGTGTAGCGGGAGAAGCTGCACCTTCCTTGCTACTGTAGTGTCAGCAAGCGCAGGGCCAGTTCCGCTGCTCCTGTGGCACCCTTGCCCCTGCATCCTGGGCATCACTGCAGCAGGACCGGACACGGGAGAGTTCAGCTGAGAGATGAATCCCAAGCAGGAGGTTCAACACACTGCAGCCAGGCACAGACTTCTGCCCCTACCCACCCCAGCTGGGCCCAGCTGACCTGATCTCTGTGTAAAACCAACACCCAAGCACCCACTCCTGCTGCTCTAAAGAATGAGCAGAAATAGATAAGAGGTCAATAGCAGCACGCTCTTTGCACTAATTAATTTTAAAAACTTTTCCTTATATTTTGAAAAGGCAGTTTATATCTGATCTCATTACATGAAAGACAAAATATGCTGCTTTCAGTTATGTCACTGCCTGCTACGGAGGAAAGCACAGACATTAACAAAGAGCCACAGCAAAGCATCGAGTGCATCTGAATTCTTTGTCTACAGCCCAGGCTTTTCCTGCCTCACAGTGACAGGATCAGGGAAGAATTTTCTGTGACTAATTAGGTTTTAACTTGCCAGAGAGAACATGGACATTGGCAGTCTATTGTATAATACTGAAGCAAAGTTTGAACTAGATTGAACTTAATTTCCTTTTCACTGAAAGGAAAGAAAGATTAATGAAATATCCCCAAATCCATCCTGTTAGCTTTTATTAAATCAGCAAATGAAATTTAACCTCCAATTCTGTTATAAAATCTTTTCCTGTAGATTAAGTTTCTGCAAACATAAATGAAATAGACATACTCTCCTCTGCAACATTTTAGATATGAAAATTACATTACTTCTATCAACATCACTGTTACTTTAGGCAAATGCCATATTAAGAAACAATTACTTCTTGTGTTTCTTTTCACAATGTTACCTAGATTTTATTAAATGCCAGAACTTTGCTAGCCATTTCTGAAAACGTTTTGCTGATAGTCCAACATGTCCTTGCTCTTTCTGCCGATAGCACAGAGTCAACCCTCCAGGAATACAGGGCTTTCTTTTGCTAGTGTTATACTTTTCATCTGAGGGACTCTAAGTCATGTTCCTCTCTCATCTTCTCTATTGCTTCTCAGTTCTAGTTATTGCATTAACACCCTGCCTTACTCCTCTTGTAAGCATCTCACTGAAGTCAACAGAGTTAGTTACATAAGGAAAAGCCAGACCCCCTCTACCCTGAAGAGATGAAGACAGGTGCTAGCATAGGGCTCAATAAGTTCTCAGATGTTCTTTATGGAAATTCAATCAACCTTGTTCCCTAAACATGTTTCCAGTCGTAACCTTTATTGATCAATGAAGGTCAGATCTACCTGAAGTATCCATAACTGCATGGTGAAGTCAGCACCTTAGAAGCTATTTACCTGCAAATGCTAAAACAAATGGACTGGGGAGGCTTTGCTATTTCTCACCTGGTAAGTGAAGCAGAGCTGTAAACATGAGCATAATGAGCACATCCTGCATGGGGAATGTCCCAGCCCTGCTGCCTGCAGACATGGCCCTCATCCTGGTGGATGGTGGGAACAGGAGGCTCTGAGGGCTCCTTTGTGCTGCTGGATAGGCAGAGCCACATGGTACCTTGCCTCCAAGGATGGGGTCCTGCTGCTTCTCCTAGGTGAGTGCTCCCAGCGTGCCAGATAGGCCCTGCTGACACTGAGCCTTTGGAAACACAGGGCACTGCAGGAGGAAAGATGTCACTGCCATAGAAGTGAAAATATTAACACTGTTTACGTCAAACCGCCAGTGCTCAGTAATATACAAGACAATATGAAGCTCTATAAAGTATTTGCAATGACTGCCAAGAAAGTAGACTCTGCCAGTACTCCAGAGCACATCCTCTGGAACTGATTACTTCTAATCCTTTAGAAAATGTATAAATAAAATGATGCCAAGACTGATGGACCAGCCAGGGCACCTACTCATGTTTCTAATATATTGCTTTCCCTCCACCCCCTTCCTTTCTCTGTACAAAATACTCTCCTTTTTTATTAACTTAAGTTGACAAACATCAAAAGAAATCAAACTGTATATAAATTAACATTCTGAAGCATGCCACAGTACGTCAGAAACTATTGAAATCTACTAGAAGTCTCCAAAACAAGTATTTAAATCTTTTAGTAATGCTTGAGTAGAGTGATTATTTAAGTTACTAGCAAGAATGCATTTAGCAAGAATACCAGAGGCGTTTACCCTTAGTATTAACTACTCAATCACACAGCCTAATCCCAAAGGCCTAATCTGTGTGTTAGTGGGAACATAGCAATTATCTACATTCATTAGAAATTAGAAAAGGGGAAGGTGGAGGAGAAAACCTCAAAGAGTGGATAATTAGTTTCACATACTCCCATTGTTTGCGTGAGGCCAAATCCATATTGCCATTGAATTCAAAGGAGCTTTTACTAGACTGTCCTGCCTTTTCTTGCCATCCAGACCACCAGCTATGATCATCAGGGCTGCTTGCCTTAGCTGAGGAGGCACAAGCTTGTTCTAGCCTTAAATATATTAGAATGGTCTTTCTTTCTCATAAGTGTCTAGTAAGCTAGAGTAAGTGGATTTCAATAGCCTGCTTGTTGGAAACTGCAGCTGGTGCCTGCTTTGGGTTCTTTATTTTGTGCTTAACACAATACTGCTTTAGAACAGATGGATTTAGCAAAGCCTGCTAAGATACTAAATACGAATAGGGTGTTCTTAAAGCAGCTGGACACAAATTGGGTAAACATATAATGGAAGACCATTTCTTTTCTTCTCCATTCCCTAATAAACATGTAATGATTTGTCATATAGCTGGAGAGCTGACATTCTCCTCAATGGAAAGGTAGTGTTACGCTTCACTATGAGTCATTTATGTTTAATCCCAGATAGTGGAAGAGAACAGGCTACTCTTGCAGCCCTATTTCTGCAAGCTCATTATAATTACAGCTGTCCTGAAGCTGAAGAATTCAGACATATTTCATGTCTCCAAAGTTTTACTGTAGCCTTTTGTAGCAGCAGATCCATGTTCATTCTCAGTCACTGTAGTAATAAGATGTTCTGCGGTATTCTATACCCTTATAATCCTCTCTTTCTTATGCCAGAAATTGGTGAAACCAATCTTTGGACTTGTTCAGTCACTCCAAGTAAACTGTGCAAGATCCATCAACAGATATCTATCCTAAGGTCAGGGTCAGAGACTGCTATTTAGAGTTGCTCATTATCAACACACCATAAATACAAATATTATCTTCTTTCTAACACAAAAAGTTTGGCAAATGCTTGCAATTCTCTTTCCTTTGGGAACATGCATTGAAAGAAGACTTACTCCTGGGTCAATTGTCAAGGTCTATATACAAGCAGAAAAATTATAGCTTGAGCACAAGTGATCACTGAGTCTGAGGTGTAAAACATGGTTTCCTCCACACGCGAGATTCACGTTCTGTGTTCAGTGTAACACTGATCTTTGGAAGGCCTCTGCTCCACAAGGCAAAGGGGAAGTGCTGGCATAAGAGAAGGTTAGGACCACACAGGGTGTGATGGATCTATACACCAGGATGTTCATGAAGTGCTTGGTGCCATCTGCACTGTGACTGCAGAAATGACCTGAAAGTGTCTCTGAAGACACTTTCTTTTGAGAGACAGAAAGGACTTCAGCTTCTGGATCCATCCACAAATGGATTCTCAGATATGGCAAAGGCCAGTTACTCCAATCTTGCTATAGATAAAAGTAGTGAGAGATGGAGGAAACAAAAGGTTGCAGAACGTTGCCATGCTGCACAGATGCTAAAGGACCACTTCCCCATGCACACCTGGGTACTGCAAGGCTCAGCATGACTGTGGTGTGTGAAAACTCAAAAGATATTTCTTCTGCAATTTTGTCTGCTTAGCGACAAAAAATGTAAAATGGGAAAAACCAGAACAAATTCTAGCCTTGAGTTCATTTTCAGATGGACATATGGGAGAGTTTTTTTTAATGTATGTAAGATCTTTAGGTTTGGAAGAGACCTCAGAATGTTATCTGAACCAGATTCCTAGTAACATCCCTACTGAACAGACACTTGTACCTTCTTTTACATAGAGAAACACCTTGCAATGGGGAAACAAATAGTTAAGAACACAGCATTACCCCAAGATTCTCTTTTGCTGGAGTGATGTTTCTGTAGTTACAACAGACAGTAAAAGGCCTGTAATGAAAAGGAGGAGCAAAAGTGTTATAGTTAAGGACTGAGACAAGAATTTATTGGGGAGAATTATTTTTAGTATAGTAGGTAATTTATAATGAAAAATCTGACTGATATCTCTTTGGAAACTCTTTACTAGGAAACTACTGGAAACAGATCCACAAAGCAGGAAGACAGAATCCTTTCATGCATCCCAAAAGCAAATACCATTTGCATGGCAGAAAACAGAACTTGAAGATGCTTCCTGGAAAAAATGTGAAGAGCTTACTGAGAGCTTCTTTCCAAGATGCATATTCTTACTTCCCCGCTTTCTGGGTGGTGGTGGTGGTTCTGCTTTTTCATGTACCAACTCAGCCTCAGACACAAACTCATTATTATGTAAAATACAACATCCAAACTCAGAATCTAAAACCCTATAATCTTAAAATCCAGCATATGAAAAATGTAAATAGGCAGTATGGTGTAGGAAGCTGTTTTCATCTCCATCTGCCAGCAGCTGATGCCCAGAATTAAAAAAAAAAGGAAAAGCTTTGTTCATGTGCCAGCCTTACACCAAAACAATTTCCGAAGAGTCATCATCTGTCCCAAGGGAGGCTACTGATTGTTTTATTCAGAAACCTTAAAAAGCACAACTTCAGCAGCACGAGAAAATGAATTTAAAGAATTCTATTAAATGATTTTGTTCCTTCTATGGACACGGAAAGAAAACCACAGACACTCATCTTGTGACTACTGCTTATTTGTTACATAAGACAGGAGCGAAGTGGTTCCTTCTCCTGCTGGTGGCTCATCCTCAGCAAAGGCAACAAGGGTGGGGATGGCAACACTGCATTTCCTAAAACCATGCATCTGAGTAGGCCATGGGAGCCATCACCTAAAGAGCTTTGGAGACTCAGCTAAATGATGGCCAACGGGAGGTTCTGGGAGCAGTGCAGGTGGTTCTGCTGCATGGGACTGCATGACCATGTGGCACAGAGGGAGTGCAGCTTGTGGTGAGATGGAGAGGAGCCTGTGGGGCTGGGGACAGGCAGCTCAGGGAGAAGGAAGAGATTTTGCCAGACAAGGGAAGAAGAACTTAGTCAAGAGATAGCAAAGACTTTCAGAGTTAAGGTTAGAGAGAAACCTCTCATTATGAGGAACCTCTATCTCTGGTTCACAAATCTTCCTTAAACAGTAATACGGTGGCACAGCTATTGTTTTGAGAGGCTTTAAATTACAGCTGCTCAACATATCTATCCAACTTCTATTGTAAGCATGCAAAGTAATGCACTTCAAGCAATACATTTCTACCAGTAGCCTGGGCTGAATATATTTCCAATAGCCTAGGCCCTAGCAGTAAAGACACCATTGTAAGAACCAGTTAAAAGTACCCATAAAAGAACAAATATATGAGCCTCCAGAGTTATACTGCTACAAGACATACAGCGTTAAAGGACAAAGTCCAAGATTACAAATATCTGTGCTATAGCTATGACCACATTTGATAATCTCATTTAGTGTTTAAAAATCTCTCATAGGTTTTTAGTTAAACTTTAGTTAAAACCATCCAAGTGATGGTTTTTGCTGTTGCACAGTATACGTTTACCACGAGATTAGTTCTGGTTGATTGACGTGCATGCACTCAAGCCAATTCAGAGTATTCTGCTCACAAGGCATGCAAAGTCTGCTTGTACTGTAGTGTACTGCAGCCACAATTAGCTGTCACGAATTTATTTTCAGGGAAGGACTACTTATTTTAATTATCTTTACATTATAGTGCCAGGAGAACTGTTTTAGCAATTATTACATTTCACTCAAACCTCACTCAGTCCAGTTTTAGAAATTGACTTAAGAGGGATGTTAGCCTGCTTACCTAAGAAAACTAGGCTTTTGCAGTTATGCTGCTTCCATGTGTATCTGTCTATATGTCTGAGTGTTCCTGCCTTGGAACTTTTGATCCTGTTAGCAAACTTCAGCTAAACTTTGCAGAGGTGCAAGGTCTCCAAGATACTACTTCCCTGAGTTTCATGCAAACAGGCAACTCGCCTCTAGCATTTTCCTCACTGTGTGAAAAACTGCCTTATTGGTCAACAGAAAACCTACATAAGAAGCATACTTTAAACACCCCCAGCCACAAGAAATATTTCATAGAATCATAGAATCATAGAATAGTAAGGGTTGGAAAGGACCTCAAGATCATCGAGTTCCAACCCCCCTGCCATGGGCAGGGACACCTCACACTAAACCATGCCCTCCAAGCCTATGTCCAACCCCACCTTGAATGCCGCCAGGGATGAAGCATTCACAACCTCCCTGGGCAACCCATTCCAGGGCCCCACCACCCTTACAGTAAAGAAGTTCTTCCTCAGATCCAATCTAAACCTCCCCTCTTTAAGTTTAAACCCATTACCCCTTGTCCTCTCACCACAGTCCCTAATGAAGAGTCCCTCCCCAGCATCCCTATAGGCCCCCTTCAGGTATTGGAAGGCTGCTATGAGGTCTCCACGCAGCCTTCTCTTCTCCAGGCTGAACTGCCCCAACTTTCTCAGCCTATCTTCATACGAGAGGTGCTCCAGTCCCCTGATCATCCTCGTGGCCCTCCTCTGCACTTGTTCTAACAGTTCCATGTCCTTTTTATGTTGAGGACACCAGAACTGCACACAATACTCCAAGTGAGGTCTCACGAGAGCAGAGTAAAGGGGCAGGAGCACCTCCCTCAACCTGCTGGTCACACTCCTTTTGATGCAGCCCAGCATACGGTTGGCTTTCTGGGCTGCAAGCGCACACTGCCGGCTCATGTTCATTTTTTCATCAACCCACACCCCCAAGTCCTTCTCCGCAGGGCTGCTCTGAATCTCCTCCCCGCCCAATCTGTAGCTGTGCCTGGCATTGCTCCAACCCAGGTGGAGGACTTTGCATTTAGCATGGTTAAACTTCATCAGGTTGGCATCAGCCCACCTCACAAGTGTGTCAAGGTCCCTCTGGATGGCATTCCTTCCCTCCAACTTATCAACCGAACCACACAGCTTGGTGTCATCGGCAAACTTGCTGAGGGCGCACTCAATCCCACTGTCCATGTCACCCACAAAGATGTTGAACAAGACCGGTCCCAACATCGATCCCTGGGGGACACCACTCGTTACTGGTCTCCAGCTGGACATTGAGCCATTGAGCACTACTCTTTGCGTGCGGCCATCCAGTCAGTTCTTTATCCACCGAGTGGTCCACCTATCAAATTGATGTCTCTCCAACTTAGAAGAAGGATGTCATGGGAGACAGTGTCAAAGGCTTTACACAAGTCCAGGTAGATGACATCAACTGCTCTGCCCCTGTCCATCAGTTCTGTAGCCCCTTCATAGAAGGCCCCCAGATTGGTCAGGCAGGATTTCCCCTTGGTGAAGCCATGCTGGCTGTCCCCAAGCACCTTGTTGGTTTTCATGTGCCTTAGCATGCCTTCCAGGAGAATCCGCTCCAAGATTTTGCCAGACACAGACGTGAGACTGACTGGTCTGTAATTCCCCGGCTCATCCATTTTCCCCTTCTTAAAAATGGGGGTTATATTTCCCTTTTTCCAGTCATCGGGAACTTCACCTGACTGCCATGATTTTTCAAATATGATGGACAGTGGCTTAGCAACTTCATTTGCCAGCTCCTTCAGGACCCACAGAGGGATTTCATCCGGTCCCATGGACTTGTATACATTCAGGTTCCTGAGGTGGTCCCGAACAAGATCCTCCCCCACAGTGGGCCCAGGGTCCCCACCCTCACCGTCCCCGCGTCTGCCTTCCAAGACTTGGGTGGTGTGGTCAGAGCATTTGCTGGTAAAGACTGAGGCAAAGAAGTCATTAAGAACCTCAGCCTTCTCCAAATCCAGGGTAACCAGTTCTCCCGATAGCTTCTGGAGAGGGCCCACGTTGTCCCTAACCTGTCTTTTATTGGCAATGTACCTATAAAATCCCTTCCTGTTATCCTTAACATCCCTAGCCAAGTTTAATTCTAACTGGGCCTTAGCTTTCCTAACCTGGTCCCTAGCTTCCCGGACAACATCCCTGTATTCTTCCCAGGCCGCCTGACCTTGCTTCCACCTTTTATAAGCCTCTTTTTTCCTTCGAATTTTGCTCAGCAGCTCCTTATCCATCCAAGGAGGCCTCCTGGCCCTCCTGCTGAACTTCCTTCTAGTTGGGATACATCGCTCCTGAGCTTGCAGCAGGTGATCCTTGAATATCAACCAACAGTCTTGGGCCCCCCTGCCCTCTAGGGCTGTATCCCATGGAACCTTACTGAGCAGGTTCCTGAAGAGGCCAAAGTCTGCTCTCTTGAAGCCCAGGGCAGTGAGCTTGCTGCACGCTCTTCTCACTGTCCTGAGGATCTCAAACTCAACCATCTCATGATCGCTGCAATCAAGGCTGCCCTGGAGCGTCACATTCCCAACCAGCCCTTCCCTGTTGGTGAGGACGAGGTCAAGCATGGCACCTCTCCTTGTCGGCTCCTCTATTACTTGCAGAAGGAAGTTGTCTTCCACGCAATCGAGGAACCTCCTGGATTGCTTGTGCCGGGCCGTACCATCCCTCCAACAGATATCAGGGTGGTTGAAGTCTCCCATGAGAACAAGGGCCTGCATTTCATATGACCACAGGGTATTTCAGGCTGGCAGGGTCCTCAGAAGGGCTCTTGTCTGATACCTGGCTGAACACAAGGCCAGAACTGGTTGCTCGAGGCTTTGTCCAGACAGGTCTGGAGAACCTCCAGGGGTGGAGACCACAAAACCTCTCCAGACGTGTCCCATCACTTACTGTCCTCAGAGGGAGAAAGTGTACCCAGTCTGAACCCATCTGGTTCCAATGTCGCCTCTTGTCCTCCCACCATGCAGTGCTGAGCAGATCTTGGCTCCATCTTCTCTATGACCTCCCTGCAGGTACCGGGGGGCTGCTGTGCAAACCCTGGTACCACAGCCTCTCCTCAGTCGGTCTGTGCCCAGCTTACTGCCCACCACCCCTCTAGGGCCTTTCCCACAGTGCTCCCAAGCAGCAGTGCCAGCCCAGGCCACTGCCAGGGGTCTGTCTTCCTGGGACAGAGCTGTGCCTTTGCGCTTCATTCAAATGCCAGGAACTTTATGAAGCACAAGCTGCTGGCCACCCTGTTGCTGGTGTCCTGGCCATGTAGGATTGTCCAGCTGTGCTAAGCTGCAGCCAGACTCCAGTGACTTTCCAGCATACTAAGAGCAATACAGGACATCTGCTCCCAAGCAGTTAGCTAGGCTGGCTCTCATCTCTGTGGTCAGAGCCACAGCACGGATCTATTTTAATGTCTACTTATTTTAAACATATTTTGAAGGCAAAACTTTGCCCTCACTGCTTGGCAGGGTCTAGGAAAGGGACAAACACAAGCTCTTCTCCTGCCACCCTGCCTGTGCAGGACTGGACACACACTAAGATGCTTTTTACCAGGAGTAGCCTATATTTCCCAGAGGTACAGGCCGAGAGAGGAAAGAAACAGGTTCCAGATTCAGAGCAAACCAAAGGAAATCATGGTTCATAGAACCTGCAGGTAGGTAACTGGCAAAAGTTAACTCAAGTTCAGACAGCAACTGGATAAAAGTTATCATGTGAGATGGCCTCTGTCTCAGAGAATCTCTGACATAAGTATCACTGGGGAATATTTTTGCCTAGTTTGTATACATGCACTCCTTCCTAGATACCTATAGTTGGTTGCTACCAAAGATGGGGTACCAAACAGGATAGGTACCTAGCACTGGTCTGACACAGAATGACTGCTCCTATGCTGAGCCAACATACAGGATTCCTGCAGGCGGGCCACCTGAAGTGCTCCTACCACTGAAGTCCCCCCTTTATGTGCTCCTAGGCCATCCTTTTCTCCCCCAGACAGCTCCTGGGAAAGATGACCATGCCAGCAACCTCTTAAAACTTATTCCCAGCTGAGACACATGACACAGCACAAAATCACACCACTATCCATTTAACTAGCGTTGAAACTTCATTTCCATCCAGGCAGAAAAAATCCTAGAAATTGCTCCGTTTCAAATGGGACCAGGAGCCTGTCTGTTCAGTGGGCTATTTCTCACTATATCAATGCTTTCTTTTAAATACATGTAGTAATGACTTGCTGAAAAAGCAAGGCTATTTGACATTGTTTGGAAGTTCAGGCTGTCTTCAAGGCCCTTACCTTCAATTCACATGTTGTAAGCCTTTCGAGTCTGGTATTAATAATAAATATTATTGCCGTGCATCCTTATTTTTTGCTTAATTAAATTACAGAAAATGTAATAGCCTTATGAAAACAATATATGAGTTCAAACCTAATTAACATTATACAAGTGCACAGGTCACTAAAACATTTGTTTTATCTGGAAGCCTTCCATGCAAACAGATAAAAACAAAACTACATTTAATCCAGTAACTTCAGTTGAAAGTTAAATCAAAGATGACTAGTTCTTGCCTAGGGGTGCAGCCTTCCTGGTAATAAATGTTTTCCTCTTTTAATGATTTTAGAAAAAGAGAAAGAGATATCAGAACCCTATCAAAGAGTTTAAAGGATGTCCAAGTCAGCCATAACCAAGGTTTAGCTGTTAGAACAACCCTCTATCATCAAGGAGAAAATCAACCCAGATGTACTGTGTTGTTTTATTAGCAGAAACTTTCACAATCAAGGTGCAGTCACCAATTTCTCCCCTTCCCTACCTTGGTATCTCTTTTATACAACCCCTTATCACCCCCAGTCTGATCCCACAATTGCTTTGGGGGTATAGTGTAAGTAAGCAGATGCTCTGCATCAGTGATAAAACCTGAGGCTCATGTTTTACTCCAATTTTGTATTTTTTTGAATATTCTTCAAGTGTTGCCCTGAAGAAAAAAAAAAAAAAAAGAAAACAAGCTGGATAATGGCAGCAGAGCCGTTTTTAATTCAGGCCTGGAGACCTGCATTCAGCAAGTGGTTTATTGCTCCCAGTACGAGAAAAGGCGATTCCCTCATTTCTTGGAAAAGGGAAAAAAATTACTCTGGTATCCAGGATGTCACGTGTCTGCCTACCCACAGGCATTTGCCTATCCATCAGCCAAGGAGAAACAACTGCCCACTCACAAGTAGACAGTGCTGTTTGACAGACATCAAGGCTGATTCATCAAAGGACTAAAGCAGACAAACATTTTCTCTACAGCACTTGAAGAAGCTCCCTCCTACCACAACCTTGGATGGTGTTACTGCTCCTGTAGAGCTGCTGCAGCTCTACAGCCAGCATGTCCTCCTCACATTTGCATGCTCAGCGATGCTGACAGTTATGTCACAGGAGGACCATGTTGGATAACCTTCACCCTCAGAGGGGATTCCCTCGGATCTTCCACGGGTTATGTCTGAACGGAGGGGTGAGCACAGGGGCAGAGATGAAACCATGCAAAGGAAAAGCTTGAAGACTTACATCCCTTGAGTACAATATGGCAACCCAACCAGGTGAGCTCAGAAAGCCAGTCTAGCTGCTTGGGTGCTTTGGGGCTTGAAGAAACCTTCATTTTAAGTACAACTTTCAGGAAAACAAAGCTATCCAGTAGCCCAGATGCATATCAGTCAAAGCTAAGTTGAGTTTTAGCACCAGAAAAAGACAGATCTACTTGGGGTAAACAAATTCACTGATGAGTACCTCCAGTTGTCAGGTTCAGCACACACTGATAGCACTGAGGTGAGGGCATGGCAGCCAATGGCTTCTCTCAGTCAAAATCAGGACTGGAGCAATAGCAGCTAGGCTTCCCAAAATTACTCAGTAGCTACAAAACCCACTCATGAAGTGTGACGCCTACTCTGGAGTCCTCTCCAAGCTGGCTTGGTTTAGAAGAAGAAGGTTTAGACCCATCTCTCTCTTGCATCACAACAGCCCAACCACCACCAATGCAGTGCTTCAGGTTGAGTTCTGGAGAAACAGCAAACGTGGCTTCTGGCCCCTGCCTGTATATTTATTCATTCGAAAATGCCATTGCAACAGCTGTACAAGCAGAGCAGGAGGAGATGCAGAACTCCAGAAGTGCTGGTGGTTTTCTTCCCACCAGTGCCATCTGTCCTCCTACTTGCAGCACTTGCTTGGTCCAGGGACTGGTACTGCTGCCTGCTGGGGCCACTTTGCTGGGGCAGGCTGCCCCATCCCAGCCTTGGGCACAGCTCCCCTGTTCCCCAGACTGTCCTCTCCATGTGGCAGATATTTCTGCAACAGAGCTGTAAGTGATATGAATGTGCAACTCCACCCACTTCTCTAGGAGCTTCAGAAGGTACCAAAAGGGTATGTGAACATGTAAAAACCCCATATCTCCATATTGTTCGTATCCACATAATCCCCACTCCAGTAACTTCCTCTGTGCAATAGTCCAATTGCAGATATTTAGAAACAGGGCCACAACTTTGTGAGTACAGAGCCAGTATCAGAACCTAAAGTCTGTATCTCTCCTTAAATTCAAACATATCTCATTTTCACTTAAAGAATGGGATTCAAAATTTAATGTTGTTTTTCTGCTTACTTCAACCTCTTAAAACATTGAAAGATGCAACCCACTAAAACCATTATCTCTGCAATCCTGACAGGAAAAAAAAAAAAAAAAACAAAACAACAATTTTTTTGTCTATATTTTGATGTCAGAACCTTCATTATTTTTAAACTTCTCCACAACATCTACACCTAATTCGTAACAAAAAGTCCATTTTACAAGAGCCTGTAACAGCACAAAGGCAGGTTTTGGATGAGTGCAGAATTACACAGTGAAACCAGGCAGGGTTTCCCCAAAGAAAGGCTGGTCATATGGCCAGCAGCTGTGAAAGTGCGGTGTCCTTATGAAATGTGTAAAGTAGTAATAATGACCATTTCCTGTGCTCCCCATTTCAACAACAAGTAAATGATAGCTTAGAAAAAAAAGAAGAAAGGTAATGTTTCTTTGCAAAGATCTGAAAAAAAAAAAAAAAGAAAAGTGAAGATTCAAAAAAGCTGAAGAATGAATGAAAGGAAAAATTGTTCATATAGAAAAAAGCAGCTTTTGTACAGTCAGGCTTCCCCAGATGCACAGAGCGGCTTGCAGTCTAGAATTACCAGGAACAATTAAAATGAAACAATAACGAATGTGTAGTCCAGCAGTGAGGTGATCCACTTTCCTCCCCTGGTCCCTCTGCGGCTGATGCAGAGACCACAAGGAGGTTTGTATCCTGCAGGCAGGTAAAGCTATAAATCACAGGAGAGAATGTCACCTCAGGTTCACACCAAACCGCATCTCAGTGCAGGTTTCCCAGCACAAGCACAGCAGGGATTTTGCAGTCAGCATCAACTCTGCTAAATATAGATATTCCCCCATCTGCCCTCCTGATGTTCTCCCATTCTAAGTCCTAGAGGAAAAGCAGCAGCCCATCCCTGTCACACACAGGAGAAAGGGTAGAAAATGTTAGGATCAATTAAATAATTAGAAGCAATAAGGAATAGTTATGAACACCAGGAGATTCCTCTGGAACAAGGAAAGAAAGATGTGACAAGAGCTACCAGCTGGAAGAGGAGACAGAGGGAGTGATGACAGGACCTAAAATGGCTTGCAGTTGCTTCTGGGCTGCTGCAGCTACTTTTTGCTATATTTAAAGAAACAACGGGCAGAACAATCTTTCGGGAAATCATTCCTCTTGCCAAGACACTCCTGCACTAGAGGATGTCGCTATTCATCAGGGAAGGAGGACTTGGGAATCTATTTGAAGCGAAAGGGCTGCTGCTCTGTAATCACATATCCGGTGATGAACCCCAGCAGACTTATCTTGTCAAACTGTTTTTGAAAAGCTTCCTCTAAGCAACAGTCTGAAGAAACAGCTCTTAAATTTTGAATGCAGAGGGCTACAGAGATTATGCTGTCATACATCACCAGTGGCACTCTACTACCCCTGTCCTCTGCCAGCCCTGCAAGTTCCGCATCCTTCATTCAGCACCTTTTTGTGCCCCACGGTACTCTCCAGCAAGACTTTGATTTCCATCCAGACCCCAAGAGCCACTTATCGCGGCTTCAGGAGCACACAGCTTTTTGCTCTGGAGTCTCTGAATCTTTCCCCACTGTGATCACTAGGACAGGTGCTATTACGTAGACACAAAGCAGGACTTCACAGCAGTGCATGACGCAGTTTGCTCATCCACCAGATCAAACAAAGTCAAATGTGAGATGAAAGCATGTGTTCCCTTGACTATGGCACATTCCCATTTCTGCTGGGGAGGCATGAGATCAAAAATATGAACACGGCAGGGCCACAGCTTTTCTTTTCTTGTACCATTTCAGTTAGGATATGTCCCAAGGCAGCTTGGTTTTGCCAATTTCCTTTCCTCTCCACTCATTTTGATGGCTTTTCTATTTCTTTTCCTAATCAAAATCTCCAAGGCCAGAACAGCAGGAAGGAGTGAGAACTGTAGCAGTCTCAAATCTTGACTAGTGATGAGGAAACAAAGTACTGTTTGCTATAATCCCTGCCTGTCCAATACCCACAAAAGTTCAACTATTCAGGCAGTGATCTGTTCTGCTTAGACTTTAACCTGGAAAGTCATGCTGAAGCAGCATGAAGGGCTTGCATTTGACAGCAAAGAAACTTCAGGAGCATTTCTTATGAAGGTTTTGCTCAAGATGGCAGAAACCTCAATATTTTGGCCCTCTTCCCAAGAGGAACTGGCTAAATTAAGTCCCATTTCAATTGTGGATATAACCCTAAACCAAAACCACAGTGATCTGACTCAAAATCTGCCTACTTGAAATTTAGGCAGCAGGAATTCAGAGCTGGAATTCAAAGACTTTCAAAAGGAAGGTTCAGGCTTGCAAAGGAAAACCTTAATTTGTCAAACTCAAAAAACACACCTCAGCAGTGAGCTCTGAGCCTATTCTCTGCCTCCAAAAAGCCCTGCATTCCTCACAACCCTCTGAAAATACAGAGTAGCCCTGTTATCCAAGTGCCTGCTTGCATGGAGACTGGAAGGGATGGAAAGAGGTGCTTGTGGGCATCATTTTGCTTTCCAGAGACCAACATTGTCCAGGCTGCAGCTGCAGGTGGAAGATGTACTGAAGCATGGCAGTGATGCAGTTAAGCTTGCTCAGTCACCAGCAGTGGTCATCCACTGCTCAGAGAGATTCAGGGTGGAGCTAAGCAGCCTAACTGATCCCCAAAGCCCAGAGGCTGCATTATAGATAAGAAGTATCCTCACTCCACAAAACTCTGTAAATCAGTGGTGAATTTGACTTGTGTTTCTCAGTCTTGCTCATCAGATGTAGCTGGACTGAAAAGAAAAAAGGAAAAACAAAAAGCTTTCTGCAGCTTTGTTAAAAATGTACTTTGGAAACAGTTTAGGAAAGGGCATGTGGCTGCTCTTACAGCCCCCTCGGGATGCTGCGCTTGTGGGAAGTGCTGCAATGTTGGATGAAGTCTGCATAGCTCTAAATCTGCTACAAACACCCCGCTGGTTCACAGCCAGGTGAGAACAAGGACTGAGGTACAGAGCTGGAGGCCACGTCTTTATATCCATGCAGTAGGGCATGGAGTCCTCTCTTTTCTTAATCTCAAACAGATGGCCCTGCCATCAAATGCACTGCACCCTTCTTTTGGTAATGCCTAAACCAAATGACTTGGACTCCAGAAGGCTGAAAACATAGAAGTTCATTGTGAGTTTGCATTTTGCCCTGTGGGGACCACTGCTAACTGCAGTCAGGGATGGGCCTTTCCCAAATCTCCTGTGTGCATTTCAAACATGCCCCAGACTCTTTTCAGAGCTTCAGATGTAAAGCAGGGTGAAAATAAGGGTTCAGCCTCTGTATTTCAACTTGGATTCATTCCCCACATTTCCACTTGGATTTATTTCTAATTTTAACTACATCCATAATAGCATTTAGGGTTTGTTTTCCCTTTTTTAAAATAGCAGGGTTCTCAGCTCCACAGAGAGCCTCAGCCATGTTTGACTCAATGTGCAAGCACACCCATGTATTTATGTCTCTGCAGGCACGGGTGAAAAGGCTAACTGCATCTGACTGAAATTCTCACTCAAAGTGAAAACACTATGTGACATTTCAGGGACACAATGACTTCAACACAGGGCTGGCAGTCCAACAGGCTGTTGCATTTCTCTTTAGGCTGTGATTCTGCCAAAGTTTGATCAGAGAGGAGCATCCAGCACAGCAGCAGCTCCTTAAGGGCACCACAAAATTCAAGTCTGCTGAGCTCTGTGTGGTCAGCACACAGCATCACTAAACAAACAGAAGAGATCATCCCTTCTGGGGATGGGATAATGATAGTTGCCCCTACCCAAAATCCCTAAAGCTGCAAGTTTGCACCTACGATGACTGGCTGATTATAAAGCCTGTCTCTTTGGTTTGATCTAAACACAAATCTGTAACAGATATTATTAACATTATTTTATTGTTTTAATACACATATGTGCATTAAAAAGAGTCGATGTGCACAAGAAACTACAAAGAACTCTATATTCCTCGTATTGTCCTGGGCAAAGAGTTGCAGAAACTTTGCTAAGACACCTCCCAGCAATTTATAAAAAGAACTAAAGTATTTGTAAAAAGAAATCCCATTCTGAATAATAATTATGATACATTTCCATATACTTTGGCATTAAGTAAATGCAAAGTGAGTTTATGAGTGTACTGTCCAATAACCACTCAGACCAATATGGCCCAATCAATATCCTAAATTTTCTCACATCTATTGTCTCATCTTCTAGGACCATGTCTTTAGGGAAGGGGACATCTCTTTGCTCTGTATTTTTTCAGCACCTTGTAGTTCTTGTCCATGTCTGGGATAGCTGCACTTCAGTATTGTTATTGCACAATGTTGAATGATTGAACTATATACTGTTACTGAGCAATATATACACAGATACTTACCTAGTTTGAAAAGCATGTATTAGTACCGCCCAGTCTGCAAAACTGTGTGACTCTACTACAACGAAAATACATAATCTGCTCAAACGTAAAGCACTGCCACAAGCAAAATGCTGAAACTGGCCTCATTTTCCTTTAATACTGCACTGACCTCTCCCTACAGCCACTGCCTGGCTGATTTGAAGTTCTCATGCCTAAAACCTACATGCCTTGTCTGCTTCATTCCCTGGGGTTTCAGCTGTCACACAGAATAAGTATTGTGTCAGGAGAAAAGTTTTCTTGCCAAGTTTATAGTATTCTAGACAAACCAAGAATTATCCTGAGCTGAGATCTCACTTCCACACTTGGGAAATTCAGTTTCATGTCTGAAGATCTGGTATCTTGACACTAGGTGGTACTTGTATATACTTCCATACATACAGATTGTATACTGTTTCCTCTTAAGATAAAGGCTTAAACACTTTTTTCTAGGTGCCTGAGCATTCCTGCTACTGTTTGACACATACTACGTACTCAGGTCAGTTCACACTAAACTGGCATTACCCGTCATAGAGACTGGCCTGTAGGTCATCTAGATTTATATTCTTTAGTCAAAAACACAGATGATATATTTCATTTTTTTAAGGAAATGGTAGGAATACAATCACAAGTTTTAATGGGATCTTTGTCTCTGTCACGTTTATTGAAGAGGTAGTCATAATTGTCATCATTTTCCTTGTTTCATTAGAGAACATCATGAGGCCATGGTAAGTGATCCATTGATGGACTGCACCAAGCAGTGGATTTAATCACGTTTCAATTTAAAGTGTTACTGTAAATATTGGCTGTGAGAAGTGTTGAGGATTGACAGTGGTCTGCTGATCCAAAAGTTTTGGAAACATCTAATGTAAAGAGCAACAATGCCTTAAGCTCAAGCTGCAAACTCTGGGAGGACTGGGGTCGTCTTTTCACTGAAAGTCTCTGTTGTGCCCACACAACAGAGCTGTTTGATGGTTGCTTCTTCAGTACAAATGAAGAGGAAAAGCATCAAGCTGTGTCATGTGAGTGAATTCAACAGAAAATCTTTACAGAAGCATTTGCCATGTCGTCAACAGGCCCATGACATGGTATCCTGGTATCCTCTTCATTCATCTGTGGAATACATGACTGCATCTGAAATGTGAGTTTCCAAGCCATTCCAGGAGATTAGATATGCATTCAAGTTTTATTTTTCTGTTCTGGAGAATAGAACTGGTTTGGGTACAAAAGTCTTATCCCAGGACAAAGATAAAAGCATCCTTTTTAAAGGGAGGGTGTTTTTTTAAGAACCTGGGACAACAGGATTATGCCCTTCCTGAAGAGGAATTGGGGATCTTCCACATCAGCTCTTACACCACTCGCTTCATTAGCACCCAGAGCTAAGACAGGAGGTTGGAGGAGATTACAGGCCAACTAAATCTGAATTAAAATTAGTATTATGAAAGTTTCCAAACCGGTTCTGTGAGTTAGGCTGTGATCTTATTTACATGGATATTATTCAGGATAAGCACCAGAGTCTGCCTAGAGGATAATAACATTACTACTATCTAAACTACGATAATTGGGATCCAAATCTGAATTACTGGAGTTACACCAGTTTCATACTAGTGAAAATGAGCAAATAATCTAGGCTTTCCTACCCCAGTCCCCCATGGAGACCAGGAGAGTAATGCTGAGCCGAAGGAATCCACCGCATTTTATAATCCAGGAGGTGGCCAAGTAACATGTAGTTACTTACTTGTAGTTACTTACGTGTACTTACACCTTTGTTTCTTATTTTGTCACCTCTATTTTCATAGTTACTTTATGTTCTAACCCTGACATGATCTGAAATGATGGTTAAAAATAAATACATTATTAAGCAACCTAAATATCTCCTCTGAAAAGCTGGCCATATTCAAATTTCTCAACCTATTGCTCTGGGAAATATCTTTGCTCTAATGTCAAAACACTTAAATGCATACTCTTACCTGTATGGTCTCCTTTCCCTGCTGAACACATGAAATCTTTGGGAACACATGAGGAGTTGCCATATTCTAGTACAATGACAAAACCTAGCCTAAAGAAAGCAAACATTTTCAAACTGAAATTCAAGATCTGTTTTAAGGTCCACTAGAGGAAACAATTCTGTGATGAGTCCATGGAGGATTCACTTTTGGGAGCCAATGAAGAAAGGAGGCATTGGCACCGTGAGGATGCTCTGGTGTTAGAGATGGGTGGGTACCCACTGATGATGCATATGTGATTTGCTTGGGCTCAGAGGTTTTCCAGGCTGCTGCAGATGGATATTGTACATGGGCAGGTTAGCAGCGAAAGAGAGTGCTGAAAGCCAGACTATGGGGTGCAGAGCCATGGGGCTTCATCACTGTCACCTGGCCAGAGCTTCTCTTCAGAAGATAAATTATTACAAATTATGGAAATAAATTAAAACCAACCTCTCTTCTGCCTGTTCAGCAGAGTCCCATAGTGCTTGTTGAAGTCTGTGGGTGAAATGGGACTGTAGGTAGATTTTGATTTAATCTTGGCTCTGCTGAAACATTTGCAAAATCCTCACTGAACTTCAGGAGAGGAAAGATTAATACATTAAACCCCTTGTCCTTTAGTATTCTGCTTTGCAGAAGGCAGCATCATCGTTTGCTTAAAGCGCAGGTGAACAGACTCTTGCTGGCTGTAGTTTTTTTTTGAGGATATGCAGAAGTTCTTGCCACTCTGCCCGTTTGTCTCCTGAAGTGTACTCACTTCACTGGGGCAAGTTTTTGCAGGAAACGGTACAGATAGATAGTGAAAACTAAATAATTCACACTGTTCCTAACTTCCCTAATGAGCAGTATTTCCCCTCCATCTCCCTGTGAAGGCAGCCTGGTCTAGTAGGCATCTTAAATCTTCTGACTTGGTAAAACTGACTTTCGCAGCCTCTGTTGGGTTGTCTCCATTTTTCAGGGCAAGCAGGGAGCAAAAGAGCTTCAGATTTCATTTCAGATCATGCTGTTCATCAGCAACAGAGGAGAAGACAAAACTTTCAGTTCACCTTTTTGTGCTATACCACCACTTATACCAGGGCACGCAATTGCTTTTTTTCACCACTGACTTCATTCCTTTTTGAAGAATATTAGAAATACTTGCTAGATAAGCTGTTTCATTAGAAGGTCATGGAATTTTGCAATATCCCATGCATCAGTTGGTATCTTTAACTCAAGGGTTTTCAGGCTTTGGCATCACTAGCACAAACTTACTTTTTCAGACCTTATTTTCTTTGGAAAAGCTAATTTGTAAGACTTGCTTTGAATGCGTTCTTTTAATTCTCTACTTGGTCACAGTCCCAGTGGATAGCATTTTCCAGTGCCTACTAAAGCATACAGAAGAGGCTAAACTGACAGTTCAATAGGCTCAAACAACCACATAGAGTCTACTGAAGAGCAATATCCTGCAAATTGAGTCAGTATTTTCACTGTATTCGGATTTTTTTAATTTCTTTTTTTTACATTTTTTCAGGATTCAAAAGTCCTGGATTGATCAAATTGTTGCATATTTCTCTCTGGGTAAGTGGTAGTGAGTAGAGATTTCTGACAGTTGTATATTAGATGCAGGTGGCTCTGTGAATGCTATTCCTGTCTGATACACTACATTAACCATAACCTGCAATTTCTTCCAAAAGAACTGGAATTAATTAAATTGTTTAATAAAACCTTACTTACCTGGATAAACTCATTTCTAGGTTGCATTTAGGTTCCCCTAATGCATCTTTCCAGATTATTATTTGTAACATAAAAAGCTAGAAGTGTTTACTTAGAAAACCAAACATTCAGTGTAATCCTGGTAATTGTCCAAGATTTTCCTTTTTAAGACTGAACTTTCTTATATACTTTTTCTTGCCATATTCTGAACTGTTAAATATTTCATTTAGCATGAATTGATAACTTCATTCCCACTCCACAGCTAAATGCAAGGCTCGAACATATACTCTGCTGCATAATTTACAGCTCAATGCAGCTCTTCTGAGCCTGCCTATAAACATGTATTCAGGCAATAAAGACATCAAGAGGTTTGGGGGTAGACATATCTGGACACAAGCTTTTTTGGCTTGTTGCTGTTGTTTAGTTTAAAGCAACTCCACACAGTAGAATAAAATGCTGCATCATGGATCTATACCTTAAGAAGATCATATCTTTGGAAGGAAGGTTTTTAACACAGAAGCAATACAAAGCAGTTAAATTTTATCAGGAGTACAAATCAAAAAATATTATTTCACTTTGTGCATGGTGTTTACAATAAACTTAAAAATTTTGCTGTTTTTAAACTTATTTTAAATGCCAGGAGAAAGCACTCTTGGAAGAAGATAACAGCTTCATCTTGTTTTCTTGGTAAAAGAAAACCATAAAATTCTTGGTAACTGAGAGTAGCTGAGGCACACAATGCAGCCCCATGATTCCAAGTGCAACATCATTTATATCCATAAGTAGATTAAATTTTAAAAGTTCTCTCAATACCACTGACCAGAGGAGCAATGTCATTGCTAGAAAAAACATGCACTGGTTACCTTATAATCAAATTTTCACTGCCTTTTCTGACAGGTTTTTAAGTTACTTAAGGGATCTATTTATATGTGGAAGCATCAACATCATGCAGTAAATCCAACCACAACTCAGTCACATATTTTATTAAGTTTAAGTTCAGTGAAAGTGCAGAGTAAACTAGGGCCCTATGTCTCTCAGTTACATCTGATTTGCGGTTGCTATAAAAAGGTCCACATGCCGCTCTTTCAGATGTGTTTTGGATTGAAAATAGGATTAATGTGCTAAAGTGTGATTAGAATGGTTAAACACGATTAATTGGAACAGACTTGTATTGCCAAGGGAGCTCCGCTGTTACTGGCCAGCCTCCAGTTTACCAAGTGAACAAAGCAGGCCAACTGTCCAAGTTTTTCCATGTCTTTGCTTATGTGCCTTTCCTTTGCATTTTCTCATAGCCAGCTTGTCTCAGAGCAGATTAAATACAGCTGAGAATGTTGGTCTAGGTCTGCAGCGAGGATCCTCGGGGAATAAGCAGGAACCTCAGGCCCAGACTTGGCTTCTCCAGCGCTGGTTGAAAACTGCCATGCACCTAGGGCAAGGGTCCAGGTGGATCGACTAGGGAGTGGGAGTAATTTGGGGTTTTTAAAATGATCTATTAAACCCCTGAACTTTAATCAAGCTGCTACCATACTGACAGCCATGATTTACTTACACATGGCTGCGAGGGGTAAAAGGGGCAAGGACTGCGGAGCATAGGCACTTGTCCCAAGCTTTAGAGACAATGCGTGTGCTACATGTGCATGCATCCACCAAATTAGCACACTGGTGTGTTTTATCACAGGCAAATTCATGTGTATCTGTGCCACAGAAAATGCCTTTTTTGTTTTGTTTGTGAGGTATCTGGCTGGACACTCAGCAAATCCTGACCCTCTCCACTAACTGATCTCCCCTACCTTTTCCAAACACAGATTAAGGATTTAAAGCTTAGGTAATCAAAGCTTTAAACTGATCCTGCCTGGAGAAGTCAGAATGGTTTAGTATACTGTTCTAAAACCAGAAATACCTTAGTGGTTTGTTGCATGAAGATATTAAAGTTTGCACAAATTAAACTCAGGAGTGCAGACATTTTGAGCTAAATTCCTGGCTATAAGCAACTAAAACCTTCATAGCAATTAAAACCATGTTTGATATTTTTTTTAATAACTGCAGGCACAGTTCAAATCACAATGGGATTGCCTTTCCCAATAACTAAGTCATTGTATGACTTGTAGAGTAATGCTGTTCTCTCTGGGAATAGGTTTGGAAAACACACATACATGCACAAGATCTCCAAGACGGCATGTGCATGCTTACACAACAGTCTTTCAATATTTAGTATCCTTCTTTAGAAACTGTCTGACCACTGGGGACAAAAGGGTAACCATGTATTTGTCTGCTGGTGTTTGAGATCCTGCAGCAGTTGTTAGGAAAAAAAAAAGGAAGATGAATTCAGGGCTATTTCTTGCTGCACTCTAGTTCATTTATGTGACTGTACATAAATTTCCATTTCTCTGAACAATGCAAACAGAGAGACAAACAGCGTGCCCTATCCTTGCTCATAATTTACAAACTTGCCTTGGAGTCAGCTCAGTGCCACTTCCCTCTCAAGGACACAGAGATAACCCTTTCACTTGCTTTCTGCTGGGTTTCCCTTTTCTGCCTTCCCATTCTCCCTGCCTCACATACAGATTCTCAAAACTGGACTTACAGCTCCTGTGTTTGTGGTCTAGGAACATGTTAGCTCAATATCTGACCAGGAGTTGTTACAAAGTCCATTGCATTGGGAGAATGATACTGCTTCAGGTCCAGAATGGGTGTCCCTCCACTTTCCATTTGAAACGATGCTTAACACACCACGGTACACAGAACAAAAAGGGAGAAGATTCATAAGCCTCTTCACAAGCTTTCTGCCTGCCATTCCTGTAAATGCATCAGCCTCCTTCAGTGCTGTGCAGTAAGCACTGGTGGCAGCAACCTCCTGGCAGAGGTCTGATTTTAAGCTGCAGCCACATCTGAGTTGAACTCATAAGATTTTCTTGCATAGGTAGATTTGAAAATTAACTTTAAAAATTAACTCCAGCTCCAGAAGAAAACAACTGGAATTGCAGACATCCAGCATCACCGCCTCTGTAGTCATCTATGAGCTCTTGAAAACACTAACCTACCCCCTCAGTGCTTGCAGTGAGTGGCTCATCCACATGAAGATACTCTCAGTGTTTCCTTCTGTTAGTGCTGGTGAGTTATTAAAGCTTTCTTGACAAGCTGGGATCATGGCTTTCACTCCCAGTATTTCAAAGGATGCTTCTGCAGCTTACTAAGCCTGCCACACTACCCTGACAGGTACTCTGCCAGTTACATTGTTACCCATCTACTAACACCCCCCCTTGTCAAACTTCTTAGCCCCACACCCAGAGCGCAAGGCCGAGCATTCTCCAGGAGGAAAACATATCCAGCAATGAAAGCGAATCCTCCCCATCAAAAATGCCCATTGAAAGCAAGTTTCCAAAGCCCATACAAAGGTCAGTGTTTACATCTGTGATGTGGTACAAACTGGAAATAACTATTATTTTTCAAACTGCTATTGTAACTACTGCTGCACCCTGCTAAAATAAGTTTTAAGAACAGAAACCCTACTGTCGGATGGGTAGTAGCTCCTCACCACATTCATGTATTGGACAATTACAAAAACATCAGGCCATAACAATACCTGTACTGGGTCCAAACTTCCATGCAGACCCATGTCTGTCTTTAACACCAGCTAAACTTTTTCTTACCACAAATGTTAGAAAGTCCCTTTTTAATTGAAAACTGATATTTCAGTTTATTGTGGAGTATGCTAAGCAAGTACAACCTTTCCCCTTGTATCACCACAGCATACTGGAAGCTGTCAGTGCTGAGAAGGAGAAAACTGCAGCCGAGTGCCCCATGTCGCCCAGTGTAAGTAATGTGAAAGCCCACATATTCTGTTCCTTAATTATGCATTTGGAGATCTTGCCTTAGGGGAGGTTTCCATTTTTGCTTTTTTGTCAGATACGATCAGTGCTTAATGCATATGCAGACACATATGAGACCCCTTCCATATTTGTGTAGACCACAATTGTAAATTTCTGAGAGAGGGCTGTTTACTTTGGTACTTACGTCTGCTTTAAGCCTTACTTTAGTTACCAAACCTCAGCTTTAGTGATCTAATATATCATCTCCTTATCAAACGTGGCAGAGAACCTGAAGCTGAATTGTAAGCTTTCCTACAGAGACATAGAGCAGTGACATATAAATGGATGGGATGGAGTTACAGAAATGTAGGTGGAAGCAGAATTGGGACCCAGGATATTTATAGCACTGAATTAAGGCATTTCAGAAGTTATAGCCTGAGTCACATACCTGATTCTATACATGGCCATCAATTTTTTTGTTACCTACGCAAGTCACTTAGCTTCCCTTAGCTGAACATCCATAAAGCTGGGGATACTAGTGTGGCCTTGCACAGTGCAGTGAGAATAAATGTACAGAAGACAAAAGAATTGTGATAATAGATATTGTTCAAATAGGCTGGATGTATCACACCTCCCAAAATAATACATTGACATTTATAATTCACTTTCTTGAGGGTTTTTTTTACATAAAGTGTAGACTCACAAAGTCCTTGCAAGCTGAGTACCATCGCATGCATTTTTACAGTGAGAGAAAGTGAGAGCTGGAACAAAAACAGCAAGGACTGGATCCAATAAGGTGCTGAATGCTCCAACCCTGTTTAAGGAAAACACAAGCACTGGTTAAACTGAAGCCAGTGAGGCCTTCCTTTGATTTCGATAACATGCCTAAGGGTTTTGCTGGAAGGGAACCAGAGCCCTCAGCACCTTGCAGGGCTCTGCACTCCCTGTTGTTGCCCAAAGTCATGCAGCAACGCAGTGGCAGAGCAGTGGTATCATGGGAATGTCTCTTCTGGATTCCTGAACAGGATGACCAAGTAATTAAAGATAAGAGCGAGAGTCTGTTCCAGGTTTTACACAAAGCCCTCTGCAAGTTGGGAGAAGAATTTGGACAGCTTAGTAACTGCTGCCTAAATATATATTCAGAGCAAAATTCTTTTCTGCATGCACCTGGTTTGCATGAATGCCATGCTTGTGCGTGCAAGGAAGGCATGTGCATGACTCAAAAGAGGATCCTGAGTAAGAATGACCCCTAATTACATATGGCACAGCAGGGGAAAAAGGGCAGCTCTACACATACAGGTGCATACAAAATTTTTTAGATCCAAAATCTGATTTAGGATACTGAAATCTGAAAATGACATTACTGTTTAACTGGAATGAGGCTTTTCAACTTGAGAATATTGCTTGTCCCTGTCAGCAACACAAAAGAAGTGTATTACCCACTCTGCCTATTAAAATAGAGGGGGAAAAATTAATCACTATCAATTCTTAAACATTTCTGCATTGTTCTGTTAAATCCTCCCCCTTTTGGCTGAACCACACACTTTGGGGAGGCAGAGTACTGTCATAACGCATACAGAAAACACACAGAGCTGGAGAGCGCAATATGGGGAGGATGAGAGCTGACCCTGGATTCAGCCAGCCCTGGGAGTGGATGACAGCCCCACACAGGCATCCTTTTCTCCAGGGTGCTACAGAGCAGAATAGGGTGCTTGAAGAGGGGCTAAATGTAATATGGAGACACTCAGCAGCTTTTCATACATCTTTATCTCTTCTGCCTAAGCTGCAGTACACTGTGCAGATTTATGGGAATTCTTTCCATGTTCGCAACTTATAAGTATTAATAACCCGTCCAAGTTGGAAAATAATACACCATTCCTAACTCTATTAACTACAGAAAATCTGGCTTCAGTTAAAATAAGATCCCCTTTAGCAATGCCCAATATACAATAAATATTATATATAAAAAAAGCCAGGCCGCATCTTATCTGAGGTACGGTAACAGTAATGTTTTTGCCTGAGGCACTGCAAACTTCAGGCTTAAGAAGTCAAAATGACAGGGTGCAGATGATCACTGGAAAGTTATCATTTTTAACCTAAATAGTTACCTTAAAGTCTTTTTTTATCTAATAATGAATACAGACAGGCAAATTCAGCATGCCCACAAATCTACACTGAGTTATTAAAATCATAGATAAGTTATACAAAAGCTGATTTTTTAAAACTTCTGCTTCTGCCACTGATCTGCAAGAAAAAATGGCATTAGCATTTCTGCTACTGCCATACAAAACCAGCTCTCAGTTTTCCAAATAAGGAGTTTCATTCAGTGACCACTGGTTTTGAAACAACTTGCCTTCTAATTTGAGACTAAACCCTTTGGTCCTTACTCTGACAAAACTCTTGTTGCAGTCAGTGGAAGGTCCTTGACTCAATTAAGGCTTCAAGATTCATGTTAAGATCTGATATATTTAAATGCCAGATTTACATGTTTTCAGTAGATACTTGGTACTTAAATCTCTAGGTCTGTGCCTCACAGAGAAGGTAATCAACTACCGGAACAAGAGGCTTCCCAAGGAAGTGGTGGAATCACTGTCCCTGGAAGTGTTCAAAGACAGTGTAGATGAAGCCCACAGTGAAATGGCTTAGTGGTGGTCTTGGCAGTCCAAGGGTAATGGTTGGACTTTATAATCTTGAAGGTCTTTTCCAACCTAGTTGATTTTATGATTCTACGATAAATACTACATCAGTGTGTTCCAGCATCTCAGTATCTTTCAAGGTTAAATATCGCAAGATATGTCCTCAGGGTTACTCAGTGGACCTCAAAGTTGGAAATGCTTCAGAACAGCACAGCCCCACTGGAGCTTTAATTGCATGACTTATCACCCTGCTTTAATCTAGCAGAAGAGACTTGCTGCGTACTCTGCCTTAGCAGGGGTCACTTGCAAGGTCAGCTGCCAAGTCGGTGATATTGCAACCTGTTGGAGAATGCAAATGCCTCAAATTAGTTACTGAGAACAGCCTGCCTCCGGCCTCAGAAGTTCAATTAATCGGATATGCAGTTAGTTTAAAGTTAAAATCAGCCATCATCTCAGGTGCTACTCAGATGCTTTTTACCAATTCCTGTGCCACTCTTACCACATTTTGCCCTTTTCTTTTCCCTTTTGATCAGGAAGCCCCCAGCACCATCCCCAAGGATGGGGTTAGGATAGTGGAGCTGCAGGAGTTGTGTCACAGACCACATGCAAATCCTTCTTCTAGAAAAGCATTATCCTGCATATCTGTGCATATGGGCAGGGCTGAGCAGCGACAGACATACCATGACCCAACACTGAGCTCCTGCCCCTCTCCTGGCCCCTCCACTGGCCTCGTCACTTGCGGGAAGAGCTGGATGAAGCCAGTGTTCCTCAGTAACCCAGCAAAGGAACGCATCTTGAACCACATGGGGCATTCTGTTGATTTTAAGTGATTACCTGGGGTGTGAGACTCTCTCAGTGCCTCAGCCTCATCATCTATGAGACAGGCATGATGAAATGTAGGCATTTCACTATATCGTGTGAGATCCAAAGGTGAAAGGAACCTGCTGGAATCACTGCAGCAGCACACCATGGGGAAAGAAAATCTGTGCATTTATTAATTATCATTCTGTTCGTAGCTATGATTACTGTTTGCTCCATTTCTGACCTCCTCAGGGTATTCATTCGTTTAAATTCCCGCTTCCTAGCATTATTTTCTGGCTTAGTGTTAGTCTGTAGGCCAGATGCCAATTAAAAGAGATCAGGACCAAAATTACTTAAAATTTGCTTTTGTAGGATGTGGATTAAACTTTTAAGAAAGGAAAAAAGCCAGTGATGCAATTCACAGCAGCTTGTGAACCCTCCTGCAACTACAGATGTTAAACCCAGAACATCACTTTGGTTACATCTTTGTTAAACACAAAGATTGCAATACTGGCTGGATCGGTATTAGGTTTTTTTCAGCTGTTTTTGTCTGAGCATAGGAAGTCAGAAAATTATCTCTTTGTCAAGCTAGCTTTTTTATTCGTTCATCTATTTAACATCTTTGTCCAAGTTACCAGACTAGCAAGCTTAGAATGACCGAAAATTAAAGTCAGTGGAGAAATTGAGAGGTTTCACATGCATACCAGAAAGCAAACTCATGCTCAGAATGAGATTTGGACAGTTATCTCACTCTGAACATGACCTCATGAACCTGGCAGCTTTGTTGTCTTCCACCCTTCAGCAGAGTTTGAAGTCTTTGGTGGATCAGTGGCTTAATCTCTAACTTGCTTTTAGTTGTAACAGCAAGGGGAAAACCTCAATCGTTTTGCAGGATTTTGCAAGCAAGTGTCAAAACACTCATTCATCAGAGTTATTCAGAGTCTGCAACTGCTGTTGTTTTTATCCAGTTAAAGTCTGTTTCATCAAGTGACCTGTGGTTTTAAAACTACTTGCCTTTTAATATAACCCTAAACCCTTTGGTCCTTACTCTGATAAAACTCTTGTCACAGTCAGTGGAAGGTCCTTGGTTTAACTAAGACTTCAAGATTCAGGTTAAGATCTGATATATTTAAATAAAAGAAATGAAGGGCTAAATAATGAGGATCTGTCAGGGTGGGGGAAGTTCTTATTTTTACTTCCCATTATAATTTTCATCTCTGAAAAAGTTCTGGCCAAACTCACTGCTTTCTGAGCCACAGCAGCCGTGTTAGGGGAAAGATATTGTGAAAACTCTGGAAAATTTGAAAACTACATTCTTTCATAACAAAGGGCTAGTCTGGGTTTTAATATAATTGACAAAAATTTGTGAAATACATGAAAAACAGAAAAATAGGGAGTTTTCTTTGATCATCTGCATGGAAGAGAACTTGAGAAGTTTGGAGTTCTAAGTTATCCTGGGCAGTTACAGTAGGTTCTGAAAGTCCTTAAAGGCTTTTTTTCTCACATAAGGGGTTTGAACTGGCATTTCCTCCAAACAGCCAAAGCTTGTTTCTCAACCGAATGAAATTTTAAAGAATGTTGTTAATTAGAACAGTTATTGTTGTTATAGAAGCTGGACATGTTTCCTGTTAAAAATTTAAGGGGAATTTATAGTCTTCATTTTGGGCTCAATGACTATACCTGAAGAGCATCTTAGGAGTAGGTCAGAGTTGGCGCTCAGTCCAGAGCCTGCCTGGAGCCAAGGCTGATGTGAGGCTGGTAGCAGAGAGAGATGTTCTGGCACAGCCCTGCCTTGATCTCTGTGCTTGGCTCAGTGATATCCCACCTCCAATCCCAGGCTGACCACAAAGCTCAGGGCCCTTCCTGCAAGGTCTTAAGCATCACTTGCTCCCAGGAACATCCATTTTGTAGATAACATGAGTTAAAAATTTCTCCATCCTTGTCCAGTCCTGTTTTTCCCATGAGAGCACAGAAGTCTCCTGCCTGCAGTAGCTTTGATATTAAATTTAGGGCTCAAACTAATAGCATCTAACCCACATATTAGTTCCATTGAAGTGAACTGGAATTACTGACTTAAGCAGATATTAAATCTCTTGAGAAACTGTAGAAAAAGAAAGAGTCATGCTCTTAATTAACACTAGAAACATCCAGCCTCGTTAAACACAGACATTTTTAGCAATTTATTTGCTATAGATGTAGTTAGCTGATTTGAAGAGTCAGATTTGTTCTGATTAAAGCATTTATTTCAATGTCAGCAGAAGGAAAATTTACTGCCTCAGGAAAACATAAATGTCAAATGTGTGCTTGGATATACAGAGTATGGTAGATAGAAAGAAGATGATGTTTTCACAGGCCATGTGCTTAAAGGTCGGTTAGGTTAAAGAATACTTTGTTGTTGTCTTAAAGCTGCTGTATCTGAAGAGGGAGTTGTGCAGCTGAAGGGAAAATGGCAAGAGGGAATGTGTTGTCATGTCCATGGGAAAAGCACCAGCCACTCAAAAGGAGTGCATGTGTGTAAACAATAGCTGAATTTAGCCCAAGACCCATAAAGACTATTTCTATGTAATACTGCTCCATTGCCAGAACAACTGCTTTTCTTTTCCAATGTACGTTGGCAGTTTGGGTTTTTTAGGCAACAGCAACCATGAGTACTCTTCTCTTAATAGACTTGAAACATCAAAGATCCATTATAGTTGTGTAAAAAGTTGCTACATCCAAACTGATTTTTATCCAAGGAGAATTTCAGCCTCTAGAAGACTAAGCCAGGAGCATTTCACCTGCACAAATACAACAGGAATATTAGAGAGAAATCACTGAAATAAATTAAAACCTACCTCTTCCATACAGATATTCCTTTTGAAGTCAGGGAAGAGTGCCAGTGTCTAGCTGTAGGGATGGAGTGCTGCCCTGGACCTCTGAGGGTCCCTAGGACATTAGCACAAGGCCAGCAGATGATCAAGGACTCCTACAAGACGTTCATGCCCTTATGGAGTGGCAGCTGGAGGCTACATATGTTCAGAGACCTGAATGTCTGCATAAGTAACTGTAAGGATGTGAGTTTTTAAAGCAGACACTAGTACATAAGACGATGAAACTCAGGCTGCCCTGGACAGAGATGTGACTGACTCCCAGAGCTTGTGTATTCTGGGGACCAGATCCCACTATTTCTCCCAGCAGTGCTGACAGGGACTGAAATCCCACTCCATGCTCCCAGTAACTTCAGGTCTCATCCTAGGTTTCTAGTGGCTGTGATCAGTTTTGAAGCTGCTCACTCAGCACCTCAGAAGCAGTGTTGCAGGATGAGGCCATTAGCCCATATTTACATTGCCTGGTAATGCCATCAAACGTTCTGCTTCTAGTCATTAGCAATCCATCCCTCCTGTCTTTCCCCTCCCTGAGGAAGTGCTCCACAAAGCCTGTTTCATGGATTTCTGTTTTTCCATTACTATTGTAGTCTCCCCAGTTTATCTTGCTCTTTCATTAAACAGCAAACCGCAGATACAGTTTCAACCTAGCAGCCTGTTTGCAAGAAACTAACCATTCAAAAATAGGAACACATCGTTTGCACATTCTTTAAAAAATCATTTAACATGATTCATTGCTTTATTCTTTGCTTGAAGCATGCTTCCCTTACATTAGTAATCTTTTACCTTTCACTTATAAATTCAAAGACAAAAGTGGTTACAGTTCTCCAAGTCCTTATATACATAAAATATTACATTATCGCTATCCAAAAGTCAGTTTCTCTTCCTTAATTAGGATTCAAGATTTCCAACAATAAGTTGTTGCAGCAGATGTAGAGCTCTTTTATGTTTACTAATTCACATTTCTGGTTTGTCACTTTGCAAAGAGGAAAAAGGAAAGAGTTGTAAGTGGGATAAGTACACTTTTTTCTAAACAAAATAAGAGGAAGTTCCAAATATGGGGGAAACAGAAGTCATCAGTGACCTGATTCAGTAAGAATTTATGCAGAGAGTCCATTACTTTTTGGAAAGTTTATCAGTCTGTCCCCACAAAAGCCATGCTGGAGTGAAGTGGTAGCAGCTTCGGATGTACTGTTCATTATGTGCCTGGATGTGCAAGTCAGAGTTCCTTATTAATAGAACTCCAGCCACTAAATGGATCTTTTCACACCTAAAATGACTTTATAATATCAATATCTCAAACTTTAAGTCATTTTTTAATGTTCTTGCTGGAGTAAACTTCATTTTGTGACTGATAAAAATAAAGGGTGGAATTTCATCATAAAAATATACCCTAATATATTAGATAATATCTGAAAGGAAGTAAATCTTGTTTGGAGCAAAAAAGACATGTTAAATCAACCAACCTGTCTGAGAGGACAAAGATAACCATAGCAAGTAGTGCTATTTCCTGTAACATCATTTTGCCACATCTAAATATAAAAATCTCACATAACAGGAGCTATGTCCTTCAGGCCACCAACAAGAACCTTTCCAAGGAGGCATGGAGAAAATGTTCGAATATGTTCTTGTGAAAATTGTCTGTTAAGAAAAAAATAAAATCTGAAAATGGGGAAAAGAACAAGTGATCCATGTACAAGGCAATGCTTTAACATTAAGAATTTTTCTTGGTGCAATTCTTTTCTGATTTCATGTGCGTATGTTCCTGACATTCCCTCTGACCTGCTGTTCTACAGAGGAAAGTAACTTTTTGGTTTGGTTATATACCTGGACCTCAGGGTCTCCGTTGGATGCCTGCCTCTGCTGACAACTGTCTGTGTGTCCATGAGCAGAAGACTCCATTCCTCCTGTGTCTCAACTAGACATTTGCAGGATACTCGTATTCTCCTGCTGCATCCCTGTGCTTTGCAGATGGAGCACAGCCCCTGGGTTAATGGCCATTGCCACATGTTAGGACAACAGCACCTGGAAAGTGGCACCTGGACCTTGTCAGCAGTTCAAGGCATGGCAGCACGGAGGATCCAGCCTTGCAGCTGCCAGTACCCTGAAAAAGCAAAGCTCCTGCTGATCAGGTGTTTGAGTGCATTTACATGACACAGCTGCCAGCGCTTTGCCTGGGAATCGCTGATGCCTTCTAGGGACAGAGCAGCCTTCCCAGGCAGCGCAATGGCATTTTGGCCCCCAAGTTTTGTGGTGTCCAGCCCTGCTGGAAATGACTCAGTTGCCTCTAAAACTGTATCAAACCCATGGCAGTTTACAGCCCAGTGCAAACCACCCCAGCTTCAATTTACCTTCATATGCCACCCAGAAGCAGTGCCAGTTTTGATGTGAGTCTGAGCCTTGACTCTGCAAGTCAGAACCATTAATTCCTAGATACAGGCTTTACATGCTTTAATCCTTCCTTATGACTCAATTTCCCTGGATTCCCTCTTACTCTAACCTCTTCTTTCTGAAGTCCCTCCAGTTTATCTGTATCTTTTTTGGTAATATGTTGCCCAGCAGTGAATGTAATTTTGTTTCCTTGTGTATTTTCTAAATCCTAGTTCTTAAAGCATTAGGGCTTTATGTGTGCAAACACACTCTATTATAGAATCATAGAATAGTTAGGGTTGGAAAGGACCTTAAGATCATCGAGTTCCAATCCCCCCGCTATGGGCAGGGATACCTCACACTAAACCACGTCACCCAAGGCTCTGTCCAACCTGGCCTTGAACACCACCAGGGATGGAAGATTCACAACTTCCTTGGGCAGCCCATTCCAGTGCCTCACCCACCCTCGCAGTAAAGAACTTGTATCATATTATATATAATGTGAATAATTTGCCTTCATATCAGTGATACCAATTTGGGAGGGAGAGAAATATCAGCAGGATTTGATTTTGAGTTGCCAGCTGTTTTTTTCTTTAAGAATATTTCTTTCTTATTAGTGTCCCAGTGAATGACTAAAATGTAAACTAAATTAAGAGGAAGCAAAACATTGGGATGATTCATACAAACATAGAATTATATTGGTCCAGATTTTTCTGAAGTCTCTCCAGAGTGGTTTGAGTGTACTGCACAGGTTTCAGGCTGCTATCACAAAAGTCCAAAACTGGACTTAACTTCTTCAGGCCCAGACATCAGCCATCTCAAAGCTGCCAGTGCCATTTCTCTTATCAAAATCCACTTGCTCCTAAGCTTGGGCACAAGATTAACAGTAATGGTCTCAGTACAACCTAAGTCTTCAAATATCTGTACAAACACATTTACTCGAGGTCAGTGATATTAATAATAGACTTTCAATTGATTTCAGTGGGAATTGACCTTTATATACACAGAAGAGAAGTGTATATATCAACAGATACCCACCCAACTGTGATAACTAACATAAAATGAGCCAGCAGAGGTTTGTGCCCCGGCAAGAAAGGTGTGTCAATATGCATAATCTAGATGGAAAGGCTTAAGCAGAGTCATTTCAGAGAGATAAATGAAATAAAATAACATAAAATAAAATTTAAACAGAGAAGTTATACACTGGATGTGAACCTCTAATCCAATTCTGAAGTCTACCACAGTCTTCTTGGACAGCCTGCATAGTCTGTCCACATATTCCCCACCATAATGGAATTCTTCCTTGCTTCTTCCAAAGGGGAGAAGTACAGGACCGAGTCCTTGCTTATTGTGACTCTTTTGATTCTGGTAATGATAATAATTGACTTCAGCATCTTTGTTTCTGGGATTATTTGTTAGCCTTTCTTGTGTGCTTGTTTGGACAGAAAACTTTCCAGGAACTGGACTGCCTTTTATCAAGTGAGATGATGGCAAAGGCCCCTCACTTGCAGTTCAGTGCCAGCTGGAAGGAAAGGGCTCTTCCTGAGGTGAGCAAAAAAAAGGGGGAAAACCCCAGCAGTGAGGGGCATTTTGGTAGTGGAGAACTGTCTGAAAAGGAAACAATGCCCCTGGACTCCATTCACAGACAGAGTCAAAACTGGTCTCATGCCATCTACCCAGAGGGATCGTGCTGCTGATAGCCTGGAGCTGGTACCAGCTGTGCTTTGGATGTAGCATGCAGTGAATGCTGAACTGAAACCACTGAACAGACCTGTGGGAGTTCGCTTGTGCTGTCCAACACACCCAGAACAAGAGCAACTTGCTAGAAACTTCTTATATGAACCAGGAAGAGGACTTTACAGACTTAACAATGTGTAGTAAGATAGTAGTATTTCATTTTCCAATTTGCTGGAAAAGGAAAATCCTCCACTTTCCCACACCTTGTGAAACAGCCCAGCTAAAGGCTGGGAGGTAGCAGCTTACACCAATTTTGCACTGCGTACCAGGCTGAAAACCAGAAAACTCTACTTTTCCACTCGACATCCATTACTGTAAGAAGGGATTCCTATAACCTCCCTGGCCCAATAAAGTGGTGCATAGGGTAAGCACTGTTGTTTAGGCTGGAAATCTTTGTCTCTATCAGAGACAACAGATGCTGTTAACAACCTCTGTGAGATCCACAGGTGCTGTGCTAGGTATGGTTTTGAATGCAGGATTTGAAGGATATAAGCAATTATTTTAAAGAATGCCTCTTTCATTTGGAAGTTACACAGTTACATACTATTGCAACCCACTCTGAAACTATTAAGCTAAAGGCAAGAAATAGGAAAACATGAAGACTTTCAAATGGCGAGAATTTGCACAGGGAATCAAAGAGGTTTCAAGTTCACTTAGTGCAGATGTTTCTATAATTGAGACACACTAGAAAAATGCATTAATGCACAAATCAGTCTTGCCTACAGTTATCTGAACCATAAAAAATGTCCATAGTCAGAACGTAATTCCCGATAAAAACCTATAGGACACTTAAAAAAATAAGACAGGTTCTTTTTTTCCTATTAGACTCCTTAGGGTTTTTTTCAATAGGGGAATCCAGAGGGAGCACAAACAAACCTAAAGTCTGTTGACCAATTCACCCCATAACCCCCTTTCATACACTCACCCACAGGTATTAAGGACCTGAATTTTAAAGAGGCCAACTAAATGCAGCTGGTGGCCTGGAAGATTTATTCAGGTCCTGATCTTACTCCCATTTAAACCAGTAAAACTTCCGTTGGAACTGTCTCAAGCTCCCTTTACTGCATGTGCCCAGTCAGCCTGCAAATTCCTGCATGCAAGGACAAGAATTGCACCTACACTTGTACTGCTAATGCAAAATGCACAACTGTTTCACAGGTGGAGGGAGAACAAGGAGTCTCATTGCCTTTTGACTCCTCAAAACTGTACAGTTTGAAGCACAGACACTATTCAAATGAAAGAGACTAACCTGAAAAGAAGAATTGAGTCCTCATCTTTCTAAATATCACAGAATCCTCCACTTTCATAGTTCCATATATATAAACAGAACTGGCATGTTCTCAGGAATAAATTGTTAGCTCCCTACCCAAGGTCAGCAGAGACCAGCTGTGCCCTGCTGTAACATCCTCGTGGAAAGCTGTCTTAGCTGAAAGTCTAAATCACCAACAGTCATTCCTACCTGCATGTAGCATAGCTATTTTCTCCCCAGAACTACCTCAGGCACGCAGCCTCCTTCTGTTACAGTAGATTTTAACAAGGATCTCCTAGCCCCACATTCAGAGATTAATGAAGATTATCAGGTGCTGTCTCCCAAACACACCTGTTTGCCCTGTGTTGCTTTTCTGAAACAACAGCAAACACTAATTCCCCCTCTTTTACTCCATCCCGTCCCCCCCAGTCAAGACCATGATTGCCTTGATGGATCAAAATAGTGATACAAACAAGAAAGAAATTGTGTCTGTCCATAATCTTTATCTCAGCCCAGTGGGAGGTGGGTGGAGAAGTATGAATAACAAATTATCTTGCAGTGGATTCCACTAATCAGCCCCAGGGCTGGGCTGGTTCAGCATGAAGCAATTCTTAGCTTTTTGCAGTGCTAGCATAGGCCTTGGGCAGACGACCCTGCCCCCTAATTAAGAACCTGAAACAAATTGAAAACAGTTGTGAATAATTAGACAATTTAAGTGCTGTTAAGAAGGAATAATTTTTGCAGCCATCGTAATAAATCTTATGCTGTCCGAACCCATACGCTTTATGTGTGCTTTTTTCTGCTAGTGGGTTAGTGCATTACTCATAAAAGGAACAGTATCCCTTTTGTTTTGATTGGGCCTGTTTAATAACAAAAGAGCATATCACTATAAGTGGAAGTGTGATGACAAAGAGAATAGCCTTTACTTTCCTTAATTTTCAGTCGTTGTGGTTCAGATCCTGTGTCAGATTCCTGGCATGGGACTTTGGTGGAAAAAAAAGAATTCTTGATTTGCACTGTAAATAATACCTGAGCCCAAGCTACTTAACATTGTTTAGATTTCTTTGGGAAAATACATGTCAGGAAAATACTTAAAAATGTAACAACTGACCTTTTAGCTGTATGTAGCAGATAAGTTCTTGAAGTATTAACTAAGACTTCAGGAAATCTATTTTTCTCTGAAATTTTCCACCTTTTTTTTAATCTTCCCACTTGTCTGGAACTCAGTTAAAGTGTTTAACAGAAAGTAATTTACAGAAGGAAAGCTTTCATCATGCACTGCCAAACTATTCAGGGCCTGCTTCAGAAACTCATAACTGGCTTTATTAGAAATCAGCTCTGTGAACACCTAAACGTATATTTCAGTTTTATGTTATGTATAGCTTTTCTGAAGTCAAAGTATCTGCTCACACACTTCAGCCCTTGTAGGATCCAGCGTTTGCTTGGATAATGGCATTACTTGCAAACAGGATATGGAATGAACTTCATTATTTAGAAGTATGCTTTGGCTTTATTACTATCTTAAAATAACCTGCATTCCTCTGTCATTTTGATGGGTTTATATCACATAATTCAATCTGGACACGGATTCTGAACACCCAGTTTTTAGAGGATTCACGAGATGCTGCTTTGTTTTAGTTCAATTTCCAGAGAAATGAAAACAGAGCTCACCGTGGCAGCCATGTGTTCACAGTATTTGCTGCCCATGCAGCAGAAATGAAGTTGTGAGAAAGTACCTGCTTCTGCACCCCAGTAGTGTAGATTTAAGTACAAAAATGGAAACAAAATATTGTGCAAGCCTCGAAAAATTTACCTTATCAACATAGTCTAAGTAGTGATAAGGGTTGCGATCTATCTTTTCTCTAGCTCATAATGTGACAGGCAGTTCAGCTCTTGCTATACACTTTTCTGCTCTAAGTCCTATGACACCTCTCACCATTTTGCATCTGCCTGCAGATGAGATCTGTGGCAGTTGCTCTTGTACCTGAAGCTCTTCCCATCTCAGCAGTATTTAGTCATGGCCCTGAGGGTTATTTCAAGTCTGAATTACCCTTTGCACAGTTTATCCCCACAGTACCTGCTGTGTATGACCTCATCAGGATGTTGCTACGTGTTGCTACTTCTTTCCAAGCCTTTCATGACTGTGCTGCTGCCTTACATTGGCATTCATGTATTCTGCACACGGAACCAGTGGCCCCTCTGGGTATGAGGAGCTGAGACTTAGATTTCAGATGTTAGATGATGTTAGATGACGTAGCAGCCTGAAGACAACATATAGTAATTAAGAGTCAGCTTTGCACCAAAATATATTTCAGAAGTTGTTGCGGAAAAGCTAGGATGTCACACAAGCAAGGCGACAGCTCTTTGTTATGCTTTCTGTGCAGAACCATAGCAAACATTTCCATCGCTGAAGTTACTTACAACATTCCAATTACTTTAGAAAAAAAGAGAAATAATGTTTCAAGTCCTAAAGATACTTTAAAAAATAGTAGCAATAGGAATACACTACCTCTACTTTTCCACCCTTCATTTTTCATTCATCTACTTTCAAGTGTGTGTATGAATTTCTTCTTTTGAGAATAAAGATGGAATATCTTCCCCAGAAAAGAAGTACACGAACAACGAGGAGGGACTTGATATGTTGATGTTCCCTCATGAAGCAAGAGCAGAGGAAATGTCATCAGAGGCATACCTACCTATCCATACATACTTCTCTTCCCTCTCCATCAGACTGGTGTCCTCTTTAGAGGACTAGTGTCTAATGAAGATCCCCAGGGGTTTTCTAATTTTGGCCTAGGATACAGTAAGAGTTTATTGTGGACAAAAGAACAATTTGATGTTTCAATGTTACATCCTTTGGCAATGAGCTTAGGCACAAGTAATCAGTCACATCCATGCTCAGGGTGTACCATTAGCCCCAGGGATATCTGGGTGAGTCAATTGAAGTCCTTGGGGGCCAATAGACAGGTACAGAAGGCACCTGCTTCTTTGGTTCTTGTTAGTCTTGGTGGAGTTGCATTAGGGGAAGGAGCAATTTTGGCAACCAAAGGAAACCCCTGTGTGTCTGCCCACTAGCAGCCACCTCTGGCCCTCAGATTCCCATTCCATAAAATGGGCCTAATAGTTTCTTACCCTCAACATGGCTGCAGGGTTTAATCAGCGAAGGTTTATAAGGTGCTTTAGGAGCTTTGACTGCAAGTTGCTGCAGACTTGCTAACTACATTATTTCAAAATAAAATAAACACATTTTATACAATTGAAAGGAAAAGGAAAAAAAATATAAAAATCCACCACTCCTTCCTCCCCCCCAAATCAGCTTCTCAGGATTTCTCCAGCATGCGTTACACTGTACTCCATACTCAAGGTTTCACAAATAGACATAGCTGGTTGGCCAAGAGGGTTTTTTTTATCCTGGTGTTTATAATTCCAATTGGTGTAAAATTTCCTGATGGTTAACACATCCCGTTACAGACACTTTTGAATGAATGACTCATTCCCAAATAATTGACTAGCTTTGTAATTTGGGAAGTAAAAATCACATTTATGAGTCCCTGGGGGGAGGGCCTATAATGTTGTGCATAAAAAGTAGATAAATCATAAAACCTGATTTTTTTTTTCTTTTGTAAAAGCTTCCATTAGCCTTTGTGTGCACATTAAAGCAGGGCCCTGTAAATGTGTGCAGCTGCTTTAAATCACTGGTGCACTTTAAAATCAAGTCTTTTTATATTGTGATGTTAAAATTGCATGTTGGTTACTGTAATTCTGTCTTGGTTTTTGTGGGACATCCTTGGACCAGATCTGCTTCTGGAAAGACCTTTCCCTTTTTACTAAGTTTTCTAATCCCTGCAAGCAGAAGAAGTCTAGGCATTTGGCAGCCAGTGTAAATGGTATTTATCAGGTAAACAAGAGAGACAAACAAAAAGGACCAGTCAATGCCAGTGCAATTAGAACCCCATCCTCACTTACTAAATGCATGCATTTTAGATTGAGGTTTCAAATAAATGTGCAATGTGATTCTAATGGGATTTGACAAGGATATTTGGTGGCTGCAAGGCAAATCTATTATTATCTACAAAATATCTACTTACAAATCTACCCTTCCAAGAGGTGTTACTGAAACTGCATAGCATTTAAACTCTGAATGAAATGGCCACTTGCCTTGCCTTTGCAGCCTACCTTTATAGTATACCACATACCTTTATGCTACCAAGTTCTTTTCCCACATTTTCAGAGTACTGTAAATTAGTTTAGTATGCTTGAAAGAACCTGTAATTGTAACTGCCCTTGTTGACACATCAGCTTGATGCCACACAGAGCACGACTGGGACCATATCCCTTGGTTTTGCAGCTACAGTGCATTTCAAGTGCCTGACAGGTCCAGCACTAAGATGTTCTGAATTAGATTTGAATTACAACCGCTAAATGCCCTTGTCAAAGCTTGTTATGCCTGAAACTAGCCATATACATTTAACTGACTATTCCTATGGAAGGTATACTGCTTAAACAAAGACATACTCCAAAGTCTCATACAGAATTGTCAAAATATAATTGAGTTAAAAAAACAACTAAAGCATAAGAAGAGCAATCTTTACTGCCTTTTCCCCCTCTTTTCCTTCTTTGAAATAAATCCAAAGGACAATTTAGTGGAATTTTAGTATGAAATAAAAAGGTCACGTGCACTTCCCCCGAGACATTGAAATCTATACAAATACCAGATTCATCCATACATTGATCCTAGTGTCATGAAAGGCCATAGCAAAACTTCAGGATCTTGCTGTGAAAAAGTTTCATGTCACATAGCTGGCATTGGAGGGCATCTGGTGCTTCAGGAATACAACTAAAGCTGATACATTTATGAGAATCAGGATCAGGCCTTGAATTCTAGAGAACCCCAAATTTGTGCTTCATCAGATAAGGGAAGCATAATACTTATACATGTACACATGTATGCAAGCATATACCTCTATGCCCATATGTAATATATAATGCACGTATGCAGTGTTTATTCAGTTTAGCCACACATAATAGAAACTTCCTTCTAACTTGCAGATGCATTCATGATCACGTACTGGTCATACAAGGCCATAATCATACATTCTCAGGCTAGAAAATAGCAACCAGAGAGCACAAAACAGATTTAGACAGTGTTTGTCTATCAGTCTGTGCCATGGAGATCACAGTAACTCACCGGGGCTGCATTGTGCTGCTCCTTGCTAAACCCCGGGCTCCTGACGCTGGCTGCTTAATTGCTGGAATGGGTTGCTGGCTGTTGGAAAAGAAAGTGCTGGTTGTAAGCCCTGTTATGTGCAAAGGAGCTGGCCCAAAGCTGAGAGTGTCTCCTGCAGAGAGAAGAAAACTTAAACCCTCTCTGAAGAAGCAAGACAGATTTGCATAACCTAAACGCACAGAAGCTCAGGCAGCACAGAAAGGGAGAAGCAGGCTATCACAATCACTGAGGATAAGACAAACACAGGCATACTTGCGTACATGACATAGCATCACGGGCTCCATTTCCTCCCAAATTCTCCTCCATGACTGAAACAAAATATCTTGGGCATACAGTTGTTGCTTCATGTCTATTTCCTAGTTGAATATGAAAGTTAACATAACCCTGGAAGATTTTTAGACTGGAGGGCAGGTGTATACTACAATGAGCTCCCAGTTTTGCATTCACTGGCTGACCCAACTGGAGACATAACCCTGATGCCCCCACTTACCACCTCTCCCTCTCTTAAAATGGGAACTCCTAGCACAGATTTTAGAGGGGGATTGTTGCCATTTCCCAATGTGGAGCCAGCACATGGCAGAGACATATATTCAGAAGGATCCCATGTCCTTCCACACACAGTGGATATGGATGTAGACCCCACATCAGTTCTTTGTTTCTAAAATAAGGTTAAAGGTCCTTCCTCTGTGTGCCTTGGTTTGTAGATTGTAGTTTCTTTGGGAAAGAGACTATCCCTCCCTGGGAAGAGCACAGAACACCCAGCACAATGACATGCCATTTCATCTAAGGCCTCTAGAAGGTACTGTAAGACAAACAGAGAATAATTCTGCCTTGCAGATGGACAAGGGCTAGACAAAGACCAGGGCAGCTGCAGCAGGGCTGTGTTTCTCTCTCCAGTGGTGTGGCGGTGCAAACAGATTGGGAGCACAAAACTAAGAATTCTCCCATCTGAAGCTGCCCTAGGCATTACCTCAAAAGATGAATTCTCCAACAGCAACAACAACAAAAAAGATTTCTAACCCCATTCCAAGAGCAAAATGTGGCTTGAACTGGTCAAAACCTGCTGACAGCCTCAAGCAGCATGAGAAACCTGTTTCATGATGGCAGTTGGTTATTTTAAAACTGAGCTGAAAGATTAATGGTGAGATTTTCAGAAAATGTAGGCTCCCAATGACAGGAACTGACAATTTGCTCATGCAATTTCCCATCACTGTGAGTGCAATAGGGAGAAACGGGTGGGCAAAATGACACACAGCCATTCTGTGCCTGAACTTTTCTGGAAACCTTAGCCCTAAAAAGGCAATAAGCAAATAACCAGAGTGTTTAAACGAAAGGCAGAAAGACCTAGGCTGAGAGATACATTGATATTCTTTGTTAATTTTTTTATTCAATTAAGAGGCACATGCTGATTATTTTTAGCAGTGTCCCCCTGATACAATTCAGATGTAAATCACATTTCTGTAGTCAGCTGCTGCTGTTTAAGCAGAAATATTTTGACACTATAATTACAGGGTTGAAACTATGCTTTACATTAGTGTATAAAACACTCATTAAATTAAAATTCTTCCATGAAATCATGAAAATAAACAGTCTGTCTGAACTAGCATCAACAAATTCACGGGATGCTTCTGCGTTTTCTCAGAGCTGGCCTTCAAGTGACTGTATTACAAGGCCCTTATTTAACCGTGAAGTGTTAAAGGTTCATGTTCTTTTGAAGGTCCCATTCTGCTTATTTTTAAAATTATTGCTTTAATTGTTTTTACAACTTGTAAGATTTTAAAGCTATTAAGCCTCAAAGTTGTGGGGAAAATTAAAATGGTGATTATTATAACTTGCATAAGTCTGTGAGATGGCAGTGGCACTGCATTTTTTTTTTCCAGGGTGGATTAAATAAAAGGGATCCATGGCACTACATGTGGCATGTCACATTGGTCTGTTATAGCTGAGAAGCAGGATGTACAATGTATACAGAGTGTCTTGTGGGACAGAAAAGAATCCAAAAACTCAGGGTGGTAGTGGTGTTAGGAGGCCCTTCTTGCCCTTTCCCTTGTTCCCCACCATCTTCCTGCCTTTTGCCCACCTCCCATCCATCATGGACCTGACAGTCCTGCAGACAACGGTTCAACTGTCTGTGCCCTAGAGGAGACAAAGTTTTCAGCAGGATGTGACGGAACAAGGCAATCTCAGTGAGGTCCAAGGGAAGAAAAAGGGGCATGTGTCTTAGCCCTGCCCTGCTAACATGGGGATTCATTTGTTAGGTCTGTTTTCATTTACTCCACTTCCCAAAGAAAGAAGCTGCTCCTCATCTAACTTTCAGGTATCCCAAACTGAGGTCACTGTCCACAGAAAGAGACAGTCTCCTCTGCCTCTCAGAGATCTCATTAGAGGGACCCACTGATGGGCAATGGCATCAGCCTTGATTCTTTCACCACCTATCATGGGCTTGATCAAAGCTTGCTGGCTGGGACGGTGGTCAAGACCTCTGAGCCTCACCCTCCACCCCCTGGGCATTTTAGCAAACCCTCGTATGTTGGCACACTAATCCCTCTAAGTCCTGATTGTGGTTTTGTTTGTTTTCTCTTCATCTGTACAGCATCACTGAACTTTACAACGCACCAAGTGAGCTGTGGCTGTGCTGCTTTTGGGAGCAAGAGCACAGGATCTTCAAGATGCAGATGATGTAATCACAGTGGTCTGAAACATTTTTCCTCCATCTATATTCTATTGAAATCCACAATTACGGTTGACTTTTCTTTGATTGAAGATATTCCAGAAAGATGGACTGCAATGGTAATTGCACCATTTTATCTTAAGATACGAATCTGAGACTGATCGCTCTGGTCTTATGAAATTACAGTCAACATGTTATTTTCTCCATTTGTGCATGAAACATATATACAATGGTGGTTGCTGCAATGTATATTTAGTCTTAACTTGTCAGAACCATCAGCTAAAGAATATTCAAACACTTCAGCCATTTTATTAATCAGGATTATGCTCAAGAAAGTCTGCTTCAGAGTGTAAGTTTTAGTACACATTGTAATTCAATAGGAAAGATATTTTTTTAATGCTATAGTTGTCTTCCTTCAGCAGCCACATGGATGATTTTTTTTGTCTAACATTACTGGTATTATGGTTGCCCCTTCTCTCCCACAGGATGACATTTTCCACACTGGATAGCAATAACCTTCTTTTCAGAGCCTAGACATTATAGTCCAGTAAGTTCAATTTAAGTTTTCCTTCAGGTCAAAAGGAAGAAAAATATTTTATCATTAGAAAACATTTTTTTATTCCAGCTTCATATTATCATGAAACCTGTGGGGGATGTTTAGTGTGGTTTTAAGAAATGCCACTAATAACTGAGTATAAGTTACCCTTTCATTTTTGTTCCAGATCATTCCACAAAATAATTTTAGTTCTCAAAACAGATAATTGGCAAAATTTTTTTTTCACTTAATATGTTTATTCAGATGAATTATTGTAGTTTTTGAACACTCAGTTGTCAGGTCTTACACAGAATCTCATGAGATTTTTTTCTGTTTCTTAAGAACTTTATACAGAAATCTTGGTTGTTGAAATAGGAAAGAAAGGCCAGACTGGAGAATCATTTCTTGGTTAATATAGGCTGCTTCAGAAGAAGAAAAATTTCTAAAAATACAGGTGTATTTTAAGGAAGAACAAAAAAAAAAGAAAAGTACAAGAAATAGTTCTAGTAGGCAATGAGAAATATCCAACATTAAATTTATTGAACACATTACATATTACTGCCTTTTTTTGGCTTACTACAATATAGATGTTAATGCACACTTTTATGTAGCTATTAAGTAGGGAATATATTATGTAGGGAATATATTATGTAGGGAAGCTGACTTTCCATTGATATTCTGCGGTATCTGCTCAACACTCATTTTTCCTGAAAACACCACTGTTAGAAAAGTTGCCCTCAACAATAGTCACAGAAGATGAACACAGCCAAAGGGAACTCAGGACTTGGCTTAACAAAAATATTGTTCTAGAAATCATTTGCTAGGACTATCTCTTATTAAAGATGCTACATATATGAAATGTAATTTAGTGACAAGTAAGGGGTAATATTAACGTAAGGGTGAGTGTAAACTCTGAGGACAGAGTAACTTAAAACAGTACATAGCTATGGAAACATAAACAGACATTAGTAAGCAAACACTTGCAATGACCAATGCCCAAATAAATCAGATTGCTTTGCAGTATATATGTTTATACAAATAGTCATTCTGGTGAATTAAGAAGCTTTAGATATGAGCCATACATATCAGAACCGCACCCACAGAGGAGGATTTAATTGCCTAGTCCTACTTCTTCTGGCAGAGCTTCTGGAACATTTTTGGGTAATGCAAGAGGAGGCCATTAACAGGACTCCATAGCCTTCATGTCCCACCAGCAATTCTGCCTTCCCATTTACTTCAATGCTGGAGCATCTCTGGGGATACTCAGGACACAAAACTTCTCGTGGTTGAGGGACAGCAGCCACTGACCAGCAGAACTAAATACCCAGTCCGCATAGTTTAAGAATGGCAATTTGACACACATTCTGCATTCATTTTCAGCTACCTCCAATTACCTTCCCCTCCCTCAGGAACAACTCCATTTCTCCTACCCTGCGGTAGGCTGGTCCATTTGTGGCTGCTTACTTAAGCAATGATTTTGGGAACATCTGAATTCCTCAGTGTCAAAGATCAACAGCTGACACAACCATGATTACTGACTTCATATTCTTGCCCATACCTGCCTCATCTGTGGAAGCCCAGAAGCTTTCGGCTTCCTCTACTTCCCCACAGCCAGACATAGTGCACTGACATAGTCCAAACCTTCAGGAAATATCAGAGCTTCCCCTACCTTCTGCACATTCTTCCACCATTACTTATATTCTCCAGGAGAAAGCTTTCTCTCCCCTCACTTTCATATACAAGAGTTGAAAGAGAAAAATGAGGACTATGTCCCCCTCATTTTTACTGTCCTAAATGGTGACTCCTTCTATGAAGTGGCTCATGCACCAGGGTCAGCACCATCAGCTGGCTTTGCTGGTGGTCAGTTCAAGACACACAGCTGAAGTAGGCAGGATGAGGAGCTCTGACAAATGAACTGCTCATGTTCTCAGTAAAGAAGCTTTCCATAGAGAATGGAGTTTTACCTTTTTAAAGTTGAGGAAGCTGCAGCCTAAGTCCTCCAGAGGTACAGCCTCCATCCCCAGCCAGAAGGGCTTGGTAGGAGGCAGAAATGGAGGTGGACAAGCAGACAGTCTTTGTAAAATATGAACGTATGTCCCTCCCCCATGGTAACAAAGACTGTCAATGAACCACCAGTTCACTGGCTGTCAGTTATGCAAATGGTAGCAGATTTCAGTTTAACACTCACATTTTTCCTGAAAACCAGAGGGCTTGTTCCAAGATGGCTTGAAGGCCAAATTCCCATGCAAGACCTCTGCCTTAGTGAAGTGAGAGGGGTTTCTGCAACACCCAGTGGAGAGCAAAGCTTCAGAGATGCAGTGCTTTGCTACTTTTCTTGTCTGGATTACCAACTGTGAGACAGAAATTAACAACTCAAATGTTGGCTAACACACTCTTAAGTGCCGCTGTGTGCCCAAGGGGTGTGGGAGGTGCTGGGCTAGGGACTGCTAGCTGATGGCATGGAAGGTGCTAGACAGTTGCCCCATCCTGAATGTGAGCAATGAAGCCTCCTAGCCAGCATCTGCAAAGGGGCATCTGGATGCCCTTATGACAGCAAGCATTCAACACCAGGGTGATCTCAGCTGTCCGTCTGATGATAGGGTTGCAGTATTCACCCTCAGACTGGCAAAGAAAAACTTAGGTGGAAACACTATTTGGCCTTGCCAGCAGCTAGAGCCACTTCTTTCCACCACCTCCACCTCCCTCCCTCTCTGTCTCACATCCCCAGCCACACTTGCAGGCTCCCATTGCTTTATTGCTTCCAGGGGGAGAACATTACTTGGTCTTTGCACAGATCTCTGTCCCTTACATCTCTCTTTCTTCTCATCCCCAACTCCTGAATATATTAGCAGTACTAAATAAGAAGCACTTCAAACGGTTTTGAAGCTTCCTCTGGCAAAACCATAAAATCTGCACTGGTAAAATATACGTATATTTCTGTCCCAGATTCCCAATCTGTTTCCTTTAAATCCAATAAAATTTATATCACAGGGCTTAAGGGCAAAGGGCTTCATACAATTGAAACTGATTCAGTAAATGTAAAACATGAAAACAAAGTATTGGTATTTGATATTCCTATATTTCAATATTGCTTTGATATTCCACTATGAAACTTAAACTGGGTTGGGGTTTTATGCATTCTTCCCCCCCACCTCTTTTATTTTCCCCACTTTTCCCTTTGAATTTTGTCTCTTTAATCACTGAACCGTGGATCAGAAATACTTGCAACTTGTTTGTGGAAGGCCAGAGTCTGAAACAGCAGCTTGTTTAGAGAGTTGTTTCACCATCTGTTCTCTCTTTTTCTATTAGAGGGCTGGTTTTATATAGAGATTCATTTTATCGAGCTCTCACTCAGTCTGTAGTACATCATCTTGTTTCATTCACATGGGCCCACAATCGCGCATTTATCTTTCTTTTTGTACACAGTACCTATTTGTACAATGATACACTCAGAGCATACATACCCCAACAGGCAATGTTCTCCACTGACTTTCACCAATTCCACATGTAACTCATTGGAGCCAGGGTAGGGCTTTTCTAAAATTGTGTAATAGATCCAAAACCTGGTGGCTGAAGGGGGCTGTTATGATCATTTAGCCGTAATCATCTGTTATGATCATTGGACTTTTGAAATAACAAAGGCCATGAAATAACAAAGGCCAAGAAGGAATTCCTGAACCAAAACAATACCTTCTGGTTGAGCTGAAGAGGTTTGAAACTTTGGGTGATCTACTAAAGCCTTGAAGAAGTTGCAGGGGGTTTGGAGCTAGACAAGCTATGAAGGTCCCTTCCAACTCAAATTGTTCTATGATTCTACAAGCTGTTCCAGCAGCCAGAGGTAACTGGCCACTTTTTGTGAAGAAAACATCACTGCCTTCTGAAGTTTACATTTTCAGCCACTGATTTTTATTCCCTGTCCACTGATAGAATTGAGACCTATCTGATAACCAAAATCTTCTCCGCATAAGGAACTTTTGATACACAGGTGGTCACCAGAACAGAAAGCTTGCATTCAGGCCAACCCTTTAAGCAGCAGTGAGCTGCTGGAGTTGCTCCTCTGTCACCTACAACCATGCACCAGTTTCTGACAAAATAAATAAGTTACATTTCTTTCAATTTTTTGCTATAAAGCAGGTTTTGAAGAACTTATCAACCCATACATTTCTGAGCATTTCTCAGTCATCATCCTCTGACAGACTGGTAAGAAGTGGTGTTGCAAAATAGTCAGTCTGGGTTGAGCTTCCGCTTTTTCATAATCAAGGATGAATTCCTACCAATATCACAGTAACACATGAGCTCAGCTGTCTGAAAGCAAGCACAGGTAGTAATCTGCATAGATCACATGCTTCCGATCGCTTCAAAACCTTCACCCATTGTTGTGGTTATATTTGTTATATACTTGTTACATTTTCTCAATTTTTCATTAACGCCCCTTATTCCATTTCAGCCATCTGTATTTGTCAGGCTCTCTTCAATACTTACCTGGCAGGGGAGAGACCATGATCAGGCTAAAGTTGAAAACACAGCACTGCACCAGCTACTAAGGAGGAGAAAAATGACTGCTACTGCTAAACCCAGGACACTTAGCTACGAGGATGCAGAGTAGACTCCATGCAACAGATCTCACCTAGTAAAGAAAGTTGGAGTAGTTAATTTCTTGAGTTTCTTTCCAGCCCCGTTTATCGTAAGTGTAAAAACCATAAAATTCAGAAGACTAATTAATGTTTCTTTGCCTATCATCACCTGAATTCAGTGAGTTAGGCATCTTCCCAAGTCGTTCCCAATCTCTAAGCAACTTTAACCAGACATTTTAAATACATACATACATACATTAGAAAAATCTGTCTTTTCTTTCCTCCAAAATTTAGGATTCTATACCAAAATGATAATTTATTGACATATACTTTTTTCAGCATCTGATGTGACATCATGGCACCATTTCCGTATGTAGAACTACCCTAAGCTGAAAAGCTGACTGCTCACAGCCTGCAGGGTGAGATGCTGGAGCTTTGCACTGCTGGAAGGATGATTGGAGCTGGAACATGGTAGGCCAGCCAGTGCTTGTCCCAGCCCTGGAAACAGTCAAGGGATTAAATATTAAAAACTGAATAGTTTTAGCTTTGGAAAACCTAATTTTGACACATTTGTTGTTTAGTAAAATTTTCCACCCAAAAAGCAGTTATTTGTCAATGAGCTTTTTTTCAGTACATCCAGCCTTTAGCTTCTCAAGAAGCTCTTTGTAAGGGGAAGATTTGTACTGTTCTCTGCTAAAAGAGAAAAAAAGAAATGTGGAAACTTCATCACATTTTTCTGTTTTCTGACTAATTCTTATTTCATGATAATCCCCTCACATCACTGGTTTATTTAATGTTATGAACTCTTCTTGATGCTACTAAGAATAGTTCCTGGAGTACAATTTCCTCTTTCAGGAAGGTGAAAGGATGTGTGTCAGCTTCCTTATCCTGCTTGGTGGCTGTCAGAATTTTTCAGGGTTTTATCTGACATACAGTCAATCTCAGATAATTCATTTTTCATGTATACACAGACATTGTACAATGGAGGGTTGAAAGGCAAAGAATTCATCTGGAGTATCACGAGTTCTGATGCATCCTTTTAACAGCCAAATAGCTGACATCTGATTATTGGGAAGATGCTCTGGATAATTCAGCCTATTCTGTGCTGCCACTGCCAGTTCTAAGTCATATCATGCCTGTTTCTTAGCGCAAATTGCTTAACACATCCACCCATTTTAAGACAGCACAAAATCAGTTTGACAAGCATTCATTATTCTGAAATCACATATTAAAGAGAGTAGCATTTGCAAAAGTACCACAACTATTAAGGAAGAAAAACTTATACAAGGTATAACCTTACTGTGCAGTGGGTAACAGCAGCATTAATAGGAAAAACCTAAGTGGAAACAGTTGACAAAATAAATTAAAGCACAGCTCTCCCCTGAAAAGTGACTAAAAATGGCATCCCATGGTCCCATGTTTATTATGTGTTACCGACTCCAGATCAAATTTGCTCAGTATACAAATAAGGGGTGAAATTCTAGCTGGGCTGAATTCAACTAGAACTTAGCAGATGACTTCAATGGGGTCAGGATTTCATTGGAAGAGACCTTTTTTTTCCCCTTTTTTAGCAGCCTGTGGAGATCTGACTTGGAGGATCACAAGGCTGGTTGAAAAGTGGTACAGAAAGAAAAACCCTAAAAAATTTCAAAATTGTACTCATTTTGTAGAATTGAAAACAGTCCAGTTTTTCACTTCTGTTTTACTGCTGAAAATTTCGCATATGATGTTTTTAATCAATGTGCTTATCAAGGATGTCACTGACATGTTTATTAGCATTCTTTTCTGCCAAAAGCACAGAATTTGGAAAAATTAATAACCTAAATGATCATGCTGGCATTGATCTTAATGATGCTTGTCAATAAAAATGTCAACAGAAAAAAGAAGCCAAATGATGACATGAAAAATTCCAGTTTTCTCTAATGATCTTTATCTTGATAAAAAGTCAGGGAGAGGAGGAGAGAAAGGCTTTTCCAAGACAGAGACTTGCTTTCCCCAGTGTTTCGCATACCTGGACCAGTTTTACGGGTGCACAGGTGACCTGTCATCCTGAAGCCCATGAAGGCTGGTGGCTGCCTGCTCTGAGTGTTATAACACATTAGAGAAGCCAGCAGGGAAGGATTACCCACTGTGCTTCCCTCCTCCCTGGTGCTCACTGATGGGGCCAGGGAGCGGGGCTGGGGAAGGAAGTTTGTTTTGCCATTTCCCATGCTGTACTGTTTCTCCAGTTAAAAAGAGACTCCAGACTCCAGAGCTGTCAATCTGGCACTTTTCACTAGCATTTAAAAACAATTTCAAAATCTATTAAAAAAATTAGATCCCAAACTGGCTGTATGTGAACAGACAACAACAAGAGCTGTACCAAGGGCTTTGATTGTAGGCAAAGCTGGCTGGAGAGAGTCGGTGCTGTGCGGATATTGCATTTTAGTTTTGATAGCACAGGACCTCTCTGTGCTTCTGTCATGTCTAAGCTGTCTGTTTCCATCAGGGAAAGGTCTTACAAGCACAAAACACATGGGCAGCCTTTCGGCCCTGTTTCAAATTTCTGCAACACAATAAATCCGTTTGCTTTTATTTCTTCTTTCTGTAAACATTTCTCCATCTAACATAGTAACTGCTGTTTATACAGTGCAGTAAAAACACAGGTCAGAGCACAATAAGATTATAGTCTTACTTCAATATGTCCAATCCATAATAAAATAAAACCTTACAAAATATCCAGAGGAACAGTTTGGGGTTCTCTTCGTATTAATGCATGTCATATGGGAGGGTTGTATTGGGGCATAATATTTTCCACAGCTGTCAGGACTTATTTAAAAGGCAATATCCTTTTTCTGGGATTTTATTTAGTTTCTGTTTCTACCATGTGTAGGATTGTTAATCCCATGATGTATGACTCAGTGGTGTATGATTACTTGAAGGTAATATGTACAAAATGAGCTAAATATTTTGGGATACATCCTTGGGATCTGACACACTGGGCTCACAACAGCAGAGGGGGATGCGATAAGGAGGGACCAAAGGGAACATGCTGTAGTGTGTTCCCCATTCTCTGTGGCTCCCGTGCACCCTTCCACAGGGAGGCATGGGACAGAGGCTTGAATGCTTTGGTCTTGAATCCTTTTTCACAGCTTTCTGATTTCTACCTCTCCGTTCTGGGGAAGGAAGTGGCATTCATCTCCCTGCACTGTATCTGCTCCATTCACTGGGTCATGCCTCAGGAGGCAGAAATCCTAAAAGGCCAGTTACACCAACTTTCACAGGTGATTGCATCATGAAGGACAGAAGTAGGCAGATACAGCATTCTGAGGGCTATTTGAAGTGAAATATGAAACATACATTATGCCTTCAGATTTAAACATGAAACACGGATTCGTGTCATGGATGGCATGAATGTACTGCAATACGCCTTCTATCAGTTGAAAGTCCTTTGATATGAAAACCAGATGCATACCTGAAACTGCTGAGCTAAATTTGTCCCAAGTATAATGTCATTGGCCTTACATCAGGGATGTGTTTGGACCAGTAACATTGTAGGTATTTATTTTTGCCATGTAGTTGGGTCTTTCCAAGTGAGTGGAAATGAAACGATGCCATTAAAGGACATAAAGTAGCTGTACTGTTAGAATCATGGAATAGAATCATATGGATCTTAAGAATAGAATAGCATAGAATAGAATAGCTTAGAATAGAATCTATGGATCTTAAGGCTCTTGCTTTTCTCTTAGTTATTCAGTATGTTTGGAAATCAGCAGGTTAGAGAATTTGCAAAGACACCACAGAATTTTGTGCTCCCAAACTCTGGGTGCTCCTGGAAATAGACGAAATATGTAGAGATAAAACTCATTAGGGTGCCAAAAGGCTAGAGTTTTGTAAGTATTTAAGTGCCTGGAGAAGCAGACAGACTCCCAGGAAGACTTTTTTTAAGTGCCCATATGCATGACTCTTCCAAGTCATGGGAGCATGAGTGAGGAGGGAAGGAAGAGCTCAAACATCTGAGAAAGACGCCAGGACAGGAAGATTAAACAGTTGAGATTCAGCTAAGCATTTTTTGCCATTTTAATGCATCATATCACCAACTTCTGAAGGACCTAAAGCAGGGTATGTCTTTCTTTGTTGAAGCACAGGACTTGAAAAGGACTTCTCTGTTTCTGGGTGCGTCACCAGGAGGCATTAATGTGAAACCTTGAAGTCTCTAAGACCTTGGCTTGTCTCAGGCCTGCAGCTACCTTGAATGACATTTTCAAGCCCTAAACACACCTCTGCTCTTACACAGTTTGCAATTGCATGAAACCACTAGGAATGACATACATTACTATATGGTGCTCAAGGTCTCCTACAAACAAACACATTGAGATAGGTGCCCCACTAACACAAATCTGCCCAGGAGGCAGGCAGGAAGCTTCAGTCTTTGGCAGGTGAGGGACAAAGAGGCAGCAGTAAAGTAGGGGGAGAGGAGATGGCTCCTGTGGTGGGAAGGTCCTGCTTTACATGAGATTTAAGCATCCACCCAGAGAGATGCCTTGTGTGGGGCTGGAGGGCTGCAGATCCCCATGCTGCTGCTCAGTGCACACTACTAGGCTTGATGCATGGAGCGACACAAGAGGAGCAGAAGAAAGCGTAGATAAGAAGGACTCAGAAATGTTTGTGGGACAGCATGGGACCAGGATGCTCAGCTGTGTTACCTCAACATGGAGAAGTCAAGAATATATCCTGTTTCAAAGAAAATAGATGGCACTGAGGGACCTTCATCACATAAAGCCAGATTCAGAAATATTTATATATCCCTAGACAGAGATATGAAACCTGACTAGAGGAGAAGTCTGGAAGACATTCAATGTAGCACAGCTGTGGCAGTGTATTGTGTACCCTCCCCAGATGAAAACCGGTGTTCTAATTTTGCTCTTATCTGCACCAATTTACCCTGTTCATGCCCAATGCAGCCATGCAGGTAGCTTTGAGACCACAGTTGAGGGCAAGAACTGTATAAAGTGGGGAGATAAGAGAGTGGGTGAAAGCACTCACTAGGCTAAGCTTCAAGTCATACAGACAGCCATTTTACCGCAACATTACTGCATACATTTACAGGCAGTGTTTCACCACCAGTGCAAGAAGCAACCTTGGTTACAGTTGAACATCAACAGCTTTGATGGAGAACAGTTCTGAATGGGGTGAATTGGATAACTGCAGTTTTCCTGAAAACTCCCTGTATGAGACTTACTCAGCAGGGAAATGGCTTTTAAGGAGAGAGGCAAAGCTTTTCTCACCTAGGATGCTACAAGAGACTTTATTGAAGCCTCTGTAGGTGAGAACACTACCAGACTGTATTGTGCTAGTTCCTGGCAATCCAGGGGGAATCTGCTGGCTGCTGACACAGGGTTTCTTCCACCTTTATTCCCAGATGCTACGTTGCATTAAAAGAAATAAACAAAAAGTGGAACTGTGCACAACATTACTTTTCCCATGTCGAAGTGTTTGCTGGAAAACCACAGGGAGGCAATATGATTCCAGAGAGGGGGCAATAGGCAGTGGGATGCATTCTCCCTGTGTAAGGATTGCAGTGCAGCCCCACAAAATAAGGACAGTGACTTAAAAATAATTCATGAGACTGATTTACTTAAAAATGCAGGGCAACTGCTGCCTGCTGTCCTGCTCTTTACTCCTGAAGAGTGAATTTGCTTCTGCTTTTTTATGCTTCCTGTGTCACCACAACATGTAAAAATTTGCATTTCTTCATTCAGAGGAGAGGAATATTGTTTGGTTTGCTTTTTTTGCTTTACTCCTGACAAATTAGGGCATTATGCAATATCCTAGATATCATGATACTGGGTAGGTTTTGGCATAGAGTCTCTGCACGGAAAAAAATGACAAATCTTATTACATACATCATGTAATCTGACAGATTTATCCCATGTATCATTTCTGTGGGTGAAATCCTGAAGATATTTATTAGCTATGGATAAGATCCTTGTTTAGTATTTGGTGTAGATCAAGACCTTGCCACAGAACAGGACCTTCTGTTGGATGCTGTACAAGCTTTCCTTTTAATTTAGGGAAAAGAAGGTTTACACAATGTTCTCATGGCAAAGATAGCTCACTCTGCACATGCTCAGAGCAGGCTAACAGCAATGAGGTCATGTTAATACAGTGTTGCATTTACTGATAATCTGCTTTTCTAATAACTAATAATGCTGCATAATCATATCTTCTGGTGAAGGCAGACCGTAGCAGAGAAGGCTTGCCTTTGCACAGAGCAATGTCAAACTGCTTCAGAAAACAGGCAGACCAGGCTCACACGTAGACAAGTTCTACAAGCGGCTTACAGAAGCTGTCTGTTTAAGCAGGTGAAAGATGAGGTATTTTGTGCTGCACTTTAATATCTTTTACACATAAATGAGCCTAAGACCTTCAGAAGGTCTTCATGGTCTTATGAAGACCATAAAGGTCTCTGGTGAAATCCATAAAATCATAGAATATCAGGTTGGAAGGGACCTCAAGGATCAAGTGGTCCAAACTTTCTTAGTAGAACGTGACCCGGACTGGATGTTCCAGCACCCTGTCCAGCTGAACCTTTAAAGTGTCCAGTGATGCGGAATCCACCACATCCCTGGGGAGATTATTCTAATGAATGATTGTTCTCATGGTGAATATTTTCCTCATGTCCAGTCAGAATCTCCCCAGCAGTAACTTGTGCCCATCACTTGTTGTCTTTTCCATGTGAATCCTTGTGAAAAGGGTTTGTAATCAACCTTTAAATACTAGACCAGAAATCAACAGAAGTTTTTTCTAAGCTTTCAAGTGCTATTTGATGATGAAGGGAAGGCCAGAGTAGTATCTAGTTAACTCCTGTGTTTTTTAGTATGACACCTTAGAGCTCTTTGGAGTTCTCCCCCACCCAAACCCCATGATTTTCACCAAAAAGTCCACTTCTCCATGACCCATATCACCTTCCCACTTTTCTCTGAAGCTGATTGACCTCTAAAGAAGAACTTGCCTGAAGAGCTGGTAGGTGGAGGCTGAAACTGTGACCATAGGTTAGGCCCAGTTTTCTAGACATAATTTCCTGCATTGTGCAACACAGAGGGCAAATTAAACTCCCATGTTTGCATTTTTGAATCAAAGGGGTTCCATGGCAAGACTTGTGTGCAAGGGCAGGGGCTTTCCTCTAGTTCTCATTATTTGTGACAAGCTCTGGTTGTATGTAAATAACTCCTGTACACCATAAGGCTATTATACAGTAGTGTCTTTTTCTTGCTTTCAAATATCATTGTCAAGTTTATTTACACAGCCCCTTGCTCTTCAGCTAACACCCTTCCAGACATACCATTTTCTTGCTCTATAATTATCAAGCCATTGTAAAACTAAATTGGCAGATACTATATTGTAATTCTGGCACTTTTAGCCTAATTGGGGATAACCACATCAAGAGAAGATGGTCACTGACAAATGAGCATTTTTTCCCTGAAAGATAATAGGTAGCTGCTTCAGTCCGTTTTTTGACAGCTCATCATTTTTATATCTTTCTGAATATACATTTCTACAAGGAGAAAGCTATTACCAATATACCACACAAGCATCTCCTGTCCATAAATGCTTTTTTTTATTATGGGAGTGCTTTACAACTCAAGACAGTTTGAGCCACTCTGCATTTATTTCAGCAGGCACTACCAGCAGGACCTGCAGCTTTCCCACCTGGTGAAGCAGGACCAAGCTCTGCTAGACAGTCTGTGGGCCACTAAAGGGGTCATGAAAAAGCTTAATGGACAAACCAGAGAAACCGCAGACTTCTGGGCTCAGGAGAAATCTATGATAGAAGCAGTGTTAAAATCCAGGGCTGCTGTCCCTGGAATTAGAGGGTTTTTTTACACTTTGAAATACATTTCATCTCATTTGTGACATATGGGCCTTGGAAGTCATACAAGTCTTGTGAGATATTAAATATGTAATGCCTTGTGGTGACAAATGTACATTGCAGAGCAGAGGGCAATAGGGGCCATGTCCCCTGTTAGATCTGCCCAGGCACACATGTGGTGTCCCAGGGGAGAGGCTGTCACCACGCAGCCTGCTCCCATCATGCTGCCCTGCCGGGCATTTGGTCTTCCTTCTCTGCATCTTTCTTATTAATTCCCTTAGCCAAAGAGAAAATCTTTGGAGAGAAGCAGCTTATTTTGAACACTTTTGGGGGGTAGATGTGAGCACAGCACTCAGTGCTAGAAGGTGCTGGTGCAAACATCTATCCTGATCTACCCAGCAGCCCATGGGGCTGTCAGAAGAGACTTTAGATCCTCCAGAAATTGCTCGTGACACCGTAAGGACCAATGGCTTGTGAGTGATCTCCTGACTCTCCCAAGTCTCCCTTCTTGCCTCAAGCCAGCCTCAAAGCTCCCTTGTCTGTGGGAAGATACTGCAGGAACCCAAAACACCCTCAGTGAGACACTCTTTTTCACTCTTGTGCTGGTATCTGGGACAGCCCAAGGATGAAAGGACTTAAATCTTTCATAGGCTTTTAAGGTAAGCTACAATTACAATCTACACATTTGTACCTCTCTTAAACACGTTGCTTTCTCTGCCTCCAAATTTCTGCATAATCCATCCATCTATTACACCCTATACCAAATGTGTTGCCTTGTCATCTCCTTGTAAATAGAGGGTGTCAAATACATGGCCAGCTTATTGGACACAGCTAGGGAAATAGTTTAATCTTCCCAGTGGAGAAACTAAAGAAACCATCCCAACTAGTCGGTCAACTCTAGCCACACACCTAATCAGCCCAGCTTGAAGCAAGAGGCATGTGATACACATGCACTGGAAGTGGAAGGACATGCAGGACGTGTGGTCATACATGGAGAATTCGTATTTTTGGCAGCTGTGTTCTCAAGGATCCAACTGTGGGACTCAGTCTGAGAAAAGTGGCCCTAAATACTGGAAAGACATTAAAAAGACTGTGATGGGCTCACCTGGCAACTACTTCAGGAAAGGCAAATCCTTATGTTCAGCTGAGATTGTGCACATTTTGACCCAGTGGATAAAATTAGTACTGTGTTTTGGGCAGCAGCCCTCTGGCTGTAGTCAAGAGCAATGAGCCTTGCCCACCCAAATGAGAAGAAAGAATGACCCAAATGAAAGCAAGAACTATTTCTTCACAAATATTTGTCTAGTATTGTTCAGACAGTACTGTACTGCACTGTATACCACCAAGGGGGCCTATAGGGATGCTGGGGAGGGACTCTTCATTAGGGACTGTAGTGATAGGACAAGGGGCAATGGGTTGAAACTTAAACAGGGGAAGTTTAGATTGGATCTGAGGAAGAAATTCTTTACTGTAAGGGTGGTGAGGCACTGGAATGGGTTGCCCAGGGAAGTTGTGAATGCTCCAGCACTGCCAGTGTTCAAGGTTGGGTTGGACAGAGCCTTGGGTGACATGGTTTAGTGTGAGGTGTCCCTGCCCATGGCAGGGGGGTTGGAACTAGATGATCTTAAGGTCCTTTCCAACCCTAACTATTCTATGATTTTATGATTCGATGTGCCTGTTAACAAACTCTGAGCAAAGAGAATCTGATAACCTAGAGACTGGAGATTCCTCTTTTCCTCATTTTATTGAAGAAGTTTTTTTTGCTCTGCTTTAGTTTTGTGCTGGAAAAAAAAATAATCTCCAAAACAAAATATTATGTTGTGACAATAACATGGTAACAAGTCTGGAATTTAATTAAAATCTCTTATTTCAGCCATCTATGTACAAGTTATCCAGGAACTTTTCATGAACTAAAAGGCTTTTGAGGAGCCTGACAGCTCAGTAGAGGGAAAAATAGAGACCAGTAAACCTGAGAAGTGCAATAGTATCATGGTTCTTGCTGCCATCTTCTATTCCTTATGGGGAGACAAAAAGAACTTTACCAACAGTGAGACACAGCACTCATATTTGCTGTGTCTCTTGATGGTCACACAGGAATTAATTATTTTCTCATATTTTTACTTTCAGTCCTAGGATTTTAAAGGACTTCTGATTACTTCTTCTTCTTTCCCATGGGGAACAATATTTATTTTCCTTTCTGTTTTATTCCCATTTGTCTCACATGTGGAACTCTGAAGAGAGAGGAAACAACAACAAAACTGTGCTTCAAGCATGTTTCCACATTCACAGACAAGACTTGGCTGTGCTTCTCCTGTGTGCTTTAATTAAGCTGAAGTGCAAAGTCTCACCATATCCAATAGTAACCTTTGGCTTGGAAGCATGACTGAAGTTATTGAGGGAAACGAGGAATTCAGTGGAACAAGGTAGTCAGTGCGATGTCACCAAGGGACACAGCAAAAATGAGTGCTGTCTCTCACTGTTGGTCAGAGTATGTGGAAAACAACATTTAAAACATCTGATCTACAATTATTTAATGCTGTGCATCAGCAGAATATCCTGTTAGCAGAGAATAAATTCACTCCAAAGTTGTCCTGTCTTAGTTAACCAGAAAAATTGCATTTTTAAGTTCTAAAACTCAAACACAAACATGTTTTTTTTCTGAAAGTGAAGTCTGCTTGGAATTCATAATACGTGCTCTTGTATTCTGGGTTCTTATATTTATGTTAACTTTCTGGAGCACCAGAAGAAAAAGTTCATTTATCAAATGATTTGGTGCATTTCAGCAGGAGAAAGCTGCTTCCATAGAGGTTTTTGTCTGCTGCTGTTAGGAGAAGGGCTGCAGGTCTCCAAACCCAGGGAGTTTTGTCTGTTTATTCCAGAGGTCTCAATTAGGTCAGTGTACCTTGTTTGCCGAAACAGACTGCAGTGAGATTTCCAAGCTGACATTACTAAAATGCTGTAGCAGAAAGAAAAATTATCTGACTTGTGAACTGAAATGAGGCTTTTGATAACTGCAGAACTAGAATACATCCTATTCATCAGTGACATTCAGATGGGCCACTGCGTAAAACACATGTCAGCATCACTGATTACACATCTGCCAGAGAAAAGCAAGCAAACCTCATAGGAGAAGACATTCTTCAGTCAGCAGGGCTCACAATGGTCCCCATGGAAGCTGCTCTGTTACAAACAGCTCTGTTTCCTCTACCAAAGGTGTGGTGGAAACATCTCATTTCTATTTAGCTGATCAGACAACCATTTCTTTGCAAACTAGAGTGTGGTATAAAAACATTCAGAATGAGGTCTTTAAGAAGTTATATGTTTTCTTGGACAGTTTTTAATTTTAAACCTCTGAGTCTTGTTACTGTCCAGCCAGAGCTTGCTAGCACTTTGGGAGTGCCAGTTTCCTTAGTGTTTGAAGTGACAACTACATGAACTGTGACATTTTAAAAGCATGATGTCTGCTAGGCATGTCTCAAAAGTTGTATGTTTGTTAAGCCCATAAATCTGCATGTTCACTTGTTGCATTACAGCTTTAAATCCAGATTCCAACTTTTGCTTCTTTTTGCCAAAAAAAATTTATATGCCAGTGCTTAATACTTCACTGTAAATTTATTATAACTGGAAGAACTCATGTAGTGTAACACTCTCATACAGTGGGGGTGTCTACTGCAATCTGGAGGTGTGACTGCAACTTGAGCAGACAGTGGAGCTAGTTTTCATCTGGCTTGCTGGGTACTGATAATGGTGTAGTCATGGCACCAGAAGGCTGAATAACCCATCAAGAGCCATGTGCCTTGCCATGGTCTCCCAGTGCTCTGAGGCTGCTAGTTTCAAACTAGGTCGGAGGGTTTTTATGAGTTGCAGTCCCCTTGGGCTTGTGACATGGACATACAGATGGACAAGGAGACTATATTAGAAAAAGATACTTTTCAAAGAAATGCCAGTGCCTGTTACAGCTGTCAGATGAATGAGTCTGGAGTTTCAAAAGAAGGTCAGAAGCCAAGAGGTGTTACCTCTTAGACCTAAGCTCTTCAAGGTTAAAGGCAAGTTCCTCTTGCAGGTTAATAAATAGCTGGAAAAAAAAAGGTATTCAAAAATCCTTGTGAAAGTGAACAGAGCTAAGATCCCTCCGCAATTGTGTGAACCAAAATAGACACAATCTCCTGGCCAAGAAGTTTCCAAGCCACAGCCTGGCGTAACATGGAAAATACATAGAGAAAATAACACAGTATAATGCCTGGTTCTCTCCCTGTGCATCCGCAAGCCACTATCGGAGAGAGAAGTCTGCAGGCAAGATGCATTTCTGTTCTGATCCAGTATGGCAATAGTTGCATTCTTGTGAAAAAGAACCATTTTTCATTTCCTCAGTGGAGAGAAAATGTCCACAAGGAGTTGTCTCAAGGAGTTGTTCCTGGAGCTGTGCTCCTTCAGCAGGCTCAGGAATTATTAGGAAATAGAACCGGGCCTCACTGTGGCTTGCTCTCTGAAGGTACTAGCATCGGGATTCACAATGGCCTAAAAATCAGACATGATTTTTATCTTAGGAAAACGCAACCACAGTGTTTGCCACCCCACTGTGTTTACGCACAGTGCTCCAACATCATGAATCCCTGCAAAAGGGAAAAGCAACAAGCATGTTGGAGAAATGTCCATCAGGGGCAGTAAAAGACAAGGATATATTGAACTTTCAAACATGGAAGTGGTCAGTGCAAAAGGTACTTCAATTGAAAATAAGTAAGTGTGTTGGGCTGGAGTAGATAAGGAGATATAGCAGAAGTGTGTAAAATCACAAATGCTACAAAGAAAGTAGGTAGCAAAAGCTTAGATTTGTTCCAAGGTATCCTGGGTTCAGCAGCAGCAGTCATTTTTCTCCTCCTTAATAGCTGGTATAGTGCGGTGTTTTTGACTTTCAGCCTGGGAACAGCACTGATAACACCGATGTTTTTAGTTGTTGCACAGTAATGTTTACTCTGACCAAGGACTTTCTGAGTTTTGTGCTCTGCCAGTGAGGAGGGGAAGTTGGGAAGAAGCAGAGACAGGACACCTGACCCAAACTAACCAAAGAGGTATTCCATACCACAGCATGTCATGCCCAGTATGTAAACTGGAGGCAGTTACTTGGAAGGCCCCGATCACTACTCCGATCAGGCTGGGTATCAGTTGGCAGGTGGTGAGAGGTTGTATTCTCTTCCCTTGTTATTTCCCATATTGTTATTATTATTGGCAGTAGCAGCAGTAGTTTGTGTTATACCTTAGTTACTAGACTGTTCTTATCTCAACCCATGGGAGTTACATTCTTTCCATTCTCCTCTCCATCCCTCCAGGAGCAAGCGGCTGCATGGTTCCGAGTTACCAGCTGAGCTTAAACCACAACACAAGGGCAATGAGAAAAGAAAGTCATACCTCTTGTTCTGGGGACAGGGTGCAAAATAGAGATACATATTTCCAAGCCTCAGTGTCTCTTGCTGATCCCATTTGAGAAGAGATGCTTCAGCTCTTCGTTGGAAGAGGGGAGTAAGGAAGCAACCAGAGGCTCTGAGATGTCTCAGGATCTGAAGGATGATAAGCAGGGAGGAGGCAGAAAGTATAAAAGATGCCTCTGGGGCCATAACAACTTGTAAGAATAAGTGTTTACTCTTTGTCCACCCCATGGGAGTGGGTCAAGCAACCTCACAACAACCGAAAGGAGGCATCTTCTCACCCAGGGTGTAATTACAACATTGGATGTCACTGCCACAACATCTAGTGGAGGCCAAAATTAAAAAAAGGGTTCATGAAGGAATAGAAAACTTCAGTGGCTGTTAAGCCCTGTGGTGGGGATGCAGCCTCAAGCTCTCAAGCTCCCAGAGCTTACAAGAAATGAAGTGCTACAATGATGGTCTACCAGGATGGATAACTGCATTTATTCTATTGCTTACATTCTTTCCTCACACACCTACAGACCACTGCAAGGTCCATCCTGGGCAGGGTAGCATTTCAGTCTGAACTGTTCTGACAATTTTATGTCACACCATTATGTAGTTCACTCCTTACACAGACCAGCTTTCTCCATATGGTTTGTTTAATTTCTAATGCACAACTTGCCAATGAAATGAAGTGACAATGAATCATTCCAATAACAGCAATCTACAAGAGCAACAGATTTAGGATCAAATAATATATATTTTTTAAATCCTTTGAACAGGCAATTATTTTCTGGAGCACAGTAGGAACCAGGGTGAGTACTGCTCTATTAACTCTAGAGAATAACATCTGTAATACTGTATATTTAATAGGAAACATGTTTGCCAGAGCGGATCAGACCAGTGCTCTACTGTCTTCATCAGTAGCAATTCCCAGAGGCTTCACAGGAAGGCAAAAGACATCCCATAATAGACCACTAGGAAATAATTTATCTGTAAGAAAACTATCTCCTTAACTCATTTTGGTTAATGATGTCCTCTCTGCTTTGAAGGCTGATACCTTTTCCACTTTGGACTTCTTATTATTCATATAAATTCCTAACCCTGCAGAGTGGTTGGCCTCAGTAATACTTCCTGGCAGAAAGTTCCACAGGTTAATTATGTGTTAATTATTTCCCAAGGTCCCTTTAAAAAACCTCATCCAAGTCAAAGAAAATCCTCACCTCCCTTTGGTTTCAGTAGACTCAGGGGCTCTCAGACCTTGGCAATTGGGGGTGGCATTGACAAGGTGGTAAGGAATCCAGCTAAGCATCCAGTGTGCGTTAAATGGAGCATACTCCAGCTGCTCCCATTTTTGATAATTTGAGAGCTGCAGAGATTTAAGGCTCCCCATGGTGATCCATCATGACTGTAGATGCAAATGGAGCTGTATTCTGGGATGTGCAGCTCCCTACACAGCATTTTTCCATGCCAACAGAAGCCTCAGTGTGTGTGTGCACGTGTGCACGCGCATAGTGTAGGCAGAAGGCATCAAGAGAGTGAGACACAGCACACAGACTGATGTCTTTCAGAAGTATCAAGTAAACTTCTTCTATTTCACCACTGAAGTAAATTGCTGAACACTTGCTGTGTCTGACATAAACAAGTTGAGACAGTGCTTTGATCCACGCCTCCAAAAAGGCTGTTTCTCACCCCATGCAGTCTGACTCAGCTGCCAACTGCTCCCAAGAGCAGTGGCCTCACAATCCCTCTCATGCCCATTGTCATCCATTTGCAATGCTGTTTAATGCTGGGACCGTGTGGCCACATGCAGGTACGTTGGCTTGTCAAGTAACAGGAGCGCCTGGTCAGGAGCTGATCCTGGTGAGACTCCCATGGCTGGTGTGACAGGATGGATACACAGGTTGAAAGGACACAGATGGTGGTCTTGCAGCAGCTAGCAAACAGGGGGAGTAGAGACTGGCATCAGCCCATGCTTTCCCCACCTTCAGCAGCCCTCTTGTGCTCATGCTGGTGCTCCTGATGTTATGCAGTAGGTCAGATGAGGAACTTAATCCAGCTGAAAGTTAACATGACCATATACCATGAAAATACCCAAAGATACACTGTGACAGTGATAGTTCTCTCACCCACCTCAGCGTGCACTCCGCAAACACTGCTGCTGGTGCATGGGGAGAGGAAAGAACGCAGCACTGAGAGGGTAGGGCAGGGAGCCAAGGCTGGTCCTTACATTTGGGAAGCTCTAAACATGCTTCTGACATGGCCAGCAGCCTTGGTTTGGCACAGCATGTTGCGTGCAGATGCCAGTCTGTTGCTGAGGCTGAGTGCTTCCCAGCACACTCTGTGTCACTCCTACAACACTCCCCAGCACAGGGGAGGGGTACAAAGAGAAATGTGACATAGAATCATGGACTCATAGAATGGTTTGGGTTGGAAGGGACCTTAAAGATCACGACATCCAGCAGAAGTCCAGATAAAGGGAGCCTTGCAGAGCAAATGAAAACAAAGAGCACAGGGGGTTTCAGGGACATGAAAGCAGAAGAGGATAAGTTGAGGTAGAAACAGATTTATCTTCTAGGGTACATAAGCTTTATCACAAGAGCTCTATTTGCTGGGTGCCTCCCAAAAGACAGTAGCTGCTAGGACATGGTGGAAGGTGACACTTGGTAGACTGGAACCTCTCATCCAGGTCTAAGAAACCAGACAGACACAATGGCCCTGCCAGACAGGATAGACATTTTTTTGCAGACCAGAACACCAAGGCTGTAAGCCATGCTTAATGTCACCAGCATTTCAGTCTTATCTTAATGGATAGGAAGAGCCCTATTTTTAGAATCAGACAAGAATCTAAGATCACCTCAAACAAGTTTTCTCCAGCATTCATGTTACATTGCTCTGACTTTGACGAAAAAGAATAAACCCAGAGATGACAATTTCAAAATACAAACAAATGAACAGGGATATTTTAAGGTACAATTTTCACAGGTCATGGAGTGCTTGATGGATATGGCTGAATGCATGCTAGCACCAGAACTGCTAGCTCCTGACCCAGTAGCAATTTACTTCTGTATTTCCAGGAGCAGAATACTTTTTTCCACAGTGGTACGTTCAGGAGGGCAGCACGAGGACAAGGACAGCTGGCTGTGCACCTACTGGAGCTTTCCTAGGGAGGAAGCAAGGGCAAATTTATCCATTCCGGCCTCAAAGACAGAGCGATAAAGTCTGAAGACCTGACCTTCATTCTTTCCTTCTGTAAATGCTGGGGTTTCTTAGCAAGCTAGAAATTATGGCACCTAAATACCTGTGGGAGAACAGTCACTAAGAACGTTTTAAGCTCTTCTGCTACACCTTGGCATTAGTAGTGACTGCGTTGTTTTCTTTAGAAGCTTCTGAGTGGCAGAAAAGTGGATATAGAAAAGAAGAAATAGAAATTGTACAATATTCAAGCAGACTGTAATAATGTTAAATACCATTTTAAAGCCCCTAAACTACATTAAAAACAACAAAAAAGGGACTGATTTACAACCTGCTTCACAGCTGAAGGGTGGAGTCCAGTAGAAGTATTTGCCTTTGGATATGCTAGTAAAGTAACAAACCTATATTAATCCAGCCTTGAACATAACTGCCAACATTTTGAGTGTATCTGTCTGTTAACAGCATAGCAAAGCAGTCAAAACAGACAGTTTTAAAAAGAAATAAAAAGATTGAAGGCACTACTAAGAAGTCAGTTATTCATTATAATGTTTTTTGCAGCAGAGCTTCACATTGGAAGCTGTGGAGCTGGTTTGCTTTGTTGTCAGATGGCTTGACATGCAAGTCATATGAGCATGTCGTACACATGTATAGTGTGTGCATATAAATATAGACACGTATACACTAAAGATTGAATTAGTAAACCTTTTTACCTGGGGAGAAGCATGATGTATAGATACACTTTCAAATGCACTAAAAAGATCATACTTTGGTCTTGATTTATGGCCAAACTGTTAGAATAAGGTCACCAACACGTACTTCTTTTGACCAGCTTACCCCAGTGTCATCATCAAATGGGCATTAAGCAGTACAAAAAATACCTTCAGAGTCATTGAAGTGAAGAAGCATGTTTGAATTGAAATATTACATGGTGGGGAACGGTCATAATTGTCCAGAAAAGGGAGGAGGATTTCCCCAATACCAGCAGCTCCCACATTATGCTGCCCCACAGAAAGACGTGAACTGCAAGAGCAATGTGGTTGTGAGTGACAGTATGGCTCAGCAACTCCTCTCTGCAAAACTCAGCTGATCCAATCATGGTGCTAACAGGCTTGCTCAAAATTGCTAACAGCTTGGTGATTATTCACACCACACAGACTATTATAAGACTGAGATGAGATGTCTCTTATGGAAACCATTATAGAGCAAACTGCTGGGCCCTATCTTCTCTGTGTAAATGAGCAGAGCTCGACTGAGTCAGCACAGGTTCTCCTTTTTACAAGAACAAAAAAGGTGGCCCCCCTGCTCTGAACCCTCCAAGCATGCCAAAACTGTCACCTTCGAGGGCTGGGTGATCAAGGTTTGCCCTTTACATCCAAGATGATTATTTCGGCAAGTCCTTGAACACAGGTAAAGTAAAATAAAGTAATTGAAATATTCCAGTCCACACTTAAAAGAAAATTAAATAGTAAAAAAGACAGACTTACAGCAACAGAAAGGATTGTGCTTGATTGTTCATGCCAGAGCCTTCACTGAGAAGTTTAACTTTTGCCTGTTTGGCACATAGTTGCGGACAGTGCAGTGGAGATTCAGGTCAGTCCTAATACCGACACATGGCAGCTCACACAAGACACAGGGTAGGGGGAAAACACCTTTTTGTGGTACACGGGGATTTTGTAGAGCTGGGTTGCTTATTGCCCCCACCATCAATAGTCATTTGTGAATAAAGAGTAGCATCCAAAGATGTCAGTAATATCTTCACACTGGCCAGGGTACTCTACAAAAGAGAGTGCAGAAATCTTCCCTGCACAAAGTAAATTCAAAGAGAAAAAGAAGTCTAAGGGTATAAACACATGCAACTATAAAATAAAAACACGTTTTATAACAAAGAGCTGACTACACACCTGCTCCAAAAGGACTTCCCTCATTGTCCATGGCAGAATAGGTACGTTTCAGGTTGGAGATGACTGCTAACACCATGCCTTCGCTTTGCCCTCTACCTTGGCACTATTCTCCAGTTAGCTTTCTGCTGGTCCATCTACATTAAATACAGGTGTCAGGATGACACTGACACCCCAGTTACCTGAGTTAACTAGCTCAGTCAGATCCAAAATGACAGCTCTCATGTTAATGAGGAAAGTCTATAATTATGTGGTAACTCATCTGTGACTTGGGCTCCTGGGAGCTTTCATCAAAAATGCAAAAAACCGCGCCGGTGAGCTATTGACAAGACTGAAGCAAATGGGATTCTCACCATTATCATCAAAAGATCAGGATTTCAATTCATGCTCTAGCTCAGCTTGTATCACCAGCTGCGCAAATCATCTAATGAACCATTTAACAATTTATTGGTTTTGAGAGAGTTACTTTTTTCACTCTGCCTTTGTTTTCTCCTCTGACAAGGACAACAGTCAGAGCTTAAGCTCATAATGAGGAAGTTCTGAATGCGCTTTGAGATCTTGAGAAACAGTATGCTAAGGTACACAGCGTCCCTGACCTAGAAGCTGCAAAACCTCCCAGGGTTGCAAGTTCAGTGCAACTTGCAACAGATATGGGTTGCAAGTTCAGTTTAAGTACAAATGGTAAATTAGTGCTCATAAGTAGAAATCATGACACAAAGCCAGAAGTGGTATTAGGAGTGAGGTCACAAACCTGGTAGTGAAACCAGAAGACAGATCCATCAGTTTTGATAGCTTTAGCATGGCTTAAAAAAGCACTCTTTGTATTGATAAATATGTTTCCACTCAAGGCTAAAAGGCAAAGTCTCACAGACCTGTTTTTCTGTTGAGCTGTCCCTCAAGAACAACAAGAAGAATGTTCTGCCTATGCCAGTGATCTGCTCAATTAGATTTTACTTCAATATGTGTTAAGAGATTGGACCAAGATTTTACACAAATGTTTACCCTGAGAAAAAGCCTTAACAAACTCAAACTCGTATTTGCCATGGGTATACAAAATCTGAATAATAATAAAGAACCTCAGGGACATACTGTGAACATCAGATTGGCTACAGGCCTTATTGCATGGAAAACTTCCCAGCAGGTGGTTGTAATCCTTCTGAAAAGGATCAGGGCTGGATCAGCAGCACCTTGGAAAGTTAGGTGCCCATCTCTTATTGGATTTACACTATGATAATCTAAGCAAAGGACTCCTGCTCCTTGGGCTACTTCATTAAAAAGCTGAAATTCTGATTTGTGATGCCGTGTCTAATTTAAGCACTTAGCCTGCAGTCAGTTCATTTTCTGGGTTTATCAGTGGTAAATAATATTGTCTAAAACTTTTACAAAGCTTACTGGTTCTTCCTGGGCATTGGGCTCTCCCTTCACCCTAAAAAGTATATCTCACTTTTCAGGAACATTATGTTCTGGAAAATGTTTTCCATAGGGCACTAAAGAAAAAATTCCCCCCAAAAGGGTTTTCATTTGTCAAATATAATTTATGCCCACGTAAGATTCATTCCTTAAAATAAATAGTGAAACCTCAGAAAAAACCTTTGTGCAGGGTTTGCAAAGGAAAAAAGTGCCGCGTATATGGGAGTGGTGGTTCGTTGCAGCCCGGGCCCCGCTGGTATCCTTGGGAGCAGAGCAGAGCCGCAGATCGGGGTTTTTACTGGCCTCTGTTGTGTCTGTTGAACTGTTGCTCCGTCTTCAGTGAAATCTCAAGCAACAGAAATCCTCTATTAAAACCACCTGTGCGGCTTTGTCAGCTGAGCTCCATGCTGTCAAATAACTTAGCTTCTTAAGCCAATACAAGTCATTAAGAAGAAGGTGAATTAGAGATTTAGACGTTGCCGATAGTAACTATCTCTGATCAATTGATATCTTCCTCTGATAAAGTGGCGCTCCACAGCCGACCCCCTTCTCTGCCTCATCCGCGCAGACCCCGACCACTGGATCTAATTACGGGTGAGGAACACCAGGCCCTCGGCAGCGCTGAAAGGCCATCAGTAGGCCTATCCATTAATAACTCTCCTGTGCGCTGTACATTGTAATTGTCAGACTGCAATTTACAGTAATCCTCCAATGCAAAAACTTAAATAGCTGCAGCTGATTTGAAATTCATACAACCAGTTGAAAGAGAGAAAAACAAGATGCACGGGTTAAAAGGCCAAATTGTGCAAGTGTGTGCGCTGAGTGACAGACATTTTAGTACTAGCCTGGGACCATATTTTAAAAGGTCACTGAAAACTTTTGGCTTGGGCCCTCTGACAAACAATGAACTTTCCATATATTTATTTGCCATCTCTTTGTTTTTACAGCAAGCAGAATAAATGAGTTAAATGACGTTGTGCGGGTCTGCACATTGTCAGCATAGGTTATAAGTCATTATTAAACTCCATCAAATCAGACCAAACCCGGTCTAGGCAATGAGACTAAAAGTTATTTGCATTCCTTCTGTCATAAAAAATCATATCCCCTTACCCAAGACTTTCGTTTCTTTATTAAATGCAGCCACAAGAGTATTTCAGGTCTGGCAATGTGAGCTCAGGAAAACCTACTCTGTATAACTCAGTGTAACAGCTTAGAACCGATTCCACTAAAATGTCCCAGTTGAGTGTATCTGGGCACTCAATCAAGACACACATATTACTTTTAAATAAGATTAGCCTTTATATTTTGCTGCTTAAGTTAAAACTTTTCATGTCATTCTCTCATTTTATGTAAACTCCAACATAATTCTGTTTTAGAGAATACTTCAAACAAATTAAAACCCTCAACTTGAACGTGTCTAGCAAAACTAGCCTAATGGCATAGCAAGCTGTTTGGTGACACTAAAACACTTTTAAATAAGATGAATTTTCCCGGCGTTGCCCTGGCTTTGTAATTACTGCTGCTGAACAGCATACGCCTTTAGTTACAATGGCAAAAGCAGCGGCTTGTGCTCTGAAACTTATTTGACAAATAACTTACAAGTGACCTGCAACATCTGTTTAAAAAATCGCCCTTTGGTATCTGCCTCAAGTCGAGTTCAGCATTAATTATGAAATGCAAACATATCATCTGGGGCCAAGGGCAGCTTTTACACATACACGAGGCATGGTGCGGGGAGGTGGACGGGCTGCAGACACCTTCCTTACACCAGTCAAGGGGAAAGAAAATGTTTAAGTAAACCTCCATCCGAGCTACCAGCTTGTAGCATTGCACTAGTGAGATCCAGCCATGCTAAATGATGGGCCTGATCGCAGTGGTGCTGAGCTCCCAGGCACCCAAGGAAGGCATGAGCCACGGTGGGATGGCGTTTGCAGAGGCGGGTGGTGATGCCCAGCACCTTCAGCCACCCTGGATGTCAGCCGGAGTGAGGGGAGTACAGCATCTCTGAAAACCAGATCATGTGAAAGATGCCAGCAATGACTACAGAGGCGCGTAAGTCATGGCAAACCCCTTGGCGCTGCAAACATCTACATGAAAAGCAAAGGGATCCACAGCCAGAAGAACACTGGCAATAGGTTTTAATAAAACCAATGACAGACCAATTTACACTCACAAAATCCTATGGTGACGGAGAGGATGAGTCGTTCAGATGCAGAGCTTTAAATCCTCTACCGAGCCCTACCGCTAGATAGTTTACTGCTGTGCTACTTGGTGTAACTTCAGCTCAGTATGAGATTCATCTCACAGTACAAAAGCAGATGGAAGAATGAAGTACAGCACTTCTTTCTTCTTCAGAGAAGGGAAACATTTTTTTTTCAAGGTCTTATAAGCTTTTTTTATATGGAAGTCAGTAAAAAATAAAAATAAGAAAATCTGACCCTATGTAATCCTGAATTACATGATTTTGGATCTGATCTAAAAACTATCTAACAAGGTTTGATTCAAATAACATGTGCAATGCAGGTATCCCTTCACATCAATAAGTACTAATAATATAACTATTGAATATAAACTTTTAGAGAACTATTTCATGATTGCAATCAAAATAAACTGCTTCTAACCTATATGGAAGCACATGTAATATACAGATGGACAATACCAAAACTATTGATTTCCGCAGCTTTAAAAAATACTTGCTTATAAGAGATCAAAGACAAATCTAAAAGTTCACTTCTGCAGAACTCTTTTCTCTGTGCTGCTTTTTTCATTTACCTTTTTGCACATGAATTTTATCTGCCAGCAAGCTCAGTCATCAAGTGATAACATTTCTGCAGCTAATTGTGGCGTATTGGAATCTAGTAAGGAATATTATTAAATTGTCCTATAACTCACATTTCGTGTGAAAAAATGGGACTTGAAAAACACCTGCCCAAACAATTCATAAACACACTGCACAGCAAATACCTATGGTAATTCACTGGATTTACAACCGTCATATTATATTAAACATACAGTATCAAAATTTATCACCCATTACACAGATTCCTGTTTTAATAATATCTTGTACTTGTACAATAACACCTTCTCTTCCAGAGGGTCCCAAAGCACTTTAAAATCATACATACAGGATTTGCTTCATTCACTGTAGAAATACAGCTGCCTCTGGGGTGGAGCGGGGAGTTAGGGGAGCAGGGTAATTGTGCACAGCGGTTATAAACATTGACAGTCGAGAGAGATGGTTGGGGATGGGGAGCCGAGAAAATTATGCCAAACTCTCAGGAGCATCATATAAAAGGCATAACCTCAGTTGCAGGTGAGGGAGGAGTGTAGGCAGCTGTGGTAGAACATGCGCTGATTTGGGGTATTTTTGTGGGAGCCCTCATTGGTGAGCAGTCCTGCAGGGCCAAGCTGGAGCTTCAGCTCCAACCCTCAGGCAGTGGGTCAGGGAAAGGGATGAGCTCCTGGCTGCCAAGGGAGTCAAGCCAAAGGCTTGAAGGCTCCATATTTAGTAACATCACACTTCATTGCCCAGATTCCCCAAAGATAACCCCAGCTGCCCTTTGAGGGAACCACAGGACAACGGGAGCCCACTGACCAGAGGCCTCTGCAGTGGGCGACTGTAAAATTTTCCAAAACCAAAGCAATATTAGGAAAATTCAGGCATGTACATGGATTTATGTCTAAGCCATTGACTCAGTTAGGACTTGGACATGGAAACTGCTCTTACCTACACCACTGAAAGATGTTTGTGGTCCTCAGCTGACTGCAATCACAACTTCATCTGTTTCTTCATAGTTGCCATAACTACCAAAGTAGTCTCCTGTGGCTTCATGTCAGCTCCAAATCTCTCCAGCCTGGCCTTACTCAGGATCTTCATAGAACCTCTTTGATGACAGCAAAGGGTCAGCTTCTGAACATTAGGTTGGATTTAGCTTTACAAGGAAATCAGTCATATGCTTAAAGCTGTCCCCTGAAAATCGCCATCAATGGGCTTATTCCTGCCTATTAGAGTTCAACTAGAGAACCAAAACCCTAAGCTCCAATTGCTTCTCTTTAACTTGAGACATAGTATACTAGTGAAAGCTCAGGGCAGAGATGCTTTTTTAAAACAGACAGAAGATCATGCCAGTGTGTGGGATGAACAAGTGCAGCTTTCAATGTGAGCAATCATGACAAGATGAAAAATCACCAAATGATGTCAAAAGGCCAGAACTAGTCTTATCTCTAACAGCAAAACCAATTTCCCACCTATCAAACACAACCCTACCATGCCTGATGTCCATGGCATGGCTGGTACAGAAACTGTACTTTTACTGTTGGCACAGTGGACAGAGACAGCTCTTCTCATGACAAGCCTGCTTAGGATGCAAGTCAGAGCTTTCACTATTGAAGTTAAAACATGGAGTCCTTACAGGGGTGACATCCAGAGTCAAACTTCACAGGACTTGTTCTGTTTCAGGGATACTTGAGGCTTAAAGTTTGATGGAAGTGGCAAAAACTGATAAGTGACTGCTGCAATAACCAGTGGCCAAGCTCAACATCCGCTTCATGCAAGGCTCTACTTCAGCTGGCCTCTTCTTCCAATCCTCCCTTCCTGTCCCACTGTCATCTTAAAATTTTAGGCTGGAATAAGCAAGCTTTAGCTCTAACTGTTTCCATGACCACCCAGATCTCCTCCATAATGGTTACACCTTTATGGGGAGCTGATTTATGAGCCAAGTTTCCCAGGTCTGGTCCCTTTCCTCTGAATCCTGGCATTTCTTCAGAAATACTTCCATCGTACAGCTTTCACTATTTGTTGATACATCTCAGGAGTTTATGCAGGTCCCCCATCACTCCTTACCTGAGCCACTGCACATTCTGGGATTTCCTGACACACATCAATGCACTATATTCTATGTAAAAGCAGCTGCTACATATCCAGCATAGGCGATGTACTCATTTTTATGGCACATAGGCTGCTCCTTCAGCCTATGTGCCATAGACTCTATAGCAATTTATTTAGCTGATGCACTAAGTAAACCTTCACCTTAGCTAAACTGCCAATAAAACAACATCATTTTACATGAAACTTTCCAGAGATTGCTGTGTGGTTATTTTAAGCTAATTTAGTGGCTTCCAAGTAACTAAAATAAGCAACCAAGTAAAATAAGGAGTAACCTTGAAATGCACAGACACAAGTATGCGTGCTTGATTCAGCTCTACAAGGTGGCTCGGGAGACTTTGAATTGTCCTTCTCTGCCTTGCATTACCTGTTGGGAACAGCAGCATTCCTTGGGAATTCAGCCTTCCATGGCAGGCAGTGCTCAGTGCAGGAACCCTTCTAACTCATGGATTCCACCGAAAGGGCAACATTTTAAAGCCTAGAAAAGGCATTTAGTCCAGGAAAAATGGTTACTACATCTTTCACAGGTCCCTTCCCATCCACCACCAGTGACTTCAACACTATTGTTGAGGCAGAGTCCTGGAACTTTTGCCCTTGTTTTAAGCAAGCTTTGCACTGGCATGGCCCTGAACAGCAGCTGGTTGGCCAGACAGGGAGTACAGCTGTCTGTGCCATGCTTGTTTGTATAATGAGGTCTCTTTTGCTTGGAGCACATGTACTATGTAAAGCTGGAAGGAAGGTGATGAGTGCTGCTGGCAGGAATATAATGCCCTGCTATTCCAGCTAGAATCACCCTGAAAGCAATAATTTCTTAACTTCAAATTGATGCTGCAAAATACTATTAATTGCTATAGATGTGTGAGAATAGACCAGATCTTAGCTATCAAGATATTGAGGCTCTACTGAATTCAGGAAGGGTTTCATTCTGACACCAGGGTCTTGCCTAAATTCGGGTGACTGGAGATTGAATACATGAAAGCAAAAATTGACTGGCATAGGCAGCTGTGGTATAAGAACATGGAAAGAGATGTGTTTACTTAATGATACCTGTGTTCACTGATGGTTGTGTTAATGCTGGTGGTTACGAAATAAGCAACTCATACAACCATAGCACTGCTCCTCTATGTTACTTAGCTTCTCATTTATAAAATAAAGTTTAAAACCTTACCCTAAAATTAATACCAAAGTGCTGCTCACATACTTCTGTGAAAACTATGTGCTTAAAGGAACATATAGTTGAGGACTGGACTGATCCGCCTTCAGTCCCCTTATGAAGCCCAGAGCTTCGAAGTTAGGTAAGTGAAGTTTGCAAACAGTGTATTACAAAGCTGAAATAGCTGCAACAGTCCATACTCACACATACTCCTGCTTCAGGCCAAGAGGCAGTAAAAAGCAGAGGTTAATCTTCACCTTGGCAAGAGGTAACCTCAACCCTCCCAGTATCTGTTGGAGGGACAACAGAGCAGGGCATAAGCAACACAGAAAGCTCCTGGAATGTGTTGATAATAACTGCATTCTCCAAGTGGTAAGAGAGGAGAGAGGCTATGCTGGACCTTGTTCTCACCACCAAGGAGAGGCTGGTGGGGAATATGAAGCTCAAGGGCAGTCTTGGCTGCAGTAACCATGAAATGATGGAGTTACAGATCTTTAGGGCAGCACACAGCAAGCTCATTACCCCAGAGTTCAGGAGAGCAGACTTTGCCCTCTTCAGGGATCTGCTTGGTAGAGTTCCAGGATATAAAGCCCTGGAGGGAAGGGAGGCCCAAGAAAGCTGGTTAGTATTCAAGGATCACCTCCAAGCTCAGGAGCAATGCATCTCAACAGAGAGGGACTTGGGAAAAAATGCCTGCATGGATGAAAAAGGAGCTCCCGGACAAACTCAGACACAATATGGAAGCCTACAGAGGGTGGAAGCAAGGACACATGGAATACTGTGGAGGAACAGAGAGATGTTGTCCGAGCAGATCCTTCTGGAAATTATGTTAAAGCACATGGAAAATAACAAGGTGATTTGTGACAGCCAACACGTTTTTTACTAGGGGTAAATTGCGCCTGACAAATTTTATGGCCTTCTACGATGGGGTTACAGTGTTGGTGGATAAGGAAAGAGCAACTGACATCATCTACTTGGACTTGTGCAAAACACTTGACACTGTCCTGGCTTGCATCCTTGTCTCTAAATTGGAGAAAAATGGGTCTGATGGATGGAGCACTCAGTGGATAAGGAATTGGCTCGATGCTCACACTCAAACAGTTGTGGTCAGTGACTTGAAGTCCAAGTGGACACCAGTGAGAAGCAGTGTTCCTCCTGGGTCAGTACTGGGGCTGGTGCTGTTTATCACCTTTGCTGCTTTACAGAGACCTTAGAGCAGCCTTCAAGTACCTAACAGATGCCTACAAGCAAGACGGAGAGGAATTTTTTGCAAATGATAGAACAAGGGGGAATGGCTTTAAACTGAGAGGATGGATTTCGATTAGACATTAGGAAGTTCCTTACTATGAGGGTCGTGACACACTGGCACGCTGCCCCATCCCTGGAAGTCATAGAATCATAGAATCATAGAATAGTAAGGGTTGGAAAGGACCTCAAGATCATCGAGTTCCAACCCCCCCGCCATGGGCAGGGACACTTCCCACTAAACCATGCCATCCAAGCCTATGTCCAACCCCACCTTGAACGCCGCCAGGGATGAAGCATTCACAACTTCCCTGGGCAACCCATTCCAGGGCCCCACCACCCTCACAGTAAAGAATTTCTTCCTCAGATACAATCTAAACTTCCCCTCTTTAAGTTTAAACCCATTACCCCTTGTCCTCTCACCACAGTCCCTAATGAAGAGTCCCTCCCCAGCATCCCTATAGGCCCCCTTCAGGTATTGGAAGGCTGCTATGAGGTCTCCACGCAGCCTTCTCTTCTCCAGGCTGAACAGCCCCAACTTTCTCAGCCTATCTTCATACGAGAGGTGCTCCAGTCCCCTGATCATCTTCGTGGCCCTCCTGTGGACTTGTTCTAACAGTTCCATGTCCTTTTTATGTTGAGGACACCAGAACTGCACACAAGACTCCAAGTGAGGTCTCATGAGAGCAGAGTAAAGGGGCAGGATCACCTCCCTCGACCTGCTGGTCACACTCCTTTTGATGCAGCCCAGAATACGGTTGGCCTTCTGGGCTGCAAGCGCACACTGCCGGCTCATGCTCATTTTTTCATCAACCCACACCCCCAAGTTCTTCTCCGCAGGGCTGCTCTGAATCTCCTCCCCGCCCAATCTGTAGCTGTGCCTGGCATTGCTCCAACCCAGGTGGAGGACTTTGCATTTAGCATGGTTAAACTTCATCAGGTTGGCATCAGCCCACCTCACAAGCATGTCAAGGTCCTTCTGGATGCCATTCCTTCCCTCCAACGTATCAACCGAACCACACAGCTTGGTGTCATCAGCAAACTTGCTGAGGGCGCACTCAATCCCACTGTCCATGTCACCCACGAAGATGTTGAACAAGACCGGTCCCAACACCGATCCGTGGGGGACACCACTCGTTACTGGTCTCCAGTTGGACACTGAGCCACTGAGCAGGCCAGGCTGGATAGGGCTTTGAGCAACTGGGTCTAGTGGAAGGTGTCCTTGCCAATGGCAGGGGGTTGGAAGTGGATGAGCTTTAAGGTCCTTTCCAACCCAAACCATTCTGTGATTCTCTGAAAACCAGTGCCCTACACCTGCTGATGTGGCTCCACTGACAGCAGAAGAAATGGATGGCAGTTAGCCCAGATGCAGCTGCCTGCAAAGTGCACACCTTAAGTTAGCTGAAGCATCATAGATGTTATTAAAAGCTAAGACAGACAGCCCTGCTTCCTCCCTTCTACATCTTTCCCATGTGGCAAGAACTGCCCCCAAAATAAACAATGGAGCATGCAGTTGGGTATTCATCGCAGTAAGTGGCTATCTCCAAAGCAGGTAGCTGGTGAGTATGCCACCCTTTTTTCTTAAGAGCCTGAAAAAATAGAAGCAAAAGAAGCTGCCTTTGCACATCACTGTGTTTCTCAAGTTTTGCTTGACATCTGGAATTTACACTTATTATGTATGAAGGACTTTCATGTTAACTTCAAATGCACAGAAATTACAGAGCCCAAGTGAATGTCTTCCCAGTGACTTCAGTGGGAGCTGGACAGGAACTTAAAACTACAGGAAATTTCCAAGTTAACAGGAGAAAATTACTTCAATTTAAGAGTTAGCATGAGGCTTCCAATAAAATATACATACATATATATATATGTATATAATGAGTATAAGCCAGGTAACGGGAGGTGGTTAAACTGCAGCGTAAATGATACTGTTTTCCTAACATATGGAAGGCCCTTGGTTATTTTACACACCAAAATGAAAGCATTGTTCACATTCTACAATAAGGAAGGACATAATCACAGCTATGAGAAAAATAAAACCCACTTACATGCCAGTACTGCCTGTGTCCACCGACATGAAGATTTCCTCTAAGGAACAGATCCTGCACCTGGAATCCAGCAGAAGTATTAAGGGAAGCCCAGCCAAGCACAAAATCTGCTTCTCTGTGTTTCTGGACTAAGTAATGATTAGCTTTGTTACTACCTCTTTTCAGGCAAGAATGTTCAAAAACTTATTCCCCTCAGTTTTCATTCAAATTTCTTTTTCAGTATGGTTTCATTTAAGAACAGCAGATAACTAAATAAATATCTTAGCTCTAGCGATGAAATTATGAAACACATTTATTCATGAGATGAGAAACCAGTACCTTTAAACTCTTCTTCAGATGGACATAAACGCAGTCTCTTTCCAATTCCTATAGAGTGGCCATCGAGGCTTATCAGAATGACAAATAGAAGCTACCCTGAACATTTGGGTCTTGATGGTATAAGATTTACTACAGTTAATTATTCCCCTTTTTAAAACAATCCTGATGTTGCTTCGGGGGAGGGGAGAGGAAGAATCACAGCTGCATTCTGAGTAGCTCAAACTTAAAAACCTAATAGGATACTTATGTTAAGCTGTTTCAACACCATTGCTAATAAGCTGTACCCAAATTCTGCATTAAGTAGGTGATTCATAATGACAAAAAAATACAGTCACCTGCCTTTGAAGCAGAACCTTTATTATTTATTTGATTTTCTGGAGAATTCTGGAGGCTTCATCCCTTGCTGGGTAGTAATGTGGTAGTAATTTGAGACTCAGGTTTAGATGGCCATCCCTCATGTCAGTCTTCCACAGTGACCAGGAAGATAAAGGCATCTTATTTGATCCTCTTCCTAGAACTTGGCAGGTGGGGGCTGCATTGTCCTCCCTACTACAGGTTACTAGCCTACACATGGAGCTTAAAGGGCTTTCAGTGCCATCAGTGCCAGGGTAGAATCTAGTTGGGGAAAGAAAAAAATTGCCAGAAAGCTGCAGAAGATCCACAAGGTTCCTCAGGATTCTCAGCTGAGACAAGGAACAAACTGAGACCACTGAAAGACTTAGGTGATTCATGCCCTCCTCCAAGTCCCAGAAGAAGGCACCGCCATGCCTATCAGCAGTTCAGCAGGCTTTTCTCTGGAATCTAAGAGAAAATAAATAGTTGAATGTTGCCCATTGCAGATGCCAAGGAAGTGACTGCTGCACTGGGAAGTTTTCAAAACAGACCGGCAGGTCTATCTGGTCTCCATAAAACACAGGCATGACACTGGTGTGCCAGTCAGGACCCTGTACAAACATGCTTTCAGTATTCAGGGTAAGAGAAATACTAATGGAAAACAAATGGAAAACAAATAATTAAAGTCAATGTTACTAACGTTGAAACTATTAGCTAATACTAACACACTATTCTTAAAAAGTGCTGAATTGTGTAAACCTGTGTTACAGAACCCTTGTGCTCTGGGGCCTCCCAGCTCCAACAGAAATTTTGCAGGTATAATGGTCAACACAGAGATCCAATTGTAGTGTGTACACCATCATTTTTAACCTGAGTGTCCCTTAAGAGTCTTCACATAGCTATGAAGACAGTTCATTCATCAGAGGAAGGAGACAAGCAGACTTGTCTTTAAACAAGGCCAAGAAATAAGGTTTTCACAAATTATATTTTTTTAGACTGAGACTGAAAAGTAATTTTTTGTAAATTCTAGAAGATTTATGGAAAGATTAAGAGGAACTAAGAAACAAAATCAAAAAGACAATGCGAGGTGAACAGACCATAACTTTATTGGAGATATACTCAGCTACAATTATTACAAAAAACTATTAAAGGTAATTGTGATCCATAAGGTGCAGATTGCAAACTTCTGCAGCATGATTACAGTATGAATGAATTACATTTTATGTCCCTTAAAGACAGCTGCAGCATGTGATGGTAAGTATTTTATTGTCCATCAAATTATATGTTATTCATTCTACTTGATTTTAACCATCTTCTCAGTCAAACTATTTACAATAAAAATGCCTGCAATTTCCAATTCTTGTTCACAAACAATTTTCTCTCCAACTTGCTGCTGCAGTAAGTTCTGAGTGCATCTACAAAACAATCAAAGTAGTCCATGGTTGCCATTCAAATAAAAGAGGAAAAAAACTCAAGAGATTTATTGGATAAAATTTATTTCTTAAAAATGTAGTCAGCTTTGACAGAAATTAATTTTAACTGCTAGTGGAGTTTACTACGACCTCTAGATATTTGCTAACAAAATTCAGATGGAGTTGCAGTTGATATTTAGATTACATTTCATGGCCACAAACAGTAGTGTTTTGAGTTTTAAAACAAATCTGAACATAAAGAAATTAACTTATTGAAAATCAGAGCAATTGGAAAAAGGATTAATGTCAGTAAGTACCAAAAATTAAAACTCTTCTTGCTTCACCCTTCCTGCCTGGGACTCAATTTAGTAGGCCAGGTCTACTGGGGGCTGGTGAAGCTGGTCTAACAAAGAAGGGGAAGATGGGTTTTGGGAGGAGGCTTGCCAGACTAGTCAAGGGTGCTTTAAACTAGATGTGTTGGGGGAGAGGTGCATCATTCCATCCCAACACAACCAGTCAGTTGCCAGCACCTAAAATAAATGCTCAGAGCAATGTAGAGATATTCCAGCTGCTCCAGCCAATGAGCCGGCTTCAATTGGAGCTCGGCTCAGACGCCTCTATACAAATGCCCGTAGCATGGGGAACAAATAAGAGGAATTAGAGATGTGTGCACGTCTATGGGGATATGATATCATAGGCATCACAGAAACATGGTGGGATGGCTCCTATGACTGGTGTGTTGGAATGGAAGGTTACAAGCCCTTTAGAAAAGACAGGCCTGGCAGACAGGGAGAGGGAGTTGCTATTTATGTTAGGGATAGGCTGAGAGTATGGAACTCTGTCTGGGGACAGGTGAGCAGTCAACAGAGAGTTTGTGGGTCAGGGTTAAAGGGAGAACAGCGACGGGTGATATTATTGTGGGGATCTGTTACAGACCGCCTGACCAAGAGGACTCTGTGGATGAAGCACTCTATAGGCAGATAGGAACAGCCTCATGCTCGCAGGCCCTTGCTCTCACGGGGGAATTCAACCACCCTGATATCTGTTGGAGGTACAGTGCGGCCCGGCACAAGCAATCCAGGAGGTTCCTCGATTGCGTGGAAGACAACTTCCTTCTGCAAGTAATAGAGGAGCCGACAAGGAGAGGTGCCATGCTTGACCTCGTCCTCACCAACAGGGAAGGGCTGGTTGGGAATGTCATGCTCCAGGGCAGCCTTGATTGCAGCGATCATGAGATGGTCGAGTTTGAGATCCTCAGGACAGTGAGAAGAGCGTGCAGCAAGCTCACTGCCCTGGACTTCAAGAGAGCAGACTTTGGCCTCTTCAGGAACCTGCTTAGTAAGGTTCCATGGGATATAGCCCTAAGGGCAGGGGGGCCCAAGACTGTTGGCTGATATTCAAAGATCACCAGCTGCAAGCTCAGGAGCAATACATCCCTACTGGAAGGAAGTGCTGTAAGAGGGCCAGGAGACCTCCTTGGATGGATAAGGACCTGCTGAGGAAACTTCAAAGGAAAAAAGATGCTTATAAAAGGTGGAAGCAAGGACAGGTGGCCTGGGAAGAATACAGGGATGTTGTCTGGGAAGCTAGGGAACAGGTTAGAAAAGCTAAGGCCCACTTAGAATTAAACTTGGCCAGGGATGTTAAGGATAACAGGAAAGGATTCTATAGGTACATTGCAAATAAAAGACAGGTTAGGAACAACGTGGGCACCTTCCGGAAGCTATCAGGAGAACTGGCTACCCTGGATTTGGAGAAGGCTGAGGTTCTTAATGACTTCTTTGCCTCTGTTTTCAGTGGCAAATGCTCTGACCACACCACCCAAGCCTTGGAAGGCAGATGCAGGGACTGTGAGAATGAAGACCCTGGGCCCACTGTAGGAGAGGATCTGGTTAGAGACCATCTTAAGAATATGAACATGCACAACTCCATGGGACCTGATGAAATCCATCCGCGGGTCCTGAAGGAGCTGGTGAATGAAGTTGCTAAGCCACTGTCCATCATATTTGAAAAATCATGGCAGTCAGGTGAAGTTCCTGATGACTGGAAAAAGGGAAATATAACCCACATTTTCAAGAAGGGGAAAATGGATGAGCTGGGGAACTACAGACCAGTCAGCCTCACCTCTGTGCCTGGCAAAATCTTGGAGCGGATTCTCCTGGAAGGCATGCTGAGGCACATGAAAACAACAAGGTGGTTGGTGACAGCCAGCATGGCTTCACTAAGGGGAAATCCTGCCTGATCAATTTGGTGGCCTATGATGGGGCTATGGAACTGATGGACAGGGGTAGAGCACTTCATATCATCTACCTGGACTTGTGCAAAGTGTTCGACACTGTCCCACACAACATCCTTGTCTCTAAATTGGAGAAACATCAACTTGATAGATGGACCACCTGGTGGATAAAGAACTGGCTGGATGGCTGCACACAAAGAGTAGTGCTCAATGGCTCAGTGCCAGCTGGAGACCAGTAATGAGTGGTGTCCCCCAGGGATCAGTGCTGGGACCGGTCTTGTTCAACATCTTTGTGGGTGACATGGACAGTGGGATTGAGTGCGCCTTCAGCAAGTTTGCTGATGACACCAAGCTGTGTGGTTTGGTTGACAGGTTGGAGGGAAGGAATGCCATCCAGAGGGACCATGACATGTTTGTGAGGTGGGCTGATGCCAACCTGATGAGGTTCAACCAAGCCAAGTGCAAGGCCCTACACCTGGGTCGGAGCAATCCCAGGCACAGCTACAGGTTGGGCAGGGAAGAGATTCAGAGCAGCCCTGCGGAGAAGGACTTGGGGGTGTTGGTCGATGACAAAATGAACATGAGCCGGCTTCAGTGTGCGCCTGTGGCCCAGAAAGCCAACTGTATGCTGGGCTGCATCAAAAGTAGCGTGACCAGGTTGAGGAAGGTGATCCTGCCCCTCTACTCTGCTCTCGTGAGACCTCACTTGGAGTATTGTGTGCAGTTCTGGTGTCCTCAACATAAAAAGGACATGGAACTGCTGGAACAAGTCCAGATGAGGGCCACAAGGACGATCAGGAGACTGGAGCACCTCTCGCATGAAGATAGGCTGAGAAAGTTGGGGCTGGTCAGCCTGCAGAATAGAAGGCTGCGTGGAGACTTCATAGCAGCCTTCCAGTATCAGAAGGGGGCCTATAGGGATGCTGGGGAGGGACTATTCATTAGGGACTGTAATGAGAAGAGAAGGGGTAACGGGTTCAAACTGAAACAGGGGAAGTTTAGATTGGATATAAGGAAGAAATTCTTTACTGTAAGGGTGGTGAGGCACTGTAATGTGTTGCCCAGGGAAGTTGTGAATGCTCCATCACTGGCGATGTTCAAGGCCAGGCTGAACAGAGCCTTGGGTGACATGGTTTAGTGGGAGGTGCCCCTGCCCATGGCAGGGGGGTTGGAACTTGATGATCTTAAGGTCCTTTCCAATCCTAACTATTCTATGATTCTATGATTCACTCATGTAATAAATACAGATATTTCCATGAGAATGTTTTTGTAAGGATCCCCCCCCAAAACATACCAACTCAGAATACTGTCAGAGAGAGGCAAGTACAGTATCACTGCAGACCACAATGCTACTCATCATTTTTGGATAACATGTGCTGCTGTGACTGTGATACAAAGATTTCACCTTCTATACAGATAAATGCATGTAGCATAGTTATGACAAATGCAGTAACATAAAACCCCATAATTTCCAGTTTATGGTTCTGTATTTCCTTACAAGGAAGAAAACCCAATCTGCAACATATATATAAACACAAGATCTTCAGAATTCAGTTCCATTGATTAAAATGATACCACATCAATTTGTACCAGCTGAGAATCTGGCACCTCATCCCTGGGCCACCACTGTATTCCTCCCCAGCATGGAAACTGGTTCTTGTCCAAGTTCTGTACTCTGCAGTCACAACTTACTATTGTGTAATGAGACTTAAAAATAGTAGGCTTTTTTTCTGTATGGACTTTAGCAGCATCAAGCTTAAGAAACACTTCAGAAGTCACTACTGCACACTCAACATTCAGACTGAGCAGAGATTCAGTTGAGGTTGACCAAATTACAAGGGGCCGTCTACTCACAAAAACTACATTATATGCATAATATGTTGGTTTGTTCAGAGATAATTACTGGAGTGTCAGAGGTCATTCTAATTTTAATTACTTCACATAACAGTAAAATGATGTAGCAGAAAGACAATAGCTTTAAAATACAATCAAGAGCTGTTACACATCATTGTTGTATTTTCCCACATACAGTAAAAATGCCACAGACATTACAAATGACCTCAGTTGTGCAAGTAAATGACACATTGCAGGCATTATAATTATCTTTTTCAAATTCATTAAATCACAACAGCAGCAAGGCCAAACCACATTTTTCCTCTCTGTTAAGCATTTTTTCCTTGAAATGAGGTAAAGCATGGTACCAAGTGCAATGCTTTTTTGTGCTACATGAACAGAACAGCGCAAAAAAAAAAAAAGCCATAAAAATAAAGACGCAGCATAGTTAGGAGGACTGTTTAAAGTACAGTATAACAGGACTTAGATTAAAAAGAACCCAAACCAAACCAAAACAAACAAGGTTCATGCCAACTAACCCCCACACTATTTATGACGAGCCTTTGTGGTTGCTTTTGAAGATGGGTTACAACAGTCCACTTACACTTGTGCTTATAGCATGTCAAGTGATTTCTATCCCAACCTTCAAATGATCAGATTTAGGTCTTTAATAGCATACAATGTCCAATATCAAAATCATACCAACTGTAGGGTAAAACACACAGATGTATAACATGGAAACTAATAAGAATTTTCTATCTCAAAGGATAAAAAATATTTCAATGAGGTCACACTGGAAAAATGACGGCATTTAAAACACATTTGAAGAACGCATCAGCAGCAGAAACTACTTTATAGTCAGCCACTACACATTTCAGATTTCCAATTCATAGGCTTTATCTAGTAACAAAGCAATCATTAAACTATTCTGAAACACAGAACAAGTTCAGTTAATTTTCTTTGCATCGAGACACTCTGTAGCACTTTACTGCTACCAATTACCTGAAACCCCTGAGAATCTATAACCTTGTCATAATCAGTAAGAAATTTTAGGCATTCAAAGACAAACTTTAGTTTTTCATAACGCAGTTAAAACTACTTAAGACTTTCTAGATGGTCTGATTTCATCTGCCGATTGATGTCTGGCCAGAAACACAGAATTGTTAACATTAGTAATCATGTATTTTTGTTACAAAACTTCACTCCTGCCATGAAAAAAAAAAGCTTTAACTTAAATCAGTGACCTTTAAAAGTAAAACAAAACAAAAAAAACCCAGTTAAAACAATTTACCTTTGAAAATTCAGACTGTGTGTTTTTACTATTCCATCTCATTTACACTTGTTTTATACACATCAAGACTTGCAGGTCTTGTATTTCCCTGTTATATTTTCATGACTGAAGTACCAAACAAATGCTAGAATTTTTTATAAGCTAGTATTTTAATTCTCGTTCTCACTACTATAACAATGCTGCTTTCAAATATAAGAATGGTCCTTTTTGCAGAATGAAAAATGACTGAGATAGAAAACATGAACTTTTGAAAACTGTATTTCAGAAAAGCTTAATGTCTATCCCTTGTCACTAAGGCATTTATCTTTTGTTAAGAAAGCAAGAGCTGACAGTTCTCATTTTGTTTTAGTGTGCATTTGTGAGGAAAGGAATAGGATTTAAAAGCAGGAAATACAGTATTTATTTGTAATTTAATACATAAGACACAGCATCAAGTTCAAACTATTGTGCTGGAAAACGTTAAAACACCTTGCTCTGCTTTCTCAAACTTCAAGCATAATTAACAGGGCAAAATTGCAGCAAACCTCTACTGATACTGGTGGGAATACGAGACCCACAGCTTTTTTTAAAAGGTAAATTAAGAGGTATTATAGTTACAGTGCAAAAAATTAAAATTTCAAGCATAATATATAAACATAGCACCAAAACAGAAAAACAATGCATGCAAAAAAAAAAAAAAAAAAGAAAAGAAAAGAAAAAAAGAACTGAGGTATTTAAGTAAAGAGTGCCTACAAAAAATCTAATTAAAGAAGTACAGGCAAAGCCTAAAAAATAAAAATATGATTTCCACCTCCTGCCCCCAGTAGACCAAAACACCAATGAGCTAGTTTCTCTAAATTAAGGACCTAAATCACAGATGTATCAAAAGTACGGCAGTTATATCTCAAACATCAACTTTATGTTATTTAACAGCACAGCTTTGGTAGGCGAAATATGCATGCAACTCTGAAAAGTACAGTAAGAAATTTACGTGGAAATATCTTTAAGTGTAAAGGTGCTCTGTTTGTTAAATACGTAACCAACTGACTATAAAATCTGCAGCATATTTAAGGTGTGATATGTCAAAGGTTATTTTGTTAGAGTGACAGTTTGCACTGTGCAATTATTCATTACTGTTTCCAGTATCGGAACTATCTAGCTTGTACGTTTGTGTAAAATTTGAATTTTAACCAAAGACCATATTTGTTTATGGTGTAAAAAAAACTTTCGACTAACCACCTCCTCAGAATTGTTAAAAATAACCTAATTACATACATATGAATACAATTTCTATTATAATCCTGTAATAAGTCACAGCTATAGTAATGAATTGTACTGTAAATATAGAGCTGTATCATTGTAAAATGCATAATAAAATGAAGGGAATGTAAAACAGCTTGTTCCAAAAAAAGATCAGAAATTAAAAGATTATTAATGAGGGTTTATTTATTTTTAAGGCAAGAACCTTTTTTTATGTAAGACTGCATGGCATAATGAAACTGAAGTTTCATCCTACCAGTATGCCAGTCTTTTCAATTAGAACCTGTCCCTAACAAATAAGTGCAATAATGATCGGGAATGCCATCTTAATGTAAAAAGATGACATGCAGAGATTAAAAAAAAAAAATAATAAAAATTAGAGAGAATACTGGCACACTTATTCTTTCGTATACCAAATCATCCAGCACAGTTTACCAACTGTTTTATGACTGGCACTAGTGCACAGATTGAAGAATTTCAAGATTACTATATATAAATCTAGCAACTGCATTAGGCATAAGCTCCCTGGCCTTCTAACACTAAGCAAAGCTGTACGGCAATAAAAGTAAACCATAAAGACCTGACAACAATTATTCTGAACACTTGCTAAATGTCATCATTAAAGCACTCTCGTGATTAAACAAAGCAGAAGTGAGGAAAGAAGACAAGATTGTGTTTGCGCAAAAAACTATAACTACAATTAGTTCCAAAATTTTATACATGTTAAATGTTTTGTTATCTATTCTGTTATCAAACAAACTTTAAATTCTGTCTTCCAATTTGTTCCTCTCAACATCAACATTTTTAAAAATTTTCTTTATTTGTGTTTTTCCCCCCATTTTATTTTTAAGAGGAGTCTCAGCTGTTTGGGACCTGAGGTTGATTTGCTTTGAGGCTTCGTAGTGCTCTTCTCGCAGCTGCAGATTTGGCAATCCTGTAGCTTCTGCCAACACCTTTAAACTTTCCCTTTCCTACAACTTCCACTGTTACTCTGACCTTTCCATCGTAAGTTCTTTCTGCAGGACTGCAAAAATATACACAAGAATTACTTACTCCCTAGGCAAGTTAATGTGAAATAAAGAGACCTACATTCTCTTTTCTACAGAAGTTAAAGCAGTATAGTTAAACAGAAATTGTTACTTTCCTCAAAGTTATGCAATAAAAAGCAATAAAATCAGTGAACACAACGATCATGCTTAGTGCAAAAAAAAAAATAAAATTTCTGACATTTAAAAATCCTCAGCAGTTTATGAAGCACAGCTTAAAAATATTTTATAGCAGTGTGTACCAAAGGAAGTATTTACCTAAATTTGGCTGTCTCTGGCTCCATTTCCAGCAGCTCTCGCACTGGAGAACGGGGCACATTAGCAGAAAATTTTTCTATTTTGAAGGGAAAAAAAAAAAATTAGCTTTCTTCTCTTCACAGCAGATGGCACTTAATTATTATTTTCTTTTCTGAAAGCAGACAATACCTATTAATGGCCTCATCATTGGATAGTACACTTGCCACACCATTTCCAAAGACATTCCACTATCCATATAAATGGCACCAGCAAGAGACTCAAATATATCCCCCATGGCCTTTGGTACTTCAATGTCTTCCTCTTTTTCTTCATCTTCTTCAGATCTTCTGAGCTGTTGGCAATTAAAACAAGCAGGGGGATGCAGGAAGAAAGGAGGAAGAAAGAAACAATTGCATATTTTAAAATAAAAAGATCTTCAGAAATGTAAGCTCTCTTTCATGCTATCCTGTGCTGCTTCCTTTAAGCTTTTCACTGACAATTTTCCACAGTGAAATTGTTCTTTTATTCCCCAATGAAACCAAGTTGCTGGATATGCCATTTTTCAAATGTTAAAATAAAAAAATTTCCAAACACCATTGTGTACAGAGACCTTATGTGCTTTGTGAATTCCTCATGTATTTCTGTATGATTTTACCATGGGTCTGGTTTTCCCAATAAGAAACAGACTTGGCTCAATCAGTTAATACTAGAAAGCTACGCATAATAAAGGAAGATTTCATACATTAGGCATCTCCTAGAAGTAGCTTCAAAAATCTGTATGAAAGCTCCAAAATCTCTGGATGAAAGTTGAGTGTACTTTTCCTTATCTCATTTACCCCAGAAGACAAGCATGAAACAAGCACGAGTAAACTGAGCCATTAATAAGTAAGTGATAACCAGCAACATGAGACTGAGCTAGCAGGCACACTTAGCTATCTTTTAAAGGTAGCAGGCAGTGTTTTCTTCTATGCTACTATCTTAAGACAATAGCATAGCCTCATTATTAAAGCTAAACTTTCAGTCTATGTTTTAAGGGTCTTGAGTTAATCTAATCCTTTACAAGAAATACATCAAATACATACAATATACATTCACCTAAGTCCAAACAAAGTGACCTGAAACAGAAATTTTTGACCATAACATTCCTCTGCCTAAAAAGAAGTTTGTTTGTCTTTTCTCCCAGCAACTACCTTGCTACTCTATTGGGTTTAAAGCCCCAAGGTCAAAGTCAGTCCTCTTAAGAGCCACCAAAATACTTCATGAATCAGTACCACCCAGTATTTCTACCCAAAATAAATCAAATAAGAAGTCAGAGCTGATGCGTAAACACTCCAAACAGTAATTTTGATGTTAAAAAACAAGTTCAACTCTTCTGAATAGTGTATTTCATACCAAGTGCAAACTGAAGCACTTTTGAGTCATACTGAAATAACAGGAGAGAAAAACTAAGAGCTATAAAGCAAGGGACAACAGATGTTTCAGGAGTGGTATTTGAAAAAAGCAAAGCAGATGACGTGGAGACACACATGGAAACCAGTCTAGCTGGCATGAACTGCAGAAACAAAGACTCTTGCATTAACTCTGATGAAATAAGAGTTTCAGTAACTCACTGCCAGACCAAGATAGGGAGCAGGCGTACAGACAGTGAAACAAGAATTTTATTTGAAACAGCTATCACACAATTTGGTTGCAACTTTGGAGGAAGATTCTAGGCAATCTTTTTGCATACCAGCAAAAAAATGAACGAACCTAAAAATCACTACTCTGAGCTCTTAAAATAAGTTTCTGGCCTTTTCACTCATATAGATTTCACTCTGCAACACAGTGCAAGGGCTGTAAAAACATGTTTGTAACAGAAGTATTTTGATGGCCAAGCTTCTAAGATGTGTAGCAAAAAGAAGAAATCACTAAAGACAAAGATAACATGTTTGTTTAGTGCTGGCATATTCTCAGATAGAATACTTTCCAAGGGATTGGTCACAGTTTTTTAGAAGACAAACTATGAGGGTTATGCATTGGATAACACTTCTAAAGAAAGGATAATGAGAAAGTCCATCTCTTCCAGGACCCTGATTTGAATTTGACTCACAAGACCCCTGCTCTCATACATTTTCTGAGCAGCTTATCTAAATGAATTAGTTTTAGACTAAGAGATCTCCAGCTAATAGATGTTCATTATCATTAGCTTTCTTCCTGCATAGCACAGATAGGATCTGTGCTTGCAGGTCTTCAGTTAAACTATTTTCCAAGTGGTTTATTTGAAAGATGCATGCAATGGATCTGGCTAGCAGATATAAAGCCTTCAGGAGCATGTCACACATACTTGAGCACAGTGCAGTAACACCTGCTCCAGCAGAAATGGTCAGAAGAAAAACAGTGGAAACCTCTGTCAGTGTGCTACCTGAAATACTCTCCACATAGTCCCAAGGTAGTATTGCTCATGATGCTGCATGGATATCCTATACTAAGTCAGTGTTATGTGACTTATTAACTCTTTGTCATTATTTTATGATATAGTAGTACCTTCCAGGCTAAGTGGTCCTGCTTCCCCCTGCCCGCACACACAGCGAAAGTGACTGAAATCAAGTGTCACAAAAATCTAGAGGCAAACTGTTTTCAATTTAATTATTTTATGAATGTTCTTACTTTATACTTTCTAAAGATTGTATTTGAACTTGCATATTGTATGCTTTGTTACTGGGAGCCTGCTTCTTTGGTTGCTGTGTGCATAAAACTAAAGTATTACAAAAATGCCCATCACAAAGAAATCCAGTAACATGCTTCAAATCAGATACTGAACACATTTCTTCTACTTCCACTAACCTCAGAATCCATTCCTTGCATTTCATTCTTTTCCATTTGAAACTGCACAAAGTCATCAATAACATGAAACAGTTCAGGAGAGACAGCTTTGAAGTACTTGTGGTAGTCATACTTAACAGCTAATGATGCAAAAATGGTATTATTGACTAGAGCAGATCGTAGGTCAGTAAGAACTCCTGGAGAGTGTTGCCGTGGGTCTTCATAAAGGTGCTTGGTTATGAGGTAGTCCAGAATAGCATCTCCCAGGAATTCTAAGCGCTGGTAACAATCTTAAAGCATTGGAAATAAAAGAATGTACAACACCACAATTAAGTTTAACACACACATTCTTTCCAGGCTATTCTGGTTAAGAGGTTTGGTACACTGCCATTTAAATTCCACAAACTAGCCAATTCTCAGAGAAGACAATCTGTTTTTTAAAAACAGGTATCTTCGCAGTCAGAGATCAGTTATTGAATTCTATTAAAAAAAAAATCAGAAAAAACAGAAGTTATATCTAATAATAGACATTTTTTAACTAAATATTAATTTGTCAGGCTAGCAAACCATTTGTGTTTATAATCAATTAACGCTTTTACTCAAAATCTTCACCACTGCACCAAGAAAGATCAAAAAAAGTAAAATTAAGGGATTTCACTAGCAAGCTGATCTGAAAATGGTAACAATTAAACCTCAAAAAAATTCATAAGAAATTAATGCATCACAAGCAGGAGGAGCATACAATCTCAGATTTTTCATCTAATTCACCACACACTTAGTTTCTCAAAAAGCATTGAACTAAGATTCCCATTAAGAATGGGTCTTTTAAACTGGAAACTAAAATTGCCAAGCATTGGCTGTTTGGAAAATTGGCAGGGGACAGGAATGGAGAGCTATGCAAATCTATTTTTAGAATATAAACAAAATCAAAAAGCAGTCTTGAAAGCAAACAAGGATGAGGAGATAGAAACAAAGACAGAATTATTACAAAAGTAACATGAGAGTGAAATGGCTAGTACTAAGTTGTTTTTATAGCAGCTGTACCTAAGATACTGCCAGATGTTGATTACTAGCTACTCCTTAACAGAAAAAGTTACAAGTAACAGCGATTCATAGCTGCCTTATTTGGTAAACAGAAATGGAACAAAAACTTCTGGACCCAACAATGCAACTTCAGCTAGACACTATGCCTCAAGGTTTCTGTTAGTATGCACGTATATGTGTGTAAAGGGATTACCTACCTTCTATATGTTTTGAGAAATATTTGTGAAAAGGAAATACATAGATGGTGGTATTACCTAGAATAAAAAGCTAAAGGAGCACTCCAGCATATGGTGTGAACTGTTTTTCAGTGTACTAACACTGTCAAAACAACTTCTTTAATTAAAGCAGAGCTTTCTTACTCCTTGGTATAAAGAACCAATTCACTCTGAGGAAAAATTCAGACTGCCAACTGCACAAGAATTTGCCATTCACTTCTAACAGGATTGGAATTTACCACAGTTCGGTTTTAGTTGCATATTATAACAGGAAAATATTTCAGTTTTTAGAATGAACAAATACTACGCTAATTAGTATAAGCAGAAGTAATTCAAGAAAATCACGGAAATACAAATTTGTGCTGCTGTAAAATCTTCTATGAGAGCATGTACAGAAACATTAAGCAGTTAGCCTGAAATGAATATTAGCCTGATTTAGTCAATTGCTTCAAACTTGGACTTTAAATATATACTCAATACAATGCCTAGACTTAAATTATGTCTTCAAAGGGAAGTCTCCATGTGGTATAGTCCTACAGAATATTCAGTTAATTAAAGTTGTATAGTCTGGTTTAATCTTCAGAAGTATGGTCAAAGGGTAATATTCTTGGGATTAAATTATAGACAAATTTGCTAGATATATTTGCAAAACATGATTGCTAGTTCCAGAAGTACACTGCAATTTTCCAGAGTTCTACAAGAACTTATTTCAGCTAAATAAGGACCTAATGTCAGTCACATACAACTAGTGATACAGCCAAGATGAAAAATGCTGCTCTTTCCCAAAACTTGATTAAGACTTCAGTAAGTCTTCTATCTACATCAAATTAAAATATGAATAATCACTGAGATACAGCTTCAACACATACCCCCCCCCCAAAATAAAGAGCAAGATAGTATTTTCAAAGACTTAATAAACAGAGACTATTGTCTTTTTAAAGAAAAATGTCTAAAAAAACAAAAACAAAACCAAAAAAACTATGTATGGGAACACGTCATATATTGCATTTACAATATGGTGAAAAACCCCACTCGTTTAAGGCTACTCACCAGTAATGGTATTATAATGGTATGAGGCATGAGTAAATGCCTGAAGAAGATAAGCCTTGTTCTTAAAACTGTAGTTTATTTTCTTCTCAAAGTTTTCAAAACCAGAAATAAGGTGATTTAGGGTTTTTTCAGCATCTGGGTGATCAAACATACACCTCGGTGGAATCTTCAAACAACCATACTCTAGGTCTTTATATAGAGAAGGCTCTGAATCAGGTATAGAAGCAGAAACAGAGTCTGATGAAAGATTTTTCTGCTCGCTGTTACAATTCTCTCTGGTAGCACACAAAGTGCCTTCCCAATCAGTCTTTTTAATTACAGGGAGCACCTTTAGCCCCAGTGAACACAGGAAAAGCTGAGCAGCTCTTTCACCACAGCTGGTCAGATAGCAGCCCAACAGGGCTTCCACACAGTCTGCAATGCTTTTGTCAGCAATACACTGCTCTGTATGCAAGTCATACGAGATAGACTGTTTTCCTGCATCAACACCACAGTTTTCTTCTGACGGATTCCAGAAGCCCACTACAAAATCATCCTCTTCAACAGCTTTGCTAGGATCCAGATAGCACATAGCATCCCACGAGCTATAGTCAAAATCATCAAAATCTGATGAAAACTGAACATTACCCAGGGAAGACTTCTTGGGTGCTTTCCATTCATAGTTTGAATCAGTGGTTGAAAAGTGAGAGAGAGAAATTTTCTTCACAAAAGCCCCTGATCCCATTAACATATTATCAATGAATTTGATATGCTCCTGATCATACTCCAGAAAATCATCTTCAAAGTCTGTTTCTTCCTTGGGTAACCTCCACATTAGGTTTTGATCCTCTTCATCATTTTCATAATTATCAATTTTGCCATTAGCCAACAAGTTCTCCTTTGTCTATGAAAGAATACAAAAAATATGGTACCAAAGAGAGAAATGAGGAACTTTTATTCCAGAACTGTCAGAAGTGTTGGATTTGAGTAGTGTCTGCTAACAATAAGACTGATATTTTCCATGTTTCTAATTACATCGTCTGATCAGACGCACAATACGACCTCCATTTACACTAGCATTCTAAGACTAGAATAACTGTCTTAGAATATAAACCCTTAATTACTAACCTATAATAGCATATATTCTACATATAACATGCAGCATTTCATAGAAACTCTTGCTTATACTAGAATACGGTGCACCTACAATTAACTAAATCCACTAAACATTATACACTTGTATACCAAGTAAACAAAGGAAGTCTGTATTAACAAATCTGGAGAAGTACAAGGAACATTTTTTGGGTGCATCCTTCTCTCTAGCTGCTATGTAAGGCTATTACAAGCATTGAACCAATGCAAGTCTGAAGATTCTTTATACATCCTTTTATGGCAAATACTAATGGACTTGCAGGACTTGCTATAATCATAATCAAGATAATCTCAGTTTCTGGACATATAATTGAAAAATGCATTCCATGTAAAAACTGTGAGAACTTCTTTACCCTAGTTCTTGAATAATAATCACCTGAACCAGCAAAATAGTGTTCTCTATGTTCTCAAACACAGTTAGCTGCTAATTAATTCTGTCTACTTGGCAAACTAGTAGAAAGTAAGTTTAGTGTATCAGTGTAGGTGATTTTTTTATTACAAATCAAAACCAGAAGTCTAATACCTGTTAGCTGGGAAGAACCTAATGCTTATGTGTGTGACTGTCTTCACTGCATGGGTTGGGGATTTAAGAAGTGATCTGGCTGCTTACCATATAGTAGACATAGAACAATTCTTTTGTTCTGCAAGAACTACAGTGCAAGGTAATAATTCTCAACTTTAACAAATATGCTACCTCTCCAGTTTTCATTTGCTTAATATCACCAGGATTTTAATATGGCAAGTCTAAAAATGTAAAAGCGGTTTCTAAACTGAATATTAACATATTCATGAAATCATGAAGTAGATGCAAAGGGAAATAGTATTAATCCTTTAAACAAATAAATACTGGCTTAAAGTTTTGGGTTGTTTCAAGCTGTACTTATAGTCTTAACTAATCAAGTTAAAGTTGTCACCAATTTCCTAATGCTTACATACATTCCCACACCAGCAAAACTAATGATGTCTCACGTCTTTTCCCTGCTCATATTGAGCAAATTGGTAAGGACTGATATAAATTGAACACAGATATGCCCAAGCTATACAATGCTGTATAATTCACCATGGCTCCAATCCAGGAGAGCACTTAAACATATCAGCTAAATGCACAAGTAGTCTTCCTAACATCAAAAGGACTATTCACAGACTCAAAGCAGCATCACTGATGTCAGTGGGAATTCTGCCACTTAATTTGATAGAAGCAAGATCAGATTCAAAGTGTTTTTCTGGATTGGGTCCTGAAAGCCAACACCATTTTGAATCAAGTGAAACAGCTCATATCTGCCCTCAATCTATGTATGTCATATTATAGGTCTCAGACACTTAATCTTGCATATCTGTGAACCAGATGCTACCATGGGGGAGCTATCCCTCTGGGCCAAATGCACAACTCTCTACATGTGTGGATGGGTGGCAGCTGTAAGGTGCACTAGGCAACACTTGAAACCAGCTAAGGAACAAACAGATCATAGCATTCCTCATCAGGACAGAGCAGGCTAAGTGAGATTTAGTGATGGGGGGGGGGGAAGGGTGGGGTAAAAGTGGCTACAGAAATTCAGTTTAGACATTTTGCCAAAAGAATTTCTGCTGCTATAATTACCCACCTCACATATACACAGCCAGGATTTCCATAGATTTAATTGATCAGAGAGAGATAGCAAAATTTGATTTGACATAGTTGTTTTGGATACTAGTAGCAGTATAATGCTTAAAGTAAGACTAATTTAACCAGTCCCAATTAGAGCTAGTGCTGATTTTTATTCTTGTTACATACCACCCGTCATACCTGTCACTGAAAAAAATACACTGAGGCATGTCAAGCTAGATGATTCAAAACAGATTGCTGCCTGCTTTCACAAAGATTTAACAACTGATAAATTTAATTCTTACTACGATTTCATTCACAATTTTCTTAAAATTAATTTTAATTAGCAGAACAATGAAAAAATGAACATGAGCCGGCAGTGTGCGCTCGCAGCCCAGAAAGCCAACCGTATGCTGGGCTGCATCAAAAGGAGTGTGACCAGCAGGTCGAGGGAAGTGCTCCTGCCCCTCTACTCTGCTCTCGTGAGACCTCACTAGGAGTATTGTGTACAGTTCTGGTGTCCTCAACATAAAAAGGACATGGAACTGTTGGAACAAGTCCAAAGGAGGGCCACAAGGATGATCAGGGGACTGGAGCACCTCCCGCATGAAGACAGGCTGAGAAAGTTGGGGCTGGTCAGCCTGCAGAAGAGAAGGCTGCGTGGAGACCTCATAGCAGCCTTCCAATATCTGAAGGTGGCCTATAGGGATGCTGGGGTGGGACTCATCTTGAGGGACTGTAGTGAGAAGACAAGGGGTAACGGGTTCAAACTTAAACAGGGGAAGTTTTGATTGGATCTGAGGAAGAAATTCTTCATTGTAAGGGTGGTGAGGCACTGAAATGCATTGCCCAGGGAAGTTGTGAATGCTCCATCCCTGGCGATGCTCAAGGCGGGGATGGACATAGCCTTGGATGGCATGGTTTAGTGGGAGGTGTCCCTGCCCATGGCAGGGCGGTTGGAACTAGATGATCTTAAGGTCCTTTCCAACCCTAACTATTCTATGATTCTATGAACATGAACTACCCAAACACTGTTTGCACATTGCTTCATGTATAAAAAAAAGTAATTGAAGTCTAAGTGATGAGAATGAACAGTAGCTAAAGGAGCCAGGAAGCAAATCTGACAGGTCATTATTTTCATTAGACAGCATTTAAAAAAATTAATCAACAATGAACCTCAGAAAAACAAACCTTTTATTAAAGAATACCTGATTGATTTTGAATAAGTTATGGCCACTTACAAGCTAAATACATGTAAGTGCTTCTTTCATGCTGTTTGGAAATAAGCTATTTGATCAAATGAACAGAGGAAGATCCTTCCCCTTAATAAAGCCTGGTAACACAAAAACACCAACATCTGACTAGGATGTTTTTGTAATAATTTCTCATAATAATATGAGTTTTTCTAGCCCCAGTTATAGTCCATCAGCTCGTGGAGAATGAAAATGATATGCAAGAAAGCAAAATATCTACTTGGCACAAATCACAGCACTACTTAATTGCACCGCAGTCTGCATTTTGGTCTGAAATTATGTATTTTATTTACAAATAAACAATGACTGGTAAGGAGAAAGAGGCCACTAAAATGTTATGCTGAACTGAAAGCTTTAAAAAACAATTAACTCCTGTCCCAAATGGACTGTCTTACTTTTAGAAAGGTACAGCAGTAAGTCTCTTTGAAATGGAAATCTTGGCACACACAGAACCACAATAATCACGTTGGTTTATTCTGAAATAAACATTTATTTGCACAGTACATCTAACTAATAGTCCTCTTATGTGCCCTCTGGTGGTTCTATAACCAAGTGTGGTCTTCAGATTTGGGAAAAAGAAAAAAAATATACCTCCACCTCCTTCCTCAACCTCCAAACCATTCTCAAAACACTTAAAGATTACATTACTGACTGCTGTGATCAGTGATATTTCTTGCACATGCACTTCTACTATCAACATACAATGAGTTTAGTCAGAAAATAATTGGAACTGTTCCTCATTAAGATTTGTCATTTTGAAGCTTTAGACAGTGAGGGTGGCTAACCCAGCATTTTATTTTGGATGCGAAGTAGCCCTCAGCCATACCCATGGTGTAGTGAACAGCAACCAATACGGAACATTTTCTCAAGCCAGTTCCAATCTTCATTCTCAGCGCTATGAAAACCAACTCCCTTTCATATATGCTATGAAGGTGAACGGAATTTATTTCAGAAAAACTCCTGAGAGTATGCTAACTACAAACAAAACATTTTTTTTCTCTGGTTTTCCATTAATATATATACTCATTATTGGATGATGTTCAGTAAATTTCCTTACTCCAGGTTCTATTCTGGATCAGTTTTCCTCTAATTTTCCATAAGTTAAGGTGAAGTTTTAGAAAGGAAACAAAGACATAGATTTATTTTTTTAGCAAAATATCTGGGGGTTAGAAGGAGGTTGGGGTAAGAGAATACAGACACGTGAATAGTTATTCCTCAGCATAGTTAAATCAAGTCTTACCACTTCATCTTTCTCCCATTTATCAGTGTTGCTCTTATCCTGGTTTACTATATAACCAGGAGGAAGCCAATTGACGGGGGGATCAAAAATTGATACCACCATACGACTAGGCAGTCCTTTCTTTTTTCCAAGGCGATACAAGTTACAGTTGCTGACCTTCAAGAAAAACACATTCTCATAAACCCCTGGACATACATAAAAATAGGTTAAAATGCAAAAGGAGCAAAACGAGTTTACATGTCAAGCCACATCTTGTACCATCATGCAGTTTTGTCTAGATCTCAAAAGGTATTTCAGCTTTCTTAAAATATTTTATTTTTTTAAGGCTAAGAACGTTAGATGTGTCAAATTCAATTAAAGAAATCTGATAGATTAAATCCCATTTGCAAGACAAAATTATTGCTTCTTTTAAAATAACAGTAAAAATGACCTGCATGAGTGTCATTAATTACCATTATTAATGATCAACATTCAGGCTAGATTTGGAATGAAAAATTATTGTTACTATGGGTAGATTCACCTAAGCCTTGGCAGTAGAAAGTGTTAAAACAGTTCCATGTAACAAATCTTATTAAGTCATAACACAGATGTTGTTTTCATAGACTCTAAAATTCTTTCAAATATTTTAAAAGGAAGAGAGGGGAAAAAAAAACCAAAAACACTCACACGCAAACGTATTTCCTTTTACGTTTTAACTACCAACTCTGAGCTTCATTTCTCATTCTAAACACACTTTCCATATTTGTTTTTTAAATCTTGAAATTTGAACTTGAATATTCAATCACTTCCTTTACTGTGTGATTTATTTAGCCCTCCTTATTTTCCAAGATTAAACTACTCAAAATACATCACTGAGAATTAAACTATTATCAGAGACAGACAATCAAATCTTCAGCATTTAATTCAAGTTATCACATTATGTGGGGGAAAAGAAAAACCCAGAACACTTCCACATGATTGATTATTCCAGAATTTAAAAACAGCAGCAGCAGAACTGTAGACTCTGCTCTGTGCTGTTCACATTTACTTTAAAAATACTTCTAAACTGTTGTTTTGATGCAACACTTCTGTAAGATTTTTTTGTTGATGCTGTTGATTTATTTTTAGCATACCTGTAACACCATAGTAAAAGTTTTCAAGGAAAGTAACTTATTGAGGAAGCAAAGGAACGGTCAAATAAAGCTACAACTTAAGGCTCTGCGCTGCTAACTCAACCCTTCATTCAAGCACTCCTGTTAAAGAAACTCAATACAGATCTAGTGTTCAGTCCACAAGTTATCCTTGCTAACCCAGACCTTTTATTCAGTCCTATCCTTTCTTAGGCTGGTAATAAACTGGTCTAGATTTCAAAATGAACTGCAGAAAACAGTTTCAATCAACCACAATTATGGCAACATTAACCCTGTAGTCCAGTATTTTTATTCTTATATGCATACTACCCAATGTATAATTGGTAAAGGGGTGGAATTAAATCAACCTGTTGCCATTCAATCTTCTAGCAAAATTTTTATGCATATGGCTGGTTACAATGTGCCTTTTACGTACCATCACTGGGTTGTTACTACTTACTTTTTTGCTCCTCATGTAAGACAGCCGCCCCTCATGAGCATCAGGGTAAGTGCAAAACAAGTAGGTAGTGATGGCATGCTTTAAAAATGAATCACCAAGCATTTCTAGCCGCTCCAGATTAAATCCATCACTAGCATTTGAAAGAGTCAAAGCTTGAAGAATAAGACCAGGATTAGGACCAAGAGTTTTTGAGGAGTACCCATTGGAAGGGTTTGTTTCAGAATCTGCTGTGTCTTTTGAAAGATTAATAGCTTTTGAAGTACTGGTGGTCACTGCCATTTTAGGGCATCCATCTGAGGTAGATCTGTTAGCATTTCCATCAAGGTATTTATTACTCAGTAGAGTACATTCATTGCTGGGCTTGGGCTGGTTCTCACTGTTGTATAAATTCTGAACAGGATATGAGGTAGTTGGTTGTACAGGTATTTCCTGCCTGCAGTAATTCAGCTGATTTCCTTGGCAAAAGTCTCTGTTAACTAAATCACAATTGCCATTGGCAAGATTTTTATTATAAGAAACACCATTAATTGCTGCAAGTTCTGCTGAGACATCAATTTGGAGTTTACTGGGTGACTCATTGAGCAGTGTTCTGTAACTCACAGACATTTGGTCATGGTTTTCTGCAGAAGAGGTTCTATTAGCACCTTGATGTGCAGCATTTTCAGGGACTACAATTGTGCTGTGCTTACAGTAATTTTCATTCTCTGCTAAAGAGGAGTTAGGAATAGAGATGAAGGATTTGCTGTCAATAGACTTTTTCCATCCGAAGTCCAAGTTAGGGTATCTGAAAAGATACATGCTGATTTTGTTAACAAAAAAATATTGCCACAAGACAAGATTCTCCATGCACACACATGTTCAAAAAAAGCTAGATTCTTCTGAAAAGAACAGTGACTGCAGTATCTAACTTCACCATTCATAATCAAGTCTTTCTAAGCTATATTTCACTGAAAACTGATGTGAGTTAAACAAAGGGTATCAGTTCTAAATTAATGCAGTAATAGTTTTCACCTTACTGTCCAATGAAGTCAGATATCATATTGAAAAACACATCCTGAAAAATACATGCCTGAAATCTGCAGGAAGTGATTTAACCCCCACACCAGCATCAGTGGCTGTTTGAGCTCTTAGTTCCTCTGCTGTCAAAAGGCAGTGCAGGCGATAAAGTATGCTGGGGAGGCAAACTGCTTTTCTCCACAATGATGCTGGAATAGGATGTATAGCACAGAGCTCTGGAACCAGTATCTGGTGAAAGAAGGAGGGAAGGAAACAATTTTACCTGTAAAAGTAATTGTCAGATCACTGTTAAGAGAAAGCCAACTTCAATTAGATACTTCTATTTTACCTGCTTATTCTGCAAGCTTTCCCACTTTGCTTTCCTTTTCTCAGCACTGCTTAGTGGAAGTGCCTTCCCCTTCTGATTCAAATGGCGAGGAGTCAAAAGATTAAGCCTAAAACCAACATAAAAATACTTTAATATAAGTACAAAATTAATTAATAGAACTTACTAGCCTAAACTTTCTAAAGCGATGACTTATTCCTAGCATTCAACCTCAGTGAAGTGACAGCACAGTTACCTCTGGAAGAAAAATGGGATCAAGTTACAGTTGTTATAGCCTATTAAATACATCTTAAGAAAAAAATACCAGTAATTATTTTGGAAAACACAAACCCTCAGCTTTATCCTATAATTAAAAAAAACCAGGGCACTTTACAGTCAAATTACAAGCATCGGACATAAATAAGTCTGTTGTTACCTCGAAGATGTGTGGTCCACATCCAGCAGTGGCTGGTTGAGATTAGTAAGGTCAAGATTATACTTTGTTTTATAATATTCAGCAAAAGTTTCATATTCAGGGGAAGGGAATTTACTGAGTGGAGTAAGGTCAGTGTATACATCAGCGACGTAGAATCGATGAGGCTGATCAAAGTTTCGATACCTAAAAAAAAAAAATAATAAAAAAAAAAATTGGCACACGTTAATATGTTATAGTGTTAGGGTAAAGTTTGTGCTATGTTCTTAATATTCTAATGTGGTCAGGTATAAACTATTAAATAGCTCACTTGAGAGTTTTGATTGGTAGGTTTTTTAGTTATAAAAACCATTTGTTTACACAACTCAAACACTAAATGAGAAGCGAGCTAAGGTCAATCTATGATCTCTGAAATTTCCCCTACAGAAACATTTAAACTAAATGCAGAATTCATGCCTTCAATATCTAAGACAAAAATTAAGCTTTGGAGAACAATCTCAGAGAAATGCTGCAAATGGTAATTTCTTGATTCCAAACAACTAACAATTAAACTTGATAATTTGGCTTCCCAATGTCTAGTCTTCTATGTACTACTATCAGTAGAAATGGAGGTCTACCACATGTGAAGACTGTACTACCTCTCATCTGAACTGGTATTTTAATTAAGTCATCCTCTAAATAAAGTTAAAATACCAAATTCCAAATACGTAGCAAGGCAAATTCACAAGCATTCCAAGGTCAATGCAGTTCTTGTAATATGGCAAGAAGGTTAGAAAAATAAAGCCAGAATCCTGCAACCCCTTTATTGTGGCTCCTGATGCTCACTGAATACTACGGTGCTAAAGATGCAAAGGAAAATAATAAAAAAATTAAATCAACATTCAATATTTAGATCTGTGTATTAGCTTATGTCATCCTTGATCAGCTGCATCTATTATTTTAAGCTTCTATTCAAATACCTAAATAGACATCCCTAAATAAAATTAATACACTATTAAGGACTGTAACACACTTTTAAGAAGTCTTTATAACTTTTTTTCCCAGAGAGAAAAATCAAGAAAGTCATATTATGAGGTTGTCTGAACTTCACTGAAGAACACACTGGTTAAAAGAATTTCCTGAAAACTTCTTTATCTCAACTTATTCACAGTCATGCCTCATCTGAAAAATTTAATTATAGTTGTACCACTACAATCACTGTATTATGCTTCCCCTGAGGAGTTTACAACCAAGTAGGATATACGGAGAAGCACATATTTTCACCATTTTTATGCTGATTGAAAGCAGAAGTACTTCAAATTCTGAGATTTCTTCATCTATGAAACAGTGTCAAAATTTTTTTGGCTTCTCCCAGGCCTGAGCATTACCAGATGGCAACTAATAATTGTCATAAAAGAGAGGTACGCTTTTATGATGTACTCTGCCACCTCCCCCAGAAGAATAATATTCATTTAGGCACTGCAGTCAGATCTTCAGACAGGTGAAATACCATAGCTTCATTTACACCACCCATGAGCTACTTGTACAGTGCTAACTCTGATCACATGAAGTAATTCTTATACACTGCAATGGTCAGTCCCCACTATTTCACACAACCATTTTTATCACAGTATTCATCAGCACTGGTAGCAAGACATTTAAAAAAAAAAGATGAGAAAAAAAAAACCTAACACAGATAAGGCCAAACCAAAGTACTAATATTTATCTTTGATACATATTCTACAATTACTGTTATTTACAATATACTAGGTACAAGCACAAGCCAGTCAGTCCATTTTCTTCCTTCCCCATCATGCCAGACATGACATAGGGAATAATTAATTCTCCATAAAACCTACCAATTCTGGAGAACCTTCGCATATCCAATATATAAAATGATGTAGATTTCTCCTCTGAACATCACTCAATAGAAAGGCTCCTTTTTTTTTTTAACTGGTCTTTCTCACTTGTCAATTTTTCCATCTACCAACAGTGTACCTTCCTTTAGCAGGCCTTTGATGTGAGTAAGAGGTAACCAGAGAACAGGACTCCCAACTCAGTCATTCAAACTAAAACTGGTTTTGGTAGGCCAGTTCCAGATGAAGTCATGTTTTATCAGAACACTACGTAAGTTTTGTGGTGAACTCTACTATTCCTTATAAAAAGGTCCTACTGGAAGCCCTAAACATTTAAATCCTCTTAGATTAGATTAACTAAAAAAAAAAAATAATAAATCTTGAAATTATTTGAGACACCGCCAGATACCTTCAGATTAATAGTAAAATTCTTCCTTAGGGACTGTAGTGATAGAACAAGGTGGAATGTGTTAAAACTTAAAATAGGGGAGATTTAGATTAAATACATGGAAAAAATTCTTTAAGGTGAGGGTGGTGAGGCACTAGAACAGGCTGCCCAAGGAAGCTGTGAATGCCCCACCCATGGCAGTATTCAAAGCCAGGTTGGATAGAGCCCTGAGCAACCTGGTCCACTGGGCGGTGTTCCTGCATGGCAGTGGAGTTGGAACTAGGTGACCTTAAGGTCCTTCCCAACCCAAACCATTCTATGATTTCTTACAAGCAATTATCTTGCAGATACTAACATCCCATATTGTAAGTGTTTATATAAATACAATAGGTACCTACCTAAAGTATGTATACAGTACTCACCGTGGAATGATAACCGCATCCTGGTAATCTTCTAACTTGAAAATAAAAGGCATTTCTTTTGTATACTGTGTACTGGGAATGCCTGTACGCGCTTCAGATTTCTCAATGTCTTCCATAAACTTAAAGTCAATGTCCAAAGTGCTGGAGTCATCAACTTAGAAAGGAAAATGCATAACTGTTATTCAGAGGAGAGTTTTCCAGCCTGAACTTTTCTGAGAAGTTGTAAATTACAATTCTTTTTTCCTCATTCTGTATAACTTATTTGATTATTTAAAAAAAAATACCAAGGAGACATATATATGATTTCAGACCCTCACAGTCAGCTGAAACCTACTATAAATCAACTTAAATCATTAAGTTTAAACAAATTTGGAATTGTGAAGCGATAATAAAAATGTAGTATAAAAATTTGTCAGTTACCACATGTAATATTATTTCTACACCTAATACTTAAAATTCAACATAAACATAAACCAGCAAGAGCCCTCTTCTTACCAACATTAAGAGGTAGAACACAATAGGCTGAATCAGCTTCTGTGGGTTTGAACTCTAGTGCAGGTTTCTCAAGACGAAGAATATGTGAAAAAATATACTGATGGAGTCGTGTTATCAGCTCAAGCATTTGTAGAGACAGAGTAAAACCAGATTTCTTAAGCTCAATAGATATCGTAACCTCTCCAGAGCGAGTATACACAGGAAAATGAGGAATCTAAATAAGAAAAAAAAAAAAACCAACAACAAAACAAAACCACAAAAGAAATCAAAAGAAAAAATGTAGAGTAGGATTCCTTTACAGGGTAGTGGTTGTTTAGTTTAGATGCTGAGGCAACACTTCCCAAAGCAAGCTGGATCAGAATTTGAACCTTTGATGACCTTCAATTATCGATAAGGTTTTGAAGGCTTAAAGAATGACTGATTTTAATTTTTATATATAATACTACTTCTTGTGTTTTGTAGCTCTTCTCTTTCTATAAGACCAAGTAAAAATGCAAGCCTTTTCCATGATGAAGAAATAAATGTGGAAGAAAACCAGCAATATTCCTCAAATGTCATTTTCTGAGAACAACAGAAAATATATTTTGAAAATATCTTCCTCAGCTGAGTCTCATTCACAGTAAATGCTTTTCTATTAAAATTTTCTGAAGCAAGAGGTGCCAATTTCAATTAACATGGACTACTTCCTCTGCTGCAGACTAGAAATGCTGAGAGGACTTGTTACCACAGCTTTCATATAGATAAGGTAGTGCTGCAGCCTCCTCTATAGCTGGTACACCACTCCTATCATACCTCATATACAAAAGGTGGCACATCTTGAATTTGCCACTGCAAAATAATAAAAAATAAACTTGTAAACCAAAATTTTTGCAAAAATAGAACAGACTGTTACATCACTAAAGACAGAAAATGAAGTGGCCGCAAGACTGGTCGGCTATTACTGCTTATTTTCTGGAGGTTACTTTGTATCAAGCAGTTCTTCGACAGATTGTAGGGCATGTACCATAAGGGAAGAAGCTAGATTACTTACCTGAGGTATAGGTTTGGCTGTCAATATGCCAAAACATCTTGTTGTATCCTCAGGAGGATATAGCTTTCGTCTCCTGAAGTTAAGCTCATCAGGTAGAGGAGTCGTTAACACCATTCCTATTACATATAGGTAACAGGGCTGATCAGGTTTGGGATAACTATCCCTCAAACATTCTGGAATCTAAAAATAAAAAAAAAAAGCTCCACTAATTAATAAAAAACAGCAAAATTCACCCAAACACTATCCTTTGAATGAGAATTCACATGTTTATTTGGAAACGTACTGTTAAAAATGAGAAATAAAACCAAGTAATCAGGACTTAACAAATGTTTTCTTTCTTAAGCAAAAAGATTGGCCAGCAGCCTGGCCTGGCAGCCACGAGATCTGTTCTAACACTTGCACCAAGGGAGCATGATACTCCCAGATTTCCCTATTTGCCAAGAGGCAACTTCTATTTCATCCCTAAACTTCCTCCACATCCAACCTGTGTTAGAAATACAAGTCTACCCGTAGAACACAGGCAGCACTTCACCATAAACACAACTGAAGTTTTGATGCCAATTTCCATATTTAACCAGTAACTGGAGCACGCTTTATGATCAACGTTCCTTAGACCCTAAGAGGAGAAAAAGGTACATACAGAAAAACCCTACATTCCAGTAATTCAATTTTCATACAAGTCTGGCTGAATTTACAGCTTCATTAACAAGGATTCTTTTTTTCAGCAGAATTGTTTGAAGTATCAAAATGTTTTTGTTACACTTGGGACAAGCACACAAACAAGATTTGATACATCGCCCCTTTGCCCAGGCACTACACCATATAAGTTTTCTATTAATAATTCTAGCTAGCCGCAATACTTTTAACTCTGCTGCTTGTATCTGTCATAGACCTTAAGAAATCATGCTTTGTGTCTGGTAGGAAGTTCATTACTTTGTATGTCTCAAAAAGGATCCTCACGTTCACCTAAAAACTAAATTGCAATACATGTCCTATATTTTAAAAGTTATACTGTTACGAAACTATGGCCTTGGCTTAATGGAAAATTACTCATAAGTTTAATAACTATATTAAGCCCAAAAGGATCTTGTAGACCTTAAACATTTGCCAAAGCTTCTTTTCCAGATGTGAAAAGTTGGGACAAAAGCAAGGGAAAATATTCTTGGATTCTGTATTGAAAAATAAATGAGAAAGAATGGAGCATCACTTGACAAATCAACTCCTCTGAATGAGAGATACTATGATCAGGCATTTTACAAGTCACCCCTATTCTAACAATCACTAGGTAAGGCAAGAGGACTGCGAAAGGCACTTGTAACAAGAAGCACCAAGAAACACTGTGCAAAGATTTACTGTCGTTCCCTCTGCAATATGATGCCATGGTATCCTTTCCTAAGGTTTCTGATTAAGCAATTATTTAAACTGCTAATAAAACTGGAGCACGTGGAAGATGCCAGGAATGGAATTACTTAAGGTCTATCACCATAACTGGAGGCTGCATGTGAATATACAATACAGTTTTGTAGCCTACTACTGTGAACGTACACGCTGACATCCCTACACATGACCAAAGGCTATCGGATCTCCATGAAATTCTGTGTTTGACCAGTAAAGTCACCAAAACAAAACCCACAACTTTGACCCCCCTGTGCATCTCCTTCAATCTTCAATTCTTCGTCTAAAAAGCCAGTAACTCTTCCTTTGCTGTTGTATATCTACTAGATAACTTAAAGATTTCATAGACTCTTAAGGCAAGACATTTTTTCCTCCCAGTTATTTCTATACTAGGCAAATACAGTCAGCGAGTTTTACAGAAAGTGTACATTCTTTGAACTTCAGACATCCTTCCAAAGCATATGGTCTGTAAGCCCATTCAGGTAACACTGCAAGTTTCCATGCAGATAAAACTGTAAAGTATTCCACTATAAATGCACAACTTGTAAGAGATCCTTATCTGAGAAGATTAAGAGCTGGAAATCTGATCAAAGTGAGAGATACTAACAGCTTTAGGATAGCACTGTCTCCGTTTTGTGGAGCCTGGCCTTCCTGGAACACTAGTTTCTTCTTCATCATGTAAATCAAGCTCTTCCTCATATTTAACCGTTTCTTTACCAACTGGCATCAAATGATCATCCAGTTCACCTGAATATTATGAAAGAGCAGAAAGAAAAAGCATTATGAACAATCAAGTCTTTGTACTTTCAGATACTACACAGCAGATGTGACTGCCTATAAAAACACCTCACCTAAGGTTTTAAAATACACTTACTACTGCAAGGCTCAGAATGTGTAACTTTGGGGAAAGACTGATAAAGATGGAATTTCTGGAAGAAACAAACAAAACCAACCAACCAAAAAAACCAAAACAAACAAACAAACAAAAAAAAACACCAAAAAAACAAAAACACCAAACAACCCCTAATTTATGGTAAAACCCCTCTAAATTTTAACTAAAATTTAATGAAAATTTCAAAGAAAACTGAACTATTTTTGCCCATAGAAAACAACCAGGGACTGAAATACCCACCTAAAAATCACCCACAGGGAGTTATGCCAAGAAAGATGGAACAGTTACATTAGTCTATCATTCTAAAAAGAGAGTTACTACCATTAAATGTTCACTCTCAATACTGAGTTTTGCTATCATGGTATTTTACATTTGTAGGTATGAATTCAGTGATCAAAAGATTTAACTGGGGGGTGGGGGAGGAAATACAAACCCCAGACCTAGAGATTTTTTTTTTTAAAGATATGTAGAAGTTTCTGTACTTCATCAAAGCATTCATAAATAATGCCACAAAAAAAAAACAAACAAACAAAAAAAAAAAAACACAACAAAACAAAACAAAAAACCCGCTGCATCACACTTACTAGAGACAAGAGAGCTGAAGTAATCCTGCAATCCCTATTATTGGAACATGACTTAAGATACAGTAGAGAATACCATAAACGTAGGGCGGTGTATTCCATAACTTAATTTGTTACAATTAAAAAAGAAGTTATTTTTTGGCTGCAGGTTATAGTCCCTGACCTATAATCAGCATCATCTAGAGAACAAAACTCATTTCCTCTCTATTAGGTACATTCAACGTCAAAATCTGCACATCTCATATTAATGTTGCATTTGCTGTTTAAGACAAGATATATTAAATAACAAGCTTCCCCTAAAAAAAAAAAAAAAAAATCTAACTTCAGCTTACAAGGTGTAAGCAAAATTAGTAACATGATTGTACTGCAAAATAAGGCAAGAGAAAGGAAACTATAGCAGAAGGATATGACAGAAATGCATGTGTATGCATAACACCTGTTCCACGTTCAATTTCTCAGTTATGAAATATTCTTTACCAGAGGTACTGTCTTTTCAGTTCTTACCAATTTTGTGCAGTTTTTCACAGCAAATAAGAGCTACAACTCTCTCAGCCAGTCTTGCACAGCTCATTGGAGGACCCTATAAACATTTAAATATGTCTTAAAAACTTTGGTTAGCACATTACTTATTCTACGTATGTTTAGTTTAACAAAAACATAATAGGTAAAACAAGACTTTGAAAAAATACACTGACAACAGTTTTGTGAAAATATTCAGGCTTATGTTGTTTTTCACAGAAACCAGAATTACAAAATAACAAGAACTCAACAAATTATAGATCAAAACCAATAAAGGACATTTTTCTATAAAACTTACATAAATGCGTGGAGGGAAAAAAAACACTTAGAAGAATATCTAAATATTTTTCTTTTGGAATAAACAGTAACTACCTGAAAACAGATTAAAACAAACAGTGATCTAAACACAGTTATAAAGCACAATACAGAGAAAGAAAAAGTGATTTACATAAATAACAGGAAAAGAAAAAGTGATTTAGATAAACTAATTCTAGAAACAGCACAGACATCAATACCAAGGTATTTCTCTTAGTACCATGCTTTCTTTCCCCAGATACGTACCACAATTGAAGCTCTAAGAGGTGAGTTGATTGGCAGGTAGAGAGTAGAATAAAACGTATGATCAGGTAGTTCTCGTGTTTTACACTTGGGAGCTAGGTGCGTAAATGGATCACTTGGTAATCTAGCGCAGTACCTAAGTTGATAAAACATTTTACAACTTGTCAAAACCCACAAATTGAAACCTAAACATATTTCAGTGGAACCTCGCTTTACTGGTGTAAATACTAGAAGATGACTTCAGGCCATAATAAGCACTGCAAGGGTACACTAACTTACATTCTACTAACTACTGAGCAGAAGACCTCCAAGTAATTTACTACAAAGCTAGTGTCCAGCAAGGTGGTTTGAAGCTTGCAATGATGTACAAGACTATTCCATCTCAGGTCCCAGAATTGGCATTTGTTTAATATCCTGAGTTTTCTGTTGCCCTATTCCTCTTATTTGCCATGGCTCCCCCTCTAAATGGTAGCCTTTCCTCCACTGCACTCAATTCCTCCTCTCCCAGCTTGGCATCAACTGCAAACATGCCAATGTTATACCATACTGAACCTCTTAATGGCCCATGAATAATGCCACATATAACCAGCTGCCAGCTAGCTTTTGAATCATTTACCATTACACCCTTCAAATCTGACTGCTATGCCAGGTTTTATTTACCAGGCAGTCCACCATAACGGTCCGCACCTCAAGAATTTGGCTACTAAGGTACTACGGCAATTGCATCAAAAGCCTTACTTAAGTAAATGACATTCACTGCTCTTCCCCATCTTGGAGTGAGTCACTTCATCACACAGGATACAACAAAGCTGGCTGGGCTAAAATTGCCCTTAATAAAACTGCTGGCTGCTGCCAACCCTCTTTTCTTTTACATGCCTGCTCAGTGCTTCCATGAGGACTCAGTCCATAATATTCCATATGTCTATGGTAAAACTGACCAGTTTGTAGCTCCCTGGGTCTTCTTCCTTGCCTCTTTTGAAGGGGCATAACATTTAACTTTTCCTGTCACTGAGGACATCCTCTAAATGCCATAGCCTTCCAAAGATGACATTTGGGCAGTTCCCATGGAAGCATACCATCCTGTCTTGTGGACTTCTGGTAAGTTCAGCTTACTATATGTTTGTTTTTATATATGACAACGATTGCTACAACATAAGATGCAAATACTAGAACTGGAAGATTTTATTACAGTTTTAACAAGCCACTTGATTTTTATTTTAAACTAGCTTATCAAGAGGAAGAAAAAAAACAAACCCACCCTAATAATCTTACCACCCATTTTTAAACTGAACATTTTCAGCTTTAAATTAAACAGGAATTGATGTTGCTACATCTATTACCAGAGCAAGAACCTCTGTAGGATAAAGAGGCTAAAAGCAAATTACCCCTTCGAACCACTGGGACTACTTTCTCTAGGAGAGAAGATATCATGAAGTTCTTCAAGGTCCTTTCCAACCTACCTATTTTATGATTCTAAGATTCCTAAGAGAAAATGTGTACAATGCCCCAACCTATGTGAAACAGACTAAGAAAGTTTTTATTCAAAGACAGGGAGTAAAACATTAATATGCCTCTTACCTATTTATGTGTCCAATAGCAGTGTTTATAGTAACTCTTGGACTGTTCTCATCTGGCCTCAACACGTAGGGTGGAAATATATCATCATCATCAACAATGGGCTCAGTTTCAGTTTCATTGGCATCAACAGATTTTGAGCATTTGTTTCTGAGGATCTTAACATTTCAAAAACAGAATATAAGAGACTTTCTCCCTTAAAAAAAAAATGCTGTGACACATTCAACAAAATCAGGCACACCCCTTTAACCTCATACCTTCTCAATTGCTTTGTATGTCTTCAGATCTTCTTCAAAACTCTTGATTTTGTCTGTATCTGCTAACATAATGTAATTGGAAATTGGCGCTCTCGCTCTTCCTTTTGACTGCACATAGGAACGGTATTCTGTGGGCAAATCAAAACGCACCACCAAGTTGCATTTTGGTATGTCAACACCCTCTTCTACAATACTAGTAGCAATGAGTAGGTTGGTCTCATGTGCTCGAAATTTTCTAAGAACCTGCAAAAATAATGAAGACATTTGAGAGATTAATCTGAGATCTGTTTCCATCATCTGACACATCTGAAGCCAAATAAACAGAGTGGATCAGATGTTCCAAAAATTTGTCTAAATATGCAGATACAATACTATTAGAAAAAACACTTTCCAGAAACACAGCAAGACTATTTATCAGAACAGGCAGATTTCTAGGAATGAAATCTGGTAAGTGGAATTACATGAGTCCAAGAAGCTACTGCAGGCATTAACAATGAAGAAGATCCCACCAATTTATTTATAATTTTTCAGCCTTAATTTTAAAAAAAAATATGCTGCTTTCAGGACAGCAGCTTTTCCAACCATTTCTGAGGTTAAAACATTCTCGGTAGAGTAGAGCATATTCTAGAACTGGTACTTCTGATATTTATACTATTTACTAACCAATACTAAGGAAAGGTTTGGGGAAGATGGGGTAGTCAAAAGGACAACCCAGCCAGGAGTATGAGATAAATGCATTTGCTTTCAAAATACTTTGAATGCTTTATATGAGGTCAAAATCATGGGGTTTTATATCATTTAATGATTTACCAAATTCACTTTTAGCAAAGATAAATATTAAAACCAACTTAACTGTTGAAAATGTAAATAAATTTCATTTTCATTACAGTAGTACAGGGCTACTACTAACCCAATGCAGAAGAAAATAATAAAAAAAATAAATAGATGGTTGATGATCTGACTGGACACAAACATGCTTTTATGTGAAGTTACAATTTCTGCTTGCGTAATATGACATAGCAATGTCCCCAAACATGTTTTATTGAATAGGAAAGTCACCTGTATCTCCAAAAAGTATACATATTTGTTAGACCAAGGGAATCCCCTGGACTTCCAGTGACTGTACCCCAGACACTACTTGTTGACAAAAAAAAAAAAAAAATAAAAAAAAAATAAAAAAAGGTTCTGGAAGTACTATAGTTTCAATTCTTTTTCTTGAAGTTACCTCTTCCTGTTTTCTGAATTCTACTTCCATCTGCTTGTTACGAGGTTGGTTCTTGCCAATGCCATGTCCAGTTATAAAATTGCTACTGATGTAAGCCAGTTCTGGATCTTGCTTGCCAGCTTCTTTTATTAACCTAAAAACATTACACGCATTTTTAGAAGCTGCACAGCCCAGCAAATGGAAAACAATATTTTGTTCGCAAGATCTACATTAAAATTAAGAAAGGATGCATGACAATTAAGCCGTGCTAACACAAATTGCCCTAGCTTTCTTTAAAAACAGTAGTTCTAGTGAAAGCCTTTGTCAGGAGAATAAAAGACGATCTGCATACATATACAGCATGAGTATGCATGTGTCATACATTTCAGACCTAAAACCCAAGCCCTACGACTCCTTGTTGTTAAAGCACCCTACTCACAACTGCTTTAGTTAATCTAACTTTCTGTAAATTATGAGTAATTTTAGCAGAAAGACCTGTAACCACTAACTCAAAGCATGGTTCCTCAATATAAGTTTTTAATTTTTAGGTTAAAACATACATGTTATTCTCCTTAATATTAAAATACATATTCTGTTCAGGCATACTAATGACAAAACGTTGACCTCTGTTTCTAAAGACTGATGCTCAGCCTACCCTGGGAGATGTTTACTACTTCTGAAATTAACCCAAACTCATCTACAGTTGGAGGATTTAATCCAATTCTTCAAAAGGAACACTGATCAGGGAAGTAAGGATCAGCCATGCTTTCAGTTTTATTCCCCTACATCTTTAGGTCATGGAAGTGGAAGAGCATAGCTTTTCCAATGTTTTGATTTCACAGACAAGGTAGAAGATTGCTCATGTAAATAATACACTGAATCCAGAACTAGGCATTTACGAATTTAAAAGCATAATTGTGCAAAGTAATTACACTATGGTATCCCTAGTTGTCTGCTTTCAGCATGAACAGAACCTGTGATTTCTCAACCGTAACAAGTCTTTGAGCAGCTGAGCCAATAAAAATCAAGGGATCATACAAAGAAATTTACATCCCTTGCACGTTTTAATACAGACATTCTAGCACCACATTGCTCACAGGACATCCATCATGTCCATTACCAGATGCTCCTCATGTCCAAAGGACTGCCTGCCTCTGCATACTCCAGTGGCAATTCAAACCTTTCTCAATTAAATCTCTAGCAGCTCTGCCTCACATATACAAAGACGTATACTGTGCCAGTCTACCACCTGCCCTGCAAACTGCTGCCAAACCAAACGGCAAAGTTCTCCCTGCCCCTTCTATATTCAGAAACTACCAAAGTTTCTCCTCTTTCTTGGTCTCCATTTTAAATAGGATTGATGGGAACATAAAGCACCTTGACAACTTCATTCCTTTGCAATCTGTTGAAACTGGAATGGACAGGGAGTACAGGCAAGAGAATGGAAAAGTGGCAAACAGCTTGCTATTCTTATGGAAGCAAACAAGAAGGATTCTCCTGTACTCAAATGCATATGACTTGTTAGTTCAAGGCTAAACTAATTCACATTTACGTATGTAGTCTAGGCTTGAGACAGAAATGCTAAGAAAGCATGGGTTAGTAAGTGGACAAAACCCCTTTTTTTTAATATTTAATTTTCCACATGGCATTTCTGTCAAGTCATACAGCTTCAGTCTGAGTACCTATTAAGCATCTCAAACATTCTTACTGTACTTATTACAGACATGGACAATTAAAAAAGTTTGAATAAACACTTCTCTCTGTACATCTTTGTCAAGTTCTTGGGAAGCACCTAAGACTTCAACCTTATGGTTAATAAAGTACTATTAGTGGTAGGTAACAGGTGTTGTTTTTCAAATACATAAAAGAACTGCTTTCAGATGCCTCCCTAAGGGAGTTGAGAAGCGCTGCAGTGAAAACTAAAAACTCTGCTTTATAAAATGTTTCATCTTCTGAAAAGCAGCTTATAGGCACCAGAAATCAACTGTACACAAAATAAAACAGTAAATTACCCACTACAAGCAGTTGTGTGTTATAATAAAGTTGATTTTTTTATCCTTCTAATTTGCAGTATTTACAATGTGTACAGTGGCTGTCGCTAAAGATTGCTAAAGAAAGATTTTAGCAATGATCACTGCTTCAAAGAAAATTTCTACCCATTTCTCCAACGGAGTACAACACATGCCATGAATTTTGCCCTTCCTCAGTCATCACGGACTTCATGAAATGAGATTCTAGTCTCTAGATAACTACCATAATAAAAATATTTTAAGAAAAAAATGTATTTTCTGCTTCAACTTAGTTCTGCATAATGATCTATACTGGATTACTGGAAGCTTGAGTGGCTTTGATACACTAATTCAAACACTTATCATAGAATCATAGAATAGTTAGGGTTGGAAAGGTCCTCAAGATCATCGAGTTCCAACCCCCCTGCCATGGGCAGGGACACCTCCCACTAAACCATGCCATCCAAGGCTATGTCCAACCCCACCTTGAACATCGCCAGGGATGAAGCATTCACAACTTCCCTGGGCAACACATTCCAGGGCCTCGCCACCCATACACTAAAGAAGTTCTTCCTCAGATCCAATCTAAACTTCCCCTATTTAAGTTTAAACCCATTACCCCTTGTCCTCTCACCACAGTCCCTAATGAAGAGTCCCTCCCCAGCATCCCTAGAGGCCCCCTTCAGGTATTGGAAGGCTGCTAGGAGGTCTCCACGCAGCCTTCTCTTCTCCAGGATGAACAGCCCCAATTTTCTCAGCCTATCTTCATACAGGAGGTGCTCCAGTCCCCTGATCATCCTCGTGGCCCTCCTCTGCACTTGTTCCAACAGTTCCATGTCCTTTTTATGTTGAGGACACCAGAACTGCACACAGTACTCCAAGTGAGGTCTCACGAGAGCAGAGTAGAGGGGCAGGAGCACCTCCCTCGACCTGCTGGTCACACTCCTTTTGATGCAGCCCAGGATACCGCTGGCTTTCTGGGCTGCAAGCACACACTGCCGGCTCATGCTCATTTTTTCATCAACCCACACCCCCAAGTCCTTCTCCACAGGGCTGCTCTCAATCTCCTCCCCGCCCAATCTGTAGCTGTGCCTGGCATTGCTCCAACCCAGGTGGAGGACTTTGCATTTAGCATGGTTAAACTTCATCAGGTTGGCATCAGCCCACCTCACAAGCGTGTCAAGGTCCCTCTGGATGGCATTCCTTCCCTCCAATGTATCAACCGAACCACACAGCTTGGTGTCATCGGCAAACTTGCTGCGGGCACACTCAATCCCACTGTCCATGTCACCCACAAAGATGTTGAACAAGACCGGTCCCAACACCGATCCCTGGGGGACACCACTCGTTACTGGTCTCCAGCTGGACATTGAGCCACTGAGCACTACTCTTTGCGTGCGGCCATCCAGCCAGTTCTTTATCCACCGAGTGGTCCACCTATCAAATTGATGTCTCTCCAACTTAGAGAGAAGGATGTCATGTGAGACAGTGTCAAAGGCTTTACACAAGTCCAGGTAGATGACATCAGGCACATTCAGCAGAGGCCCTTGATCTAAGCCCACTCAACACAAGTGAGGTTACAGTCAGGTTCTTCACTGAAGGCTTTCAGACTTAATTTCAACAACTCAGGCCTGCTGACCACCCAGGTCACTTGAGTCCAGGTGTGTTACATGAGGTAAAGGAAAGCCTGCTATAGCTAGCTTTCAGAAGTGGATAAAAAGTTACACACAGTTTTAGTTTTTGCTACCAATAACCTGCAACAAAGGTGTCTAAAGCTTAAAGACAGCAGAACTTGGCTACCGATTTGATCTAAAGATCACATTTTGTCAGGTTCAACGGCAGTTAGTATATGGCATCGTGCATAAATCAGTCTATAAGAATGCACAGTGAAAAAAATATAATTTAAATCATATTCATAAACAGAGGAGGAAATTTTTCCACAGTTCTGTTCTCTCACACAGGATAATGAAATATTCATTTTCAGCTCAGCAAAAGTTTGTAAGAATCTGTTCATGTTATTTCTTCAGAAGATGGTAACAACATACGTTCATTTAACTGAATAGGTTAGTTTGCCTCCTATTGCATATTTACAAAAACATTAATAAATGCAAAAAAAGCAAAGAAAAAAGATGAAGCTCACAAAAAAACCTAAACACACAGGCAAGTCTGCAGATCAAAGAAGATATCACACACTCTATGACTATTGACTCTGGCAAAAAGGTAACAGCAGGCCCAGATTCAGAGGTATCTAGGATGCAATAAACTGCACAGGACATTAAGCACACTACCAAAAAAAACCCTATTAAAATCCCAAATCAGGATAGGTGAATAAATCAGATGTCATTCGCAGTTTGTGGAATATAGCATTAAACAATTAAGTGTCACATATAACTAAAATGGATCACATTCAGGCACAAGAACTGATAAGGAACCACAGTACTGCAAATAGGCAAATATTCTAGGGTTCACATTTTTCTCTGTGGAGACTGTAAGAAAGTGCTTAGTGTTTGACTGAATAAGCATTTTATAAACTCCCAACTGTTAAAGTAGTAGTGATAAATCTTAAGAGATATTTGTGCAAGGGCAAATTTGATTTTCGGTAGACTTGGATTATATAATACTGTGATTTAGTAACGTAATGGTAAAGTTTCCAGAAGTACTGCACTCAGTAGGCTAGACAACTTTCCAGCACCCACTGCAAATATAAATTTAAAGACTGGTTAAAACAAATCAGGACATACCTATTTTATAGGTTAAAAACAGTGTTTCATATGTTGCGTTCTAAAGTAATCAAGTTACTAACAGGTTCACACCAAGTCTGTGAGTACAATTTTCAAAGACACATATTCTTCTCATCCACCCCATATGCACATAGTCTGATTTATTTTTTTTGTTATTTTTAATGCAGATCCAACTTTAAAATAAAGTTCTGAAAATACAACGTAATTTTCTATATATTCATGATACTAACACCCATATGCTGGCAGTTGAGTCTGCCTTTCTTCTATCTTTAAAAGATTTTATTTTTTTTCTTTAAATAAAAAGCTTTACCTATTTAGAACAACTGCTGTGTATCTTCTTTCCACAAAAATAATTCCACATAAAATATTAGTAAAGGGAGACGGGAAATTAGTCTCTGGCTTCTCTTTCTCCTCAATTTCTTCATCCTCCTCATCATCTTCAGAATCACTCCAAGATACGTAATTATCCTGATTCCTATTGTTATACCATTCAACACTTTCAAACTGCTGCCGTTCATACGGTTTATATTTGCGCAAGATTTCAAGCAGCTTTATTACTTTTGGGGTTACAAATTTCAGGTCAAGTGAGGCAGGCGAGAAGTGCTCTTCACAGAGTGCATGTATTTTCCTTAGGAAAGTGTCTGTAAACAATAAAAATTTCCTGTGCAGCTCCTCTTGTTCATGTTTGATAAACTTCTGTAGCTCTCTCACCATCATCCCAGCTACCTTATCTGCACACCAGGGTCCCAGAACAACCAACACAGCTCGACAGTCTGACAATATCTACAACAAATGAATTCAAATATCAGTTCAAAGGAGTACATTCATGAACTATTCATTTAAGACGGGGATCTTGCTTCTTATATAGCACAATCTTTGCAAGAATTATTACAATTGTTCTATTATAAGAATATTTAGCAGTCTGCTTTTGTTATTTAAATGATCTTGGCAATTACTGTTTGTAATGGAGCAAGTTTTCCCCCTCCCCCTTAAATTGGTACAACTAAACTTTAAAATTTGTACATTTCTGAATCTCAAAAATACCACTAGCTTTAAGAGTATTTTGGAGTTCTGTGGGAGTGTAACTTTAAATTTACTTTTAACACAATTATGCTAAAAAGGAGAATACTTTCATATTTAACACAGAACTAATAAAATTAATGCTTTACTGGGCATTTTTATGCTGTTACTGATAGTAGCCATTTCAGAAGTATCCAACCAGAAAGTTGTGCAAGTGGCCTCAGGGTAATCTCAGCAAGTCTAGCCTCCCAAAGGTACAAAATTAGGGTATTGTATGTGTGGATGGAATAGAAAAAACAGAACTATACCCTACTCAGAGAAAACAGCATAGGCACTTGAGTACCATCAACATTTTTTTTGACAGCAAGTTTTTTTCCTCCACAAAAGCTAAGTGGTTAAACAATAAACTAGGAATCCTGAAATTATTTGGATGTATTATTACAACAAAAGAACTACAACAGAACTGTAACAGCCACCAGATTCATAGTTTCAGTTGCTGCTTTAATTTATCTTCCTTCCATTCTGCGAGGAAGAACAGGTTATCACCCTCTTTACACTATCATCCCTGAGGTTTGCTGGCTATAAGACTTATTTAAGGGCAAAATTTATCTAAACTATTGTAAATGTACATGGAGGCTTAACGTTCTCCAGTGCCAAGACAAAAGGCCCCTCAAACTGAAAACTGATTTCTTTTTCTTCATATGCATGCTTTCATCTTGGAGAACTACTTGATCACAAAACAAGCACAGACGGTTATGTCCATTAGAAGCATAGCATTTAATCCACTCCTCTGGATTATGCAAATTCTGAAGATTTCCCCCACTTGCCAGCATTCCTCATGTATTTTAGCCTTTTGCATTTTAACTTTAGCACAAAGTACACAGGATTTGCTTTTCCCCATTCAGCTGCAAAAGGCTTCCCTACGTATCTGGCCAATAATTGTTTTCTGGACAGCATCAAGAGTGCTGGGTTTCTAAGAATGTTAAAGGAGGTTTCTAAGAAAGTTAAAGAACACTTTGGAACACTTCGAGCTGAAGAAAAATATATTCTCCAACCTCCTCCACTTAAAGAAGTACGACTCACTACTTCTTGCTGAACAAAGACCTACATACCTACATAGCTGTACCTCAGGAGGCAATTCCAAACCACAAAGCCTGAGAGGGAAACAAAAGCTGCCTGGACCCCATGTGTGACAGGTCAATACACCATGCCTCCTGGATCTTCCATCTTGCATGACAACAGGGGCAAACACACAAAAAGTTAGGGGCAAGCTAGAGGTTCAAATTCCATTCCAGCAAGGTGTAGCACTAGTCCAGTATTGTTCCAAGATCAATTGTTTAAATTTTAGATCTATGGCTGGAACTTTTTCCCAATTCTTACTTTATCATCTTTCATTATACCTGGGTACATTTTTTCTGAATACTTCCCAAGGCATTAATTCCTCTTCTAGACTGAATTATTCAAAGGTCACAGGTGATCACAAAGATGTCAAATACT